>OY728157.1:292058998-294458998 GCA_963277665.1 Viscum album
CTTATGTCACGCTGTTATGCTGTCGAAATTCTACCGTGATTTTTCAAGACAAAGTCATTGTGTTGTGAATACCATGCCCATTTATCTATCAAGGGTATTCAAATTTATGCATGTTTACTTATTTATTATATAGTTTCATGTATGAATTCCACAATCAAATATCATGTAATAAATTTTTATCTTTAATGATTCCATTTTGTATGATCTTTGTGGCACACTTATGCATGAAATGAATTGTTTAAGAATGGTGTGCCCTGATAGCCCTCCAATGCAATGGGTAAAGATTAGTATTAGGATACGTCAAGTTCAATGAGGTTTTACTCATGCTAAATCAAGTGTACTAAAAATTTACTCTTTCTAATTCATGTGAAATGAGTTTTTACTCATGCTACTTGTGTTGTGAGTGTGGGATCATGCTAATACCATGTTAAGTGTTGTTACAACTTTTCTATGTTGTGATAATCGTGCTTTATCATTCCTTTATGTTCATTTTTCTCTTATTCTCCATTGATATTACTTTTTCTTAATATGTATTTTATTATTCATTTTATTCATTATTTACACCCTTATTGAGATTTATATATCACCCTTTTCTTATGCATGTCCTCAGGTTATCCCATGAAATTATAAGTATGTGGGAATGTTGTGGTTATGTAAAGGAGGTTTTTAGTAAATTTGTTGTGTGTTTTATGTTCCAAGTTGTTATGTAGTGTTCTTAATCCCCAAAGACACTAGACATCATGATATTCTATGTTTTATCAAGTGATTTTTATGTAAAAAATCATGTATAAGTGTGTAATTAAGAGAAGGGCCGTTATAGTTTGTATCAAAGGATAGTTTTAGTTATTTTTTGGATTAGGATTAGAAAAACATAGTGATGATTTAGTGATAAGACTATGTATAATAAGAACATTACAAAATTTTGATGAGTATTGACTAAGTGATTTATCATGAAAATACATCCCTGTCTGGATATGAATAGGTTGAGGAGGCTCTACCACACAAGTAACATTCAGTGAAAACCCCAACTAAGAGTTTCCTGCTTCACCAGAGGTATCCTAGTACATGAAAAAGGGCCTTGATTCACTCTTGGTTATGAAACTCCTGGGGGATATGCTTTGGTAAATTCAGAATCTTAGTATTAACCATTTTCAAGGGAAAAATTCCGTTAAGAATAAATGTTGGGAAGTAGATCATGGATAACATAGATTGAAGCCTATAGATTCATTAAGGAAATAAAATTTATTTATAATTCATTCGTTTTTTTCTTGGATTACCCTTTATGTGTTTTCCCTAACATTCCTTTTATTCCAGCTAATGGCCACTAATATAAGGACTCGGGATAACAACTGATTCGAAGATCAATGTGACGACTGTTCTAATGAGATACCCATTCTGATGGGAGTAGGAATCATGAACATTGTCACAATAATCTTTTAGTTAAATCAAACTTCGAATATAAACATTGTTGAAGTGGAACATTCCACCCCCCCAAACCCTAATAAAGAACAAGCCACAATTGAGAGCTTCATGAGAAAAATACCTCCTACTTTTAATTGATCATCGGATCCCTCAATTGCCGAACAATGGATCAACTCAATTGAAAAGATATTCTCCATCATTCATTATTTTGAACACGAGAAGGTTCTTCTGGCTATTTATCATATGGAGGGTGACGCCGGTATTTGGTGTACAATGATAAGAAAACGAAGCCTAAAGATGATATCGAGGTGTTGGAATGGAAGGATTATTGGAAAATGTTTTTCGAAAAATATTTTCCTTTCACCCTCCTTCATAAGATTTAAAGGGAATTCAATTCCCTTAATCAGAAATACAATGAATCCATTGGAGAGTACAAGGAAAAATTCACAAGGATTTCATGATACACGTTCATCTTTGTTGTTACCCTTGAATGAAAGGTTGACTACTTCTTTATTGGGCTACAACCTAGCCTACGAAAATCCCTGGTGATCCGTGACTTCAATAGCTACGTGGTAAATGTATTATGTTCTTTCATGGTAGAAATGGAGATGAGTGAATCTTAGGTGTGTCAAGGGGATAAAAAGCGTAAGATGTACTTCAATTCTAGTGGTCCGATGGATAAATCCAACTGTTATATAAAAATCCAGCCTCCCACTTGGAAAAGGTGTGGAAAGAAGCACCCTGAAAATTTCATAAATGGGACCAGAAAATTATTTTGGTGTGGAATATAATGGAACCTAGCCATTAACTGTCGATAAGAAAAACTATCAGTTGTGATAGAGGAGAATAATGATTCATTTGACCCTCAACTCATTGTTAATTACTTCAACGACAATGAACCAGGGCACCTTGAATTGTAGTGCCCTAAACCAAGGGTTTTTGGAGGAAACCAAAAACCTTCAAGGATGAATGGGTGAGCTTTCATCATCACTACTTCTAATGTAAACCCTGACAATGAAGTGGTGATAGTTACTCTAGGGATTCATTCAATAATAGTGAACGTACTTTTTGATTCTGGTTCTATGCATTCTTTTATATCCCGAAAGTTTAGAAGAATAGTCCCAACACCACAAAAAATCAAGGATGTAATGATGTTGGTGAGTATGGAAAATGGGGTGATCATTGCATTTGAGGAATATAACTCCCCCACTATCATAATTTGTGTACTGAACTTCCCATAAAACCTCATCATACTCCCTCTGGTGGAATTTTATTAAATTCTCATCATGGATTGGCTTTACTTATATAGATCCATCATAAATTGTTGTGAGAGGGAAATCACTCTCCATATGGAGGATCGATCCCCAATTCAATACAAGTGCAAGGAGGAAGATGAATCTTATTTTGCAAAAAATTCTCAAGAATAGATATAACTTCTCTTTGATCACGTGTATCTGGCTCAGATGATTGATTCTAAGGAAGAAACTATCCTTTAAAACATTCCTATTGTGAGGGAATTAGATGATGTGTTTCTAAAAAAAATTCTAAGTCTTCCTCCTAAGAAGCGATTTTGAATTATCAATTGACCTTATTCTCAGGGCATTACCAATATCCAAGACTCCATAGATAATGGTTATTGTAGAGTTTTAGGAGATGAAGAAACAACTAAAAAAGAATATGGATAAATGGAATATATTACCAAGTGCTTCACCATGGGATGCACTAGTCCTCTTTATCATGATGAAGGATGGATCAGTGTGCCTTTGAAATGATTGTCATGAGCTCAAAAAAATCATGATAAAGAACAAGTATCCTCTTACACGAATTAATGACTTGTTTGATCAGCTACATGGAGAACAATACTTCTCCAAGGTGGATTTGCGGTCAGGATATTACCATATATGGGTGAAGAAGGAGGATATTCCAAAGAATAATTTTCATACATGGTATAGGAACTATGAATTCATAGTAATTCCTTTCAGACTCACTAATTCGCCAACAATCCATATGGACTACATAAATAGAGTCTTTAGAGATAACCTCAAAAAATTTGTGGTAGTATTTATAGAAGATATTATAATATACTCCAAAACCAAGGAGGAGCATGATGAGAATCTAAGAACTATACTAGAGAACTTGCGAAAGGAAATGCTCTACGAAAAGTATAGAAAGTGCGAGTTCTGGTTGAAGGAAGTCTCATTCATGGGTCACATCATCAAAAGAAATGGGATAATTGTGGATCCATCCTAGACATCTAAAATTGAAAGATGGTATAGGCCAACATCATTAATGGATATACATCGTTTCATGGGGTTAGATAAATATTATCTCCAATTTATGAAAAATTTATCATGATTTTCCAACCCTCTTAGCAAGATAACTCGGAAGGGAGTAAAGTTTGTTCGGAGTGAGGAATATGAAGAGAGCTTCAAGAAGTTGAAAATGAGGCATATCACTATGCCTGTACTCACACTCCCAATAAGTGGAAAACAATTTGTGGTGTATAGTGATTATTCAAAGACGGGTTTAGTCTATGTGATAATGGAAATTGATAAAGTGATAGCCTACATATCATGGCAACTAAAAATTTATGAGCAAAACTTTCCTATAGATGATCTGGAGTTGGCAGCTGTGATCTTTGCACTGAAAATCTGGCAGCATTATCTCTATGGGGAGAAGTGTGAGATATATACTGATCAAAAGAGCCTCAAATATATATTCACACAAAAATAGATTAATATGCAACAACAAAGGTGGATATATCTCATCAAGTATTTTTACTACTCAATCCACTACCATATAATAAGGAAAACAAGGTGGCAGATGCACTAAGTCGATAGGATCATGCTTCTTTATCAATGATGTGAATTCAAAAGGATCCAATCTTCATATATTTGTAGAGTATGAACATGGAAATCATTAAGGTAGGAACATCATAAATCCTTTATCTAGTGATTTCTCAACAATCCCTCATGGAGAAAACAAAAGATGCTTAAAGAAATGATGTGGAAATTCTGAAAATGGTGGAAGCTATCAAAAATGGGAAATCCTTAGAGTTTGTGGTTGTCAATGATGGAATTGTGAGATTTGGGTAACGATTATATGTACCATCTAATCCAAATATAATGAAGGATCTTCTGAATGATGCACATAGCTCAACATTCTCTATTCACCTAGGGAGAATAAAGATGTTTCGAGATCTCCGTGAATACTTTTGGTGAGGCAATATGAAAAGGGATATTTCTAAATATACATCATTGTTCCTGGTATGACTGCATGTGAAGGCTGGGAGGAGAAATTCTAAGGGGATGATGCAATTACTACCCACACCAACTTGGATGTTGGAGAACATTACCATGGACATTGTCACTGGACTTCCAAGGACATCTAGATGAAAAAAGATATATGGGTTGTTGTGGATCATCTTAAGAAGAAAACTCACTTTATTTCGATTTTAGAGGACTTATCATTAGGTCAACTTGTAGGGATTTACAACAAACTAGTAGTAAGGCTGCATGAAGTACCACTATCTATTTTATCTGATCTTGATCTATGATTCACCTCGAAGTTCTGGAAAAGTATCCAACATGTTCTATGCACCTAACTAAGCTTCACTATGGCCTGCCATCCTCAAACTGATGGAAAATATGATTGAACTATTCCGACACTAGAATACATGTTATGATCATGTTCTATGGACCTCAAAGGAGGATAGGGCCAACATCTTCCACTAGTTGAATTCTCCTATAATAACAGTTTCCTCTCAAGCATTCGAATAGAACCATATGAAGCATTTTATGGGAAAAGGTGCATAAAAACAGTGTGTTGGGTTTATGTTGGTGAGCGTAAGATTCTAAGACCTAAAATGGATGAATAAATGGCGAAGATGGTGAAAACCATTCAGCATCATATCAAGGTAGCCCAAAGTCAACAGAAAAGTTATGCAGATAATCATCTATGAGACCTTGAGTAAAAAGTGGGAGTCATGGTATTTCTATGCATATCTCCATGGAAGAAGGTTATGTGGTTTGGAAATAAAGGGATGTTTTGTCCAAGGTACATCATCCCCTTCAAGATTCTTGGTCGTTTCGGGTTTGTCGCCTATATACTAGAATATCCACCTAACAATGCTAAGGTACATGATTTCTCTCTTGTATCCCTCTTAACGAATTAAATATAAGACCCTTCACATGTACTCTCTTCAGAGTAAGAATTGTATGGGGATGGTCTTTCTTATGAGGAGCATCCATTGAAGATCGAATATCATATGGGAAAATTTCATTGAAATAAGTCAATTAACATCATCATGGTATTGTAAAAAAACCACATGTTTGAAAAAGAATCAAGGGAATCAGAGGAAGTGATGAAGTAGAGTTACCTGCATTTGTTTTACTGCGGTAAAAGGAAATTTCGAGGGAAAAATTTCATAAGGGGGAAAGTTTGTAATGCCCTAAACTTTTATTAATAAAAATTACTCTTGATCTAATTAAATGTCTTTTTATGAAAAATGGTTATATAATATATGCACTTCCTTAGTTTTATGTTTTTCGATTTCAAAATGCTGTTATGAATTGTTACCATTTCTAATATAGTCATTGAACAGTGATCACATGATTTCTATAAATATAAGGCTATAAAAAACCCAATTTACTCAGAAAAAGTAAGTGATGGCCTCATCCAGTAGGCTTGCCCCGTATGAAGCCTATGTTTCGAAGCTCAGAAAGGAGTTGGCGTCATTGGGATTATCAATTAACCAATCTGAAGCCCAGCTTCAACACGTTAAGCTCAAGAAGAACTGCCTATGAGATAAGTATAAGATGATAGATATTACCACCAGAGTGATGTTATCCGAGCCACCCCTAGAGTATGTCACCATTCCACACCTTACCCTTCGGTCTTATGTGGATGTTATAAGGAATTATGTAATAATAAGTTAGCACTATGAATTTGTAAATTATTATTTTTATATAATAATGAATATACATTAATTTTATTATTGGTAAGTTGTAAATTGTTTTTAGAGGAAAAATATTATTTTTAGTTAATATTCAATTAAGAAATCTATTTTGATGATTTAAGGGATTTTTTTAATTTAATAATTTTATAATTAAATATTATTACTAAATTACTTTTTATATAATTTAAATGATCATAAAATAATTAAGAATATGATTGTGATTTCTATTACGGTTTGAAAGATATTTTTTTTCAAAACCCATGAATTTTCGATAATTATTGTTATTTATTTTAAAAGTAAAAATTATCTTATTTAAATAATTATATAGATAAAATGAATATTTTTTTTGTAATAAGGATGCTGAAATTATCCAATGGTGAAGGTTTCCTAATTTTTTGAGACAGTCAAATTTTTGGGTAAAAATTAAATATTGTTTAAATATGTAACGTGTGTTGTGACATCATAAAGACTCAATAGTGATGTAGTGAAATACTATAAACACTATTTTCGTCCAATATATTTTTTATCATTAAAATAAATTGATTTTAGATTTTTTTATTTTTAAATGCTTTAGTGGACCAGTCAATACTTTTAAAACAATTCACCTTTTTAAATTGATTTTTTCAAGAGTGTGACTCACCTCCACATAATCAACCATATTATATTAAAATGTTTGGCCATTAGCCTATTAAAATATTTTTTTTTCCAATCTCCTTTGGCAAACACATGGGAAAAAACTATGTGTTGGTTTGTGGTTTGGATTAGATTAATGTGCGGTGACTGAAACCTAAATAATAAATAATTCCATCTCTTTTCCTATAAAACCCACACAAGATCCCATTTCCTCTTCACTAAATTCCATTAAAGCTCAAAAAACCCCTTCCCTACTCTTTATATAATCCTACCAAGGTTCCCCATGGTCTAGAGAATCCTCTCTCAATTCCCTCCCAAGCCGTTTGGATCACACTTCCAAGTAAGGGATTCTTTCCTTTCACATTTTATCCTTGTTTTATTATATTTTTATGCGCTTTTATTTTCAATAATAATTATTGGGGTATGATTTTTCACCTCCCCTATACTTTCCTATTTATTTTTTAATAATTATAAACCCATTTCCCTCACATCGATTCCCTCCATGTATAGTAGTTACTATGCCAAAATTCCGTACCAGATTCCTTCCTTTCTTCTTTTTGTCGAAACTTCATTATGTTTTTATGCCCTTTTATTTTCAATTAAAAATGTTGGGGTATGATTTCTCACCTTCCACATATTTCCCTATTTTTGTTTTAATGATTATAGACCCATTTATCTCTCATTAATTCCCCCCATGTACACCCTTTACCATGCCTAAATTCTGGAAGGAATTTCTCTCTCTTCATTTACATTCAAGCAATTCTTTTGTAATATGAATCTACAATTCCATTAATTATGTTGGGAAATGTATATATATATATATATATATTACCCCCTTACTGTCCATTTCATGTACATATGATGAGACAACCCTTTCTCCCAAATCAACAGTTTTTATGAATTCTTATGTCATGTTGTGATGCTGCCAAAATTGCACCGCGATTTTCCAAGCCAAAGTCCTTGTGTTGGGAATACCATGATCTTTTATCTATCAAGGTTATTCACAATGATACATGTTTAATAATTTATTTTTGATTTTCATGTATGAATTCCACATTACTTTATCGTGGATTAAATTATGATCTTTAACAATTCCATATTATATGATTCATGTGGCACAATTATGCATGAAATGAAATGTTTAAGAAGGGTGCACCCAAATTGCGCTCCAATGCATTGGGTAAAGAATAATATCATGATATGTCAAGTTCAATGAGGGTTTACTAATGATAATTCAAGTGAAATAAGTATTTAATCATTCTAATTCAAGTTCAATGAGGGTTTACTCATGTTCCATGTGCTATGAGCCTTGGCTCATTCTAATACCATGTTAAGTGTTGTTGCCACTTTTCATGTTGTGATAATCATGATTTATATTGCCTTTATGTTCATGTTTATTTTATGCTCCATTGATATTAATATTTCATAACATGAATTTTATTATTAATTTAATGCATTTTTCACTCCCTTAATAGGATTTATAGCTCACCCATTTCTTATGAATTTCCTCAGGTTATCCCATGAAATGATAATTACAAGGGAATGTTGTGATTATGTAAAAGAAGTTTTCAATAAAGATGTTGAGTGTTTTATGTTCTTTGTAGTTATGTAATGTTTATAATCCCCAAATTCACTACACATCTCAATATTCTATGTTGTATCAAGTGAATTTTATGTAATAACTCATGTTTAAGTGTGTAATAAAGATAATGTTTATTATACGAAATGAACTCTATCAATCAAGAACTGAAATTTTGATATCTTGGTGTAAAGACTATGATCCCTTAATGTACTCTGGAAGATGTAAAAAATCCTGGAAAGATCATAATGAGTTCTTGAGTACACCTAGATTTAGTCAATGAAGATGACTATGAACTGGTCGAAATATGGGTGGAAATATTGGTTCCTAAAGGGAATGAACAAAGCTTGTTCATTGGTTAGACTGCTTTTCGTCCCCATAGACTCATATACCCCATACCTACTCTATAACGCTTTATGTGGAATGTTAGAATGCCTCACCCTCAACTGATGGTATCCTAAAATTAAATTTACCTTAGAGAACACTAAGGCACTCTTAATTTAATCATACAGGTCATTGATTCTGTGAATTGGGTATCCGTTCTTAACCGTCATCTAATTCAAATTTCTATAATAAACACACAGCCTTAATGATTAATCGAATTTCATAAAAAATAGTATGAGAGATCCCCAAGAATACATAGTATTATAGATAAACCCTTTACGCTCTTTAAATTATAGATGGAATTTATCTTCCTAAAGTTTGTCGATAACTATTCGATATGGAGGAATGGTAACTATGTCCGACCCTGATAGAAACTCAATCGTAAACTCAACATCTATCTAGGGTGGTATCATCTAGAAGTAATCAAGAATCACATCCTAAAATCAATGTGAAATGGGAGAAATGACACATTTTCCATTCCTTCTTCATCTATCACATGGAAAACTACTTGAGTTTTGATTTCTCCCAACTAGTGGAAAATTTTCCATGTGCGACTTGGTCGAATGTCTCACTCACCAAGAAGGAAATTAGTGTCTTTATTTTGAGATGTGAATGTCACCCAACATCTCTAATAGTCAATATGGTCATGATAAAACACTAGCCAATATATACCCAAAATTTTGTCCAAACCTTACATTTTAGGACTAACATGTCCCACCAAAAACAATATTCTCTAACCTCCAAGGCACAACACATACACTTTAAGAAATCCTCAATATTTCCATCTAACGCAGTATCAAGTGACTTAACTCCACACACCCTTTCTAAGGATAATCCCACCATAAATATGAACTGAGTAAAAATAAAAGAATGCATAACACCTATATCAAAAAAGCACTAACGATCCTGGAAGCTACACTAATCACACTTATAATGGTATATGGTCCTACCTCACTGCCTTTTGGTGTAGACTAATCTTCATGAAGATATAATTCCCGTCTACCGTGGGATTCAACCTGAGTTCCCTGCACTACACAACCTTCTTGGTATAGATGATATCACATGAGAGTTCCACATCCACTACCCTACTAGTATGACCTGTGGAGCTCCAACTTCCTTCTTAATATAGAGTCCCTGATCCTTTACCTACACTCAACATCTTCCTCTGACCTCAATAATTTCCCAACTTCTACGTGTTCCTACAAAACCTATGCATATGGTCCAGCCTGCATCACACATGACACAGGACTGGTGGTCAGGGACACTGACCACGCATGTGCCCCGTCCTTCCACACAAGTAACTGAACACATAGTTGCCACCTTGAGAGACTGGATTCCACTTCTACATTCTATATGCACTTATAAGCTAATGTAGATTCCCAAAATGGTGGTTCTTGCTCTTAGACTTTTCGCCACTTGTCCGCCCAACTTGCACCACATGTCCATCACCTGATGCTCCCTTCAGGTTCCCTTCTGAGATAATGGTCTGATTGACTACTTAAATAAAAAAATATCAAATGTAATATGTTCATATAAGACCTAATCTCATGTCTCAGCCTTTCCTAAAAAATTTGTCCACAACAACCTCATCTGCTTCCACTATAACAACCCAACGTTTTTCAATGAAAATTACCTTCTTATAAATATGTCCTAAAATCACATGAAAACACAACATAATGAACTAAAAAGTGTTATGTTACCTTTAAACATATGTTTTTCACTTTTGTGTTTGGAATTTCAAAAATCTGACACACACGGTTGTGTTCAAGATCATTTTTGAAATCTAATAAAACCAACATAATTTTTTTTGAATGGTAACATACCATTATGAATAGTAACCTACCCTTGTGAATAGTAATATGACCCTTATGAATAGTAAATCTCCCAAAATAATAGTAAACATACCCTTGAATAATTAAATTAAATTAAGGAATCTTATAAGTGACAATTTGAACATAGTAAAAGTATTGGTATTTTCGTAAGTCGAAAATAATTAATTATAATTAATTAATATATTTAAAAGAAAATTTATTTTCATAAAATTTGTTCATAAATTAACAAATCAATGTCTTCTAGATTAAAGAAAATTTTATAAGAACTTATGTATTTTATGATAGAAGTATAAAGTCAGTTTTAGTTTTTAAAAACTGTTATTTTTCTAGTAAATTATTATTTTAATTAAATATTAAATTAATAATATTTAAAAATTTATTTTTTTGAAAATGGAATTCATTTTTGAATTCTACACCTCTAAAAAATTTTGGGGGAGAAGTTTTGGGATTTTTTCGAAATAGTTGAATTTTTGGTGAATAGTGATATACCATAATTTACAAAATAACCTAAATAAGCTTATTATAGAGTCATGTTTGGTGTTTTGATGATGTAAGACCACTTGTTTCAGTATCACATTAGAAAATTACTATTATTGGTCAAGGAAGACTCACTATTCCTTGTCTAGTGGGGAAATAATAAATTAATGAATTTTATATTGAGAAATTCCCTCTCCCCTCCACTATAAAAACCACCCTTCACACCCTCATTTCATCACTCCTCTCAAACATCAATCCTTGTCTAAACTCTGCACAAGAATCTTACCTAGCCCCTCCCCCACTTCCAAGAGCTTCTGGTCTCATAAAAAAACAAAGCCTAGGCCCCTTAAGGAAGATCTCAAGAAGATAATTCAAGATGTAATTTCTCTCCCCCTTCTCCATTAATTCCCTTTCAATTTCAAGTCATTTTCTTATTTTATCCCCACCTATCGTTGTCCAAATGGTATGGTAAATCTATTGTCATACATATAATATAATGTTATGATACTGATGGTATATTAAACCATCCAACCACCATCTCATATTCCTTTTATTTTATAAAGGAAAACGTTGCTCTGGAGGTGTTAATCTATCACTTCCAAGAATGGCATGTTTTTTTTTTCATTTCTACCTTAATATCTGGTCATGAAACCATTTTTATGGTTGAAATAGAACATGTTATATCTATTAAGTCCTATTTAATATTCTGAAACTATCTTATTTACATATTAGTAAATTATAAATCAAAACAAGTTCGTTGTGTTCGAAAAACTACCCAAATTAACTCAAACAATCATCATTTAATTATTATCTAATAATTCATCCACATGGAATACAATTTAATTTATTATAAGACCATTTTTATTTCATTAATATCATTAATAACAAGGAATATATGATCTGGATGTTTATCCATGTTCTACAAGAACATCAATTCCTGAATACATTTGAAACGCTCAAGAAAACCCTAAAAATGAACATTCCCGAACAATGTTTATAAACTCCATAACTCATCAAAGGCCTTTAAAATAATAGAATGAAACCAAAATGACACCTATTCATGTATAAAAGGTTCTTTAATTTCTAATTAATGAATATAATATCATTATACAGGACATTAATGCGAAGGAAGCGTTCAGATATAAGGTAATGGGAAATTCTTGAACCCAACATTCATCCTTCGCGTTCGACCTCATTCACTTATTTTTGATATGGTTACAGCTTAAAAATATTTTTTTCATAATTTTATTTCATTGTTTGGGATATAAATGTTTTTCACTAGTATTTATGTAAAACCAAATGTTTTCGAAAAGAATTCTTCTTTTAAGAACACACCTTTTACTTCTCATTCAAGATTGACGGTTCTGGTAACATGTATGATATTCCCTATTTCTTTTGGGAACCCAATGTTAATGAGTGTGTTCTTAGGAGATGAAACCAATTACTTTTAATGGTTTAGTTATGTTCATTTTATTTATATATTCACTATGTCATGCATGATAAATGATAATGTTATGATGTGACAGGTGTTACTGGAATTATATAGCGCAATATGAATGTTTCAATGTGACGGGTGCACCCATGAATTATAAAACACTCTAATGCATTGGTTAAAGTGATAAATTTCATGGGTAAATGTGAAATGATGTGTGAACAATATTATAGATTTTTTTACAAGTATTTGTGGTATTTAACCATTAAGACATGATGTTACATTTTTTATGCATTTCAACATCTTAAGTCTTTTATTTATGCTTCCTCTCATGTTCATGATTCTTGAATATGATATGATTATGCTCAACACATTCCATATTGTTCTTATTTATCCTCTTACTGGTCTATTATCTCACCCCTCTTTATATATATCCCCAGGTGGAAACATGTACTAAAGAGAGGTCAAGTTCCAACAAGAAGCTAGATAAGATCAAATTAAATAAATGTTTATGCTTGATATAGTAATTATTGCGTATAATCCTAGTTTTCCCATGACAGTAATCCTTTGGATTATATTTTTGTAATAATATTATGTTTTTTATCTTTAAAATGATTTAATAATAATTTATGAAAAATATGGATCTCTTTAGTTGGTATTAGTGGAAAGGTTTAGTTAATTTAGAAATTTGGATTAGTGAACCCCAGAGAAAACCTCTAACATGAAACTAAGTACAAATATGTACACAAGAATCCTTAAATTGGGATCCCATATGTTATTGTTTTAGTATTAATTTTTGAAAATAATAATTTATTCATTACTTGTTGACTTATGTTTTGTTCAACATTTTCTATTTTAGAAAATGGTGGGAACTAGGAGAAACTAGGCCAACAAATCATGTGAGGGACAATGCATCAATTTCCCAATAGACATCCCCAGTGATATGGGATGTGGAGTTCAAAACATCATGGATATGCTTACCCAATTATCTCAGGTTATGAACAATAACCATAATAATGGGGAATGTTCTCCTTTACAAAAGAGGGAGAAACTGGCCGTCGAATGTTTTATGTGGCAATGACCACTAACATTTAGTGGATCTTCTGTTCCACTAGTTGTGGAACAGTGGGTCAAATCCAAAGAGAAGATATTTTTTTCACTATTCTGAGACACATAAGGTGAAACTAGAAATTTATCGTCTTGATTTAAAGGCCGATCAATGGTTTTATTTGATTAAGAACACGAAGAAAATGGAGGAAATTGAATAGATGGAATGGGAAGACATTAAGATAATGTTTCATAACAATAATTTCCCAAGAACTCTTCTCATGATGATGGAGAGAGAATTCATCGAGCCGAAGAAAAATGAAGGAGAATCGGTCACAACCTATGAAGCGAATTTCCCAAGGCTTCCATGGTAAGCTTCAGGTTTTGTTATCCACAATGATTGCAAAATTGATAGATTCTTTAGTGGATTAAAACCACATCTTCATAATGCTCTTAAAATTTGAGACATCGGGAGTTTTGAAGAAGTTGTTCGATGTTCTATCAAAGTAGAGATGGATTTTGAAGAATGGTCCCATGGCTATGGTGATATCAAACTAAAGATAGAGTTTCAAGGTGGTGGATGAAATGACAAAGGTGGAAAGAAAAATCAATGACCCACATGCCAAAAATGGTGGAAGTTGCACCATGGAAACTTCCTGAAAGGGACGAGGAAATGATTTAAGTGTGGGAAGGAAGGAAACCATTCTCAAGAGTGTCTAAAATACATCAAAGATAATGATAATGTGGTGGTATAAAGGAGAGACCCACCCATGGTTCAATGCTACAATTATAGGGAGCTGGGGCACTATGCAAGCCTATGCACTAAACCTTGTGTTATTGAGGGTAATCAGCGTCAGCAGCCACCGAAGACAAAGGAACAAGGGAAGGATTATTGCATTACTACTACGGAAGTGGACCAAGATAATGAAGTCAAACAAGGTACACTTCTTATTCACTCAAGAATAGAAAAAGTACTATTTTATTTTTGTTCTATGCATTCCTTTATATCTTGAATGCTTTCTAGAATAATAGAATCGAAGCCTCGAAACCTTGAAGTAGGGATATATGTAAAAACACAAAGTGTTGCAATCATTGCAACCCAAGTGTTCGACTCTTATCCTTTTTTCATATGTGGGAATATTCTTCTAGCGAGTCTTGTAATACTTCCCTTAGTAGAATTCGATGCTATAATGGGAATGGATTGGCTCTCATTATATATAGCACATATCAACTATCGGAAAAAGGAAATATCTTTTCATATTCCGAACCATCCTAGGAACCTCTATAAATGCAAGGAAGATCATGAATCTCATTTGAAAAATCCTTCATCTATGCGGGCGTTGATTCCCTATGAAGAATAATACCTCTCCCAAATGGTTGGGTTGAATGACAGTACCAACCTTGCCGAAATGCCCATCGTAAGGGAATACGGTGAGGTATTTCCCAATGAGTTACCTGAAATTCCCCCAGATCGTGAGGTAGAGTTGTTAATTGAACTCATACCCAGAGCTACTTCTTTCTCAATGTGTCCCTTTAGGATGGCACCTATCGAATTGGAGTTAATGAAGCAGCTGCAAGAGCATATGGACAAAGGTTTCATACGCTCTACCACATCACCTTGGGGTGTTCCAGTTCTCTTTTTGAAGAAGAAGGATGGAACAATGAGGATGTGTATCTAATATCGAGAACTCAACAATATCACCATAAAGAACAAGTATCCTCTTCCATGGATTGATTATTTTTTGATTAGTTAGGAGGAGCTCAATAATTCTCAGAGGTGGATCTTCATTATGGATATCATCAGCTAAAGGTGAAGATAGAAGATATTTAGAAGACTGTATTTCATACAAGTATGGGCACTATGAGTTTCTGGGGATTCCCTTTGGACTTACTAATTCCCTACAATCTTCATGTATTTGATGAATAGAGTCTTTAGACATTACCGTTACAGATTTTTGGTAGTGTTTATCGATGATATTATCATCTAATACTAGAGCTAGGAGGAACATGAAGATCATCTAAGACATGTATTGGTGACATTGAGAAAGGAGAAGTTATATTCTATTTTCAAGAAGTGTTACTTTTGGATGAAGCACTTAATGTTCTTGGGAAATGTGATCACAAGTGAGAGAAATTTCTATGGATCCTCCAAAAAAAAGGTGGTTGAGGAAGGACCCAGGTCCTCTAGTGTCACAGAAATCTAAAGTTTTTTTGGATTAGCTGGGTACTACTAACGTTTTTTGAGAAATTTCTCATGACTATCAAGCTCAATAACTATGTTTGCAAGGAAACAGGCAAAGAATGTCTATATGGAAGAATGAAAGGGATGCTTCAAGGAGCTATAGAAAATGCTGATCACTGCACCTATACTCACACTACCTAAAAGTGTAAAATATTTTGTGATATATGGTGATGCTTCAAAGAAAGACTTGGGTAGTGTACTCATGAAAACTGATAATGTGATGGCCTACACCTCATGGAAGTTAATGATCCATGAGCCAAACTACCTAACGCATGATCTAGAGCCGGCAGCGGTGATTTCTGCCTTGAAAATATGGCGGCACTACCATTATGGTGAGAAGTGTGGCATATACACATAGAACAAGTGCCTAAAGTATATATTCACACAAAAGGAGATCAACATATGTTAAAGGATATGGTTAGTGCTAATAAAGTATAATGATTACTCTATTCACAATCATCCGGGAAAGGAGAACAAGGTAGAAAATTCTCTAAGAATAAAATAACATGATACTTTATCCATGTTACTGATTGAGAAAGACCCTCTCTTCTTGGATATGCAAAGGATAAATTTATAAATCATAAGGGTAGGATATACATCCAACATTTCCCAAATTATTGTGAAATCATCCATCCAAGAGAATTTTATAGTAGCACAAAGGGATTATGTGAAGATACAAAAGAGGGTGAATTAAGTAAAATAAGGGATGTTGTCATAGTTCTATATCGATTATGATGCTATGATTCAATTTGGAATTATGATTTGTGTGCCTTCATAACCTGGGATAAAGAAGTTGCTATTGGGAAATTAACATTTCTCAACATTCTGTAACCATCCTGGTAGCACCAAGATATACCGTGATCTCCGATAACACTTTTGATGGGATAACATGAAGAAGGAGATTGCAGAATATATATCAAGGTACATGGTATATCATCTATTTAAAGTAGAGTGACAAATGTCCAAAGGCTTGATGCATCCATTGTCTATACCCATGTGGATATTTGAGAATGTTACTATTGATGTTTTCATGGGTCTCCCAAATATGTCAAAAATAAACAATGTGATATGGGTTATGGTTGAACAACTCACCAATAATTCCCATTTTATCGTTATTTGGGAAGACCTTTCGCTTGAACAACTTGAAAAGTTATATGATAAAGGAGTGGTGATACTGCATGGTGTTACACTCTATATTGTCTATGACAATGATCCAAGCTTCACATAAAAATTCTATAGGAGACTTCAACATGCTTTGAGTAATGAATTAAATTTCAGAACGACCTATCACACCCAAAATGATAGCCAATCTGAAAGGACTATTCAGGCACATGATGATATGCTAATATCCTGCTCTCTATAATTCAATGGTGGATGAGATCAACATATACCATTGGTTGATTTCTCATATAAAAATAGCTCCCACTCGAGTATTCAGATGGCTCCAAATGAAGCTTTGTAGGGAAAGCGATGTAGAACTCCAACCTGTTGGGATGATGTTGGAGAAACAAAGCTACATGGACTTGATCTTGTGGAAGAGATGACAGAGAAGGTTCAAGTCATCCCTAAACACATTGAAGCTGATCACAGTTGGGAAAAGAGATATTCTGAAAACCGTCAAAGGGACTTGGAGTTCGACGTTGGATATAATGACTTCCATCCAATATCACCATAGCAGAGAGTCATGTGATTTGGAATGAAAGGAAATCTTAGACCAAGGTACATTATACCATTTGAAATCCTTGACTGCATAGGATCCATGGTTTATTAGATTGAACTTCCACTTAATACGGCTCAATTTCATGATGTGTTTCAGGTATCACTCCTAAGGAAGTACATTCTAGATCCCTCACATGTACTGAACTCAGTGGTGGTATAGCTAGAAGATGAACTCTCCTATGAGGGGCATCCAATAGAGATTCTGGACTAGAGAGATAAGGTTATATGAAACAAGACAACCCTCCCGTCAAAGTGGTGTGTAGGAACTATATGTTTGAAGAAGCTACATGGTAATTGAAGGATTTGATGGAGAAGTACCCTCACCTATTGGTGTAAAACAAAATTTCGAGGGTGAAATTTCATAAGGGGGGAAGAATGTAACGACACAAAGTTTTACAATGGAAATTTCCTTCTTATAAGTATTTCATAAAATCACATGAAAACAAAACATAATGAACTACTAAGGGATAATTGACCATTGAACATAATTTTGTCACTTCTGTGTTTGGAATTTTGAAAATCCGACATACACAGTTGTGTTCAAGATTATTTTTGGAGTCTAATAAAAACAACATAATTTTTGGTGAATAGTAACACACCCTTATGAATAGTTATATGACCCTTAAAATAAGTAATTCTCCCAAAATAATAGTAACCTTACTCTAGAATAGTGAAATAAAACCATGTTATCTTGTTAGTGACAATTTGATCATAGTTAAAGTATTGGTATTTTTGTAAGTCATAAATAATTAATTATAATTAATTAATTTGTTTGAAAGAAATTTTATTTTCATAAAATGTGTTCATATATTAAAAAATATACCTCTTATATATTTAAGATAATTTTATAAGACCTTAAATAATTTTTGAATGCATTATATAGTTAGTTTTAGTTTTTAAAAACTGTTTTTTTCAAGTAAATTATGAATTTAATGAAATATTAAATAAATAATATATAAAAAATTTGTTTTGGAAATATGGAATTTATTTTTTAGTTCTATATGTTGAAAAAAGGGTTGGGTTGAATTTTTTGGATTTTTTTGAAAAACTTGAATTTTTTATGAATAGTGAAATACCATAATTTACAAAATAAGCTAAATAATCTAATTATAGAGTCATGTATGATGTTCTGCTGATGTAAGTTTACTTGGTTCTGGATAACATTATAAAATTACTATTCTTGGTCATGTAAGAATCATTATACCTTGTCTTGTTGGGAAATAATAAATTAATAAATTTATATTGAGAAATCCCCTCTCCCCTACACTATAAAAACCACCCTTCGAACACTCATTTTCTCACACCTCTAAAGCATAAATACTTATCTAAAATATGCCCAAGAATCTTCCCTATCCCCTCCCCCACGTCCAAAAGCTTTTGGTCTCATCAAAAGTCCTAGCCTAGGCCCCTTAAGGAGGATCTCAAGAGGAGGATTCAAGAGGTAATTTCTCTACCTCTTCTCATTTAATTCCCTTTCAATTTCAAGTTCGTTTCTTATTCCCTTCCCACCTATCATTGTATAAATGGTATGTTAACTCCATTATCATACATATTTTGAAAATTTATGATACTAATGGGATATTATACCATCCAACCCCGTTCTCCTCATCATTTTTTTAAAATAAAACGTTGTTTGTGAGGTGTTAATCTATCTCTTTCAAGAACGACATGTTTTTTTAATTCTACCTTTAAATCTGGTCATGAAACCATTTTTATGGTTGAACCAGTATATTTTATAGGAATCAAGTCCTACATAATGTTCTAGAATAAACTTATATACATATTACGAAATTATTATTCAAAACAAGTTTGTTGTGGTCAAAAAACCGCCAAAATTAACTCAAACAATCATCATTTAATTATTATCTAACGATTAATCCACATGGAATACAATGTAAATCATTATAATATCATTTTAACATCAATAATAAAATTATTAACCTTGAATATTTGGTCTAGATGTTTATCCATGTTCTGCACAAACTTCAATTCAGGAATACACGTGAAATGCTCAAGAAAACCATAAAAATGAACATTCTCAAACAGTGTTTCTAAACTCTATGACTCATCAAAAAGACCGTAAAATAACATAATGAAACCAAAATAACTATTATACATGTATAAGAGGTTATATAATTTCTAAATAATCAATATAATGTCATTATACAAGACATTAAAGTGAAGTAAGCGTTCAGATATAAGGCAAGGGGAAATTCTCGAACCCTACTATTATCCTTCAGGTTCTCCCTCTTTCACTCCTTTTTGAAATGGTTACTCCTTAAAAATATTTTTTTCATAATTTTATTTCCATTTCATGGATATTCATGTTTTTCACTTGTATGTATTTCAAACCAAATTTTTTTCAAAAGAACTATTCTTTTAAGAACACACCGTTTACTTCTCATTCAGGATTGACGCTTCCTGTAACATGTATGTTGTTCCCACATTCTTTTGGGAACCCAATGTTTATGAATGTGTTATTATGAGATAAAACCCATTCCTTTTCATGGGTTAGTTATGTTCATTTTTGATATATATTTATTGTCGCATGCATGATAAATGATAATGTTATGATGTGATGGGTGCGTCTGGAATCATATAGTGCAATATGAAAGTTTCCATGTTAAGGGTGTGCCCTGAATTATACGGTGCTCCAATGCATTGGGTAAAGTGACGAATCTCATGAGTAAATGTGAAATGATGTGTGAAAAATATTATAGCTTTGTTCACTAGTAGGTATGGTTTTTATCCTCTAAGACATGATCATTGATTTGTTATGCATTTCCACATGTTAAGCCTTTTATTTATTCTTCCTGTCATGTTCATGATTCTTGGCTATGATATGATTATTCTCACCCAATGCCATATTGTTCTTATCTATCCTCTTACTAGGATTTTATCTCACCCCTTATGATGTATATCCTCAGGTGGATATATGTACTAAAGAGAGGTCAAGTGCCAACAAGATGCTAGAGAATATGAAATTAAAAAAAATTTATGCTTGATTTAGTAATTATTATGTATAGTACTAGTTTTTCCAAGACAATAAACCTTTGGATCCTCTATGTGTAATACTATTCTATTTTTTATCTTTATAATGATGAAATAGTAATGTATGAAATATTGGGGTCTCTATATCCACCATCATAATGAAATGTCACAAATCAGTGAAATGAAAATGATAATCCATCCCTGACATTGTCCCTAGGGTCAAGCTCATAAAATGTGAAGCCTTATCCTACCTCTAGATTTTTGGATAAAGTGTTAGAGAAACTTCTCCTAGAAATTTTTCCACATCATTCCTTCAGTCTGCTTTGTTTTGACCATGATGTACAACCAAAGCTTTTCCCATCCTCATAACATATAAGCCGCTAACATGAATCCATTCTTAAGAGGATTCTCTATATTATCATTACATTTATAGACAGAATCTATCAAGGGCACTACTACCAATATCCCACCCTCTTTGGTAAAGGATGCATATTTCTACATATGGAACTCTCTAGTCAACTTAATCATACACAGTGCAACCCACCTTGGGTTTCATTCCATTATTTTCATAAAATGAAAAATGTTCTCATGAAACTCATCATATTTATTTTCCGGAATCACATTGTTCTCTTACCCCACTATGAGAAGATTTCTCTAACCAACATTTTCTTATCACCCGATCATCATATGTCTCTATAGTGTGATATCTCTACAATTCCAAACATGAGATTTATAACATAAAACCTTAATATTTCATAATATATAATGAAAATTTTCAACACTAGACACAAATCCCATTTTGTTTACACTACCCAAACATTCCGATCAAACACAAAAAACTACCCCGGAACATTCGTACTGAGTCCTTGGCTAACACAGGATATCTAACTCACACAGTTATAAACACTACATTCTACATCATTTCAGAACTATTTTCAAATGAAAAATTCCATCAATAAAAATTTAAATCTCATACTCATTTATATCATTTCATTAGACACCATTTTCATCATTTTCAACAAAACAAAATTCATCATGCTCTTTATGTGACACACATTCACCCATTGTGTGACTACCATTATATATGTCCCAATTTACCTAGGTGTCTATAATGATGTAGGAATGAAAAACCTCATTCTATTCTGACCACGAGAAAAATTTCATAAAACTATCACATCATGCAATAAGTGCATCACCGAATGGTGCAATATCATCCAATGTAATAACTCCTAACAAGAAAAAACATCGCACCTTAGGGTACTTGTGGTTTCCCTCATATATGGGATAACTACTCCTAATAATGAGTTCACTATCAAGGGTCGACACCTTCCCAATTTTTTTTTACCATTACCAAATATTATTCCATAGAAAATACATCCTTTGATACCACTTTTCACCATCCTCGTCCCGAGTTCCAATAAACTAGTTCCCCAAGTTGGGTCGTCACATGATCTAAAGAACAACTCCCCATACGCCATAGGTTTTGGACTAGTAGTGTGGGTAAAAGAGTTGCATAGGGAGAATATACACTCTTATTCAATGGAAACCATAGATGAAAACATATAAAATAGTTGAAATAATATAAACAAACTGGTGAACAAGCATTAATAACCTTTAACCAAACAGGGTAAAACAACTAACAATATTAATTATGACATGCCATGTTATATTACTATTTTAAAAAAGCCCAAAAGAACACAATGAAATTCACAAAAAGGTTATGACTACATATCTAAAACCTCATCGATAGACATCCCAAATTCGACTCAACTCACGAGCATCGGATCATTGCCCTTTACCTAACCTGCAACCCTGAAATCATATTGGGTACATGATAACAGCCTGAGCAGGGTGTGAGTACTACTCATTAGGCCACCACCAATCATGTCTAAAAATTATCAGTCACAAATAGAAAGTTCCTAAAATTTATATATACATCTATGTAAATAATAGATAGATTATGTACCCATTAGTAATTAATCTTCCCATAAGATATAGAACAATTAAGTTTAGATTCAATACATTTAACATTTCAATGCTTAATTCACACTTATCATGGGTTTATTTGATTAGGAATGTTCAATAATCTCAAGGAATATGAGAATAAACCAAGACCTATCTCATTGGGGAAACACATAAAAACATCCACATTATCTTCACCTCAAAGTATCAGTCCAAGTTGAATTCAACCATTAGGGGAATAAAACTATTCACCCTTCCCTAACCAATGCATTTACAGGTGGAGATTACATCCTCATTCCAACTCAACATGTGGGTGTAGAACCTCATGTCTTTACCCCACTCTACCAAGCCATGTGCACATTCTTATTTACTCATTCCCCACACATAACCACATTACAACCAATAATATATAATATCATTAGTAATATCACAATAATAAAACTAAAATAATAATCTATAGTATTATGCAATCCATTATCAAATTAACCATTTATATCACAAAACCAATTAGACCAATTCTCATTCCCCATGCCTAACTGACTAAGCATATTCAGTTAAAAAACACAATTCAAGGACACATTACAATTAATTCCATCTAACCCATTCATGTTCCAACCCAAACAATACCTTATCCATTATCCAAAATTTGAAACATCTGTCCATAATACTTTCATATTCCTCATATTAAACCATTTACACATTCTCCAAGGTATATACTTAATCACATGTGAATCTCACATATTACAATTCTGTTAACCATGTTAGGGAGGGTCAAATATCTCCATGGGTGGCCTTAAATGGGGAAATTCATCCTCCATGCATTCCACAATGATATTTAAGGGGTTCAATTGGATATTTAGACACTTCTTATATCAAATAATGCAAAGGAAACCAATAACACATCAAGGAAAAAACAATAAAATAACCCCACATGCACAAATATATGTAAAACCAAAGGGATTTAAATTTTAGACAACCGACCTAAAATCTATTGACAAACACACTCCTAATAAAAACCTTAGATACTGATTCATCCACCCTTTTAAGCCTAAAAAGAGATCTCACCAGAAATTAAGGTTTTTAGAGCTTCAGGAGAAGATAAGAGAAAGATGCAAACCCTAAATAAAAAACATAAGCAAGGGAGGGATTAGAATAAGCCAGATCTATGATCTACAATCGATGAAACTCCAAAAGAATTAAAGTCAAAGGAAAATCACCCTTGTAAAGCTTGGGTCATTCAAGCTCACATCTATTTTTGTATGAGGAGGAGGCGAGGAAAATCCTGAGTTAGACTAAAAAACATAGAGGTGGAAATTTTTTAATATTTCCCATCATTTCTGGGCCACAGGGTTTACCCATAAGGTTTTCTAAATAGTGTGTACCCTATGTACAAGCCACTATCCAAAGAAACATGGGACACACGGTTTCCTGGGGAGGCTACATGGTTTGATGGACTATTCCCTGACTGTGCATTAATCCTCTATCCAAGGTATAATGATTTCATGGGAATTATACATGGCTTACTTAACAATGCGCCAACTATGTGCCTTGCACAGATTTCCCTAGTTATCCCCTTTCTCTTATACCAAACCCATAGAACAGCCCCATGACCCATCATACATCTCTAAACCATTTCATTAACCAAAATGATATATTGATACAAAAATTTAAATTGGAACATACCTCTAAGAAGTTCGGGATCTTAAAAACCCCTTTGCAACTCTTAACCGTGTTATCCATCCAACATCACTTGCATGGTTTAATGTATGGGATTCATCAAAAATTACATATTCATTATGGTTTGGTGTTAGCTTCTAAGGGGGTGAGTTCTAGGATATAAATGAAATAATTACAATAATTAAAATGTTTAGATCCCTTTATTTTAAATGCACCCTTTTCATTATTTATATTGCAAAATATTAATATCAATGAATCAAATAAGATGGATATAAATAATGAATGGGTGGATTCTAATCATATGATAAAAGAGTATGAATATGGAGTGAAAGAGTTCATCAGGTTTTCAATGGATCATGAATATGACCCTTCTCAAATAATTTTTCTGTGTTTACACTATTATTAGTTAAGAATAATGACTCTATAAGAGTTAGAAGAACACATGATCTATCATGGAATACATATAAGATTTAAATTTGGGAATAAAAATAGGAAAAAAGTTAATGTTGCTAGTCGATGAGATAATAATGTATTTCATGGATCATTTGATATGATGAAATGTGTGTAAAATCAAGAAGACCGTATCGAGGATGTGATTACAGATGAGAATAATGTTGTAGATCATATTGCAGAAATGGCAATGACAGTTGAAGATAGACATTGTGATTATCCAAAATTATTAGATAAGTTAAATAGTTTTGAAAAGATTTCATTTTATACTGGCTAAACTAAATATATATCATTGATAGCTATAATGGATTTGTATAATTTTAAATCAAGAAACATATAGAGTGAAACCAATTTTACAGAACTACATTTTCTCTTGAATGAAATGCTCCAAAAATATAATAAGTTCCATAGCCAAACATACGATAACAGACTAATGATATTCTCATTGGGTATAATCTCTGAAAGAATACAACCCTACATGGATGACTTTATACTATTTGTCAAGGACCACAAATCACATAAAAAATGACCATAGTGTGGTGATTCTTAATACAAGAAAGATGAATCCAGTCTTATGAAGAATTTATGGTACATTCCCATAAATCAAATGTTTAGGATCCTATATTGATGTGAGGAGACTACATGGTATTTAATATATCATGAAGATACAATAAATAATTAAGGAAAATTATATTGACCAATATACACTACATAGTGGAAGAAAATTGATTAGGAGTATCCTGAAATTAAAAATGAGTCGGGAAACACTGATCTTGTTTTTTCTTCAGATGGAGTGAATCTTTTTGGTTTTCAAAGAATAAATCACAGTACATGGTTAGTTATGTAAGTAAATTATATATTTCCATTATGGTTATGCATGAAATAAAAATACATCGTGTTATCTATGCTTATATCCGGGCCAAAACAATCAGGTGATGTTGTAGATGTTAATTTGGCCCAATTGATCGAGGATTTGAAATTGTTATGGTATTAAGGTGTTATGTTGTATGATTAATACATAAATGAAGATTTCACATTGAGATCCATGTGTTAGTGGAAGATAAATGACTGTCTGGGTTATGAAATTTTTTCAGGATATATAATTAAAGGAACACAAGGGTGCCACATTTTCAAACAGGGTACACAATCAATTAGGTTGGAACATTCATGGAATAAAGTGTATCTAGGACATAAAAGATTTACACCCTAATAGAATAAGTACTGCTCTTTGATGACATCATTTTATGGGTGTTTAGAATATTATAAAACACTATCTCCACTGACTCATGATCAATTGTTTGATAACGTAAAATATGTGGAAACTATGTTTGGTAAACCATTTTCGAAATAACATATTAAAACTAGTTGGAAAAAGAGATCATTTTTTTTGAATTACCATACTATAATATTCTATAGGTAAGACATTTTATTAATATTATTCTTGTCATGAAAAAATTATGTGATAATGTGATCGACATGTTGATAAATGAACTCAGAAAAAAACGATGGAATTAGGGCTAGGTTGAACATAGTTGACATGAGAATATGTGAAGAGTTGGTTCTAGTGAAGGGTGAAAAATTAAATTTTCTTTCCCCAAATACATACACTCTTTATTGATAGAAGACATACCATTTTTTAACTTCTTGAATGGATTAATGTTTCCAGAGGGGTATTAATTGGATATCAAAAATATTGTGTCAATGACTGGTTTAATGTAAAAGGGCCTGAAATCACATAACTACCTAATTTTGAGGAAATATCAAATTATTATATATTTACATTTCATTTTTCCCAAGAATTCTTGTCATACATTAACCAGGCCATGTTTCTTATTCAAAACAATATGCATCATAGTTATAGACCATGAAAAATGGATGACTATGAAAAGAAAATTTGTTGTCATATTATATGAATTGTAAATGATCTTCCCACCATCATTATTTGATATGATGGTTAATTTGATGGTTCACTAAGAGAGATAGATTTTATTCATGGTGATACCGTTTTGTCTCTAATTGTGTTTTTTAATTAAAATTGTCATAAATTTATGTAAAAAAGAATAAGTGACATTCTAAAAATTAAGAAAACACTTCAAAATTGGTTTTTAATTTATGATAATGATCCATGAATTATTTTTGACATGTAAGAATCAACCAAACCTCAATATGATGTACGGTGTGACAAAAATGACTAAAAGTATTCATTAATAGTTTAAAACTATAATTTTTGTTCAAAACATGCGACTCACTAAAAAAATAAGAAAACAAGCATCTATTGTTTAGATAATTTAGGAAAATGAATCAAAGGTCATTTAAGATTTGTATGAATCAGTCTCACATCAAACTAAAATGCGATGTGACCGGTATGACTCAAAATTCTTTTTTCCAGTTGAAAATGACATTGCAATAATAAAACAAAACTGGCATACTGATAACTGCGAAAAAACATTTGGATTGTTTTTTAAATTCGAAAATTGATCTATATGTCATTTATAACATGTAGTAATTAACTAAACCTCAATATGATGCACATTGTAGATGGTATAACTCAATGTGTATCTTTTTATTTAAAATTGAGGTTAATTTTTGTTAAAAGAACAAGAGAAATATTCAAAACCAAACAAACAAATTCATATTATTTTGATAATTTAGGGAAAACATTAATGTGTTATTTGTCACTTAAAGGAGGCAACTGCACCTAAATCTGATGCACAATGTCACCACAATGATTCCAAGTGTGCCTTTTTATTTAAAAGTGACATTAATTTAATTAAAAAGTAAAAGTAACATATTTAAAATTAATAAAACACATTAGTATTATTTTTATAATTTATAAAAATATCCACACATCATTTGTGATGTGTTGGAATCAACCACAGCTCAATCTGATTCCCAATGTGACCATAATGACTAAAAGTGTCGGTTATCATTTTAAAATTGACATTTTAGTTCAAAATAATTTCCTTACCTAAAACCATGTAAATTGACTATGATTTTTTTGAAAGCTTGTGATAGTTATTCATAGGTTATTTGTGACATATAGGAAGATGTCACACAAAAAATCGATGCTTAATGAGATTGGTATGACTCAAAATGCATGTTTCCAATTTGAAATGAAAATTTTATAAAACAAATGGCATACTGAATACAAAGATAATGCATCAGATTGTTTCTAAATTTTAGGAAAATGATCCATCAATAATTTTTTATAGTTTGGAATTAGTTGTACAGCTATCTGATGCATGGTGCGATCAAAATAACTCCAAAAGTGTTATTATTTGAAATTGATATTAATTTTTGTAAATGAAAAAGAGACATAGTCAAAACTGATTAAACACAATCAAATTGTTTAAATATTTTGGAAAAATTATTTATAACACATTTATGTCGTGTAATAATTGACCCCAACTCAAACTGACACATGGTGTGACTAGTATAACTCCAAATGTGTCTTTTTTATCAAAAATTGACATTTTATTAATGTATTCATTCATATTAGTGTTTAATTTATTTCAATATGATTTTACATTCATAATAATATTTTTCTTATATAGGATGATTCATTTTCCTGGGTCGAGATGATTTTTTTTGGAAACTGATACCATTGAAAGTCATTTTAGAGAGGGAATCACTAGTGACAAAATATGAAACATTCACGTTGTTAAAGTTTTTTGGATAATTATAAATGTATTTATATAAAACATTGATTAAAATGAATATATTAGTATTTCTTTCTTGATTCATAATGACAAATTTATTTCATATAATTTTATTTATTTTTCATAGAAAGGTAAGAGGTTTTTATTGGTTGTTCTATTATATAAACAACACACTCCAAAAAACTAGGCCTTTATTGTTTTTAGTTTGGGCACTGATAAATGCCACCCTTTATCAGTGCTATTTAATGTACTGATAAATAGGATCATTTATCCAGGTTAGAAAAGCACATAAAAAGTCCCCTAATTATCATTTCTAAAATAGAATGGATAAATGGGGGAATTTATTGGTATTTTTAGTGCGTATAAATGACCCCATATATCAGTGCATTTTAGCACTAATAATGGGGACACCCGATCAGCATTGTGATTAATAACACTTTTTAGCACTCTTAAAATCCTTTGTACATGCTGTAAAAGGAATATATATAGTAGTGTGGAGGTTTTATATATATTATGGTTTTACCTAAAATAATGGTAATTTTTCATAAAAACCAGTATAACAAATACTCTTTAAAATATTGTTATATATATACACACACAACACAACACAACAAAACAAAAATATTATTATTTATATAATACATACATTAGATAATATAAGTATACATTTTTTATTTTAAATGCTATATATATTCAATCATTTATTGGGGGTACAATACAAGGAAATACAAACACACCAACACCCACATTTTGATAGGATAGGTTATAGCTCCACTGATGGGATAATCTATCAACCGCACCCATACCCTATAATATTTTGGGGTCTTGAAGGTCTTTTATCAACATGGATTGAAGTCCAAGAATACATCACCCATTAGGTCTGATTAAGACATGTCTGTTAGGACACATGATTAATATCCCAAAGTACCCCATGTCATTTTTACAACAATTTTCAAGAAATACCGGCTCATATGCCTTGAAAGCTGCACCCTTTCCCCCTACAGGCTATAGTGTAGCCTCATGTTTCCAAAATCATACCACACATTCTCTCCCTATCTCTATAAATCTAGCTCTATCATCTTTCATTATTAGTATTCCTTCCGCCCCTCCACATGTAACACTAACTACCATGACTATGGAGCTCTCTCTATAGTCCCTTCATATAAAATATCTCCCCCCCAGCATCAATCAATCTCCTTCCACACCATCTGGCATTATCGTCTCCTGCCCAGGTGCTTCCTACCAATGAACCTTTATCACATAAAATTAATCAAATTTGTATATCCCACCACAAATAAATCTAATAAAAATATAATTGATGGTTTGAACCCCTATTGTGGATGTAGAGCATCGTCATCATTCCACTCAAATAGGTGGTGGTATTCTAAAAATTTATATATATATATATATATACACATATATATATGTTTATTTGAAAAATTTTAAAATATATATATATACATTGGTAAATATATATAAATCATTTGCTGATTATTCCCTAGTGTCTAGATCCCAAAATCATTTGGCTCTTTGGACAATGATATATAGAAAAAAAGAAAAATATTTAATTAAAAAAAGATAAAAAAATTATGTAAAAAAATTACACATTTGGAAGCTAGAATATTCCAAGTGGTGTTGGTTTATTATAATATTTAAAACACATGTGATACAAACCATAAGCAAGGGGCCTATCAAGATGATGCTCTGTGAAGGTGGGCACGTAGCATTCATGCTGGCTTCTTACAGTCCCCGGTGGGGGTAGCAATGTGTTCAACCTCTAATACCATTTTTGTGAATGGATAAGTGCATTATAGGGTATAAATGGAAAGGATAATGTGAAATGAAAAGTTAATGATGTGAATGATTAATTATACATTAATAGGGGGAAGTCACTTGCAGAAAAATGGTGAGATAATGAAGGATGAATCCTGAATCCTTTAAACACTTCATTTAAATTTATGAATTTATATTAATATTATTATTATAAATGAATTATTATAACAACAATTATTTTTATTACTGATTCATGTATTTTCCATATACTTTTATTATAGTATCATAATAATATTCCATCTTTAGAAATATGATTGTTGTATCGAGAATGATGATTCAGTACCTATATGTTATCTTCCAAAGCCATATTTTTTCAATAAGTTTGATGATGATGGGTTTTTAGTTATGGATGTTCTAGAAGTTCATCAAAAGGGATTATGTTTATGCATATTATCCATTATCAGACATATTTTGTACCAAAAAAGTAATAAAATGTGGTAATTTTCGAATTTGAAATTATGGATCTCCCAATACAGGAACAGATCTAATTAGAAGATGATCTCGACTGCCAGGGGATTCTTACAAATTATTTTGAGAAAAAAATTGATATTTAAGTTTTCTGTATGATTTGAAATGTCCATAAGAATCTAGGTTCATCTATAATTTTAAGATGGAACATTAATGTAAATCCTTTCAATAAAAAAATTCAACTGCATAAATTTGTTTTAGAATTGATTGGTTGAAATGGGTTTATATTTATCCAAATACCTTATATGATCTTGCCTAAACATCATAATCCTGTTAATGTTTAATAATTATACGAGCAATGGGGAAATGTGGATGTATTTCATAGTACTTGTTGAATCTTATCTTGATGGGAAACCTTTAGATACTACCTATTTCATTTCTAATGACACCAATATTTAGTTAAAAATAGAATTTTATTTTTTTACACATTATATTAATATTGTAGAATTATTTGGCACAAAATTTATAAGTACAAGAATATTCAAAAGTAGATGAATCCCACAGTTGAACCAGATGACTAGAAAAAGGTATGTAAATGAAATAAAGGGAAGGTAATTTCCCTAGATAGAACTGATCCAGCATGGAAATGGAGCCTCCTAAATAGAGTAAAACACAAATTAATACATTTCTTTTGAAACATATCAAAGGAAAAAATCTGGCCTCCTTTTTTGATGAGGAAGAAAAGGAGGGTGTTGATTCTAGGTCTCTCATTATTTTCAAACCTACTAACAACAATTTGGATCTAGATAATAACCTAACAGGTGAGGGTGATAATATTTCACTTGATATCTTTCATGATATTATGAATATTATTAATGTGATGCATTATTATTTACCTTAATCTAATTATTTTTGTCTGATTCCTCTCTCACTCAACCTCATAGAGAGTTCTCACATGTTTCTTCATAGATGCATTTGGTAGGGCATGTTCATATCATTTATATTGGGTGTTCTATGGAATATCCTTCTAATACCTCTATATGTATCCCTATAAAACGTTTTTCTAATTGGCCTGGTCCCCTTGAGTTTGTTTCAACATAGAGCGACAAAAATTATAATGTTTTAGTAATTAATATTCTTAAAAACCATGAATTTATTCTATATAGTATGATTGGTTGAAAACAAATAATTTACCAAACTCATTTCTCTTAGGTATCGTAATGTTTGTGAGGGAATTAAAAACCTAGTTGTTGAATTGAATCAGGTGAAAGTTTCAATTATTCCTAGTGGTAACATCCTTAATACGTGTTTAACAGTATTTAAGGATGCTGATAAATCTTTTAATTTGGAAATATCATCCCACTTCTCCTATCTGTTTAATAAAAATTCAACAAAGGAAGATAGCTATTCTTTGAAATCATTATCACCTCACACCGATGTTGATAAAACCACTTTTTATATTAAAAAATGTTGATTTTTTAAGTCAAGTTTATCAAATCCCAATAGAGTATTTCAGTTATTGTATGTATGTTAATTTATTGCATCTTCTAATTATGAAATATAGAACACATCACACTGAGGATGATAAACTCTCTAATTTGGACACCAAAATTGACTTCTTATGTCCATATGACCAATTCTTATCAGAGGTTGGGGATTCCAATAAGGATGGTAAAAAATAGTATTCAAGTTGAAAATAATATAGAATAAAAAAAATTGGTGGAAGGAAAAATGGAGGCTTTTCACTAATATATGGTTTAAATGAAGATCCTTTTTGGAACTGTCAAGGGGTCTCTAATCCTAAGACAATGTTGGCCCTTCAGTTGATTTTCAGAAATCATAATCCCAATATTTTAGGTGTCTCTATACCTAAAATGAAATTATCAGAGAAGAGTCCTTCATTTAATAAATTAGGAAATCATCTAATTTGAAAAAAAATTCCATCACTGACAATAAGTGAATTTAGATCCTCTGTCACTATAGATTGGAAGAAATTTTTTCTATATTTTCACATGAGTAAATAGTAACTTTCAATTACATTTATAATTAAATTCAACAATTGAGCTCAATAATTTACTTATAAATTGGTTATCAGCAAAGAAGATAACTATGAATGAATATTTTTGATATTAGTAGATTTATACATTTCCCAAGGACTCCCATGGGCGATTTTAATGATATTCTTAATCTCGACGAGCAACATGGAATTGGTACTTCTTCTGCAACTGGATATTTCAAGGCATGTATTGAATATATTAATCTACATTGGATTAGTATTTTTTCTAAATATACATATAATATATGACATATTTATTCTTTTTTTCTATTAAATTTGATAGATTTTTTTTCAATGATTCAACCCCTTATTTTTGTTTCTCTATCTCATGTTCCACCATTTAAAAATTTAACTCTGACCACCACCCTATTTTATATTAATTCATGAATAAAAAATACAAGCCACACTTCCCCTATAAAATTTTCAATTGTTCAGCTTCACACAGAGGTTGTAGTCCTCAAATAAAACAAACATGGAATTCCTTTTACTTTAGGGATGATGTTGTTTCTTTTGTCTTAATGATAAAAATCCTAGTGAAAAAACTGAAAACATGGAGTGAAAATTTCTTCAGATAGATTGAATAAAATATTTATTATCTTGATTCCTTGATAATTTTTATTCAAGATAAGGATAATAGGAGTTATATTTCTTCTAGCCTTGAACATGAAAATAAGGTCACACATGATTGGAATGATCATCATAATCTTATGAAATGCATGTAGTGGGAAGCCTTCAAAATCAAATGTCTAAAGGGTGGTTAGATAAATACTAATTTCCATAGTTCTCTTCAAAGGGATTTGAAAATTAATAGAACATTGTCAATTCGTAGTGATAATGGAAACATCTTTGAGAAAATAGAATACAAGGCAGCACATGTTGTTTTTTATTATATGAAGTTATTTGATTACTCTAATGCCCCAATTTAAATCATGGAAGATATCATACTGAATATTATCAACGAATAGGATAGTTCTTACCTATCAACCATTCCTCTTCCATTTGAGATTTTAGATGCAGTATTTTGTCTCAATGATTCATGTTCTCTTGGCCTATATGGTTTTAGAAGCTCTTTCTTTCTATATTATTAGGATATCAATTACATGGACGTGTGAAGAGGGGTTAATATTTTTTTTTCAAAGGTGGTCAGCTCACTCATGTTTTAAATAATCAATTCCTTTCCCTCACCCTTAATGTTGATAATGAAATTGAGTTACATCACTTTATTAGTGTTTCTATTATTAATAGCATTTCTAATTTTTTTTGGGAAATTATTGATAATACATTGGAAGGAATTGAAAACATGGTTGAGTCTATTAATAAAATTGTCATCATAAAAGCTAGTACCATACATGATTTTTTTGTTATGGACTCTAATTTAGTTAATCTTCTCATGATACCCTCTAGAGGTTGGAAAATTTCGATTAAATGCTATGGAATGAAATTCTTTGAAAATCTATAATGGAGTGACATTTGCGATATATTATCTATGATTGGATTCAATGACACCTTTTTTAACTGGGTTAGAATCCTACTAATCTCATCCCATATTTCTTTGTTGATAAATGGATCTCTTGATATATATTTCTCAATCTCATGAGGTTTTATAAAAGGTTATCTCTTTTCAGAAATTATTTTCTCTAGGGTTGGGGACTACTTGAGTAGGATACTTTCCTATTTAGTAAAGGAGGATATGATTACTTTCATTAGGGATGATAGAGGTCCTACTAGTTCAAATCGTCTTCTATGTGCTAAATGTATCATTATTTTCATCCAAGGCATAAAATAAACATTTGAAACTGGATAACCACTCTTCTTCAACATGAAAATATCTTTTCTTTATAAATTAGTTGGGAGAAATATTTCCTCTAGTTTGTTAAAATAATACCTGTAGCCAGACGGGTGAGCATCACCATCGATTAAGGATTAAAGAAGATAAACATCCATTTATTTATATTGGAGCCCATATGTTCTAGAGAAAACATTGATCCTTCCAATTCCCTCATATTGTGATTCAAATTTGGAGGCAACTCTCTTCATGGAATAGAAAAAATTATTCAATTTTAGGACAAATTAGTCTTGTAAAAGTTATAATTTTTTCCCAAATTCATTCACTATTTTAATGTGTAAAAATGGTTGTTTTCTCTCATAAAAAGTATCAATACTTCTGTAAAAAAAATATTTTGAGTGGAAGAATCCTCTAAAATAAAATATCCAAAGTTCTCTAGAAATAATTATTCCTATCAACTGATTGTGGAGGGTTTGGAATTAAGAATCATAGTACGTTTAATCATGCATTGCTGAATAGTTTTTTTTGGACTCATCACTAAGAAGTATGAATCTATTAATTTTTTCAGATAAATATTCCAAGATAAACATAAGGATTGGTGTGTAAAATATTTGTAATCCTCCACATTGACATCTTTAAAGAGGTAATATTCCACAATAGTGATTGAAACATATTAGATTAGTGACAGAAATTCCTATCTCAATTTTTTTGGATGAAAAAATGGACTGGTACTCCTATCATCAATAACCTTATTTCAAAAGGCTCTACTTTTGTAACCAATATATCAATTATGAAAACTAGTGACTCGTCTTGATACCCTTCCTATTGATATTAAAGAAAATGTTTTAAATAAAAAATTAATGGTGGAGATGAAATTCTTCTTTGGGAGGATTATATTAACGTAATTTTAACATAAAAAGACATATACTATATGGAAACACTTTAAGACATTAAAAACTAGACAGAAATCCTCAACAACCCGTGAATTTGAACATCTATATTTACTCTTTTCTAGAGAGTATACTATTCTAAACTTCTAAATGATGGATTCCTGTAAATTTTTGGTATTAATAATTTCTATAAGTGTGTTCATTTTTGATTATTATAGAGAATACATTGAGCATATCTTCCATAGTTACGTTACATCTAGATTCCTTTAGATTGGTATTGAAGATTTGTTTTCTATTCGGCATACAGACTATTTCTCGATCAAAGACTACCTGGTTTCTTATCTCCATGTGCAATAATTGAAGAGAACGAAGAATATGCTACATTTCACCTTCCAATAAGCTGTCTATCTTATCTATAATAGTTTTAATCACATAATATATAATATAATAACTTGTTTCTACAATCATCTTTAATGCATAACATTGGAGTAGTTAAAAGGGAAAATTCCATTTAAAATGGTAAATCTGATAACTGTTTACATGATTTTTCTATTCTTATATATTTTTAAATTACAATTAATTTTAATCCACTTTGTGGGACATTGAATTTAATTTAAACACATCCATTTATTAGTTGGATCAAATGTAAAAAAATTGGTCTTCAAAAGGTAATCTCATTCCCTTCAAATATTGTACTATTTTCAGACACCACACATGAAGTAAAAGAGGTTGTCTGTATAGACATTGTAACTTTTCTAGTTCAATGGAGTCTGGAATGCACATTTTATCAGTTCTTTTGAAGTCAAATAACAACATGTATTGAGACATATATGACTAGAATGTGAATATATCTCGATGATTCATGTAATTAGAAATGGAATAATTCATTTTCCTAGGAAACATACTAACAGATGTATTAGCTGCTTGATATATATTTCAACCATGAATAATATTATTACATGTGTCCTTCATGAAGTAAATTTTGTGGCTGATGGCTTGGATAACAAAGGGGCAATGAATAGTGGATTGGCATGGATCAATGATGTTTCTTAATATCATTTTTCATTTTTTCAATAATGACAATTATAAAAACACAAACATCAATATTTTGTAATTTATTTATTTTAATACATGAGGATATTTTTTGAACATGTCCTCATTATACAAAAATTAATAATCAAGGAGACTAAAATGATTGTTCTTCTAAATATATCGCAATAGTGTAGTCTATTTGGTTATTCAAGGCCATTTTTTATGTTAAATTCATATATTTTTAATTTATAACTATAAGGATGGTGACTGGGCTTATAAATATTAATCATATTTTCATTGGGTTCGTATCCCCCTAGTGTAATGGTTGTTTCAGGGTACATGATATTTATTTCTATTTACATGATATGATCTATATTTCTCTATTTTCTGAGCACAATCTCATGGATTGGGTCTTCTATTTATGAATTATATTGGGTCGATATTCCCCTCACATACATAATGATAGGATCATTTATCTACAAATTCATTATTCCCCCCATTTGAGTGTTTAGTTGGGGATAATATACTACACCATTGCTCCTATGAGGATACATAGGTTACTTGGAATTAGTATTTCAAATACATGATCAGTGGTTCAAAAGGGGTAAAATAGAAAGGTGAAGATCCAATATGTGATGTGTTATAGTATCATAATTGTGGTAACAGTCATGAAACATGGAAATCCCCTATGTAATGGGACGCATGTTACCCAATTTAGGGGTTTGTTTCCCCATGAAAACATCATTGTATGATGTGGTTCATGGTCACATCTCTAATTTTTATTAATTTCAGATCATTGTGTACCAGGTGTTCTGATGTACCTATTGAGATATACGAAATTGATCAAGGAAATATTGTTTGCTGGTGAGATCAACTATTTATCTTGAGTTATAGGTGGGTGGTGATACTGCTTTAGATGAAGTGTATTAGTATTTTAGTCGGTTCCCTATAACCAAATACTATATAATTATGATAAAATTTATTCGTTGATTAAATTATTAATAAAACTTATTATCACATTTTCATTGTTCTTATGCATGTCAATGTTTGTGATAATGTATTACGAGTAACTATCATAATAAATTTTATAGAAATTTCCTGTTATGATGATAACCCAATAGTTCTAAAATAATATTCATAAATAATGGTTTTATAATCAGGTCATATTTTTTAAGAGGATTTAAATGATATAGTCTATAATGTCTATATAGCCATAGGACTTTGAGAGACATTCTCATGGTGTACACCTTTGGTAGTTTCTAGTGCATGAGATTATGAGAACACAGCCCGTGTGTAGGAAATTGAAATCTATATGTGTCACTGGATGCTCTTATTTGGAGATGTGTGTATAGATCATTATAAACTAAATTTGTTATTAATTTATTTTATTAGTTGCGTACTTTATGTATTGATTAAAACAATAATTTTATATGTTTAGGGTGTAGTAGGAAACATTTGGTGTATCCTGAGTACTATTTTGTTAACGAATAATGTGATAAATGGTTTTTCCCTTTTTATATAAAAAATAGTTTATATCACAATCCATTTAATTGGAATGGAGGATCCTAAATAAATCCATGTACATTGTGTTCTGTGGGAAGATTCATTTCCATAATGTCAAGGAATGAGAGATCGAGCACATTAGTTAAAGAAAGCAACACAGAACCGGCTTTATTATATAGATCATGATAAATGGATTATAATACACAATTAGTTTCTATATGGTATGTTATTTCATTGGAATCCTAGCTTATTTATATATGAGTTCCTTTAAATGTCCCTACATTTAAGACTTAGTCATTGGGTAGCTGCACCTAATGCCACCACAAAAGAGGAAAAAGGGTGGCATAGAAGTTGTAGTCATAGCCATTGTGAAATATTAAATACAAAATATTATATAACATTATGAATTAATACTATTCACTTATGCGGTTCATAATTATTCATGTTTTCTTGAGCTCATATATTTATTCACTAGTGATTATAAAAACTTATTTTTGTGAAAAATATTTTAAAAAATATAATTACTCTATATTGAATATAATATTTATATATTTAATTATTAGTGAATAATTAAATGATATATATTTATTCTTTAAATATTAATTATTTAGGTAATTATAAATATTGAAAAGTAAATGTGGATTGAGTTTAAATATTGGGTGAAAAATAATATATATTAATATTATTTAATGAAATTATAAACAATTTATTTAAAAATTATATTTTATTAATTCATTTGTTTTGTGCATGTCATGAATTAATATTATTATTATTGTTATAGATAGGGGGTTCTGTAGTGATTAATATAATAATAAGAGTTAATGAGAAATAATTATTTTTCTAACCATTGATCTATTTGAACTCTATAATACTATTTCTAAAACAATATTTGGAAATTTTTTGGTGGGGCAAAATGACTTTGTAAATTCCTCCCAATCCCTATGGAGATCATCTTAACGAAAGCTACCAATGATGAAGAGTGATCCCCCTTCACCACCACTATCAATTATATAGATATCATAGAGATTCCTTTATTGTTTTATTCTTATAGTAGTCATAGATGTACCTGAAAGCATTGGATGCTACTACACTAGCACTCAGATATCCCTATGGTGTTTCTCCGAGATTCATTTCATATTTGTATCATCAATATATGTATTATATATCTGATAAATATGTTGAAATAATTTTATTACATAGAGGCCTTGACCTATTCAACAATAAAGAACAAATTAATCATGAGGTAATTATTTAACATCTAAAATAAATTATAAATCCTTAGGTGATGATCCTAAATTTTGTTTCATAATTTTCGTGTAATCCTTCAGTCAATTTTATTGGTCACAATTATATTAATTATCTACATGTTGGGTAAATCATCAATTATAAAAAAAATCCAAATGGTTATTGTCACTACCAGTACATCTAGTGATGAAACCGGCTAGGATGTCCTATCAAACTGGTTCCCTACATGAATTTCTACATTCTTATAAGAAATTCCCAATCCCCATGGGATAAAAAAAAGAACCAACTAATTAAAATAAACCTTTAGGTACAATTTATCCCATCCTAAAGCTAAAAAATGAATCTATTAACATATTAGGAAGAAAAGATGAAAGAATAAATCAAGAAATAGATTTCATATAAAAATGGAAATAGAAGAAGAAATATGTTTCAAAATTAGCTAAACAAACTCCAAGGAAAAATTCCACCAACAAAAGAAAACTAAACAAATTAGTTACTCCAAGTGATTTAATGATAAAACCCATTCCATATCACCACCATCTACCTAGAAACAGTTGAGAGAAACCTCTCCAATTCATTACAACACCTTTCCTTTCCATGCATCATGACATACAAAGCTCTACACTCCGCCAATGTGGTTCACAAGGTGTTATATAAATAAGATTAGTAGGATACTACCCAAGTGTTATATATCATGTCTCTATACCAAAATATTAACAATGCCAATCATTAACCAAAAAAAGAATGGGAAACTACAAAATAGTTTTTATATAAAAATTAAGGTAAATCATTTAATCTTTTTCCATAGTTCAAAAATAATCATGGTAAAATTGAATCAATGAATTTCATATACATCAATGCATTCAAATGAAATCATTCCTTATATATCATATAAAATACATGATATTATAAGCTAAAATAATATAATCTAGAGAATAGGTAACATCATTAAAAGGATTACTACAAGTCAGGTTATATTGGACTCTCATATCAAAGATATATAAAATCAGGTACATCGTTTCTTTGGATATATACATCAAATATAGAGAGTTGAGGAACACCACATTAATTGAATTACCCTAAAATTCAATCAGGTACCTATAACAATGGATATTGGGAGTAAAGGAATGAACCTTAAGTGGTAACCCAACTATATTAGTAGATAAGTACTATTACTACACATTCCAACTATATTCCTATGTCTTACCATGTGCTCTATTTTCGATACTGTTTTTTTAAAATCGTTCTTTGAAAACAATTTCTATATAACTTTTTCACAATTATATAAAATTACATTTTTTACAATTCAAGGGGAAAAACATATATATCCAAAAAACTATTTTTAGGCACAAAATTCAATCATACTAATTCTATTATAAAAAAATTTCAAACCAAAGAAAATTAATTTAGCCAACAAAGGCAAGAAACAGAAACACATACCTAAAACATGGGTTTCACACAACATAAATGAGATCCACCAACAAAGAATAATTGAAATTCAATGAAAATAGACCCATAATAAATCTTTATATCTCAGAATTTATTAAATAATAAAATAGGTTGGTGAATAGGATGAATCACAATATACCTTAAAGGAATTTGAATGCCACACCACAACTGACACAAGGATCAGAATTGATAGGATGATCATGAAACATATCTAAAATAGAACAAGATGGTTATCATTATATATCAATGGATCCATAAACATAGATCAAAGATGCTACCGGGATTAATGGATATGAAGAAGTAGGATTATTAATCAGCTGGAGAAGCATACCACAACCATAGAAAAAATAAATTGTTTAATGAAATTATCTGGAAGGATAACATTTCTTTAAAATAATCTAAGAGATATCCTAGATATGAGAGGAATTTCATTTAGTAGAATGAATGATCAACCACTAATGAAAAAACCTGCGAAATCATAACCCACAACAATTACAAGATGTGAATCCCTATTTTAGGATGTGAAATTAAAGAAAACAAAATATCCTGAGAAATTCATGGCCTATGATTAAATATCCCAATTTTAATATTCCATGACTTTTAACATACTCAAAACATTTTTACAATTCTAAAATTGAACCAATATCACAACATATTCCTAGAAACCTATATATAACGTGTAGCTTTTAAATGAATTGAAAATTTCATGTAGATAGCAAATATTCGATTTTTTTCATGAAATCCAAAACTATCTCTGATGTTTACTGGACACAGGAAATACCCGTGGAAGACATCAATTCATTTATATATAGAATCCATTAATTCATACAAACTCACATCCACAAAAATTAAGTCATTTTACCCCCACCAATGTGTTCCTTAGTTGTGTGTCCCATAACGCATCCTAACCAAGTGGGAAATGAAAATAGAAAAGAAAGAAACCATAAAGTGGGTATGTGTATATTAAAAACTCCCCAAAATTATAATTTTTATCCACAACAAGTCATGGGGATGAATGATGTATAGAAATAGGTGATTCCATTTCTCCATCATCAATGACTTGCACTCCCATGTTTCAATGTAATATGATCTATGTATCCATATCACTCTGACCAATGGAACCTACTTCCAACACAATACATTCACCTAAGAGTCAACGATATATACTCGAGTCTCCAAAATAGAAACAACTAGATCTAATTTAATCTATTCCCAACTTAAAACATGAGAATGATCCTGATACTCTTTTCTTAGATGTTATGTGTGGAAAACATCATGAATACCTTTCAAATAAACTGACAAGGACAATCAGAATGAATCTTTCCTAGGATACTTAGTCACCCTAACTTAGCCAACATTTCATGAATCCCAATATCTTTATTTTCCTATTTGATAATGACCCAACTGAGTAGAAACATTAAAGAAAACATGATCAATAATAGAAAACTCTAAGGGGTGATGTTCATGATCAAAATAAGACTTATTCTAACTTAGATCTTCAACCAAACCATAACATATATCATTATTTATCAATTACATGTCCAAAACGAGACTTTTCCCCACCAAAGAGGCCCCATCGACATCTTCCCAATAAAGAGGCAATTTTCATGAGTGACTATATAGAGACTTTAAGAGACCCATTATAATTGATGAAATTTAAATATTGTTATAATAAATATCAGAAAACCTTAGATGGTTATCCATAGATCAAAAAAAATTTAATGTGTAGGAATAATTCATTTCCTACAGGATATAAATAGAAAGATCTATTTGGTTGTCTGTCTGTTTATGGTATATAGTACACAACCTGACCTATGTACACATCATATCATTGAGAATCCTCAAGAGCCAAAATGTAAACCTAGTACCACTGTGTAAAATAGAGGTATAAGGAATCCCATGTAACCTAATAATTTCATATATAAAAATCTTTCCATTATCATAATTGTTTGTGGGGTCCTAATCAGAATGATCTCTGATGACTTTTTCAGCTGATAAATAGCCAAAAAGATAGAATTATTCCCATAGGGAGTCTATGGTAAACTATAAACAAAGTACATGGACACATATTTCTATTCATAATCTAGAAACAAATGAGAATAGAGAAATAGAAATTGTTTCGAGTGCTCTTTTTTTATGATTTTGAATATGTAATTACATAAAACATAATTTTTTGGGTTATAATTCATTAATGGACACTAGAATCACCCTCTCATATCGTAATACATCTCTGTTGGGACTATATGAATGGACCATGTAGATTTATGAAAATCAAACAAAACTAATATCCTCATTGATGTTGGTATGATAAACAGATTATTGAAATGGAGAATACCATTATAAGAAAGAGACCATCCAGAAATTATCTCACCACAATATATGGTTTCTCAAATTCCCATGAACTCATTATTCTTATAATGAATCAAATGAAAATACTCAAGGGGGGGTGATGATAACCAAACACTGGTCATAAACATACCATAGACATCCTTTTAAGCATCTATGTGAATGTGACTGAAGATCCTAAAAAGGTTTCGCTCTTCATTCAATTCCAAAACAGCATGTGATGGTACTTTCCAATTGATATTGTCTGCAATGACATTACTCATCCCTAATAATTAGGTAATGATGAAGTAAAATTTATGATGTTTTCCCCCCAACATCTTTCTGTGATTCATTAATTTCTGAGTACAAGTATAATTCAAACTCTTATGGTTAGAAAGCTCAATGAACCACTCCCCAAATAGAATGTTCCACCAACACTAATGTACTTGAATAAAAATTACAAGTTCGAAATCATTAGTGGGGAAATTATTCTCTTATGGTCAAAGGTAGTGAGAGACCTTATCCACCACACGATTATCATGTATTTTCACACAACCCAAAATAACACTAGAAGAGTCATAAAATAACACATAACCCTTACCAATACAATGTATGATAAGAATATAAACCGACATCAGAATTCATTTCATCTCATTGAAAGATAAATGAATATTTTCATCCCATATTAATTTCACCCTTTTCCTATTATGATTTGTCAAAGGTGTTTCAAAATTTGATAAATCCTCAAAAACATTGATAATACACGTCAAGACCAAAGAATCTCTAAATCTCAAAGTCATTTTGTGACACTTCCCAGGGAAAACACAGTTCACATTCCCAGCATCAACTAATAATACATGCTCAAAAATCATTCACCCATGTACAATACTTATTTTATTAAAAATCTACATTTTGAAATCATTCTATAAATCGTGTGAATCCATATGATTTGATTAACTAAACTCATATAGTACTCATTCTTATGATAAGATCATGAATAAATGAAAATATCATCAACAAATAAAACCACAAAAGATTCGTGATACCCATGTAATATCTTATTTATATATGCTATAAACATTTTGGAAGCATTTGTCAGACCAAACGACATTACGATATATTTGTAATGGCAATACCAACTCCTAAAATCCATATTCAGTATATTAGACTCCCAAAATCGGATATGATTAAATCCCGACTGATGATCGCTCATTGGAAACCACTTTTCCAACATCAACTAATCAATATATTTGTTAACATGGAACAAAAGATACTTGTTCTTAATCATTACCTAGTTATACTTTTGACAGTCTACATATAGTGGGAGTGAACCATTTTCCTTCATGGAAAATATCAAAAAGGACTCCAAAAGAGAAAAATTAGGGAGAAAAAACCTTTTTCAATCTATTCATCAAACTATATATTTATATCTTTAAATATTTTAGTAAAATAAAATAAGACAGCATCAGAATCAGTTGTGTACCTAGAACCAGGTGAACTATAAAACTTGTCTCCCTCTCTGGAGCAATACTGGATATATTATCTAGGAAAATATTTGGAAAGTACCAAACATTATTTTGGATACCCATAAATGAAGAAACGCTATCGATATCAAATGCTACTGCATAAGAAAAACTCTTGAGCTCTAGGATGGAATGTCTAACCTGACCTATCCTCAGATCCCACTCTCTCTAATACACTCAAGAGATCACATCATCCACCAAGAATGTAAAATTTTTAGGAAAATAATAAATATTTATATGATGAGTGAAAATACATTTCATCCTGACAATGATTTTGAATACATAAAGGGTGAGAAGGAGGAAATCCAAGACTAACTCTACATCAACTACCACTAGAATATAAGGGGTACACTAAAATCCCTCCTCCTTCCTCTTCCAAACACCATAAAAGTGTAAATTGTATCTATTAGATGTTTAATCATGTCAAAAAATCACCACATAAATATAATTATAGATACCAATATCTGTCACTAGACTTGAATATACATCTATATGAATCTCATCTAATTATTGAAGGTTCATAACTCTTAAGGATTGTTGTTATATTCATATAGGAATTGATGTGTATGAATGTTCCAAAATAGCCATTGGATTTGATGTTCATTGACCATGAAAAGGCTAATAAATAGCATGGTAGAAGTGTTGAAGATGTATATAGAATCCACAACAATTACACATCTTCACAGGTTCATAATAATAATGTACAGTGCACCCATCCATTAAACATGGTAGCAAGTTTGGGCTATACTACCCACTATAACTAAAGGTGGAAAAAAAGGCCTACTACTGAGAACCTCCTCCACCACTAAGGTGAGGATATTTTCACCTCCAATTTTTTCCCTTATACACAATTGATGTTTACACTATGTAGAGGAGAAAGGAAAGAATAACAAACCTTTCATGCCATATTCATCTCTTCAATAATTTCCATGTCTACCTTCACTAAATAGTTTGAAATCTTCATCATAAATACCTAAAATATGATTTGTTACTGAAAAATCTATAGGTACTTACTACCGTTTATTTTTATATTATTTAAAACCTCTACAAAAAATCCATCTCCACAAACTAAGTGTTGTATGTCGACACCAAAATCTCTCCCTACTGCAAAGTGAGGAGCTCTATATACTTCTCCATCATTATTTACTATATAAAACATTGTTAGAAGAGGAGATCTTGAAACACTTCTTCTACTTGTCCTCATGCATATCCACCCATAGCGTGGAATCCCATAATCACATACCGGGACCCTCAAGATTGAACAAAACACTTCACCTTGATATTATCATGTGTATTTATGAAGTCAAAAATCTAATCAATCTTGTCCATAAATTCTTCCTCCACCTGAGGTTCATCCACACACATAATGAATTGTGTATTCTATTTTATGAACTCACATGATCGATCCATGACTCCTCTAACTATTGGTTGTACCTTAACAACTATGTTTTTGAATTGTAGTACATTTTTTTCGACATCATGATAATAATTAATTATAGAAATTATAGGTTTTATGATATATAGGTGGATTCCTTTAAAGATAATCCAATGCACCCACATAAATAACCGATGAACGACATCTTGTAGGCATACCATTGCACAAAATGATGAAGAAATGATTTTTAATAAGATAATTTCTTTTTAAACAAGAAATATCTAAAATAACTAATATTAAAATAATGATCTCAATAAAATAGGCACACATCCCAAAATACCATGGTAACTATAGTATTTTTTGGGAAGAGATGGGCAGGGAATCACCATAAGATACTCCTCAAGTCCCAAAAATCAAATCTTGAGTCTACCAAATTTTATAAGATAATGAATCATGAAAACATAACTCCTTTGATAAAAATCTATGACGAAAGCAACTTGAATAACCTTTCAAATTGGTACCTGACATAAATTTCCACATTCCTAAAATTTATTCCTTATCCTGATGGGAAGGTGACTTGTAGTCTTACATCAACAACAAAAATAGGGAATAATTTGTCACAACCTGAATCAAAAAACGTGATATATATACACACACATGATGACATGAAATAACAAAAGTGTAATGAAAAAATATATCATATTAAAATGGAAACAAAATAAGTGAAACACCAAAAAATGTACCTAAACTTATTCCATGTTACAAGTATATCAATAAAGGAATACTAAATGATGAAAGCTACTCGATGAGATTGTGTGGGATAAGTCCCACAATCTCAGCACCAGCAACCCATACAAAGTAGATAAAAACCTCACCACATCATTATGTCACCTAGCCATTCCCTACATTGAAAGTCATATAATGGTATACAAACCACTAAAGGGGTGCAGTTGGTGTGATATAAAAATTCTCAATAGAATCCCACCAAGGTTCTCCATATCATGTATTTATAAAAATATATATGAAAATTTAAAGTTTAGGGAAAAAAGGAATCATAAATAGTTAAACAGTGTTTATATCCAATTCATGGTAATGAATTTCACCTTTTTCGATAGTTACAATATAATATAGTTAAAATAGTTTCAATGAATCTCATATACATTGAAGTAGTTAAATAAAATCATGTATCACATATCATATAAAATCCATGGTAGTACAAGATAAAATAGTACAATCTAATGAATAAGTAACATCCCATCAAGGTTCATTACTGGTCAAACTATCTTTGACACTCATACCCAAACCATAGACAATTTTGCAAATCAGGTATCTAGATATATGCATCAGATCATGAGAAAAATGATCAATAGAACATGTGAACCCCCAACCGGCCTATCACGCCCTAGAAAAACGGTCTCATGTGTCTTAGGAACACCCCCTATGTAAACCCATCAAAAATATATACAGATGAAGATTATTACTACACCACTTGCCTAATTACCCAAGGCTTCCTATATGCTATGTTTCCAAACCATTTCATCAAAACCATGATACAAAAAAATATCATAAATACGTTTTATATTTATTTGAAAACAAGTTTTCTTCTAAAAAACATGGTTAAAACCATCTTATCTCAAAATCCAATTTCCAAACACATAATTAAATCATTCCAATTCACTGAAAAACAATTTCTAAAACCCGAGAAATATAGTTCATCCAAAATTGGCTTGATACCGAACCACCTACCTCAAATTTGATTCGTGTATTTCAAAATCATGATCCACCAACACTAAAGAGAACTAAGATAGTGATAGTGAACATAGAATCAATACTTACATCCCAAAATCAATTCAACAAACAATGTAGTTGATAATGAGGTCAGATGACAACATTCATGAATGAAACTGACATGCCGCACCTCAACTAACAAAAGGGTCAATATCGAAAGTAAGAACAAGGAACATATATAGAAATGATCAATAATATTATCATCACATATCAATACATCAATAAATATATTTATTTTGGACTACAAATACGCCAAATTTTTTATTTATCGGTAATTTTTTTTTCGTTTAGCGGCTGTTTAAACAGCTGCTAAATAATTGTGTGGGTGGTTTGGGAAAACCGCCATTAAATCATGTGTCGGAAAATAATTGGTAGTGATTTTATAGTGGGTGATTAAACCATCAATAAATTATTTTTGTTCTTTTCTTTATGTTTTTAATTTATTTATATTAGTAGTTTCTTTTTTTCTTTTTTTTATTTTATTTTTTTAATTTATTTATTTATCTATAATTTTTTTCAATTTTTTTTTATTTTTTTTATTTTTTTATTATTTTTTTCGTAATTTATTTATTTATTTAGTTAATTTTTTATTCATTTATTATATCCACGCATATGCCCATCTCCATGCAGAAGTCCATGTCCATGAACAAGTCTTTGTCCATGCACATGCGCATTCCATATATAGAAATTCTGTGTTGGGTGAGATTTGAACCCCTTACCTCTTGCTTATTCTCCAAAGACATTACCACTCCAGTAGGCTCTTCATGTGGTCAATAAATCCAATTCAGTAATTAATAATTAATTAATATTAAATAATTAATAAATAATAAATAATAAATAATAAATAAATAATTAACTAAATTAATTTAATATAATGAATAATAAATAAATAAATACATAAATAAATAAATAGATAAATAAATAAAAAATAATTAATAATTAATAATAACTAAAAACTAAAAAAATTATAATTTAATACTAATAAATAATAATTAACTATTTAATAATTAATAATTAATTACTAAAAAATGATTAAGAAACAAATAAATAATAAATAAATAAATAATTACTAATAAACTAATAATTATTAATTACTAATTAATAAATAAATAAATTAAAAATAAATAAATAATTAATGTGTACATAATAACAAAATAGTAAATAAATAAATAAATATAAATAATACATAAATATATAATAATTAATTAATTAATTAATTAATAATTAATTAATTTTATTTAAATAATAATAATAATTTATTAAATAAATCATAAAACCTTATGAACCTCTGAAAACCCTAAAACACTAAAATGACCATAAAATATGATCTAAGACTCCTTTTTCTGTGCCTCAACTAGTCATATCGATGACCGTTAAATAAGATTCTATATAATTTGCGGTACATGCCGAACGGACACCTCGATCAAATGTTAAAACCATTTGAATTTTATGAAAATGATGTTTGTAACTAAAACCTTTATTTTGGAGGCCTTCGGGGCCTTTCTAGCGAAATAAAAAGTGATACGTCACTCAGAGCATTGGTACTAGACCTAAGAGACGTAGATCTCATCATAGTCTTCGATTTGATATGTGGTAGAGCCCAAACAGACACTGAGATTAAAATATATGGCTGTTTAAAATTTGAGTTCAATTTTCGAATTTTGAATTTTAAATATATTTTTTTCATTGATTATCACATGATTTAAATCTCACATGGTTTTTTCTCATTTGATAAAAATCAATTTGACTAGTTGTAGAGCTGAAGTGGACTCTCTCATCAGAAGTTACAGTCATTTGATGCTGAAATATTTTCTTCTAATTATTAACGATTTGTTTTCAGTTTAACAATATTATTAACTATTAATTATAAATATTAATTAATTAACACAATATAAATATATAAAATTATCAATAATAATCTATATTTGATTGTAAATAATTTACTAATAATAATAATAATAAATATATATATTTTTAAAATTTTCTTATCTTTTTTCCATAAATTTTGCAGGGGTTTTAAAAAACCACTGCTATTTCATAATAGATTTTAAAGAAAACTACCCATAAATAATTCAAATTTTATAGAAGATATTTTAAAATAATTTTAAAAAAAATTAAAAAAAATATTGTCAGATTTTTCGCGGTGGTTTTTAAAACCTCCGGTAAATTTTTGATCGAAAAAAATTTAGCATAGGTTTACAAAATCGCCAAAAAAACTACCGTTGAAACACTTTTTTCTTGTATTGTACTATGATCAAGAAAAATAAATAAAAAATGGATTAATCACTTGGACAAGCCCACCACATCTACCAAGCAGATCAATCGATGAATGAAATAATCTAGAAAGGGAACATGTAAATAATATAACCTGGCAGATCAACTAGGTATAAGGTGAGTGGACCATTTTATATTGAGTGATCAATCAACTCTACATCACAAAAATATATATATATATATGGTGTGAATTTCATGGTGTGATCCATATTTCATGACATGAAATCCATGAAACCTAGATACACCAAAAAATTTGCTTCAAATCATTTTAAAATTCCCAATTGTACCATTTTATAACACGTGACAAATTGACATAATGGAATCCTTTAACACAATTAAAAAAATCTAGACATATTCTTCGAAACTAATAAATGACCTATAACTATTACATGACATGAAAACATCTAGAAGACACAAAAATGTCTTTATTCTGTAGGAAAACCCAAACCATCACTATTGTTCTTCAAATGTGGGGAGAAAAATGAAATGACTTTAACACATTAATACCTGGTCTCCATTAATTAAAACAATAACATATATAACTAAACATTTGGTCATTTCCCCTAAAAATGAACATTATCTCAAGGAGTCCTATAACGCACCCAAACCAGGAGGGAAAGTAAATGAGAAAATATAAATAACTAAAAGTGGGTAACAGGATGTAACACTTATTCTATGCATGAAACCTTAATGTTTTATCAATGGGGTCACATAATAATTTATAGTTATTTAAGCATCATTGATTTATTTCCAAAATTAATGGTAGTTTCTTGTTTGTGTTTAATAGTTCTTTTAATCCAAATAGCATGATTTCAAATTCCCTTGCTCCAACATCAAATATGTAATAAAAATTTATTAATTATGAATGAAATAAATTTGAAAAACTCATCCATATATGTAAATTATTCCATTTAGATAGAAAAATAATACATGGAATATAGCTCTTAGGTACACACACTGTGCTCAAGTTAAATACACTAGGATACCTCAAAAATAATTCAAGGTGTCATGAATTTATTTCATGCTGTCTGTAATTAAAACACTCCATGTGTTGACTATACTATCCTAGATCATGTATAGTTAAAATAAATAATTTTTAACATTAATAAATTATATATATTACATTATTCAATGATTCTCTATTCTTTTTTCATGTGAAACTTATGATTGGTAACCGTGAATCTCAGAGCCCACATGATGTGTTTCCCATTGAAATATTGTGTACTCTGTTAGTGTCCACGGGAAGATGGAAAATCCAGTCCCTAGGAATTTTATAATGATAGAAAATGAATTAATATACATTATGTGTAACTAGATAATACACGTCTTTTATATTAACTGAATTGATGAATATAAAATTATGTTTTTATAGTTCTTAAAATCTATCAACATCTCTTCCATGTGTCATTTTTTCAATTCATATATCTCATTTAATGGCATATATATATATATTTATATATATTAAATTTCTAATTTATTTTAACATAATATTTGAATCTATATTTTTAATATTTGATGTAATATATCGATTAATCCAAGCACCTTAAATCATAACACACTATGTAATCATCATTTTTCAATTTTTAATTTCTTTCAAAGTACACACTATAAATTTATGAGAATAGATTAGTATGGTACATGCCATGTGAGTAAATATTATATGACATTATTACACACTGGGTATTTCCTATGGATACTCGCCATGTTTCATTAATGGTATATGTGTAGTACATAGTCAAGTTTAGATAAATTGTTTAATATATTTAAAATTATGATAGTTGTGAATATCAAAAAAATTGGATGATAATTAATATAAAATAATTTTTTCCATTGAGGAATATAATTAAATAATATGAGTGTGATTTATAATGAATAATAAGGATTATAAATGTATCTCCCCAATACTTTACCATATTTTCCTTTAGATTTTGTTGATATCTTTTCAATACACACAACACCCTATTTATACAAAACATTATTAAACCACATTTTTAATAATCAATTAAATTATAAATTCTTTACCTATTTTATATAGGAAATTTATATTTTATATACACAACTAAATATTTTGAAACTCATCAAAATTATTTTAGATAGGCATAATATAGGAACAAATCTGATGTTATATATAAAATACTATATAATTATAAAGATAGTTTTGTCGCCTATTAATGGAGAAAAGAATTTATATCTGAATTTTGGCACATTAATTGATTTAATATTTTAAAATACACTTCTTCTTGAATTATAAGAATAAAAACTAGTTTATGGTGAATTTGTTTAATATTTTTTGGAAACATATCATTTTTTTAATAGTTACAAATATTGATTTTTATTACAAAACTGCGTTTTCATCTAGTTTTTTTATAATGGGGAATTATAATTTTTTTTAAATATTAATTAGATAATATTTTTATTAATTAATAAAAAAATTCATTGGAATCAATTTCTCCTTGAAATTGATAAAAAAAAACATAGCAAACTTTCAGATGTTTTTACATTAATTAACCTGCATCGTCGTACCGTCTGTGGGATGAAAATTAAATTAATTAAAACAATTATATGATTGGGATTTAGAAAAATGTATTCCATATTTGGCATAATATTAATTAATATTGTATAATAGGACCAAAATTGTTTTTCACCAATAATATTAATTAAATAGATTAAAATTAATTACAATGATTAGAGTAAATTTAATCTTAATAAGGTACTAAACCATAACCTTGTGACCCAAAATGTCCAATAAACGTGTCCAAAAGCTATTGGATGGACATATTTAGACCCTATCCTCTTCATCAAATATTTTTTCCACTATTCGATCCACCTACAACATGAAAATTGTGGGTACAATTCCATTATGAACATATTACAAGAGTGCCACACCTTCTCCACTATAAGTGGCTGCCACTTCTCCCCATTCCTAAAACCTCTAAAAATACATTGTTTTGGACAAAATATGATTAAATATATTCTTAAAATCCATAAAATTTACCTTGAATCCTCCCTTTCACAAAAAATACTTCCAAGGAAGCCATTTCGTATAAACCAAATGGAGTTACCCGATTTTAAGGTAACGTTTTCTAATGATCTATTTTCATTCCTCTCTTATACACTCCCTGTAATCATATTATTACTTTATTACATAAAAAAAGATATTATAAATAAACTAGGATTTTTCTATGTTATTATTTCTACCTAAACATACACACACCTCCTTCTAATGGGTAACAAACATATTGTTTTTGTGAATGATGAACTACTTCCTCGTGAAATGATGATTGCTCATTTATCTATTACCACCCCTCATGGTAGAAATTATGATGGAACATATATTTATATATGACATATATGATATTTTTTATGTATTTATACTTCTTTAATCCTTTTATTACACTTATCATTAGGACTTCCCATTTTTATTTAATACGTTAACATCTTTTAAGGAAGTTTGGACTACTTCCCCCTCGAAGCGATCTGAATCATTCACAGAATACATAGAACATACCAAGGATTATTATAATTACAATATGTAAAATATATTAAATAAAAATGGTAATTTAGTTATATTATACATATGTATCATTTATTTTTCATTCTTTTCATATTACAAATAAATGAATGTAGCGTTCATAAGTACATACGGCCTACTGTCTCCATGAACGGTGCGGTTCATTTCTTATCTCTAAATATTATAGAATTTTTTAAATACATAATCAATGAATATATAAGATAATTACACCATGGTTTAAATTATATAGATTATGAAATCAAGATCTATGTAATATGGACAACATGTAACCAGTCAAAAATATACTTGAGAAAACTAGACAATTGACAACTACAATAGTTAATAAAAAAGTGTTATGAAAAGGATAATACTATATTGTAAGAAGTTAATATATGAAATTATAAACCTGAGTATGGTTCTGGTATATGTTAGTAACATATTTTAAATGACTATACATGGGGTTAAATACTACACAATAAAAGGAAGGTTAAGGTAAAGGATTCTTGTCTTACGTTTTTATATATAAGGCATATGCTATATACAACACTTAGTTATTTGGTGTAGCATATCCCCTTTTTTACATTATATAATTAATCCTTTTTCATTGTGGTTTGAAAAACGTTACTTCATAAGAATTCTGATTTAAATGTTTCATGTGGTATGGTACACTATGGGATGTTTAAATTTTTTTAATAAACAATTTTCATAATGATTATCAATGAAATTCAACATTCTTTTTTGATTTTTTACATAAACATTGAAAAAAACCACCCTATAGTAAACATTTTTCATATGAGTCTTTTTTAAATATGAATATTATCACACAATTGATATTATTATTTTCTAAACCATATATCATTTCACATTTGGTGTTCACTTTGAAATTTATTGGATTAACTAGGGAATTACTTATAAATCTGTATTAGTATTGTAATCATTTTTTATAGGAAATTACCTTGAGTATGCATATTCTCACAAAATGGATATTTTTTTTCCTAAACCATTTATCATTTCACATATGGTGTTCAATTTTCCAGTTATTGTATTTTCTTGGGACTAGTATGATACTGGTGGTTCCCAGTTATAGAAATCCCCTTGATGAATATTTAGTCTCATGAGATGAATCATTTCACCAAATTATATGGGTTTTACTTGATATTTTGTAAAACATCTTGTGAAAGGTCTTGACTGTAATGTTACCATGTACATAGGATACATAGAGTACAATAATTTAAGTTTTCTCTCATTAAAATTCATTTATAATTCATCCATGAGATTTTGTGTCGATATATGTATGGATACATTTTATTCAGGTTTATTTATTTTTATGGGATGAGTTTTAGTTTCTTATCATTCCATATTGATAGTGTAATCTGTAGTTATTTTAACAGAATGTGTTATTAGTTATATTTTTACCATGTTAAAGTATTATTATTGGTTCATTATTTATTCTACATTACTAACACTAACTGAGAATTTGAGATCACCCCTATTATGTTTTTCTTCCCCATGTTATGAAGAAGAAATCATTGAATAAGTGTTCAAGGATATTGTTTATTTATTTTTATTATTTATCATGTTTGTAATTCCTATTTACAAATTTATTATTATAATTATGAATGTAATATGGATTTCCAAGACTAGTAAATAGATTGGTCTTTTATGATTTTATTCCTTCCAATCATGCCACTATGATAAAATAAAGAACCGGCTCCAGGATTTTGGTTCATGGCATTACAGTTGGTATAAAAGGAAGTTTAGAATAAACCATGGAAACTTGATTTAGAAAAATTAGATTTGAGAGAAAACCATAAGATAATCATTATTGATATATATACAATGAAATCATATTATTTTATTGAGGCAATGATTATTTTGGTATTCAGAGAAGTACATGAATATCTGGATACTAAAAGTGGACATGGTTCTCACATTGATATATCTTGGGGTATCAACTCCAACAAGGTGTTCCGGGCATGACTCGGGGTAAGCCGGTACATGCCAACATGACTTACAGTTCAACTAGTTTGATAGTCCCAATGAATATTCTTAAGATAATTCACATTATCTTTACCGATAATAATGAATGATTTAAATGTAAGGATTCCCTCGAGGTAACCAATGTTATGATTTAAGGTGAATTTAATTTGAGTGTCATTCAATATTTGAAATTCATGATTTTGTGATTTAATCAAATGTATTCCATTTTTTAGAAATGATGACTTAAAGGAGGAATGGTGATTAACACTCATGGAAAATTTATATATTTCCCCATTGATGAAACCAATACAGTTGGTATTGGAACAGTGAAAATTATAGAAATATTGCATAAGGTTAATCAATTTATGACAAATAACCTTACCCGAATGGTGAAACCTACTCCAGAGAGTGAATCTCCTATACTATATCACTATATGAAATATAATCCCCCCATCATTTAGTGGGACTACTAATCCAATTGTATCTATGAAATGGATTGAGACTCTATTGAAAATATTCATGGCCTTAGGATGCATTGATAAGGAAAAGGATCCAATTATGGTCTATTGTCTCCATGTTGATGCTAATAAGTAGTGGTACCTAATCATTAATACTAACGAGGAAGAATAAATTGAACGCATGGAATTATGTAATTTTAGGGATACATTCTTATATAAATACTTCCCTCATAGTAAAAAAATTTAGATGATGAGAAATTTACTAACCTTTAAGAAAAAGGAAGAAGTGTGTGTTACAGATTATGAAGAAACCTTTGCAATTTTATCCATGTATTCTATGGATTATATATGAAACCCAGAGTGAAAAATCATCCACTTATTTGATGGTTTTAAGCCAAATCTCTAAAGGGATCTATTTTCTCATAAATTAACATCATATTAAGAAATTGTTTTATGTTCCATCATGATGGAGATGAAATTATCAAGATCATATTAATTCAAAAGAAATCTAGAGAAGAAGTGATCTTCTATGAAAAAAATGGTGATGCTTCATACAATAATATAGATATGATGAAACTACCATCATTTGATAACTATAAAAATAATCACCCTAGGAAATTATTGAGTGTAATGGGAGTTTGTTATAACATAAGAGAAATAGGTTGCCATGTTAATGAATTTAAGGAGAAGAAGGAAAATACTAATATTCATTGTTACAACTATAAGAATATGGGGTAATATGAAAAATAATTCTCTATGCATCAAGGGAATCCTCCATAGAGGATTCCAAGGGGATGTGGAGTAGAATATGCAATCACTATAGTGGCGGCAGAAGTACCAAATTTCATGGTGGTAGGTACACTGATCATATATAAAAATTAAGCCAATGTGTTATTTGATTATATAACTTCACACTCTTTGATATCTACCGTTTTTTCTATGATAATTAGACACTTTCATTTTGATTTAATAAGGGATTTTTTAGTCAAAACTCCAAAGGGAAGCATCCTGGTAACACATATGAGTCAGTTATCCCCCAGTAGGACACATAAACATTCCTTATTTACTGACCTTATAATCATACATATGGTTGAATTTGATATGATACTCAATATGGAATGGATCTCAAAATATGTTGTAAATATTTATTACAGGAGGAATGCAATTACAATAATTTATGAATATATAGTATTCTACATCTTTAGAGAATAGGCATCCTCACATGATTCTTATTTAGGTCCACCCTCATTAGATCTACTAAATGAAATAATTGGTGTCTAATAGAAAAAACACCAAGTGAAGAATAAGGTAATATTAAGATCGAGCATGTACCTATTGTACAAGAATGCAATTATGTATTTCTTAAGGAAATACTTATACACCCCCAGAGCATAAAGTTTAATTTTCTATTGATTTATTCCTCGATGTGAGGCCAATATCATAGACTCTATATATAATATCCTCTATGGAATTAATGGAATTGAAGAATAAACTATAGTATTTAGGAGATAAGGTATTTATTCACCCTAGTGTTACACCTTGGGGATCCCCTGTCCTCTTTGTTAAAAGGAAATATGAATCAATGGGGTTGTTTTTTATTAAAGGGAAATAAATTCCATTATAATAAAGACCATGTATCCTCTACCTCACATTGATGAAATGGTTGAACAAATTCAAATGGACTAATATTTTTCAATGATTAATCTTCATTCTGGGTATCACCAATTGTGAGTGGATAAGGAAGTCATTCTGAAGATTTATTTTTAGTAGTGCTATAGAAATTCTGAGTTTGCTATTATTCTATTTGTATTGACTAATACACTATCCGTTTTTTATGGAAATAATGAATAGATTATTCAAATATTATATTGTCAATTATTTGTATTCATTGAAGATGATATGGTGTATTTTAAAATCTATTAGGAACATGAGATTCACATGGTGATAATTATTAAGAATCTTAAAAGGGAAGAGCTATATGGGAAATTTAGCATGATTAATTTACTGATTCAGGAAGTTGCTTTTGTTGGCCAATTGTTTCATGAAATATCAATTGATCCTATAATGCAAATGGATGTTAAAGAATTTCATATTCCAACAAACATAACTGAGATATGTAGTTTCATTGGTTTGGAAGGTTACTATTGGTGATTCATTTATAGATTTTCCAAATTAGATTATTGTTCATCCATGCTTACATGTAAAGGGTTTGTGTTTTTCTGGACAAATGAAGGAAAATAATGCATTGCTGAACTAAAGAAAATATTATTCAATGCTCATATTTTGACATCCACTGTATTGGAATGGCAGGATTTTCATATATAGTGATTCATAAATTTTGGGACTTGGTTGTGTATTGATGAAAAATGATAAGGTTATTACATATTAATCAGGTAAATTTAATACTATTTAATAGAACTACCCAACCCATGATATGGAGTTATAAATAGTAATCTTCTCATTGAAAATATTAATAAATAATCTCTAAGGTGGAGGATGTGAGATATACACGAATCAAAAGAGCCTGAAATACATCTTCTCACAAAAACAGATCAACATCAGACAAAGGAAGTGGCTCAAGATGGTGAATTATTATGATTTCTCAATAAACTATCACCCTGAGAAAATTGAATAAGTTAGTAGATGATTTGAGTAGGAAGTATCATATAGTTCTATCCCCATTGAAGATTGAGAAGGAATTTCTATTCTTGGATCTACTCAATTTGTATATAAGATTTTTTAAGGAAGGGGAGACATCAATCATTTATCGAATGATTTCAAAACCATATTTATTAGAGAATATATATAATTCTCCATTTAATGATGATGATATTCAGAAGAAATTTCAAGGTGTAAGTGATAGAAAATTAGTAGACATTGTTTATGAATATGGGGTCCTAAAATTTGGAAAGAGGCTATGTGTTCCATCTAAACCTGAGCTAAAAATTAATTTTTTGATGAAACTCATTACTCAAATTAGTCTATAAACTCTGGGAGCAAAATTATGTATAGGAAATTGAAGGATCATTTTTGGAGGGACACCATGAAGTAGGAAATTGTTGATTCTGTGTCCATATGATTTGTTTTAAACAATTGATAGTTGTGATTTAGAATCATAAATGATTTTTGATACTTATTACTATTCATTTTTAAAAAATTGATGAAATTAATATGTACCTTTCATAATACTAGAAAATAATCTGCGAAGTAATGATGCAATATGGGTTATTGGTGATCCCCAAACCGAATAAGTATCTTTCCTTACTATAAGAGAAGATATACCTCTTGAACTCCTCACAATGATCGACATTAATGAAAATATAAGAAATCATGGATCACCTCTATCAATTGATTCTAATGCATATCCCCACATTACATTGAAAATATGGAAAATTCTTTAGAAGGATCTCGATAATGAGCTTCAATTTAGTATGTCCTACCATCCTCAAACAGTTGGATAGTCTAAACGAACAATTCAAACAATAAAAGGCATGTGGAGATCATTCTCACTATAATCATAAGGTATATGGGATCAGTACTTACCTTTGTTAGATTTTTACTGTAATAGAAGTTTCCAATAATGTTTTTAAATGGCATTTTATGAATTATTGTATAGAAAGAGTTTTTTTAATCAATCTTGTTGGGATGAATTTTGTGAAAAGAAACTCATAGGCCCAAAACATGTTGAAGAGACAAAAACAATGGTAATGGATATTCAAGATCATATTAAATCTGTCTGATTTTGGTAAAAGAGTTAAGATAATAATTGTAGGAAGGATTTAGAGTTACTTGTGGGAGATCATGTTTTTTTGAGAGTATCTTAATGGAAGGGTGTTATCAAATTCAGTATGAATGGAAAACTGATTATCAGGTATGTTGGACCCTTTGAAATAATTGAAAGGTAATATTCATTTCATATCATTTATCATTACCTCTAAATCTATCAAGGTTTCATAGTGTGTTCAATATATATCTATTTCAGATGTACCTGCCCGAAACAATACATGTTCTCACCTCTAAGAACATTGAGTTATAAATTGGCCTTTTATATTGTAATGAACCATCTAGATTTTGGATAATAGATAGCAATTATTGAGTAATTTGATGACTCCTCTGGTAAAGGTTCTCAAGAGAAATCAAAAAATGGAAGATGAAACATAGGAACCAAGGGATTCAATGAAGGGAGAGTGCCCAAATATTTTTCAAGGTAATATTCCTGAAATTTTTAGTATTAAATTTTTATAGGAGGGAATAATTTATTTCCCCAATACTATACCATATTTTCCTTTAGATTTTGTTAATATCTTTGAAATACACACAATTCGTGATTTGAACATAAAATTATTTAGTCAGGTTTTTCATAGTAAATTAAATTATTAAAATTTTTGAGAGTATATATATTATATTTATATATTAAATACCCATCTAAATATTTTCACACTCATATAATATATTTTAGATTAGAAAAAGATAAGAACAAATCCAATATTTCATACAAAGAACTATAATTTTATAAAGGTAATTTTGTCACCTTTTAATGGAGAACTCAATTTAAATTTAAATTTTGACAAGTTAGTTGGTTAAATACATTAATAATATACTTCATAATTCAAATATAAATATAAAAAAATTAGATTGATTTTATTTTTCAAAAAAATATAATTCTTTAATAGACAATTAAAACTATATATTTTTTGTTCAAAACTGCTTTTTAATCATATTTATTTATTAGGATAAATTATATATTTAATTTGAATTAAAGTTTAATTAGAAAATGTTTTTATAAATTAATACAATTTATGTAATTTTAATTAATTTCCCTTAAAAATTTAATATAGAATCATAAAAAAAATTCAATTTTTTTTTACATTTAAAAATATCGTATTGTCATCGAATCTACAAGATTAGATTTAAAATAATGTATTCCTCTTCAATGGTCATAATTTGGAAAAATTGATTCCATATTTGTAATAAAATTACTTTATTATGTATAATAAATCTAAATTTGTTTCTTTACCCAAATTAATATGGATTATGATTAAACTTAATTACAACGATAAAGGTAAAATTAATCTTAATAATGGACTAATCCTTAACCATAGAGCACAAAATATCTTATAAACTTGTCCAAAATCTATTGGCTAGAAAACCTTATACCCTATAAACTATTTTATAAAATTGAGTACATTATTGGATCCACTTGAAATATGAAAAACGTGGGAATAATTCCTTGGTCAAAATATTACAAGAGTGTCACTCCTCCTCTACTATAAAAGGCCACCGGTTCTCCCCTTTATACAAACTTCTCAAACCACATAAGATCAAGGAATAAATCAATATATAGATTCCAAAAATCCCACCCTCAACCTTGAATCCTCCCTTTGGTATTAATCTTTCCAAGGAATTCTTTTGGAATAAACTAAAAGGAGGTACCTGATTTTAAGGTGATGTTTTCTAATGATCTCTTGTTTTTTATTACTTCTCCACTCCATATAATCTTTTTATTCCATGATAATTTAACAAAAAAAGTTTCCAAAATATAATAGTATTTTTTATGTTATTATTTATTCCTACACTTACACAAACCTATATCTAATGGGTAATGAACATACTATTTCTGTGTACGGCAAACTGCTGCCTCATGAAACGATGGTTGTTCATTTTTTCATTACCACCTCTCATGGTGGCTATTATGATGGAAAATCTGCTTATATATGATATATATGATATTTATGATATTTATTATTTATTTATACTATTGTAATATTTTTATAGTTCATACCTTTATTACTTCCCATTTTTTGTTAATATGATAACATCGTTTTAGGAAGTGTGGACTACCGCCCCCTCGAAGCAATGTGATTCATTCACTCTATATGTAGAATGCATTAAAGAGAATTTTAATAAAACTGTATAACATATATAACATATAAATTATACTATAATTATAATAAACATATGTATAATTTATTTTTCATTCTTCTAATACTGTAAATAAATGAAAGTAGCATTCATGTGTATGTAGGACCTTTCGTCTCCATGAACGATGCACTTCATTTATTAGATTTAAATATTATGGACTATTAGAATTACATATTTAATAATTATATAAGATAATTAATTCCTATTTTATATTTTTGATATGATGAAACCATGATCTAATAAATAGGAAAAACAAGTAAAAATTAAAAACATACATGTGAAAACCAAGAAATCAACATAAGAAATAGTTAAAATAATGAAAGACTGTTTTCAAAATGGTAATAAAATATGGTAAGAAATTAAAATAGATTTTATAAAAATGATTATGGTTCTGGTATAATTTATTAATATATTTTAAACCCCGATATAGTAGGATAAATACAACACAACAAAAAGAAGGTTTAGGTAAGGGATTCTTGTCTCACATTTCTTTCTGTGAGGCATTCACCATATACACCACTTATTATTTTTTTGCAGCACTATCCCTTATGATACATTATTTCATGAGTAATTTTTCTACATGGAATACAAAACATTCCTTCATGCTAATTACTATTTGAATGCTTCATATGGTATGGGACACTTTTGGATGTTTAATGATTATCTTGGAAAATATCACTTTATTATAATAATTTTTCTATGTAAATTTCCTTGAATATACATATTATAAAACAATGGATATTATTATTTACTAAACAATATATCATTTTACATAAGGTGTTTACATTGATAGTTATTTTCTTAATATGGAAATTATTGATAAATTATTATCTTATATTCAATATAGATACATTTTAATCAGGCACACTAATCATGAATATGAGAAATAATTTTTATTTTTTATGAAATGGGTGGGGTTTGCTTATATATAGCTCCTCGATTCACTGGTAGTATCATGAGACAAATCATTTGGCCAAATAAAATGTGTTTTACCAGATATTTTATATACTATTTTGTGAATGTTTATGATGGTAGAGGTACTATGTAACTATGAAAAACATGTTGTCCAATAATTAAGAATTTTCCTCATTTATATTCATTTATTATTCATCCACTATATTTTTCATCTACATATCTAAGGATACATTTGATTCTATGTTTATTGATTTATATGGAATGAGTTTCAATTTCATACCTTTCCATATTGATATTTCCATATCTACTTATTTTAATGGAATGTGTAATAATTTTTTTACCAGTACATGTTAATTTATTCCAATTGGTACATTACATATTCTTAATTACATAACCTTACAGGATATTTTAATTCACCCTTATTATGTTTACATTTCCCTGATTATGAAGAAGAAATCATGGAATAAGTCTTCAAGGATGTTGTTTATTTCTTTTTATTAGGTATCATGTTTGTATTCTGATTTCCGAATGTATTATGGGTATCATGTATGTAATTTGGCTTTCCAAGGATATTAAACTAATATTTATATCAGGATTTTATTCATTTTAATCAATTCAATATAATAAAATAATGCACGAGATCTAGGTTTCTCGTTCGGGGAATTACACTAAATGAATTAAAATTTATTAAACACAAAATTCAGTGTATGAATGTGTATGACCTTTAGAATGTACTAAAAATTCGTATTGGAATGGTTTCCTTTTAATTAATTATTAAAATATATTGATGGACATCACTTTATCCCTCTTCTAATTATGTGATTGACTACATTCACATGGATTCCTTTAATGTAAACCCCATAAACCAATCATTTCATCAGATCCTTTATTTGTGAGTAAATTATTTTGTAATGGAATGATCTCTTAAGTTATTGGAGACCTTTCATGATTGGATTGTCAAAGAAAAAAATCAAATTGATATTTTGGATTAAAGGTATCAAACTACAACACAAACCATGTCATGGTTCAATCTATTTTTCACCAGTTTCAACAGTTATTTTGTTGTTTTCTAGATAAAATTACTATTAGAAAATATTCTTATCATACTATGCTTATAATCATATTTATATCATGTTGCATGTCTGATTTCATTTAATAAGTTTTCTCAAGAACACATGAAATTTTGAATTAACAATCATGAAAGATATAAGTAATTTAAATTCTATTATGTGTAATCTTTATCTACGACATGGTTAATCACATAAGTAAATCCAAATAATATTAAAATGATTATAAAAATGTAAAAAAAGAATTTATCAATAATGATACAAATTCGTTAATTTAATATATTATATTTGTATATCCTTCCACTATATAAGTAAAAAAACCCATAGTCGAAACTCATTGATTAACCAAATTCTGTGTGATTTAAATTATGAGGGAATTCTATCTTGATTTTTTATTTGACATAATTCAGTTCAAATCAAGGGATGACTTCAGGAGTAGCACATAACATAATTAAAAGGATTGAGGTCATAAAATCTATACTGAGGGTTTTAGGATTGGTGATTCCACTCAACAAATCACAAAAATTTATTTTAATGTTGTTGAAAAAATTATTCCTACTAAAATCCATTCACGTAATATTCATGCCAATGAATTGGTTATAAGATTTGGAATATAGATCCCATCTGTGAGAATTTCCATGCAAGAGGATATTCCTAATGCAACAGTGTGGGATATTGGGTTTCTATAATCTAGTTGGATATTAATACATTTAATATTTATTATGTAAATTCATAAAAATGAAAATGTGATAAAATTAGTCTCTTTTTATTTAAAAAAATTCATGAATTCAACCATATCAATATAATTAAAACATTTGAATTAGAACCTTCTAAATTGAATTAATTTACATGAAAGAAAAATGATATTTTAAAATATTAGACACCGTGAATAGAAATTATTTATTTTAGTAATTTTTTAAATACATCATATCTAAGAGGCATATGAGGAAGAATTATATATGTACAGGAATAATTTGGCTGATGTCACATATGTCCCATGATTCATGATATATTCTATGACCAATGAGCATCTAATAAATATTGAGGATATTGATGCTTAAATAATGATATATCATCTCCACGATACCTGTAAAAAGAATATGAGACAATAGAAATATAATATATCAAATGCATTGTTCATGTGCATGCACGAATAGTTAGTTCTTGTTGGGCCTAATTTTGTTGAGATGATTGGATACATATGGCTCATTATCATCTCATGAAATGCATTCCCCAATGATATGCACCTAAAACCTGTAATTTTATCACATTAGAAAAATAATCAAATTTCATTTTTAATTATAATATGAAAAATTGAAAGAATAATCATTCATAACATCATACACTCATTCACCAAATTTATAAGGACATGGATCATAAAAATCCAATAGTCATTATGGTGAATAAGAAAAAGAAGAACATGTAAAAGGGGACTAATACTAAAAATATATGAAAATATATTCATGCCCACCCTTCCAGGTAGATTATGATATAAATAAATGTGAATGAAAAAAGATGCATCATGTTTTTTATTTGGCAATCTACGCCATTGGAAGAAGAAATAAACCATGAAGCATGAGAATCTAATGGTGAATTCAATATGAAGTGTAATATTTTTATATCAACAAAATGAGTATTAGATATATCTTGTGGTTATCATATCTTTATCCAAATTCATGAACTTAGTATATTTTGAGTGATTACCATATGATAGGTTCATCTTTTAGAAGCCAATGGAGCACGAATCAATTATTATCTATAAGTGACTACAACCATAAATTATCAAAAATAATTTTAATGAACTATTATTTTGTTCCAAATTTTAGTTATATCATCATCTCTATTTCATTCCCTGACATGGATGTAATGATTTCCAAAATTTGGAAATAAGGAATGATTATTTTAAAATATATAATTTTTTATAGTATAACAAAACTAAAATATATTAATTTTGGTATTAAATCATGAAACCTATTTTTTTAGAAATAAATATTGAATCATGTTCACATGATTTATATAACACCCAATTATGTAATCATAATATTGGTTATATAAAAAATATGTGTCTGAAAAAGTTCTATAAATATGGTTATGTGGATAATTTTGATTTATATAAACATGATATATTCTATTCTTATTTTCAAGTAAAATTACTATATCACAATTTATTGTATAGGGATAAGGGGAAATCAAACATCTAGTATGGGTGCACACATATGTTTATATTCCTTTTCCAGTATATGGTATATGTAGATATTCGTACATCATAATTTTTACAATTGAGATAAATATATTTGGATATGTCCATGTCAATAGGTATAACTCTAAGAGAACTAATATATTAAAACAATTTTAGAATGAATAAGATAATCAACATGTAAAGAACCTAAAAAAACATCAGTCTAATCAATTTATTGAATAAATATTCCATGATTTTTTTTAAAATTCTATAGGATTTTAGGATTCAATCACAACACAGCCCACTATACACACTATTGTGGAATTATGTTAGTAAAAGTGGTAACCATACATTTCTAGAAATTATTTGGTATATAATGATTTATGTGTTCATTCCATTATCATTTTGGGGATATTCAATACAAACTATGATAGAAACATTAAATTGAGTACCAAATAATGTAAAAATTGAATTTTATTTCTGTTATGGAGTTAAAATGACCTTGTTTTATCACATAAACATTCATAGGAAAGTGAAATGATTATTAAGGATACATTTGGGAACAAACTTGATCCTTGAATAAGAAAGTGTATATTTATTGGGATATCAAAATAAAACCAATGTATATTATCAATATAATTCCCTAAAATAATAAGCTAACTATCATAAGAAAATAAATATTTATTGATAGGAGAACTTCCTCAAGAAGGATATTATGTGCAATATTAACTTCAATGAAGTTGATCATCAGGATTACAATGATTTTAGACAAGAACATATTCAACAATTCCTCATGGAATATTTTATTCTTGAAATATAACAACTATGTAGGAGTACACGAGTGGTAAAAAAACAAGAATGATATAATCATCCAACTCACCAAATATGGTGGGTTTTTATTGATTGAAAATAATGAAACTCACCCTACTAAAATGTGGAAGTAGATAGATTAAAATATGAAATATAGAAATAATCCATGAATTTTGAGATGGATTTAATGTATTAGAACCATGTTTGGGTTCTTGTTGATATTCCAGCTGATGTATATCCTATTGAGTGTTAATGAGTATTCAAGTGAATATTAGACATGGAAGGTAATGTATATACCTAAAAATCAAGGCAATTGAATAAATGGTTTAACCAATATTTTTTAATTTATAATGATGAATTATTTTTTCCACATTACATGTTTATATCCCTAAAAAATCTACTTTCTATAAAATTTTACCCTGACAATAAAATTTGGAAGATAGATGTTAAAATGTATTTCCTTAATGTAATCCTTTAAAAATATGTTTATATGAAACATCCAAAAGTTTATATGACTACAAATAATTCAAAAAAAATTTAATGTTTTATAGATCAAATCATGAATTGAATAAGCCATTTATATCATCATACATTTAGTTTGTTAAAAATGAATGTTAGAAAAGTGTTTACAAGTTATTGATTCAGAGTGCAATAATTATCCTAGTACTATCTTTTGATAAAAGATTACTTATTTGAAAGAAAATACTCATCATATAGTCTATTAACGAATAGTTAAACAAGTTCTTCCCTGTAATGTACTTGGTTGAATCTGACAATATTCTTGGGATCATGATACTTTAGGATAGATCTAGGAGGATTCTTGGACTATTTCAAGGTACATACATTATCCAAATATTAAAAATACTTAGTATGGAATAATTTAATATCAGATTTATTCTAGTGTCACATGGTCTACATGTTTTAATCAAATTTATCCACATATACAAAAGGATATATGGCAATGTGTAAGATCTTATACACTTATTCAACAATACATTTAAAATATTCTATGTTATATACCTTTGTTTTTATTAACTAATCATTAATCATGGTATGAAGATATCAAGTTGATCTTGGTGAGTAACATTTTTCATCTATTAAGATTGTAATTAATTACATGAAAAGATCTAAGGATATGTTCTTGGTGAAGTAATGAGACATGGAGGAGGTCATCAAGGGTTATATAGATTCTAGCTTTCAAAAAGATCAAAATGTTTTGAATTCTCAGTTGAGATACTTATATTGTATAAATAAAGGATATTTGTGTCATAAAATTTTCATGTATCCATTTGTCACCGATTATATAGTAGAGTATGGATATATAGTGTTTTCTAATACATCTATAAAAATATTTTGGGATATAAATATTTTTATTGGATCTTGATGAGGAACCACGAAATAAATTTCTTGTTACATTATGTTATTTCAATACTACATCAGTGGATCTCATAAGGAAAATAAAGTCATGCCAATAGAAAATGAACATAACATGGATGTTTCACATCGGGAGAGATTTTATTCATATGGGTGATGTTATAATGAGAAGATTCTCTATTGGTGAAAACATAGAGGAACTAATGAATAATGTTGTACCACAGTTCATGTATAAGTTTCTTATGATATCTAGTTGACTGATGGTAGTTATCATATGACTCAAGTGATTGTCAAAGACTATTGGAGTTGGTTCTCTTGAAATAAATTATTTGAATATTATGACTTCATGTATTCATTATTTTTAATATTAATTAAAACTATTATTATTTCATGATTTTTCTATATCTTGACATTGTTTGTCAAAATATCATAAGAGTAACTGTCTCACTGAAAGGTTGTATCAGTTCCCTCCTATGATAAGAATCATTAATTTCCAAAACATTATTCCTAATAAAAAATTCAACATCCAGACGATATCATTTTGACGAAAATAAATGACATATGATATTAGAGATGAAGACTCATATGATTATAAGGAACATTCTCATGGTTCATTCCCATGGAAATTTATAGTGTAGGATATTATAGAGACTCAACCCACTTGTAATAAATATATATTTATATGCATCATCAATTTATCCTATCTATTTACATGTGTATTGATCTACATACATTTATATTATTATTAATTCATATTATTCATTTCATAATTTTATTTTTTTAATGAAAATTGCAATGACATTGTTTTGAAGTAATGTAAAATACCTTGGTTGTGTATTAAGTAATATTACATTAATCAATAATGTGGGAATGGATTTTACATTATATTATTATTTTAAGATTATATATTACGACATTCTATGGGTATGAAAGAACCTAAATAATTCTAATACCTTGTTGTTTCATGAGAAGGTTTCTTTTTAGGAATGTCCAAAAAGAGACACCGTGTACATAGGTTGATGACATCAACATTAATCCTTCTTGGTTAGAGATATCATGATAATGAGATTATATTACACAATAATAATCCTATAGGGTTTTATATCATTAAAACATTAACTTATTTATATATGGGTTCTTTATCCTGTTTCTTGTCAATAACCATGTACTTTGGGTGGCTTTACTAAATGCCACTGAGAAAGAGTCTTACAGGGTAAAAATTATATTATATCACAAACCTCTGTAAAATATACAATATAAATTTTTATTTAACATGTTGAAAAAATAATATTCTCACACGTGGTTTAGTAACTGCTCATAATTTCTTATTCACATATATTATGTTACATGTTGTTTGGGAGAATACTTTTGAATATAATATTAAATAAATATTTATTTTATAGTCAATGAATATAATATTTAAATATTTATTTATTGGTTAATAATTTAGAGATATTTATTAATTAAGGAAATGGTAATTATTTTAGGTTTTAAAGAGAATATGGAAGACTAGCCGACCATGTTTAGATGTTTGATGACAAAAAATATATTATAATATTCTTTAAATAAATGTTAATCAATTAATTAAAGAAATAATATTTAAATAAATCATTGGTTTTGAAAATTTCACGAAATAAAGAAATTATTATTATATACATGGGGTTCTATAGTGATTAATGAATAATATGCATGAATCTGTAATTAGTATTTTTTAACATAAGAATAATTTAAATCCAATTATATTATTTCTATCTCGAAGACTGGCCATTAGTTTGGTTTTGTAATATGACTCCATAGAATCTTCCCAATCCCAAGAGAGATCCTCTAAATGTATAATATGAAGAGTGGTATCAATCCTCCTTCACCAGCCCATTTGACTCTATAATGATCAAAGAGAGTGATTTGATTAATTTTTATAGTGATCATAAATTAATTACATACTCATTAGAATATTACACAGTAGCACATAGAGATCCCAATGGATTTTCCAATAGGTTCACGGTTCATGTGTGGATCGTCATTAGGGTGAATTCACACTTGATTTCTACAATGCATCACTAGTATTATGTAGAGGAATTTTTATATTCATCAATGTTGAATAAATTAATAATAATGTAGTCATTTAACTTTTTAAATTAATTTCAAATCATTATTTATTGGTCTTTAATTTTGTTCTGGTTTTATCATATTAATTAGTCACTGATTTAGTTCCTTTGTTAATGTCTTTCTTGTGTGTGCACAAATCGGGGAAATCATTTATTATGATAAAAATCAGTTGGTTATTCTCCTTCCAACACATTCGAGGAACCCAAAACCATCAATCAGGGTTGATTATACTCTTTGTTTTGGGATCTCCTAGATTATGTACCAATGTCCATGTCATAGTGGTTTTGGTTATGTTTTTTCTTATGTGTTAATATGTGGATTGATATCCTATAAATAAGATGGTAATGGAGATTTTTTACACTACGTTTGGTAATATTGGATGTGTTTATGAATTAATGTGTGTGATTTCTTCCCAGAGTTTTCATTCCATAGAACAAGGGGTCATTTCCATTATCCCTTATTTCCTTCATAACATGTGGTTATTTATGAAATAATAATTTTACGAATCCTGTAAAACATTATGGAATTTTTTTATTCCTAAATAGACATTGGATGAGGTTCTTGGGAAGTTAATCAATATTTTCTTCCCTAATCATATTCACCTATCTTGTTTGAAGTCAATCAGATGTGATGTTCCACCCTCAATTGTTAACTAACCTACAAACCAATGATATTTTTGTTTAATGGGACTCATATTGGGAACTATATTATTCACTCCATTATTATCCTTATACCCACACTTGTATTGTATATACATATGTAAAATAGGTTGATAGTGATATTGGTTGTCCTATAGATTATGTATCTTGTAGAGTATAAACATAGTTGTGCCAACTCGATTCATGGTGGATAGTTCTTGAATTTGACTTAGTGTGATATGATGATTTTATTTTTCCCATTGGATTGAGGTTGGTTGTATTATGTGAGGTTTTGTCTTTGTATTATCACCATTTTTTATTGCTTTTATTATTATTCATTTGCGATTTTTAGCAGGTTCAATGTATATATTTGTATCTTATCTATTAATATCACGTGTGGTTATGGTTATTATGGGTGGTTTGTGATGTATATTTTACTATAGGTTTTATTGTATAAGGAATCCCATATGTTTACCTTCATGGTGCTTTTCACCTACCCCATGCCTAGTGGAGTGAGCTTGGGGTGACACACTCAGCTCACCACAGGCCCAAGCAGGGACCCAGTGTGTCGGGTCATGTTAACATCAAGAACAATATTAAACCTACCAAAATCAACAATAAAAGATATATATATATATATATATATAACTAAAAATATATCTAATTTCATTTCTCAACTCCAATTTATGAAATTAATTAAAAATATTATAGTTCTAATCAAATAATAGATTACTTAATTACTTAATTAAATAATACACTATTCTATATAGATCCATGAAAATAGTATAAATATAGTAGAAAAAGATATTATAAATGAATTTAATTTAAGTGGGAATAATGTATTTTTAGAAAAATTATTTCAAAATAATAACAACTATATTCATACCACTATTAAGGCCTTATTAGAAGATATACTGATTATAAAGTGGGGGTCTGGTGGTGGTGAATTGACGGTCACATTCCAATAATAATTTTTTTTAAAATAAATATTATTTCATTATATTTTTGTTCATAGTTCTAGAAAATTATTAATCTGATTATAAATATGATAATAAACAAAAAATAAAAATATATTAATTTAAATGGTCCACAATGTATTCTGGAATGGCTATTCATCGGTGATTTGTGGGCGGTATTCATTGTCACTCCTTTTCTTATTACTATTTAATATAAGATGATTTCATTTCATTTTCCTAAATTACTTTTAATAATTATTTATAAAAAAATATTTTTTTATACAAATGTTAATAACAATGTACAGAATCTAAAATGAATATTAAAAATTAAACAATATCATAAGGAATATTGTATTCCTCCATTACGGATGAGTTTATACTGACCTTCCTTGATTTTATATTTCTTGCATAGGATCGCCCACAAAAATGTATCATCATTATTCATGATATTTCCAGAAAAAAAATCTATATGTTTTTCATCCAATTTTAATCACATGCATTTATTACATTTCCATACATAAACCTAACAACAATAATAACTGTATTAAAATATATTTCAAATCTATATAAAACTATCAATGGTTTTTAGAGGATAATTGAATTCTAAATATCCTGATAATTTTTATATGGAATTTCCTCATAATCATTGATCAAATATGCCTAGAAATAATGAGAAAATATATTTTTTGAATCACATATTACCATATTATTTTATAGGGTATTTAAATAAATAAATTATCCTAATATAACAAATAATAGTGTGATAAGATGAATATTGAGAAAATATATAGTCATATAAATATTTGAGATTTTTTTTATCAAATCACATATTCCTCTCTTTAATATCTTGAAATATATCATTTCAAATCCATAAAAATATCAAATATTTATAAAATAATTAATTTCAATTCAATTTATTCTATTTCATCCCTTAAAACCATATTTTATAATTATTTAGTTACACTTTCTACACTATGAAAATAAAAAACCCAAAAAATACATTACAATATATTTTAAAATACTATAAAATGATTCATAAATATATATTACATTAGATTCTCATTTATTGAACAAAAATAATGATATTGTATTATATTTTCGTTATATATATGATAAAATAGTCATATAAATAACAATATATCAATGTTTTTTTATTAAATTTAGTAGTTGAACAAATTTATTTCTTAAAACCATGATAATGTGGTTGAAACAGATTTTTATTTTCCCAAGTAAAAGGATATACATTATATCATAACTACTTATTTGTAATGACTATCATAAATACCTTCATATATTGTTCATCTCTTAATAAACCAATAAATTATTGTGAAATGAAAATCAAAACAAAAAATCATGGCATATATTGAAAAATAATACATATATAAAATTGAAACTCTGATCAATGAAACATATGGAATAAAATGTTTTGATTGAAAACCCAAAAAATATTATAGCATAATAAAAAATACCTAAACATGATTCTTTTTTCAAACCATATCACCCCCACCCCTCATTTTAGTGAGAGTACCTTAGCCACTTACTGAAAAAATAAGTCATGGAATAAAAGGTTTGTGAGATACATTGGGTTACCCCATCTACGAAATCTAATGTTCTTTTAATTTATGAAATTCTCTGCAATTTATTATTTCTTATTAAACACCCATAAAATAAAATAATCTTCATCATTGTTCTATTATTTTAGCTCATAATTATCATTTAATTTTTATCCTCATCATTCAAATTCCTTTCACTACCTCCATTTGAAACATTCACATGATGAAACACTAATTATTTCAAAACCATAGTATATATTCCAATGTGAAACCTTAAATTAAAAATCCATGATGACTTTGTATATGATAAATATCAGTGTGTAAAGAACTCTTAACAATAGGAAAAATCCCAAAAATAATATACTCAATATTTCATATCACCACACCCTTGGATTGGATATTGCTTTTGGGGAGTATCCATCCCTCAGTAATTAGTAAATCATATGGCTAAGAGAGACACCTCTCTTATTAAAATGTAATATCAATATTCATTGTGATTATAAAAATTCAACTTAATTTCCTCACTATCCACCTAAAATTATTATTTTTTGTGAGCTAGAATGTTTTATGAAAATCTTCAACATCTTTTTAGATAAAAATTTGAAAACCCAGAACCTTCTACTACAGTCATATCTTTTACTTGTTGAAAAATATAAACCATGATATGGAGAGAATCACTATGATGTGTTTTGCATTGAGTTTTGGTTCTTGATTCCACATCATGGTGGTTATTTTGAATGGTATAATATTTTTTTGGGTATTTTAATAAAACACTTTTCCCAGTATCATGTACATACAAAAAACCAACCCTCCTAGTTTGGAAAAAAAAATAACCCAATAAAAATAATTAATAAATTATAAATTTCATGTTTAAAAATTAATCTAGTAGTAACGGGTTCTGGATTCTCTAATCCCAATACCATGATATCAAAAGACGTGATCATTCAATCCAAAAACTCTCTACAGTGTGCCTTACATCTCTTATGAGTCACCATTACATGATTTCACTATCATAAAGCACCACCAGAGTTCGAAGCCATAAAATCCATTTAAAACCAATGTTACCATCTATTGAATAACCAGAAAAAAACATCATCAATTGGAAATACCATAACCCAAAACCCATGAAATAATTATCATGTGAAAACCATTATTAGGGAAATTAAAATTCCACCACTACTACTAATGGAAAAAAATCACTATTAAGGAAAGAAGCATACCCTTAAGAAATTGAAATAATCCCAACAGAATAATGAAATAGTGGACTCCAAAACCCCAAATGAATGACAAAAAATAAATGTGAAATGGAGGAAGAACACAGGGGAACAAAAACATAGCACATTCCCCTTCAATGAACAAATAGACCATACTCACCACAAAAACTTTACAACATCTGACTTTACATGGTAGGTATTATAAAAAAAGAGAGAATGAATTGAACCCAATAGTGATCCCACACCTAATAAAAAATATGAAAAATTGAAGAGATGATCTTTTTTGAGCAGAATATGATGGATCCACCATCAAAGAAACATTGGTCCAAAATTCCAATCCACTATAGAAAAGGCCATGCTTGACTAGAGTTGGGTCAATCTTGGTGATATCAAAAAAAATTATGATAGTCAAAACACATGATCTTGTGAGTTTCATATAAGGAATCAAGATGTTATGAAAGAACAACAAAAAATCCATGTATATAGGAGAATACAAGGAAAATATTAAATAGGTAATAATGATAATAGTTTCTTGATTAGAGAATTATGTAATAAAATAGCATATAGAAAACAATAGAGGACAAATATAAAATAGATGAACCATACATAAAGAGAATAGATATGGAGATAATAATAATATATAATACAGAGAAAACTCTAGTGAACCTAAGATGAAATTGCGAGAAGTCACATATGAGCTCAGTATTGGAAATAGAACACCAACAAAAGAGATACCATCATATAATTATAAATTCTTAGGTTTGGTGCTTTTAAGTGTAGAGAGAACCCAAGAGTGTCAATGGTATAGTATATCATTCACCAATATTTTTATATAAGTGTTAAGTTGATTCATTATATTGATACATCATGGGATGTTGTGTAGAAATATTTTTAAATGTTAATGGATTTTAAAAAACATATACATAATGAGTAATTTGATTTCAGATCAAATTGTATTATATTTTATGATGAATAAAATTTCATGAATCCACTAGGTACCTTTAATTAATGTAGGGGTTTTATAAATTAGAGTTAATGGGCCTAAAAATTTAAATTAAATATGTTTAAAAAAATTAAAAGAATATAAATTATATTTTCTTTAATAAAATTTTTGAAGGAGTTTATCCCAAAGATTTACAGAATATAAGGCACTATTAAAGATTTAAATAATTTCCGGGGCTGGTGGAAACCATCATAGTAATTAACAAGTTGATTTATTTTAATGAAACTTGATCTAACTCACTATTCATAATGATTAATCATGAAAAATAAAGTATGAATTATTTTAATCATTCTTATCATAATGATTAAAATCATGGAAGATAGTATATAAGGTAATTTTTTTATACTTTTACTATATTTGGGTATTGAGATGTCCAAAAATACTCATAAATAGTTTCAAATACAATGTTAGTGAAGAATAAATTTGAGGAAAATAAAAAAAATCATAAAGGTTAGTATTTTTCTTAAACCAAAACATAGGTTATTAAAACACACAATTATATTTAATAAATTTATAAATAAAATAGAAAGGTTTATAAAAATAAAAAATGTTTTATATAGTATTTTATAATAATTCATGATTTGGAAAAACATTATGGGGTTTTTATCAGAAAATTGATCATAGTTTTTAATAATAATATAAAGTGATTTTGTGTCCCAAATGTGATGGTTTAAAAAATTATATTTCCATGAGGGAAAACTCATTTTTATAAAACTTAAAAAATATATATTATATGGAAGGTCCAATGAAAATTGAATTTTTAGTAAACGAAATGATAGTTAATGTTGGGATCTCAATGATTTTTTTCCAAATATTCTTAGTCCATGAAACTATGACAAAGTTCTTCGATATGATTTTCTAAAAAAATTAAAAAATAATTTCCCCCAAAACTCTAATGGAACTAGCCGAGAGAGAATGTATCAAATATTTATTTTTCACCATATTGAGTGTGGTTTTTATTAATGTAATTGTCAAAATTTTCTTTCTCTCATTTTAAATATAATAATGTTTCATTCATTTATGAAATATTTACTACTTTTGTAAATTGACTATATTATGAATATTTTATAACATTATTTAATTTATATAAATATATTTTTATAATTTTCATTCCATGTATATTAGAGTAACATTTTTTGTAATATGTGATATAATTATTTATCATTAAACCAAGAAAATGATTTGTTATTTTAGTAATGAATTTTGTAGTAAGGATTGTTTATGAATTAAGAATAATAGTTTTTAGGGTATTTATTGAATTTTTTTCACATTGAGTATATATCCAGGGATAGTATAAATTTGTGTTATAATTCACATTTTCCTCGGGTATTAGGCTATATTTAAAGAAAATATGGTCATGTTACTAGTCTTACAATGATATCTATTGTCGGGATTTTTGTTTTGAATGAATTTAATCCATTATAAAGAAACATTTCTTCTACCCTATGAATATATTTCATTTGTATATATGTAGATATAATTGAATTTTATAATTGGTTATGTAATAAAATTTATGATCTTTATATAGTGTTGTACATTATTATGTTTGGAACATTTTTTTAACATGTTGGAGAATCCCCCTATTAAACAAAACTAAACAATCTTATTTTATGGGAAGAGGGTTCCCATCACTAGAACTAGAGGACCAATAGTAATTAAAACCCAAGAAAACATGACCCAAAGTCCCAAACCTATACATATACCAGACCACTAGAATGGTTCACATGGTTATATCTCCACATCTAGCACGGTCACTTCCTGTTGTAACATATACCGCATAAAACATACCACATTATCCCTTTAATCCTTGAAAAATACAATGAATTTCTCCCTATAACTGTATAAGAGACCCTAGTAGGATTACATGAGTTGGATTTTTAATGGGATAATTAATATGTTACTATAAAAACAGGTGATATTAGAAAAAAAATCCAAGTCCATCATGATTTTGATGAACCCAAATAATAAGATGACATGGAAAATTGTATCTGCACCATGTTTTCTAGCTGATATCCTATTGAAACACCTTCTATTGGGTTTTATAATGTTCATTACTATGTTAACCAATTGTAATACCTCCTCCATATGTATCGATAGGTTTTACATGGATTGTTAATCATACGAATAATATCATCCAACCTCTATGATGTGGTATCACCTTAAAAGTATAAGGAGGATGTTGAAGAGACATAAATATTACAGGGTGTCCTAGCTTAGAATAATAACTCACACATTGCTATCATCACATCGATATTGGATAATAATAAGGCCCTTAAGAAACCTCATTGAGTTTTCACATACTAGATCATGATTTATAGCACAAGAGTTAATACCTTAGTCAATAATTTCATCAAAGGCATTAATATCCCTTAAATTTACATCATATGAAATTATCCTTTGATGAAAAATTATATGATATATATATATAGACATAAATATATTATTATTCAACTATGTATTATCACAAGTATAAATATCTCATTTACATCACATGATCTACAATACATTGTTCAAGTATATTCGTTAAATATTAGGCTTATGAGCATTAAAATATATGTTTTCACAACTTAACCTTTGTCCATTTATTATTGATAAATTAAAAACAATATAATATTATGATTTAGATTTTTGGAATATCATCACATTAAATATACCATGTGAATTAAATACTAAAAACTTTGTGAAATTTCACATTTTGTTTTTTTATATACAAAAACTCATCAAAGAATAACGAAATCATAATTAGAAATATTCCAAAACACTACTGAAAGCTACCATTTACATCCCCATGTGACCAAAAATATGTTTTACCTTGTGAATATCTATTAAAAAATATATTCTATCAACTCTAAAAAATAATAGGCATTCTATAAGACATAATATATCATTATTCAAAACATAAAGTTTGATTCCATTGTACTTTATAGTGTTGAAAACAAATATGATTAACCAAATATGTATATTTAAGAAAAGGTAATCCTCTAATAAAGCATCAATATTGATTAATGTAAAGAGGGATCTGGTGTTTCCATTGTCAAACACATGTTTCTATATAACCATGTCCACAAATCACAACCTATGATAGAGTTTACTATCATATGTTCCAATTATCTGAGACATTGAGAGACCATGGGACATGGAGTGTGTCAATATCATATACTTAACACATGATTTATGTTTTATCTCTCTATATACTAACATAATCAATGAACACATCACATTTCACTCACCTTTATGGATGATCACATCAAATTATCCTCATTTTCTATGAATGAAACATCATGAGAACATACCTAGTCTATCTCAACAGAAAAAACATATGTCATACTCATCGTATTAGAGGAAAAATACCACATTGATTAATCTACCACTGATTACAAGATCCAAAAACATATCTAAGAACACCCTGATTATCTAGGCCTCATGTATTTTATAAGAAAGGAAAAAAATTAATGTTATCATGATAGGTATATGACCAAGATTAGGTAGTGAAGATTGAATTTGATCCATGTAACCCTTTTATAAAAAATACATTATGTAAGAATCAAAATTTGGTATGCTTTATAGGTCATCTAACATAAACAAATAAATTTTTCCTTTTATTTGTACATCACTATCATATTATGTAGCATTATATTAGGATATTACTCATTCTGAACATAACATTCAATCACATCTTATTATACTCCATAATGACTATTAGTTGAATGTAATTGATATTCATACATTGAGATGTGAATCTTCCTTACACTTCAATAAATATATATCGATAGTAATATTTTTTAGCTAACATAGATTAATTAATACATGAATACTTATTTTAATATGATATATTTTATATTAACAAAACTATTAATAATACCAAAAGATAAGTTCCTCTCAATTAAATTATATACGGATGAATTCAAGATTAACTTTATACTTTCAACACTTTTAGGGGTTCTGTTAAATCATTAAAACTCTATATAATTCTAGTGAAATACCTATATAAACATTTTATATAACCCTCCAACTAATCTCTCTATTGAGTAACATATATTATGTGACTAAGTTTGAAAATGGTGAGATTTAGGAATCATATTCCTATAATTCAACTACTTGAACTTATTCAGATTCCATAACCTCAAAATATAAAATATTTAGAAATTAACATTAGTTACAAAACTTAATAAATTTTTAAATTTAACATCATCATCACTTTTGTTACTTGTTCCATATAAAATTCCATGAAATATTTTCCATAACTAACTAAACTATTTATCTTATTACTAACCAACACACCTTAAACTCGTTTAGGTTAAACGGACATGAATTTTATTTTCTATAAATAAATGTAACACTATTTTATATTGACTCGAATTATAATTAAAGTAATAATAATATTTAAATTCCCATGTTAGCTAAAGGTATCTTTAATATTTTTCATTACCAATAAAGATCCTATAATTTTAAGGATATTTAGTTAAATTATGTATTATATTATAGACTAGAATAAATCATTATTTTTTATCATTGAACATATTAGGACTAAGAATACTTCTACAAACATCGTAGAAACTATATTATTTTAGCTGGGATATTTATGAAATTAACAATTACTTCAATATAATATATTTTTTTCGATGTTCTAGGACATTTTCTTTTTACCCTTATCTCTATAAAAGCACTTTATAGACTCTTATTGAATCCTAAAATATGTTTTTCATGAATTCTCATCTCAACTAAATATTTTCTTAAAGTATCTTATAAATGATAAGTTGATAAACTATACGTATAATTTTCAAATCCATCTAATATTGATAAATCTAATTCAATTAATCCATTATCACTGTTTCTTCATTACTTCAAAAACAATTTCAATATTTATCAATGAACAATTTATTTACTTCTATATATTTTAATATACAAAATTACATATATTAGTTATTTTATGAATTTAAAAATATTAATATTAAATTTTAAAAAATTTATAGATGGAGTGAAATATCTTAATCTATTTTTATAATAGTTTAGGTAATAAATAAAATTATTTCTATATTGGACACTCTTTTAATAATTAAATAATTTTCATTCCATCTTCAACTCAGGCTTAACTAGTGATGTAGACTCTCCCTGAAATCATTTCATTTTTTTATTTCTTAAACAATTACCTTATATTTTATGCACAATAATTATGAAACATGATAATTGAAACACCCATGTGATTCTAAAATATCCCCAATATATTGACGATATTGGGTAATGATTTGTAGAAACTATTAAAATTATAGTTATCAAATACTTTTCATAACCTTTTTTTTGTAGTGATTTAATTATTAAATCCATTTACATAATTAATTTAATAGGAATGTCCGACCACTAGAAATAACTAATGCACCCAATCATATTTTTTACATTAGTTAAGAATGATTTTGTTTAATTAATTTTTTAATGGATATGATATTTTAACACATCGTATATTTTATGCCCAGATTTCTTGTTGATAGATACTTTTTGGGTCTTCTATCAAATTATAAGTATCCATAGTCACTCATTTCTTTTTCATCTTAGATTTAATGTTCACAAGGAGAACTATAGGGAAATTTGGGGGAATATTTTATATACTAACCAAAGGAATATTATTCCATTTTTTTGATGGTATTCAAAAGTACATATCTTGAGAAATAGTTTTTAACCCATATATTTTTATCTATTTATTGAGATTTATTCTAATATTCGAAAACTAGTCAAGTAAGTCACTTCTTTTTATTTTTTCCTTATCCTTAATTGATTAAAAGGTTATACTATATGATGTTTATTCAATTTATCTAAAAATAGATATTATCATATTTATATCTGTTATTATTTCAATTTTGTAAGTACATTAATTAAATCGACTCTTATAAAAATGATGACTCCTTTTAAATTCATATTATCCATTAGTGGGACAAGATTTAAATTTAACTATGATATGGGACACTTTATAATTTTTCCAATTACTTATCTATTTAGGTAATGATTCATTCCAATCATATTATATATTACTCTTAGATATTTGATTAGAAAACTTATTGCCATATACATCTTATGGATAAACCATACCATATCCACTTGGATGCCTAATCCTATTAGGGTCACTCGGTTAAGTGTTATTGAAAGAATACACCATGAAACAGATTGCATTAATCAAGAGAGAATAGAATTCATGATAAATATAATAACTAATATAAATAAACTATATTTTATGAGAAAACTAAATATGATAACTTTAATTAAAATTTTTATGTCATGGGAGATAAAAACTAAATCATTTTATCATACCAAGTATGTAAATAATTAGTTAAACGTAAAACTCTTTCATAGAAGAAGTTTTTCATTTGTATTAAATCATACACAATTCATAATATAATAGAAACTATAATTATGAATAATCAGTGGAATATCCATTAAATAAATAAAAATTTCATATATTTAAAGTAGAGCTAAATAATTATAAGAAATTCCTTAACATAAAGTAACGACAATAATTTTTATATTTTATTTATTCATTGTGGATACTCCATAATATTGAGCATAGACACTCTATATTAAAAACATAATATTAACTCCTTATACTATTTATTATATGCTATTTTATATGAAATATAAGCTACTTTTTGAATTATAAACATTTAATAATCCAGTTATGTTAACAATTTGCATTATCTAAATACAACCCAATTAACATTATTTTAAAACCTTATCATAACAATAGTCAAAAACCTTTTGATGTGTTAATAATATCTAATAAGGGCCTTTAATTTGAACACCTTAAATTAACCATTACGAAGAAGTAATAATTTAAATATATATACATTTCATGTTTTATCTACAATTATTCATTTATAAACACATTATTAGTTAACCATTATGATTTTTAATTAATATATAATTTATATGTCATAAGGCATGCCATATAACACTGAAAAATGTATTCAATAACAATGCATAATATTATAGAATATTTATTATTAAATGTTTCAAAAAATTTAATTTATTAATCATAGAATATTTATAATTAATTAATTTATAAATATTTAAAAATTAATAAAAAAACAAATTGACATTTAATATAATTTTTAAATAATTAATTATAATAGATGATAATTTTAAAAAATATATATTAAATTACAATTTGAATAAATTTTAATTAATCTTTGTTTTTGAGTGGACACCTAGGAATATGTTAAATCTTAATGTATCTTCAAGATGGAACCCCATTCTATTTTTCATTACAATGTATTGTCAAGGTGTGTAACACATTCTACATTAAATTATCTCACATTATCACAAACCAAGTCGGGTTATCATCCGAACCAGTGCTCAACCTGGTATGTGGCATAAACTGAAGGGCGTTCTCTATCCCCATGGGCAGGTACAAGTTCTTGGGAAGCAATAAATGACAATGGAATAATTTCTCCCTAATTTAAAACAATAAACAACCAAACAAAATAAATAAGTCGTAACCGAAAATGCAACACTGAACATGGAATTATCGATTTTCTGGTTTAAGGTTTATAATTTTAATCAGAGACCAAAATGCTTCAACTAAAAAGAGAGGACAAGAATGACCTAAGAACATCCACATAACATAAGTTAAGTCACCCTCGAGATTTGACTAACAACACCTGCGAAAAGAGAAGCACTAACAACCTAAACTACTAATATCTACAAGACACAACGTTACTTAACCTGATTCAAACATTAAATAAGGTCTACATACACCCAAAGGTATATGCAGGGTGCTACCCATTTCCCATTTAGGTTTCCACCTAAATAAAATGATTCCATGCCAAAATATTTAAAAGATGATCTAACATGTTTATTTAAGGAATGTATTTTGAAATGTTTTTGTGGAAAAATATTTTATGAGATTACAATCCAAAAAGTAACACCTTCAAAGAAAACTAATTTTACAACAACATACATAAAATGGAATTTATAAAAAAACACACACAACGTCCAATGTATTCCAAAGGAAGGAACCACATCATATAAGCATTAATTCATAGTAGAGAACCATGAGTAAATCCTTAGGGTAAACAAGAACAAGTGGTATATTTTAACCTGATACTTTCATGAAAGGTGGTGTAGAAACCATAATAAATGATTTCTTATGCACGATCCACTAGGAAGGGACACCCCGAGTGGCCTAGTGGTCTCTCATAATCACAATGCTTAGTTAGTGTAATAAGTGTCAATCCTGTAAGGAAAAATCATGAAGAACAACTTCATTATCATCTAGTGTACTAGAACTTGGTAGACCACCTAGATGCCCAAGATTCCCTTATGCTCAATCTTATTTCTCATATTACAAAAATTATCATAATAAAAATCAACACCAAGAATCCCACCAATTTTCATAATAAAACAAATATTTATTTCCCACTCCAAAACCATTTATAAAATATAAATTTACACCACTTAACTAATTTAATTAATCCCTTTTATAAATCATTAGAAGAAAAGAACATATTTAGTTCAACCATTTCCATGTGATAATCCCCCTTATCAAATTCACTAACACAATAATACTTCACTTTAATCAGGCTTCCCAAAAATTTAAAAATTATCAAGGTTAACACAAAGTGCACCATAAGGGAGCCATAAATCCATTGAAAACAAATTTCTTCTTAAAAACCATCTTTAAAACACAACATTAGCATTGGTACATTTGAAAACACATTTCAGATTCGTGAAACAATTTACTGAACACTTTCAAAAATTTCATCCACATGTAAATACATGAGCATTTACTTGAGAAAAAAACCACTTTCATCATATAAGGATGTCATATAATTTCCAAAACATATTTCACACCACCCAAATAATGTATAGAACATGATAAAATTAATGAAAAAGACAATTCAAATCATTTAAAACTACAAGAGCATGGAACCACCAATCTTGACCCAAGATGATTCGGAAAAATGGTACGACACTGCTACCACACCTTGAAAAAGCCCAAAGAAAAAATGATCAAAGATAAGACATGATGAAATACCCCTAATAAACATAAAAAATCCCAAAATCATAACCCTGCCCACTAGAAAATTGAAACACCAAAGGAGAGGAAGAAAACCCAAGAATGGAAGAGAAAACGAGGGGGATGACTTACATGATATATCTTGAGGAATCGAAACCAAAAAAACCCAAAAATCATAGCCCAAGGAGATGAGGGAGAGGAGTTGGGTACAAAAAGGGATATCTAATATTATAGGATTGAGAAATATGGAAGAATGGGGTTAAAATTGGGGAGAGATAAAAAATAAAACCCAGTTTTGATGACTTGGACATGCCACACAGTTAGTCGGCTGGGTTTCTCAAACCATGTGATCATCTCTACCGAGGGGGATAGTTACATCACTGTTAATCAGAAAGGTATAACATACCATGGGGAATACATGTATTCACCTCTGTCCATGTACCTTTTCTACCGCATGGTTCCTTGGCTAAGGCACACAACCGTGTGCTGGTCGTACGGTAGGTTCCATCTCACCCAGACACTAACTGTATGGTTACTCGGGCTGGGCGCATGGTTACTACTGACCATGCGCAAATCATGCACCATGGTATTCCAACCACAATAAAATCATTTACCATGAATGATAAATGTGAGACTCATAGAAAATAACTAGACTAAGAATATTCAAATGAAATACCTCAAAATTATAGTTTTGTCACACTCATTTCTGGTGAAAATAACTAAGAAACCATCCTGAACCGAAAAAAATTTAAATTCAAAAACCAAAGTGTACCACATATAATATTGTTATGTTATGTTCTTCAGACAATTTTTTCTCAAAATATAAAATCAAAAAGACATATTTTAATACTTTGTATCACATAATACAACACAATATATGTTATCTAATAACATACCCAATGACTTGAACTGATATTACATTATTAGTATAAATTTATATCAAGGGACAACACGTGTTTTGTTATCACATAAAAAAAACATAGATAATCAACTTAAAAATACACCCATGAAAGGAAATAATCACATTATCTCTAGTTGAGATTATGTATATTATTAATATAAAGTAAACTATTATTTTTTTAATTAGATGATTTTGTAGAATCAAGTGACAATTTTTAATTGATTCCACTAAAACGTTTGCAAGGGTATGGTTAACACATCACTATAGTATCATAAGATATTTTAATTCACCTCTCAAGGACCATTATTATTTTTATAAAACGAAATCATAAAATTGGGTGGAAAACATTATGGTTTACTTGTATTTTAGCCACTACCTATAGCCTATTTGAACCACCTTATATGAGTTTTATGATGATCACTAATGTAGAAACCTAAGGATATCCCACCTCTATAAGCATCTAAGGGTTACACCAAAGAATTTCATTACAATAATGGGATCCACTAACCTATATGATGTGTTGTCACATCACTATGATAAGGAGGAAGATGAAGATATATACATATTCAAGGGACTCTTAACAAATAAAAAGAACTCACACAAAATATCTATTACCTGGAAATGGGATCTGTGTAGGGCCCTTAATGACATATTTTCTGTTTTTTTAATAAATAATATTTTATAACACGTTATTTAATACATTTTTTAATAAATAAATAATATTCCTTAATATTTCATCACATAGCACCTCTAATAACACTAATTTAATCATGTCATATATTCTAGATAAATTCAAACATATGAAATTTACCATTTTTATATCGGTGATAATAAGATGAAACATCTCATACATTCATAAATCCCTACCATACAATATTACAATGTATTGTAAAAATAATTGTCAAATACATATTACAATACGTTGTAGACAACTTACTCTTAGTGAATTGCTTAACAAAATAATGGATGTAACACATTATAATTATTTTTAATTAATTCATATAATATAATTCAACATTACCATGATTAATTCAAATTTAAGGTTCCCGCATATATGGGGTTACTAATTATATTTGGTTCTCAATATAATTTAGATTGGTTGAATAAAATAAGAAATTTAGTGTTGTGATCCCCACTAAACTATACATGTGTCATATTTGATAAGATTGTTAAGAGGTTATTTCAGAATAGATAAATTTTTAGAGAAATAACAAATGAACTCAATATGTAGTAAAATATATATCTTGACTCAATAATTTTATATGTTTAATAAGTGAATCATTGATAATGGGAAGAAATTTGTAAAAAATATATATAAAAACATTTTAAAAAAATGATAATCACCCAAAATATTCCACGTAATAGGAACTGAAGTGAATCACATACATAATATTGAGATATATTATAGGTTGTTAATATAATTTAATTTATTGGTCTCTTGGGATGATATGAATTCTTATTAGGAGGAATTATGATCAAATGGATGTGAATTTTATAGAAATAAATCTCATTAATTTTGACTCTTTATTATTGTATATTTGTTTTGTAACACAAGATTGTGTTAAAAAGATCATTCACGAAAATTTGACAGAATATATAGTTGAAGAAGAAGATATAAATGTTGGAAATATGGAATGTGATTCTGAAATATAAATCAAATTTTTTTATCGATGTCTACATTGGATTAATTATTTTGTAGAAAAAATAATTACTATGTTCTTGAAAAAAATTGATATTTTATTCCTATATCTTATTTTGATAAGTTGAAATTTCCATTAATTACTAAAACCACTAGATGTCTTATATATATATATATATTATTTAAATGTTTTACAGAATCATAAATATGTTGAATAGTTTAAAATTTTTGGATATGTATTTGAAGATTAGAAGTTCAATGTTGAATCTATCCCCATGAATATTTAGCAATATTTCTTTAATCATATAATGAAATTGTATTTAAAACACAATAGGGGTTGATTTTTAGACTCATTAAATTATGAATTTTTTGATAAATTGATATATTATATATTTAATAAAATGAATAATAATGTTTTTGTAAAATGTGGGATTCATGGTTGATTATTTGATATTACACATAGTGATTTATGGAGAATAGTGGGCACTAAAAATACATAGTTTGTTTAAGTACTATAAATAAATTATAGATAAATTCTGTTAGTATGGTTATGTGTTTCAGAAGGAAAGAAGTTTTTAAAACTTTAATAACTTCAATTTATTTTAAAAATATTATAAAAACTAGGGTATATTATTATGATTTATTTTTTCTGATCAGGCTGGTGAATAATTGGGCAAGGAATTTACTGACCATCTTATAGATAGTGGAATTGTTTCACAATTACCTCCATTAGAAGAACTTCATGGAATATTGTGTACATGGTGATTAAAAATAATTTTTTAGGCATATAATATTGGTAATTTTTTATAGTGAAATTATTATATAATATTTTGGATGTTTATTAGAAAATTATTTTAATCAAATTAATTTCATTCTATCAAAAGCAATTATATTATATCTCTATGATTTATCATGTTGGATGAATTTAAATTTATATTTTACATGTATATTATGTGTTTAATAAAGCATATGATGTTATTTATTAGATAATCTTATCAACAAAAAAATCACTTATTTGTTGGTTATCATAAAGAAAACAAGTGATGTTATTTATATATTCTTATAAAACCAAATGTGATTGTGTTCTAAAAATGAATTTAACTGGATAATTTATAAATAGAATTTTTTTTAATGAGATAGAAAATGATTCCACAAAAATGATTATTATAGAATGAGAAATAACACTAGGTAAAAAATAATCATAATTTCATAGTTAGATTTTTCAAGATCCAATGAAATATTGCAACGCCCTGACCCCAGTTACCCAGAGTCGGTGCATTATTGCATAACATTCTCATGATCACAAATATCAAGTCTCAGAAGACCGATTAGTTTAGTATCCTTGAAACACTAGATACATTAATAAGTTTTACATTACATCATAAAGTAATACAAAACTACAACAACATCTTGTCTAGATATCCCCTCATATTATCCCTTCAGGTCATTCATAAAATACTTCTTCACTTCATGGAAAAATTAAAACATTGAAAGGGGTGAGCTCAGATTCTCAGTAAGAATAAAAATACAGTGGAGGCTTTCATAAATAAACATAAACATTTAAGGCAATGTATAACGAAACAAAAGCCTTTTAAACATGATCATCAGCATAATATGGAAAAATAAATTGAAATAATTCCATTTACTTATTCACATTGATATTCTACTGGTCGAATAATCACATGCAATATCAATAACCACTTTCATAATGATGGAATGCATAATGCCAGACTATCATAACCTCATAGCCAAGGCATCGTGCCAAGACTACAAATAAGATTTTGTCAAGGCCTCGTGCCAAGACACTAGATTGTCTCATGAGACTTACTGATGCATCGATGAGCTATAGCGGGCTCCACCCATCACTTATTAAGTCCAATGTATTCCTCATATGAAAAACGGTATATAAACATTTGGGAATACAATTTTTAAAATACCCTTTGAAATTAATTGTGACATAAAAATACCAGTTCAGTTTTTAAAAGATAATTACATTTAAAATTGCTCAAATATACTCCAGTGTTTTTCTGAAAACATTATGCATGATTTTGAAAACAAATCAACTAATTCTGAGACTTCTCGACTAATTACAGGCCATGATGGGTCCACGCCCAATCCCTTTCTGTCTACCACACTCAAGAGTCGGGTTTTCTGAAAACATTTTTAAGCTTACTTTAAATACAAATACATTTTCACTGGGTTTTCATATACTAAGACTCGTAAACAACGTTTGATACATACCATTTTCAAAACCAAAATAAAATAAAATTAAAACATTGTATTTATTTTTAATTTAAAAAAAAGTTATGGCTTGTAGAGGAAGCCAAAACTCAAATAATGGTCACAGCGGCAGAGAAGTCGTTGTTGCCGCCTATGTACAAAAATACATTCCTTTTGTCATTTAGTAAAAATACTTCGTATAAAAAGATACCTTTTGAATAAAAGTAAAAGTCAAAGGGGTTTATACACCGTATACTAGAAAGTTGTGTATAAAACAAAATATGTCTCAATGAATGGAGATTGAGATGAAGTCCCTTAAAATGATCATTTTTAAATAATATAGATATATTATGTGTATTCACTATAATTACACATAAAGAAATTACAAATACATGATAGCACATAATTATATCATGACATAATTTTAAAGTAGGAGATTAAACCAAAGAATGGAAATTGGGTTAAGAAGTTCTCTTACAAAGATCATTTTTTAAAATAAATTAAATCTATTATGTGTATTCACTATAAGTACACATAAAGAAAGTACAAATACAAGATAGGACATAATAATATCATGACATAATTTGAACGTATGAGATTAACCCAATGAATAGAAATTGGGTTAAGAATTTCCCTTACCTTGTGTCCGACTTGACTCGATCGTTCTTTATCCCCCTGAGTAATAAACTAGAGTTAATTTATAATTTCTTAAGAACCTTTTTAAATTTTATTATTACTTTTATATCATCTATTACCATGTTATGAACATAATTTAATTATTTATGTTAATAACGGTTGTTTTGTCGATCTTTGGTACTTGAGTCAAAAATAAACTTCTTATAATTTCAAGTTGTTCATGTGGTAAAATATCAATTATATCCAGAATTATATTCATGATGTAGATATCATATATATAATATATATCCAGTATATACCTTCATTCATAACATTACGTAACTTTTAGAGGTAAGAAATGAAATGCACTGTTCCTGGAGACGGTAAGCCGTACGTATGCATGAACGCTACATTCATTTATATTTCATATTTAATGGAATGAACTTATAATTATATAAAGGTATAATATAATTCAAGTATAATATCATTTATAATATCATTTACTCTATCCTTTATATGTCCCACATATGGCATTAACGATTCAAATCTCTTTGATGGGGCGGTAGTCCGCACTTCCTAAAATGAAATGATTGCATTTACCCATAATGGAAATCATAAAGGTATGCCATAAATGAGAAATAAAGAAGAATAATAAAAACATAAACATAATATATATCATATATAGAAATAGTTTCATCTTAATTTCCACCATTATATGTGTTAAAATAATATTGAACAATCATCATTTCGTGAGGCAGTATTTCGCCACCCACAGAAACAGTATGTTCTTTAACCATTAGACGGAGGTGTGTGTAAGTGTAAATCAAATCCTTCTCATAAAAAAATACTAGTATGTTGATGATACTGATTTTTTTAGAAAATAAAGTAATAAAAAGAGTTTAAGGGGTTGGAGAAGCAAAATAAAACAAAATCACATAATAGAAGACATTACCTTAAAATCAGGTAGCTCTTTTTTGATTTGATCCAAAAGAATCTTGGGAAGAATTATGCCCAACGTGAGGATTCTAGGAGTAAGAGAGGGAAGTTGAAAGAGTATTTGGGAAGAGGTTTTCTGTGCCAAATGTCTTTGATGGTGTGAATAAGGTGGTTGTGGTGGGGGCCTTTTATAAGAGGAGAGGAGGGGAAATCTTGGAAAGATATATAAGGTTACTTTATTATAAAATGATTTTCAGATTTTAAAGGTCCCAAAATTATATATTTCTAGGATAAGGTGATATTATTTTGAAATCCACCCATCCAATAGGTTTATGAAATTTGTGGGTTATAGATTTTACATTATCTTTTCATTTTTTTTAAATCGTTAAATAATGAGGTAATCGCTGCATCATCATGGTGTCATAAATAATTTAATTTATTTAATGTCTAAAAATTATAAAAAAAATATCATGATGTATGAAATATTTTTATGTTTCTAATTAATATTTATAGTCAAAAATATTACTTGTATCACCCCATTTAAAAATTGTTTTAGTAAAACAACTCATGTTTGTGACATTTTTATTTTAACTTTAAATAAAAAGTTATTTATGTCATTTTCCTACCAAAGTGGCTCCATGGGGTCCCCAAGTTGACCCATGGATTTTCTTGGTCGGCAATGACTTATAAAATAATGTTAGGACAAGTGTAAGGGTATTTTAATATTTATAATATCATTTTACCTTAAATTTCACTAATTACCTTTAATCGCGATTAATTAAACTTAAACGTTACTATTCACCAAAAAATTATTTTAATCCCATTGAACCACATATTAAATCCCAATGAAAACCATTTATGTTGTATTTTTGAAAATCAAATCACAGAAGTGGTAATGTTTCATTTAAACGAAAAATCAGTTTTTTAACTACCACTTAGTGGTATCACTATTCATAAAAAATTGATGTTTTTCAGAACAATGCCAAAATTTCACCCTAAGCTATAATTGATATTCCGAATTAAAAATTGATGTATATTTTACAAAATTAAAAATATATAAGTTGCATTAAATTTTATAATTAATTCCCACTATCACAACAAATATCCTATTTTTATGAAACAATATATATAAAAAGATTCACAATTGTTTATGTCCAATTTCAAAGTGAAATTAATTCTAATGACCACCATTGGATAAAATTGTAAAAATATATTCTAATTATACTTTAAAATGACTCAATAGTATAATTTATCACTATTAATTATTTTGATAAAAAAGTTGTTTTTATGTATTTTTCACTATTCATAAAAAATTGGAAGTTCTCAGAAAATTACAAAAAATTCAACTTAGGATAATTTATATATTCCAAATAAAAAATGAAGTCCATTTTAAAATATAAAATTTATATAATTTAAAAAGGTGGGTATTACTATTCATAATGGCTATTTTGATTGGTCGCGGTTTGTTAGAATCTCGAACTTCTGTACAATGCAAGCTATTACATTATTGAAAGATAAGTGTATCGTGGAATATATGGGTGTAACATTCTCCCCTACTTAAATAATTTGCGTTCTCGCAATTTGAAATATTTCTTTGAAAATAAAAGGTTGAAAATCGAAAATACCTTTGTGGAAAACCCACATCAGAAATAAGGTTAATAAAATTTAGCCTTAATAAGGGGGAAAGGGAAATGAAAAAGTCACCACCAAATTATGATCTCTACAAGGAGAACATTGGTGGAAATTAGAGACATATAATTGGATGAAAAACGTAAATATTTTTAGGGAGTGATTGAGGTCATCAATCACAAACAAGTGTAAAATCAAGGGCCTCAAAGTCTTCAATCTATGTTGATTTAAAATATTATCAGTTCAACAAGACATAAGGTATTAGGATAACACAATTTTTTGTTTTAATATCCCTTTAGTAAAGTATAAGAATTAATTTATTCATATAAAAAGAGATATGTATATATATATTTATGCTTGACAAGTAGAGTTTCAACCTTCAACTAATTACTACCACAAACTCATCTATCACTCAAAAACATAATAGAACTCAAAAATATTATACTTATCCTAATCATACAAGGTTCAAAATATTAACACATACTATTTAGATTAGGAAAACTATTTTTTAATAACCAGGGACTTCCTGTAGGCTAGTGGTAGGTAATAAAGGCATGTCGCACTATGGTTGTGTGTTCGATTCCTACAGCTTTGTCCGACACGAGGGGTTATCCCCCAACCTGCAGGTTGTCCTTTTACTAAATGTATAGTATTATAATATTCCAAAAACATAATCTTTATAAATGTTTTAACATTAAACAATACTATCCAAAGTTAAACTTAATCCACTCGAACCTTTATAGTTATCCAAAATACATCTGCCCAAACTTTTTCTAAAAGGTATCTAAATTCCAAAATCAATTGTATCATCAGATTCCTCAAACAAAGTAAAGTTTCTCTTATTGTCACATACAAAAATATGATTACCTTCATCATATTAAAACCATAATGAAAACAACAAGTACAATAGTAAAATACTTATATATATCATATTATTCTTAAAACCATAATATAATCCCTGAGTCCAAAAGCACCAATACATTAATTATTCCACTTCAACTGTAGTAACAGCATAAGATTATCCTTGATCCCTTGTCATTTTCTAAGGTAATTTTCCCTGACGCTTAGGACATTCATTTGCATAATGCCCCATTTCCCTAAAATTGTAGCATTCAACATTGATAGCCTCATTCTTTACCATGCAATCACGAGTCTGGTGACCTTTTTATCTACATTTATAACAAACTCCCATTCCTTTTAGGCATGTACCGGGGTAATTCTTCACAAAATTATCACATAATGGAAAATCCTTCTTTACCTTTTTCCCTTTATCTGTCTCTTGTTCCACCATTCTCTTCTTCTCTTGCATTACTTTGTTGTCATAAGATTTAGAGAATTACTTTTCTGTCTTGATAGCACATGAGATAATATCTTCGTACGATGAGAAAGATTGTGAGACTAAGGCTCGATAGAGAAACGGTTTTGACCCATCAAAGAAATGATCAATCTTAATTCTTGGGTTACGTATATAATCTGCAGCATGCCTCACTAACCTTGTAAAGTTAGCATCATATTTTGCGACATTCTCATCCTCCTTCTGCCTCAGACTCAGAAATTGCCTTTCCATATCTGCTCGATGGTCATGTGGAAAGTATTTTTCTATGAAAATTTCCTTAAACTCCCTCCATTCCATACTTGATACATATTCATCTTCCTTTGTGTATTGAATCAGCGACCACCATTGATCGGTATCTCCAGTGAGGTGGTAAACTACCATGAAAACCTTCTCCTTTTCGCTACATCCCAAGGCATGGAATATTTTCTCTAAGGAGTTTATCCATTGCTTAGCTACTAAAGGATTTGTACCCCAATTAAATGTTGTCGGTTGTTTCTCATGAAGAGGTCTAACATTGATCCTCCACATTGCGGGTCAGGGTGCTCCATACGAGTAAGGTTATTTTTCATAACCTGAGTGAGTTGTCCCAGTATGGTGATAAGTTGGTTAGCACCAGTTGTATATCTAGTTCCACAAAAATTATCTTGATCAGGAGGGAAATCCCTACACAGAGTGCGTGCATTGATACAGTTTCCATTCCTCCCACTAGGCGCCATTTCTAAACAATGGAATAAACTAGATTAGTTTATGAATTAAAATACATAATTCCATACTTGTAAAACACTTAACATAAATTGAACTATAAAAATGTTTTCTTTGAGGAATTATATACTCATAAACCCTTCAAAATGGTTTGTAAATAAAATGAGAATTATCCTAAGTATATCCCCCGTGAGTGTCGTAACCAAGAGTGCAGCAAGGCCTATTGTCGTGCACTAGTTCTCGTTCGAGTCTAGCTCAATGCGGTGTCTTCGGGTTTTACCCCTAGGTACATCTGTACCAGATCCACCTCTACCAGCTCATATCCATACAGGGATGTATTGCTCGGAAAACTCACAAAATCTCTATAATACCAAAATTCTAGGAATTTCTTCTATACTAATCCTCAAATTTTATCTTAGGTCTATGTGCTCTAATAAGAGTTTATCTAAATCTAGCTTCCAAGGTTAGTACTAAACTGACTCTGATACCAACTGTAACGCCCCGACCCCAGTTACCCAGAGTCAGTGCATTATTACGTAACATTGGCATGATCACAAAGATCAAGTCTCGAAAGACCGATTAGTTTAGTATCCTTGAAACACTAGATACATTCATAATTTTTACATTACATCATAAAGTAATACAAATATACAACAACATATTGTATTCATATCCCCTCATATTATCCCTTCATGTCAATCATAAAATACTTCTTCACATCATGGAAAAATTAAAACAATGAAAGGGGTGAGCTCAGATGCTCAGTAATGATAACAATATATAAGAAGCTTTCATAAATAAACATAAACATTTACGGCAATGTATTACTAAACAAAAGCCTTTTAAACATGAAATTCAACATAATATGGCAAAATAAAATGAAATAATTCCATTTACTTATTCACATGGATATTCTACTGGTCGAATAATCACAGGAAATATCAATAACCACTATCATAATGATGGAATGCATAATGCCAGACTATCATAACCACGTAGCCAAGGCCTTGTGCCAAGACTAAAAACAATATTTTGTCAAGGCCTCATGCCAAGACACTAGTTTGTCTCATGAGACCTACCGATACATCGAGGAGCTATAGCGGGCTCCACCCATCACTTACTAAGTCCAGTGTATTCCTCAGATGAAAAAAGTTTTATAAACATTTAGGAATACCATTTTTAAAATACCGTTTGAAATTAATTGCGGCATCAAAATACCAGTTCAATTTTTAGAAGATACTTTCATTTAAAATTTCTCAAATATACTCCAGTGTTTTTCTGAAAACATTATGCAAGATTCTAAAAACAAAATAAATAATTATAAGACTTCTCGACTAATTACAGGCCTTGATGGGTCCACGCCCAATACCCTCCTAGTCGGGTTTTCTAAAAAAAATTTAAGCTTACGTTAAATACATATACATTTTCACTGGGTTTTCATATATTAAGTCTCGTAAACAACGTTTGATACATACCATTTTACAAACCAAAATAAAAGAAAATTAAAACCTTGTATTTATTTTTCATTTAAAAAAAATTATGGCTTGTAGAGGAAGCCAAAACTCAAATAATGGTCAAGGCGGCGGAGAAGTCGTTGTCACCGCATACATACAAATAAACATTCCTTTTTCGTTTAGTAGAAATTCTTCGTATAAGAAGATACCTTTTGAATAAAAGTAAAAGTCAAAGGGGTTTATACACCGTATAATAGAAAGTTGTGTATAAAACAAAACATGTCTCAATGAATGGAGATTGAGACGAAACCCCTTACAAAGATCATTTTTTTAAAGAAAATATATCTATTATGTGTATTCACTATAAGTAAACATAAGTAAATTACAAATACAAGATAGGACATAATAATATCATGACATAATTTTAAAGTAAGAGATTAACCCAAAGAACGGAAATTGGGTTAAGAAGTTCTCTTACAAAGATCATTTCTTAAAATAAAATAAATATATTATGTGTATTCACTATAAGTACAAATAAAGAAAATACAAATACAAGATAGGAAATAATAATATCATGACATAATTTGAATGTACGAGATTAACCCAAAGAATAGAAATTGAGTTAAGAAATTTCCTTACCGTCTGTCCGACTTGACTCGATCATTCTGTAACCTCCTAAATAATAAACTAGATTTAATTTATAATTTCTTAAGAACCCTTTTAATGTTTATTATTCCTTTAATATCACCTATTACCATGTTATGAACATTATGTAATTATTTATGTTAATAACTGTCGTTTTTTTGATCTTTGGTACTTGAGTCAAAAATAAACTTCTTATAATTCAAAGTTATTCATGTGGTAAAATATCCATTATATCTAGAATTATATTCATGATGTATATATCATATATATCATATATATATCTAGTATATACCTTCATTCATAACATTACGTAACATTTAGAGGTAATAAATGAAATGCACCGTTCATGGAGACGGTAAGCCGTACGTACGCATGAATGCTACATTCATTTCTATTTCATATTTAATGGAATGAAATTATAATTATATAAATTTATACTATAATTCAAGTATAATATCATGTATAATATCATTTACTATATCCTTTATATGTCCCACATATGGCATTAATGATTAAAATCACTCTGAGGGGGCGGTAGTTCGCACTTCCTAAAATGAAAATATCACATTTACCCATAATAGAAATCATAAAGGTATGAAATAAATGAGAAATAAAAAAGCATAAATAAAACATAAACATAATTTATATCATATATAGAAATAGTTTAATTTTAATTTCCACCATTAGAGGTGTTAAAATAATATTGAACAATCATCATTTCTTGAGGCAGTATTTCGCCACCCATAGAAACAGTATGTTCTTTATCCATTAGACGGAGGTGTGTCTAAGTGTAAATAAAATACATCTCATAAAAACATCCAAGTATATTTAATATACTGGTTTTGTTAAAAAATAATGAATAAAAAGAGTTTAAGGGGTTGGAGAATCAAAATAAAACAAAATAACATAAGAGAAGACATTACCTTAAAATCGGGTAACTCTTTTTGGATTTGAGACAAAAGATTCCTTGGGAAGAATTATGCCCAATGTGAGGATTCTAGGAGTAAGAGAGGGACGTTGAGAGAGTATTTGGGCAGAGTTTGTCTGAGACAAATGGCTTTGATGGTGTGAATAAGGTGGTAGTGGTGGGGGCCTTTTATAAGAGGAGAGGAGGGGCACTCTTGGAAAGTTATATAAGGTTACTTTATTATATAATGATTTTCGGATTTTAAAGGTCCCAAAATTATATATTTTGACGATAAGGTGATTGGATTTATAAATCCACCGATAAAATAGGTTTTTGACAGGTGTAGGTCATAGATTTTACATTATCTTTTCATTTTATTTAAATCGTTAAATAATTAGGTAATCACTGCATCATCATGGTGTCATAGATAATTTAATTTATTTAATGTCTAAAAATTATATAAAAAAATATCATCATGTAGGAAATATCATTATCTTTATAATTAATATTTATAGTAAAAAATATGACTTGTATAACCCCATTTAAAAATTGTTTTAGTAAAATAACTCATGTTTGTATCATTTTTATTTTAACTTTAAATAAAAGGTTATTTATGTCATTTTCCTACCAAAGTGGCTCCATGGGGTCCCCAAGTTGACCCATGGATTTTATTGGTCGTACATGACTCATAAAATAAGGTTAGGACAACTGTAATGGTATTTTCATATTTATAATATCATTTTTACCTTAAATATCACTAATTACCTTTAATCGCGATTAATTAAACTTAAAAGTTACTATTCACCAAAAAAATATTTTAATCCCATTGAACAGAATTTTACTTCCTAATGACAACCATGTATGTCGGAGTTTTGAAATTCAAATCACAGAAGTGGTAATTTTTCATTTAAATAAAAATCAGTTTTTTAACTACAACTTAGTGGTTTCACTATTCATCAAAAATTGTAGTTTTTCAGAACAATGCCAAAATTTCACCCTAAACTATAATTGATATTCCGAATCCAAAATTGATGTCTATTTTACAAAATTCCAAACATATAAGTTGCATTAAATTTTATAATTAATTCTCGCTGTCACAACAAATAGCGTGTTTTTAAGAAACAATATATATAAAAAGTTGACAATTGTTTATGTCCAATTTCAAAGTGAAATTAATTCTAATGACCACCATTGGATAATATAGTAAAAATATATTCTAATTATACTTTAAAACCACTCAATATTATAATTTATCACTATAAATTATTTTGATTAAAAAAGTTGTTTTTAAGTATTTTTCACTATTCATAAAAAATTCGCAGTTCTCAGAAAATTACAAAAAATTCAACTTAGGATAATTTCAATATTACGAATACCAAAATGAAGTCCATTTTGAAATATAAAATTTTTATAATTTCAAAAGGTGGGTATTAATATTTATAATGGCTCTTTTGATTGGTCACAGTGTGTTAGAATCTCGAACATGCGTACAATGCAAGCTATTGCATTATTGAAAGAGAAGAGTATCGTGGAAGCTCGGGGTGTTACAAATATGGTTTCAGTATTGAAAATAGAAGATCATAATTTATTGAATTGAATTTTAATAATTTTGTTGATTAATATGTATTTTAATATGAGTTGGGTGTTAGAGAATTATCCAAAAATGAATGAATAGGTTAAATATGATAGAGATACATCACGGATGAATCTATTTACTATTGTAAATGATTATAGGGATCATTTCATACATTTTTAATGATGAATAAAAAATAATTATTTTTGATTCATACTTAATACATTTGATGATTATTTACCCTATCATTTAATTAATCAATAAAAAATGTTGTTGTTAAGAGGGAGCACAGTCTACATAATTTTAATTATGAAGGTGACAAATTTATTTAAGAAATACCATAAGGGGTTGTGATTAAATAATCCAGAAGGAAAACTAGAAGAGTGATAATGAATCCTTCGATTATGAAGATTAAATGACACTTTATTCAAATAATAATATCTATTTGATAATGGATGTAGGAATCTAGATGAGATGAAATAGTAGAATAGGTAGTAGAGGCTCATTCATTTTTATCAATGTTCACTAGTCATGTAATGCAAGGATTTTGAATATAGTTAAGTAGTTTGGGGATCATTTTATTAATTAATAAATTTATTGTAGGTGTTATGAGTTGAATTATTTTTAATAAAGATTTCCTAATAATTCCTAATGGGATTCTATGAATTTTTTTTTGAACTATTTGAATTTTGTGATAGAGATTAAATTTCGTAGAAGAAATGATACATACAAGTAATCATATTGATACATAAAGTTTACTCCATGATTCTTCCAAATACATAAGTGCAACATTATAGGTTGGAGATGAAGTTAAATGTTTTGGAAGCTCTTATGATCCATAAAGGAAATTGTTTAGATATGATAATGTTGCCTATACTGCACAGACTAATAATTGTAAATTTTTTGAAATACACTATGAAATGTAAAGGTACATTTCCCAATTCATAGTGGTCATCATTTAGATATGTATTGGTTTTTTGGAGAGAATGGAATTTGGTAAATTATCCAAGAACAATTTTTATTTATAATGGTACATTACATGATATGGAATGCTATCAAAATGGATGTGTAAAGGTTCTTAGTTAGCATAAAAAAGTATTTCACAAAGTCTCATTACAAACAGTGTGGCATAAATGTATAATACATAATACATGAATCCCACAAGGTGGATACGTAAGAGTATAAAAATCATATATAATGTCATCTCAATAGAAATTGTAAAATGATTTGATATTTTTTAATATATAAGAGTCAATTCATAAATATGTAAATGTTATCTCAAAGAAAAATGAAATATATTAGGGCCATTCCCATGATAATGAAATGTAATAACATTTTCATTATAAATATATAAAGGCCATTCACATGATATGTAATGTTTCTAATTTTATATAGATTGATATATAAGGTTTTTAGATATTGGGAAAAAATATAATGTTTATAGAATGATTCATTCTAATGGTGGATAAAATTAAACATTGCTTTGTTGTGGTTCATGGAATAAAATATCCTAATGATGTGATTATGAAATGATTTAATCCAAGATAAATGACAGAATTAGTGAAGAAGATGGTTATTTGGTGATGAATTTTTCTATATTGTTAATCACGTTCATGTAACAATAATGATGTTTCTTATCCTTACAGAGTCATGAGGATTGTATTCATTTGGAATTTAGGGAGAGGAAGAGGATGAGAAAATATTACGAAGATAACTTACTATTAATACAGGGGTTTAAATATGAATATTTGAAACTAATGATGGAAATAAAATTTAAAGAATTTATTAGAAGATACATTTGACCATATTAAATGTGAATTTTGGTATTATATAATTATCTATTGTGATAGAGAAGTTCATTGTGTAAAAAATAAAGTCATTATTTCCAAATTCATAATCTATAAATAATATTATTGGATTATAAGAAGCAATATTGGTTAGAGAGAGTTTACATAGTTTTTAATTATTAAGAAAATTCCAATTATTTTAATATATATGCATATATATGACTTGTGTATTTATGTAAGAATAATTATTTATTCCAGATCTGATCGATACCGATTTGTCTCCAAATATCACATGTATTGAAGAATAATTTATTAAAGGATGAAAAAGGTTTTCTACTAGATAATCACTATCATCAAAATGTGCGGTGAAGGAATAATTAGGATAAGTCGGTTATAAAACAAATATTAAGATACCTATGCATCTTAAAATATTATTAATAATGATCAATATAATAATTTTATATATATAGAGATAGGCGCCACTTTTTTTCATCATATATGTTGAGACCATTGGATTTGGTGGAGTCGGGTAAGTGATCTTGATCTGGTACAATGCTTAGATGATTGGTTAGATAAAGAAAGAAACTTGAATTTGACAATAGAATATTATTATTTATATATACAAGACTCTATTTGAGAAAGATAATTGTTTTTACAGTTCCATAATATCTCAATGTATCTTAAAGATATTCTTTTTGAGTGCATTGGTGAAAATATTCTTAACATGTGGTAGACAATATAATAAACCCATGAAGAGAATATAATCATATTAAGAGATAAAAGAGAGTATCTGGGAGATATTAAATTGTGCTGAATTTATGATAAAATTATATAAAGTTATCATGGACATGACCTTAACACAACTAGGATATAATACCTGATAACTTACAATGGCAGGTAAAGACCACATCCTAATCTAATAAGTAATTCACACTCTAAAGAGAATTTATTAATAGGAATATTTTAAAGACTAATTTCACAATTTTTGGATTTTATTTAAAAAAATCATGATTTTATTCTAAATAAATATACTTTCATACAAATAATTTTTTTTGTATTTTTTAAAATGGATTTTTAGGAGAATAGTGAAATATATTAATTTCATTGAAACTATAAATATTATGCCATTAATTCAATAAAATAAAAACCTTGAAATTTAGGAGTCCCTAATAATGAAAAAAACATAGAAGTTATAATTGATATAATACAATTTAAAATGTTTATATTAATTTAAAAACCAATTGTTGATATTTTGAAATTGTATTAATATCTTTCTCAAAATATTTCCCTACATTTTACATTTTTCATATTAAAATAAAATTTTAATACTTGTAAAAATTAAATCAGATAAAAAATATTTAAAACATATAATAATTAGTTGAAATTTACCTAATAATGGTCCCCTTATTTTTATGAATATTTATTAATTTAACTTAGGTAAAACCTAGTTACCTTGGTAAAAGCTTAAATGGTAAAAGTAATAATTCACGATATAAAGGGTTTGTAAACATTATAAAAAATATCTATTATTGAGAGTATGAGTAATGGATAAATCATGTATCTCCCCCACTCAATTAATCCTCAAATTTTTATCCACTAGAAAAAATTATCATGTGGACCCTTTATACAATGTTTTAATGATTATAATTATTCCATTCTCAAAACTAATATAACGGGCATCTCAACACCTCTTTAACACCACTCTATGAATTGTGTCTCCTCCTAGTAAATTTCTCTTATTTGTCCCCTTATAATCCGTTTAGAGTGAAAAACATTCTTGTTACCATTACATAGAATAAATCCTTCATTTAAAAGGCGACATCCAGGGAAAATTGAAGTCCCTAATGTGACTATTATAAACTACTTAGTTTTCACATTAATTTTATGATATAAAATTTATTATAACCATAATAAAATAATGATATTGTTAGAATTATAAAATTTAATACTAATATATTAATGGTATTACCGTTATTTTTTTATATTCCACATATATTATGAAAAACAAAACAGTTATTTGTGGGTTGTGCGTACCACCACACCCATGAAGTAATGTGTTTTATTTTCTATAACCTCTATAAAAGGATGGATATTATAGTGGTATTAAATTACACAGACAAAATATATATATATATATATACATATAAATATATTATGTTTAAAATATCATTGTGGATTTGGAATAATATATTATAGAGCCTATTAATGATATGATCTAAAAAAGATACTCATAAATTTTATAGTATAAAATAACCATGCTAAGAAGATAGTATTTTATTCATATCATGTAAAATATTTTATAAAAAATAATTATTATTATAATTCCTTCAAATTATGATACATCAAAATTATAATCACAAAATATGATCAACGTTCTTATTGTATAAGGATATTTCATGAAAACCACCTCATAATCATTTATTATGTCACACAATGATAATGTTTGGGTTGGTTTAACAACCTAATTAAATAATAATTTGGACTTAAATAATGAATTAATATGGAGAAATAATTACTACAGTAATATAAAATCAAGGTATCAATGATTTCTTTTGTTTCAGGAGATGTTATATCATTATCTAATTAATCAATTAAGAAGTCACCATATTGTCATAAAAAACCACCAAAATATGCTTACTATAGATTTCATATTCAATGTTAATGGATAAAAAAGTCATGAAATAAATTTAAAAAATTATAAATAATTATAAATAATTCATAAAATAATATTTAATAACGTTGTAAATATGATATTTTGTATATTAATGAATAAAAACACCACTATAATGAAACTATTAAAAAGGATCAAAACTATAAACACTTGATTTCGAAAATCCAGAGAATTCATATAGATATTGAATATTTATAAAGTGTATAAATTAAAATGGGTATGAGTATGGTTTTGAATTTATTGATTAAGATACATTTTTTGTGTATAAGCGGTTAATTTTATTTCATGATACACAACATAAGAGGTAATCGTTTTCCTCCTCAAATTCATCTATTTGATATATGATTTATATTATTCACATAATTTAGTTATTGTGGGAGTTATAAATTATATTTAATAAATTATATCATTAATAAAATTTATTCATTGTATTTAAATATCAATTTTATGACATATCATTAAAGGGGTCTTGACTGAATTGCTAACCAAGCCAAAAGTGGGTTTTTTTCTCAATATTAATTTATTTAGACTAATGTTATATTCACCACAAATTTAATTTTCTATATTATATAAATTAACGTATAAGAACATGTACCATATTAATCTAGTAATTTATTCTATTTAAAAGTCTATATTGTTATCCATACTTCATGTTTTTGTGATTCAATAGTTAACAAAACCAATGTAAAACACAATATTTTCCATGATGGAAAAACCATCCTAATATTTAATAAATTAATTAATATTTATTTTCCTATAAATTAAATCTTTTTTGAAGGGTGGTAATTGGATCCTTCTGTAGTAAAAATTCACCTTTGGATAATCACCCTGAAAAGTGTAGGTTTAGTATTGAATCAATCAATGTTTTGATACATGTGGAATGGGAAAATGACAACACTTTTGGATAGAAACTATAGAGGGATATTATTTAGAATATAAACTATCTCTTTATAAATCCTGATAAATGATTCTTCCTAACATTTTCATATTATCCTATTCAAATAATTTCTTTTTAAGTCCATTACTATCTTCATAGGATAAACAAAAAAAATTCAATGCACCCATGCTGCTCTATTTCACTGATAAGGGTATTTCTTGTTACTTTAGGGATACTTCATAGATTCCCAATTTATTAAGTGATTATCTCCTTAAAATCTACATTATTCAATTGAATTGGTTAGTATTTTATTTCCATATATCTCAATATATAGGTTTTCATGTTTTATTCTGTAAGTAGTTCTTTAGGATATGGTTTTACGGGTCTTGATGAATGTTTTCTGTAAATAATTTGACCTAATTAGGTGATTGGTGGATCCCAAAATTATATATCCCTTCAATGTATCTATGTGAATGAAGTGAAAAACGTGTTGGTTTTTCTATATAACTATACCCATAACATGAAAAGTTTCATAGCACTAGGTTTTTAACACCATGAGATTTTATAAGAAATATATATATAATTTTTTTATGACTTATGTTATGCGCAACTCTAAAGTAATCTTTCACTACACACAACAGTGGCTTGTCTTGTGTTACATGCAAGGGCAACCTTCCTCGACAATATGCGTTATACGCATTACCGAGTTTCACAAAAACTGATATATTATTATAATATTATGAACTAGCTGTTATGGATAGTATTAAATGAATTTTTAATTTTATAACATTATAATTCATCTTACACATTTTCTAGAAAGTGGTATGAAAACAAAATCAATCTTTCGGATAAAAGAAGTATTTTTTTTAAAAATGATGTTTTATCGCCTTTTGATTGTGTACCCATTTTAAATATAATTTCTGAAAAGTTTATAAGCTCAATTTTACAAAATAAACTTCCTATTTTGAATCAAGATATAAAAATTCAAAATGGATAAATTTTTGATACATTTCTGATAACTTTCATATTTTGATGAATAGTAAAAATACGCTAATTGTTTCATAAAAACAACTTTTTTCATCAAGATAATTTATTTGGTTAAATGATACAATTTAATAGTTTTAAGGTATAAATATAATATATTATTACCATTTAATATAATTTATGTCATTACCAATAATTTTACAATGAATTCATAGGTAAAAACATTTCAATCTTTGACAATGTTTTAACTTTTAAAAACTGTTTTCTTAACAACGTGATTATTTTTAAATTAATTACTGCAACTTATGTGTTTTGAATTTTGAAAAATGTATTCCATATTATTATTAAGTGGGTCAAAACTATGTTAATAGTTTACTTTTACTTTTTTGACATTATGAATAGTTACTAAGGTAATTTTCATTAACTACAGTTAAAGGTAAATTGAGTAATTATGGGTAAAAATAAGATTATAAAATTACCCTTCCACCTGAAAAAATTCTATTGGATGAATAAAAGTCGACCTATATCACCTAAGGTTTTTAATATATTCGTTTCATGGACTATTGACCATGAAAATGATATTATTATAATTAAAACAAAAGAAAGTGACAACATATCACTCTCGTATATCTTATATGTGTAATAATTTTAATTTAGTGATAAATTTAATAAAACCACGAATATTTATATATTATATAGAAATATAGTAAAATTATCTACATCATGAGAATTAATTTTTAATTTATAGGGTTTAAATATGTATCTTTAAAGATAACACAATAATGATGTAGAAGTTATTTTATTGATTGAAATATCAAAAAAATGGTTTTAAAAATATTATAATAAATATTATATGAACTAATTAATGTTCTCCAAAAATTTTATACAATACTATGACATGTTAGGAATCTATTAAATATTTTGGTTTGAATAAAACCTCTGTATGGATTTTATTTAAATTCAAATAAATGAATAGTGTCAAAATTGACACTATTGTTATTTTAAAAAAATAACATATTATAAAATTGATTAAAAATAACAAAAAAATTTAAAAATAACAAATTTTAATTTTAATGTTCTAAAATTTAATAAAGTATCTAATTATGGACAATTCAAATCACATATGAAATTATTTATAACAATTTAAAATTAAGAATATTATTAAGACAAATAAATTTAAATAGATTCAATAAGGATAAATCATGTTGATAAGGTTTAAAATAAATTCCCAAAGTGTCTAAATTTTAGTGTCTAATGGTATTACAACACTATATCATATAATATTCGTATGTGTGTCATTTTATGAGGTTTTAATGAGGGGTTTGTGTTTATTATAAATTAATATTTTATAGGTTTCCAAAAGTGCCCCTCAACTCTCTTATAAAATGGAACCTCCTCTCTCTCATCCTCACAACATTTTTATCCTTCAAGATCATCCAAAACCTGTCCCTTTATATTCTCAACTTCCCTGTAAATAGTCTAGAGGTCTTGGGATTCTTCAAAGACCACCTTTAGTTCCCTAAGTGGAGGTTTAGAAGTGGCGCATCGAAGAAGAGGAAATATCATTTACCAATTCATTCAAATTTATTCATTCTTATACTTCATATTCTTTATTTTTTCATAATAAAGTAATAAAATAAGTATCACTAATATAATTATATGTTATTATAGATATTAAACAACCCTATTTATCCTTTTATTCATCCTATGGAAAATGAAATCACAGCGCATGTGTACGTACGGAATACCATCTCCACGTCGTGGTGTAATCTGTTTTTTGCCACCACCTTACTTGGAAAGGTATAATAGTGTAAATAATAACTATATATTATTATAATAACTTGATAATAATTCTGAGATATTCTATCATCCACTCTAATACCATTAAATAATTATGGGAACGCTATCATCGCTCGTGCATATGTACGGCTTACCGTCTCCACGGTGCGATGTGATTCGTTCTACATGATCTTCATTAAACCATGATTGTATAAATGAATTGAATGAATAAATCTGATATATATTATACTAATACCATTCTGTAAATGATGTAACTCTAACCTAAAAATATGAATAAGAATTTATCCGACAAAACATGCATAAGAACATAAAGCAATAAACACCTGAATAACAAGTATCAACGAAATATTACTAGTAAGAAGATATGAATATGAACATATATGATATCCTAAAAATTTAAATGATTATGGAATATTTCAATTAAATTATTAAAATCATTATACAAGAGTTTCAGATATTTACAGAGCATATCAAACCTATGGTAACGGAAAATCTCACAATCTCATTTTCATGCGAGATTATTTATACTTCAGAAATTATTGGGGCATATTTATCATCCATATCCATGTTTACTAAATATGTAATACTATTTCTATCCTCATAAAATTGTTTAAATATAATTTTACCTGTTGGTGAATTTTTAGTAAAAGATATGAAAGGAATATTTTGTCAATTTCAGTACGAGATAATTTTTGACTTTTCCCGCCTATGTACGAGAAGAATAATTTTTTAACATATATGGAATGAATGGATTTTTATGATTTCATAAAACAATATTTCTATGAATCTTCCTTGAAATGTTTTCAAGTTTATTTTCAATTAACATCTATTAGTTTAAAATTGTATGACATGTTGAGTAAGGAAAAATGATTTTGACGTCGAAAGGATTTTATCCTCAAGAATGGAGTTTAATTGTTTTATCAAAATTATTTTCCATCTAACATAATATATGTTTCTAATTCTATCTCTATTATTACATTGATTTGATTATGTTATGATGGAATTATTTTTATGAATTCTGTTTATCTTATATGGATTATGTTATGATGGAATAATGTTTAAGAATCCCATCTTTATTACAAGGGTTGTGTTATGATTGATGATTTATGATTTTTTTGCACACATAAAAATGGTTTCATTATTATATGTGAGGGACCTATATCTCCCTCTAATGAATTGGGTAAATATTTATATCTCATGAGATAGATATGGCAGGAACGACATGTTAATCCAGTTCAGTAATACAGGACTGGAACGAGGAGTGAACTCAGTTCAGTAGTGGAATTTGTCTACTATGATTGTCTTGTAAATGAGTCTTGACTAATATAAAATGATTTTTTATGATTATGTGTGTATTCCACAATGTTATATGTTTTATGTTATGATTATTGGGATTAAATTTCACTACTATGATTTATCCCATGTCATGATACTATGATCTCTTTTACTGGTTAAAATTTTCAAAATGTTATGTTCTTATGAATATGATATGATTGATATTTCCTTTGTTTTCCCATACTGAAAATTTGAGCTCCCACTTTGTATGTTATATTTCCCTAGGTCATGAATAAGGGTATTAAGTAGGATATGCCAAAAGGGACTCTAGATATGATGAAATAAACGAGAGACAATGTAGATGATTTATGAACCAGTTGTTTATGTTTTCCAGTTTCTAAAGACACTATACCTATACGGTCCTATCATGGTTTTTTTATATATTGTAAAAAGTATGCTTCAATTCATAAGTAATAAAAATGTATGTAATTTATGGGTTGTTATAGTTGGTATCAGAGGAAAGGTATAGTAAACCTTTGGAAACTAGGATGTGAAAGCATTAGTAAGAACCCTAAGGATTTGTCTAAGAATAGAACACAATCTTAGTGCATTATAAATGTCCATGAATAACCAATGATAAGACCTAATGTGTGATATTTTATTCCATATTAGGTTTTTTTCCTATTGTAATTAGTGTTGCTCACACTATGCTTCTTGGTTTTAGTCAATGGCTAGAACCCGAAGGAACCGTGTTACTGCTGAATGCGATGGGCAATGCAATGATTGTCCCCCTGATCAACCAAACGTAATGGGATATGGAATTAAAAATCTTGTAGCAATGCTCACACATATTTCTCAAGCTATGAATCATCCAGGACTTCCAAACAAGCAAAGGATGGAGCATCATTATTTTGAATCCTTCATGAGGCAGTGTCCACCTTCATTTAGAGGTTCTTCTGATCCATTAGTGGCTGAACAATGGATTAGTACCACTGAAAAGGTATTATTAGTCCTTCTATGTTCTGAACATGATAAAGTCATCATAGCAGTATATCGTTTGGAAGGTGAAGCTGATCAATGGTGGAATCTTGTCAAGAATACACGTCAAGGTGATTAAGATGAGTCCATATAATGGGATGAGTTCAATAACATATTTTTTAATAAGTACTTGCCTCGTATTCCTTGAACAATGTTGGATAATGAGTTTCTCGAACTGATGAAAAATTATGATGAATCTGTTGGTACCTACGAATAATATTTTTGAAGACTTGCAAGGTACGCTTCCGGAATAGTTATCCAACCTGATAGTAAGATCGATCGATTCATTAGTGGATTAAAACCAAGTCTTTTAAGGTCGTTAGTCATAAAGGACTTCAATAGCTTTGGGGAAATTTTTCTATGTGATCTCAAGGTTGATATGGATATTGGAGTAACCCATCAGTCATATGTGTTTGATAAGAAGAGGAAAATGGAATTCAAAGGAAAATCTAAAGACCACACTCAAAAAAGATGAGTTTTCTCTTATTCTCAATGTGTGGAAAAATCATCGAGGGAATTGTCTTAAAGGGACATGTATATGTTTTATGTGTGTAAAATAAGGTCATCGGGCGATTGAATGTCGAAATAATGGGAAGAAGATGTCTAATGATGCAAGCAAAAAAAGGGATACACAGAATGCACCTCCTACACTTCAATGTTACAAGTGCAAGGAATTGGGGAATTATGCTAATCAATACCCTAATCCAAGTGTTATGGATGATGATCGACGTCAACAAAATTTTAAAGCCAAAGACAAAGGAATGTCACATGAAATTACTATCGGAGATGTGGAGTATGATACCGAAGTGGTGAAAGTTACACTTACCATCCACTCTAAAGTAGCAAATGTTTTATTTAATTATGGATCCACCCACACTTAATTCTGAAGAATTTTCTATTTTTATTTCCATATTACCTTAGAAATTAGATATTGAGTTAGTTGTGACAACCCCTAATGGCACAATAGTCTCATCAAAAGATTACAATTCTTCTCCGATTGAAGTTTGTGGGAAAGTGCTTCCTGAAAATCTTGTGATCCTTCCTTTAGTGGAATTTGATGTGATTATTGGCATGGATTGGATTTCTTTATATGGAGCTCATATAAATTGGGAAAGGAGGGAAGTCGAATTTCAGATTCCTGGTAAATCAATGATCATTTATCGATGCAAGGATGAATATAACCTTCCAGTGGATATTTTATCCATCTTATGGGTCTTGATTCCAATAAATTATGGTTATTTATCTCAAATGTTTGCAGAGAATGTCAAGATTAAGAATATTCCAATTGTACGAGAGTTTGATGATGTATTTCTAGAGGAATTTCCAGGTCTTCCACCATAACATGATGGTATGTTTTCAAAATAACTAATATCGAATTCTATGCCCATTTCATGGACACCTTATAGAAGCACCACAATTGAGTTGTAGGAATTGAAGAATTAACTCCAAGAGAATCTTGATAAGGGATTCATACTCCCATGTGCATTACCTTGGGGAGCACCTATTTTTTTTGTTAAGAAGAAAGATGGATGAATGAGACTCTGAACTGATTATCGAGAACTTAACAAGATCACTATAAAGAAAAAATATCCTCTCCCACGCATTGATGACTTATTTGACCAACTACATAGAGCTCAATACATTTCCATTATTGATCTTCGTTCAGGGTATCATCATTTAAGGGTCAAAAAGAAGGATATACCAAAGACGTCTTTCTATACAAGGTATGGACACTATGAATTTATAGTGATGCCATTTTGTCTTATTAATTCCCATTTTATCTTCATGGATCTAATTAATAGAGTCTTTAGAGAATATATTGATCATTTTGTGGTAGTCTTTATAGATGCTATTATTGTATATTCAAAGTGCAAGAATGAACATGAAGATCACTTAATAATTGTATTGAAGACCCTGAGAAAGGAGAAGCTTTATTCCAAATTTAGCAAGTGTGAATTTTGGCTTCAAAAAGTTATATTTTTGGGTCACATAATCTCAAAAGGGGAGATATATATGCATCCAGCAAAAATAGAGGTTATTAAAATATGATCGAGACCAAAAATAGTAACTGAAATCCAAAGTTGTCTTGGTTTAGCTGGGTATTATCGACGTTTTGTGAATGATTTTTCAGGATTTTATAAACCAATCACAAAATTGACTCGAAATGAAGTTATGTTTTGTTGGAAGGAGGAATGTGAAGAGAATTTCAAAGAGCTAAAAAGATGTTTAGCCAGTGCACCGGTGCTCACACTGCATTGTAGTGGAAAAATGTTTGTGATCTACAGTGATGCATTCAAGAAAGGGTTGGGGTGTCTTCTCATGAAAAATGATATGGTGATAGCTTATGCCTCACGACAGTGGAAAATCCATGAGCAAAATTACCCAACTCATGATTTGGATTTAGCTACACTAATATTTGCATTAAATATTTGGAGGCATTATCTTTATGGTAATAATTGTGATATTTATACTGATCATAAAAGATTAATGTATATTTTCATAGAAAATGAGCTGAATATGTTCCAAAGAAGATAGTTGGAGCTGATTAAGTATTATTACTACTCAATTCATTACCACCATGGGAAAGCAAACAAGGTGGCAGACGCATTAAGTCGACAAGACCATGTTATCTTATCCATGATGAGGATCACAAAAGATCCAATATTTATGGATTTACAAAGGAGGATCTTGGAATTATAAAGGAAGGCGAAAAATATTATCTTTATCAAATGAATTTTAAAACATCTATACATGTGGAGATTAAAGAGGCACAAAAATAAGATGTAGAGTTACAAAGGAAGGTGATAAATGTTTCTGAATTCCACATTGATTGTGATGAAATAATAAGGTTTAGGAATCAGGTTTGTGTTCCTCCCATCCCAGAATTAAATAAGTAAATATTGGATGAGGCTCATATTTCTTCATTCTCTTTCACCCTGGAATCACGAAGATGTATAGGGACCTGAAATATTACTTCTGGTGGGATGGCATGAAAAGAGATGTTTCTGAATATGACTCTCGATGCTTGGTTTTTCAGCAAGTTAAAGTTGAGAGACAGAAGTCTGAGGGGATGTTACAACCATTACCCATACCAGAATCGAAATGGGAAAACGTCACTATAGAATCTGTCACTAGAATTCCTAAAACATCCAAAGGAAATAATGCTATCTGGGTTATAGTTGATCATCGTATGAAGACATCACACTTCATTTCTAATAGAGAATATTTCTCTCTTGATCAGATTTCCAAGATATATGTAAATGAAGTGGTATGATTGCATGAGGAACTAGTTTCAATTATATCTGATTGAGATCCAAGGTTTACCTCAATGTTTTGGCGAAGTCTTCAGCATACTCTAGATACAGTGTTGAGCTTTAGCTTTTCTTATCATCCTCATACAAATGGTCGGTCTAATAAGAAAATTCAAACTCTTGAAGACATGTTGTGAGATTTCTCTATAAATTTCAAAGGTGGTGGGGATAAACACCTTCCTTTTTTGGAATTTTCTTATAAAAATAATGTTCACTCAAGTATTTAGATGGATATTTATGAAGATCTCAATGGAATGAAATGTAGAACTCCAACTTGCTGGGATGAAGTTGGGGAAAGAATTCTATTAAGACCTGATCTAGTTGATAAGATGGAAGAAAACTTCAGATCTATTCAATAACACATAAAATCATCTCGGAGTCGACAAAAATGTTATGCCGAAAACTGATGAAAATACCTGGAGTTTGAAGTGGGTGATAAAGTGTTATTACGAATATCTCCTTTGAAGAGAGTAATGAGATTTAGAAAGAAGGTCTAGATGAGCCCTAGGTATATCAGTCCTTTCGAAATACTAGATCGTGATGGGGAGGTAGATTACCGATTGGAACTTCCACAAAATCTCTCTCATGATCATGATGTGTTCCATGTATCTCTCCTCATAAAGTACATACCTGATCCTTCACATGTGCTAAGCTCAGAAGTTGTACCGCTAGAGAAAGATCATTCTTATGAAGAAGAGCCGATAGAGATTCTGGATCATAGCAAAAAAGTTCTACGAAATAAGACCAACTTCTTGGTTAATGTTTAATGTTGGAACCACCAATTAGAAGAATCATAATGGGAACTTGAGGATATGATGAGGGAGAGTTATCCTCATCTGTTTGCTACGAAGTGATGAATTTCGAGGGAGAAATTCATTTTAAGGGGGGAAGAATGTAACACCATGAGATTTTATAATATATATATATATATATATATTTTATGTTATACGCAACACCAAAAGAATCTTTCACTACACACAACACCATCTTTTCTTGTGTGACACGCAAAAGCAACCTTCCTCGATAGCTTGTGTTATACGCAACACCGAGTTTCACAAATAAATGATATATTATTATAATATTATTAACTATCCATTATGGATAGTATTAACCAAATTTTAAATTGTATAAAATTATAATTAATATTAAAAATTTTCAAGAATTAGGTAAGAAGACATAATCAATTTTTCAGATAAAAGAATAATTTTTAAAGAAATGCGTTTTTACGGCCTTTTGATGGCGTGCCCATTTTAAATCAAAATTTTGACAAGTTTATAAGATCAATTTTACGAAATATACTTATTCTTTTGAATCAGGATATAAAAATTAACATTCAATAAATTTTTGATACTTTTCTGATAACTTTAATATTTTGATGAATAGTAAAAATAAGATAAATTTTTCTTAAAAACAACTTTTTTCATCAAGATAATTTATATGGTTAAATGAAACAATTTAATGGTTTTAAATTATAAATTGAGTATATTTTTAACATTTAATATAATGTATTCCATTACCATTAATTTTACATTGAATTCATAGGTAAAAACATTTCAATCTATGACAATGTTTTAACTTTTAAAACCCGTTTTCTTAACAATGTGATTATTTTTTAATTAATTACTACAACTTTCGTGTTTTGAATTTTGAAAAATGGACTCCATATTTGGATTAAGTGGGTCCAAATTATGTTGGTAGGTTACTTTTATTATCTTGACATTATGAATATTAACTATGGTAATTTTTATTTACTAGAGTTAAAGGAAAATTTTGTAATTAAGGGTAAAAATATGATTATAAAATTACCCTACCACCTGGAAAAATTTTACTGGACAAATAAAAGTCGACCCATATCACATTAGGGTCCGAATAAATTCATTTTATTAAATATTGACCATGAAAATTATATAATTATAATTAAAACCAATGAAAGTGACAACATGTCACTCTTTTATATCTTATATGTGTAATAATTTTACATTAGTGATAAACTTCACAAAACCTCAAATATAAATATTCTACAGAATGATAATAAAATTATCTACATCATGAGAATTTATTTAAAAGTTTTATGGATTAAATAATTATCATTAATGATGACACAATAGTGATGTAGAAGTTATTTTATTGATTGAAATGTCAAATAAATGGTTTTAAAGGTATGAAAATAAATATTATATGAACGAATTAATGTTGTCCACAAATTTAATAGATTAATATGACTTGTTAGGAATATATTAAATATCTTGGTTTGAATATATATTCTGTGTGTATTTTATATAAATTAAAATAAATTAATACTGTCAAAATTTATAATATTCTTATTTAATAAAAATAACATTTTATAAAATTGTTTAAAAATCACAAAAATATATAAATATTCTAAATTTAAATTTATATGATCGAAAATTTCCTAAATTATCCAATTACGGACAAATAAAAACACATAAGTATTTATTTATAACAATTTAAAATTATGAATAATATTACCACAAATAAAATTAAATAGATTTAATAAGGATAAATCATGTTGAAAAGGTTTAAAATAAATTCTAAACTAGTCTAAATTTTATTTGTTAATGGTATTACAACCCTATGTCATATAATATTATGATTTGAGTCATTTTTGGCGGGTTTTATATAGGTTTTGAGATTATTATAAATTAAAATTTTAGAGGTTTCCAAAAGTGCCCCTCTCCTCTCTTATAAAAGGGATCCTCATCCCTATCCCCCTCAAAAGATTTTGAGCATTAAATATTGGAAAAAACCAATCCATTTCTATTATCAACTTTCCTAGAAACATACTAGAGGTCATAGTCTTCTTCAAAGTCTACCTTTAGTGCCATAAGAGAAGGTTTAGAAGAGGCACGTCGAAGAAGGGGTAATATCCTTTACCGATTATTTCAAATTTATTTCTTCTTCTACTTCCGATTGTTTATTTGTTTCATTATAAAGTAATAACATCAGTATCACCAATATAATTATATTTTATTATAAATATGAAACAACCCTATTTCACCTTTTATCTATCCTACAGAAAACAAAATCACCGCGTGTGCGTACGTACCGAATACCGTCTCCACGCCGTGGTGTAATTTGTTTTCTGCCACCACATTACATGGATGGGTATAATGGTGTAAATAATAAATATATAATATTATTATAACATGAAACTAATTCTGAGATATTCTATCATCCACTCCAATACCATTCAATAATTATGGAAATGATATCATCGCTCGAGCGTACGTACGGCTTACCATCTCCATGGTGCGATGTGATTCGTTCTACACGAACTTCATTAAAACATGATTATATAAATGAATTGAACGAATAAATCTTATATATATTATACTAATTCAATTCTTTAAATGAAGTATCTATAACCTAAAATTATGAATACAAATTTATTCGACCAAACATGCATAAGAACATAAAGCAATGAACACCCGAATAACAAGTAGCAATGAAATGTTACTAATATGAAGATAAGAATATGACCATATATGATATAATAAAAATGAATATGATTCTGGAATAAGTCAATGACATTATTTAAATCGTTATATAGGAGGTTCAGATACGTACATAGCAAATCAGACCTAAGATAATGGAAAATATCACAATCTCATTTTCATCCGAGATTGTTTATACTTCAGAGTTTACTGAGGAAGATTTATCATCCATATCCATGACTACTCAATATGTAATATTATTTCTATCCACATAAAATTTTCTAAATCCAATTTTACCTATTGGTGAATTTTTATTAAAAGATATGAAAAGAATCTTTTTTTGTTTTCATTATGAGATACATTTTGACTTTTCCGGCCAAAGTACAAGAATAATTTTTTTAACTTATACGGCATGAATGGATTCTTATGACTTCATAGAACATTATTTCCATGAAGCATCCATTAAAATTTTTCATGTGTATTTTCAATTAATATCTTTTAGTTTAAAATTTTATGACATGTTAAGACATGTAAAATGTTTTTGAAGTACAATGGATATTTTCCTCAAAAATGGAGTTCAAGTGCTCTATCAAAATTATTTTCCATCTAAGATAATATAGGGTTTTTTTATATCCCTATTATTACATTGATTTGATTATGTTATGGTGGAATTATTTTGATGAAGTCCTTTTATCTTATATGGATTATGTTATGATCGCATGATGTTTAAGAATCCCATCTTTAATACAAGGGTTATGCTATGATATATGATTTATGATTTTGTGGAACACATAAGAATGGTTTCATTATGAGATGGGTGGGACCTATATCTCCCTCTAATGCATTGGGTAAATATTTATATCTCATGAGATAGACATGGTTGGAATGGAAAGTTAATCTAGTTCAGTGATACATGACTAAAACTAGGAGTGAACTCGGTTCAGTAATGGACTTTGTCTGCTATGATGGTCTTGAAATGAGTCTTGACTAATAAGAAATGATTTTCTATGATTATTTGTGTATGAAAAAAAGTTTCATGTTTTAATTTATGATTATTGGGATTACATTTCACTAATATGATTAATCCCAGGTCATGATATTATGATCTCTTTTGCTGGTTATGATTTTCAAAATGTTGTGTTCTTATGAATATTATATGATTTATATTTTCATTGTTTTCTATTAATAAGCATTTGAGCTCACATCTTTGTATGTTTTCTTTCCCCAGGTTAGGAAGAATTGTATAAAGTTTGAAATTCCAAAAGGGACTCTAGATATGATGAAATAAATGTGTGAAAATGTAGATGATTTGTGAACGAGTAGTTTATGTTTCCCAGTTTCTAAAGACACTATACCACTGCGGTCCTATCATGGTTTTTTTATATGTGGTAATAAGTATTCTTCAATTCTGAAGTAATAACAATGTATGTAATGTATGGAACCTTATATGGTCTTAACAACATGTTTTGATATTGGACTTTATGCTTTCCATCGTAATGTAGTGAATGATTATTCAAATCCTTGTTTTCATTAATTTTCATGGATATATAATTACCCCAGTTTCTTTTGATTACAAATTCATGTTGTTCATTTATTATTTCTATATCATTATTTCCTTGTTTTTGTTATGAAATATTCAATTTTATATGACTCCTTATCGAGAATATGATCTCACCCTTAATTATTATCATTTAACCAAGAATCCTAAAGAAGGATTGTGTCTTAATATAAGTGATATGATATAAGGGACAATAATTTTCCTATAATTTAATCATATTAAATCATTTGTTTTAAAATTTAATAAATGTATTTATATAGTCTTCTAATATGGATAAATTATTAAATCCTTTGGAAAAAATCTTATTGTTTAATAATTTTGTAATATAACTATTGACTTTGAGTTTATAAAGTCATACAGGATACAGTTGGAATTCTATGATTTTTGGTACCAACTATGGGGGTTATATTTAGAAGAACCATGTAAGATAACAAAATTACTGTTAAAATCCCTAATCATTTATAGAGAACACTCTTGAAAACATTGTATGAATTATATTTTACAATGAAATATTATAAAGTAATTATGTGTTGTTAATTTTATAAAATATGTGAATAATATGGGCAATGTAAACCATATCAAGAAATATATTCAATGAGGTGTTATCCCCGCTAAACAATTTAATGAATTAGAGTTTATAATAATTAGCTCATAATTATATCGGGGCATTAGACCCTATTTAAGAAAATTAATATTTCCCACATTGTGTGTCTTGATAATCCAAAATATAGTGAAATAATGATAGATTGTTTCATTTCAAAAATCCTATACAATTCAGTGAAACTACTAATACATTATTATATAATACAATGATTTATTCTATAAAGAATATATTTCTCACTTTTGGATGTAGTGAAAAAAAAAATTAATCATGGAGGACTATCATCAAAAGGGAGATGCATACCATTGGTGGTATCTTATTCAAAATAATAAAGATATAAATGAGATTATGTGTATGGAATCATAGAATTTCAAGGATTTAGTTGGTGAAAAATGATTTCCTCAAGGTAATAGAGAATAAATTTAAAATATTTTCCACAATCAAAGAAAAAATTAGGGGGTTGTTTCTATGTATTAGGCCTACTATACACGTATAGCTAAGCCTGATATGAATTATGCATATAGGCCAGAAATAAAATTTATTTTTCATTTTATAGGTTAAATATAGAACATTTAAGGGATTGTGCCTCTCAAACCATTTCATCATATGAAGACATAGTCTAAATTAACATTAAAATAAAAAAGAGTTCTTCGTGATGTATGTATTGATTGGATATTAGGAGAAGAAATGGATAATTGAAAACCATAATAAAAAATTATATTAATGTGAAGAAATGTATGACGAGATTTATCATGTATGATATGTTTTGGAAGAAAGACTTTTGATCTTATATGAAGGTAACATGAATTTGTTACAAGTGTAGAGATAATGGCCATTAATATCGCATATGAAATGGAATGGTAAAAGATGTTTATGTTCAATGAATTAAATGTATAGTGAAATGGCATTAAGAAATACAATTCCCAATATATAAATGGTATTTACCTCAGATAAGGTAAATGTAGCATGTCCAAATATATGATATTACCACAGCCGATGTCGATATTCGTAATGATGTGGTCGACAATACTTTAATCATTTCCTAAAAGATAGTTAATATATTATTTGACTATGAATATTCTCAATCATTTTTATCTATCATGTTTTCTAAAAAATTATATATTTATCTACCACCATATTAACTAATTAATCCATTGATACACCTTGTATAAGAATACTGGAAATAATGATATGTCCGTTAGATCCAATTATGATGCATCAGAGTACCATTTTTTAAAATGTGTTTATTATACTTATAGTTTGATTAGATATGATCCATTGTATGGATTATATTTTATTGAAAAATGTTAATTTTTTCCCATGATAATGATATTATTATTTATGAAGGTGAGGAATAATCCCATGTATTCAATGGGGAAACATTTCCATCCAAAGAATTTATTTATCCTAACCTAGTAGAATAGAATAAAGAAATGCTGGGTAAAGTGGACAATAAAGTGTAATATTTAGATGGGTATGATATCCAAAGAATATAGGATGTACCAATGTTAAAAATATATACTTTTTAGAATAATTACATGGTTGTCCATTAGAGCATGTAATTGATTTCTCCATTGAATCCATTCCTGTTGTAGTGCTGATATCTAATACACCTTCTAGATTGGAACTATTGTAGTTGGTGGAGTTAAAGAAAAAACTAAAGTAGTTGAGTGACAAGTGATTTATATAACATAGTGTTTCACCATGGCGTGTCCTTATTTTATTCACGAAAAAGATGTATTGGTTCATGAAAATTTTCAATGATTATTGGAAGATCAATGTAAGCAATATAAAGAATAAGTGTTGTTTTCCACTAATTGACTACCAATTTGAACAAACATCATATATCTTAATAACATTCGAAGAAAGATATTAGCTCTTGTTATTATCAATTATGTGTGACAAAAGATGATGTACTAAATATTTCATTTCAAACAAGGTATATACATTATGATTTTATGTGTAATGCCTTCTTGATTTACCAATATACCTTACATCTTCAAGGATATAAAAATAGATTATTCGATAAGAATATTTATAACATTATAGTTTTATTAATTAAAAATATCTTAATATAATATTTGATATATGGTGATAATGTGACTAATATGAAAATTATTCTATAGAAACTTAGAGAAATTTAATTTTATAGGAAGTATAATAAGATTAAATTTTAGCTCAATGAAGATTCTGTTATGGAATTATTATCTACTTAGAAGGATTATCTATTGACCCTTAAAAGAAAAATGTAATCAAATAATTAACCACAATTATTTACAAAACGTAGATATTATAAAAACATTAATTTTTTTTAAATATTTTTTATCAAATAAATTTAATTTAATTGATAACTTGTGTTACAAAAAATTTCAGGTTTTAATGAACGATGATATACTATTAAAATATTATAATAATCAACGTATTTGATTGGTGGGTCTGAATACAAATACCTCTATTTTGAAAATTTATGGTGTACAAATGTATAAAATAAAATCCTTATTTAACAATTAATTAGAAATCAGAATTAAAAAAATATTGGAAAACAATAGAGATGTCTTCCTGAAGAAAACTATTTTTATGTTCGTAATATATTTTTATCCCAATAAAATAAAATTTTCACTATTTCATAAATAATTTAATGAATTTATATATTATATAATCAATCAATTGTTTTATCATTCAATTACTATTTTTTAATATGCATAGTATAATAAGAAATATTTTTTTATGCGTAGAAATGTAATAATCTAAAAATTATTTTTTGTCTCATTTTGTGCACATGCATTGAATTAAATTTAATTCATTTATAGGTATAGAATTTGATAAAATTAATTAATTATTTTAATCAGGTGGTTCAAATTTGGTAAATACAACCCTTTTACTTTTGTTCAAAATGTAAAGTATCTTTGCTAAAATGTATCACCTCAGTTAAGGGTGAAACATGTTAATTAAAGATTAGGCTAATCGACAAGGCCATAAATTTTCATAATAATTATTTTTTAATGAATTTAATTTTACCCTCATCACCATATTATCAAAATCTATATGTTTAGTGGAAGATTTTCCATAAAAATGTCCCGTATAATATTTAAATCAAACTATGTTACAAATAATCACTTTTGTTTTTAATATCTATTATGGGTCCATATAGTGTAAATCGAAGGATAAGAATGAATATATGGGTATAAATTAATCTTTATGAATTTATTTTCCTGATTTGTTTTATTTTTTTAAATTATATAATGACCAAAATTGTTTATGTATTATCGATATAGTATTTTTCTATTTATTAAAAAAATAAAAAACCATTTAAAATTTTTTAGAAGTGATATAATTTGGATGATTTACTATTTATAATGACTTTTATATATCTATATGGCATATAATGTATGTTTTAATTAATGATATTTTAGTTAAATAATTTTAATGATGTATTTAAATTTAAATTAAATGTATAGTTGTAAAAATGTCATTATTTATATTTTATAATAAATTTTATATTATTAAATGATAAAAAATTAATAAATACCATATATTCTATAAAATTAGTGTAATATTATTTTAAACATCAACCATTTTCCATTTATGTGTTTTTAATTTCATTGTAAAATTATTCACTTTTAAATGACAGAAGATAATAATATTACGTTAATTTTTGGAAGGGATAATGACTGGCTAAAAATAAATGATGTGGGTAAAAATGTAAAATACACATGTAAGAATTGTATTGAATGAAATTATTCTGATTAATAATCATCATATATTTGAATATTATCATCTTGGGTCCATTTATAATTAAAATGTTAGTTATAATATATTAATATTTTAAAAAAAATCAAAGGGTGCGCCCATTAATTATAATGGGCACGCATCATTTCCCTTTTTCACACCACTTTTATCCTCATAGATAGACATCACATTACTATTTTATCTTATAAACAACTCTATACACATTAAATATATTATATTATTTCCAAAATACCTACCCTAGAGCATGTAAGAGTAGATCTAAAGGTGTTATTTCAATGTTACGGTAATCACCTTAATCGATCAAATTATTTTTAAATAATCAATTAATGCCAATAAAAATGTTACATTTTTCAAAACATAATATCATTAGTACCATAAATATACATGAATTATTATATTAATATTATTTAACCACCTATATTCACCATTTTACCCTAAAATGTTTAATGAAAATGTCTCTCTTGTATACGTTCAACTTTCATTTTCCACATAACGATACAATTCACTTCTCATCACCATCATTTATGGATGGGTATTATGATGGGTTTAATATTTATATATGATATTATTCCTAAAATTATACATCTATAATTATTATATCATTTGTACCTTTTTACTGTCTAATCCTTCGTGTAAGAGATAATGTCACTCTTGTGTATGCATGGACTACCACCTCCACAGAGCGATTTGATTAATTTTCCATTTTTATTATACTTGGATGGTAATGAGGATGAATTTGATGAATATTTATGATATGTATGACATAATTATGATCCAATATTATCGAATTTATATTTAACTTTCTTTCATTCTACCCGTTGAATAATGAAAACAACATTTATGTGTACTTATGGCTTACGGTCTCCCCGAACAAGGTAATTTAGGCTTCTATCCTAGACATTTATGGATGAATTTTAATATAAATAGAATCAATATATATGTTATTTATACCATGATTAACATTATATAAATTATGCAACTATGTTTAACATATAATTACTAAAACTAAAACCCATAACTTACTTGGAAAATGTAGCAATTATCACTAAGAATAACAATTTAAATAAAGAATTGATAATTAACAGGTGATAAATAGAGAAAAGTAAATTCAGTATGGTTTGATATATATGAGTATATTTATATAATGATATTTATAATATACTAATATTTTTTGTATAGGAGTTTCGAAAATTTACGAAGGATGTCAAACCTGAGGTAATAGGCTTTATTTTTCAATCTCAAATTTTATCGAGATTATTTATGATTTAGTTTTTATGATTTAATATTACAATATACCACTCAAGATAATCATGAATTTTATTATCCACTATATTTTTCTTGAAATTAAATGGTTTCCTTCAATTTTCTTACCTTATGTACTCAAGATAAATAACATATTTTTTAAATGAAAATAAATGTAATCTATCTCTTAGGATAGAAAACCTATTTCTTTTGTATCTATGTTTTATAGAAAAATTTTAAATAAGGTTTTTTATACTATCCAATAATTATTAAAAATTATTTTCAAGAAAACTTGTATTTTTAAAAAATGGATTAAATTGAATATTTTTTTCTTTTTCTGAATAATGTACTTTTTATCATATTTATAATAGTTTAAATTTAATGTTTTTATTTAACATATACTAAATGAACGTAATTTTCCAACATCATGACTAGAAAGTATTTCTAATCTTTATTGAAATGTTTCCATATATCCTTTAAAATAAATAATTTTGAAATTTTTTGTATTTTTAGAGGTTTTTTCAAAATAAAATGGTCATTTTCCTTAAGAATGTTGTTAATGATATTTACATTCATCAATGATAAAAAAATTTATTTTCCATATTATTTAATTGGGATATAATATATGATACCATCCATATAATTTCTTTAGATGGTTTATTTTTAGGATGAAATTTTTTTTATGAAACACCATCCTTTTCCATAGGTTATTCTATGATGAAATGATTAATTTTTTATGAAAATAATTTCATTTATATGGATTGTGCTATGATGAATAATTTATGAAACTAATTCTTTCTGATGGACTTTGATATGATTAATGTCTTATGATACATTGAAACCCTTATGTGTGATTTTATTTATGTGACAGGTGGGACCAATATCTCCCTCTAATGCTTAAGGTAAAGATTGATATATCATGAGACGAAAAAGACTATAATAGGGAGTGAGCCTAGTTTAGAAAGTGATAATAGCCAATATGATAGTCTTGTTTTAGAAACATGAAAACTATGATTCTTTGGGGAGTAATCCCATTATAGTATAATAGTCTTAGAAATGATCCTTAATTACAATGTAAATGATTTTATATGCTTATGTGTATGATACAATTCCTTTCCTTATACCTATATTATTTTCTGATGGATAATTTTATTTGATTCATTTATTTATCATTTATTCTAAACTACCAATATTTTTTCCAATAATAATTATTATGAAATATGATATGAAATATATTGTTTTAAATGAAAATATAGTGTTCTTATGCTCTTTTTCTCATGTTATGATTATATTACATTGACATATCCAATGATTACCCTTACAAATAAATAGAGCTCAACCGTTATTATTTTTCAATTCCAGGTTATGAAACAAGGTTTAATGTATGATATGTCTAAGAAAAGTGATAGTTATAAAGAACTAAGTGGGAGATGATGTAGAACTATTATGTAAAAGGTTCATATGTTTAATGTTTATAAAGAAACTAGACCTAGTCAATTATAGAATGGATATATTTGTTATGTAATCATCATTAATCTATTAAAAAGTGATATGTATGTATGAGAATTTTGGGTCATTATTGTTACTATCAGGAAAATAATTATTTAACCCTTTGAAACGAGGAGGAGAACCATGGTGATCAGTGTAAAATTTGGATAAAATCCAAATGTTTTGGTAAAAATCATGAATTAAGGTGGTTAAACATAAGGTTTTCAAAAAATGGTTTCAATATTAAGATATACTATAAATTATTTATCGTGATTATTTTGTTTCCCAACATGATTATTTTTTGTCAAAATATGATTTTTTTTATTCAAAGGCTATAAGTTGAAGGAATCATGATAATATTGAATTATAGTGAAAATGAAATGATTTTATACCTTGTTAATCGAATGTTATGGGATCAAGAATAATATTTTTCATTGAAATTATCATAAAACATTCTCAAGATCTGAATCACATTGAGCTTCCATATAATAAGAGTTGGGAAAAATATTTTTTTGAGTCCTTCATAAAGAAACATCCACATTCTTTTAGTGGGTACACTGATCAATTATTCACTGATAAATGGATATGTACCATTGAAAATATATTTTTCATTATAAAATTTTCAATGATAGATATCGTTATTCTAGTTGTTTTTCAATTGGAAGGAGAAGTAACTTAGTGGTGGAAACATTTGAATTACATGATGCAAAAAAAGAAAAAAAATATCTATGTTGTCACGACCCCCTCCCCACAAAGTGTACCCCTCCTAGGCCGGCAATGTGAGAAGGGAGATAATGACCCCCGAGTCCCGCCTCCAGTAGGCCCCGGGTTGGCGACTAGCACCGAGGGTATAATACACACACAAATGGGAGGCATTTCCCTCTAAGAGAACACAAGCAGAAGAGAGAGATAGAATAGAGTCCAACGAACTCCAACTCATAACTGAAATATAAAAGAAACCCAAATACATATATGAAATGTCATGGAAAAGTACTACAACTGAAAGGGTAAACTAAAAGTACCCAAAAGAAAGTAAAACGGCAGCGACCACAAGCTCGAACAGCTCCTCCTCCAACCGCAAGCTAGTAGTAACCAGCTTGATCTCCAACCTGCTCCAAGTGACCTGAAAAACAGTTTATATGTACATAGGGTGAGTATAACAGTATACTCAGTAGGATCCTCCCAAATCCACTCGTGCAAAAGTAAAGAAAGCATGATAAATCCCAGTGAACAACAAGTGAAACTAACTCGTTACCTAAACAGGTATACTAAGTTCCCAACCTCACCATGGCTACTCTCACCAAGTAACGCATACAAGAATATAGCATATAGTAAAGAATATCAAGGGTACCCCGCTACTACTTCCCCACTGGTTTTCCGCTTTTCCCCAACGACATACGTCCTGTGCATCTCTCTCCAAAGGCTTGCCCGCAGACACCTGGGCGAAGCACCACACCGTCCTCACAACCAAAGGTAACCAGGTAGTTTCTGGGAGCCACCACATCTCGCATAACGTGTATCATACGTCGGGTATAATACCTCAAGCCATTACAGCCCATACTCTGAGTAAGGATCCTCAAGCCATCACAGCCAATACACGTTACACCTATAGTAGTCCATAGGATACTATATCCAGAATATATGCGTGTGAATAACCACAAGCCATTACAGCCCTCTACCCACATATATGGGGTAACTAACCGCTTTCCTCATGGCACAAGTATCTAACAAGAGAAGAGAGCGGGGCCAAATGGGGTAGTCAGCCATTCAACCTCCCATCAGAATGTTGGGGAAAACACCCCCCCCCATGGCTCAGAATCCCAGGTGTGTCAGTTTCCCTTACTGACAGGGTAGAGTAGCGTATAGAAACACAAAAAGTACAGAATATATATAACTCGCAACCACACTATGGGCATTACCTAGTCATAGGCACAACTGCAGCTAACGTCTCTCAGAATCCAGGCTGCTACTTCTAAGACTAGGTATCCTATAAGCACACAACTATTTGAAGATATTTATTAGATTACTCCATTATCATTTTATCAATTCCACTGTACGTTAATTAATTCTTTAAACATTAATTAACCATGAACAATTTACCACATTAAACTAAATGGAATCACATTCAAAAACTGCTCCTTTTTAGGATTCACATCACTATTAAATTCCAGTTTCTCCATCCCCGTGGATTATCACCATTTAAACAAACTTTCATTATGGAATTACCTTCCCCATATTCCCAGGCATTCTAGAAAAGCATCCTATGCTACTAAACACAATGGGCTCAACACAGTGAGTAGATATACTACCCATCGAGTCTTTTCCGCCTATAGAAAGAGCATAGACCCATCCTCCATCGAGAGGCTAAACACGGAAAGCACGTGGCATACCCCGCGTGTCTTCGCCTCCTTCGGAAAATGGGTAAGAAAAACCAGCTACCTTGAGCAGTGGGGAAAAGTAAAGCTGATAAAACCACAGATCAAACCATCACATTCATCTCATACAATCATCCTTGGTGTCCTCCCCGACACCCACATGCATAAACCGATGCATCTCTCCACACTAGGCGTCATCTGCTGCCACAACCACAAGTCCCCATGCCTCCACATATCACAACATCCATCCAGGCTCACATCAAATCACAAGCAGCAGGAAATCAAAGATCACAAAATGGGCTCTCGGCCCTTTAACAAGGCATTTAGCGTTCATACAAGATGAGCACTCAGAGCTCCAAACTACAAGGCATTCAGCCTTACAAGCAAGCGGGTAACTCAGAACCCTTTTGAAATTATCGAACTAATAGTTCTTTAATCCATCTTGAATTAACAGATTCATTAACATGCCTCTTTATCATTATCCAATTATTTAACAAATAATTCCGGCTTTACGTTCTTTATTAATTTCCATCATGAACAAGCAACAAATTAAAGAAAATCATAGATATCACTCTATCTAGAAAAACATGAGGCAAACCGTTATCACGGTACAAAGTAACAACATGCGATAAACCAATTCCTTTAATCCGGTTCAAGTATTTAATTAGGTCAATTTCATTGTGATCCAAAGGACTAAATCATGCTAATTCTACGATTGCACATACACAATTAGAGAAGCCATGAATCCCCTACCTCGAAGAGTTCTTGACGTCCTTTATCCACACAACGGGTCACAATCCTCTTCTCCTCACGACAGCTGCATCCACCGGAGGATGCCACGGTACGACAGTACCAACCAACCCCAAGAAAACCCATTAGAACCATGGAGATTACATGCTAATATGGAAGGAAGAACAAGAGAAGGTGATCCCCGAAGGAACGATGATAAAACATACCTTATATGGAAGAACGATCGATACAACTTGGTTGCATCAACAGAGAGGAACTGATATGAGTAACGTTTGATTGTGAAACTCCTACGAGAATGATTGCAAGGTTTTAGCATCTCGTAGATGAGAACCAGGAGGAAGAACAATGAAGAATGATATCTTGTTCCTTTTAAAAAAAATTAGAGAGGCGACGGTTTAAGATCCGATTTATTCTCCATTAAAAACGGATCGCATTAACCCACGCGGTTTGACCAATTAAAAACATCCCGGCCTTAGGAATAATTAATATAGAATTTATGGCCTTTGAATCGGCCTTAAAGTCCTTAAAATAATGTTTTAAAAGAATTTTACGTCAAAGAAAACGTCAAATTTGCGAAGCTAGAACACTGTTCACATACTCAAAATTTGGAAAAGTATGGAATCGGTAGTTCTCATGAAGTCTGGAAACACTGTTCATTCATGAAATTTGGAAATGTATGGAATCGGTAGCTCTTAGGATTCTGGAAACACTGTTCAAGTCTACCGATAGAAGTCCACCGATAGAACCTCACCGATAGAAACACTGTTCAAGTCTACCAATAGAAACACTGTTCACTGAACCTCACCGATAGAAGTCCACCGATAGAACCTCACCGATAGAAACACTGTTCACTGAACCTCACCGATAGAAGTCCACCGATAGAACCCCACCGATAGAAACACTGTTCACTGAACCTCACCGATAGAAACACTGTTCACTAAACCTCACCGATAGAAGTCCACCGATAGTACCTCACCGATAGAAACACTATTCACTGAACCTCACTGATAGAAACACTGTTCACTGAACCTCACCGATAGAAACACTATTCACTTAACCTCACCGATAGAAGTCTCACCGATAGAAACACTGTTCACTGAACCTCACCGATAGAAACACTGTTCACTGAACCTCACCGATAGAAACACTGTTCACTGAACCTCACCGATAGAAGTCCACCGATAGAACCTCACCGATAGAAACACTGTTCACTGAACCTCACTGATAGAAACACTGTTCACTGAACCTCACCAATAGAAACACTGTTCACAGAACTGGAAATTTGGAAAAGTGTTAGCCGAGCTACTGCCGGACTGCGGCTACCAGTATACCGAGCTATCAGTACGCCGTGGCTACTGGTAAACAGCAACTACCGGTAACCGGTAGGCAGCCGCTACCGGTAATCAGCAGCTACCGGTAGACCGAGCTACCTGTAATCAGCAGCTACCGGTAGACCGAGCTACCGGTAATCAGCAGCTACCAGTAGACCGATCTACCGGTAATCAGCAGCTACCGGTAGACCGAGCTACCGGTAATCAGCAGCTACCGGTAGACCGAGCTACCGGTAATCAGCAGCTACCGGTAGACCGAGCTACCGGTAGGCAGCAGCTGGGGGATAAGTCACCTTGACCTCCCGGAACACCTCCAACACCACATTTTCACAATGTAATGGACCAGGGAGGTCCGGGCCATTACATTAGATACCTCTCAAAACATTCTCATCCTCGAGAATTAAAAACCAACCCAGAATAAAAGAGGGGTCTGAACAACCACCCCATAAGATACCTCTCAGGGGAAAACCACCATGAGTTGTTCAAAATCTGGAACAAAACTACGACATCCGAGAGTATGGAAACAAATAATCCATAACCAAACAATTCAAACATAACATTACATCAATGTTAGATAAATAAAACATGAAAGGTCTAACCATAAATGAAACGTCGTTACATGGAAAGAGTTAAACATTAAACAACTCTGGGTACTGAGCACGTATCTGTGACTCACGCTCCCAGGTACTCTCCTCCATGCCACCGTTTCGCCACAAGACACGAACTAAGGGGATAGAATGCCCACGCAACACCTTCTCCTTGTGGTCTTGGATCTCCACAGGTCGCTCCTCGAAGGTTGCATCATCGTCAATATCGATCTCTCCCCAATCGATACCATGAGATTCATCATGAAGATAACGACGGAGCTGTGATACATGGAAAACATCATATATCCAACTCATCTGAGGGGGAAGTGCTACTCGATACGCCACAGCTCCAACACGAGCTAACAACTCGAAAGGCCCAACAAACCGGGGAGAAATCTTACTTCCACGACCAAACCTTCGCTGCCCACGATGGGGAGTCACCTTTAGAAACACATGATCCCCAACATTAAACTCTAACGGTCTCCTTCTTTGATCAGTATATGATTTCTGACGATCCTGTGCTGTCCTCATCCTCTCACGAATCACCTGAACCATCTCTGTTGTATTCTGCACTAGTTCTGGTCCGAGAATTGCTGACTCTCCGACCCCAGTCCGGCACAACGGAGAACGGCATGGCCGGCCATACAAGGCTTCAAACGGCGCCATACCGATGGTAGAGTGAAAACTATTATTGTAAGCGAACTCTACCAAGGGTAAGTGCTTCACCCATGAACCTCAAAATTCAAGAACACAAGAGCGCAACATGTCTTCAAGAGTCTGGATGGTTCGCTCTGTCTGACCATCCGTTTGAGGATGAAAAGCAGTGCTAAGGCATAATTGAGAACCAAAAGCATTCTGGAGACCTCTCCACACCCTGGAGGTAAAACGAGGATCTCGATCAGAAATGATCGTCTTAGGAACTCCGTGAAGCCTCACCACCTCCTCCAGATACTGCCTCGACAAAACTTCCACTGAGCTCGACTCCTTGATTGCTATGAAGTGGGATGATTTTGTTAAACGATCCACTACCACCCATATAGCATCATGTCCTCCAGGAGCTCGAGGTAAACCTGTAACAAAGTCCATTGAGATGTCCTCCCACTTCCACTGAGGAATCTCTAAGTGCTGGAGAAGACCACTAGGAACACGGTGTTCAGCCTTCACCTTCTGGCAGAGTAAACATCGAGACACACATTCTGAAACTGTACACTTCAGCCCAGGCCACCAAAACTGACTCCTCAAGGATCGGTACATCTTCTTCACACCAAGATGTACCGCCAAGGGTGAACTATGGAACTCTCGGAGAACTGTCTCGCGCATCGCCAAGGGAACAAAAAGCCTGCCATGATACAACACTCGGTGTTGTTCATCCTCCGACCAACCATCAGGGGCCTCACCACATACAACTCTGTCTCTCCAAACTTCCACCTCTAGGTCACCCAACTGATACTCTTCCACCTTCTGCATCATGGATGACTGCACTGTCATCTGGAAAAGACAACCTCTACCCCCAACTTCTTCCATATCAAGATGCAAAGATGATAGCTCTTCCATCACTCTCCAAGAATCACCAGATTCACGCACAACATCATTACGTATCTTTCGGCTTAGTGCGTCAGCTACAACATTCCCTTTTCCAGGTGTATACGATATTTCAAAGTCGTATTCCTGCAAGAACTCCATCCACCGATGCTGCGTCAAGTTCAAGTCACGTTGGGAGAAAACATACCTCAAACTCTTATGATCGGTGAAAACCACAAAGTGCTCACTAATGAGGTAATGTCTCCACAACTTTAGAGAAAACACCACGGTTGCCAACTAAAGATCATGGGTGGCATAGTTGCATTCATGGGGACGCAACTGCCGAGACCCATAAGAAACAACTGACCTCGGCTGCATGAGAACACAGCCTAGCCCCAGATGTGAAGCATCACAGAAAACATCAAACTGGACTCCCTCCGCTGGAAGACAAAGGATGAGAGCAATTACCAACTTCACCTTTAGATACTCAAAAGCTGTCTGGCACTGATTAGTCCATATGAACGCTTGATCCTTCCTGGTCAAAGCTGTTAGAGGAGTCGCAACTCGGGATAAATTAGCTACAAACCTCCTATAATAGCCTGCGAGACCAAGGAAACTTCGCACCTCTGACACGGTCTTGGGGGCTGACCAAGACACCACTGCTTATATCTTCGAAGGATCCATAGCTACTCCCTGTTGGGACACAACATGTCCCAAGAAACGAACTTCTCGAGCCCAGAACTCACACTTGGACAACTTCCCAAACAACTGATGTTGGTGAAGAACTCCCAAAACGGCTCGTAGATTCTTTGCATGCTCCTCTTCAGATGTGGAGTACACAAGGATGTCGTCGATGAAAACCACAACAAACTTGTCCAGGAATTCACGGAACACAGCATTCATCAACCCCATGAAAACAGCTGGAGCATTCGTCACGCCAAATGGCATTACAACAAACTCATAATGCCCATGACGACAGCGGAAAGCAGTCTTCAGGATATCCTCATCCTTTATACGCATCTGATGATATCTTGACCGCAAGTCTATCTTTGAGAACCAACTTGCACCCTTCAGTTGATCGAATAGGTCATCAATCCGCGAGAGAGGATATCGGTTCTTTATTTTCACTTTGTTTAACAGACGATAATCGACGCACAACCGTAAACTTCCATCATCCTTTTTCACAAACAAAACTGGTGCACCCCACGGTGACACACTTGGCCGAAAAAAACCACACTGCAACAGACCGTCGAGCTGAATACGTAGCTCTCGTAACTCAGAAGGGGCCATCCTATACGGAGACATAGAGATAGGAGACGCTCCTGGCTGTAGCTCGATCCCAAACTCAATCTCTCGTCGAGGGGGTAAGGATACAACCTCTTCTGGAAAGACGTCAGGGTACTCCTCCACGACCCTAGGAAACGCCAACTGTTGAACCTCTGAAGAACTCAGCATCATCCCAGCCATCATGGATGATAAGGAAGGAACTAGTTTATGACTCATTCTATGATCTCTCTCACCAACAAACACAACTTCCTCTCCATCCTCATCAAAGAAAACGACCTTCTTCCTGTAGCAATCCACAACAGCCTGCACCGAAAACAACCAATCCATGCCAAGTATGACATCATATGGTTGTATTCACAAACATAGGAAATCTCCCCAAGAGTGGTGTTTCCCCAACACTAGCTCACAGTCTCTACATACTTCAAACAAGTTAGCTCGACCTCCAACTGGCGTAGTCAACGCCAAGGGCACTGGAAGTCTCTCTACCTCAAGTCCCAAAGCATGGACAAGGTTAGGTGATATGAAGGAGTGTGTTGCTCCTGAATCAAACAAGGCATATACCAAGGTAGAAAACAAGCAAAGGGTACCTCGAACGACATCTGGCTTGCCTGGGGCTGGTAACGCTTGAGCATGAAGCTGACCAAGACCTCCTCCACGGCCTCTCTGACCCTGATGACGACCACCACCACGGCCGCGCTCTGCTCTCTGAGGACGGGGAGCGTCATGGGGCTGTCCTCTGCCTGCTCCATCTACCCTTTGGTGATCTAAAACTGGTGCAACCTACTGCTGCTGACTCGGCTGGAACTGCCTCAACAGAGGAACCTGGAGTGGAGCGCCCAGTGCACGATGACTGCTCTGAAAAGTCGGTCACTCCCGCTGCTGATGACCGTGACCACCACAAGAAAAACAAGCGCCTGATCCCTTGGCATAGGTCTGAGAGTTGCTACCTCCGGAGAAACGAGATGGGAAGGGCTGGGACCTACCCCCAGGTGAACGGAAACTCTCCTGTCCTGAAAACCGGGATCCCCGGACCATAGCTCTGCTTCGTGAGGAATCATGACGATTCCCCTCTCGTGACGATCCAGTCCTGGCCAAAGTCCTCTCAACAACCTCTTCCCTCGCCAGCACCTCAAGATATGTCTTCAGCATAAATGGGGTAACCTGGCGCTGGATCTCTGGATGCAAAGCCTCCTCAAAATGCCTCGCCCTGGCCTCATCATCTGGTAACAGGTCTGAAGCATATCATTGAAGGTTCCTGAAACGGATTCCAAACTCTCGAACACTGGAGCTCCCCTGTCGAAGGGTAAGAAGCTCCTGGCGACTGGATGCCTTCGCAGTCGAAGAAAGAAACTCGACTCCAAACCTGTCTCGAAACTCCTCCCACGAGATCCCTGACTCCTCACGATCACCAAGGAACAAGAACCACCACTACCTCACTGCTCCACGTAGCATCGTCACAACCAAGGACACCCAGTGTTCCTTCCGAGCAGGAATCGAACAGAAGCCTATCTCGATCTCCTCCAACCAGTCTTCTGTGACTGCATCTGAAACGGAGCCCTCGTACTTCTGTAGACTATGGCGCTGAAACTCTCGAAGTGTCTTCCTCCAAGTGTCATCGTCGTCAACCTCTACTCGGCGGCGATCTGCTGGAACAACCTGATGGGCATCTTCTGCGCAAACCTGACGAGGACGTCGACCTGGAGCCATACCTGCAAAATAACAAATGTTAGAGCTCCTAAGCCTAGGATATGGAAGACTCAACATTAATTAATTAATTGTTTTGTTTTATTTATTTTAGGTTACCTATCCTAAGGTCTACCCATTCAAACACGAGCGCAAAGAATAATGATGCATGATCTTTTCCTAGGTCTCTACCCTGCAACCGATATCACTTTGTTTAGTAGCCATCGTAAGATTAAAGGTCCGTGCAAAAGATCATAGGGGGCCCTAAACGCCTATGTCTCTGCCGGTCTCCAGTGTTTACCCTACTTTCTAAACATGAATGACACCGTTGCCCTACCATCCCATGCATCCTCACCTGTGCCTAACTCCAAACTCCATCCTATCCCTCAACCAGACCTCTGATACCACTCTTTCACGACCCCCTCCCCACAAAGTGTACCCCTCATGGGCCGGAAATGTGAGAAGGGAGATAATGACCCCCGAGTCCCGCCTCCAGTAGGCCCCAGGTTGGCGACTAGCACCGAGGGTATAACACACACACACAAATGGGAGGCATTTCCCTCTAAGAGAACACATGCAGAAGAGAGAGATAGAATAGACTCCAACGAAATCCAACTCATAACTGAAATATAAAAGAAACCCAAATACATATATGAAATGTCATGCAAAAGTACTACAACTGAAAGGGAAAACTAAAAGTACCCAAAAGAAAGTAAAACGGCAGCGACCACAAGCCCGAACAACTCCTCCTCCAACCGCAAGCTAGTAGTAACCAGCTTGATCTCCAACCTGCTCCAAGTGACCTGAAAAACAGTTTATATGTACATAGGGTGAGTATAATAGTATACTCAGTAGGATCCTCCCCAAGCCTCTCGTGAAAAAGTAAAGAAAGCATGCTAAAGCCCAATGAACAACAAGTGAAACTAACTCGTTACCTAAATAGGTATACTAAGTTCCCAACCTCACCATGGCTACTCTCACCAAGTAACACATACAAGAATATAGCATATAGTAAAGAATATCAGGGGTACCCCGCTACTACTTCCCCACTGGTTTGCCACTTTTCCCCAACGACATACGTCCTGTGCGTCTCTCTCCAAAGGCTTACCCGCAGACACCTAGCCTAAGCTCCACAATCTGCACCTCGTGCACCACATAGGCTTGCCCGAAGACACCTGGGCGAAGCACCACACCGTCCTCACAACCAAAGGTAACCAGGTAGTTTCTGGGAGCCACCACAGCTCGCATAACGTGTATCATACGTCGGGTATAATACCTCAAGCCATTACAGCCCATACTCCGAGTAAGGATCCTCAAGCCATCACAGCCTATACACATTACACCAATAGTAGTCCATAGGATACTATATCCAGAATATATGCGTGTGAATAACCACAAGCCATTACAGCCCTCTACACACATATATGGGGTAACTAACCGCTTGCCTCATGGCACAAGTATCTACCAAGAGAAGAGAGCGGGGCCAAAGGGGGTAGTCAGCCATTCAACCTCCCATCAGAATGTTGGGGAAAACACCCCCCCAGGGCTCAGAATCCCAGGGGTGTCAGTTACCCATACCGATAGGGTGGAGTAGCGTATAGAAACACAAAAAGTACAGAATATATATAACTCAAAACCACACTATGGGCATTACCTAGTCATAGGCACAACTGCAGCTAACGTCTCTCAGACTCCAGGCTGCTACTTCTAAGACTAGGTATCCTATAATCACACAACCATTTGAAGAGATTTATTAGATTACTACATTCTCATTTTATCAATTCCACTGTACGTTAATTAATTCTTTAAACATTAATTAACTATGAACAATTTACCACATTAAACTACATTGGCATCACATTCAAAAACTGCTCCTTTTTAGGATTCACATCACTATTAAATTCCAGTTTCTCCATCCCCATGGATTATCACCATTTAAACAAACTTTCATTATGGAATTACCTAACCCATATTCCCAGGCATTCTAGAAAAGCATCCTATGCTACTAAACACAAAGGGATCAACACGGTGAGTAGATATACTACCCATCGAGTCTTTGCCTCCTATAGCAAGAGCATAGTCCCATCCTCCATCGAGAGGCTAAACACGGAAAGCACGTGGCATACCCCGCGTGTCTTCGCCTCCTTCGGAAAGAGGGTAAGCAAAACCAGCTGCCTTGAGCTGTGGGGAAAAGTAAAGAAGATAAAACCACACATCAAACCATCACATTCATCTCATACCATCATCCTTGGTGTCCTCCCCGACACCCACATGCATAAACCGATGCATCACTCCACACTAGGCGTCATCTGCAGCCACAACCACAAGTCCCCATGCCTCCACATATCACAACATCCATCCAGGCTCACATCAAATCACAAGCAGCAGGAAATCAAAGATCACAAAATGGGCTCTCGACCCTTTAACAAGGCATTCAGCCTTCATACAAGATGGGCACTCAGAGCTCCAAACCACAAGGCATTCAGCCTTATAAGCAAGCGGGTAACTCAGAACCCTTTTGAAATTATCGAACTAATAGTTCTTTAATCCATATTGAATTAACAGATTCATTAACATGCCTCTTTATCTTTATCCAATTATTTAACAAATAATTCCAGCTTTACGTTATTTATCAATTTCCATCATGAACGAGCAACAAATTAAAGAAAATCATAGATATCACTCTATCTAGGAAAACATGAGGCAAACCGTTATCACGGTACAAAGTAACAACAAGCGATCAACCAATTCCTTTAATCCGGTTCAAGTATTTAATTGGGTCAATTTCATTGTGATCCAAAGGACTAAATCATGATAATTCTATGATTGCACATACACAATTAGAGAAGCCATGAATCCCCTACCTTGAGGAGTTCTTAATGTCCTTTATCCACACAACGGGTCACAGTCCTCTTCTCCTCATGACAGCTGCATCCACTGGAGGATGCCACGGTACGACAGTACCAACCAACCCCAAGAAAACCCATTAGAACCATGGGGATTACATGCTAATATGGAAGGAAGAACAAGAGAAGGTGATCCCTGAAGGAACGATGATAAAACATACCTTATATGGAAGAACGATCGACACAACTTGGTTGCATCAACAGAGCGGAACTGATCTGAGTGACGTTTGATTGTGAAACTCCTACGAGAATGATTGCAAGGTTCTAGCGTCTCGTAGATGAGAACCAGGAGGAAGAACAACGAAGAATGATATCTTGTTCCTTTTAAAAAATTATAGAGGCGACGGTTTAAGATCCGATGTATTCTCCATTAAAAACGGATCACATTAACCCACGCGGTTTGACCAAGTAAAAACATCCTGGCCTTAGGAATAATTAATATAGAATTTATGGCCTTTGAATCGGCCTTAAAGTCCTTAAAATAAGGTTTTAAAAGTATTTTACGTCAAAGAAAACGTCAAATTTGCGAAGCTGGAAACACTGTTCACATACTCAAAATTTGGCAAAGTATGGAATCGGTAGCTCTCATGAAGTCTGGAAACACTGTTCATTCATGAAATTTGGCAAAGTATGGAATCGGTAGCTCTTAGGATTCTGGAAACACTGTTCAAGTCTACCGATAGAAGTCCACCGATAGAACCTCACCGATAGAAACACTGTTCAAGTCTACCGATAGAAACACTGTTCACTGAACCTCACCGATAGAAGTCCACCGATAGAACCTCACCGATAGAAACACTGTTCACTGAACCTCACCGATAGAAACACTATTCACTGAACCTCACCGACAGAAGTCCACCGATAGAAACACTTTTCACTGAACCTCACCGATAGAAACACTGTTCACTGAATCTCACCGATAGAAGTCTACCGATAGAACCTCACCGATAGAAACACAGTTCACTGAACCTCACCGATAGAAACACTGTTCACTGAACCTCACCGATAGAAGTCCACTGATAGAACCTCACCGATAGAAACACTGTTCACTGAACCTCAACGATAGAAACACTGTTCACTGAACCTCAACGATAGAAACATTGTTCACTGAACCTCACCGATAGAAACGCTGTTCACTAAACCTCACCGATAGAAGTCCACCGATAGAACCTCACCGATAGAAACACTATTCACTGAACCTCACCGATAGAAACACTGTTCACTGAACCTCGCCGATAGAAACACTGTTCACTGAACCTCACCGATAGAAGTCCACCGATAGAACCTCACCGATAGAAACACTATTCACTGAACCTCACCGATAGAAACACTGTTCACTGAACCTCACCGATAGAAACACTGTTCACAGAACTGGAAATTTGGAAAAGTGTTAACCGAGCTACTGCCGGACTGCGGCTACCAGTATACCGAGCTATCAGTACACCGTGGCTACTGGTAAACAGCAGCTACCGGTAACCGGTAGGCATCAGCTACCGGTAACTGGTAGGCATCAGCTATCGGTAACCGGTAAGCAGCCGCTACCGGTAATCAGCAGCTACCGGTAGACTGAGCTACCGGTAATCAGCAGCTACCGGTAGACCGAGCTACCGGTAATCAGCAGCTACCGGTAGACCGAGCTACCGCTAATCAGTAGCTACCGGTAGACCGAGCTACCGGTAATCAGCAGCTACAGGTAGACCGAGCTACCGGTAATCAGCAGCTACCGGTAGACCGAGCTACCGGTAGGCAGCACCTGGGGGATAAGTCACCTTGACCTCCCGGAACACCTCTAACACCACATTTTCACAAAGTAATGGACCAGGGAGGTCTGGGCCATTACATATGGAGTGTGAATAGTTTAATAGATCACTTATCAAAAAGTAAATAGTATCATTTTTAAAAAAACTATTGAATGGATTCCAAGAGAATAAAGAGAATGATAATGAATCTCTCGGTATATTTGAAAAAAATATTACAAGTAAAGCTATTTACGCTTCTAGTATTATTTTACCTCAATGTAAGGTTGATATATTTTTCAGTGACTTAAAACCCAATCTTCTAATGGTGTTAACCATAAGGTTAATTAGTAACTATGATGAAATCATTTTATGTGATATTATAGTAGAGAGAGAGATTTTTTTTACCCATCAACTCATGGTTTTGACAAGAAAAGACAAATAGAACTCAAAAATTTTTAAAAAATATGGTGTGAATAATATGAGCTTTTCATTATGCCGAAAATTTGGAAGGAAACATGGGGGAAATTATCTAAATGGAACTGATAACTTTTTTTAAGTGTATAATATAATACAAATTGTGAAATTGAATTTCAAAGTGATGTTAATATGTTATCAAATTTCATGAATAGAGGGAAATCACCACATAATCCCCCACCCACACTTCAATGTTTTAAATTCTAGGAGTTTGGGAATTACGCTAAATATTTTATAAATATGATGGTTAATGATGATGATCAATTTCAATGAATTATTAAGACTAGATTCTAAAAGATATATCATTAAATAAATATTTTTTATAAAGACTATGATAATAACTTAGTGAAAGGTCGAATTACCATCTCTCCTAAAATGTTAATGACTTAATTTATTATAAGTTTACCAAATCTATTATATCTTAAAGATTTTATAATTTTATCATAAAACAAGTTCAAATATTAGAAGTTGGTTTAATAGAAAAAACCACTAATGGTATGATTTCCACATCCCAATTCAATTATTCTTCACTAATTGATGTTTGTTGGAATGTGTTCCCTGGATATATTGGAATTTTCCACTAGCTAAATTTGATATTATTTTGGGAATGAATATAAATTATATAGATACATTAGAGATCAATTTCTACATAAGTATGGTCACACTCTATATTCTGATCCAACCTATTATCATTTATTAGTGTGATTAAAAAAAATCTGATGGAAATTACATCCATCGTATGGGTCATTATTCTTATTCAAAAGTGGAATTTATCTTAGATGGAATTGGAAAAAACCAAGTCAAAGATATGATTATTTTGGGTGATTTCAACAATGTCTTTATGGAATAATTTCTAGGACTTACATAATATAATAGGGTTTATTTTTTGAAAAATTCTATAACTATTCCACCACATATTTCTAAGACTCTATAGAGAATGAATCTGATCACGTTAGAGGAATTGAAGAGGATACTCTAAAAAATCATGAAAATTGAATCATTCATACAAGTTTGTTACCTTGGGGTGAACCAATTCATTTTTTTATGATGAATGATGGATCAATTTGACCCTACATTGATTATCAAGAACATCAGATGATCAATATCATGAACTTGTATCCTCTACCCTATATTGATGACTTATTTGATCAACAGCACATAGATCAATATTTTTTAATATTAATTTTCAATATGGATATAATTAATTAAGGGTCAAGAAGGAGTATATAAACAATAAAACCTTCTATAAAAGGTATGAAAAAAATTAATTTACAATTTTTCTATTTGGTCGTAAAAATTAGCCCTATATCATCAATGATTTAATGAATAGATCCATTATAAAATACCTTGATTAGTTCGTAGTATTATTTAAAAATGATATTCTTATATATTCACAATGTACAGATGAGTATGAATACCACTCTAGAATTGTGCTAAATATTCTGAGGAAGGATAATCTTTATGAACAATTTTTCAAGGTTGTATTTGGGATTTTGAATATTTAGTTTTTGGGTAATAAACATTCATGTTATGGTATATCAATATAACGTTTAATGATAGAAGTTATTGATCATTTTCTTTGACCATCCTTTGTGACTAAGACCTGTAGTTTTCTTGTATTGGATCGATATTATCAGTTCCATGTGAATAAATTTTAATATTTACTAATATTCTCACTGTGTTAACTCAGAAGGGAGAAATTATACTTTGGATAGATAAATTCAAATAAAATTTCAATGGAGTACAGATATGGTTAGTCAATGCACCCATGATTTTTTTACCACGTAGTGGATAAGTGTTTTTAATTTATAGCATTTCATTAATGATTTTTTTGGGATGTGTATTCATGTAGAATGATATGGTTATGGTTTATGAGTCATGATAATTGATGGTTGAAGAGAAAATTTACCCAAATCATGATATTTATTTAGCTTCATTAATTTTTGCATTATATATATGGAGGAATTATCTCTATAGATAATGGTGTGACATATAAATTAACTAGAAAATAATAAGGTATATTTTCAGTCAAAATGTTCTTTATATGCTCCAAATAGGTTGTTTTCATCTAATTAATGATTATTAATTCTGAAAACATTAACACCCTAGGAATGTAAACATGGTGGAAGATGATCTCAATAATAAATATATCTAGCATTACTATTATGAGGTTTGAAAAAGATATTATAATTATATAATTAAAAAGGATGGGTCTGGAGATCCCTAATGAAGGGGATAACTCTTATATTTCTTAAATTCATGTTCAACCATCAATCCTAGTAAATATTAAAGAGGTGAAAAAGGATTACGTAGAGGTGAAAAATAATGTGTGAAATGATCCTTTCATTAACATTGATTGTGATGGAATTATATTATTTAGGATCCATATATGTGTCCCTTAGGTAATAGATTTTAAGAACTATTGGATAAATCTCATAGTGTATCATTCTCCACTCATCCTATAATTAGGGAGATGTATAAGGAGTTGAAATAATATTTCTGGTGGGATTGCATGAGAAGATACATTACTATATATGCATCCCTATTCATGGTATTTTATCATTGTAAGGATAAGGGAACAATATAGGGGATTTTACAACAATTTCCCATACCCAAATGGAATATTAGAATGGATTTTTTCATTAGACTACATAAAATAATGAAATAAAATAATTTTATACGGGTTATAGTAGATCACCTTGTGAAGTCAACACACTTCATTTCCTTTGGATAATAATTATATCTAGATCAAATTTCCATGATATACATTATGGAAAAGGTAAGGTTTAATGGAGATCCACATTATGTTGTATATAATTAGGTTCTTTTTATTATCAAATTGTTTTATAAATATATTCAAAATTATACAAATTAAATGTTAATTTTTAGAACTTCTTATTTTACCTTGATAGATATATAGTCTGATAAGGCCAGTCATACTCCAAAAGTTATGTTGTGATATCCCTATTTTGATTTAAAATGTGGTTTTTATCAATACCTTCCATTTATGGAATTTTCTTACAATAATTCCCCTTACTCAGGTATTCATGTGTGTCTTTATGAAGCCTTATATGGAAGGTTATGTTGAAAATTGATTGAATGATTTAGATTTGGATGTCTGTGATATGGAATTCCTATTAATATGACCTTGGAAGAGGGTGATGATATTATGAATGAAATTAAATTTGATCCCCGGGTATGTTATTCTTTTTATTTGTCTTTATAGTATCATGATGTAAGCCTATCATATAGAACCTCCACCACATCTCTTTTACATTCATGGTGTATTCCATGTATCACTCTTGAGGAAGTACATAACTGGTCATTCAAATGTAATAAATATTAGAGTTCATACAACTAGAGAAGTATCTCTATTATTAGGAAAAACTGTTTGAGAATCTATGTCATAGATTGAATGTTCAACAAAATAATACCACTCACCTAGTCACTGTTTTTTTGGGAAAACACCAATTCAAGGAAGCTAGATGAGAACCCTGGAATATAATGAAGTGAATATTTTTTCATTTTTTCAGCCATATTAATGAATTTCAAGGTATAATGTCTTCATAAGGGGGTTTTAATGTTACACACTAAAATGTTAAGGGATTTTTTCTCCAAATAAGTTTAATTTCATCAATAGATTGCATTATACAGAGCAATGAGTTATGAAAAATCATGATATACTATTGAAATATTATTACAAAAAGGTTTTCGGATTGAGGGATATGAATAGTACAAAAAAATTCAATAAAACTTCATTTACATATTTATAAAAATTAATTATATAGTTATTAGGTAATAATAAATGAAAATACAAATTCATTTAAATATAAAAGAGATAAGTATCTAAAAAATAAATATATTTAAGTGAATAGTATATTTTTATCCTTATAAATTACATTCATCACTATTTGCATATTATATATTCAATAAAATATTTTAAGATTCATTTAATATTTTTATTATACCTAAGATAATAATAAATATTATTGTATGCTTAAAATTTTATTTCCCTAAAATGTGGGTTTTGTTTCATTTTGGGAACATACGTTAAAATTAAGTTATTACATTTATATCTACTTAATTTTATAAAATTAAATAAATTTTTAGAATTAAGAGGATTGAATATAGAAAATACGCCCCTTTTGGGTGATATGAATAGTAACTATGGTAAAATTTATCACCATGGGAAAGGGTAAATCTGGTTATTCTATGATTAAATTAACCAGCAAGTCTATATTTTTTATCATTATTTATATTTTATTAATGGAATTTGATCTCGATCACCTTAGACGCAAAATTGAATAATTTAATGGACACTTATCTATAAAAATGAAAAATATAATATATAAATCTATGAATGTTTCAACGTTTCACTATCTTTGTTTTTTTAAATCTATTATGTGTTGAAATATGTAAAAAATCATGTTATGAAGGATTATATGTTTTTTATTTTGAGATTGGTGAAATTAATTTCTTAAGAGGAATATATTTTTATTATTACTAGTTATGTAATGAACATTATTTCTTATACAACAATGATGTAGTATTTCTCCATTTAATAAAAAATATAATAATTGATTTTAAAAATATTAAATTTCATATAATTTTAATGAGTTAATTTTCCCCACAAAATTTTTAGAAACACACACAGACACACACACACACACACACATATATATATCATATTTGGAATGATTTTAAATCAATATGTTCAAGTTCCTCCATTTTATTGATTTATTTTATGTTATGTTAAATGAATATTTTTACAAATGACATTATTGATATTAAATAATTACAAATATTTTATTAAATGTTATAGAATTTATAAAAATTATATTTTAAAAAAAATTAATGTTATAATTTTTTAAACATTATTCAGAGTCCATTTATGGGTCTATTTTCATTTTATAGTAACGTCATTAACCATTAATGGGTAAAAATCATTAATATTTTTGAAATTGTCAAAAGGGTGAATGAGGGTTTCAAATAAATTAATGGGAGGAAATTTGATCCAATCTTGTCCAAATTTAATTATATGAGAGGAATTCGACTCATAATAATAATATATTATAATTTTTTATGTCTTTTGGACATCAAAATATCTTTATATTAATTTAATGTTCTTATAAAATCAATGTCTTCTCTTCCCCTCAATTATGAAATGGAATCTAATTTTTCTCTTCTTATTAGCACATCAAGCCTTCAAGGATGACTAAAATCTGATAAGTTGTAATTCCCTAACCACAAAATCATGGAGTCGGTGCATTATTCTATTAAATTGGCCTAAAGAAAAGCTTCAAATCCAAAAGGACCGAACAATTTTTCAATTTTTGAAAACCATATTACATACATTCTAACCATATTATAATGTGAAAAACAAAATAAAACATAATTCATAATAAAATAAAATAAACTACATCCTTGAAATATTATTCAATGATTTTTGTTTGTATCATAAGGAAAGGAAACGATGTAAGGGTGAGATCAAATGATCATTAAAGGTATGTAAAGGTTGATCAATAATGAATTAGTAAGAAAAAATTAATATGGAAAGGTAAATGATGGATAACACATTCCATTCAAATAAATAGAGAAGGCATAATTAATTTAGAATGGTAAGAAACTGAAAACACGTTCCATTGAAATTAATTGAGAATAGAAACTGAGAATAGAATGAAAAAAATCAATATTTCGATGAAAAATCTCATGGATAAAAATTAATTGAAAAAAATGATGTAGTGACCCGACCCTAGATAGCCCACTGTCGGTGTTTGTTGTTAATTTCATTTGCATGATTACAAGGAATCAAGCCCTGATAGACCAATCATTTTAGATATATTGGTAAACCAGATGTATAAATGAGTATTGTATTACAAAATGTTTCACTAATTAAAACATAGTTTTTTATTATTTTTAAATAAATGGCTTCAAGGATAACCTTAATCCCTCTAGTAAGTCCCTCAATATCTTTTATTGTATGATTCTTGGATTCTGGATGAAATAAATATAACAAGGGTGAGCTCAAGTGCTCATTAAATGAAATATATTGCAAACTAAATAATGAATCAATGAGAATAGTCAATATGGAATGACATCTAACTGAACACACTTGCAATGTAATCAATAAATTGAATGAATTTCCATACACAATAGTGAAAGGTAAAAACAAGAATCACATTCCATTCAAATAACTTGATAATGAAAAATAAATATGTTAAAGTAAGAAGCTGAAACACATTAAATAAAAATAATAAAATATGTAATGTATCCATAGATATGTCGATGAAAAATATTAAGGATGAATAATAAATGAAATATATCTAAAGGGAATGCTTAATTTTTGGACATCGTTTATGAGAAACATGAGGACCTATACTGTCAAGATATATCTTCTAGAGAGTTTAAAACTACAGATTGAAAACTGTTTAATTGGTGCAACCTTTATTGTCTCATGAGAACCTATTGATGCATCAAGGAGCTATATATAGTCTGGGCTCCACCCATTGTTGCATATCCAAATAATTATTCATATCGAGTAATTTATTTAATTAATAAACAATAAGTATTATCAAATATCTATATTGAATAAATGATGAAAATTTAACAATAATTTCTTAGTTGGTCAAATAACTGCCAATGTAGGCACCATATGTAAAATAGTGTATGGTTTAGTCATTAGTAAGACCCATGAGAAATTAAATGGATAATTTAGGGGAAATTTAATTACAAATTATCAATGAAAATTGAATATTTATAGGGAATTAAAAGGAATTAGGGAAGTTAATGTGAATACATTCCTTTGTGAAATCTATCATAAACCATCTTTGATATGAATAAGGATGGTATTAATACAACATTACCCTTGTGGATTAAAAACATGGGTTGTTTTCATTGATGAATAGAAATAATATAAAAATATCTTTTATAATCATCGTTAATTAAAATATCCTTTTTTTGCAAAACATTTTGAAAAAATATATTATAAAATATCTTTTGAAAAAATTGTCTTTAAAAAGTAACTTTTTATGCATGTAAAATTTGATTTTAAGAAATTATGATGGGTAAATCCAAAAAATATGTATGAGGTAAAAATGAAAATCCTTTTTCATTGCTAAAGGTTTAAAAAATGCCTTGTTCAGAAAAAGATAAGATGATTCCATTGAAAACATTAGTAAAAGAAAAAAGGGTAAAATTTTATTTATCAAATCATTTTACAAATATTTTTCAAAATATTTTAAATAATCACCTTTTCTAGAATAAAACAAGTTCACCGACTAAGCATGGAATAATGTTGTGTTTTCTGAAACACATTTTCTAAAACATGATGAGTACTAAAGAGTGGGAAAATGGTACTAATAGATAAAAAAGGTCATGAATAACAAGAGGAGATGAAAATAAAATGTTTTATTAAAAAACAGTCATATAATTTCCTCAAATAGAAATTCCATTGAAATATCCTTAATGTTATAATTGAGTAAAATAATATTCAAACATTCCAAAGTGTCCCATATAACTTTGGATAATTTTAAAACATAAACCTCGTGATGGAATAATATTAAACAAATGTTTAAGAGACCATGAAATTTTTTTATTATGATATAATATATCTAAATGTTATGTAGATATACTGCACAAAATATTTATGAGGTGAACATGACCTTTATCTCGCACATGTAAAAATTGAGATGAGAGTACCTTTCCATGAGTTTTCTCGCATGCAAATGTACAATAAATTTTTTTATAATATACAAATATTAATTTTATACTTTCTTGAGAAAATTTTTTATTTTTACCATTACATTTATTTTAATTTTTACTATGTTTTATATTAAAAGTTAAACAATAATTTTTACATTACGTATTTTGTCCAAAATAAATTTATGTGTCAAAAATGACTTTGGTAGGTCAACTTTGGTCAAAGGGGTAATTATATAACTTCTCCCAAATTATAACCATTACATTTTTATCATATTTATATACTAATTATACTTTTAAAATAAATCATTAAATATGGTTATGATAAATGAATCAATGTTGTGATCATGTAGATGGTAGGATGTTCATACGTATGAGTAACATTCTCATTTTCCAATGATCAGTATGGAAAGAAGGTAAGTAGCATTACATACTTCTAAAATGATAATTATATAATAAATACCATATTATATAGTCATTTAAACCTATATATATATTATTATTTTCAAGAAAATAGAATCACATCATGTCGAGGAGGCAGTAATCCACATGTCTATGGTCGATGCTATAACTTTTTAGTGTGGGTGAAAGTGTAATAAATATAATGATATATATATATATATATATTACATTAACATAAAGTTAATTATGTAAATAATACCATATATAGTTTCATTAATTCACATATTATTAGTTGTGATCATCCATTATACGTTACCATGATCATGTGATCGAATCACAACACTTTGAGTGGGTGGATGACCACACTTCCCCAAATGATGATATCGTATTAACACAAAATGGAATGTATTTAAGGCATGTGTTATAAAATTATTAAATAAGAATAAATTCATAAAAATATAATATAAATCATATATATTTATAGTTTCCAACATTGAGGCCACCATTATAGGTGGTAAGTGAAAAATTAACATTCATTGTTTTTTAAGGGGGTAGTTCTTTATACATAGAAACAATATGTTTCTTACCCATTAGATGGAAGTGTGTGTAAGTGTTTTTTGATACCTTAGAAAAAAAATAATTCTATTTTTAGAATACTTAAATTGTTATATAATAATATAATAATATTATATGAGGGGTTGGACAAAAGAAATAAAATTAAAAAACTTGAGATAAAATGTTACCACTTAATCGGGTAACTACTTTTAGTTTGTATCAAAAGGATTCCTTGGGTGACTTTATTCCCAAAGTGGGTATTAATTATATAGGGTAGTGATTTTAAAAATATATAGGGTAAGATATTGTCCCAACCTAGGTGGTTTGAGAGGTTAGAAGAATGGGGAGAGGTAGTGTCCTTTTTTAAGGATAGCAAAGTACTCACTTGTAAATTTTGGAAACAACTTAGCTATACACATGTTATTACCAAAAATTTGAAATATAAAAACAATAATGGAAGTTTTATGACCATTATATGGAATTAAAATTGGGGTTCTACAAGTGAATATGATATTTGGGCCCCTAAGATAACTCTTATCTCTTTATTAAGCTTAATTATGCCTTATTAATAGTAATTAATTTCAATTACTTTCACTAATATTTTGAATAAAAAACATAGTTGTCCTTATTAGAAATTATATATTTTGATGATTCCAAATAAGAAATCTATTTTTCCAAATTCCAATCACATAATTATAATAAATTAATTTGAAATTCATCTTGAATGTGGGATGACAACGTGAGTTTTTAAGGAAAAAACATACAAATGTTTTCTAAGTTTTTATAGTACAACTCAATGGGAAATTAATTCCAATGAAATAAATTGTATTAATTGATAAAAATATTATCTAATTATATAATAAAACCATTTAAATGTATATTATACCTTATAAATAATTTATATGAAAAACTAGTTTTGAACGAAAATTTAGTATTTTTAATTATTTATTAAAAAACTAATTATTTCAGTAGAATATCAAAAAATCACCCAAACTGTGTTTATATTTTTATATTTAATAGGTAATGTTTATTTTGAAATATTAAATCAATTAAGTCTTGCAAATTTCGATTTAAATTTTGTTCTCCATTAAGAGGCGAAAAAATTACCTTTATAAAAATTTAGTTTGTATGTGTAAAATAGAGTTTTCTTTATCTTATGTATATAAAACCTAATTGATGAATATCAAAGATATTTTATTGAATATATTATATGTATATATATATTACATTAATATCGGTCAATAATTTAAAATTATTTAATCTATTAGGGTAAAACATGAATTTTAGCATAAAAATAGTTTTCTATAAAAATATTCACTTTATATTAAATTACTTCTTATATTCATTTATAATTAATATTTGTCCAATTAATTCAACATATATTTGTATATAACATAATTTTAAATATTTTCTAATTATGATTCATAACTATTAATTTAACTGCTAATTTATATCTCATTATATTTTAATAATATATTATTGTACGATAAAACTCGGTCTTGTACATAAGGCAAGCCATAGAGGAAGGAAAATCCTACTTGTAATGAACACTAACAGAGTTTTTAATGCATTGGAAAATGTTGAATATTTTTTGAAAAATTAATATATGATAAAGTATATTAATATTATATTTTTGTCATTTTTGGTGTTTCATTTCATACATGTTTTTGAATATAAGGTTATTACTTTATATTTTTGGGGAGTCACATCATCCCCCACCCCCTTATTTAAATTGTGTCCCCTTAATTTTTAAATCAATCATGTTGATAATTTTATTGATACTTCTTATGCGTAAAATACCACATTGTGAGATGTCAACATAATTCATTCTTTATAAAATAGAGAATAGAAATTACAATGGTTAAATGGACTACCATGTAACTAGGTCTCTAAGTAGGAGAACATTAGTGGAAAGTGGAGATACATACTAGGAGGAAAAGAATAAATATTTATACGGAGTTAATGAGGTCATCAATCATAAACAATTGAATGGTCAATTAAAATTTTAGGTCCACAAATCCATAAATATGTTATGATTTATTAGATCATCAATTCAATAGAAATTAAGTTATTATGACAAAATTTTATTTCTAGGTTATTATCCTAATTTTGTGTAAGTAATTTACCAATTATGAAAATGATGAAATATTGTTACTTGATATGTTTCAATTTCATTTGATCAATAATAAGTTTTTGTTATGCTTTGATCAAATTTTAATTGAAGCCTTTAGTCCTAGAAATTAATTACAAATAATGATATTTTTCCTGAAGCACTAAAATATAATTTTAATGGATCATATGGCCAATAAAAGTGTGAATGGTATGACTATTTATCATTAAAAACCTTATAAAACCAATATGCTTAATATATTAATATATAATACTCAAAATTTATATTTTTTTTTTCATCGATAAAACTTATTCATCAAACTAATTAACAATTAAAAATTAAGCAGGACATTGTGTAGGTCAGTGGGTAGTGTAAAAACCCTATCGTCCTTCGGTCATGGGTTCAAGAACAAAGAACTTGTCAGGTTCTATCGGTTGTCACCCGACATAATTTTTTTTATTTTTTAAAACAAAGTTAATATAATTTATAAAATATGATGGAAATAATTGAAATAATTTTAATCACTAAATATCCTTCTAACTAAGGTTTCCAATACAACCTCAATAAATAAATACTTTAGCAAGTCATTTCCACATAGATCATTCTGTAGTCTAGAGTTTATCCTATATAAGAGGGCATTTATATGGTTAATTTCTAGGAACCCCATACATAAAAAAATTAACTATAAAGGATTTATTTGGATGAGATTAATTTCTTCCCATCATACCCTTCATTTTTCCTCGGAAATCATTTTGTTTATATTCTTATTTCCCACACCTAAAGAATTTTATTGCTTCATTGAGACACATTCCCATGTGACTTCTTCCACAATTCTCACATGTCACAAATGGATCCATATTTTCTTTACAGTATCCACCACTTGAGTTCTTAGAAACCATCATTCTTCTCTTATTTGGTGTGTTCAAGAGTTGGTAAAGGTATATATTATTAATCATATTTTATGAAAATGAGTTAGTGTAATCATGATATCCTTAACTTATGTCAACACATCATTTTATTTCTCATTTTCACCACCTCGTCCTTCATGATCGATGTTAACATGAATCATTTGGGTTCCAACCATTGACTAAATCCAAAAATACTAGTGTGAGAAACAATAGTCATAGTGAGAAAAAATTATATTTATCAATAATATATCTAATTACTGACTCGTTATATATAAATTTTAAACACCTTATGTTTACTCCATAATATTAATTCTCATTATCTATTCAAATTATTTTAAATGGGTTTTAATGAATATGTGGATTATCTTAAGAATGTATTTCGGGAGTGTCCAATATGGTGTGAAATAAGGCCAATTGATGTGTACCAGGTTAACCCAAGTTAGGCCTGGGGCCCCTTGTATGAGATGTTACTTCAAGGTACATCTATGATAGAACCACATCCACTTTTAGTATCCATACATGGCTGTATTTCTAGGAAGACCCAAATAATATATACTTTAACAAAATTCTATGGTGTTTTTATATTCTCGTTCTCAAATTATAACTTAGTGCCATATTCTCTAACAAATATTTTCCTAAATCTAGTTCCCAAGGTTGCTACTTAAGTTCCTCTAATACCAATTGTAATTACCCAACCCTAGATAGACCCCAAAAAATTTCAACTACAAATTAAATTTTAATGATTATAAGGAATCAAGCCCAAAAGGGCCAATCGGTTTACCAGTCTTGGTAAAATAGATACATAAATGCGTATTTTATTACAAAATAATACACTGATTAAAACAGATTTTTTTTCACCATTATAATTACATTTTTATGAGGATAACTATAGTCCATCTAGTAAATCCTTGTATATTTCACAATATTATTCTTGTATTCTAGGAGAAATAAACATAATAAGGGTGAGCTAAAGTTCTCAATAATGGAAACATATAGTGGATGTAGTAAGGAATCAATGAAAACAGTCAATATGGAAAAGTAAATAATTGAACACACTTTCCCTGTAATAAATTAACTGAGTGAATATGCCTAATCAATATTGAAAGGTAATAACTGGAAACAAATGCCATTCATATTACAGGACTTGGAAAGTAAATATGGAAAGGTATGAAACTGAAACAGTTGTCATTTAAATAAAAGAAAATAAAATTTATCCTTCGACAAATCTATAAAAAATATCATCGATGAATAATAACTAAAATATATATATGAAAGAGATTCTTAAATATTGAATTTCATTTCTTAGGCACATGAGGACCTATATTGACAAGATCCATCCTCTAGGAAATTCAAAACTATGGATATAAACCCATTTAATTTGTGAATCTTTTTTGTCTCATGAGAACCTATCGATTCATCGTTGAACTATAAAGATTCCTAGATCCACCAATCATTTCATGTCCGAAACATTATTCATATCAATTAATTGATTTAATTAAAAAAAATATTCCTCATCAAATAACTACACTGAATACAAGATACAAATTTATCTTTTATTTATAATTTAATAAAATAACTATCAATGTATGCACCATATGTAAAATGGAATATGGTTTAGTTAATATTATTATCCATGATAAATGAAATGTATCAGTTTGAAGAAATTAATTTTCAAATTATCATAGGAAATTCAATATTTAAAGGGATTTAAAAGGATCCAATGAAGTGAATGTGAATTATATATTTGGTGAAATAAATCATAAACCATATATTAGAAAAAAGGATGGAATCAATACAACATATCCATATGAAGTAAAAAATAATGGTTTCCATCATTGATGAAGAGAAACAATAAAAAAATATCATTTAAAATCATTATCGAGATAAAAATTTTTTATGTAAAACAACTTATTTGTAGATCACCTATGAAAAAGTTTTCTTTAAAAAAACCCTTTTAAACAATCCATGTAATCTTCATCAAAATTATAATGGGTAAACCTATACAAGCTGTACAAGGTAAAAATAACATTCTTTTTACACATTTAAAGGTTAAAAAGGCTTGTTAGGAAAGAGACTATAAGATTACATTGAAATCATTAGTAAACTAAAAAGAGTAAAAATGAATTTACCAAATCATTTCAAAACAAATTTGGAAAACATTTTAATAAAACATTATTTCTAGAAGAAAATAGGTTCTCTAACTAAGAGAGGAATAAAGTTTGGTTTTTGAAAAAACATTTTCTAAGACATGATGAGTAATGATTAGTGGAAAATGGTACTAATACTTGAAAAATGTCATGAATAAAAAGAGGATTATAAAATTAAATGTTTTTTTTGGACAATGGTCATGCAATTTCTTATAATGGAAATACCATTTAAATATCATTAAAATTATTATGGAGGAAAATAATCTTTATACATTCCAAAGTGTCATATACCACATTGAAATATATTAAATCATGAATCACATAAAGGAATATTATTAAATGAAATTTTATGACACCATGAAAGAAAAATAATTGATTATATAATATTAAAAATGAGTAGTAGATACACTACAAAAAATATGTATGTGGTGAATATGACATTTATCTCACATATGTAAAAACATAGATGATAATCCATTACCTTGATTTTCATTTCGAGTCAATGTCCTTTAAATTCATTGATAATAAAATTCTGTTACTTTAATACTTTATTGAGGATATTTTTCATTAATTTTATTTCACTTTTTACAATTTTGTATAAAACTACATAAATAATTATGTTTACATTTGGTGTTTTGACTAAATTTAGTTTATGTGTCATAAACTACTTTGGTAGGTTAACTATGTAAAATGGGTCATTATATAGAATATTCATAATAATAAACATGACATTATTATCATATTTATATAGTAATTATATTTTTAAAATCAATCACTAAATATAGTTATGAAAAATGAATCAACATTGTGATCATGATGATGGTTGGTTTTACATACACATTAGTAATGTTCCCATTTTTCTGTGATCTTTATGGAAAGAAGGTAAGTAGCTTTAAATAATTCCAAAATGATAATTATACCATAAAAACAATATATTTAATTATTTATACCAACATAAAGTGTTTTTTTAGGAAAAAGTAATCACATCGTGTTGAGGAGACAATGGTCCATACGCCCATGATCAACGTTATCACTTCTTAGTGTGTGTGAAAGGGCAATAAATAAAATGATATATATATATATATATATATATTATATTTCCAGAACTATAATGATGTAATTAATATAAAATAGATGTTACTATTTTTTCCTATGATTAATCTTGATCATCATTTATACATTTTGTTGATCGTGTAATTGAATCAAGTCGCTTTGAGGGGGCGGTAGTGCGCACTTCCTCAAATGATGTTATCACATTAACTCAAAATGGAATGTATTAAAGGTATCAGTTATAAAAGTATTAAATAAGTATAAATAGATAATAAATATCAGATATATCATATATATATATATATATAAATATTTTATATCCTAATGACTACCATGAATGGTGGTAAGGGAAAAACAAACAATTTTTATTTCATGAGGTAGTAGCTCATCGTACATAGATTCAGTATGTTTGTTACCCATTATATGGTAGGTTGTATAAGTGTAGTAAAAACATCAATGAAAACCAGTATAGTATTTTTAATATACATTTTTTTATAAAATAATATAATAATAACAGATGATGGTATGGGGAATGGAAATATAATTAAAAAACATGGTAAACGATGTTACCTCTTAATCGGGTACTTACTTTTGGTTTGCAAAAAAATGATTCATGGGTAGTATTTATTCCCAAAAAGACGCTTTAATGTACATGGGAGGGATTTTGGGTAGGTATATGGGAATATATTGACCGAACCTAAGTGGTTTGAGATGTGTGAATATTAAGGGGAGGTGGTGGCCTTTTATAGGGAAGGAAAATGACTCACATGGAATTTTTGGAAACATGTTATGTGTACACATGTTTTCACCTGATAAAATTCCTAAAATATCAAGAAAACTAAATAATGTAAGATTTATGGTTGATATATGGCCATCCAATGGGTTTTGACCAAGTGGATATGTCATTTGGCTCTCTAAGATAATGGATTATCTCTTTATTATGCTCATTTTTTTCCTTAATAATTGAAATTAATTTCAATTTATTTCACTAATCATTTTGGTAAAAAATATGATAACATTATTAGAAATCATAAAGTATTATTATTAAAAATATGGAATCCATATTTCCAAATTATAATCATTGAAAATTTCCAAAATTAATGTAAAATTTATCCCGTAATGGGATAATAATACTAGTTATAATGTAATAATATCCATATGTTTTATATGTTTTTATAGTAAATTTCAAGGTGAAATTGATTCCAATTAAATAAATTATATTAATAGAAATAATATTATCTAATTGATATTTGAAGAAAATTAAAATTATAAATTAATCATATAAATAATTTATATGAAAACCAGGTTTTGAACTAAAATTTTGTATTTTCAATTATTCATTAAAAATTGATTATTTAATTAAAATATCAAAAGTTCACCTGAGCTAAATTATTATGTTTATATTTCAAATATTAATTTTATTTTGACATATTATATCTATTAAAGTGTAAAAATTCAGATTCAAAATGGGTTCTCCCTTAAAAGGTGGTAAAATTACGTTTATAAAAATATAGGTTTTTGGGTAAAATATAGTTTGTTCATATCTTATTTTTATAAAACCTAATGGATGAATATAATAGATAAATTCAATAATATATATATATATATCATTAATATATGTTGAATATTGTAATTAATTTAATCTATTAGAAAAAAATAACTTATTGAGCATAAAAATAGGTTTTTTTAAAATAATCACATTATATGAAATTGATTATTATTAACATTTAAAATAAATTTATAACCAATTAATTAATTATATAATTTTATAAACCAAAATTTTTATAATTTAGTTGTTACTATTCATAACTGCTAATTTAATGGCATGTTTATATCTCATTTTATTTTAATAATATATTATTGTTTGATAAAATATGGTCTTTCATGTAATGCAAGCCATCGAGGAATGTCATTCCGGTATAAATTGCATGCTAACTCGGTTTTGGATACATTGAAATATATTGGATATTTTTAAATAATAAATATATTATTTTGTATCTAGATATTATATTACATTATGTGTTTGGTTTCGCATGTCTTACACGCTATTGAATTAAAGGTTCTTTATTTTATATTTTCGAGGCACTACAAATGAATGAAATAAAAAATTATTGGATTTCATGTCTAAGGTACATGAAAATCTATACTTTCAAAACCTTTCACAAGATGTACTAAAACTATGGATATAAGTCCTCTTAATTTTGAAAAATTATTTGTCTCATGGGAACATGTCGATACATTGAATGGCAATATAATATCTAGTCTCCACCTTACATTTGTTGTATAACTAATTCCTCGTATCCAATAATAAAAATAAATATCATGCCTTATGAAATATTCATATTGATTAATGAATATATATTTATCAATAATTCAATAGTTAATCAAATATTTGTCAATGTGAACACCGTATGTTGAAATGATATATAGTTTAAGAAGTAACAATATCTATTGTATGAGAATATTAATTTTAATTTTTTTTGTATAATTATTACTATAATGTTTTTTCAAGATAAATTTAATAATCACCAAAGGATATGTGAATGATAAGATAATCACTGATAACATTCTCGAGGAAGATATTATTTAAACATTCCAATCTGTCTCATGCCACGTTGAATCATTTGGATGACACTCCCCCATGAAATAAATGAAAATTTAAATGGCATAAAAATAAGTATATTCATGATATAACCTGTAAAAGGGCAGCATATTCAACATATAAAAATGAATTGGATCATATTAACAAATAGTTCTCAAGGAAATTTAAATTGAAGTGAAATCCCTAACTACTTAATAAATTTTGATTAACAAGTAAAATAAATGAGATATATTAAAAAACATTAAATAACATTAATATATAATAATTAATTATATATCATATCAAAATGGGAGGAAGTTACACCACACAAAAGAAGTGAGTAGTGTTAATTGTGTATTCCACACTGAAAGAAAATTGAGACAAGAATCCCTTACCATGACGCTGACTTGTCTCGTGTGTCTTTATATTATTGAATAATAAACTTATGTTAATTATTAGTTACGTAATAAACTTTTTCATGTTTATAATTACATTATTTCACTTCTTTAAATTTTGCTATCAACTATTTTAAAAAGTGAGTTTATGTTGGGTGTTTTTGACTAGATTTGGTTAATGTGTAAAAAAATGTATTTGGTAAGCTGACTATGGTAAAATGGGTCACTATATATACATATATAGACTAATAATAATGAAATATTATTATTATTTAAACATAAATTATACTTTTAAAATAAAACATGATATATGGTGAAGAAAATTGATCCAACATTACAATCATGGAGATAATCGGTCGTATGTACAAATAAGAAATGCTTCCATTTTTCAATGATCATTATGAAAGTAAGGTAAGTAACTCAATATATTTCCATAATTATAATTATATAACATAAACTATGATTTTAATTATATATACTTATATATATAATTCTAGTGATGTAAAATGAATCACATCATGTCGAGGAGATGGTAGTCCACACATACACGACAAACATTAATACTTTTTAGTGTGTGAAATGGGTTATAAAAAATGACATATTATGTTTACCAAATAGTAATTATGTATTTAATATCATATATATATATATCATTTATGTTACATATTTTTAATTAAAATGATGGTTTATATATTCCATTTATAGTGTGAATAAATCACATTGCTTTGAGGAGGTAGTAATCCACATATCCAAAAATGATGTTATCGTATTTACAAAAAATTGAATGTATAAATGTATATGTAATAAGATAATTATATATGAATAAATAAAATAAAATAATATATATATATTATATATAAATATATTTTCCATAATAATGATTAACCATGATAGGTGGTAAAATAAAATTGAACAACTTCATTTCGTGAGGCGGTAGTTCTCCGTACTCATAAAGGGTAGGTTCTTTACCCATTAGTTAGATGTTTCTATAAGTGTATGTCAATAAATTAATATAATAACATATGGGTATAATGAGGATACTGGGATTTTATATATTCATGATATAATGTTATTTCTGGCAGTGGAAAATGAAAAGGAAACTAAAGAGCTTGAGGAAAGATGATACCTTTTCTTTGGGTAGCTCCTTTTTATTTTCAAGAAATGGATTCCCTGGATGTCTTTATTTAGAAGGGGAGGCTTATAGGATGATGGGAGGAAATTTGGAGATCTATTTGGGAAAATATTGTTCTATATAAAAGTTATGGAGAGGTTTGAGGATGTTGGAGGAGATGAGGCCTTTTTATAGCGGAGGAGGAGTGGCACTCTTGTAAATTTTTCCAAAGGGAATTTCAATCACATTTTTTCCTTGGTATGTTGTTGCAGAAATGGTCCAAATTCTCTAAATAGTAGTATAAGGTCTACTTATGGCCATTCAATGGCCTTTTCACAAGTTTATAGGTCATTTACGTCCATAATATTATGGTCCAGTCCTTTGTTAAGACGATTTTTCCCTCAATCATTGTAATTAACCTTAATCAAATTCCGTAATATTTTTGTTCAAATACTATAATAAAATTATTAGACATTATAAATTATTCAAATTCCAAATATTGAATCAATTTTACTATATTTCATTTTTATATGTTTCATAAATTAATTTAACATTAACCCATAGAAGGGATGACAGTGCAGTCTTTTAATGTAAAATTGTTAAAAAGATTTGTTTGATTTTTATACAATTTCAAATTGAAATTGATTCAAATGAACTAAATTGGATTAATTGATAAAATTTATTCTTATTAAAATTTAAAATTAATTGAAATTATATTTTATCCTGATAAATAACTCAAAAGAAAAAGATGTTTTTAATTAGAATTCTTTATTCGTCATTATTCATTAAAAATGTAACTTTAAAGATAAAATACCAAAAATTTACTGTAACATTTTTTTTATGTTCCAATATCAGGAATTAGGATTATTTTTACTTACAATATTTATAAAAGTTAAAAAAATGGGATTTAAAATAGGTTCACCATTAAAAGGTGTTAAAAGATCCTTAATAAAAAACAGGTCTTTATGTTTAATATTGGGTCTCTTTTTATATTATGTATATTGAATCTATTTGATGAAAATTAAAAATAATTGATTGAATAATATTTATAAATATATATATATATATATATATATTAATTTAATACTAATAACTAATTGTAATTAATTTAATTTATTAGGATAATACATCATTGTGAGTATAAAAATAGATTTATAAAAAAATATTCTATCTATATTGAATTGGTTTATATATTAATTTCCAATTAATAGGTAGCCAATAAATTCAAATATAAATTCTCATTGTAACATCCCAGATAAATGACGAATAAGACATATTTCATATTTAATAATATTTGTGAATTAAATAATAATTTTACCATAAAAGGGTTTCTATGTTTGATGGCGTACCCGATACGCAACAATGGGTTTTTTTGAAATCTTACGTTGCAAAATAATAATATAATATTATTATTTTAAATGATAGTTAACTCCTAGAAGTTGTAGTGGAGGGAATGAACAAAACTAACTACAATATGATTATACATGTTTTTTAGATGTATTTACTTTTATCCAATAAAATTTAGAGCCTTAAAATGTGAATGAATCTAATTTTAAGCATAATTTACATTAAAAGGCCGATTTACCGCCTTTTAATGGAGAATCCTTATTAAATCAAGTTTTGGTCATATTTATATGTTCTAATTGACAAAATATAATCCCTTTTTAGAGTTGGGACATCAAATTTTACTTCGGGTAATTTTTTTTTGGGTATTTTACTGATAAATTTCATTTTTTAATGAATAGTGAAAAATATTGTATTTTAATTCAAAAGTGCCTTTTAATATAATTTATTAATATGGTTATATTATATTTCTAATTGGTTTTAAAGTGAAAATAAAATATATTTTTACCATTTTATCCAATGTTGGTCATTGGAAGCATTTCACTTTGAAATTGGACATAAACAAATATCAATCTTTTGAAAGTTATTATTTATTAAAAACAAGCTATTTTTTTAACAACGGGAATTAATCTATAAATTAATTAATTCCACTTCTATGTATTGAATTTTTAAAAATAGACTTCAATTTTGAATTTGGAATATCAAATAATTCTTAGGCTGAATGTTTGGTATTTTTCTGAAAAACATCAATTTTTGATGAATACTGACACCACTTAGTGGTAGTTAAAAAACTGACGTTTTCATTTAAATAAAATTTTACCACTTTTGTGAATTGAATTTCAAAAATCCGACATACATGGTTGTTATGAAGAAGTAAAATTTGGTTCATTAAGATGAATTTTTTTTGGTGAATAGTAACTTTTGACTTTTATTTTCTGCGATTAAAGGTAAATAAGGTAATTCAAGGATAAAAGAATATTATAATAATTCAAAAGTAACTTAACACATGTCCTAACCTTATTTTTTCAGTCATTAACGACCATGTGAATATTTGGGTCCATTTTGGGACCCCTTTGATCTACTTGGAAGTTATAATGACAATTCAGATTAATTAATTTAAAGTAAAGGCCAAAATGACATAAACCAAAATCTTTTAGTAATTAATTTGTATATGGTGTTGTATAAGTTCTATTTTCAACTATAAATATTCTTCGGAAAGCTAAAAATCATTCCTATATCATGGTATTCTTTTTATAATTTTTAGACCTGAAATAAATTAAATTATATATGACATAATAATGATGCAGTATTTACCACATTCATAAATGATTAAATAAATAAGATTATAATGATTAAAATATTTTCCAAAACATGTCAAATTCAGATTGGATGATTTTATTTCGACACTGAATCATCTTATCTTATAATATAGTTATTTTGGGACCATTAGAAACCTAATATAATTATATAATAAAATAATAGTTTCTCACATTCTTAAAGAGCGCCTCCCCCCCCCTTAAAAAAGGAGACCACTTCTAACCAAATTCCTCACACATTTCAATCTATTTGGATCATCCATCATCTGATAAATTAAGCTGTCAACATCCCTATACTCCTCTTAGAAGCCTTAACTTGGTAATAAGTCACTAAATGAGTCCTTTGGTTCAAACCAAAGGGAGTTACCCAAATTAAAGGTAACTGTTTCTCTTAAATTGTTTTCTATTATTTTACTTCTCCAACCCCTAAACTCTTTTTATTTATTTATTTTGTAAAAACACCAGTATACACAATATAATAGGATAATTTTATAAGAGTTATTCGAACTACACATACACACACATCCATATAGTGGATGAAGAACATAATGTTTCTGTGGATGACAAACTAACGCCTAACGAAACGATGATTGTTCAATTACATCTTACCACCTCTCATGGTTTCCATTATGATGGAACTGTATTTATATATGATATATGTTATGATTATGATTTCTTTATTCTTCTGTACTTCCAAATTATATCAAACCTTTATGGTTTCTATAGTGGGTAAATACGATAATCTCATTTGAGGAAGTGCAGACCACCGCCACCTCAAAGTGATTTGATTCGTTAATGCCTTATGTGGAATGTATAAAGGATGGAGTTAACAATATTATATATGATATTATAATGGAATTATAAAATAACTATGTATCATTATGATTTATTTCCATTAAAATAAGAAATAGAAATGAAAGTAGCGTTCATGCGTACGTACGGCTTACCCTCTCCATGAACGGTGCATTTCATTTCTTACCTCTAAATGTTATGTACTATTATAAAAACATGTATATATTGGATATATATGCTATATAAGATATCAAAATCATGAATATAATTCTTTATATAATGAAATATTTACCACATGGACAACTTGTAAATATAAGGTGTTCATTTTGACTCAAGTACCAAATATCGACAAAATGAATGTTATTCACTTAACTGATTACATAATGATTAAAACATGGTAATAAGTGATATAAAAGGAATAATAAAATTGAAAAAGGTTCTTAAGAAAGTATAAATTAACATTAGTTTTTTATTTATGATATTAATGAACGACCAAGTCACGTCGGACATGAGGTAAGGGATCTGACCTCCCTCTTTTTTTTCAAGTACTCTCTTTTATGTCATTTGATTTATGATTCATGTTCTTATGATGAAGGATGTTCTTTTATATTCACCATTCTGTACTTTTTTTTCATATGATGAGAGACCCTCTCTTACTTGAATCAATTCATTTTCAGAATTATTAAGTGGCGTCGTTAGGATACCGAATTTTTGTAAGGGATTTTCTAATCTCACATTTAATTCTGTGTGATTTCCATTGTTCGTCACTTATTCATTGCATGTGGTGTATTGTGTATTTACATTTGATATATATTATCATTATTATCATTATATTCATGGTATTTTTTGATTAATTTTGTGGTTATTCACTTTTGGTCATACGAATCAGTTGATTTCAACTTTGTAAAGGGTTTCGTCTAACTTTTTATTCCCGTGAGATGCATGCTATATTTGCCACTATTTACTTTTGTGTGGTGTATGTACAGCCCATGGTTGTACTCTTTATCTAATATACTTTTATTTATGGGTATTTACATCTTCATTTTATGATCCTTATTTCATGCGGTGTATGTTTTGTAAGTTACCAAATCGGGAAGAAAACTATTCACCCTCCTCTTTATAAAAGACTTCTTTTTGTTATGTATTATAATTTACATCTTATTATGTTGGGATATATTCTTATATATCCTTGTTGATGTAAAATTTATATCAAAGTGATGATATTCCTTTTTTTATCTCAACAACTCATTTTCTGAATTTTAATGTGACGCTATTAGGCTGTCCAATTTTTTCAAGGGAACCTCTTAACCCAATTTCAATTCATTGGGTTCAACTTGTACTTATTGAATATTTCATACAATGAATATATATTAATGACCTATGATTGTTTTAAACTTAATATCCACTTATATTGGGTTTTTTTATATTTGTCACACATAATTATGTGATTGATTTATCCTTAATTTAAGGATACCGTCTTTATAAGGCATTTCATCTCAATTTACATTTCTATTGAGAGTTCATTGTTGTTATGCACCAATTAACTCTTATATGGTGTATATAATGTAATTTGAAATATTATATCATTATTCCCTGTATTATCATGATATTATAAACTTCTGATTAAAAGTTATTTCTCAATTATTTGTATTCAAGCGTCTCTTTTTTTTTTGTTAAAAACTATTTAACTAAAATATTGTATTAAATGTTTTAAAGATTTATTATTCTAAATATTTCTCATTAATGTCCATGATTTAAAAATGGGTTTTAGGATTTATTTATATGGACATTAATGTTTTCAAATGATAATTCATTTAAAATTTCAAAGTGGTATGAGACACTTTGATTCAAAAATCTCTTTTTAAATGGTTTTGAAAATGATTTGATAAAACATTGTTTATTTAAATATCTTGATTTGATATATTGTAATGAGGAAATGTTATCATTACTTTATACATGTGTTATATGTTATGATTATGTTATGGTTATTTGGCATTGTTTATGTATTTGGATGGTTCTGTGACAATCATAGGGTGGGTGATTCCGAGATAGGTCTCCAATGCATTGGGTAATGTGACGGAGGTAAACATGATGTTTATCCTAAGAGATTTATAGAATATACTATGTTGGATATTCCAAATGTTACTCCCTATGTAGCTATTATAGTTACATTGTATGTTTGATATGGATGCCATAAGTAACCTTTTTGATTTATGATTTGAGTGTGTTATTCATAAATCTCCTGATTTCATAAGGTATGTTATGATTGAAAAGTATGGTTTCATTGATTTGTATTTATTAATGGTCTAATGTTTTCCTTCCTTATTTAATAACACTTACTGAGATTTTATGCTCATACAAAGTTTTTGAAATGTTATCCACAGGACTTAAAGATGAATTGGTTCAAGGATGGGATCAAGGAAAAGCCATGTTGTCTAAAACATGGAACTCGGCATGTTTATTTTTAAGAGTTTTTTTATGAAAAAAATAAATACTCTGTAGTAGTGTCTACTTGTAATATGAAAGTTGTTATACAATAGTTATGTACTAATTCTTAAAACTCTAAACCTCAAAAGATCCTCAAAGTGAATTATTCATTTAATTCAATATTATGTAATGTTTAAGGACGAGTCCTTATCGATGGTATTAGAGGTCAGTTTAGACAACTTTAGAGATTATGAATTTTCGTTAGACATATGGTTAGTCCCTATATATTATTTCAGTTAAATCCTTGTTTTATAACTTTTTCAGATCAAGGAAAGTCAGTTACAAATGGAAGGAGGAGGATCTCAAATGACATTCCTATCTCTTCTTGATGACATGCTTGCAATAATGATTTCAAAGTCATCTTCGGATGATTGTGAAACTTTTTCTAGCATAAAAATCACTTGCAAGTAGTTGTATGAGATATCAAACACCTCCAATATACCTCTTTATCATCGTGGGTCATGGGTTGTATTTAGAAAAATCCTATCTTAATGATATTCTCATATTTTCAAGAAAGGTAAATATTATCAAGGCATTTTAAAATATTTTACCTTATCATATGATTTTGAAGCATATAATGATTTTAAAAAAGGTGCTGAAGAAGGAGAACCTTGCGCAACCTATTTATATTTGATTTTAAAATATATTCTCTCAGCACATACTTATTGTATTTTAAAAGGATCATTAATTGAAAGTTTCAACTCAATTTCGGTTCGACTGTTTTATAGAAATCATGTTTTATCAGATGTTTTGAAATTATATTTCAAACATGATTATTTTCCAAAACTGTTTTTCTATGAACACCCATATGACCCATGTTGTCCAAGGTGTATTTGAATGGAGGAAACAAATGATTTTTAAGGATCTCTAAATCATTGTGTCAATGCATGGAACTTCTACCAACGTGGAGAAGATGACGACGAAACCAAATGGACACCATGATCAAGGTATGATGTTCTTCATTTTGGGGATTTTTTTATTTTATCATATGGTGGTAAAATAAGACATCAAGAATTAAGATGTTGAGATCATAATGAATTTGGATGAAGATGAGAGGAATTAGAAAACTTTTGAGGTTAAAACATGTTAGGGTAATTTTTGAGTTTTATAAAAAGGAAATCTCATAGGATGGGTGACAACTCGTCACATCCGGAAAGGATTTATGAATAGAACCCACAACCGAAGGGAGACTAGGGTGCATCACGTACCACTGGCCTACTTAAAGTCCCTGTTTAGTAGGACTTAGTTTTTTAGTAAAATTCTTTTATGGAACAATAATAAGTTGATTTTTGGAACTTATGTTTTATCAAAAGGATATAAATAGCATTGAAAAATGATTTAGTGATTAAGTGATAAATGGTTGTTGTGGAAGATGTTCTCTCTTTTGAGGAAACACTATTTGCCTAAGAAAGATAGAATACTAAGGAATTTCAATTGTGGAATAATGGTTCAAATTTTAATTTGGTAGAATCTATGTTTTTATTATGGACACAAGATTATTTGATTTATTTATGAAAATGATTAACCTATCATGGAGAATATGTGATTAGGTTAATTAATTTTTAATATAAGACATTATGAGAAAACTGGTGTTACTTGGAGATAAATGTTAAGGTGTATCTTCGAAGTCTATGTAATTAAATCCTTATGAGATTTGGGTAACAATCAATGTTTGGATTAATTTTAAATAATTTGTGGAACAGTTGTCTATTGAATGGCCTTTGTTGATCTTTGGGTTTCTTTAAGACAAATTTTGGATATTAAGAGTAGTTTCTCTTTATGTAAAAGTTTATATTTTTTGGGGATTATCTGATCTTGTACTAAATGTTTTGGTTTTTGTTAATATCTAAAGACAAGGGAAATATATAGTTCATCTTTTTTGGATTATCTTATTCTCTCGATGATGATTATAGCACTTTTTATGTAAACAAGTCATCCTGAATACTCATCGTATATAAGAAATATGAGTTTGTGTTAGAAATCTAGTGAAGGAATAAAGTCTAAACGAAAATTAATTTTGTTTCTATAAGTTTTTAGTTAAGCTAAAAAATAAATTCCTCAATGAAATGTAACATAAAACAAAAACCTTGTCTGTTAAATTTTCCTTCTGGGAAATCAAAGTCTGTTTAACCCATCACATGTTTGTTATCTTCTGGTGGTTAACTTTATCCTAAAAATGTTTTCTATCACTCTCCATCAGAACTTGATGGTTTTTTTCTATTACATATTCATGTTTTCATGGAATCCTAGTATGTGTTGTCTCAGGTAACCATTGTACTTCTCTTCCTCTATTTTAATGTGATAGTTTTATTGATTGTATTTCCGATGTGAGGCTTTAAATAAAGTTTCCAAGCATAGTTTTAAAATTGTGAGGACACAATTCCCTAAAAGGGGGGAAGGATGTAACATCCCAGATAAATGAATAATAAGACATATTTCATATTTATTAATATTTGTGAATTAAATATTAATTTTCCATTAAAATGGTTTCTATGTTCGATAGCATACCCGATACACAACAACAGGTTTCTTTCGAATCTTACGTTTCACACTAATAATATAATATTATTATTTTAAATGGTAATTAACTCCTAGCCATTGTAGTGGCGGGAATTAATGAAGCTAACTACAATATGATTATACATGATTGTTAGATGCATTTACTTTTATCCAATAAAAGTTAGAGGCTTAAAATGTCAATTAATCTAATTTTATGCATAATTTACATTAAAATGACGATTTACCGCCTTTTAATGGAGAACCCTAATTAAATCATGTTTTGCTCATCATTATATGTTCTAATTAACCAAATATAATCCTTCTTTAGAATGGGGACATTAAATTTTACTTTGGTAATTTTTTTTCATATTTTTTGGATAAAGTTCATTTTTTAATGAATAGTGAAAAATATTGTATTTTAATTTAAAAAGTGCCTTTTAATGTAATTTTTTATATTGTAAGATTATCTTTTTAAATGGGTTTAAAGTGAAATTAAAATAAACAAGTATCAATCTTTTGACAGTTATTGTTTCATAAAAACAAGCTATTTGTTTTAACAATGGGAATTAATTTGTAAATTAATTAATTCCACTTCTATGTTTTTAATTTGGAAGAATAGACATAAATTTTTAATTTGGAATATCAAATAATTATTAGGCTGAATTTTTGGTATTTTTCTGAAAAAATTAAATTTTTGATGTATAGTGACACCACTTAGTGGTAGTTAAAAACAGACTTTTTCATTTAAATGAAATTTTTCTACTTTTTTGAATTTAATTTCAAAAATCCGGAATAAATGGTTGTTATCAAGATGTAAAATGTGGTTCATTAAGATGAAAATAATTTTTTGTGAATAGTAACTTTTGACATTTATTTATCGCGATTAAAGGTAAATAATGTAATTTAGGGTTAATAGAAATTATAATAATTCATAATTACCTTAAAACTTGTCCTAACCTTATTGGTTGAGTCATTAACTAACATAGGAATCTTTGGGTATATTTGGGGACAAATTTGATCCACTTGGAAGTGATAATGACAATTTAGATTAATTAATTTAATGTAAAGGCCAAAATGGCATAAACAAAAATATTTTAGTAATTAATTTTTATATGGTGTTATATAAGTCATATTTTCAACTATAAATATTATTTGGAAATATAAAAATCTTTCCTATATCATGGTATTTTTTTAATTATTTTGAGACATCATATAAATTAAATTAGTTATGACACTATAATGATTCAGTATTTACCTCATTAATAAATGATTTAAATATATAAGATTATAATGATTAAAATATTATCCAAAACATGTCAAATTCTGATTGGATGATTTTATTTCGACCATGACTCATTTTATATTCGAATAAAATTATTTTTGAACTATTAGAAACCTAATATCATTAAATAATAAAATAATAGCTTCATAGTTTCCTATAGAGCCCCTCCTCCCCCTTATAAAAGGAGACCACTTCTAACCAATTCCTCACACCTCTCAAGCCATTTGGATCATATAACCTCTACCCAATTAAGCTCTCAACATACCTATCCTCCTCTTAGAGGCTTTAACTTAGGCATAAGGCACTTCAGGAAGTCCTTTGGTTCAATCCAAAGGGAGTTACCCAAATTAAAGGTAACTGTTTCTCTTAAATTGTTTTCTTTTATTTTACTTCTCCAACCCCTAAACTCTTTTTATTTCTTTCTTTTGTAAAAAAACCAGTATCCTAAATATTATATTATGTTTTTATAATAATTATTCGAACTACACTTACACACACCTCTATCAAATGGATTAAGAACATAATGATTATGTGGATGGCAAACTAATGCCTCACGAAATGATGATTGTTCAATTACATCTTACCACCTCTCATGGAGGAAATTATGATGGAACTATTTTTATATATGATCAATGAAATGTTTATGATTTCGTTATGCTACTGTACTTTCCAATTATATCAAACCTTTATGGTTTCCATAGTGGGTAAATACGATAATCTCATTTGAGGAAGTGCGGACTACCGCCCCCTAAAAATGATTCGATTCATTAATGCCTTATGTGGGATGTATAAAGGATGGAGTTAATGATATTATATATGAAATTTTAATATAATTATAATATCCTATTTATCATTATTTTTTATTTCCATTAAAATAAGAAATATAAATGAACGTAGTGTTCATGTGTACGTACGCCATACTATCTCTATGAATGGTGCATTTCATTTCTTAGCTCTAAATGTTATGTACTATTATAAAAACATGTATATACTTGATATATATGATATATATGATATTTAAATCATGAATATAATTATGTATATAATGAACTATTGAACACATGGACAACTTGTAAATACAAGGTGTTCATTTTGACTCAAGTACCAAATATCGACAAAATGAACGATATTAACTTAAATGATTACATAATGTTTATAACATGGTAATAAGTGATATAAAAGTAATAATAAACTTGAAAAATGTTCTTATGAAATTATAAATTATCTTTAGTTTATTATTCATGATATTAAAGAACGATCGAGTCATGTCGGACACGAGGTAAGGGATCCGACCTCTCTCTTTCTTTTCAAGTACTCTCTTTCATGTCATTTGATTTATGCTCCATGTTCTTATGTTGAAGTATGTTATTTTATATTCACCATACTTTAATTTTTAATTTAATATAATGAGAGACCCTCTATTACTCTCATAAATTCATTTTAGGAATTTTTATGTGGCGCCGTTAGGCTACTGAAGTTTTGTAAGGGATTTTCTTATCTCACTTTTAATTCTGTGAGATTTACATTGTTCGCCACTTATTCATTGCATGTGGTGTATTGTGTACTGCCATTTGATATATATTATCATGATTCTAATTATATTCATGGTATTATATGATTCATTTTGTGTTTATTAACTTTCAGTCATATGACTCAGTTGATTTCAACGTGGTAAAGTGTTTCGTCTCACTTTTTATTCCCGTGAGATTCATGCTATATTTTCCACTATTTACTTTTGTGTGGTATATGTACTACCCATGATTGTACACTTTATGTAATATAATTTCATTTATTAGTATTTAAATCTTCATTGTATGATCCTTATTCTATGTGGCGTATGTTTTGTAAGTTACCAAATCGGTAAGGGAACTATTCACCCTCCTCTTTATAAATGACTTCTTTTTGTTATGTCTTTTAATTTAAATCTTATTATGTTGGGATATATTTTTCTATATACTTATTGATTTAAAATTTATATCAAAGTGATGATATTCCTTTTTTAAGCTCATCAACTCATTTTCTAAATTTTAATGTGACTCCGTTAGGCTGTCGAATTGTTACAAGGGAACCTCTTAACCCAATTTCAATTATTTGGGTTCAACTATTACTTATTGAATATGTCATACAATGAATATGTGTGAATGACCTCTGATTGTTTTACACTTTATATCCACTTATATTGGGTGAATTTATATTTTTCACACATAATTATGTGATTGATTTATCCTTAATTTAAGGATACCATCTTTATAAGGTATTTCATCTCAATTTACATTTCTATTGAGACATCATTGTTGTTATGAACAAATTCACTATTATATGGTGTATATACTGTCCTTTGAAATATTATATCATGAATCCCTTTATTCTGATGATATTATAATGTTTTGATTAAAATTTATTACTCAATTTTTTGTATTTAAGTGTCTCTCTTTTTGTTAAAAACTCTTTAACTAAAATATCGTTTTAAATGTTGTAAAGATTTATTATTCTAAATATTTTTCATTAATGTCCATGATTTCAAAATGGGTTTTAGGATTTATTTATATAGACATTAATGTTTTCAAATTATAATTCTTATAAACACTTCAAAGTGGTATGTGACACTTTGATTCAAAAATAACTTTTTTAATTGTTTTGAAAATAATTTGATAAAACATTGTTTATTTCAATATCTTGATTTGAAATATTGGAATGTGGAAATGTTATCTTTCCTTTACACAATTGTTAAATATTATGATTATATTATGGTTATTGGGAATTGTTTATGTATACGGGTGGTTCTGTGATAAACCTAGGTTGGGTGAGCCCGGGATAGCTCTCCAATGCATTGGGTAACGTGACAGAGGTAAACATGATGTTTCCCCATCCAACGGCCCGAAGGCCTTAAATTTTTATATATATGATAATCCACCTTTTTTAGGGTAAGGGGGAACCCATCGACAACAACATCATTGAAAAAAAATAAGCGAAGATGGGGGAAACAACAAGATGAATGAGACAAGAAGATCATGCCAGGAGGTCTAAGGGGGCCTGAAATGATGTAGGCCAAGATCATCAACTTTTACCAGGTTAACCCCCTCGGGCTTAAGGGAACTTGCATCAAGAAAGTAAATGTTATCTGGACCCTCTATATCAACAGAGCCAAGATGGTCCACGACCTGGTTCCCCTATGTAGCTGTGATAGCTACAATGTAATTTTGATATGGATGCCATTAGTAACCTTTATGATTTATGATTTGTGTGTGTTACTCATAAATCTCATGATTTCATAAGGTATGATATGATTGAAAACTATGGTTTCATTGATTTGTATTTATTGATGGGATAATGTTTTCCTTCATTATTTTATAACCATTACTAAGATTTTATTCTCATCCCATGTTTTTGAAAAGTTTTCAACAACAATTAAAGATGAATAGGTTCAAGTATGGGATCAAGGAAAAGTCATACTGTCTAAAACATGGAACTGGACATGTTTCTTTTTAAGAGTTTTTTTATGAAAAAAATAAATACTCAGTTGTAGTGTCTACTTGTAATATTCAAGTTCTTATGTAATAGTTATGCCCTAATTCTCTAAAACTCTAAACCTGAAAAGATCCTCAATGTGAATTATTCATTTAATTCAATATAATGCAATGTTTAAGGATGATTCCTTATACTCATAAATTAATGGATAGGTTATATTAAACAATATTTTTAATAATATATAATTGTTTGGTAAAAATCGACCTTTTGTGTTATGCAATCCATCAAGGAAAGTCATATTTGCATTTAACACAAGATGACCTTGGTATTCTGTGTATAGAAAGAAAAAAAATTTGTGAGTCACAAAATAAAAACATCGTGTTTTTATACAGTATTCATAGAAAAAATATTTTATTTATTATAGAAGTAAAATACAATAAATTCATGTGGTGTTACATTCTCCCAAACTTAATTAAATTTAATGCTCACAATTTATAATTGATAACGTAAATTCAAGGGATATACATTTGGGAAAAAATATTTTTGAAAAACCCACATTGTGAATGGGTTTAGTGACTCATATTCTTAATAAGATAGAAAGGAAAGTACAAATTTTGGATAACTAGGATCCCTAGTAGGAGAACATTGGGGGAAAATGGAAACATGGATATGGAAGAAAAATATTACAATATAGTTATGATGGATAGTTCTGATGAACATGATTGGATGAATGTTGTTGAGCACAATACAATAAAATAGTTGTGTGAATAATGGTCCTTGATATCATAAAAATTTATTATAATAGGAGAATATTTTTGTTTCAATATCGTTTTCCCCTAGAGTTGAGAAATTATTTCACAGTCTATGAATATAAGAAAATATACATTTCTATAAACACAATATGTTAATTTGATTATTCCTTAAACTACATATACTTCATCTATTAGTAATAGATGGTACACATAGTGAACTAATACATTAATCTATAAAACCTAATTCAAATAATAACTTAAACCATTTCTTAAATGATTGAATTTTCAAAATGATTATGATCCAACAATTTAGAAGGAAGGCCATTGAATTTCAAAAATGAACTTATCGAATAACATGACATGGAATTTAATCATCCCAAAATAGACGCGTAAGTATTTTAATAACATTAATTACCACATAAACCTATTGAAAAAATTCTGGATTCTAATTCCTTAAATATAATATAGTTTATCAGATATACTCTTTAAATCCAAACAGATTTTAAACTCCATAAATTGATATCATAAACCACTTTAATACATTATTACTCGTTTCCAAGGTAGTTTGCACCTATCTGATTTCATGTTATCAAATCCAATAATTTCTTTATTCGAAAATCATTTTCTTAAACTTAAGAACTTAATAAGGGTCATATTTCCTCCAACCTTGTGTTTTCAAACAAGTTTTACTTTTACTGAATAAATATTCTTGGTATCATTCTGAATATAATCTCAAATCTTTAATGAAAATGTTCTGTATTAAAACACTTATATATTTCATAAATAATATAATAATAATATCATAAAATACCTTTAAAACATATTTCAATGTATCAAATACAGAATTAAATTAATTATTCCACTTTAGTTGTGTCAATAACATATTATTGACATGGATTCCTTATGTTATTTGAATGTATATTCCATTTTTTACTTTGGGAATTCATTTACAAGGTGCCCCGACTACTTCTAGGTAAAGCACTGAATAAATTTGTTTCTTATCCCCTTTGCATTATTCGTCCTTTTAAACATATTATTTATAATTATAAAAAAATTCCAACACTTTTAATTTCCAACGGTGATTATTTCCATAGTTGTCACATGTTATAAAATCCTTATTTCACTTCATCTCATTTGACTCCTTCCATATTTCATGGTTCTGAGATGGCCTCTTCATGTCTTGGTTTCCCTTGAATATATTTATTCTAGATAATTACATCACTATCTTAACGCCACATTAAACTATTTCATCATATGATGAAAAATCATGGGAGACTATTGTCATTTGAATATTTTTTTGAAAACCTTAAACGAAGTGGTCAATCAGGAACATTGTGTTACATATGAAATATGTATCATACGTCTCTATCCTTGTAACAATATCGTCACACTCCACAAAAATTTATTCCTCATTTTTCTTTAATCCAATGAACATTTTCATCATCTATTTTTTAAATTCATAAGAGAAGTATTTATATTAAAATTTCTCTTTAAAAAATCTCCATTCCTTGATTTTTATGTCTTCTTCCTACCCAGTATTCTATATTAATGACCACCATTGATCTTCATCGCCATTAATACAATATACTATAAGTGTAACCTTTTCATTTTCACCCCATGCCCATGCCATGAATATCTTCTCTAAAAACAATATCCTTCACTTATCCACAATTAGGCCAGTAGTCCCACTAAATAATGGGGGCCTCTATCACATAAATCGATGAAAAATAAATGAATCTCAATATAGAATAGGATTCTCCATCTCGAAAATGATATGTCTCATATCCTAATTATGATTCCTTAATATTTCCATAACATTATTAGTTCCAAAAATACTATTATATGATTCTTTGTCAGGGAAATCTAAACATTTTACATAAGTATTGATAGATTTATTCATTCATGGAACCGTTTCTAAATAAGGTTATATATTAGATTAGATCATAATAATACGTAACGTAATGTATATTATCAAAAAAAGTTAAATTGTCATCATACATTGAAAATGTTTTCCATAAATTATATCAAATTAATAATGCCTCTTTCTTTGGGTATGACCTATATTCAAATCCATCATAGTCGTTTGTAAGGAAAACGTGAATTATCTTATGTGTATCCAACAATAAAGTCAAACCAAGTGTGAAGTAAGAACTTTTTTCATGTACTATATTATATATAGTCAGGACCAATACTCATTTTAGGGGTTGTTGTTCCTAGGTATATCTATTTCAGAACCATGTACACTTGTATTATCCCAACATGTATGTTTTTCTTGTAATAACCAAAGAATATCTACCTTATAAAAATACAAGGACATTTTTTCTAAACAGATCCTCATTGTAAATCATAGTATTATGTTCCATAATCTTTGTTTTCTAAATATAGTTTCCATTGTTTTTGTTAAACTAGTATTCATACCTACTATAATGCAGGTACCCCAGAAGCATGAAGCTGGTGCATTATATTATTACATTATTATAGATACAAGGTTGAAATCCCAAGGCATCAAGAAAATTTTAAATTTTAGAAAACCAGATTACCTACATGATACTCATATTATGTTGGGAAATTGAAAATAAAACATGATACATAATCAAATGAAATAAACATCATCCTGGAAATCATATTTCATGGTTTTTCCCTCATAACATGCTGAATGTAAACAAAATAAGGGTGATCACAAATGAAAAATAAGGGTAAGTAATGTGGGAGAAATAATGATTTAATAAGAATAAATTGATATGGAAAGGTAAATAATTTATAACACATTCTATTCAAATAATTGGAAAAATCATAATTAATATAGAAATGTAATAAAATGAAATCACATTCCATTCAAAAAAATAGGTAATGTAATCCATCCATAGATGTGTAGATGAAAAATATCAAGGATATGTAATAAAAGAATAAAATGAAGGAATTTATTGAGTATTGTATTTCATTTCTAAGACACATGAAATCTGTACAATCAAGACCTTTGAAAAGGTGGTTTAAAACTATCGATAGAAACTCTTTTATTTTGGCCGGCCAATTTGTCTCATGAGAACCGGTTGAGGCATCGAGGGACTATATAAGGTACAAAACCCACCCATAATTTATAGTTCAAATCATTTATTATATTGAATTATCAATATAAACAATATTCCTTATCAAATATCCTTAATAAATAAAGAATAAAAACATATCAATAATTCCTCTGTTAATCAAATAACAGTCAAAGTGAACACCATATGTAAAAAATGATATAAGATATAGGTAATAATAAAATATATTGTATAAAAATATACATATTCCATGAAATTTCAATTTAATAATGATTACCATAAAATTATTATTTCAAAAGAAAGTTAACAATCACAAAAGGATGCTAGATTGCAGAGATAATCATTGATAACATTCGTGAGGAATATAATCTTTAAACATTCCAAAGTGTCTCATACCTCCTTTAAACATTTGAATGATATTTTCCCATTAAATAAATGGAACCTATAATATAATCTAAATAACTAGATTCATGATATAACAAGTCAGAGTGAATTATATACATCATATGAATTGGAAATGGTGCATAATAATAAATATTTCGTAAGGAAATGTAAATTGAGATGAAATCCCACACTACATTGTGACTTTTGAATAATAAGCCAAATGAAATTTATAAATTATAAAAATACCATGAATATAAAATAATTCATGATATTATATATCAAATGTACAATTATTTTCACCCCAAAAATGAAGTGAGTGTTTTTAATAGCATATGACTCGTGGAAGGAAAAGTGAGACAAGCATCTCTTACCATGAGTCTAAATTTTCACATGTTTCTTTATATTCATGAATAATAAACTTATGTTAATTATTTTCATTCATTTTAGATTTATTATATTTTATAATTTTATTAAATCACTTATTATATTTTAAAAAAAATCTAATTATTCAATTATGTTTACATCACGAGTTTTTGACCAAATTCAGTTTTGGTGTTAAAAATGACATTGGTAGGACGACTATGGTCAAATGGGTCTTTATATAAAAATATACATAATAATAATATTTAAATATTTATCATCTTTATACATAAGTTATCCTTTTAAAATAAGTCATGAAATATGGTTATGAGAAATGAACCAATATTATAATCATTGACTCAGTAGGTCGTACGTACACATGGTTAACATTCCAATTTTCTAATGATTATTATAGAAAGAAGGTACATAACACGACATATTTGAAGAATGATAATTATATTATAAATACCATGTTATTTAATTATATATACTAATGTGTATAATTTCAATGATGTCAAAGTAATCACATTGTGTCTAGCCGATGGTAGTCCACAAGCCCATGACCATAGTTATTATATTCTAGTTTGTGAAAAGGGTGGTAATGAAAAGGATATATTATGATTCCATAAAATTAATTATGTTATGAATATTATATATAGGTCATTAATTATAAATTTATTTAATTAATTCCATATTTTATATTTTTCATGTATAGTGAGAATAAATCACATCGCTTGGAGGAGGTGGTTGTCCACACTTCCACAAACGATGTTATCATATTTACACAAAATGAAATGAATAATGGTATGTGATATAAAGAATTATACAATAATAAATAAATGATATATAATATATATATATCATATATAAATAGATTGTGCATCATAATTCGCAACCATGAGAGGTGGTAATGGAAAAATGTGAAAATTCATTTCGTGAGGTAGTAGTTCACAATACACATAAACAGATGTTTCATTACCCATTAGATGGATGTGTGTATAATTGTAGGTTGAAACCTTAACAGAAAAATAACTCATTGTATTTTTGATACTAGTATTTTTATATTATAATTTGATAATGAGAACTGAGGGGTGGATAAGGAAAATGATACCATGGAGTTTGAGGAAAGATGTTACCTCTTCTTTGTGTAACTCCTTTTGGTTTCCTCCAAAGGGATTCATTGAATGGATTTATGTAAAAGAGTATGATTATAGGATTAGAGAGGAAATTTGTGGAGATATTTTAGTATATATATTTTTTAGCTAATATGGATGTAAATGTGTGAGAATTTTTGAGGAGAGGAGGTCTTTTTATAGTGGATGAAGATTGTCACTCTTATAATGTTTGAAAAATTGAATTTCACCGACATATATTCCATGAAACGTGGATTCAATAATGGTATAAAATATATTAAAGGGATTATAGGGTTTATATATTTCCATAATTTATCCTTTTGAAAATTTTAATGGTCATTCATCTCCTAAGTGTAAGGATTAGTTTATTGTTAAGCTAATTTTACTCTTAATCATTATAATTAATTCTAATCACATTCACTAATATTTTTGTTAAAGAATATTTTGACATGATAAAAAATTATAAATTATTATAATAAAAATATGGAATCCATTTTACCAAATTACAATAACATAGGTCTAAGAAATTAATTTAATATTCATCCCATATATGGGATGACAAAGCGGGTTTTTAAACTAAACTCGTTCAAAAGTATGCTATGTTTTTATATTAAATTTAAAAGTGAAATTGGTTCCAATGAACTAAATTATATTAATTGATCAAAATTTCATATTTAGAAAATTTAAAAAAAATTATCATTATAATTTATCCTTATAAATAAATTAGATAAATATTATTTTTGAATTAAAATTCATTTTTTTTCATTATTGATTAAAAAACAAAACTTCCCCAAAAAAATAAAAACAAATTCCCCCTAAAATAATAATTATGTCATTAAATCAATTATTAATTTAATTTTTACAATCAATATTTATTAACATTCCAAAATATTGATTTAAAATTGATTCTCCATTCAAAGACGATAAAAGTGCCTTATTTAAAATATAGGTTTTTTGGGTTGTCATATTATATTTCTATCTTATGTCTATCGATTCTATTGGATGAATATAAAAATTAATTGATTGAATATATAATATATAAGTTAAATTAATATCACTAAATAATTGTAATTAGAAAAATTATTTGGATGAAACAAATCTGTGAGCATAAAAAACAATTTCTATAAAAACATTCCCTTTATATTTAATTTGTTCATATATTAATTTATTATTAATAGGTTACAAATAAATTAAACTACATATTTTCCAAATTTAATGTCTACGTTTTATTATATAATATCTTTTATAATATTTTTTTTCAATACTTGTCTTTCCATGATACACAAGAAATCTAGGAATGTCATTGTTTAATGTAATAGAAGTTATCCCTAGTGTTCTGTATTGAGAATTTAAAACATTATTTCATTTATAACATAATATTTACATGGTGTTTTGTATAATGTAATCTATGAACAAAATTAAATTTAGTCTAAAATGATAATATTTAATGTCTTTCAGTGTAACATATGGTGAATTACAAACTCCCCTGTCTAAATTATATAGATGTGTGTATTCCAAATAGACCCACAGTATAGCCCTTACCGTAGATCTAAATGACTTATTTAAAAAAGGGGTAATATCCTTAACTGATAACTTTCTTTTTAATTATTATTTTAGATTATATTATTATATTATATTCCTCATAAATTTAGGTATTCAGCCTATAAAATTTACTATAATTCTACTCTTATTATTTAGTCACATTTATTTAGCCTATATCTATTAAATGTGATCCAAAAATATCACTCATGTGTACATATGACTTACCATCTAAATATTTTGAAACAATTCATTTATTGTCAACATTTTTATAAATGTGTATTTTGTTGGTTATAATATTTAAATATGATATTTATGATATATTTATTCTTGAATGATGATAATATGTTTTCTACATTTTTACCATCCAATGCATCAGGGAAATGATTACATCTCTTATGTGTATGCATGGACCAATACATCCAAAAAAGTTATAAGATTCATTTTTCATATATCTTTTACATATAAGGTAACTCGGATTAGTTTGATGAATATATATTATATATATGATATAATAATTATACTATAATTGTGCCTCAATATTTAACTTTCATTCATTCCATCCATTGAAAAATGATTTCAGTGTTCTTGTGTATGTACGTCTTACCATCTCCATGAACATTGTAATCCATTTCTCAATATCTAAAATTTATCGATGAATATAAATTTAAATTTAAATAATATATATGATATTTCTAGAAGGATTCACATTTAATAGATGATATAACTATGATCGATGTATTAGAAACATTTTTTTCATCCAAAATTTATATGCAAAATGAATAAATAATCATTTGGAATATTGATTTTAATAATGAATTATTAATTAACATGCGATAAAATCATAAAATTAAAACATATATCGTTTGAAATATATAATTATGGTTTGGAATAATATTTATAATGAACCTATAATTATTATTTTGGATTTTAAGAAACATACAATGAAAGTTGAACCATTGGTCAGGGGTTTTATGTTAAAATCTCATTATTTATCGAGATTATTTATGATTAGGCTATGATAATGGGATCTTATAATCTAGCTCTCAATATATTCATAAATTTCTTCTATTATGGTTAATTTATAAATATAATTTTTTTTCTTTTCATTTTCCTTAGTTTATGTACTCTGGAGAATGAAAACAAATTACAGAAAATTGACTTCGATTCCCTATTCAGTTGAAAAAAAAATCTTTTATATACATATTTATATAAAAGTTATAAAGAATATTTCTAAAAGTATAACATGAATCTTTTAATTTTTTGGTTCTCAAATTTTACTTTTTACAAAATATTTTAAAATGAATCTTTTCCATTTTCTGAATGAGGCACTTTTTTATTTTATTTACGACACTAAAAATGGAATATTTTCTTTTAACCTATTTGGAATTAAAAATTGATTCCACTGTTATGAACAATTAATGTTCTTAATATTCTATTATATTAATTCATTATTCATTAAAAATAAAATTTATTACATAATAATTTTTATTTTATTTTATTTTACAAACAGTTATTAAAATAGAATGTTTTTTCCTTAAGAATGTTCTAACTAAACATTGTAAGATATTTAAATTCATAAAAAATACCCTTCTATTTAAATTATGATTTTCTAGTGATATGATCAAAGGATACCATCCTTATTCTTTTTTATATATGGTTGATGTTTATGATATCAACATGTTTTCAAAACACATTCCACTTCCATGGGTTATTATATGTTGAAATGATGAAATTATTATGACCCCAATTTATTTTACATGGGTTATGATATAATGAACTATTAATGAAACCTATTTCATTTTGAGGGGTTCAAATATGATCGATGTTTTTTTGATCATATGGCACACAAATGTTTTATTTTCATTATATGAAGGTTGGGACCTATATCTCTATCCAATGCATTGGGTAATCATTTATTTCTCATGAGATGAATAATAATGGAATTGGGAGTCAGCCTAGTTCAGTAAAGAAATTTATCCACAATGGTAGTCTTTGGAGTAAAAAATGTCTACTGTCATTGTTTGGGGAGTGAACACATTTCTCATTAATAGTCATGGAAATGATCTATCACTAATAAGGAAATGATTTTCAATGATTATATTTCCTCAAAAATTCATTATCTTATGCCTTTATTATGCACGCATGTATCATGTACTTTGATTCTTTAATAATTCTTGACTTATAATATTCCAGGATTTGTGCCATTAATCAATAGTGTAATCTATGATATGCAGGGTATGGTTTTATAATGTCAAGACCATGTTCTCATTCCCTTTTATTATGTTATGATTATAGGGTCATTGATATCTCCCTCTAACGCCCTTAATGAGCATCGTATCTCACCCTTTCTTATTTTTACATTCCCAAGTTATGAATAATTTTTTTATATATGACATGGCTAAGAAGATTTATAGTTATAAAGATCTAAGAGGGATATCATATAGAAATATTATGAACTAGTTTTTTATGTTTCTATGTATCCAATGATATCAGACCTATGTGATTTTTAATGGATCATTATGTTATGTAATAAATATTCATCTATTAAAATTTTATTTCTAGGTATGTAATGTTTGGGTTGTTTTATACTATTAAAATTAATTAGAGGAATATTTTGATGATCTGAAGTGAATAAAAATTCATTCACGCATATTTATTTTACTATCAAGTATGGGTGTATTTTTATTATAGCGTGATTCATTGATGAAAAACTATATCTTCCCTTATGAATAATAATTTAGTGATTATCAATTTATCAAGGAAATCGAAAATCAATGAAAAGAATAATAAAAATAACTTCCTTAAGTTTGAAGTCACAATCATTGATTTGAAAATATAGATACACTACCTCAAAGGTGGAACATAAATTATATATATGGGAAACTATAGTTAGTAGTATATAATTTCATAGAAGTAAAACCACATGCGAGAAGGAATATGGTTTGAACTAAATTAGAACTATGATTTATATATACACTACCACCTAGGGAAAGAAATCAATGGGGAAGATGTAGAAATTTTGAGAAACCATGAAGTTATGGACATGACGAGGTCTACTAATGATCTTATATACACAAATATTTTAAACATTGTGTTTGAGTTGATACTTGATCATCTTTTATTATTTTGAAAGTTAATAATATTAGTTTTATTATTTTTTTATATTTAATTATGAATTTATATTATATTGATTCTATTGAAAATATTTATATTTATTTTATTTTATTTTTCTATAATTTACTATTATATTTATATTAAAATAATTATTATTATTTTGGATAGATGATAATTTTATAACACTTTTTACCATTATATATTTTGTATACATTCTTTATTACCATTATGTTTCCTGTGTTACCTTTATGTGGAGTTCTATTTTATATTCTCACATGATTATATAAAATCTATTAACATTTAAATGAGATCAAATGTACCATTATCCAAAAGGTTTTAATTTTGATTTACCATACAGTAACTCTTAGTTACCCTTAAATGAGCTATGTGACTCACTCTTCACCCTTACATAGCTTTCTTCATACCTTTATGCAGCTCCCTCTCTAAATTTTATGCATGCATTGTAATTACCTATTTACCATTATGATGAATTTTATCTTACCCACACATAATTCGTTATAACACAAATGTAGCACCTAAATGTCTTAGTTCACTTGTACACAAGTACTTATTCATATTTACTGGGTGATTGTTTTACCTTTATATAAACAATTTAAATTGAAGGATACCCTTATGCATGGATTTATGTGGGATTAATAAAATTTGAGAAAAAATACATTGAAATCATTTTCCTTCAAATTTAAGAATTTTATATACTCTATAACATTATTGAAAGCTGATAAGTTTAAATTAAAGTACATTGAAGGACTTTGAAATCTATATCGATATATAGTGAAAATAATTCTCTAATTTTCATTGTGCTCAATTTCACTAGATTTTATTTCATTTATAATTCATCTTTATCCTTCTATTGTGCGAACAAATTATAATATCCAAATCACTCTCTTATTTTATTCTCATTTATCCTAGTTTTAATCATATTCATTTATATAGTTTAAATGTAATATAATATGATTCCATCCTAAAAATCATCTCTTTTTCTTCTTTCTTATAAAATGAATACTCAATATCATTAAAGTGTTTGAATTTCTTTTTCATTCTATTTACTTTAAAACTGAAATGCATTATACGTTTTTGGTTTTAGATTCATCGTTATAGATCTAATTTCATTTGTATCTAGTTTCTTTCTATGAAAACAAAGTGGGGGATAATTTTGGTGTCATGGATACTAATAATGTCAAGGGAGTAATATATTTAATCCTCGAGGAATTAAGGTTGTAGATGTAGCACCACCTTTGGGTAATATTTCCAAACATCAATACAAAATATTGTGTTTTGTTTACATTCCAAAATTACATTTATTTAATGATTTAGATTGCTCATTTGTAATATTTATTAATAAATTAAAGTCACATAATTGTTTTATTATTCTAATCAATATTAATTTATTAAATGTTTATTATTATTAAATTTTATTAGATTATTTCACATAAAATACATTGATTCTTTGATTCTTTTGTATATTAGTTTTTATAAATGCATTGTGTTCCTGTAACACCCGAGACTTTTATGTTATATAAATCATCAAAGGAATCTATTTCTACACAACACATGCTTGGCTTGCTTTACACGAAATCGCGACCTTCCTCGATAGCTTGTGTCGTACGCAATACCGAGTTTCACTAAACAACGATATGCTATTAAAATATTATTAAAACTAGCCGTTATGAATAGTAATAACCACTTTTTTAAATTTTATAAATTTTGTTTTTCAAAATGGACTTCATTTTTGGATTCGGAATATCAAAATTAGCCTAGGGTGAAATTTTGGTATTTTTCCTGAAAACTTTCAATTTTTGATGAATAGTGAAACCACTAAGTGGTAGTTAAAAACTGTATTTTTTATAAAACATAATTTTACGGCTTCTGTGAGTGGAATTTAGAAAATACTAGAGACACGGTTAATATCAAGGACTAAAATGTGGTTCAATGAGATGAAAATAATTTTTGGTGAATAGTAACTTTTTACTTTTTTTACCACGGTTAAAAGTAAATAGGGTAATTAAGGGTAAAATGATATTATTATTACCCTAAAACATGTCCTAAGTCTATTAGATAAGTGTAATTCGACCAAAAACAAACTTAGGAATAAAAGATGACCATTTAGGCCCACATGGATTAGATTTGGACATTTATTATTAATTTATTTAAAGAAGGGTTAAAATAGATAAAATCAAAGTTTAATAAGTAAATAATTTTTAATATGGGGTTATACAAAATATAAATTCGACTATAAATATTCATTAGAAAGATAAAGAGATTTCCTACATAATGTTATTTTATTTGTAATTTTTAGACATTAAATAAATTAATTTATTAATGACACAAAGATGATGCAATAATTACCTTATTAATGAAATATTGACATAATCAATGTTATAAACACCAAAATAAATTTAATTTGAGACTTTCTATGAATTAAACTAATTTTCTAGGTTAATATTACATGTTAGTATTGGTTTAATTAAATTTGTTCGAACTAATGATTCTGTTATGATTTCCACAAAAAAATCAATTACTAAATAGTGTCAAAATTGACATAAAATAGTTTTTAAAAAAAATATTATATTAGTAATTGTTATTTTATTCCTAAAAATATAAGGTTCGGCCAAATTACTTATATAAGGTTATATATATTAATAATAAACAACTTTGGGTTCTTTTGTCTGCTTATAGTAAGTTTATTAACCTTATAGTATAAGAACACAAGAAGACACGGTAAAAGTAAACTTATTTAACTTAATGTTAAATCTAAATGATAAGGTTAAAATAGGAACCTAAACTTGTCTAAATTCTATTGGATGAGATGATTTCGACCCATCCCCACCTTATCTTCGAAATATATCAATTTGGAGCTATTTAAAACCGAACTTGACATTATAATAAAATAATATTTTTTGTTTTCCCAAAGGTGCCCCTCTCCTCCCTTATAAAAGGGCACCTCCTCCCCCTCTTCCTCACACCACTTTGAGCCTTAAAGCTTGAAAAACCCCTGCCAATTCCTCCTCTCCACTTACCTAGAGACATCCTATAGGTCTTGGACTTCTTCAAAGACCAATTTTAGTGCCCTAAAAGAAGGTCTCAAAGAAGCAATTCAAAGAAGAGGTAATGTCCGTTACCGATTCATTCATCTTTATTTCTTCTTCCACTTATTCTTCTTTATTTGTTTCATTATGAAGTAATAACATCAGTATCACTCATATACTGATATGTTATTATAAGTATGAAACAACCCTATTTCACCATCTATCCATCCTACGGAAAAAGAAATCACCGCGCGTGCGTACGTACGGAATACTGTCTCCACGCCGTGGTGTAATCTATTTCCCACCACCACCTTACTCGGATGGGTATAATGGTGTAAATAATGACTATATATGACTATTATAAAGTGATACTTATTCATAAATAGTATACATACACTCCAATAAAATTCCACGATCATAGGAACGATATCATCACTCGTGCGTATGTACGGAATATCGTCTCCACGATGTGATGCGACTCGTTCTACATGATGTTCATTTCATAATGATTGTATAAATGAATTTAATGAATGAATATGATATATATTAAACTAATACCATTATGGAAATGAGGTATCTATAACCTAAATATAAGAATAAGAATTTATTCGACAAATCACGCATAAGAATAAAAAGTTATAAACACCCGAATAACAAGTATCAATGAAATATTACTACTATGAAGAAAAGAAAATGACCATATATGATATCATAAAAATAATTATGATTCTGGAATAAGTCAATAAAATTATTTAAATCATTATACAGGAGGTTCGGACACTTACGAAGCAAAACGGACCTAAGCTAAGGGAAATATCACAATCTCATTTTTATCCGAGATTGTTTATACTTTGGTATTTACTGGGGTGTATTTTATCATCCACGTCCATGTTTCCGCAATATTTAATATTATTTCCATCCACCTACAATTGTTTAAATCCATTTTTACCCTTTGGTGAGTTTATAGTAAAAGATATTAAAGGAATATTTTGTCGTATTTCGTACGAGGTACTTTTTGACTTTTCCGACAAAAGTACGAGAAGAATGTTTTTTTAACTTATACGGCATGAATGGATTTTTAAAACATTATTTCCAAGAATCTTCCTTTACAAGTTTTCAAGTTTATTTTTAATCAACTTCTTTTAAAATTGTATGACATGTTAAGAAAGGAAAAAAAAATTTGAAGTAGAAAGGATATTTTCCTCAAGAATGGAGTTCAAGTGTTTTATCAAAATTATTTTCCATCTAAGATAATATAGGGTTCTGTTTATATCCCCTATTATTACATTGATATGATTATGTTGTGATGGATATATTTTTATGAATTCCTTTATCTTATATGAATTGTTTTATGATGTCTTGATGTTTAAGATTCCCATTTTTATTACATGGGTTATGCTATGATGTATGGTTAATGATTTTGTGGCACACATAAGAATGGTATCATTATGAGATGGGTGGGAACTATATCTCCCTCCAATTCATTGGGTAAAGATTTTATATCTCGTGAGATAGACATGGCTGGAACTGTAGGTTATACCGGTTCAGTGAAACAGGACTGAAACGAGGGTGACTCGGTTCAGAAATGGACTTTGTCCACTAAGATAGTCTTGGAAATGAGTCTTGACTAATAAGATATGATTCTCTATGATTATGTGTGTATGCCAAAAAGTTTCATGTTTTAAGTTATGATTATTGTGATTACATTTCAATGCCATGATTTATCCCATGTTATGAAATTATGATCTCTTTTGCAGGATAAGATTTCCAAAAGTTATGTGCTTATGTATATGATGTGATTGATATTTCTTTTGTTTACCCTTACTGAGCATTTGATCTCACCCTTTTGTATGTTTTCTTTCCCCAGGTCAGGAAGAAGGTTATTAAGTAAGATATGCCAAAAGGGACTATAGATATGATGAAATAAATGGGAGACAGTGTAGACGCTTTATGAACCATTTGTTTATGTTACCCAGTTTCTAAAGACACTATACCTATACGGTCCTTTAGTGGTTTTGTTATATTTTGTAATAAGTATGCTTCAATTTTGAAGTATTAACAATGTATGTAAAGTATGGGTCATTATAGTTGGTATCAGAGGAAATGTATAGTCAACCTTTGGAAACTAGGATGTGAAAGCCTTAGTAAGAACCCTAAGGATAAGTCTAAGCATAGAACACAATATTAGTGTTTTAGAAATGGCCTTGAATAACCTAGGATAAGACGTTAAGTGTGAAATTTTATTCTTGATTATGTGTTTTTTCTATTATAATTAGTGTTGCTCACACTATTCTTCTTGGTTTTAGTCAATGGCTGGAACCTGAAGGAACCGTGTTATTGAGGAATGCGACGAGCAATGCAATGATTGTCCCCCTGAGCAACCAAACGTTATGGGAGCTAGAATGCAAAATCTTGTAGCCATGCTCACACAACATTCTCAAGATATGAATCATGCAGGACTTCCAAACGAGAAAAGGAAGGAGCAACATTCTATTGAATCCATCATGAGGCAGCGTCCACCTTCTTTCAGCGTTTCTACTGATCCATTAGTTCCTAAACAATGGATCAGTACTACTAAAAAGATATTTTCAGTTCTTCAATGTTCTGAACATGATAAATTTATCCTAGCAGTGTATCGCTTGGAAGGAGATGCTGATCAATGGTGGAATCTTATTAAGATTACGAGGCAAAGGGATGAAATTGAGTCCCTGGAATGGGACGAGTTCAAGAACTTATTTTTCAATAATTACTTCCCTCATATTCTCTGAACAAAGATGTTGAAAGAGTTTCTTGAACTGAAGCAAAAGGATGATGAATTTGTTGGTACCTATGAAGCAAATTTTACAAGACTTGAAAGGTACGCTTCTGGTATTATTATCCAACCTGAGAGTAAGATCGATCGATTCTTTAGTGGCTTAAAACCAAGTCTTCGAAGGGCGTTAGCCATAAGGGACTTAGATAGCCATGAGGAAATCGTTCTATGTGCTCTCAAAGTCGAGATGGAGATTGGAGTAACCCATTAGTCATATGGGTTTGATAAGAAGAGGAAAACGGAATTCACAGGAAAATATAAAGAGCACACTGAAAAGAAGATGAGCTTTCCCTTATGCTCAAAGTGTGGAAAGAAACATGGAGGGAGTTGTCTTAAAGGGACAAGTAAATGTTTCAAATGTGGAAAGGAAGGTCATCGGGCATTTGAATTCCTCGATGATGGGAAGAAGATGTCTAATGATGCAAACAAAGGAAGGGATACACAGAATGAACCTACTACACATCAATGTTTCAAGTGCAAAGAGATGGGACATTATGCCAATAAATTCCCTAATCCAAGGGTTGATGATGATGGTCGACGTCAAAAAACTCTTAAGGCTAAAGACAAAGGAAAGTCACATGCAATTTCTATCAGCGATGTGGAGTATGATAACGATGTGGTGAAAGGTACACTTACCATCCACTCTAAAGTAGAAAATGTTTTATTTGATTCTGGATCCACCCATTCTTTTATTTCTGAAGAATTTTCTAAGGGTATCACTGTATTACCTCAACAATTAGATGTTGAGATAGCTGTGACAACACCTAATGGCACAACAGTCGCATCAAAAGTTTATAATTCTTATCCGATCGAAGTTTGTGGGAAAGTGCTTCCTACAAATATTGCGATCCTTCCTATAGTGGAATTTGAAGTGATTCTTGGCATGGATTGGCTTTCTTTATATGGAGCTCATATCAATTTCCAAAGAATTTAAGTCACATTTCATATTCCAGATCAATCTATGATCATCAATCAATGCAAGTATGAACATAACCTTCCAGTGGAAATTTCTTCCATCTTATGGGTCTTGATTCCAATAAATGAAGGTTATTTATCTTAAATGGTTGGTGAGAAACTCATGATTAAGAATATTCCCATTGTATGGGAGTTTGATGTTGTCTTTCCGGAGTAATTACCAGGACTTCCACCAAATCGTGAAGTTGAGTTCTCAATAGAACTCGTACTGGGTGCTTTGCCTATTTCAAAGAAACCTTATAGAATGGCCCCAATTGAGTTGCAGGAATTGAAGAAGCAACTCCAAGATAATCTTGATAAGGGATTCATACGCCCTAGTGCGTCACCTTGGGGAGCACCTGTTCTATTTTTTAAGAAGAAAGATGGATCAATGAGACTCTGCATTGATTATCGAGAACTTAACAAGATCACTATCAAGAACAAATATCCTCTCCCATGCATTGATGACTTATTTGAACAACTACGAGGAGCTCAATACTTTTCCAAGATTGATATTCGTTCAGGGTATCATCAATTAAGGGTCAAAAGGGAGGATATACCAAAGACGGCTTTCCGTACAAGGTATGGACACTATGAATTTATAGTGCTGCCATTTGGTCTTACTAATGCCCCTACTATCTTCATGGATCTGATGAATAGAGTCTTTAGAGACTATCTTGATCAATTTGTGGTAGTATTTATAGACGATATTCTTGTCTATTCAAAGAGCAAGGAAGAACATGAAGATCACTTGAGAATTATATTGAAGACCCCGATAAAGGATAATATTTATGCCAAATTTACCAAGTGTGAATTTTGTCTTCAAAAAGATTCATTTTTGGGTCACATAATCTCAAAAGAGGGGATATTTGTGGATCCAGCAAAAACATAAGTTATCAAAAGATGGTCGAGACCAACAACAGTAACTGAGATCTGATGTTTTCTTGGTTTGGCTGGATATTATCGATGTTTTGTGAAATATTTTTCACAATTATCTAATCCACTCACCAAGTTGACTCGGAAAGGAGTTATGTTTGTCTGGACGGAAGAATGTGAAGAGAAGTTCAAGGAGTTGAAAAGAAGGTTATCTAGTGCACCTGTGCCCACACTGCCTTGTAGTGGAGAAAGGTTTGTGATCTATAGTGATGCATCCAAGAAGGGATTGGGGTGTGTTCTTATGCAAAATGATATGGTGATAGCTTATGCCTCAAGACAGTTGAAAATCCATGAGCAAAATTACCCAACACATGATTTGGAGTTATCTTCGGTAATATTTGCATTAATGATTTGGAGGCATTACCTTATGATGAAAGGTGTGATATTTATACTGATGATAAAAGTTTAAAGTATATTTTCACACAAAAGGATCTGAATATGCGTCAAAGAAGATGGTTGGAGCTGATTAAGGATTACGACTGCTCAATCCATTACCACCCTGGGAAAGTAAACAAGGTGGCAGATGCATTAAGTCGACAAGACCATGCTAGTTTATCCATGATGAGGATCACAAAAGATCCAATATTTATGGATTTACAAAGGATGGATCTTGGAATTATAATGAAATGGGAAAATTCGTATCTTTCTCAAATGAATGTTCAACCATATATACATGTGATGATTAAAGATGCACAAAAAGAAGATGTCGAGTTTCAAAAGAAGGTGAGAAATGTTCCTGAATTCAGCCTTGATTGTGATGGGATAATAAAGTTCAGGAATCGGGTTTGTGTTCCTCCCATCCCCGAATTAAAGAAGGAGCTGCTAGTTGAGGCTCATAGTTCTTCATTCTCTATTCATCCTGGAAGCACGAAGATGTATAGGGACCTGAAAGAGTACTTCTGGTGGGATGGCATGAAAAGAGATGTTTCTGAATTTGTCTCTCGATGCTTGGTTTGTCAACAAGTTAAAGCTGAGAGACAGAAGTCTAAGGGGGTTTTACAACCATTACCCATACCCGAATGGAAATGGGAAAACATAACTATGGACTTTGTCACAAGACTTCCTAAAACATCCAAAGGCAATAATGCTATCTGGGTCATAGTTGATCGTCTTACAAAGTCTGCACACTTCAATGCAATTAGAGAGGATTTCTCTCTGGATCAGCTTGTGAGGATAAATGTAAAGGAAGTGGTAAGATTGCATAGAGTACCACTTTCTATTATATCCGATCGGGATTCGAGATTTACCTCGATGTTCTGGAAAACTCTTTAGCATACTCTGGATACAGAGTTGAGTTTCAGCACTCCTTATCATCCTCAGACAGACGGTCAGTCTGAGAGAACAATTCAAACCCTAGAAGATATGTTGAGAGCTTTCTCTATGGATTTCAAAGGTGGTTGGGATCAACACCTACCTTTGGTGGAATTTTCTTATAATAATAGCTTTCACTCCCGTATTCAGATGGCTCCTTATGAAGCTCTCTATGGAAAGAAATGCAGGACTCCAACTTGCTGGGATGAAGTTGGGGAAAGAAAGCTATTAGGACCTGATCTCGTTGATTAAATGGAAGAAAAGGTCAGATCTATTCAACAACACATAAGAGCAGCTCAGAGTCGCCAGAAAAGGTATGCCGACAACAGAAGAAAAGACCCAGAGTTTTAAGTGGGTGATAAAGTGTTCTTACGAATATCTCCCTGGAAGAGGGTTATGAGATTTGGAAAGAAGGGGAAGTTGATCCCTAGATATATCGGTACTTTCGAAATACTGGATCGTGTTAGGAAGGTAGCTTACCGATTGACGCTTCCACCGAATCTCTCTCAAGTTCACGATGTGTTCCATGTATCTCTCCGGAGAAAGTACATACCCGGTCCTTCACATGTACTCAGCTCAGAAGTTGTATCGCTGGAGTAAGATCTTTCTTATGAAGAACAACCGATAGAGATTCTGGATCATAGCGAAAAAGTCCTACTAAACAAGACCACTCGATTGGTGAAAGTTTTATGGAGGAACCACCAATTAGAAGAAGCTACATGGGAGCTTGAGGATATGATGAGGGAGAGGTATCCTCATCTATTTGTTACAAAGTGACGAATTTCGAGGGCGAAATTCATTTTAAGGGGGGTAGAATGCAACACCCGAGACTTTTATGTTATATAAATCATCAAAGGAATATTTTTCTACACAACACTTTCTTGGCTTGCTTTACATGAAATCGCGACCTTCCTCGATAGCTTCCGTCGTACGCAATACCGAGTTTCACTAAACAACGATATGCTATTAAAATATTATTAAAACTAGCCATTATGAATAGTAATAACCACTTTTTGAAATTTTATAAATTTTATTTTTCAAAATGGACTTCATTTTTGGATTCGGAATATCGAAATTATCCTAGGGTGATATTTTGGTATTTTTCTGAAAACTTTCAATTTTTGATGAATAGTGAAACCACTAAGTGGTAGTTAAAAAAATGAATTTTTCATAAACCTTAATTTTACCGCTTCTGTGAGTGGAATTTCAAAAATCTGAGAGACACGGTTTATATCAAGGACTAAAATGTGGTTCAATCAGATGAAAATAATTTTTGGTAAATAGTAACTTTTTTCTTTTTTTTACCATGGTTAAAAGTAAATAGGGTAATTAAGGGTAAAGATGATATTATTATTACCCTAACACATGTCCTAATTCTATTGGATAAGTGTAATTCGACCAAAAACAAACTTAGGAATAAAATATGACCATTTTGGCCCACATGGATTAGATTAGGACATTTATTCTTAATTTATTTAAAGAAGGGTTAAAATAGATAAAATCAAAGATTAATAAGTAAATAATTTTTAATATGGGGTTATACATAAGATAAACTCGACGATAAATATTCATTAGAAAGATAAAAATATTTCCTACATAATGGTATTTTATTTGTAATTTTTAGACATTAAATAATTTAATTTATTTATGACACAAAGATGATGCAATAATTATCTTATTAATGAAATATTGACATAATCAATGTTATAAACACCAAAATAAATGTAATTTGAGACTTTTTATGAATTACACTAATTTTATAGGTTAATATGACATGTTATTATTGATTTAATTAACTTATTTCAAACTAATATTTCTGTTATGATTTCCACAAAAAAATCAACAACTAAATAGTGTCAAAATTGACATAAAATAGTTTTTAAAACAAATATTATATTAGTAATTGTTATTTTATTCATAAAAATCTAAGATTCGGCAAAATGACTTAGATAAGGTTATATATATTAATAATAAAAAACTTGGGGTTAGTTTGGCTGCTTATAGTAAGTTTATTAACCTTATAGTATAAGAACATAAGAAGACACAGTAAAAGTAAACATATTTAACTTAATGTTAAATCTAAATGATAAGGTTAAAATAGGAACCTAAACTTGTCTAAATTCTATTGGATGAGAGGATTTCGACCCATCCCCACCTTATATTTGAAATATATTAATTTGTAGCTATTTAAAACCGAACGTGACTTTATAATAAAATAATATTTTTTGTTTTCCCAAAGGTGCCCCTCTCCTCCCTTATAAAAGGGCACCTCCTCCCCCTCTTCCTCACACCACTTTGAGCCTTCAAGCTCGGACAACCCCTTCCAATTCCTCCTCTCCACTTTTCTAGAGACATCCTAGAGGTCCTGGTATTTTTCAAAGACCAATTCTAGTGCCCTAAAAAAAGGTCTCAAAGAAGCACTTCAAAGAAGAGGTAATGTCCGTTACCGATTATTTCATCTTTATTTCTTCTACCACTTCTTCTTCTTTAGATGTTTCATTATGAAGTAATAACATAAGTATCACTCATATACTGATATATTATTATAAGTATGAAACAACCCTATTTCACCATCTATCCATACTACGGAAAAATAAATCACCGCGCGTGCGTACGTACGGAATACCGTCTCCACGCCATGGTGTAATCTATTTTCCACCACCACCTTACTTGTATGGGTATAATGGTGTACATAATGACTATATATGAGTATTATAAATTGATACTGATTCTGAAATAGTATACATACACTCCAATACAATTCCACAATCATAGGAAGGATATCATCACTCGTGCGTACGTACGGAATACCGTCTCCACGATGTGATACGACTCGTTCTACATGATCTTCATTTCATAATGATTATATAAATGAATTTTATGAATGAATATGATATATATTACACTAATACCATTCTGGAAATGAGGTTTCTATAACCTAAATATAAGAATAAGAATTTATTCAACAAAGCACGCACAAGAACAAAAAGTTATAAACACCCAAATAACAAGTAGCAATGAATTATTACTACTAAGAAGCTAAGAAAATGACCATATATGATATCATAAAAATAATTATTATTCTAGAATATTTCAAAAACATTATTTAAATCATTATACAGGAGGTTCGGACACTTATGAAGCAAAACGGACCTAAGGTAAGGGAAATATCACAATCTCATTTTTATCCGAGATTGTTTATACTTTGGTATTTACTAGGGTGTATTTTATCATCCACATCCATGTTTCCTCAATATGTAATATTATTTCCATCCACCAACAATTTTTTAAATTCATTTTTACCCTTTGGTGAGTTTATCGTAAAAGATATGAAAGGAATCTTTTGTCATTTTTCGTACGAGGTACTTTTTGACTTTTCTGACAAAAGTACGAGAAGAATGATTTTTTAACTTATACGACATGAATGTATTTTGAAAAAATTATTTCCAAGAAGATTACTTTAAAAGTTTTCAAGTTTATTTTTAATCAACTTATTTTAAAATTGTATGACATGTTAAGAAAGGAAAATGTTTTTGAAGTAGAAAGGTTATTTTCCTCAAGAATGGAGTTCAAGTGTTTTATAAAAATTATTTTCCGTGTAAGATAATATAGGGTTATGCTTATACCCCTATTATTACATTGATATGCTTATGTTGTGATGGATATATTTTTATGAATTCCTCTATCTTATATGAATTGTTTTATGATGTCATGATGTTTAGGATTCCCATTTTTATTACATGTGTTATGCTATGATGTATGGTTTATGATTTTGTGGAACACATAAGAATGGTATCATTATGAGATGGGTGGGACCTATATCTCCCTCCAATGCATTGGGTAATGATTTTATATCTCATGAGATAGACATGGCTGGAACGGTAAGTTATACCAGTTCAGTGAAACAGGACTGAAACGAGGGTGACTCGGTTCAGAAATGGACATTGTCCACTAAGATAGTCTTGGAAATGAGTCTTGACTAATAAGATATGATTCTCTATGATTATGTGTGTATGACACAAAGTTTCATGTTTTAAGTTATGATTATTGTGATTACATTTCACTACCATGATTTATCCCATGTTATGAAATTATGATCTCTTTTGCAGGATAAGATTTCCAAAAGTTATGTGCTTATGTATATGATGTGATTGATATTTCTTTTGTTTACCCTTACTGAGCATTTGAGCACAGCCTTTTGTATGTTTTCATTCCCCAGGTCAGGAAGAAGGTTATTAAGTATGATATGCCAAAAGGGACTATAGATATGATGAAATAAATGTGAGACAATTTAGACGCTTTATGAACCAGTTGTTTATGTTTCCCAGTTTCTAAAGACACTATACCTATACGGTCCTTTAGTGGTTTTGTTATATGTTGTAATAAGTATGCTTCAATTTTGAAGTATTAACAATGTATGTAAAGTATGGGTCGTTATAGTTCCCTTAAATATTGTATAATGAAATCCACCCCAACCATTTTATCGAACATATTAGACAAATATTCCTTATAAAATATGAAGTGGTGAGTTGTATCAAAAAAAATTACAATATATTTTATCACAATGCCATTATTTGTTATCAAAGGTGTTTTTATTTTATTCATATCATTGTATTTAAATTTGTTCAATGTTTATATTTTTAAAATATTTAATCGAATTCATAAATAAATATCTATTTTTAATTGGTTTTTTAAACACCCAAAGTGGTCTTGAAGGAAAATCATTAGGTCAATATCTATTTTTTATGCTATGAACTATACTCTATGTAATTCAATAATTTATTCATTCCGTAGATAGATTGGTTGTCTTATAAATAAAATTATTATGCATGGATATTATTATTCATCTGATAATGAATTAAAATGGACCTCTAATAATATTTATACTTTTTAATTATTTTGTAATGTTATGAATTCATTAAATTGTGATTTAAATGTTAATGATTTTAATAGAGTTTCATCATGTAAAGTGACTCAAGAAATCTTGAAATTTTTAGAGGTTACACATGAAGGTAAAAATAATATTTAGGATACTAGGATTGACATGTATAAGAAAGTTTTTTCTGTTTCTCTATGTATCCTAAAAATTATATCAATAATATGGTTACTAGATTTACTAAAATGTATAATGGATGAAAATATCTTCATAACACTTATTCTATAGAGAAATTGTTTATGACAATCCTTTGAATTTTAACAAGTAGTTTGGCTCTAAAAGTCACTATAATCGAATAATATTGTGATGTTGAGAATATTCTAGTTGTGTTAATCATATGTTCTATCATGACATTTGTAGATACCATGAATATATTTAACAACCAATTATTTTGTACTATGAAATTATTTGAATGGAATTTTAAATTATTCCATTTGGTGGATGAGACAGTCTTTATACCGAGTCTCATAATGGAATTATGAGCATTGTAATAGTAAAAAGTTTTGTGTTTAGACATGGTTTATGTAAGGGGAGGCATCCAAGTTGTTTTGTTAAGTTTAAGGTGTAAAAGTCTATGAAAACTCTAAGACTATGAAAATGTGTCAAGGGTGAACCGTTTGGATGAAACTATATTCCCCACAAGAGGAAACCACCCAAGCTATTCCTAAGGGATGAGGTATCCTTATGGTTTTTTCTAACCATGTGCACTATGAAGCATGAACATGTGGTTTCTGCAGACATCTGTATATGGGTATTTTTCATAGTCTATGAATAGTTATTCAAACCAATTTTCCATCCAATGCAAGGGGGTTCCTTGGGTATTGTTGAGCTACTATAGGTGTATGGTTGGCTAACTATGCTTCCAAACCATTCACATCATTTAATGGGGTGAAATTCCAATTTTTCAACTCTATCAAGTTAATCCAATTTTGATTCTTCCTCCCCCTACAGGTGTAGTGACTCCATATTTCCATGGATTAATTACCCTCCCATCACCTAGGCATAGATTCTTTTCCTTCATCATGTATCGAAATCGAGTATCGTTGGTCTCATTATTTATCCATTTTTTATTTGTTCATTTCATTGACTTCTCTCAAACAAAAAAAACCTTGTATCGAAATTAAATAACTAGACCGTCCATTGAAAATCGATGGTAATCTATTGATTTTCCCACTATTTTTCAATGATTTATAAAGTAATCCATTGTTCCACATGATTTTTTTTGGTGTTACACCCCATAAATGTCAAATATAAATTTTTTAACCTAACACCCAAATTAATGTATACTGTATATATCAAATTAGAATATATTATGTCTAGTGACCTCAATTCGCAACCACCTTCATGGGTGTGTTCCTTGAATTCCTTCAATAAAACAATAATTTTCAAATAAATACCTCTTTTTGGTGATTTATCTTATAAAATGTAGGAATGATGATTAACGGGAACATGGTAGGATATAACACTCCACTATATAATCTCTTAGTGACCTAATTGCCACCTTTGGGGGTTGTTTAATAGACCAACCTTGGCCAACCAGACAAGTCACCCATGTCATTCCATTACAAGGAGAGGTTACCAAATGATAACAAAATAATTCTTGGATATAAAAAAAACATGGAATTCTACCATATACGAAGAAGAAAACAAAAGTAGATAAAAGGTATCCAAATAGACTAAAAAAATAAGTATGAAAGATTATAAAAACTAGTCTCCATGTGACCAACATTCACCCCCAAACCACAAAAACCCAAAATAACCTTATAATGAGAAACCTTAATGTAATAGAATTATATTCTCTTTACCTATATCCTAGAAAACATAGTCTACATCCACCCAGAGGAAGATGTATAGTGTGAGAAATATATCCTAGTAGGATACCTCCATGATATCTATTGAGGTTATAATTACATGAATGAACAATTTCATGCTTGAAAACAAAAAAATAAATCATTTCATTAATAAAACCAGTTGAATTTTTTTTTCAAATAATCCTTGAGTTTTATGAAATTTTATATCATATTTTCCAATGGTAAAACAATGAAATAAAAGATACAAAATAGAAATATATATATGATCCAACATCCACGAAATAATCTATCATGCAATAAACAACATGAAAAAACAATCAACCTACTATTTGTGCTCTAGATTATTTGATAGTACACACTAGACACTAATAATACCTACAAGTCATAAAGTTGGATTCAACTAAAATTGAGGCCTGCCATAGACCATCAACATATTCGAGGTTACCAACTAGTGGTTTTACACTCACTGTGTATACCTGTGTCTCTTTCTTGACATACCAAAGGTTCCTTCTGTGCAATTTATATTAATTTATGATTTAAAAAACATGATCAAATTTTAATAAAACCATTTCAAAGCCAATAAAATATAATTTAGGGTGTTAAAATTCAAATTCTCCATATCTAATCAAGGAAGATCCATTTCCAAGATGAAAACACATTTAAACCATGAACCTATAACCTTTTCAATTTAAACACATGAAAAAATATTTCAAATATCATGTAATAAATGTTAACAATAATAATTTCAAGAAATTAGAATACTTTAACTGATCCACCTAACTCATGAAAGTAAAAATCCAAACCTCCTTTGAAATAAAGGATATGAAACCCAAATATCTACCTTTGGAGGACAAGTTAAGACAAAATACTAAAAAAGACTTATATAAAATATAGTATTATTACTAATCCATTACACAAATGTTTCTACAACCAAAAATGAAAGATAATCGAGGGGAAAGGATTACCCGAAGAAACGAAGCACCTAACCCTACTAATAAATCACTGAATGAATCGATCCAGATGGAAAGGAGTCACCAAAAATTTCTTTGACATATTTATAGTTTTAGAGAGGATGTTTTATCAAAGAAATAAAGGAATAAACCATTTTTACAACACCCTAATTACCAACGCTATGATATTTATAGGGTATATAATCCATTTTCCTATTATGTAAACCTCATGGTCTATATACACCAAAAAACCCATATATATGTATTTAAAACCATAATTTCATACATACACTGCATTTACTTGTTACATAGTGTGTAAACCATTCACACAATGTACCTAGTTCATGGATTCTTCCCAATAACCACTAAACAGTGTGTAAATCACTTACACTATGTGTAAGTGCTCATAGGACTACCAAAGTCTAGTTTTTATGTTGAAAATTCCTAAAAAAGTCCATGAACTCAGCATTATATTACTCCTCCCAATTCTTTGTTTGGACATACTAGGCTATTGAAAAAGGGAAACCAACATATAGATAAAAAAAATAACAGACAAAAATGTAATGAGGTGTTGAAATCTCCGAACCAAATAATCTTTATGTCCTTGAAAAGAAATCATTATCCTAGATATGAAATGGGATAAGACCACTACTACCTCATCAATAACTCCAACTCCCACATCCCATGGATATCCTATCTATACTTACACTGTACTCAAACCAGGGGGATAATATTACTATGATGTTCATTATCCTGGAAGTCCATATTATAAATTGTACTCTACCAAAGTGGTATATAAATCATGATCAATATCATCTTATATAGTCACATTGGACGGATATAGTATATACCTCCTCAACTAGGAATCTTTAATCATGTTATGTATAGAAGTTATGACAAATAGTAAAAGAAACTAATAGGTTACCATCCTCAGTTGTCCAACAAACTTAACGAGACCCACAATTAATGGTGCTGAATTATCCTACTTGTCGAACAGTGGATGTCCCAAGAAAGGTGAAACTATGAGAAAGATCTTATCACAAACATCATACTCTAGAGGTATACGATGATGGTCCACATAGGATTTCTAAGGACAACGTTCCATTAACAACACCTCTAGATCAACAGAATTGTCTATGATGTCACCTGAGCAACACTCGGCCCAACTGAGTACCTCTCTCTCAACTCATACCAACACAAGGGTGGTCGATATTGCTGCCATACAATGCCTAAAGAGAACCATCCCTATCGATGTCTGATAGCCATTGTTTTATGAATAATTTACCAAATGAAAATATATATCCCTTGATCAACCAATATAAGGACCACAAGAAAAAATCATATCATCAAGAACATGGATAACCCTCTCATTCTGTCCATCCATATGTGGATGATTAGTCATTATCAATATCAACTAGGAACCCATATCCACATACAAAACATTCCAAAAAATTTATGTGATCTTCAATACCCTATATGAAACAAATACATAAGGAATATCATGAACTCTCACAGTCTCTTGAACATATAAATCCCCAAGATGTTCCACTTTCATCACCTCCCAAATGTGTAAGAAATGCACTGATTTAGTGAGTATATCAATAAAACCTAAATAAAATCCTTCCCACCATGAGTATGTTGTAACCCAAAGATAATATCCATGTAAATATCATCCCACATCTATACTAGAATTGGTAAATGATGTAAAAAACCTAAATGTCACCAGTGTTCCAACTTCACTTTTTTACAACTGAGACACAACAATAACAAATCCAAAACTGAAGTCCTCATCCCCATCCACCAATACTAACATCTCAAATCATTGAACATCCTTATATCCCCAAGGTGAGTAGACCAACATGAATGATTTCAACTATACAGAAAATATCAACTTAAGGAGAAAAGAGTAGAAACTTACTATGGATGCCAAAAATATCAACTAGGAGACTAAGAAAACTCTCACAATGCCTCCCTCCATTTAGAATTTATCCTAATCATCATATTCTGATGTATTTAATTAGTTCAAGTCAAACTCGCTCTTCAAAATATGAGTCAACCATAATCAAATCCATGAACACATATCCACTATCATCCTTTACTCCCAATTTTATCATAGAAAACTAACTCATCAGAGGACATTGCGCAACAAATTCCTTCATGGATTGTGTCTCTAATTTTATTTTCAATGTATCTGAAACAACATTTTCATTCTTGGGGTATACATGATATCAAAACTGAAGGTATAAATATACTCAACCAAGAATCTTAATACCAAGATCATATCTTTCTGAGTAGAAATATACATCAGTATTTTCTGATAAAAAGATACAATAAAGTACTCCACAAATAGATAGTGACGCCTTGTGTAGAGTAAATGCATAATATCTGCTAACATAATATCAAGGGTTGGGTAGTTCTTTTCATGAGGTCATAACTAGTGAGAGACATAAGCCACAACATGTATCCCCAACATCCTGATTCATCCCACACCCTTACCAGAAGCATTGAAAAAAACATCATAACCCAACTCCAGTTCTATAAGAATCAAAAATATTATTAAATTCAACCACATATTCATTTCCAAAAAATATCTATTACACTTTTCCATCCATTCAAATTTTACACCCATACTGGTTAAATTTGTTACTGAAGATGTGAGATTGAAGAAGACTCAAACATACTGTCTATAGTAAATGGAGAAACCCAAGAATTTATGAATATCAAACCCCTTTATGTAATTCTCTCCATAAAAAATGCAAGTACCTTTTTAGGATCAACAATGTTTCCCCTCTAAGATAACACCTTCCCCAGAAATATTAACTATTGAATCCAAAACCCCTACATGGAATTATTACCATAAAGGTGATGTTCTCTCAGGGTTCAAATAATGATATCCAAATGGTCCATGTTCTCATCCTTTAACCAAGAGTTCACCTAGACATCCATTAAAAACTCAAACAAAAAGGGTCCACGAACCGATGAAATATTTGTTTCATCAAATTTATTGATACCATACGAGTGTTAGTGAGTATAAATGGAATAAATAGAAAAAAGAAATATCTATATCAACACTAAACATGTTTTCTTGGTTATGTCCTCCTCTCAGACTCTTCGCTCATGGTATCCTGAATACCGGTCAAACATAGAAAACAAATGAGACCCTCTAAGATAAAAAATGATGTAATAATTTCTTGGAATGGGATATTTTTTCTTAATAGTCACTTGATTCAACTTTTATTTGTTAATAAAAAGTATAAGGATCATTTCTAGCTTCCTATAATTGTTTATAGAAGAAGCCCAATGTGACATGATTAAATGATAAATTCCTTTAATCTCTATGTACTCAACAGGGACATTAAATTTTACCATCTTTGTAGGTTCCATTTGATAAGATGGGACAGAAAAGCGCATTAATCAATGTAATAGGTAAATAGTAAACTCAACCGCTCTTAGTGGTGGTAAACTAGAAAAATCATTTGAAAAGGCATTACCATACATACACCCAACATCTTGTAGTTCACCACTCAAGAAAGGGTCAATATCATCAACATACATTTTAGAAAACTGCTATGATATAATGCTAACATAAGGAACTAAATAACCCACTCTTCCCGATATAGATTCTGACTAAACCTGGAAAACATGAGTGACCCCATCAGTAGATAATATGATTACATGATGATGATACCAGTATATTTGGTTGTTCGCACTGGACATCCAATCCATTTTGATAATCAAGTCAATTATGTTAAGATTAGGAACAAAGAAATCCCAAAACACTGAACCATCGGCTATCATTACATGACAATAAGTTCACTTGAAAGCCTATTCAGACCACTTTTCCATAGGCATAGAATGATCTAACATAGAAACAAATATATCTAAATGAAAAACCAATATGTCAACCATTTTTGATGATATAAAGTATTGAGTAGTGCATGTATCAAACATAGCTAGCACCAGCATAGACAAAATAAACACCTTGCCTCTAATAAAAGATATCCTTACTTTAGATTAATTTGGAACACACTCTTCCACATAAATTCATCAGGAATTAGCCTATTTAAAATCCCATTTGTCCTGATAGTGAGTCCCATCACCTTTTAGAACATCAACACGTACCTGTGACCCATTGGTTAAACTGGATCTCACCTCAATGCTTTGGGACATCTTATAATGTAAATCACATAATGAAATGTCCTAGGATCCTATGTATAATAAGCCCTATTATGAAAACACATCCCACAATAGAAGAAAATAATCTATTCTTACCCTGAAAAAGCCCTTGAAACTGATCCTAATGAAAACATACTAAACTTTCACTTATTTTCATAACTAGAAAAAGAACGTGGCTAACTATTGCACCAACAAAAGATTCACCCAAATCTATCCTCCAAGTTATGTATCCCTCATCCAATGATTATTTATCCACTAACTCCAAAAAGGTTATAATGAATGAAATAACAATAATCTATTAAATATCATACCACATCCCCATCTCTATCCCTAAAAACATTTGGTAGTCAGTTGTGTCAATATCTATAGCCCCATGGTCAGACACGAAAAAATTGGTGGAGTATTCCAGAATGGTATGATCCCCTTTCTCCAAGGGCAAAAATTCTATGGCCTTTTCAACATGTAATGTATTTTAATTAAACTGATGGTCAAATATATTATTGAAGGAAACCTAGGTACAACATTCATGAAACATAGATTTCACTATAGAGTCGTACTAACTCCCCCATACCCATTTTAGCATATATATTGATAAACACACCTGAGAGTCTTCTGGATTATTCGAAAAGTTGAATAACACCTAAATATATTCATTCTACTACAATGATTAGTTGGTTCATTTTTCACCATGGAATATGGGTGGTTTCTTCGTGGTAAATTCTGCTCCGTGGTATACTACTCATACTGGGATCACTGCACCCCTAATCCAAGAGTCTGAATGGTATAGATCACTGCTTATACTAAAGAAGGGCCCACTAGAGGATCTATTAGCGGAACCTGCCTCACAGATTCCCCTCTTATATTTGGAATATCTCTTCTAGGTTGAATTTTCTGTGAAACACAATATAATATCCAATCCATCATGGAAATATATGAAACCATTGAATTGAAAATTCGAATCCAAAAAAATGCTTTGAATAATAATAATTTAATGCAGTAATGAATTCTACCACAATTGGACAAGACTCTTAGAAAGAAATAGGTCTATGTAAATAAAATCTTTACATAGTTTATTCAAATGAACATACACACACCAAGTCTCAAAACATTGTAGATATGTTAAATTAATCACATTTACTATATAATTCATTCAAATATATATAAATTATAGGTCATGGACACAGTAAATATTTTCTGACCACACATGGAAACTCGGATTTAGTCACAGGTGTGAGTTGGCTAGACCCATATTCCTCACCTACTATCAATGATATAATGATCCTACTTCTGTTTACACAATACATTGAAAAATTCAATTCTTTCTTACACACATTAAGCTGAGTAAGACTCTAACTCCAAATTTTAATAGACGAAACTGGGCCAACCAGACCAGTAACCCATGTTAGCCAATTATGGGTTGAGGTAAAACAAATATAATAAAACAGGTGTTGAATATAGGGGAAACAAGTCAATCTATCGTATTACAAATAGGAAAAATGAAATATACAACTGATCCAAATATGCTAACCAAGAATGTAAGAAAATTATTGACCAAATATACTCCGTGTGATCAACTATCACCTCTAAACTACCCCAAAATGAAATTGAAACATATGGAGAGGCCTACATACTACATAATTACCTTCCCTTTACATGTATCTTTCAATAAAATGTCCATGTACACCCATTGGATGAATTAGGGTGTGAGAAGTAGAGCCTACTAGAATACATAAAAGAGATCCATACAACTTCTAATAACAAAAACTCACAAGTCTAATCATTAATACAATAAAAATTACAATAATTTATTTAAAAAAACTACATAAAATTCAAATAATACCTAAGTTTTCATGAATTTAATTTCATATATTCCATATCCAGAATAATTTTGGTAAAGATACCAGATATAAATATACATGTTAGCCAAAATCAATGAAATAATTTATCTTACAATAAAAAATAAAAAATAAAATTCCACCTACCATCCAGGTATATACATATGGGAAAATACATACTAGATATTCACATCCCAAAAAATCCATAATGTTTGAACTAACGAACGTAGAGGACTACCACAGACCATAGACCAACAAGAGGATTCATCCTAGTGGTTTCACACACACTAAGTCTTCCCATGTCTCTTTCATGGCATACTCAAGGATAAAACTATAAAATTTATGCCTATTAATTTTTTTAAAACCATGCTCACATGTTTATAAAACAATTTAAATGAAAATCCAATCTACTTCCAGGATTGAATGTCAATATTTACATTTCAAATCAAGGAAATTATATTTCCAATGAAAAAAAGATTATTTAAAACAAGAACCCATAACCATATCAATTTTAACACATTAAAATCCTATTCCAAATCTCAATGAATCAATATGATCAAAAATAAATTCTAGAAATTATAAAACATGAATAGTTCCACCTACGTCAAGAACATAAATAAACTATCATCCTTTGAAAACAGTGATGAAAAACCAAAAATATGCCTTCATAAGATAAAGAACATTCAATGACTAAAAATCATTGATAAAAACAAAATCTGATTACTTATCCCTACCAAATACTATGTCATAACCATAAATGAGAGAGAAATCGAGATTAAGGTCTTACTTGAAGATGTGAAGAAAATATCCCTACTGATCAATACCTGAGTGGAATGATCCATATGGAATGTAGTCAACCAAAATGTCCTAGGGTGATATATAGGTTGATATAGGAGGGCTTCTCTGGGAAATTATGAAACATATTATTCATTAGGAACCCCAAAAACCCACACTACGACATTTATATGGTGTTTAATCCATTTGCAAGTCGTGTAATCCTCAGGGTCTATATATGATATTAAAACTATATACTCTTTTTGTTTAAAACCGTTTGTTTTAGAAAAACATAGTGTGAACCTTTTACACAGAGTTTAAACCATTCACTCTATGTACCTAAATCATGACCTCCCCCCAACAACTATTACATGTCTGGTACATCACTTATACAACGTTTAAGTGTTCAAAGAGTAGTATAAAGCAAATATTTTTTAATCATTATTTAAAAAATATATTTCCCATTTATAGGTATCTTTCCAATTCTAGGGTTCCCCTTAATTTCCCAGGAAAGAATGGAACGAAAATAAAGAATAAAATATACCTGATAGAATGGTAATGGGGCGTTATAGATACGACCTTCTCCTATTGAATGAACATGATGGTTCATGTGTGATATGCATGTTAGTATGGCCTATATTATAGCTCTTATATTTATGTTATTAACTGTCATTTATAGTTTATATATCCATCATATTTATAATGATGGATAGAACAAAATAATCTAACCAATGGCTTGTTTTGCAATTGTAAGTGGGTATAACCCTCTTTTAATGTACATTAAATAAGTTTTGAAATGTTTATAAACATGTAAACTCTTTTAATTAATATTTGAAATGTATTAATTTCATCCATGAACACAATTTCTATTTCTAAAAGTTGAATGAATTATATTACAAGGGTCTAATGCGCCTTAAGCGATGTCTATTTCCTCCTTACAAAATATCGGGCTAATATATCATAGGGAAAATAAATTACACATTATTTCATAATGATAAAATGGACTTTGAGTAGGATTATTGGTCATGAAATTTCCCACACCCTTTTCCAAGTATGTTAGAATTATTTCCCCATCAACTCGGTTATTGGGCCTAATGTTCCACTCACCCTTATTTAGGAGGCTAAAAAAGACCATCTACATTATTGTTCATGATACATGGAATGACATCCTACATTCTCAATGATAATCAGTATGGAAGAATAAATTGATTATGATCAATGGACATGAATTACGTTATTTATTATTATGGGATACTATTATTATTTTGGGTAGTATTATGCATGGGTTCCTAAGTTACGCCTATATTCTTAGATTATACTAAGTTTCTATATATATCTCTATAAATGTGTCTACATTTTAGTGCATATATATATGTATACATATCTAATAATATGTATTCATATTATACTCATTGAAATTATATCTTAGGAGAAGTAGGCTTGGTGGGCCATGTTTTCATGAGCAACCTATGCCTAACTTGTTGTGTTTATTTATTTTTTATCTTATATATATTTATCTCCCATTTACACTGCTTCATTTATATACAAGGACTTGATATAGTTTTAGAAACCGTTAGTGGTGGGATAGAGAGTATATATTACACCCTTCTATGGCCTCTATTTCACTAGGGTACCCGAGAAGACCTCATTTGGAATATGATCAGGATCCTTGGATTATGTTTTCATGCTGGTACCTAGAAGATAGGAGGACATGCCATTGCTAGTACATAGGATTCTCATGGAGGTCACCCTTGATGAATTTTTTTGTTGTCTTATTTCATGTATTGTTTTGTATCACCTATTGTATGTTTATTACATTAGATTATACAGCCTCATCTGGACATGTAAGAATTATTGTATATTTAGTTTTGGATATGATTATAAGTTTTTTATAATCTTTTTCTACTATGTTTTTTATTTATACTTCTTCTACTATTGGATAACTTATTTGTTATCTCTTATACTGCAGTACTACTCTAATCATGATAGCATATCCTCCCCATAATACCAACATTTGTCCCTTATAGCTAGTCAGTAGCCTATAGGGTTTTGGAGGTGCACTTGTGGCCATGTGGAGACCGGTCTAGCTACTGGTTAAATAGTTATTCAAGTTTGTTTTAACAGATTCATTTTAGTGGGTTTTATTTATGATTTCTTACTGTTTTGGCCTAGTAGAAAAAATATTAGGAAGGTGTCATCACCTGGTAGATAGTCAGTTATGGGAGTGATCAACCCATGAATATAGAAAATTCCTTGTGTCCATGGATGAGAATGTTGTTAATACTATTATACATTACAATAGATTATGTATTCACCTAGATAAAATGGTTTAAATTTTATAATTGTCAATATGTGTGATTAATAATATTTTCCGTTGTCCTGGTATAGTAAGTAAGTAGATTTACATGTATCTTCCTAAGCATGTGGAGATTCACATTTTATTCCATGTAGTTGAATAAATATATGTTCCTTGGGTGTTTATTATCATTATTTAAATATAACCTTTTTGGTACGCTAGAAACATTCTTAGTTTTATACCTTCTTAGGTATTTCATTAGCATCCTTGTTTACATAACTTGATGTGTGACTTGTCAAGCATGTTTGCTTATACAACATGATTTTTTGATTCTTATTCCATGTTGCATGTTTAATTTATCATATTTGTCTTCATTCTATGATTAGGTTATTTTTAAATGTTTTTTGATATTTAATTAATGTGATTGTATGTGTAGTTATATTTAAAATATATTTTTGGTTTTAAATGTGCAAGCATTAACCTAAATTGTGTTTTTCCACATTTATTGATGGTGAAACCATAAATAAGCAATTATGAAATCATTGAAACATGAATCCTTTGTTGTATGGATGATACATATTGTTTGAAATTAAATGGGATCCAATTTTCAATTTATAATGTGTATGGGTGCTTCATAAATTGGGAATGGTGACCCATATAATTGAACAATATTATATGAGTTAAAATTCCTTGAGAGATTTGTATATATATATGGAAGTTGTTAGTAGTATTTGAAATGAATTTGGTTACCTTTCTATGTTCTTGTACCTCTATCTCATGGGAATGATGAACCATATGGTTAAATTCTTGAATGCACAACGTGACCCAATTTGGTTTGTTGTGGCATTCTATTTATACGATGAATCCAATAAAGGTATGATTAAAACCATAATGATTTAAAAGGATTCAATCTATTTTTATATGACCTGATAATGGTTTAATTGGACCCTTATTGGTTGACTTATCTTTTATATGCCTTTTTATTTATAAAAATGGCTATATAATTATGCTATATATTAATAGTAATTTAAAGGGTCCAAATTTTCTTATATGAGTTTACATATAGACTTATGGTTTAATTTTACTTGATTAATCCCATATTTGTTTTATAAAATAAATATTTTATACTTTTTTGCTTCATTATTTATGAGTCATTAGTTACATAAAATGATAATTACCACATAAATGGTGTATTCAATTAATTAATGGAATTGAAATGTTATTTAACTAATCCCAATTTAGAATAACTTATGGATAAATAAAATTGATAAAAGTAATTCATGTGAATTTTTTCCTAATTATTATTGGATGTTAGTTAAATAAATATTTCTTGAAATGAAGTTAGTGAAACATGGTTGTGTGCCTTATGTATTTATCTAAATAAGGTACCAATTTTTTCTACGTTAGGATTAGTATTAGATGTTCGCTAAAACTAATCCTTGAAATGTATGAAGAACTAAATGTGGATTATTGTAATGTTATAAAAATGAAACTGTAATATTGTTCATTACATGGCCCTTAGGTGAGGGTAGTCATATGTTTTCTTGGGTAGTTTCGATGAAACTGGAATGTGAGCATTGCATGTGGGCTCTTTCTTCTATAGCATGCCCATAAATGATCATCCCTTAGGCCTAGTGACTTTTCATGAATAACCCACCTTGTAGGGTCAAAGATTTATGTTTTATTAAGGTGATAGTATGAGGTAGGTAGTGCCCTCACAACCATACATACTTTTCTAAATTCATGAGAATCATTTCATATTTTTAGTATCATTCGTGTGTCATTTGTCTCGAGTTGGAATCATACATTATAAGATGAATCCCAAAATAGGTGGGTGGTCATTTAAAAGATAAACCCTTTTTATTTTAATGATCCTCATGTAATTCTTGCTTTTAGTGGGTTAGACATTATTAGGGAATGATCAACCACTTAGTAGGTCATGTGGCCCTTCTTCTTTTTCCCCATTAGTGTTGGACTACTCGGGAGATTTCCAGGCTGTTGTGTAGTCAGATGTGCCATAAAATAATTGAATTTATAAGGTTTAAAATCATATGGGTAGTATCTAAGATTTTTTTTTTCTCCTGATGAATATTGGTTTAGTTGGAATTGATACATGTTGTACCCATCGAGATAGTGAATATTACAATGAATTATATGAGTTCAGGGGAAATTTATAATTCCCTGAAATGCTCCATTACTTCTACGAGTCATATCCAAGAAGAGTGACATGGACATTAAATGAATTATGATTTGTCCTAATGCTTGGGATGAATTTAAAACATGGATGGGTGTTGAAACACTGATGGTTAGGTTGATTTTTTATTTCACTTCTTATTTTATAGTGTGCATGGATATAACTTCAATAAAGTGTAACATCCCAGGAAAATAAAAATATTACATTTTCATATTTATTAATATTTGTGAATATAATATTAATACGAATTTAAAGGTAATTCTATGGTCGATGGCGTACCCAATACGCAACAATGTGTTTCTTTGAAATCCTACAATACACACTAATAATATAATAATATAATTTTAAATTGTAGTTAACGCCTAGCCATTATAATGGAAGGAATAAACAGAACTAACTACAAAATGATTATATATGTTGGTTAAATATTTTAACAATTATCCAATAAATGATAGAGGCTTAAAATGCGAATGAATCCAATTTTAAGAATAAATATTCTAATATTCATTAAAAGGATGATTAACCGCCTTTTTATGGTGATCCCTTTTGAAAATACGTTTTGTTAATTTTATATGTTATCTATGAAAAAATAAAATTCTAATTTTTTATCAACACATCAAAAATTTACTTTGTGTAATTTTTTTTATTTTTCCTATAAAGATCATTTTTTAATGAATAGTGAAAATGATGTATTTTAATTCAAAACCTTCTTTTAATCTAATTTTTTATATGGTTATATTATATTTTTAATTGGGTTTATAGTTTAGTAAAAATATATTTTTACCAATTAATCTAATGGTGGTAATTGGAATTAATTTCACCTTGAAATTGGATATAAACAAGTGTCAATCATTTTATTGATATTGTTTCTTAAAAACGCGCTATTTTTTGACAGTAGAAATTAATTATAAAATTAATTAATTCAACTTATATTTTCTGAATTTGGTAAAATAAAAATCAATTTTTAATTTGTAATATTAAATTTACTTTGGATAAATTTTTTGTATTTTTTTGACAAATGTTCATTTTTAATGAATAGTGAAAAATACTGAATTTTAATTCAAAACTACCTTTTCATCTAATTTAATTATATAGATATATTTTCATTTTAATTGGCTTTAAAGTGTAATTGAATTATATTCTTATCACTAAATACAATATTTTTCATTTGAAGTATTTTCACTTTTCAATTGGATGTAAAAACAAGTCAATCTTTTGAAATATTTTACTTTGTAAAAACCCGTCTTTGGTTGTGACAACGAGAATTATTTTTAATTTAATTACATCAATTTTTGTGTTTAGAATTTTTTAAAATAGATTCCATATTTTGAATAAGAAGTTCCAAATTATTTAATTAAGACGCTTTTGTTTTTGGACATTATGAATAGTAACAACTCCAATTATCTATAATTATCATGATTAATTAGTACTCAGGTAGTTAAGGGTAACAAAATAATATCATAATAATATAAAATGATCCCAAAATGTGTCCAAATCCTCGTTATTGAGTCATGGCCGACCATGGGAAGATTTTTACCAAACTTGAGGGCCCATGGAGTCACATGGGTGTGATAGTGACATTTATGAAATTATTTTTAAAAAGAAGCGAAATATAACAAAGGATTGTATATCCTAAGTAAAACAATTTTAATTTGGTTTACATAAATTATCTCTTTGACTATAAATATTAATTATAAATTTAAATTTATTTTCTACATCATGGTTATTTTTTATAATTTTTATACATTAAATAAATAAATTTATTTATTACACCATGATGATGTAGTGATTACCTCATTAATGAACAATTTAAATAAAATGAAAAGATAAGGAAAAATATAATACTTACACTTGTAAAAAACCTATTTGATGGGTTTATTTCAAACCCTTGTTACCTTATACTATAATTATTTTATTGCGGGACCTTTAAAATTAGAAAACCATTTTATAATAAAGTAACATTTCATGACTTCTCAAAAGTGACCCTCCTCCGTCTTATAAAAGGCCCCCACCTCAAACCCCTTACCCACACCTCTCAAGCCCTTTTATCATCCAACCTATGCTCATATTATCTCTCCAAATATTTATCTTACTCCGAGAAGACTCACTTTGGGAATAAGTCTTTCCAAGTAAGCCATTGGATCAAAACAAAAAGAGTTGCCCGATTTAGAGGTAACGTATTCTATCGAGTTTCTTTCTTTTATTTTCCTTATTCACAAACCTCTATCTTCTTATTATTTTATCCCATGATAACACCAATATCCTAAATATATGGGTATTTTGTTATGATATGTATTATACCTACACTTACATGCACCTCCATCAAATGGTTAAATAAGATATTGTTTCTGTGGGTGGAGAATTTCTGCCTCACGAAACGATGATTGTTCAATATTCTTTTAACACCTCTCATGATGGCCATTATGATGGAACTATATTTTTATATGATATATATTATATTTATGTCCTATAAATGCTTCTTTATTTTATATTTAAAACATACATTTATGCTTTTCATGTTGTGCAAATGCAATAATTTCATTTGAGGATGTTTGGACAACCGCCCCCTCAAGTGATGTGACTCATTCATGCCAAACATGGAATTTATAAAAAATGTAATAATGAAATTATGTTACCTATATAACATATATATTATAATTTAATTATAATATACCTATGTATCATTATATTTTTCATTCCATTAAAGTATGAAATAGAAAAGAAAATAGTGTTCATGTGTACGTATGACTTACCATCTCCACGAATGGTGCATTTCATTTCTTATCTCCAAATGTTATGTACTATTATATGTTCATATATATGAGGGATATATATGATATATATTACATAAAAATGATTAATATAATTATGGATTTAATGAACATTGGACCACATGAACATCATGTAATTATAAGAAGATCATTATTAACTCATGTACCGAACATCGACAAAACGTATGATATGAACTCACATAATTAACTAATTATTATAACATGATAATATGTGATATTAATTGAATAATAAAATTTAAAGGAATTCCTTAAGAAATTATAAATTTACCAAGGGTTATTATTCAAGAATATAAAGAAATGAACGAGACAAGTCATACTTGAGGTAAGGGGATTTCTTATCTCACTTTTAATTCCTTGAGATTTACATTGTGCGCAAATTATTTATTGAATGTGGTGTATTGTTTACTCTCATTTGATATAAATTATCATCATTATATTTCTATTCATCGTATTATGTGATTCATTTGGTTCTTATTATCTTTTGGTCTTATGAATCGATTTATTACAACTAGGTAAGGGGGTTTTATCTCACTTTTTTATTCCCGTGAGATTCATGCTATATTTTCCACTATCTCCATTGAGTGGTATATATACTGACCATTCTTCTACTATTTGTGTAATATAATTTTGTTAATGTGTATTTACATCAACATTGTATATTCCTTCTTTCATGGGGTGTACGTTCCAAAAATACCCAAATCGGTAAGGAAATCTTTCACCCTCCACTTTTTAAAAGACTTATTTTCGTTAAGTCTTTTAATTTAAATCTTATTATGTGGGGATATGTTCTTATATATCCATATTGAATTAAATTTTATGTCCATGTGATGAGATACAATTTTTATCTCTCATCAACTCATTTTTTTAATTTTAAAGTGACGTTGTTAGGCTGTTGAATTTCTATAAGGGAACTTCTTAACCCAATTTCAATTCTTTGGGATAAACCTCTACTTATTGATTATGTCATGCTATGAATATATGTGGATGACCTATGATTTTTTTACACTTAATATCCACTAATATTGATTGTATCTATATTTTTCACACATAACTATGTAATTCATTTATCATTAATCTAAGGATACCGTCTTTGTACGGACCATCATATCAATCTCCTTTCGTTGAGGAATCTTTTGATTTCTACACATCATTATTTTATACGGTGTATAAAACCATTTTGACTTTTAATTTCATTCAAAAGGAATCTTTTTACACAAAGAATTTTACTATATGGAAAAAGGAATGTTTTTGTCTTAGGTATACGGCGACAACAACTTCTCTGCCGCCATGACCATTATTTGAGTTTCATCTTTCTCTACAAGCTATAACTTTTTTAAATGAAAAATAAATACCACGCTTTTATTTTCTTTTCTTTTGGTATTTAAAACGGTTCTGATAATGTTTTGATTATATCAATGTGTTGTATTGATATCTTGTGATTGAAATGTGTAAATGTTATGTTTCCTTTTTTCATGATTTATGTGATGCGATTCTATTAAGGTTCTTGGGCATTATTTATGAAGTCGGGTGGTTCTATGATAAACTAAGGGCGGGTGAGCCCGAGATAGCTCTCCAATTCATTGGGTAATGTGAAGGAGTTAAACACTAATGTGTCTACGAATATATTTAGGGAATATACTATGATTAGTATTCCAAACGTAACCATTAGTGTTACTCCCTACGTAAAAATGTTATAAATGCCTCATGATATCTTTATGTATTATGATTTCTATGATTTATTCAAAAATCTTATGATTTCATGTGGTATGTTAAAAGGCTTATGTTAGGTATATATTGATGATCTAATGTTTTCATTCTTTGTGTATCACTTACTGCGCTTTTTATGATCATCCGAAGTTTTTGAAATGTTTTTCACAGGACATAAAGTGGAATAGGGCCAAGAATGGGATCAAGGAAATGGTGTGCTATCTAAAACATGGAACTACACATGACTCTTTTGTTCAAGAGCTTTTATTTTGTGAAAAAAATGGAAACTGAGTAGATGTTTCTACTTTGTAATCTTTTGAGATATAATAGTTAGGTCCTAATTCTCTAAAAATCTAAACCTGAAAGGATCCTCAATGTGTATTCTTGAAATAACTTAATATTAAGTAATGATTAAGTTCGGGGCCTTATAGTTGGAATCAAAGGTCGTTTTAGATAACCTTAGAGGTTAGGGTATTCTTTAAGCATAAGTGACATTACCATAATCGTCTGTATTTTAGAAAGTCATAGTTATTTTTATAAAGTGATGGAGTTCAAGAAAACATATATAAGCATATCTTAGTATTTACCCTCCTTATAAAATATTATATGATGGTTTTAATGATATACTCACACTGACCTTTTTGGTTTTAGTAAATGGTTTGATTTAGCAGGAACAACAGTAACAGTGGATGTAAAGGAAACTGTTACAGTTTTCTGAATGAGCAACTGAATGATATGGGTGAGGAAATGAGAACTCTTGTTGTTATTCTCAACCAAATATCTAAATTCATGATTGAACAAATTAACCTTAGTGATTTTTATAGGGAATCATATATGCAAGAAACAAATCCCTACGGAAGTTCAGGTAATAATCCTAAAGGTAAGAATGTTCAAAAACCTATGTGTCAAAGTTGTGGAATGAAACACCTAGTAAAATGTTTCAATGGGACATAAAGATGCTATAGATGTGGAAATGAAGGTCATAATGTTAGAAACTTTGATGGAAAAGGGAAGCATCTGTTTGACTCTAGGAAAGGGAATGAATTTATTTTTGAAGAATCAATTGAATGTTTTAAATGTGGTTTGCATAGTCATTATGAAAAATCATGTCCTTGGAAGAAGTTTCGGGAATTGGATCACCAGGATCGTACAAATATTTGTTTACCCATACCTAATTCCATTCTGATTGAGGATGAAGAAATTGACAATGACCAATAAAAGGTATGGATTATTTCTTAACACATGTATTCCTATTATTGAAATCTTAGGATATGACTCGTGATTTTTTTTGTAGGAAATAATTATTTCAGAATAAGTTGGAATGGAATGATTAATTGATCAATGAAGAATGTTGAATGATTAAGAAGTCAACATATAAGGATTAAAGGGTTATGGTAGATTTTTGGATGGTGAAATTTTTAAAATTACTAAGGCACTTTTTATTATGGGATTTCTTTAGAAGACTTTTTATAGTATGCGTAACAATGATCATTGAAATATGAAAATTTTATTCAAGGAATAATGATATTTTCTCTGTGGATATAGTTATAAAGAACAATTTTGGTTTATATGATCCTAGAATTTGAGGTAATTAACGGTTAATACATTTTGGGTTGAAAAATAAATGTTATTAGATAACATTTGTGGTTAAAATATGTTATGGTTATTTTTTATGAATTTACTTCTTCTTGGGAATGGTATAAAAGTATATAGTTTTTGAAATGGGAAAACACGCCAACTGTGTGACAACCCATCGCGTCGGAGGAAGCAGTGGGAATCGAACCCACAACTAAAGTGCGAATGGTATTTATCAACTACCACTGGACTACGTGAAGTCCCTGGTTAGTATGACTAATTCTTTTTAGTTAGATGATCATATGGATGAGGAATAATTTGATTTTGGGAAATGATTAACATATCATGGAGGATCTGTGATTAGGTTAATTACTTTTCAGTATGAGACTTTAAGAGTAACTGATGTTATTTGGAGATAAATGTTAAGATTTACCTTCGAAGACTATGTGATTAAATCCTTCAGAGGTTTGGGTCTCAGTCTTATTTTGGATTAATTTGACGAATTTAATGGATAGCTGTTTATTTAATGGTCTTTCTTGATCCTTGGGTTCTTTTTCTTGAATTTTGGAGATTAAGAGTATTATTTTTTATATAAAGGATTATATTTTTGGGGATTATCTGATCTTGTACAAACCATTTTGGTTTTGGTTAAGGTCTAAAGACATGAAAAATTTATAGTTCATCTTTGGTAAATTAGGTTATTCTCAAGAAGTTGATTATAGCACTCTTAATTTGAACAAGTCTTCCTAAATAATCATCTTTTGGAGAAAATATGAGTTTGTGTAAGAAATCTAGTAATAGATGAAAGTATACATGAAAAGTATGTATGTTTCATTATTTTTTAGTTATGCTCATAAAAAATTCCTCAATGAAATGTAACATAAAATAAAAATGTTGTCTGTTAACTTCTCCTACTGGGGAATCAAATACCGTTTAACCCATCACAAGTTTGTGATTTTCTAGTGGTTAACTTTATCCGAATAATGTTTTTTATCACTCTCCATCATAACTTGATGGTTTGTTTCTCCTCCATATCCATTTATTCAAGGAATCCTAGAATCTGTAGTCTTGGGTGACCATTTTACTTCTCTCTCATTCTTTTAAAGTGATAGTTTTATTGACTCTTTTTCTGATGTGGGGCTTTCAATGATGTTTTCGAGCCAAATTTTAAAATTGCAAGGACGCAATTCCCAAAAGGGAGGATGGATGCAACATCCCAGGTAAATAATGAATGTGACATTTCAATATTTATTAATATTTGTGAATAAAATGTTAATATTACATTAAAGGTAATTCTATGTTCGATGGCGTACCCAATACGAAACAATGAGTTTCATTGAAATCTTATGTTGCACACTAATAATATAATAATATTATTTTAAATGGTAATTATCATCTAGCCCTTGTAATGGCGGGAATGAATAGAACTAACTGCAAAATGATTATATATTTTTGTTAAATATTTTAACAATTACCCAATAAATGATAGAAGCATAAAATGCGAATGAATCCAATTTTAAGAATAAATATTCTAATATTATTTAAAAGGTCGATTAACCACCTTTTGATGGAGAACCATTTTTAAAACTACTTGTCACGACCCGTCCTCGGGGCCCGTGCCACGACTACCCCAAACCCGCCTTCCATAGGCCAGGGGCTGGTGACTATCACCAAGGCATAAATCCCGGTAAAAAGGGAAGGAATTTCCTTTGTAAAGTAAACAAACGCCATAGAGCAAGAAAGAAGTAGAAGTAATCATGAAGTAAAAACTGAGTACAACAGTAAGTGCGGAAAAGTATGTGGGACAGTATACAAACCCAAACTAAAAGTAAAGTACAACTGGAATGAGAAAACATCAACTAAAAAGTAAAGCCGCAGCGTAGAGCTGTCCACTAGAAGTCCCACCTGAAGGGTGGGTACAGATGGCCTCCACAGCTCCTATGGTCTAGCCGTCCACTCCGAGTACATCCCGCCTAGTGGTCCACCTAGAGGTATCGTCCTACTCCGCAAGCCTCAACCACAATCAGCGTTGTCCGTCATCTGCAACCAACACAACGCAGTGCGGGCATAGCCCATGCAGGGGTGAGTATAAGCTACTCAGTAGGGACCCCGAGACCCCCGAAGGTCTCCCAGAATCCACAAAGGATAAACCACAAAGGAAAGATACAATCACTAAGTAACATTAGACACTTCTTAGGTATATGACCATACATATACTAAGTCATCAATTCTCATTCGGCTCCAACATCCAAGCCCAAGTACAACCCAGTCCACACAGGAAAGAAAAACGTAAATCCACACAGGATAGCTCAACACAATTCACATAGGAAAGAAAAACAGGATTCATCTCACACAGGTATACTTCTTCGTATGATGATAGAGATGATCAGATATAGCCACTGATTCATCTAAGCCGTCGGACCCACAAAGGATCGATAGGTACTAACCCCCGCAATGACCCACAAAGGATCTGACCCACACAGGATCGGTAGGTAACTAACCCCCGCAATGACCCACAAAGGATCTGACCCATACATGATCGATAGGTAACTAACCCCCGCAACGACCCACACAGGATCGGACCCACACAGGATCTGTAGGCACTGGCCCACACAGGACCACTGAGCGCTGACCCACACATGATCGGACCGACACAGGATCGGTAGCACTGATCCACATGGGATCGGTGAGTGTTGTAGTCATCGTTGTCGAATCCACTGAGGATCTTTGCACAGTCGTCGTCGTCGTCACAGATGCAGCCAGCTCTAGGGTTCCCGCACACAGCAAGCTCATTCGGGAGGGTCCGCTCCACGAGCCGAGAGGCTGACACATCAACTGACACATAGTCTAGAGTTGATGTATCCAAAAGTTCTGTATCGTCAATAGGAACTCAACGTCGCAGATGGCGCGTCAATCGGACGCACGGTCTGAGAGTTATTGGATTTTTCGTCCCAGGGGCCCGGTTGGTTTTTAAGTTAAAAACAACCCGAACATACTCTCCCTGCATCCAAACCTCGTCTGGAGTAATCCGAAAGATCTGTCTCACTCAGAGGAATCCAAAAAAGTCGATGGCACGTCAATCGGACGTCCGGACCTCAAGTTATGAGTGTTTCCGCTCCGAGGGCCCGGTTGGTTTCGTGTACGAACCAACCCGGCCAAACACAAAGTATTCCTAATCCTTGAATGTGATATACCAAAACGACCGTCTCGATCCATGGATCTCATCGCAACTGATTGTGCGTCGATCAGAGTCCCGTAGCTCAAGTTATGAGCAAAAGACCGAAAAGGTCCGAAAAAGGGGGGTCTGGGCCCGGACCGACCCGGCTGGGCGCGACCCAGCCCGGCCGGCACGGCCCGACCTGGGCGCGACCCGGCTGGCGCTGGCTGGTTGGCCAGCCGGTCGGCTCGACCGGTTATGACCGAGCAGAGTGGGGGGCGCGCTGCCCCCGCCTGAAGGAGCAACGGCCCCGCATGGGGCCGACTTTGCCAGTAGACGCGGCCGGCTACCGCGTCCCGTCCCCCTCCGATCCCGCGCGGTTTCAGGACCGCACGCTGGCACCGCGGCATCATCCGCAGTGGCTTCTTCTTGCGGCATGCCGAGCGCCTCCGCCACCTGCCGCCGGCGCGGCCGTGCCGGCGAGGTGCACCGGCGGGCTGCTCCGCGGACCACCGGATGAGTTCCAGTGGTAAGAAAAATGTGTCGTCTTCGCCAATGGCCCTCCCGGGGCCCGTCCATCACTACAAGAACCTCACATCGCCCGTGCGGCTTGTTTTGTCATCGTCTGCCATTCCACACACCAAGAACGAAAGGGGCGGTGGGTTCAAACTTGTTCATTGGTCCGCACCCACCACGTTAGTGGTTTTAAATGTCTCCCAACAAAAATTTAATCATACGCTGCGGGTATAAATCACAAAGATTTAATAGAATCAAAACACATACCTTGACGTTTTCGTCGAACGTGAGTTCATCGCAGAATTTACAATCGCAGAGAAGCGGATCGTCGCGTCGCGGAAGGGGCGTCGCTGTCGTCGCGGTACACGGCGTCGCGCCGTCAAACTCTGAGGATTAAAAACACACAGATTTAATTGCATCAATTAAACCCATGTTGAGGATAAAAATGCACAAAGAATTAAAGAACAACAACCCCTACCTCAATCGATTTTTGATCGAAGATTGTCGCGGGGAAGGAACGTTGTGGAAGAAGCGTCGCGAAAGGAGAGGATCGTCGGTGTCGCGTCCTCGATCTCTGAGGATCCAACGTTCTTCGTCGCCCTTCGTCGGAGGCTGGCGTTCTTCGTGTTCTTTGCGTTCTTCGAGAAGAAGGATGAAGATCTCCAAGACTTAGAGCTTCCTCCAAATCCTTTCAATAAGCAACCCTCAAGAAAACCCGTGTTGGTCTGATTTTATTCCCATGCCAACGATTTGAAATTCAAAGTTAAGAAACGAACAATTAATTCGATGAATTAATTGTCACGACATAACTGCCCAATTAAATGAGGCATTTCTTAACTCAAATAAATGCATGGTTGAATTTATTTAAAATAGGTTTTCGCGGGTGCGTTACTTAGAGGAAAAGAAATGGTGGGGCTCATGTGGGCCCACCCTCAAAAATATCCTACAAAGTGGGTAGGATATTTTGGGTTCCACCCTCTCCGCTTAACTTAGATTAAGTGGCTTTATGTGGATTAAAGTTAAATAAAATAAAGTTGTTGCACCACTTTATTTTATCTCTTAATTTAACCCAAAAATTAAAAACCACACCCGAGCAAACGCAACTCCGGAAAAGGTGTTTCTAAGAAAATACCGGTGTTGTGATTCCATCGGTGCCCTTGGAATTCGATTCTGAGCACCGATTCAAAAGTTAGAAAAACCCGACTGTTCGTTCACTAAACATACTCGAGCCAAACATCGGAAAATGATTTCGGGCACACCGGGACTTGGAATCAGGTGCTGTTAGAAACCGCGTTCTTGTAAAATTCCAAATAAAATTAAGAAAAACAATTCCCTTGAATTTTACGGGTCTTTACACTACTTTTCGTCAATTTTATATGTTATATTTGAGAAAATAAAATCCTTCTTTTTAATCAGGACATCAAAATTTACTTTGTGTAAATTTTTGTTATTTTTTCGATAAAGTTCATTTTTAATAAATAATAAAAATGCTGTATTTTAATTCAAAACCTCATTTTAATATAATTTATTTATATGGATATATTATCTTTTTAATTGGGTTTAAAGTGTAGTTGAAATATATTTTTACCATTTAATCCAATGATGGTCATTGGAATTAATTTCACTTTGAAATTGGACATAAACAAGTGTCAATCTTTTGATAGATACTTTTTCTTAAAATCACTCTATTTGTTTTGACAGCGAGAATTCATTATAAAATTAATTAATGCAACTTATATGTTTTGAAATTGGTAAAATGGAAATCATTTTTGAATTTGTATTATCAAATTTACTTTGAATAAATTTTTGGTTTTTTTCTTACAAATTTTCATTTTTAATGAATAGTGAAAAATACTGCATTTTACTTCAAAATTGGTTTTTCATATAATTTAATTATATAGTTATATTTTACTTTTTATTGGTTTCAAATTGTAATTAAATTACTTTTTATCACTTAATACAATTATGTCATTGGAAGTAATTTCACATTTCAATTGGATGTAAAAACAAGTCAATCTTTTGACAAATTTTACTTCTTAAAAACACATCTTTGGTTGTGACAACGAGAATTATTTTCAAGTTCATTACTGCAATTTTTATTTTTGGAATTTGGTAAAATGGATTCCATATTTAGAATTAGAAGGTCCAAATTATGTAATTAAGACACTTTTGTATTTGGACATTATGAATAGTAACGATGACAATTATCTTTAATTATCATTATTAATTATTAATCAGGTAGTTAAGGGTAATAAAATATTATCATAATAATATAAAATGACCCCAACATGTGTCCAAATCCTCTCTTTTGAGTAATTTCCGACCATGGGAAGCTTTTTACCAAACCTTAGGGCACTTGGAGTCACATGGGTGTGATCGTGACAATTAGGACATTATTTTTAAAAAGAAGAGAAATATAAAAATGGTTTGTATATCTAATGTAAATAATTTTTTATTTGGTTTACATAAATTGTCTCTTAGACTATAAATATTAATTGGAAAGATAAAAATATTTCTTAAATCAGGGTATATTTTTTATAATTTTTAGACATTAAATAAATAAATTTATTTATGACACCATGATGATGCAGTGATTACCTCATTAATGAACGATTTAAATAAAATAAAATGATCACATAAAATCTAAGACTTACTCTATTCTAAAACCTCTAGGATGGGTGGATTTAGAACCCTTATCACCTTATCCTCAAAATATATCATTTTGGGACCTTTAAAATCCTAAAACCATATTATAATAAAGTAACATTTCAAGACTTTCCAAAACTGACCCTCCTCCCTCTTATAAAAGGCCCCAACCCCTACCTTCTTACCCACACCTCTAAAGCCCTCGTATCATCCAAACTCTGATAATATTAACTCTCCATATCCATCTCTTACTTCTAGAAGCCTCATATTTGGAAGAAGTATTTCCAAGGAAGCCTTTGGCTGAAATCAAAAAGAGCTTCCCGATTTAGAGGTAATGTCTTCTATTGAGTTCCTTTCTCTTATTTTCCATCTTCACTCACCACTATATTTTTATTATTTGATCCCATAATAACACCAGTATCATTAATATACTAGTATTTTGTTATGAAAATGATTCTATCTACACTTACTCACACCTCTGTCTAATGGTTACAAAACATACTATGTCTATTCGTGGTGAATTACAATCTCATGAAACGATGATTGTTCAATATTCATTTAACACCTCTCATGGTGGACATTATGATAGAACTATATTTATATATTATATTTACTATATTTATGTCCTCTAAATGCATCTGTATTTTCTATTTAAAATATACCGTTATTCTTTTCATGTTGTGCAAATGCGATAATTTCATATGAGGAAGTGTGGACAACCGCCCCCTTAAGTGATGTGACTCGTTCATGCCAAACATGTAATTTATAAATAATGTAATTAATTAAATTATGTTACATATATAACATATATATTATATTCTAAGTATAATATACCTATGTATCTTTATGTTTTCATTCCATAAAGTATGGAATTGAAATGAAAGTAGCGTTCATGCGTACGTACAGCTTACCATCTCCATGATCGGTGCATTTAATTTCTTATCTACAAATGTTATGTAATATTATATGTACATATATATAATGGATATATATGATATATATAAAATATAAAATATGAATATCATTCTGGATTTAATTAACTTTGTACCGCAAGAACATCACGTAACTATAAGAAGTTCATTGTTGACTCTTGTACCGAACATCGACAAAACGTATGATATGAGCCCACATAATAATCTAATTATTATAACATGATAATATGTTATATGAATTGAATAATAAAATTTAAAGGATATCGTTTAGAAATTATAAATTGACCAAGGTTTATTATTTAGGAATATAATGAAACGAATGAGACAAGTCGGACTTCAGGTAAGGGGATTTCTTATCTCACTTTTAATTCTGTGAGATTTCCATTGTGTGCCAATTATTGATTGCATGTGGTGTATTGTGTACTTTAATTTGATATATATTATCATGATTCTATTTATATTTGTGGTATTATGTGATTAATTTTGTTCTTATTATCTTTTGGTCATATGACTCGAGTTTATTACAACGAGGTAAGGGGTTTTTATCTCACTGTTTTATTCCATTCAGATTCGTGCTATATTTGCCACTATCTTCTTTGAGTGGTGTATGTACTGACCATTATTCTACTCTTTTTTTAATATACATTCGTTTATGGGTATTTACATCAACATTGTATAGTCCTTCTTTCATGGGGTGTATGTTTTGAAACATACCCAAATCGGTAAGGGAACCTCTCACCCTCCTCTTTTTAAAAGACTTATTTTTGTTAGGTCCTTTAATTTACATATTCTTATATTGGTATATGTTTTTATATATCCATATTACTGTAAATTTTATGTCCAGGTGATGAGATACTCTTTGTATCTCTAATTGACTCATTTTCTGAATTTTAAAGTGACGCCGTTAGGCTGTCGAATTTCTGTAACGAATCTTCTTAACCCAATTTCTATTGTTCGGGTTAAACCTCAACTTATTGATTATGTCGTGATATGAATATTTTTGGATGAACTATGATTTTTTTACACTTAATATCTACTTATATTGAGTGTATTTATATTTTTCACACATAATTATGTAATTGATTTATTTTTAATCTAAGGATACCGTCTTTGTACGGGACTTCGTCTCAATATCATTTCATTAAGGAATCTTTTTATTTCTACATGACTTTATTTTATACAGTTTATAAAACCATTATGACTTTTAATTTCATTCAAATGGAATCTTTTTACATGATGAGTTTTACTAAACGACAAATGGAATGTTTTTGTCTTACGTATGCGGAGACAATGACTTCTTCACCGCCGTGACCATTATTTGAGTTTTAGATTCCTCTAAAAGCCATAAATTTTTAAATGAAAAATAAATACCAAGTTTTACTTTTCTATTATTTTGGTATTGAAAATGGTTCTGATAATGTTTTGATTATATCAATGTGTTGTATTCATATCTGGTGATTGAAATGTGGAAATGTTATGTTTCCTTTATGAATGTTTTATGTGATATGATTATGTTATGGTTCTTGGGAATTGTTTATGAAGTTGGATGGTTCCATGATAAACTAAGCATGGGTGAGCCCGAGATAGCCCTCCAATTCATTGGGTAACATGAAGGAGTTAAACACTAAGGTTTCTCCAAACATATTGAGGTAATATACTGTGATGGGTATTCCAAACGTAACCATGAGGGTTACTCCCTACGTAAGAATGTTATGAATGCCTCAAGTTACCTTTATGTATTATGATTTATATAAGTTATTCATAAATATTATGATTTCCTGAGGTATGTAAAAATGATTATGTTCTGTATATATTGATGATCTAATGTTTCTTTTTTTGTGTATCCTATACTGAGCTTTTTATGCCCATCCCATGTTTTTGAAATGATTTTCATTGGACATAAAGTGGAATAGGGTTAAGTATGGGATCAAGGAAATGTCATGTTTTCTAAAACATGGAACTAGCCATGACTATTTTGTTCAAGAGTTTTTATTTTGTGAAAAAATGGAAACTGAGTAGATGTGTCTACTTTGTAATCTTTTGAGATGTAATATTTATGTCCTAATTCTCTGAAACTCTAAACCTGAAAATATAATCAATGTGTATTCAAGAAATGACTCAAGATTAAGAAATGGTTAAGGTTGGGGCCTTATATAAAGTGTCACACGGAATACTGAATGTGAATCTAATCATGTGCACCTTCTAGAGGCTCATGTTTCTATCTTTGGTTTTGTGCTTGCAAAAAGCTTGTTTCCAACATCTAAAACTCATAGTTATTGGTCAATGGAGCATGTTTCATGAGATGAGTTCCCTATATTAGTAAATATATCAATTATAAGACTCTTAGGTTTGGGAGAATCACATCAATATGAAAAATATGTGTCCTTCCATACAAAAGGAACACAAGAAGGTGGACAATTTGGGAATGCTCATTACTCATTTTGAATTCCCCTAAGGCTAGTAATATTTCAAATATATCAGTAATTTCGATGTATAATGATGATGTTAGTCGTGTAGGAAACACTTGTGAAACTCTAATAGACAATGAAGGACATTATTGGTTATTCATGATTATTCATGGACAGCCCCATGGGGTAAAGGAATCACATATAGTTAATAGTGATGTTTCGGTAGGATCAACTAATCATTTAACTAATTTTCTTCTAAATGTGGTTTAACTATTAATCCCTTCAATAGTTTCTTATGGTTGGTTGGGAAATATAAAAAACACTTTTTATATAATTTATCAGTACTTCCTCAAACACTTTTTTGAAATAATTTAAATCTTCTTGGTGTACTCATATTTTATTGGTGATCATGTTCCCTATCTAGATATCATTCATGACACACCGAGATAGAATCTGTTACATGCCACACTAAGTTTAAACATAGTCGGTCTTGTTGAGTCTTATCCATTGGAGTTACACTTATGTAGAATTGATTTTATAGATATATTTTTATCTTTAGTGATACTTTGGATCCCAAATAGGAATTCCTTGAATGAAATCATAGAAACCATCCATTTCCCTTTGACATGTCCACAATGAGGATTATGCTTTGATCTCAGTCAATGTTCTTGATATATGGACCTTCCAGCTATGTACCAAGGTTCCAATTTATAAATGTGAAGTATATACTACATAAGATGAGATCTTTAGTATATGGTTGATGATTCAGAGGGTAACATGAATTTTATTTGAGCTCATATGAGATGATTTATTAGAGGTGATCCAAGTGTGTTGGATTGGGTATACACCCATGTTCGTGTGAGGATTGAAATCATAAAGAGAAAATTTGGGCTTTATAATTTACTAGAAGCCACTTATGGCCCTTAGTTTATGTTCTCAAAGAAATTTTTAGGTTCCCTTATTTATAGACACCAATATCTATTTTTTGAAATGTGTCACCTATCTAAGCTGGGAATTCTCAAAACAGTCGGCTATGAGGGGTTCAACTTATTCTTTTTGTTTTCTTAAATGTGTCTGGTGAGGATATATATATATATATATATATATATATATTATGATGAGATGAGTGTCATGTTGATTGATAATTATGTTTCAAAAAAATACTTCTCGACCAAGATAGGTAATGATGATTGGTAGTTAGCCATTTGATAAAGATAATGATAAGGACAATATTTTTGTTGCAACACTATTGGAATGCTTATATAGAAAATTATGATGATGAAAAACCATGACTCCAATTTGGAAATAAAATTTCTAGAAATTATGGTACCAAGAACCATAGTACAATTAATTTAATATATGATGACTCAATCATGTATATGGTTCAAAAGGCTCGTTTAAGTACCATCTTAAGAATTTTATCTTAAATTTGAGCTTTGAATCGAGTTTCTAATGATTATGAACCATACTAATAAATCCATGATTTGTGGTGAAATGGATATTAGAAAACTAAATGATCCCTATGAGACCCCATAACATGAGTTGGTTGGGTGTTTATTTCATTTTTTCCCAAGGATTCTAGGGGAAAAAAGTTCTATGGTGGGGAAGTTATAACAACACATTTTTTTAACCATGTAAAATTTCCAAGGGAATTTTAATTTTTCCATTTTTGTGGATGAGTCAATCCTTTAACCAACTCTAGGAAAACAATTATGATATTTTTACCACTCAAATTTGTTTTTTATACATGGTTTAAGACACAATGTGTGTCTTGGATTCTTTATTGCATTTTGGGAGTGGCGATCATCAAAAACTGAAAACTCAGGAGAAGCTTTCAAGGTCACATGATTTTTATGGAACTGTGTGGCCCAGCATAGTAAACCATGCATACTTTTTAATGTGGTTGAGAGTGTAACACATTTTTATAACCCTAAGTACGACATCATATAACCATGTGGTTTTTAAATGCATCAAGAAAGGTGGATTTTTTTGGTATGTGCGAAATTTACCAAATCGTGCAGCCAACCCATGCAATAGGTTTCCATGGGAAGTTATGAGTGCACAGATGGTGCATGGTTTGGCCGACCTAGTGTCCAAATAGTAATCCTCATTTAATGGGATGAAATTCCCATTTTCCTCTCTTGACATTTATATGAGTTACCAATCTTACTCTTACCATGTGTGTAGTTCCTCACTTTATCTATGGGTTTCTTCTCCTATCATCACCTAGAAATAGATTCATTTCCTCCATATGGTTTTAGATTTTAGTTCCATCAATATTATTGGTTAGAACCATGTGTTTAACTTTTTCCTAAATTTCTCTCGAATAAGAAAAAACCATGCCTTGATATTGGATGAGGGGATTGTTCATAGAAGATGGTAGGTGGTTTATATATTTTCATTAATGGTTTCACTAATTTATAATGTAATTAATTGTTCCATGAACTGGGGTTTGGGGATATACCTATTATATGTGACATATAAATTCAAGAACCCAATACATTAATTTTTGTAGACATTACATACAAAATTTTATTTTTTTATGGCCATGAACTACAAGTTTTTTCCACTGTTACGGTTGGTTTCCTTGAATTCCTAAAAGGAAATAAACATTTTATAATAAAACCAATACTTTAGGAGCACATCCATATAAAATTTATGTGCTTGAATAATGGTAATTTTTTAGGATGTGGCACACCAATATATTAACTCTTTATGACTTATCCACTTCAAAAGGATGTTGGCATCTTCTCCTACTGAAAGAAGATGAATATTCATGTGTGGTGTGTATATTTTAATGAAATATATTATTCCTCTTACATATATGAGGTTAAATATAATAAATACTTCACCTAGAATTGATACTCTTGATAATGGATATAGCCAAACAATATACCAAATGTCTTGTTTTGAAATGGTATGTTGGTGTGACCCTCTTTAAATGTACAGGACTTAGGTTGTGGCATGTTTATAAACCTGACTTATATTTTATTTTATAATTGTAATTTATTAGTGGCTTTCATGAAAAAAAAATTCATTTATAAAAGATAAATTAATTATATTAAAAGGGTCTAATGCACCTTGAGTGATGCCAATTTCATCTTTATGAAATTTCAGTCTAAGGGAACAAAGGGGAAATGGGTTACCCAAAATTTATTAATGAGAGAAGGCACATTGAGAATGAACATTGTCCATAAAATCCCACACCCCCTTAGTCGAGGATATTGGTATGACATCCAAATCACATGGGTTTCTATTAATGACATTCTACACATCTTGATTAGGAGGTTGGTTATGACCCTCTTTGTTATTATTCATTATACTCAGCATGGAGTCCTATATTATTTGTGATACTCAGCATGTTTTCCTTCATTAATTATGATCATTGGTCATTATGTACATTATTTTTTATTATGATACCCCTTTTATTATTTTTATCAGTTTTATTGCACATGGAATTATGAGTTACTCCTCACGTCCTAAAAAATACTACATATCCACATATATGGCTATGTGCATCAATAATTTTAGATTGAATATATATAAACACACTTATATATATTGTATTTAGATGCATTTAAACATTACAAAAAGTATGTGTGGTCAGTCATGTGACCTTCAGAAACCTAAGCCGGGATTTTTATGTTTATTTATTTATTTGATATCTTTTTATTTACAGTCCATGCACAATGATGTATTTATATTAATATACTAGATTTAGTTTTATACACCATTAGTGGTGGGATACTAAGTATATATTATACCATAAATAGGCCGAAATTGCACTAGGGTACCCAAGAAGACCTCATTGGCTACAGGATCATGGTCCTTAGATTGGGTTTTCATGCATGAACCTAGGAGTTAGGAGCACATGAATGAGATAGTAATCAAGATGCTCATGGAGATATCCATTAAGAAATTTTTTAATTATCCTATTTCATGTATTTTACTCTATGAACTTATGTTTCTTTACTCCTGTATATTAGGTATCCTCATGTAGAAAATAATTAATGATTTTATATTTGGAATTATAAATGCTTATCAGTATAATACTATCTTATAATTCATTTTCATTTATTTAAAATTATTTTGATGTTTGCTGAAGTATTCATTATATCGCATAATATTGTGCGACTCTATTTAGGAGGGTATATTCTCTACACCATACCTAAATTAGACCCTCGTTTCCAATCAATAGACTATAGTTTATGAATATATATGCTTAAGACCATGTGGAAATCTATCTGACGACTGGATAAATAGATTGTCGATGAAATATATTACAAGAGGCGACTTGAAAAGGAGGATAAATATGTCATTACAAATAAAACAACAGTTGGTTTAAATGAAACCCAAAAAATATTCTTCCAAAATAGACATCAATAATAATTGTTAAATTGAGTGTTTGATGAAAAGGTTGAAAAAATTAAACTATATAAATAAATAAGTTACTCCAAAAAATGATAGATCAAATTGATGTATTGTAAGTGTTGTTATTAAGTTTCAAAATGAATGGCCACATCCAGATGGAATATCCCATGAATGAAAAGTATAAAAATAAGAAGCAATGTATGAAGGTTCCAAAAATATCGATATAGGGTGACAGGGAAGATTCCATATATACTTTTCAAAATAAGATCTCGAATCCTTAATTCTTAACAATAAATCTTGGGGAAGGTGAAGAGGTTACTGCCCATTTATCTTCCCATTAATATTACTCCTTTTATTCATCCTATTCTTCATTATCCTCTTATTTTCATAATGAAAATTGATTTCTTTTCAAGAATATATTTAAAACAATAAAATGATTCCATATGATATTTTTCTCTTAATGGAGAAAATTTTCATTCTAACGAAAATTATAAAATTTTTAAGGAAAATGATGATTTAATTTCGAAATTAATAAATCACCCTATTGTTGATGTTTTCCGAAATAAAATCATATATCTTAAAAACAATCTTTCATAATTCACGTATCTTGAATAATTTGTTAATATGATTCCAAAAATGTATTTACTAAAAGAAATAATCAATTTTTCTGAATTTCCAAAACCTAATGATCCTTATTCATAAATCACGACTTTTTTAAAAAGGTATTAATCAAAATAAAATTTTAAATTATCATCATAAACATGGTCATATACATTATGAGTCTATTCTAAGAAACAATATATATAAAAGGCCTAAATACTTTATTATTTAATCTATATTTTGAAAAAACCTTTTCATTGAAAATGAATCCAGGTTCCAAAATTATTATTAGCCAATACTATTGGACCAAAAAAAATTTGCTTCAGAATGTTTATTATCTCACACTACTGGACCCAAACTCTTAGTTCTAAAGGAAATATCTAATGATTTCTTACATGAATTTTTCACTGGAACTCATTGGTCCATTAAATGGTCGATACTCATAAAATGTGGTGTTCACATCTTTAAGTCATTGGTCAACCCTTTCCCGCATTATTATTGTTTTATATGCTTAATGTGAGGGGACCCTAGATCATTGATTCACGTAGAAGCTCTGAAAATAATCACTGATATTCATGGGAATAATTTTATTTGTTATTATTAATGTTAGTACTCTATTTAACATATTTTCCCCATCTTTTATTATTTTTTGAACAAAGTGGTTCCTTGGTCAAAAGACCAAAACAAAATTTATTATATAAAACATGCTCATTTGAGTCGAAAAGTTGGGATCATATTAAAATCGTTCACATAAAGGGGGAGTAAATCATTAGGGACATCATCTAGCCATGTAATATCCTAACATAATCATTTATTTCCCAGGCTGTACACAACAATATTCGCATCACGATAGATATTTGTGGTAATATGGTTGATGTCATAGAGAGAACAAAGACAATCCATCCAATGTGTAGTAATCGGCCAAGCCAGATGAATCACACCATTCCAAATCACATGCAAAATTGTAGTCGAATCACATTCAATCCATATGTTTTCCACCCTTGGTGCATATCTAAATAAATAGAGTGGATCACACTCATCATTTCAAAATTGAGAGATGAGTCAATACTATAGCTTCCAAAGAATCACTCTAGGATCTGATGATGATGAATCATGAAGATGACTTCACTTCTCTTGGGGCACATATTTCCTTTAGAAGCACCATCCACATTAACTTTAATATAGCCAGAGAACGAAGGTTTCAAGAATACTTGAAATTTTTGTCATGGTTGTCAAAAAATGTCATCAACCCATAGATTCTATATAATCATTAATTTTTTAAATGTACTGATGTAGTATCCCTTATGAATCAAAGAAGCTTCATGAATGGAAATGAGGATCTATATCCAACCTAAATTAAGGTTGTGTGAGAAATTATTGTGAATAATTTCATTTCTATCATACCAAATAACATGATAAAGCTCAAGAACTATAGCAATAAATAATTTCATGATTTGTTGGGAGTTATCCATATCGAAAAAACGCTTTAGCCGAGTATTTATAGAATAATCAATGATCCTTGTTTAATCATATATTTCAAAAATATAGTTCCATAGAGGAGTGGAAGTGGTGCATGGAATAAAAAAATGGTTAGAAGCTTATCTATGTTGATTATAGTGATGAAATTTTGAGAAAATTGGAATCCCAAAATATCGCAAACAAGGATAAGTAGGGATCCTACTGTATGCAATATTCCATATAAGAGAAAGTATTGAAGGATTTTCCCATTTCTAATCAATGTTTTTATTCCATCTAAATTCATTTCCAGAGTTATGAAAATGGTGGTTACTGAAAAACATTGAATCTAGGATGCTATTGTGAGAATGATCCCATATTAGAAAATCATTCGTGTTGGAAAAAAGGATAGTAGTCAATGACATGTAGAACATTCTCAAGAAATGTATCATGATGAGTATTAATAACATCCCTTATAGTATAGTTAATATTTTTATATGTTTATTCAATAGGGATCATTGAAATTAGAAAAGTTCCAATCTAGTTGACCAAATAGAAGTTCATGGAGGAGTTCTTGGAAATCATCAATCTGGAGTTGGTCATAAAATTGGAATAATATTTTTCAATGGAAGGCCAGACCGAAGAGTTCAAAAAATTTGTGCTGAATTTATTCAACTTCTTAATAAACATAATTTTGATGAAATAAATAAAAGGAGAGTCATTGTGAATCAGGTTCCATGTAAGTTTGTCTTGAAAGGACTCATTAAAAAGAATTCGGTTTTTAATGCCAATGACACCTTAATCCAAATTTCAGAACAATGTAGATCAAGTTATAGTAACAAATTTCATATCCATAGTGCTTTCAGTCAAAGAAAAAAATTTGATGTAAACATTCATTTTGTTAGACTAATAGTACATTTATAAACCATCATAGAGTAGACCATTTTTGGACAATGAATGACATGTCAAGTCATATTTAACTCACCATAGATAGAGTTCTTCCTTTCCTAGAGGAGAAGAGATTAAGGATTTGATCCACACTATTAATGAAATAGCTAGATTTGGGCCAGTCCCAAAATATAGGAACACCAAGGTACATGAAAGAAAATGATTCTTCTCTAATGATTAATTCATTGATAATACCAGATATTATATTAACCAGAAAATTATATCCAAAGAATATAGATGATTTTTCCCATCTAATGACCTAACCTAGGACATCCTCGTAGTTTGATAGAGAACATTTTAATGTTCAAACGAAACATTTATCACCTTATAGGAACAGAAAGATGTCATCTACATATAAAATATTTAGGGGGAATAAATATTCTTGGATTTATGGATGGGTTAATGTTTATTTTGATCAACAATGAATGTGATAAATATTCTTAAATATTCATCTACAATGGTAAAAAGTATGTTAGATAGTGGATCACTTTTCCCAACACCTTTGGTGTATTTGAAGTATCTTATGCGAGAAATATTGAACATGATAGATATAGAGGCTAAGTTGAACATGGTTTTAATTATAGTTGTAAATGAATTATTGAAACCCAAACCACGAACCACTTTGAAGATAAAATTCTAGTACATGGTATCAAAATATTTTCTAATGTCATATTTTCAGGAAATATTAACTCCTCTTTTATCATAGTTTAACATATTAGTGCATTCAGAGGAAAGGAAAACGTACTCATGGATGGATCTGAACTTGATGATACCAAATTGATTCCAAGAGATAATTTTGTCAGCCGTGGTAGAAATATTTTTTTCATGAAGTTCAGTGATGATTTTATAAAGAGTTTTAATAAGAGCTATGGGAATAAAAATATATATCTCAAAGGAAATATCTACCTTGGGGATCAAATAATGAAATTGTGCATTCATCCCATAGAGTAAAATGCCACTAGAAAATAAGTATTTGATATGATTTCAAACATCATCCTAAATAACATCCCAATTTTGTTGGTGGGATCCATTATTAAAACCATCAAAACCTAGGGCACTATAAGCATTCAATCTAAAAATAGTGTCTTCGATTTCATGATCAAGAGGAAATTTTAAAAGAAAAGGATATCTACCTCATTGAAAACTACAAGAATGACATAGTGTAAGAGATCATTATTGAATTCATCTTGATTAACGATAGATTCAAAATAAAAACAACATTAATAGAGAATTCAACAAAGGATATTCATTTCTACCTACGTTTGTAGTAAGAACTCCCCATTTTCATACCCTCTGATCCCTTTTGTCCTGATGATCTTATGATATTTTTTTATGTGTTTGGGAAAGAGTTTTTTCACTTATTTCTTTTGATGGAAGTATAAGAAATACTAGTATTACCTGAATTCGAGAATTCGTTGGAGGGATCATGCAAAGAATCATTAAAAGATGTCATCATAGGGAAACTCGTAAAAACATTACTAGGATTATAATTTTTCACAACATATAAATATTAAGAATTTGAAAAAAAATATTGACATAAATATTGTGGGTACCTACTATTATGATATTGTCAACAGATAAAGGAGTTGAGGTACCAGAGTTATTTTTTTCAGGATCTTTATGTTGTTTATCTTTATCCTAGCCCAAAAGGGGTATGGATTGATTCTTCCCAGTAGCAACCCTAGTGACGTGTTAAGTTGCATCACCCAAACTTCCAGGTGTTCTGTTATTTACATGCTGACTATCACTAACCAAAATGAAAGAGGAAAAGTAGGCTATCTAGAAGCATTGTCTTTATCAACTTTCTTATCGTTAGTGAATTCAAGGGAGAAAATTTCTTTGTCAAACCTTCAATTGGATCCATACATATCTGCTACATAGGGATTAATAGAACAAGGATAATATATATGATTGGAGGTATTCATTGAGGTCTTACAGTCCTCAGGATCCCTGAAAATAGGTTTATGTAGATATTTTATGGCATCCATCAAAAAATCCATTAATTATTCAATGAGATCAAAACATTTGTTGGTATTATCCTCCTCCTATATAAGTTCTACCAAGGAATTACCCAATATGTTCTTTAAGGACATCCACTTATCTGTTTTCCTCACCAATGATTCATTCTTATTCTTGTATATTTTAGGGATATCAGAAATAGGGGGCTTTCCTTTTTTATTATCTCCCACTTATTTCTATTAATTATCAATTGGTTGAACAACCTATTTCCAAACCACCCAAAAACATCATATTTTAAGCACAATAAACAAACATTGATCACAAAGTGGGTTTTCTCTAATACTCTATCCTGAATTTATATTTGTAGTCATTTAAAATTAAACTTATTGTATTAGGTAGTTATGATTCAAGATTAACTTCCATGATAACCCTCGCAAAAAGGGAAAATTCAGAATTTAGGGTTCTATGATCTGTTGTAAGTGGGGATAAAAAATAGGAGACAACGTTTTTCATTATTTTGGTATGACAAAAATACCAATTTAGACCAGGAAATCTAACACATATTTGATCCATTATATTCTTATTGGTATAGGGTTTAAAATCATGGTCCCAATCGGAAAGCCTATGAAAACCAAGTTTGGGATATATGTCACCAGCTTTCCATTCCCAATATAGGTATTCCTCTCATTTAAAATTAATATAAAAGTCAAATCTATCAATTGGAACTAATTTCTATTATGAGATAACCCAATAATGAGAAATTATAGGATTTAATTCTTGTAAGGGCCATGGAAGATCACCTTTCATGTAATAAATGCAACCCATTATGAAATATTTTCACATCTGTAGATGCGGATGGATAGAATCTAGGTCCTCTTCCACTAAGAATCCACCATAATCAAGATTCTTGAAAAGAGGAGGCTTCATCACATTTTATTTACACAGATTTTTACATTTTAGGGAATCCAGAAATGAAATTCCTTATTTCTATGCACAAGTGAGTGATTGATAGACCCCTCTCTGAAGGTTTATTTTTCATGAATACAAGGGTTAGCACTTGCAAAGGAGTGTTTCCACATTGAATCAAATTCTTCCATTTAGCACAAAAATAAGATCATATGCAAGTAGAGATCATGAATCAACTGGGGATTAGGTATTACTACTCCCTTGTTCGAGGAAACTCGTAATGAGTCTCCCTCTACCCCCTCTCTTTAATACCACGTATCATCTAACAATATTGTATTCATCTATTAAATATTTATAAAAAATGAGGGGATATCATTCAATATTTTCCCATTTTAAATTTTCTTTTTTTCTTTTGTTTTTTTTTTCATTTCTCTTTTATCATATCACTCAATAATTATTATATTCCTTTTAGAGTTAAGTAAATTAAAAGGTTTTTTTATTTTTATTTTTTTATTGTTTAAATTTTATTTTCATTTTAGGTTTAATTTTTTCAAAGTATATAAATATCATTGAATGACTGGGTTGTTTTTCATTATTGAAGTTTTTTTTCAGATATTTTTCCAAAATATATTATGATTTTAAAAAATGGGTTTTCAAAGCATTTATTACTATTAGAAATAAAATGTGATTGTGATACTCCATGGAAAACATTTATATCAATATATCAATAAGTGGATGTGGTTTTAGAATATATGATCATATAGAATTATCTTGAATAGAGTTAATTGGGTTTGGTATCCCTATATACATCCTTATCATAGTGAGTGGGACTTACAAAAATCATAGTCCAATACTCTCAGGAAATATTCTTTAGTGTTTATATATAATATTTACTAATACATAATATTGATAATATTTTTTAAAAATTATTTCCATGATTTTATTTCTTATTTACAATTCATTGAATATAATATTATATGATTTCATGTATACATTTTATTTTTTTATGAAAAGAATTAATTTTTAGGTGTGGTTGTCTATTTCCTTTACGTTTATTTTCTTAGGTATACTATCAATTTTTAATTTTATAAATTTTTCTTTATTTGATTCAAAAAGGAAGATAACATAACAATTTCAATTTTATAATGATTATTTTAATTCCCAAATGGGGTTGGATTTTGAAATTGATATATCTATTTTTAATTATCAATATGGGGTGATTTTTGGAGTGAATGACTAAAACTATATTAATATTTCAATATTTTTATATTTATAATTTCAATTTTATTTTATTTATTTTTTACTTAATTTTTATTTTTATTTCTATATTATTTAAAATGTATTTATTTAATTTTTTTTGTTTTCTTTGATTTATTATTATTTATCTTGTTACTGTGTGAAATTATTTTTCATTGTATCTTGTGGAAGATAATTTGTATAACGTTATTATATCAATTTTGTAATTTATAAAAAAAATTTGTGACCCATATATTGCATGTGTTGACCTTATATTGAGTTTTTTTTATCTATATGCATTCTTTTATAATTTTTTAATATTAAATTCAGCATAATGGTATCCTTAAATGTCATTTTTATATTATGTTGTACCCTAACATTGCTCTTAATTAACCTAAATTATGATCAGGAACCCCGCCTTTCTCCTCTTCACAGAACATTGAGCATTCTAGATGGACAAAATTATAATAATTTCACTTTCATAATCCCCTATATATGTTATATATATGTTTCTTTTCAAAAAATAATTATGGAAGAGCCCTTAGTAGAGATCTAAATGAGTTCTTTAAAAAAGAGGCAATCACCATGACTGATCAGTTACTTTTTAGTTATTATTTTAAATCCAATAAATCCATTATATTCATCATAAACTTATAAATCCATAATCCAAAATATATTATAATGTTATTACTATTATTAAATCATATTTATTCTCCCTCTATCTATCAAATGGGAATTGAAAATATCATGCATGCAATCGTACAACTTACCATCTCTATGTTGAAAAAAATTCATTTGTCATCAAAATATTTTATGTGTGGGTATTATATTGGTTATAATAATTAAATATGATATTTTTGATATAATTATACTTCTATAATTGCAATATTTTTTCTAACTTGTTACCATACAATACATTGGGGAAACGATTGCATCACTCGTGCATACTAGTGAAGTATTATATCCACGAAGTGTCGCGATTTGTTTTCCATTTATATTTTACATAAAAGGTAATTGGGAATAATTTGATGGATAGAAATGAAATCTATTATATAATAATTACACTATAAATGTGAGTTAAAATTTACATTTCTTTTCTTCCATCCACCAAAAAATGATAACATCGTTTTTGCATACATATGACTTACTGTCTCCATGAACATTGTAATTCACAATTCAATCCCTCAATTTTATGGATTACTATAAATATTTATATAATTAAAATATATGATATTTATATAAGGAATAAAATTCTATATATGAATAAACTATGATAAGTTTATAGGAACAAAATTATCAAACCAAAACATACATAAAAAATAATAATAATAATAAACTAGAACAGTGATTTTAATTAAAAAATTTATAAATATACGATAAAAGGTTAAAAGTAAATCATATATGGTTTCATATATGTTATTATGGATTTAGAATAAGGTTTATAATGATCATATATTTATCATGTATGATTTTAAAAAAATACGAAGGAATTCAGACCTGTGGTAAGGGGTTTATTGTTGAAATCTTACTTTTTATCCGTATTGTTTATGACTGAGTTATGATGATAGATCCAAAAGTCTTTCCCTCAAGATAATCATAATTATTATTCAAATATGGTTATTACATGAAAATAAATGTTTTAATTTTTTTTATCACTTTGATTACTCAATATAAAGAAAATATGTTTTTATGGTAAACCAACATCTTTTTCATCTTTTGATAAAAACCAATTTTCATCCATAAAAATATTTTTCAAATGATTTATAAAGAAGGTGCTAAATTTTATGAAATTATTTTTTAAAATAATTTTTACCCAATTTTGATTTTTTTAAAAAATATATTAAATGTAATATTTTATTCATTTTCTGAATGAGGTACTTTGTTATTTTTTTACAATAGTTTAAAAGTAGTATTTTCTTTTAACTTATATTGGATTAAAAAAAATTCTGACAATCATGACCGCTAAAAATTTGGTAGTATCCATTATATTTCTTCATGGTAAATATAAAGGAAAAAATATTCCATAATTTTTTGTATATTTTTATATATCATCAAGTGTTTTCAAAATGGAATTGTTATTTTCTTTATGAATTTTTTAAAGAATTTTTTATTATATTTCCATTCATAAAAAATAATAATCATTGATTTTACATATGATATACTAGGAATATGTTCCAAGGATACTATCCTTATTCATTTAATAAATGCTATTTTTTCTTGATAATAATATTATTAGGAATCCTATTCCACTTTTATGGGTTATTATATGATTAAATGAGGGAATTTTTATGGAACCCAATTTCTTTACACAGGTTATGATATAATGAACTATTTATAAAATCAATTTCATTTCATGAGTACTAATATGATTAATGTTTTTTGATCTAGTGAAAAACATATATATATTTTTAATTATATAAATGATGGGACCTGTATCTCTATCCAATAATTTGGGTAATGATTTATATCTCAGGAGAAGAATATGAATGGAATGGGGAGTGTTTATAGTTCATTAGGGGACTTCTTCCACAATGTTATTATATGGAGTGAAACATGACTACTATAATGGTTTTTGGAGTGAAACCAGTGCACATTAATAGTATTGAAAATGTTCCATGAATACTAATGAAATGATTTTCAATGCTTCTATTTATACCACAATTCTATAACATTTTCTTTTTTCATGTAAGGATGAAAACTTTTTTTTGATTATTTTATCATTCATGACTTATAATCTCCAATTATTTATGTTATGAAACAAGAATATGATATATGATATATAGGGTTTGGTTTTAAAATGTTAATCTCATGTTCTCATGACCTTTTCTTGTGTTATGATTATATGATCATTAATATTTCCCTTGAATACCATTAGTGAGCATTGTATCACAACCTGTATTATATTTCCCTTCCAAGGTTATGAACAATGGTTTTATAACTGATATGACTATTAATAGTGATAGTTATGAAGATCTATTTGGGAGGTGATTTATAACTACTGTGAACTAATTTTTTAGGTTTCCATGATTCCAAATATATTTGAACTATATTTTTTTGTCATGGATTACTATGTTGTATAATGACTATTCATCTATTACAATGTTTTTTATATGTATGAAAACTTTTAGTCGTTATATATAGTAAAAGGGAATTTGAGGAATGTTTTGTTAATCTGTAGTGAAGACTGATTAATTAACCCGTATTTATTCTACCAACATGTAAGGACGTATTATAAATTTATAAGGAATAATTAAATTAATGACAAGATCTTTCCTTATGAATATTTATACAGTGATTTCCTATGTATCATGTAAATTGAAAATCAATAAATATTAGTATAAAACTCATGTCCTTGAGTTGGAAGTCGTAGTAATTTATTTATAAATATAAAGAAACTACCCCTAAAGAAAAAGGTAAAAAAATATATATAGACTAATAGAGTTGGTATTATATCATTTCTCAAAATTAGATCAACATAAGGCAAATAATATTGTTAGAACTAAACAAGGACTATGATTTCATAATACACTTCCACCTTGAGAAGGAAAACAAGGGGAATGAGGAATTGATATATAAAAACCATTAATTTATGACCATTATGAGGTTTAACAAAGATATTATATACATATGTCCTTTAATGAATGTGTTGGAGTGATTAATTAATCATCCTTTATTATTTTGGTAATTAATGAAAATATATTTATTCTATTTTTTTAATATTTTTTTTTTAAACTATTGAAAGTAGTTTTATTTATTTTCTCTTAGTTATTTATCATTTATCATTCTTATTCTATTTAATTATTTTTATTTAGTTCAGGATGAACGATAATTTCTAGAATTTTTTTACCTTTTTTGATTTTGTATAAATTCTACGTTACCATAATGTAAAATTTTTTACCATTATGTGGAGTTTTATTTTACCATTACACATGCTTATATAATTTTTTTTAATTTATGTGAGCTTTAATTTGCCATTAGATAACATGATCAAATTTTACTTTACATTCATGTAACTCTAAATTTCCCTTAAATGAGCTATATGATTTATTTTTCACCCTTACATAAATTTCTTTATACATTTACCCAACTATCGCCCTCACATTATGCATGATTTTTGATCACCTATTTACTCTTATGTTTTATGTTAGCTTACTCATATGTAGTGTTCCCTAACACATACATAGAACATAAAATTTTCATTCAAATTTTACAGAAGTAATTAATTATCCTTACTTGGTATTATTTATACCTTTGCAGAAATTGTTTATTGTGAAGGGTTCTATTATTCAAGGATTTGAGCAAGATTAAAAAATGATAGTCAAAATACATTGAAAACATATTTATTCAAATTTAAGAATTATGATAGATTCTATAACATTACCAAAATATTATAAGACTAAAATAACTAACATTCAATACCTTTGAAATATAAATCAACATTCACCAAAACTTATTATCTAATTTCATACATGATTTATTTCACTCAATGTTCATTCATTTATAAACATTCATTAACCATCTAGTAGGTGAAAATTGTAATATCTAAATAACTACCCTATTTTATTTTCATTTTTCCATGTTTTGATCATATTCATTAATAGACCTCAGAGTTTACAACAATGTGGTTTTATCATAGATATCCTCTCATATTATTCTTTTGAATAATATTGTTTCTCACTACCTTTAAAGAGATATAATTTGGTTTTCATTTCTTTTCCTTTAAGAGTGAAATTAACTATACTTTTAAACTAATTGATAAATATATAGTTTCTATTTTATATCATTTATTTCACTAAACAATAAAATAGAGATATTTTTTTGGTTTCATGGATACCAATAATTTCAAAGTGCTAATATATTTAATCCTCTTGGGAATGAGGCTGTGTATTTAGGTACACCTTTGGGTACTATTTCCAAAAATCCATAAATAATATCACATTATATTAACAGTACATAATTTAATTTATCTTCAATATTATATTGTTCATTTATAAAACATTTTAATCAATCAAATTATATTAATTATTTCATTATTATGATCAGTATTCATTTTATAAATTTGTTATTATTATTATAATTAATTAAATTTTCTCACATTCTATACATTGATTCTTTTATAGTTTCATAGAATAGTTCTGAAACTTGTATTTTTTTAATTTAAATTTTGTATAGTGAAATCCAGTACCCCCTCACCATTTTTACTACTTTATTCGATGTACATTTTTTATAAAAGAGAAACATTGAAATTATTTCAAAAACACTTTTTATTAATTTTTTTATTCTTATTCCATCATTTTGTATCAATTTTGTTTTTATTTCATTAATTTATTTGTTTTTAAAAATTTTCAATGTTTTTATTTTCAAAATATTTATTAGTTTTATTAAATAAAGATATATAATTTTAAAATGGATTTTTAAAACACCCATACTGTCCTTACAGTAAAATCATTAGGACATGCTCTATTTTTTTATGGAATGAACTTTAATTATTATAAATATATAATGTATTCATTCCATAGGAAAATTCGTTAACATATTAATAAAATTTTTATTCATGGCTATTCTCCTTCATTTGATAAATATGAATAATGGTCTTCTAATATTATTTTTAATTATTTGTTTATGTTATGAAAGTATTAAATTTTGATTTAGAAATAACTGAGTTTATTATAGTTTCATCATGAAAAACAAATCATTAAATCATGAAATTATTATAGGTTACACATGATGGTACAAATAATGTTAAGGATACAAGATTTGACATGTATAAGAATATTTTTTAGTGTCTCTCTATGTATCCTAACAGCTATATCACAAATATGGTCACTAGAATTTATGAAATTTGTAATAAATGAAAATATGTTTGTAAATTTCATTCTATAGATACATTTTTTATGAAAATACTTTCAATTTTACCATGAAATTAATCTATTAAACAAAATGAAATATAATAATGTATCAATTTTAAGAATACTATAGTTTTGGTACTCATAGGTTGACTCATGACATATGAGGTTATAATGAAGAGATATAACAACTTGTTTTATTTGGACCAGGTATAACATTGAATAGAATTTGAATATTACTATTTAGTGGATTTTACCTTCTTTTAACAAAGGCTCATAACATAATTATAAGATATATAACACTTAGATGTTATGTTTTTTGGACTAGGTTTAAGACACGACAAGTTTACATGTTGTTTTTTTTTGAGTTTCAGGTGTGGCGTCAACCGAAAACTAAAAATCTGGAAGAATGTGTCAAGGTCACACTATTTCAATGATGATGTGTGGCCCACCAGAGGAACCAGTATAACCTATTTAGATGGTGTGAGGGTGTCTCGTGGTTTCTTCTAACCATGTGAACCCGGCCACTTGACTGTGTGGGTGATACAAACATCTTTAAAGGTGTATTTTTAATGGTCTACTCATTGTTATCCAAACCATGTGTCCATCCCCTGTGAGGGGGTTCCATGGGTAGTATTGTTCCATGGTGGGCATATAGGTTGGCCAACCATGTGGGCAAACCCTGTGCCACATTTAATGGTGTGAAATTCCCATTTTTCTACTTCACCATTTTAAACCTTTTATTATACTTTCGCCTCTCACATGGGCAGTGCCTCTACCTAGCCATGAGTTCCTTCTCCTCCCCTCACCTAATTATGGATTCTTTTCCTTCATCCGGTGTCAAAATTGAGTGTCTTCAGTATAAGTGGTTATCTTTTATTCATTTGTTCATTTAATCAATTTTTCCCTAAATTGAACAATTAATGGCTTGATTTTATATTAGTGTGTCATCCTTGGAAAATTGTAGGTGTTCTATATCTTTTTCCTCAAGGTTTCCATGATATAAAATTGAAATTATTTTGACGTGCACCAGTGTTTCTATGAGACACCTCTGAAATTTAAAATCTAAATTGTAGAACATAACACTGTAATTCAAGTATAATTTTTATATAAAATTGGAATTATTTATGGCTATGGAAATAAATTTTTGACCACATTTATGGATGGGTTCCATGAAACCATTTATTGAAACAATCATTTTCCAAAAAAATCTATTTGAGAATAGTTGACTTTTAAAATGTAGACGAGATGAATCATGAGAATGTGGTAAGATGTAACACTTTAATATATTATCCTCTAGTGAAAAAACCACAACCTAATGGGTTTTTTTTCAGAAAAACCGTGTCTAACTGGACTAGTCACACAATTTAACCCATTACAAGGTGATATGACACAAAGATAACAAAATAATTCATGAATTTTGGAAGAACAAGACATTAAACCATAGTACAAAGCTGAAAAAATGACATACAAATGGTCTAAATAGACTAAACATGTAAGTATTAAAAGTTTAGGCAAACTAGTCTCCATTTGACCCACTTTAACATCCAAACAAACATATAGTGGAGCCAACATTTGATTGAATTATCATTCCTTTACATGTATCCTTCCAAAAAGGTCTACATAATCCCATGGGAAGAAGAACAGTTTGATTAAAAAATTCCAATAGGACACGACCTACAGATCTTTAGATATTCTAATAAAAATAATAATCAAATCTAATAGTTTAATCTAAATAGTTATATATGCATTCCATTAATAAAAAATTTTGAAAACTATTTTCCAATAATCATTGAGTTTTTAAAAAATTCATGTCATACTTTCCAAAGGAAGAATACATCATGTAATGATACTGAATATAAATATGCATGTCATCTACCATCCATGATATAATCTATCATGCAATAAACAACAAGAAACAATAATACACCAACAAGTTGGGCTCCATCCCATTGGATAATATGTACTAGACACTCACAAGACAAACAAGGCACAAAGTTGGATTCAACTAACATTGAGGCCTTACAAAAACCATTAAAATACCTGAGTTTACCTATTAGTGGTGTCACACCCACTAAGGCTATATGTGTCTCCTTCCAAATATAACAATGGTATCCACTATACAATGTTTTTTCAATTTATATTAAAAAACATTCTTACAATTTTAAAAACCAATTTCAAGGAAATACAATCTGATTTTGGGTTTTGAGATGAAAATTTTCTATTTCAAATAATGACAGTTCCATTTCCATGGTTATTGTAGAGACCCAAAGCATGGCGTACATGGACATTACATTAATTTTGTGGAATACTTAATACAAAACAAAAACAGACCCCAAAGGACCGTAGTAGTTTAGAGTCTTTGGAAACTTAGAACATAATCTTCTAATCATGGTGAAAGATCTTCAACATCTCTCGTAAAGATCTTCCATTTTTTTCTTACCTAAAACGTTTCTTTATATCCTGGGGAAAATAAAACATATAAAGGGTGAGCTCAAATGCTCATAAAGTGTAAGAATGAAAAAAAAAATAAAACAAACCATATACATTTGAACATAAAAACATGAACATAAAGTTTAAACATCAAAATCTTGAGTTGTGAAATTTATCTTGGAAGTACATAAGGCATAGATCATAAAGGAACATCAATCATGATAAAATAACATGGTAATAAAACATTTAATAGTGGAAATCATTAATCACACTATTTGATATCCATAGTACCCAAGGCATTGCCGCCATGACTATCTTGGTGGACAAAGTCCCTTTTTGAATCGAGTTCACTCCTCGTTTCAGTCCTATATCACTGAACCAGATTAACATACCATTTCAACCATGTCTATCTCATGTGATATAAATCTTTACCCAATTCATTATAGGGATATATAGGCCCCACCAATATCATAATGAAATCCTTCCTACATGTGCCACAAAATAAACATAAAACATTTATCATAACCCAAAGAATCAAATGGGTTTCATAAACATCATCCCATCATCACATAATCCATATAAAACAAATGGATATTTCAACATAAGAAAAGTTAAACCATGTAAATCATAGGGGCATTATACTTGAAACATACACATTTGAAATAATGTCATCTTAGATGGAAAATGGTTTTGATAGAACACTTGAAATGAATTCTTGAGTAAAATATCCATTCTTCTTCAAAATCATATTCTTTTTTCAAAATTACAGGAAATTTTAAATGAAATGTATTTTTTTTTTGAAAATAGTCATAAAATCATGTAGAGTAAGCTTCATAAAAATGAGGTGTTATGAAACCGTAAAAATCTGTTCTCGCCGTATAAGTTAAAAATAACATTCTTCTTGAAGTTTTGTCAGAAAAGTCATAAAGTTCCCCGTGTGGTAAACAATAATAAGATTCCGTTCATAACATGTGGTTAATTTACAAAATGGGTAAAAAGGAATTTAAAAATAAATGAAAACATTTTTAGAAAACATGGGCATGGATGACAACAATAACCCCAATAAATACTTACGAATAACAATCTTGTATAAGGACGATATTGGAATAGTTATCCCTTACCTTAGGTCTGACATGCTTCGTACGTATTCGAACCTCCTGTATAATGATTTAAATACTTTCCCTGACTTATTATATAATCATATTCATTGTTATGATATAATATATGGTTCACTTATGACTTTATATTACCCATTATTTTGTAAGTTCCATGTTAAAGAAGCATTTTGTGTAAAATCATTTTATTTATCGTACGTGTTTGAAATAGTTGTTCTTGATATTATTATTACTTATATCTTGATTTACTTACTTCCAAAATGTAAATAATTATTTATATATCATATATATATTCAGTACATATATATAATAGATGTACAAATGAAATGAAATACACCATTAATGGAGATGGTTGGCCGTACGTTCGCATGAACGCTGTTTTCGTTTCCTTATTGAATTAAATGGAATTAAGTAAATAAAACATATATGTACATAAATACGGTATAATTATTATGTAATATCATTAATTATTGTTAATTATATATACTTTATAATCATACTTTAATGGTTAATCATGGAAAATTAATCTCATCGCGTTCGTGGAGACGATAGTCCATACGTACGCACGCGCGATGATATCATTTCCATGACCGCGGAATTGTATTGAAATGTATGTATAATATTTCAGAATCAATATAAATTTTCAATAATAATATATAGTTATTTATTTACACCATAATACCCATCCAAGTATGGTGGTGGTGGAAAGTAGATTACACGATGGCTTGGAGACGGTATTCCGTACGTACGCACGAACGATGATTTCGTTTCCGTAGGATTGATAGAAGATGAAATTGGGTTGTTTCATATTTATAATAAAATATCATTATATGAGTTATACTGATGTTATTAATTTATTTTGAAACAAATAAAGAATAATAAGTACAAGAAGAAATAAATTGGAAGGAATGGGTAAAGGATATTACCTCTTCTTTGACGTGCCTCTTCTTAACCTCCTCTTAAAGAACTAGGGTTGGTCTTTTGAGAAGACCAGAACCTCTATAATGTTTCTATGTAAGATGATAAATAAAGTGGTCAGGTTTTTTTTGAGCTTCAAGGCTCAAAATGGTGTGAAGATAAGAGGGAAGCGGTGCCCTTTTTATAAGGGACGAGAGGGGCACTTTAGGAAAAACTTTAAATATTATTTTATGAATAAGTCATATTCGGTTTATAATAGCTCAAAATTGATTTATTTCGAAGATAAAGCGGGGATGGGTAAAAATACTCTCAACAAATAGGGTTTAGACAAGTTTAGGTTACTATTGTAACCTTATCATTTAGATTTAACTCTATGTTAAATAATTTAACTTTTACCGGGACTTCTTGTTTTCTTACACTATATGGTTAATAAACATATTATAAAAGCCAAACGAACTGCAAGTGGTTTATTATTAATATATATAACCTTATCTAAGTCATTTGGCCGAACCGTAGATCTTTAAGAATAGAATAACAATTAATAATATAATATTTGTTTTAAAACTATTTCATTCAATTTTGACACTATTTGGTACTTGATTTTTGTGAAACTTATAACAGCATGATTAGTTAGAAAAATGTTAATTAAATCAAGACTAACATGTCATATTATCCTATAAAATTATTTTAATTCATAAAAAGTCTCAAATTAAATTTATTTTTGAATTTATAATATCTATTATTTTAATATTTCACTATTTAGGCAATTACTACATCACCATTGTGTCATAAATAAATTAACTTATTTAATGTATAAAAATTATAAATAAAATACCATTACGTATGAAATCTTTTCAGATTTCTAATGAATATTTATAATCGAATTTATCTTATGTATAACCTTATATTAAAATTTTTTTTTGTTATTAATCTTTGATTTTAACCATTTTAACTCTTCTTTAATGAAAATAATAATAAATGTCCTAATCCAATCCAAGTGGACCTAAAAAGTAATATTTTTTCCCTAATTTTGTTTTTGGTCGAATTAAACTTATATAATAGAATTAGGACATGTGTTAGGGTAATAGTAATATCATTTTTATCCTTAATTACCCTATTTACTTTTAACCGTGGTAAATAAAAGTAAAAACTTACTATTCACCCAAAATTATTTTTATCTTATTAAACCACATTTTACTCCTTGATATTAACCGTGTCTCTAGGATTTTTGAAATTCTACACATAGAAGTGATAAAATTATGTTTTATGTAAATTTTCAAATTCTATTAGGAGGTGGGTAAAAGACGATGAAAAGTTCAATAAAATTTTTATATATCTAAAATTATTATAAAACGACTGCAATGAATTAAATTAAACTTATATAGGTATTATGTATCAATTTTGACCTGAAATAAATTTAAATAAAATAAATAATTATGTAAATAAAAATAAGGTTTTTAAATAGTAACCCAGTGTTTTCACTATTCATCAAAAATTTAATGTTTTCAGAAAAATACCAAAAATTCACCCTATGCTAATTTCGATATTCTGAATCTAAAAATAAAGTCCATTTTGAAAGATAAAATTTATATAATTTCAAAAAGTACGTATTACTATTCATAACTTCTAGTTTATATAACATATCATTGTTTAGTGAAACTCGGTATTGCATACAACACACGCTATCGTGGAAGGTCATGATTGGGTGTGATGCAAGCCAAGTCAGGGATGCATGTAGTACAATCTCCTTTTTGTGTAGCTTACAACATAAGACATCAATAAAATTAAAAAGGATATTTTTCATAAAATCTCAGGGTGTTACATTCTACCCCCCTTAAAATGAATTTCTCCCTCGAAATTCGTCGGGGTTATAACTGGTTTACTACTCGAAAGTTTATTTAATATAAACCCACATTTTATAAAGTAATACCAAAACTTATCTTTAAAAAATAAATAATGAAACACAACGGTTACCCAAATTAACTAATCATTGGGTTTCCACACAAAAAAAAATAGGTCAAAATATGGATATGGAAGAGAAATATAACCATCATGTTCTGATGGAGAGTGGTAGAGAACACGGCTATGAAAAAGGACAACAATCACAAAGCCATTTATTTGTGATGATCTAAGGTACCAACTGATTCATCAGATACTAGGACAACATTTTTGGTTTTCAATATCATTTCCCTAAAGTTGAAAATTTTGAATTAGAAGAAATAATTACTTGATTTTGGTACAATCTCACTGTTTTTTGTTCCTTGAACAATTTCCACTTCATCTCTTATAGAAATGAAGTTGAATTTGTCTTCCGTGAAGTGTTAGAAGATCATGCGATAGAATGATAGGACATTCCATCTTTCTCAAACATAAGGTTCGAAAGAATTATATACATAGGTCCATCTATGGTGAGATTAATCATATATGGTTCCTAAAATGGACGTATAATTCATATATCATACCAATTAATAAATTAAAACTAATTTATACTAACCAGGGGCTTCCTGTTGTCTAGTGGTAGGCGATAAAGGCATGTCGCACATCAGTTGTGGGTTTGATTCACACTGCCTTGTCTTACGCGACATGTTGTCGCTCGTCCTATGGGTTGTCCTTTTTCTAGAACTATACTATTATAACATTCTAGAAATAATATCGAAAAAATTTCTTACCTTAAACAATACTAACTTATGTCCAACATAATTCATTCCAATCTTTAGGCTTATCTAAAATACTTCTATCCAAGCTCATAGTATAAAGAAAACAATTACTAGAAATGTTATCTACCGATCATACCAACATTTATCCCCCATATATCAAATGATATATGTTCTTGGTAACATTCCAAACATGTGAATACATTAATCATGTATTCTCTTTAAACATAAATTACCATATAACCTTAGTGAAAACATGAATGCTATCAAAATTTAACTCTTTACACATACCAAAATCCCAAAAATTCTGTATACTCAAACCATGATATCACATTGTCCTTACATCATTCATGAGCTCAATAATACAATCAAACATCTCATTATCTCCTTATCCCTTCATTATGCCCATATCATCTAATTTACGAAAATATTACAATCACTTTTCATGGTTACCGGTACCATATAATTATTGAAAACCAATGCATAGATATTCCGAAATTCCACGATGTCATAAATGAGATTCCATGATACTATTTTCAAATCCCATTACAGAAACACTTAATCATTACACAACATCATTTTCATACTCAAAGTCACAAATATTGATTGCATGTGACTTCCCTTTATCCTTTGCCTTAAGTGGTTGCTCACGTTGATCATCATTAACCCTTTTATTAGGGAATTGATTAGCATAATTCTCCATTTAATTGCACTTGAAGCATTGAAATGTTGGTGGTGCGTTCTCTGCAGTCTTTTCTTTATTCACATCATTAGAAACCTTTTTTCCATTACTTCGACACTCAGCTTCTTGATGACCTTTTTTTCCTCACATAAACTATTTTCTAGTCCCTTTAAGACAATCTCCACCATTCTTCTTTCCACACCTTGAGCATAAAGAAACATCCATCTTCTTTTCACCATTATTATGAGATTTCTCCTTGAACTCCATCTTTCATTTCTTGTCAAAACCATGTGATTGATATGTTACAATAACTTCCAGTTCTTCCTTGATAGCACAACGCACAATTTATTCATATCTATTGAAGTCTCTTATAGCTAATTCTCTTCGAAGACATGGTTTTAAGACACTTAAAAATCGATCAACTTTACTTTCAGGTGGGATGATAAAACCAGATGCATACCTTCCATGTCTTGTAAAATTCACTTCGTATATACCAACAGATTTATCATCCTTCTTCTTAAACTCAAGGAACTCCTTCTTAATCTTTGTTTGATGAACACGAGGTATTTACTTACTAAAAAATAAGTTCTTGAACTCGTCCCATTCCATGGATTCAATTTCATCTTAGGGCCTTGTATTCTTATTTAGAGTCCACCAATGGTCTACTTCACCTTCTATACGGTAAACAACTAGAATGAATTTATCATGTTCTTGAACAGAGGTATATTGAAAATATCTTTTCAATGGTAATGATCCATTGTTCAGCAACAAGTGGATCAAAAGACCCATTTAAAGAAGGTGGACATTTCCTCATGAAGGACTCAATAGAATACTGTTCCCTTCTTTGATCATTTGGAAATCCAGAATGATTCATAGCTTGTGTAAGTATAGCAATAATATTTTTCACTCCATCTCCCATCACATTTGGTTGTTCAGGAGGTCAATCGTTTTATTGTCCATTACATTGATCAACACGGTTCCTTCCGGTTCCAGCCATCATCTAAAACCCAAAAATAATAGTGTGAGCGACAAAATTCATGCTAGGGAAAACAACATAATAATGAGGGAGTACCTTCAATATATAACATCTTAGGGTTAATTCTAAGATTTTTACCATAATTCTAGGACTATAACATATACATACACCTAACCTTAGGTACTTCCCTAGACATACCTTAGAAATATCTCTAGAGATCTCACTATAGTTTTCGAACCCTAGTTTTCAAATTTTAACTAAACCTTTCCTCTGATACCAACTGTAGAGACCCAAATCATGACGTACATGGACATGAAATTACTTTAACAGAATACTTAATACATAAAAAAAAGACACTAAAAGGCCATAATAGTTTAGTGTCTTTGGAAACATGGAACATAATCTTCTAATATGGGAGAATGATCATCAACATATTTCATAAAGATCTTCCCTTTTTTTCTTACCTAAAATATTTCATTATATTCTGGGGAAAAGAAAACATATAAAGGCTGAGGTCAAATGCTCAGTAAGGGTATGCATGGAAAAAATAAAACAAACCATATACATTTGAACTTCAAAACTTGAACATAATGTTTAAACATCAAAATCATTAGTTGTGAAATAAATCTTGGCAGTACGTAAGGCATAGATCATAAAGGAACATCAATCATGATAAAATAACATGGGAATAAAACATTTAATTGTCTGAAAACATTAATCACATGATATGATTTCCATAGTAGCCAAGGCATTGCTGTCATGACCATCTTAGTGGAAAAAGTCCATTTCTGAATCGAGTTCACTCCTCATTCCATTCCTGTATCACTGAACCAGATTAACATACCGTTTCAGCCATGTATATCTCATGAGATATAAATCATTACCCAATGAATTGGTGGGAGATATTGGTCCCACCCATCTCATAATGAAATCATTCTTACATGTGCCACAAAATTAACATAAAACATTCATCATAACCCAAAGAATCAAATGGGTTTCATAAACATCATCCCATCATCACATAATCCATATAAAACAAATGGATATTTCATCGTAAGAAAAGTTAAAACATGTAAATCATAGAGACATTATACTTGAAATATACACATATGAAATAATGTTATCTTAGATGGAAAATTGTTTTGATAAAACACATGAAATGAATTCTTGAGGAAAATATCCTTTCTTCTTAAAAATCATTTTATTTTCACAAAATTCCATGAAATTTTAATGGAAAAGTATTTTCATGAAAATATTCATAAAATATTGTAGGGTAAACTTCACTAAAATGAGGCGTTATGAAACCGTAAAAATCTGTTCACGCCGTATAAGTTAAAAATGACATTCTTCTCGTACTTTTGTCAGAAAAGTCAAAAAGTTCCCCATGTGGTAAAAAAGTGTATGATTCCTTCCATTACATATGGTAAATTTCAAAAATGGGTAAAAATGACTTTAAAAATACATGAAAACATTTTTATAAAACATGGGCATGGAAGATAACAATAACCCCTATAAATATTTACGAATAACAATCTCGGATAAGGATGAGATTGGAACAGTTATCCCTTACCTTAGGTCTGATATACTTCGTACGTATTCGAACCTCCTGTATAATTATTTAAATATTGTCATTGAATTATTACTGAATCATATTCATTGTTATGATGTCATATATGGTTCACTTATGACTTTATATTACCCATTCTTTTGTAAGATCCATGTTAAAGCAGCTTTTTGGGTAAAATCATTTTATTTATCGTACGTGTTTGGACTTGTTGTTCTTGATATTATTATAACTTATATCTTGATTAAAATACTTCCAGAATGTAAATCATGATTTTTATATCATATATATATTCAGTATATATATATAATATATAGATAAATTAAATGAAATACACCGTTCATAGAGACGGTAGGCCGTACGTACGCATAAACGCTGTTTTCGTTTCCTTATTGAATTAAATGGAATTAATTAAATGAAACATATATGTACATAAATCTAGTATCATTATTATTTCATATCTTTCATGATTATTTATTATATATACTTTATAATCGTACTTGAATGGTTAATCATGGAAAATGAATCTCATCGCGTTCGTGGAGACGGTAGTCCGTACGTACGCATGAGCGATGATATCATACCCATGATCGTGGAATTATATTGAAGTGTATGTATAATATTTCAGAATCAATATCAATTTACAATAATCATATATAGTTATTTATTTACACCAATATACCCATCCACGTAAGGTGGTGGTGGAAAATAGATTACACCACTGTGTGGAGACGGTATTCAGTACGTACGCACGCATGGTGATTTCATTTCTGTAGGATCGATAGAAGATAAAATTGGGTTGTTTCATATTTATAATAACATATCAGTATATTATTGATACTGATGTTATTAATTTATGATGAAACAAATAAAGAAGAAGAAGAATAAGAAGAAGAAGAAATAAATTGGAAAGAATCGGTAGAGGATATTACCTCTTCTTTGACGCGCCTCTTCTTAACCTCCTATTAAGGCACTAGGGTTGGGCTTTTGAGAAGACCAGAACCTATATAATGATTCTAGGTAATATGAGAAAGGAAATGGTCAGGTTTATACTGAGATTAAAGGCTCAAAAGGGTTTGAATAGAAGAGGGAAGGGGTGCCCTTTTTATAAGGGAGGAGAGGGGCACTTTAGGACAATCTTTAAATATTATTTTATAAATAAGTCATATTCGGTTTATAATAGCTCCAAATTTATTTATTTTGAAGATAACGTTGGTATGGGTCAAAATAATCTCAAAAAATATGGTTTATACAATTATAGACTATTATTTTAACCTTATCATTTAGATTTAACTCTAAGTTAAATAATTTATCTATTACCGTGTCTTCTTGATTTCTTACCATATATGGTTAATAAAATTACTATAACAACCCAAAAGAACCCCAAGTGGTTCACTATTAATATATATAACCTTATCTAAGTCATTTCTCCAAACCATAGATATTTAAGAATATAATAAAAATTAATAATATAATATTTGTTTTAAAAACTATTTTATGTCAATTTTAACACTATATGGTACTTGATTTTTTTTGAAAATTATAAAAGCTTGTTTAGTTCGAAAAAAGCTAATTAAATCAATACTAACATGTAATATTAACCTATAAAATTAGTGTAATTCATAAAAAATCTCAAATTACATTTATTTGTGAATTTATAATATCAATTATTTTAGTATTTCACTATTTAGGTAATTACTACACCACCATTGTGTCATAAATAAATTAACTTATTTAATGTCTAAAAATTATAAATAAAATAAAATTAGGTATTAAATCTTTTTAGTTTTATAATTAATATTTATAATCGAATTTATCTTATGTATAACCCTATATTAAAAAAAAATTAGTTATTAAACTTCGATTTTAACCATTTTAACCAATCTTTAATGAAAACAATAATAAATGTTCTAATCCAATCCAAGTGGACATAAAGGGAAATATTTTATTTCTAAGGTTGTTTTTGGTCGAATTACACTTATCCAATAGAATTAGACATGTGTTAGGGTGATAGTAATAACATTTTTACCCTTAATTACCCTATTTACTTTTAACCGTGGTAAATAAAAGTAAAAGGTTACTATTCACCAAAAATTATTTGTATCTTATTGAACCAAATTTTACTCCTTGATATTAACCGTGTCTCTTGGATTGTTGAAATTCCACTCACAGAAGTGGTAAAATTAAGTTTTATGTAAATTTTCAAATTCTCCTTGGAGGTGGGTAAAAGACGGTGAAATGTTCAATAAAATATTTATATATCTAAAATTATTATAAAATGAATCCAATGAATTACATTAAACTTATACAGGTATTGTTTATCAATTTGGACCTAAAATAAATTTAAATAAAATAAATAATTGTTTAAATAAAAAGACGGTTTTTAAATAGTAACTCATTATTTTCACTATTCATTAAAAATTGATTGTTTTAAAAAAAATACAAAAAATTCACACTAGGCTAATTTCGATATTCTGAATCCAAAAATAAAGTCCATTTAGAAAGATAAAATTAATAAAATTTCAAAAAGTGGGTATCACTATTCAAAACGGCAAGATTATATAACAGATCGTTGTTCAGTGAAACTAGGTATTGAGTACAACACATGCTATCATGGAAGGTCGTGATTTCGTGTAATGCAAGCCAAGTCAGGGATGCCTGTAATGCAAGCTCCTTTTTTGTAGCGTATAACACAAGACATCAATGAAATAAAAAAGGTCATTTTTCATAAAATCTCGGGGTGTTACAGTTATGAACACTTTAAAACATGAAACCATGTCATTCTCGGTTTTATAACATGAAAATCCTATTTCCAATATCAAGGAATCACCATGAGATATAATAATTTCATGAAATTAGAAAACAGGATCAGTTTCGCCTAAATCAAGAACGTAGAAAACGTAACCTCCTTTGAAAAAAAGGATAGGAAACCACAAAACCTACATTTAGATGAAAACCCATGAAAAAAGATAGAAAAATGTTGATAGAAAACACAATCTAATTACCAATCCCTATTGAAAAATATTCCATAACCATAGATAAGAGATAATCAAGAGGAAAGGCTTACCCAGAGAGAGAAAACACCAAAACCTACCGATAAATAGCTAATAAAATTGCTTTCTATGGAAAGGAGTAACCCAAAATTTCTTAGAGATATCTCTAGGTTTATAGAGGAGGGAATCACATGGTAATAATGAAATATATAATTTTTACAACACCCTAATAACCAACACTATGACATTTAACTGGTTTGTAATCGATTTCCACATTGTGTAATTATCAGGGCTTGTATATGAGAAAAAACCCATCACCATATTATTTAAAATTGAATTTTTATACACACATGGAGTGTACCTATTACATGGTGTATACTTCATTCATGGGATGTACCTAATTCATGACGTCTATACAGCAACCGTTACACAATGTGTAATTAACATACATGGTTTGTAAATCCTTAGAGAGCAGCAGAATGTCTAGGGTTTATGTGAAAAAATACAAAAAAACATTGACATAACCATTATAGGAATCCTCCTAATTATAGGGTTGTCTATACTATCATAATGAAAAAGTGAAACCAAAATAAAAATAAAAACATAACAGATATAAACATAACGAGGTTCTAAACTTGTGTCCACATAAAATCTTTATTTCCACATATCGTGATAATGTTCTTTGATCGAAAAAGAGATAATATTAGTACTACTTCATCAATGAAACATACTCCCATGTATCATATAAATCTTGTCCACAATTCCATAGTACCCAAAAAATGGGGTCTTTTTTACCATTGAATTCCTTATCTTAATAGTGTATAATCTGAACTTTGCTCAACCAAAGTGATATTTGTCTCACAATCAATATCCTATCATCTAATCACAAGGGAAGGATATTATATATACCAAATCAACTGGGAAACATGAAACATGAAAATTATATAAGTTAATCCAAATATTAAAAGAAACTGATAGGTAACACTCCATAGTTTCTCAACGATCTCAATTGAACCAAAAATCCTTGGTGCAATCTTACACTTCTTACATAGCTAAAATCGTCCCATGTAAGATGAATTTGTGAGAAAGACCTTATCACCAACCTCAAAATCCATAAATAGAAAATCATTGTTTACATAAGATTTTTGGTGACCCTATGCCATGATTAAACAGTTATGGATCAAATATACAATCTATGTTGTCTACTGTACAAAACCTGGCCTCACCAAGGAACGCTCTCCCGACTCTGACCAACACAAGGGAGATCAACATGGCCACCCATACAATGCCTTAAAAGGAACTATCTAGATCTATGAAATATAACCATTGTTATTGGAAAAAAATAGACTGAAGGATAATGTGAGTCCCAAGATCAAAAAAAATTACGCAAACAAGCTCAGAGAATCTGCACATGATCTTGGATAGTCCTCTAATTATTTATATATGTCTTTGGTTGATATTTCATGAACAATTTCAACTGGGAACACCTTTACTCTTGAAAAACATTCCTAAATATGGATGTGAACCCTGAGACCCAATGAGTAACTACATCAGAGGGAACCCCATTAAGGCTCAAAATCTCTCATACAAATTAGTCCCCATGGTATTCCACTCTCATTACCTCCTAGATAGGTAAGAAATGCACTGATTTAGTGATTGTAAAAAATTCCACAAATCACATACATCCCACTATGGGTAAGTTATAAACCAGTAATAAAATTAATCAAAATCTCATCTAACTTCCACGATAGAATGGGTAAAGGCTGCAGAAAACCTAAATGTATCTAGTGTTTCACCTTAACTCTTTAACAAGTGAGACACCACAATACTAAATTTGTAGATAGCTCATCCCCGACCAAAAATACTATCATCTAAAATTATTGTATCTATTTCTTTCTTCGGGGTTCATGGACACACATGAAAGGCGTCCGCTATCTATAAGCTCATACCTTAAATAAAAAATAAACAAAAAACATGTTGTGTAAGTACATAGCTCAAATGGGAGACCAAGACAACACTCTCTTGACGTCCCCCCCCCCATTTAAGATTTCTTATATGTGTCTGCTCTCAATTTTTGTCACCATATCAAGTCTAACTCAATCATAAAATTTTGATTCAGCCATGATCAATTCCATGAAGACCTATTCACCAATTTGTTTACTACCAAGCATATCATGGGAAAAAACTAATCAGAGGCCACTTCTTAACAGATGCCTTCACATCCTGTGTAGGTAATTTTATTCTCAATGCATTAGCAACCACATTTCTTTTACCTATAGTACATGTAACACCCCAATCATACATGGTACACTTCTCCTTGAATAATGAAATAGCGTGTGTTGTATGGAACTTTGATTTCTGGCACACCACGACCTATCAAACTCGCCATTTAAAAATCAGGTATAAATATTAACACTCAATTTTTGACATTGTAAAATTTTTATCTTTAAAAAAGGACTTTATTTTTTGATTTCAAAAATCAAAATTAGATTATGGTGAATATTTGGTACATTTTATGAAAACATACAATTTTTTCGGAATAGTTAAAAACAATGCGTTGTTGTTTAAAATAGAATTTTTATTTAAATAATTATTTTAAATTTTATTTTATATTCAAGTAAAAATAGATACATAATACCTATATTAGTCCCATTTAATTCATTTAATTCATTTTATAATAATAATAGATATATAAATTTTTATTGAACTTTTTATTGTATTTTACCCACCTTCTAGGACATTTTCAATATGCATAAAATGTAATTTTGTTGCTTATGTGAATTGAATTTCAAAACAATGAGAGACTTGGTTGAAAACATTGAGTAAAATTTTGTACAATAAAATGAAAATAATTTTTGGTTAATAGTAACTTTTGAATTTTATTTACCGTTGTTAGAAGTAAATAGAGTAATTAAAGGTAAAATTGATATTATAATTACCATAACACAAGTCCTAATTCTATTGGTTAAGTTTATCTAGACCAAAATAAGACTTAGTAAAAAAATATGATCCTCTTTGATGCACCTAGGTCAGATTAGGATATTTATTATTATTTTATTTAAAGAAGAGTTAGAAGTGTCAAATTGATATTTTAATAACTAAAACATTTTTAATACTGGGTTATAAATAAGATAAATTCTATTATAAATATTCATTAGAAATAAAAAAATATTTCCTACTTCCTGGTATTTTAGTTTCGATTTTTAGACATTAAATAATTAAATTTATTTATGACACAATAATGAAGCTATAATTACCTTATTATCGAAAGATTAAAATAATAGATATTATAAATATTAAAATAAATGTTAATTGATACTTTTGATGCATTACTAGAATTTTCCTAGTTAATATGACATTTTATGGTTTATTAAATAAATTTTTTGAAGTGATAAATTTGTTATGACTTTCACAAAAACCAAATACTAAATGGTGATAAAATTTACAAATATGTGTTTTTAAAACAATAACTATTTTACTAAATGATATAATATTCCCAAAAATATAAGGATCATAGAAAGGACTTTCATAAGGTTATTTATGTCAATTATGAATCACTTGTGATTCTATTGGAATTTTGTAGTATGTTTATAAACCATTAATTATAATAATACAGGAAGACATGGTACAAGTTAAACTATTTAACTAGGAGTTAAATCTAAAATATAATGTTAATATGGTTACCAAAACATGTCTAAAACCAATTGGGTTTAATTTTATAGACCCATACCCAATTATTAAATGAAATAAATCCATTTATATACATTATTAATAAAAAAATATTTTATAATAATATAATATTTCAAGATTTTTTTAAAGTGACCCTTACCTATCTTATAAAAAGGTACATACCTTTATCTTAATTTCACACCACCAAAGCCATTTGGCTCGGCTAAACCCTATTCAAATATCCTCCCAACTACCATCACTTAAACCTAGAGGCCTTACTTCGTTCATAAATCCTACATAAGGATCTCTTTTGATCAACTCCAAAGGAAGAACCCTAAGAAGTGGCAATAATTTTATCACCACTTTCAATGTTATTTTCTCATTCCACTTACTCTTTCCTTGTTGTTTCCATATAAAAATAATAAACCTAGTACCATATACATACTTTGATGTTATTATAAATATGGTGAAACCATATTCACTATTATATCCATCATATGATTGAAAAAGTAATCATATATGCGTACGTAGGGCTTACCATCTCCACGTCATGGTGTAGTTTGTTATTCAAAACATTGTTATTTGGATGGGTATAATAATGGGTGTAATTTATGTAAATAATAAATATGAAATTTTAACTATTCTTTATATGTTATATACTATCCAATTACCTATGATTTCACCATTAATAGATTGATATTGTCGCTAATGCGTAGGTACGGATTACCGTCTCAATTAACACAGTGAGATTCATTCCCCATTGTATCCATTCAAGTATAATTTTCATTTTATGATTAAAAAAAGTTTAGGAACATAATATAATTCTGAATATGAATCAAATACATCTTATCCCTATCAAACAATACTTACTTAACAAAACATATAAATGAAAATGATTCAGTTAACACCCGAGACAATGATACTACTAATATATTATCAACAATGAAATATTAGAAGATCATATATGATATCATATTTATATATGTGGTTATTTTATAATTTAATAACAATGATTTAACTATTATACAGAATATTAATGTACCCTCGACAAAGGAAAAGTACAAAGTAGGGGTCAATTTTACAATATCTTTGTTATCTCGGATTGTTTATACGTAAGCATCTACTAAGAATTTTTTACCATCCTCTTTCATGTTTCTTTAATATGTATTTCAAAAAATTATTATTGTTTCATAGGATATGGTTTAAATTAATTTATAACCTTTTTTAGTTTTTATAAAAAAATTGAATGGAATCTTTCCGTCATTTTACCAACAAGGTACTTTATGACCTTTTCGAAAAATTAAGGTAAGATTTATTTTAACTTATATTGAGGGTGAAGCTATTTTCCAACATTATAACACCTTCGAAGCATCCCATATAATCTTATAAGAATATTTAAAAAATAAATTTTTTCCTTTATAATTATGTTTATTTTAAATAATTTTAAAATATAAAGATATATTTCGCTCAAATAGTTTTGATTTCATCTATGTCAACATCCATTGATGGATTTAAAACTTGTTTAAAGTTGATTTATTATGAATCAATCTTCCATAATATTTTGACTGACTAAAAATTAATTTTTATTTTCAAACACTTTTAGGAAAAGTGAAAACCCATGCGTCACATTTTTTTGAAAGTGTTGTGATATGTTTTGATGTGTATGTGTTATTTTTATACCAATAATGGTTTATGGTTAATGTATTAAAATTTCAAATGTTTGTTTTAATTTGAATGTTTATGTTATGCTTCATCCTTTTCATATGAGGAATTAATTGGACTTAGTAAGTGACTGGTGAAACATACTATAGATCCTTGAAGCATCAATAGGTTTGATGAGACAATATAGTTTCTTGGAACAAGGCCTTGAAAAAATATTATTTGTAGTCTTGGAAAAAAACCTTGACTTTTTGGTTATGATTTCTGGCATTATGAATTACATTGTTATGAAATTATCTAATGATATTACATGTTATTACTCGACTAGTAGAATATCCATGTGAATAAAAAAATGAAATTATTTCATTTATATTTTGAATATTATGCTGAAATTTATGTTTAAAAGCCTTGTGTTTTATTCAAATGTGTTTCCTTAAATGTTTATTCTTATTTATGAATGTTTCTACTATATTTTTATCCTTACAGAGCATCTAAGCTCACCAGTTTATATGATTTATTTTTTCCAAGATGTGAAGAAGTATATTATGACTAGCCTGTAGGGAATGTCTAAGGACTATTTGTGTTCTCAAAGGGGAAACAATGTTGTTGTTGTTTTTATTTCATGATTTAATGTAAAACTTATGTATATATCTAGTACATGAAATCCTTCTAAACTAATCAGTCTTTCGGCTCTTGATCTCTTGTTATCATGCCAATGTTATGTAATAATGCACCGACTCTTAGTAAATGGGTCTGCATCCTTACAGTTTGTATCATAGAGTGGTTTAGTAAAAACCTTGGAAAAAATATTTCGAAAAAACTCCGATTAGATAACATTACACTCTGATAAATTTTTAAGATTATTATAGAAGAACTTCCTATAATTTTGGTAATGTAGAAATTTTGTGAATTTTTCAAGAAAATATATCCCTGTCTAGATAAAAACATGTATAGGTGGCTCTAGAACAGATGTACGTAGGAGTGAATACACTGAAAAGAAGTTTCAGGCTTGACTTAGGGAATCCTAGTACATGAAAACTGGCTATAGGACACTCCATGTAATTACCTGGACCCGGCGAGCCACCCGAACAGTGTCGAATGGGTCGGGTGTCACTACCTTAGGTGCACCTCCCCAAAGGCCAAAGGATGCCGACTAGCAGCGAGAATCTGTTAGGTATAGTGGGGAGGAAATACCCTCTCGGGGGATCAAAATAAGGGTAATGGTCCATGTATAACAGTAACGATGCAGCGGAAAGAAAGACTCGGCAGACTCGAACCAGACCGGCAGAGCAGAAGCATAATCAATATAGATAAATAGCATAAACAGTAAATATAACTACAGCAGCGGAAATAAACCCAACATCATGTTGATAACATGTAACTACTACTGAATAGTAAAACATGCATCCAAAGCAGGTCATACACAACTGAATATAAAAATGGTGCCAATGGCTAACCAACAGTATCTACAACAAGTAAGCATGCCAATAAAAAAAATTAAACAAATAAAAGTAAAACCCAGCTAGGCATGACCTCAAAAGTCCATACCATCTCCATGCAATAACTAACGTAGGATAGATCCTAAAGTTAGCCTATTCTCTACATATAGATCCATAAACTATGCACACATCCCGAAGGGAACGTGCAGGGTGTGAGAAAAATCTCAGTAGGATACCACCCAACAGTGCATACCAAATATATATGTTTAAGTAGTCATTCATTTACAAGGAAAGAAATAAATAGTACAATGCACAAGTAAAAACAAACTCCACTGGTGCTCAACAGCCACCATGGAGTGTCACCTGCTTCGGCCAACACCGGAATCTCTGTCATGTAGCCCAGCACCACGTTCCACCTGACACCTCATACCTCAAGTACCGATGTCCCGAAGGCACGCCCAAGAATAGTAACCAGACACCATTTGCCACCTGACACCTTGTGTCTCAAGTAACGGTGTCCCGAAGGCACGCCCAAAAATAGTAACCTGAAACCATGTTCCTCCTAAAACATTGTGTGTCAAGTACAAACGTCCCGAAGGCACGCCCATGAATAGTAACACGACATTGTGTTCCTCCTGACACCTAGTGTCTCATGTACAGACGTCCTGAAGGCACGCCCATCCCCTGAAGGCTCCTCACCTCCCACGTGGCTTTCTACGGAAAGCACCACCAACCAAAATACCTAACCGCATCTATGGGGGCCTCTACCCACATGAGTGTTCAAAACTACCTCATCACAGAGTATATCTGTGTGAACACTACTCAAAGTTCTGGTTGAGCAGTAATCACCAAATAGTACCTAAGCGACCAACACATCTGACACCTCGTGTCCCTGCGACCATGTCGCTCAAGTCCGATGGCCTCGCCATCCAAGTGACCCGGGCCATGCCCCAACCCGACAGTCAAACATCCTCAAGCTGATGTCCATGACGCCCAATCCTATCGTCAAAACCACCTAATGTTACCCGGGAGAAGCTCCAACCTGTGATCAGCATCACTCAAGCATAACCGGGTCAATCCCAACACATCCCAATGGATCCAGCAGATGCAATTCAGCTATTGCATATATATAATATTTAAACAGACAACATAAACAGGAAAAACATACTAAACAATTGATTTTCACTATAAAAGGTTATGTCCTATACCAGCACTGAGGTCTTAAATACCTTTAACAATTTATAACAGGTTTTAATAAATTAAACTAAACAGTTCAACACATAAACATTTCAATTAAATTTTTTTTTGTCATTCCCCGACCAAAATGCCCCAATGAGCCACGACCCCTCACCCAGCCCGCTCATGCTAACTGGTAACAGGGAATACCCAAAGGTATCCCATAGGTCGCACATGCAATTAAATATGAAATAGAAGATAAAATGGTTCCCTCTCAAAATACCTGAAAATGTGCCGAAGGCTGCATCACATAAAAAACCGTGAAAACAAAAAATAATGTATGCACCACCTACCCGAGACACGTATGGCAATACTCCTCCAGTAACAACTGCCAATTTGTTCTAAAACGCAGTAAATCTACAAAAGATTCAAAACTGCTCAAATGCCTATAACACGTTCTAGAACGAAAATCATACAGAACAGCCAAAGAGGAATCCAGGCCTTACCGAGGGGATTCCAACGCACTAATCAGATTTGGAAATGGGTCTTGGATGGACGATCGGAAGAAGGTTAGAGCTCTGGATGGCTTGGTTCATGAAAATGGGTGAGATATTGAGGTTCTTCTTCAATATGAGGCTACTGCCTGTTTTTGAAAAAAAAAATAAAGTACACGGCCAGTACTTCATGACTACACGCCAAATATATTTCATTTAACTATTCATTTGGTGGCTTGGATTCCGCTGACCTGCTGATATGAGTACAAGACGTGTACCTGTGGGTACACGGCATGTATAGGGTTTCTCTTATCTTCCTCGCCGACATACCCACACGCCATGTACATCCCGCAAACACAGATAGACTACACGGAGTGTCCAATGGGAACACGGCGTGTATCTTGTTCTACCTGGCCAATAGGCCTACACGCCGTGTATATCCACCACATGGTCGGGTTTACATGGCGTGTTTAAAACTACACGCCGTGTAGTATGAAATTTCTACATGGTCACCACACGACATTACTTGGCGAGTACACGGATGACACTCGCTTAAGATACACACGACGAGTACTTAATAGTACATGGCGTGTAGTCTAGAAATTTCCATAAATTTACCATTTTCTCCTATTTCCTCAGAAACCAATCAAAAATTCAAACAGGGTCGGGATATTGAACCATTCTTAAAACTCAGGTTCTTACAATCTCCCCACCTTAACATAGCACATCTCCGAGCTATCAAAGGAAACCCGAAGATGGCACCCAACATACCACTCCGTTCAAAGCAACCCAGACTTTGGCAGTCTCAGCGGTCCCGACTAAAATCCTCAAGGGGATCCCCACCTTATGAATCACCTTACCTGGTCTCAACCCAACAAAACTCAAGAAATCTAGGTTTACTAAGCTGTTTTCTAGATGCATAGTCCTCCCGTGACACATCGTCACCCCTGCACACCAATGGTGCTCATGTGTCATTCCAGACACCCAATGTATTCCGCACCACATCAGTGTCCGCCTCCACGAGGTCCTGGTGCCTAGAACCTCATGTAACCCGCATACATGATGCCACGATGCGCACGACACCACAAGTAACCCACATCCTTGATGCCCTGATGCTACACATCTCATACACATATATATATATATATATCATGCAACTGATATGGTGCCAATCCCACTGACTAGCATCTAGTCAGTCCACATAGATCATGTACACCACGTGCACTCAAAACAGACATGCCTCTACAGGTCATGCCAAAAAGGAAACACAGAGATCAGGGCCACACAACGGTGTACCTCTAACTGTCGTTGGCTCACCATCCTGCTCAGCCTCTGTCACCTCCACGACATGCACATGGCCTAAAAAACAGCTGCATGATGCCTGGCCTCTCGATACTGCTCTAGTCACCAGCCACTCACCCCTCAATTGGGTCCCATTGTCTCTGTCACAACCTCCGTGCACAGCTGAACCTTGACTAACCTCTCCGGGTATCGAACCTGAACCAACTCCATACGCTACAGTATGTCCTAATCCCTGCATACCGACTATCTGAGAAGACATCCTGCAAAACCTATCCAGATGCCCATCCTGTCAACATGCCCAACCCCCATTCGGAGTCCTATCGCACTGTGCCCGAACATGTCCCGACTGTCCACACTTGATGAAAATCACAGAATAACTTCCACGATGTGGTCTTGTTGAATCACTGGCCTCACTGCCCTGCTGGAACTCATCCTGTCCTCTCTTCCTTTTTTCCAAACCATCACCTGACGCATTTTCCCTACCCAACCGAGATTTATCTCTCTCATTGCCCTCAGCTATGAGCGCCTGATTCACCACCTCGGAGAAAGAAGCCATCCTGAAGATGTTCACCTGGACTCGGATGGCATGTCGTAATACATCCTCGAAGCGCCTCACCCTAGACGTGTCATCGCACACCATACCATGTGCAAAAAGATACTACATTGTGAAAGTAGTTGTGTAGTCCATGACAGAAATGTCTCCCTGCTAAAGACTCAAGAACTCCTGAGCTCTCTCTACCCACATGTCTCTGGATAGAAGTGATCAAAGAACCTGTCCTCGAAGTCCTTCCAAGATAGTTCCTCTTGCCTATGAGCCTGAACCTGTACGTCCCACCAACACTTTTCTGGTCCTCTCAGCATGTACGCCACCAGCTTGACCCTCTACCCTGGAGGCGTCTCGAGCTGCCCGAAAATCATCTGCATGCTCTCTATCCAATTATCAGCCGCCTGTGGATCACCCTCACCCAAGAAAAAGAGGTGGGTGCTGCGACTGGAACTCCTGCGTCAGATACGCCATAGAAGGCACTATACCCTACGCACCTCCGTAAATCCCCTGCCAGACGCACATCAGGATAGCTCAGTGCTACCCGTCATGCCGTGGTCCGAACGTTTCCAAACCCGACAGCTGTCCTACCTACACTGGACGATGTCCTGAAGCCTATCCCTAAGCCTATACCTACGGCTTTTGCTCTGCCTGTACCGAATTCTGACCATGATCTTGCGGCACTGTATCATCTCCCGCCTAATGCTCCATTGATTTGTGAAGGAGTAACCCTCCTTACTCCCCATCACCGCAACCCATGCCTCATGGAATCCTGGTATCGTCGACTCTTTACCCGCCCTCAACAGAGCCAAGTATCAAAAGTACCTCGGTCCATGCCATCCTGACAACTCACGTTGCCTCAAACCGACGACCAAGTCACCCAAACCTGATAGTTACACTGCCTGAGCCATAGTACCTGCCCGCTCTCATAAGATTCAGACCCAAATATCCCGCCACATACAATTTTACAAAATATAAAGCATGGCATACACATTTTCCCAACTATAAATTCTATCAGGAATTTCACCAATTCTCATTTCGGAGCACACAAGCATGGAAATTTATTTTTATTCACATAGTATAATCACATCACAAAGAATACGTGCAATTAAGAAATTGAAATAACCTAAAATGTTCCAATCAAAATCGAAGCAACAAGCCTCGCCATACTGGGCCATGGCCCAACTCTACCTCACTGAACTGGGTTAAGGGTCATATATCACAATCACGAACATCACACATCAAGTGAGCCACTGAGATGGAAATCATATAAACGGTAATCTAAACAAAAAAGGCAAACATCAATTCCCACCCATGGAAACTTGGTCCATCCCTCATACCTGGGGCTATAGGCACCCAAGCACAAGCTAGAAACAAAGTTCCAGTAACAAAAAACTTTCTTCAGTCTACCATATCTCAAATACAAAAACCAGCAGAAATAAAAAAGAGAAGTCTCAATCTCATTAGTAGCAAGAAAAAACAGCTACTAAATCCTTGTCATGAACTCCTTCGATACCACTTTTAAATGACCAGGACCCAGCCATCCACTCAAACAGTGCCGAACGGGTCAGGTGTCACTACCTTAAGAGCACCTCCCTGAACTCCAAAGGCTATCGACTAGAAACGGGGGTCTGTTAGGTATTGTGGGAAGGTTATACCCTCTCAGAGTATCAAAATAAGTGTACTGGTCCAAGTATAACAGTAAAGATATAACGGAATGAAATACTCAGCAGACTCGAACCATACCAGCAGAGCGGAAGCATAATCAATATAAATAAACAACAGAAGTAGTAAATATAACAACAGCAGCAGAAATAAACACAACAACATGCTAATAAAATGTAACTACTACTGAATAGTAAAACATGCATCCAAAGCAGGTCATACACAACTGAATATAAAAAGGGCGGCAATGGATATCCAACAGGAGATACAACATGTAATCATGATGATATAGAAAAGAAAACAAAACAAAGTAAACCCCAGCTAGACAAGACCTCAAGGTCCATACCATCTCCATGAAATAACTCACGCAACCCAACTCCTGAAGCTTTCCTCCTTCTTCCACATAGATCCATAAAGTCTGAACGCATCCCGAAGGGCCCATGCAGGGTGTGAGAAAAATCTCAGTAGGATACCACCCAACAGTGCGTACCAAATATATGTGTTTAAGTAGTCATTCATTTACATGGAAAGCAATAATAAGTACAGTGAACAAGTAAACACAAACTCCACTAGTGCTCAATAGCCACCATGGAGTGTCACCTGCTTTGGCCAACGCCGCAATCTCTGTCATGTGACCCGGCACCATGTGCCACCTGACACCTCGTGTCTCAAGTACCGACGTCCTGAAGGAACGCTCGTGAATAGTAACCTGGCACCATGTGCCGCCTGACACCTTGTGTCTCAAGTACCGATATCCCGAAGGCATGCCAAAAAATAGTAAATCGGCACCATATGCCTCCAGACACCTTGTGTCTCATGTACCGACATCCCGAAGGCATGCCCAAGAATAGTAACCAGGCATTGTGTGCCTCCTGACACCTCGTGTCTCAAGTACCGACGTCTCGAAGGCACACCCATCCCCTAAAAGATCTTCACCTCCCACGTGGCTTTCTATGGCAAGCACCCCCAACCAAAATACCTAACCGCATCTATGGGGGCCTCTACCCACACGAGTGGTCAAAACCACCTCATCACGGAGTATCTCTGTGTGCACACTACTCAAAGTTCCGGGTCAGCGGTAATCACCAAATAGTACCTAAGCCACTAACACATCTGACACCTAGTGTCCCTGCGACCATGTCGCTCAAGTCTGATGGCCTCTCTATCCAAGTGACCCCAGCCATGCCCCAACCTGACAGTCGTACTGCCTCAGGCTGACAACCATGACGCCCAATCCCATGGTCAAAACCACCCAAAGTAAACCAGGCAAAGCCCCAACCTGTGATCAGCATCACTCAAGAGTAACTGGTCCAAGCCCAACATAACCTAATGGGTCCAACAGATGCAATTCAGCAATTTCATATATCACATATTTAAACAGACAACATAAACATGCAAAACCTACTAAACAGTTGATTTTCACTACGCAAGGTGTTGTCCCATACCAGCACTGAGGTCTTAAATGCCTCTAACAATTTATAAACGGCTTTAAAAAATTAAACTAAAAAGTTTAACACATATACATTTCCATTAAAACCATCTTGGCGTTCCCCGACCAAAATGCACCGATGAGCCACGACCCCTCACCTGGCCCGATCACGCAAACTGGTAACAGTGCATACCCAAAGGCATCTCATAGGTCCCACAAGCAATGAAATATGAAATAGTAGATTAAACAGGTCCCGCTCAAAATAACCTAACACGCGCCGAAGGCCGCGTCACCCAAACAACTGCGAAAACACAAAATGAAGTCTGCACTTCCTACCTAAGACTCATACGACACTACTCCTCTGGTAATAGCTGCCAATTCCATAAAAAACGCCATAAATCTACAAATGATTCAAAACTGCTCAAATGCCTATAACTCGTTCTATAACAAAAATTAGACAAAACAACCAAAGAGGAATTAAGGCCTTACCTAGGGGATTCCAACGCACTAATCAGAATTCAAAACGGGTCTCGGACGGACGATCAGGAGAAGGAAAGAGCTCTGGATGGCTTGGTTCGTGAAAACAGGTGAGATATTGAGGTTCTGCCTCAATATGAGGCTACTGCCCGTTTTAGCACAAAACAAAAGTACACGTCGTGTACTTCATGACTATACACTGTGTATATTTCATTTAACTATTCTTTTGGCGGCTAGGATTCTGCAAACCTTCCGACATGAGTACACGGTGTGTGCCTGTGGGTATACGGTATGTAGATGGTCTCTCTTCTCTTCCTCACCGACTTACCCACTCGCCATGTATATCCTGCATACATGGCTAGACTACACGACGTGTCCAAGGGGAACACGGCATGTACCTTGTTCTACCCGGCCAACAGGCCTACACACCGTGTATAGCCACCACACGGTTGGGGTTACACGACGTGTTTAAAACTACACGCCGTGTAGTGTGAAATTTATACACGGTCACCTCACGACATGTACATAGCGAATACACGGCTGACACTCACATAATATATACATGGTGTGTACTTAAAATTACACGGCGTGTAGTCTGGAAACTTCCAGAAAATTCTTGTTTTCTCTAGTTTCCTTAAAAACCAGTCAAAAATTCAAACAGGGTCCAGATTTTGACCTGTTATAAAAACTCGGGTTCTTACTCTCCATGTATTGACACTCTCATGGGATATGCTTAGGATAATATAAATTTTCATTAAAAACCATTATGAAGAATTTATAAGTAAATACATTCTTATTGAAATATTTTTAATGATTATGGACTATATGCATAAACTTCTCAATTTATGTTAGGTAATTTAAAAGTTTGGAATTAGGAATTGTGATTCATAAACTGAACTAGTGTATGCTATTGATTAGAAATGGAACCTAGTGGAAGGAATGGAATCTTTATCAATGCACCTAATACTTGTCTGGATTTCCCTCCTATATAAGATAATTACAGTAGAGCTAGTGATTCCACTAGTGATGATCATCTTATAACCATACTAGGACAACTCACTACGGTTATGAAAAATCAACTTACCTGTATGGAGCACCCAGATCCACAATGAGAAGGAATAATGTTAGAACTATTCATGAAGAAAGAACCAACAACATCATTGGGACTAAAAATACATTTGTAGCTGAGCAATGGATATGTACCTTAGAGAAAATATTACATTCATTAGGGAGTAGTGAAAGGGAAAAATTTGTCATGGAATTTTATTGCCTCACTGGATAAGTAGATCAATGGCGGTCATTAGTTCAAAAAAAGGAGGATGAAGAAGTACCAAATATCGAATGGATGGAGTTTAGAGAAATTTTCTTATAAAAATAATTCCCTCTTCAATATCAAGCAGGTATTGAAAGAATATTTTTGAGTCTGAGGAAAAAGGAGCTTAAGAATGATGCAAAGTATATGGATAACATTATAAGGTTAGAAAGTCATGATTCAGATTGTATACGTAACCCAAGAGGTAGTATTGATTTATTAATTGATGGGTTAAAACCATTTCTACATCGATCATTTGTTTCACAATCCTTCTCGTTATACAAAGATATAGTCTCATGTGCTATTAAGACAAAAAAAGAATTCTCTATGTTTAACGACATTAAAGCACATAAAGAGAAGAAGATATATTCTAAAATCTTAGGAAGTGGAAATAAGGGGAATGCGCAAAAAGTTTACATTCAACCTTTGTAACGCCCCGACCCCAGTTACCCAGAGTCGGTGAATTATTACATAACATTGGCATGATCACAAGAAAGATCAAATCTCGAAAGACTGATTGGTTTAGTAGCCTTGGAAACACTAGATATATTCATAAGTTTTACATTACATCATAAAACGAAAAACTACTACAACAACATATTGTATCCATAATCAACACTCATATCCCCACATAATATCCCTGCAGGTCATTCATAACTTACTTCTTCACTTCCTGGGAAAAATAAAACATAGAAAAGGGGTGAGCTCAAATGCCCAGTAAGGATAACAATATAGCGGAAACTTTCATATATAAGAATAAACATTTAAGGCAATGTATAACTAAAACAAAAGCCTTTCAAACATGAAATTTCAACATGGTACGACATAAATAAAATGAAATAATTCCATTTACTTATTCACATGGATATTCTACTAATCAAATAATCACATGAAAAAATCAATAACCACTTTCATAATGTTGGAATGCATAATGCCAGACTATCATAACCACATAGTCAAGGCCTCGTGCCAAGACTACAAATAAGATTTTTTCAAGGCCTTGTGCCAAGACACTAGTTTGTCTCATGATACCTACCGATGCATCGAGGAGATATAGCGGGCTCCACCCGTCACTTACTAAGTCCAATGCATTCCCATATGAAAAGGTTTAAACATAACATAAACATTCGTATTAAAACTAGCATACGAAATGTCAATAATTTCACCATAAACTATGAATGGTATAAAAATAGCACATCCACAGTCAAACATATCACAAAACCTTCAATACAATATAGAAGTTTTGTATCATAATAAATCAACTTCAAATAATCTTAAAATCCATCAAAGGATGTTGACATAGATGAAGTCAATATTCTTTTTAAATAAATATCTCCTTTTATTTTGAAATCATTCAAGATCCGTATAAAATAAAACATTTTCTTTGAAAATATTCTTATAAGCTTGTAAGGGAAGCTTTGAAGATTTTATAACGGCGGAAAATAGCCGCACCCGCCGTATAAGTTAAAAAAAAAATTCTTACCATAATTCTGTCAAAAAGGTTAAAAAGGACCTTGTTTTGAAAACGACGGAATGATTCCTTTATAAACCTCTTATAAAAAGTAAAACAAGGGTATGAATGACTTTAACCCATATTTTTTTAAATAATAAATATGTTTTGAAATACATTTCGAAGAAACATGGATGTGGATGATAAAGAAATCCCAGTAGATTATTACGTATAAACAACCTCGGATAAGGAAGAGATTGTGAAATAACCCTTACCTTCTACTTTTCCTGGGTTGGGGTAGGTTAACCTCCTGTATAATGGTGAAATAATTGTTATTAAATTTTAGAATAATCATATACATTAATATGATATCATATATGATCTTTTAATATTGATTTGATAATAATATCTTAGTATTATCGTTGTTTCGGGTGTTAACTTACTTGTTTTCTTTTATATGTTTTGTTACGTAAGATATGTTTGTAAAGGATAGGTTTTATATTATTCATATCCAGAATGATATGAAGTCCTTAAACATCATTTTTTAAATCATCAAATGATAATTATACTTGAATAGATACGATGGAGAATGAATCTCATCGCGTTCGTGGAGACGGTAGTCCGTACGTACGCACGAGCGACAATATCATTCTTTTGATATTAAAATAATATATAAATGGATGGTATATCATATATACAGAATCATTAACATGTTATATTTATTATTTACTTGAGTTACACATCATTATTATACCCATCCAAATAATATTATATTGAATAACAATTACACCACGACGTGGAGACGGTAAGCCGTACATACGCACGTATGGTGACATGTTATTCAACGGGTGGATAGAATACTGACTATGTTTGTACCATATTTATATTAACATCACAGTATATATATGATACTGGATTTATTATTTTAGAATGGTAACAACAAAGGAAGAAGAAGTGGAAGAAGAAATGAACTTAGAAAAGGGTGGTGAAATCATTACCTCTTCTTCGGGTTCATCCTTTTGATTTGATCAAAAGGGCTCCATAGGATGGCTTTCTGATCAAACTAAGGCCCCTAGGTTGTAGTGAGGGAAGTTGGGAGAGTATTTGGGCAGAGTTTGGCCGAACCAAAAGGCTTTGAAGGTGTGAAGAAATGAGAAGGATGAGTGCCCTTTTATAAGAGGGGGGAGGGGCACCTTTGGAAAATCTAGAAATATTAATTTATAATAAATTCATATTCGGTTTCTAATGGATCCAAAGTTGATTATTCAAATTTTAAGGTGGGGATGGGTCGAAAACAACTCAACCAATAGAATTTAGACAGGTTTGGGTACTTATATTAACCATATCTTTAAGTTTTAACTCTAAGTTAATTAGTTTCACTTTTACAATGTCTCTTTGTATTTTTATATAATATGGTTAATAAACTTACTAAATACATCCAAGAGACCCCCCAGTGGTCCATTAATGATGAAACTATCATGATATAAGTCTCTTGTCCGAACCTTAGATTTATAGGAATTTAATATCAATTAATAATATAATATTTGTTTTAAGAACTCTTTTATGTCAATTTTGACACTATTCAATAGTTGATTTTTGTGAAACTCATAACAGATTGATTACTTCGAAAAAAGTCAATTATATCAATCCTAATATATCATATTATCCTAGAAAATTAGTTTAATTCATTAAAAGTTTCATATTATATTTATTTGGGTATTTATAATATCAATTATTTTAATTTTTCACTATTATTGTAATTACTACATCATCATTGTGTCATAAATAAAATAAATTATTTAATGTCTAAAAATTAAAAATAAAATATCATTATGTAGGAAATCTTTTTATCTTTCTAATGAATATTTATAATCTAAAATCAAACATATATAACCCTATGTAACAATTGTTGTTCTAAAAGATATATGCTTGTGTCATTTTTGTATTCATTTTAACTTAATTAAAATAAAGTGTCATTATCACTTACAAGTGGATCCATGGGGTCCCAAAATCGACCCAAAGATGCCCATGGTCGACCATGTATCAACCAATAGGGTTAAGACACGTTTTAGGGTAATTTAGTATTATTATAATATTATTGTTTAACCCTTATTTACCGGATTTTCCCTTAACAATGGTAAATAAAATATTTACCGCAGTAATTATTCAAAATGTCTAAAAATAAAAGCTACCTATTTACACAATTTTAACATCCTGATTCCAAATAAGGAATCCATTTTCCTAAATTCAAAACACATAAGTGGCAGAAATTAATTTAAAATTAATTCCCGCTGTCAAAACAAAAAGCATGTTTTTAAGAGATAATAACTATCAAAAGATTGACACTTGTTTATGTTCGGTTTAATTGTAAAATTATGTCCAATGACCAAAATTATATTAAATGATAAAAATATATTCTAAATATACTTTAAAACTACTGAAATTTATAATTTATCACTATTAATTATTTTGATTAAAAAAGTTGTTTTTAATTAAAATTTAGTAATTTTCACTATTCATCAAAATATGAAAGTTATCCGAAAAGTACCAAAATTTCACCTTAGGCTAAATTAGATATTCTGAATCCAAAAATGAATTCCATTTTGAAGTATAAAATATATATAATTTTAAAAAGTAGGTATTACTATTCATAACGGCTAGTTTGATTGGTTGTTAGAACTCGGTGTTGCGTACAACACACGCTATCGCATTATTCAAAGAGAAGCGTACCGTGGAAGCTTGGGGTGTTACATTCTCCCCTCCTTCAAATAATTTTGTCCTCGGAATTTCTGGAATACTATCGCATGAAAAGACTCGGGTGGTTCTTCATCATAAGTTCCTCGGGTTCCCACGTTGCCTCTTCCATCTTATGGTTTCTCCACAAAACTTTTACCAGACGCGTCATCCGGTTTCTCAGTACTTGTTCTCTCGTATCAAGAATCCTTACGGGCTCTTCACAATAGGAAAAATCGGGTTCCAGTTCTAATTCCTCATAGGTGAGTACATACGTTGGATTAGGCATGTATTTCCTCAATAGAGATACATGGAACACATCGTGAACTTTGGAGAGACTTTGCGGCATTGCCAATCGGTAAGCTACAACCCCAATTCGTTCTAGAATTTCGAAGGGTCCGATGTACCTGGGACTCAATTTACCTTTCTTACCAAAACGTATGACTCCCTTCCATGGAGATACCTTTAGGAAAACATGATCACCGACTTGAAATTCCAAATCCTTCCATCGATTATCGGCATAGCTCTTCTGCCTACTTTGAGCTACTCTGATGTGATTTTGGATTACCTTCACCTTTTCCATCGTTTCCTCCACCAGTTCTGGACCTACAAGTTTTCTTTCACCAACGTCATCCCAACAGGTTGGTGTACGACATCTCTTTCCGTATAACGCTTCATATGGTGCCATCTGAATACTCGAATGGAAGCAATTGTTATAGGAAAATTCTACCAGAGGTAAATATTGATCCCACATATCCTGAAAGTCCAGTGAGCAAGATCTCAACATGTCTTCTAAGGTTTGAATAGTCCGTTCTGATTGTCCGTCTGTCTGAGGGTGGTAAGCAGTGCTCAAATGAAGTTCAGTATCCAGGGATTTCTGAAGACTTTTCAAAAATCTTGAAGTAAAACGGGGATCACGATCAGAAACAATTGATAAGGGTACTCCATGAAGTCTCACAACTTCATTAATATATATTCTTGCTAGACGTTCCAAGGGTAGATCTTCTCTTATAGCAAGAAAATGTGCTGTCTTGGTAAGGCGATCAACAATAACCCATATTGCATCATTCCTTCTAGGAGTCTTTGGTAGCCCCATGACAAAGTCCATCGTAATATTGTCCCATTTCCACTTCGGTATGGGAAAAGGTTGCATGACTCCTCCAGGCTGTTGCCTTCCAGTTTTCACTTGTTGACAAACCATACATCTTGACACAAAATCAGCAATCTCCCTCTTCTTGTTGTCCCACCAAAAATGTTCCTTCAAATATCTATACATTTTTGTGCTCCCAGGGTGTATAGAGAAATTGGAACTATGAGCATCATCCAGCAATTCCCTTTTTAGATCAGATAAATCGGGAACACAAAGTCTCTTCCCTAATTTCAAAATTCCATCTTCATACACAAAGTCTCTCAATCTCCCATCATTCACAGCTTTAATATTCTTTTGGAATTCTTCATCATCGGTCTGAGAACTCTTAATCCTTTCTAGTAAAGATGGTTTGGCAACCATTTGAAAAAGAATTGATGTTTCACCTTCCCTGGTTATTCCCATGTCCATCTTCACTAGATCAATGAAAATTGGATCCCTTTCAATTCTCATATTGTTCAAAACTCCATGGTCTTTTCTACTCAAAGCATCTTCCACCTTGTTTGCTTTCCCCGGGTGGTATTTTATCGTGCAATCATAATCCTTGAGTAATTCAAGCCATATACTTTGCCTCATGTTGAGTTCTTTTTGTGAGAAAATATACATCAAACTCTTGTGATCAGTATAAATCTCACATTTTTCACCATAGAGGTAGTGCCTCCATATCTTCAAAGTAAAGATCACAGCTGCTAACTCGAGATCATGAGTAGGATAGTTTTGTTCATTAATTTTCAACTGTCGTGATGCATAGGCAATAACTCTATCATTCTGCATAAGGACACAACCAAGTCCTTTCTTCGATGCATCACTATAAATAACGAACCCATCATTCCCCGATGGTAGAGTCAATATAGGAGCATTGACTAATCTTTTTTTCAGTTCTTCAAAACATTCTTCACACTCTTTTGTCCAATCAAATTTAACCCCTTTACGTGTGAGCTTCGTTAATGGGTTAGCCAATTGGGCAAAATTCTGGACGAAACGTCGATAATAACCTGCCAAACCAATAAAACTGTGTACCTCAGTTATACTCGTATGTGCTGGCCATTCTTGGATTGCCTTGGTCATAGAAGGATCAATAGAGATTCCATATTTAGAGACAATATGGCCAAGAAAATAAATCTCATGAAGCCAAAATTCACACTTGCTAAACTTCCCATATAATTCATGCCTCCTCAGAGTCTTCAAGATAATGCGCAAGTGGTTTTCAAGATCTTCGTAGGTTTTGGAGTATACCAAGATATCATCAATAAATACCACCACAAATTCATCGAGATACTCCTTGAAAACTCTATTCATCAGATCCATGAATACAGAGGGTGCATTAGTCAATCCAAACGGCATTACAGTAAACTCGTAATGCCCGTACCTGGTTCGAAATGTTGTCTTCGGAATGTCTTCTTTCTTCACACACAACTGATGGTATCCAGATCGAAGGTCAATCTTTGAAAAGTATTGAGCTCCATGCAGTTGGTCAAATAAATCATCAATACGAGGTAGGGGATACTTGTTCTTTATCGTTATAGCATTGATCTCCCTATAGTCGACACATAACCTCATAGATCCATCTTTCTTTTTAACAAAAAGAACAGGGGCTCCCCATGGAGAAACACTAGGGAGAATAAATCCCTTATTACTCAAATCCTCTAGTTGTTTCTTTAGTTCGACTAACTCTACAGTGGCCATTCTATAAGGGGTCTTTGATATAGGCCTTGATCCAGGAATCAAATCAATGGAAAAATCAACTTCTCGTTCTGGAGGATGTCCAGGTAAATCATCTGGAAATACATCTACAAATTCTTTCACAACAGGTACATCTTCTATTTGAACATTCCTTTCCTCACCGACAGTTATTTCATTCTCTTCCTCCACAATAATTCAATTAAGTTGAGCTACTGGGGGTGGATCTAAATAAGAATTAGGTGGTGACGATTATTCTCTAAAGATAATGTGTTCCTTATCATTATCATCAAGAATCGTAACCTCTTTCTTTTTACAATAAATCTTCGCATCATAGTCCGAAAGCCAGTCCATACCGAGGATTATATCAAACTCAATCATAGGTATGACGATGAGATCAGCAGATAAAGAAAATTTATGTGCTCTAATGGGGATTGATTCACAAAACTATGTTGCAATGATACTTCCCTTAGGAGTTTTAACTGACAACTACCTTATTAAATCAAATTGGAAATATCTAATTTTCTTAGCAAACTAGGAAGATATGAAACAATGCGACGATCCAGAGTCAAATAATGCATTTTCTAAACTTGAGGAAACCATTAAATTACCTGCCACCACGTCTTTTGGAGCTTCTACCTCTACAGTAGTGATAACATAATCTTGGCCTTGATCCCTTGGCCTTTTCTGAGGTAAGTTCTCCTGATGCTTAGGACATTCATTCGCATAATGTCCCATCTCCTTGAATTTGTAGCACTGAACGTTGGTGGATTCCTTCTTCCCTTTGCAATCACGAGCTTGGTGGCATTTTTCACCACACTTGTAACATACTCCCATTCCCTTCAAGCAAGCACCGGGGTGTTTCTTCCCACATTTACCACAGGATGGATATTCAACCTTTCCTTTATTCCCCTTATTTACATTCCCAGATTGATCAGCATGCCTCTTCTTCTATTTCTTAGCTTTAAAGTCATAAGACTTAGAGAATTCCTTTTCGGTCTTGATAGCACATGAGACAATGTCTTCGTACGACGAAAAGGATTGTGAGACTAATGCTCGACGGAGAGATGGTTTTAACCCATCAAAGAAACGATCAATCTTACTTCTTTGGTTACGTATATAATCACCAGCGTACCTTGCTAACCTTGTAAAGTTAGACTCATACTTTGTGACATTCTCATCCTCCTTCTGTCTCAGACTTAGAAATTGCCCTTCCATATCTGCTCGATGGTCGTGAGGAAAGTATTTTTCTAAAAACAGATCTTTGAACTCCCTCCATTCCATATTTTATACTTCATCATCTTCCTTCGTATTTTGAATCAATGACCACCATTGATAAGCATCTCCAGTGAGGCGGTAAACTGCCATGATAACATTTTCCCTTTCACTGCTCCCCAAAGCCTGAAATATTTTCTCTAGGGAAAATATCCATTTCTCAGCTACTAAGGGATTTGTACTCCCATTGAACGTTGGTGGTTATTGCCTCATGAATCGATCTAACATTGATCCTCCACGCTGTGGATCAGGGTGCTCCATACAGGTAAGGATATTATTCATAACCTGAGTAAGCTGTCCTAGTATGGTGATTAGCTGATCGGCTCCAGTTGCATCACCAGCTCCACTATAATTATATTGAGCAGGAGGGCAATCCCTACATGGAGTGCGTGCATTGATACGGTTTCCATTTCTTCCACTAGGTTCCATTTCTAAACAATGGCATAAACTAGATCAGTTTATGAATCAAAATACATAATCCCGTACTTATAAAACCCTTAACATAAATTGAACTATTTATGGATATAATCCATAATCATAAAAATGTTTTCTTTGAGGAAGTATATACTCATAAACCCTTCATAATGATTTGTAAATAAAATGAGAGTTATCCTAAGCATATCCCCCGGGAGTGTCGTAACCAAGAGTGCAGCAAGGCCCGTTGTCGTGCACCAGTTCCCGTTCGAGTCTAGCTCAAAGCGGTGTTTTCGGGTTTTACCCCTAGGTACATCTGTGCCAGAGCTGCCTCTACCTGCTCGTATCCAGACAGGGATGTATTTCTCGAAAAACTCACAAAATCTCTACAATACCAAAATTTTAGAAAGTTCTTCTATACTAATCCTCAATGTTCATCTTAGGTCTACATGCTCTAATCAGAGTTTATCTAAATCTAGCTTCCAAGGTTTGTACTAAACTTCCTCTAATACCAACTGTAACGCCCGGACCCCAGTTACCCAGAGTCGGTGCATTATTACATAACATTGGCATGATCACAAGAAAGATCAAATCTCAAAAGACTGATTGGTTTAGTAGCCTTGGAAACACTAGATATATTCATAAGTTTTACATTACATCATAAAACAAAAAACTACTACAACAACATATTGTCTCCATAATCCACACTCATATCCCCACATAATATCCCTACAGGTCATTCATAACTTACTTCTTCACTTCCTGGGAAAAATAAAACATAGAAAAGGGGTGAGCTCAAATGCCCAGTAAGGATAACAATATAGCGGAAACTTTCATAAATAAGAATAAACATTTAAGGCAATGTATAACAAAAACAAAAGCCTTTAAAACATGAACTTTCAACATGGTACGACATAAATAATATGAAATAATTCCATTTACTTATTCACATGGATATTCTACCAATCGAATAATCATATGAAAAAATCAATAACCACTTTCATAATGTTGGAATGCATAATGCCAGACTATCATAACCACGTAGTCAAGGCCTCGTGCCAAGACTACAAATAAGATTTTGTCAAGGCCTTATGCCAAGATACTAGTTTGTCTCATGAGACCTACCGATGCATCGAGGAGCTATATCGGGCTCCACCCGTCACTTACTAAGTCCAATGCATTCCCATATGAAAAGGTTTAAAGATAACATAAACATTCGTATTAAAACTAGCATACGAAATGTCAATAATTTCACCATAAACTATGAATGGTATAAAAATAGCACATCCACAGTCAAACATATCACAAAACCTTCAATACAATATAGATGTTTTGTATCATAATAAATCAACTTCAAATAATCTTAAAATCCATCAAAGGATGTTGACATAGATGAAGTCAATATTCTTTTTAAATAAATATCTCCTTTTATTTTGAAATCATTGAAGATCCGTATAAAATAAAACATTTTCTTTGAAAATATTCTTATAAGCTTGTAAGGGAAGCTTTGAAGATTTTCTAATGGCTGAAAATAGCCGCACCCGCCGTATAAGTTAAAAAAACATTTTTACCATAATTCTGTCGAAAAGGTTAAAAAGGACCTTGTTTTGAAAACGACGGAATGATTCCTTTATAAACCTCTTATAAAAAGTCAAAAAAGGGTATAAATGACTTTAACCCATATTTTTGTAAATAATAAATATGTTTTGAAATACATTTCGACGAAACATGGATGTGGATGATAAAGAAATCCCAGTAGATTATTACGTATAAACAACCTCGGATAATGAAGAGATTGTGAAATAACCCTTACCCTGTACTTTTCCTTGGTTAGGGTAGGTTAACCTACTATATAATGGTGAAATAATTGTTATTAAATTATACAATAATCATATACATTAATATGATATCATATATGATCTTTTAATATTGATTTGATAATAATATCTTAGTATTATCGTTGTTTCAGGTTTTAACTTACTTGTTTTCTTTTATATGTTTTGTTACATAAGACATGTTTGTAAAGGATAGGTTTTATATTATTCATATCCAGAATGATATCAAGTCCTTAAACATCATTTTTTAAATCATCAAATGATAATTATACTTGAATAGATACGATGGAGAATGAATCTCATCGCGTTCGTGGAGACGGTAGTCCGTACGTACGCACGAGCGACAATATCATTCTTTTGATATTAAAATAATATATAAATGGATGGTATATCATATATACAGAATCATTAACATGTTATATTTATTATTTACATGAGTTACACATAATTATTTTACCCATCCAAATAATATTATATTGAATAACAATTACACCACGACGTGGAGACGGTAAGCCGTACGTACGCACGTATGGTGACATGTTATTCAAAGGGTGGATAGAATACTGAATATGGTTGTACCATATTTATAATAACATCACAGTATATATATGATACTGGATTTATTATTTTAGAATGTTAACAACAAAGGAAAAAGAAGTGGAAGAAGAAATGAACTTAGAAAAGGGTGGTGAAATCATTACCTCTTCTTCGGGTTCTTCCTTTTGATTTGATCAAAAGGGCTCCTTAGGATGGCTTTCTGATCAAACTAAGGCCTCTAGGTTGTAGTGAGGGAAGTTGGGAGAGTATTCGGGCAGAGATTGGCCGAACCAAAAGGCTTTGAAGGTGTGAAGAAATGAGAAGGATGAGTTCCCTTTATAAGAGGGGTGAGAGGCACCTTTGGAAAAACTAGAAATATTAATTTATAATAAATTCATATTCGGTTTCTAATGGATCCAAAGTTTATTATTCAAAGGTTAAGGTGGGGATGGGTCGAAAACAACTCAACCAATATAATTTAGACAGGTTTGAGTACTTATATTAACCTTATCTTTAAGTTTTAACTCTAAGTTAATTTGTTTCACTTTTACAATGTCTCTTTGAATTTTTATATAATACGGTTAATAAACGTACTACATACATCCAAGAGACCCCAAAGTTGTACATTAATGATGAACCTATCATGATATAAGTCTCTTGTCCAAACCTTAGATTTTTAGGAATTTAATATCAATTAATAATATAATATTTGTTTTAAGAACTCTTTTATGTCAATTTTGACACTATTCAATAGTTGATTTTTGTGAAACTCATAACAGATTTATTACTTCGAAAAAAGTCAATTAAATAAATCCTGATATATCATATTATCCTAGAAAATTAGTTTAATTCATTAAAAGTTTCATGTTATATTTATTTGGGAATTTATAATATCAATTATTTTAATTTTTCACTATTATAGTAATTACTGCATCATCATTGTGTCATAAATAAAATAAATTATTTAATGTCTAAAAATTATAAATAAAATATCATTATGTAGGAAATCTTTTTATATTTTTAATGAATATTTATAATATAAAATCCAACATATATAAACCAATGTAACAATTGTTTTTCTAAAAGATATATGCTTTTGTCATTTTTGTTTTCAATTTAACTTAATTAAAATAATGTGTCATTATCACTTACAAGTGGATCCATGGGGTCCCAAAATCGACCCAAAGATGACCATGGTCGACCATGTATCAACCCATAGGGTTAAGACACGTTTTAGGGTAATTTAGTATTATTATAATATTATTTTAACCCTTATTTACCGGATTTTCCCTTAACCATGGTAAATAAAATATTTACCGCAGTAATTATTCAAAATGTCTAAAAATAAAAGCTACCTATTTACACAATTTGAAAATCCTGATTCTAAATATGGAATCCATTTTCCTAAATTCAAAACACAGAAGTGGCAGAAATTAATTTAAAATTAATTCCCGCTGTCAAAACAAAAAGCGTGTTTTTAAGAGATAATAACTATCAAAAGATTGACACTTGTTTATGTTCGGTTTAATTGTAAAATTATGTCCAATGACCAACATTATATTAAATGGTAAAAATATATTCTAAATATACTTTATAACTACTAAAATTAATAATTTATCACTATTAATTATTTTGATTAAAAAAGTTGTTTTTAATTAAAATTTAGTAATTTTCACTATTCATCAAAATATGAAAGTTATCCGAAAAGTACCAAAATTTCACCTTAGGCTAAATTAGATATTCCGAATCCAAAAATGAAGTCCATTTTGAAATATAAAATATATATAATTTTAAAAATTAGGTATTACTATTCATAACGGCTAGTTTGATTGGTTTTTAGAACTCGGTGTTGCGTACAACACACGCTATCGCATTATTCAAAGAGAAGCGTACCGTAGAAGCTTGGGGTGTTACAAACATGTTGAAAATGTGGGATGAAACACCTTGGTACTTTCTTGAAGGGGACGGCAGTCTGTTACTAGTGTGGAGAAAAAGGCCATCAATTTCATTATTGCAAGGGGGGGAAATATGTTGTAAATGTGGAATGTTACAATTGTTGAGAAATGGGGAATTATTCAAATGAATGTACTAATAACCATGAAAAATTACCTCAAAAAAGGAAAAGGGATAAATTCCAAGTTTATATGATCACTACTACTGAGGATGAAGCCCTGAATGATGTGGTTTTAGGTATATTAATCATTTTTAAAAATTAGTCAATGCTTTATTTGATTCTAGATCATCAAATTCTTTAATATCTTCCATGTTTTCCAAGAAAATTAGATATTTTCAATTTGACGTAACATGGGAGTTGTCAGTCAAAATTCCTAAGGGAACTATCATTGCAACAATGTTTTTTCATTTACTTTCCATTATGTCATATAAAAATCCTTTATCTACTGATCTTATAGTCATATCCATGAATAAATTTGATATAATCCTCATTAAGGATTGGCTTTTGGACCATGATGAAAAAATCTATTTTAAGAAGAAATAGGCTATAATTTTTGCTGATGATAAGGAATACTTTATCATTAGAGAAGAAATATCACTATCTGATTCTTATATAGATTTACCCCCAGTAGCTCTAATAAATTCAATTATTAAGGATGAAGGGAGTGAAATAAATATGGGTGAGGAAAAGAATGTTCAAATAGAGGATGTACTCATTGTGATAAAATATGTTATTGTGTTTCCAAGGGATTTTCCTAGACATCCTCCAGAATGTGAAATTGAATTTTCCATTGACTTAATTCCTAGTTCAAGACCATATCGAAGACCCCTAATAAAATAGCCACTGGGTAATTGTTGGAACTAAAGAAAAATATAAATGAATTGAGTAATAAAGGTTATATTCTCTCTATTGTTTTTCCATGGAGATCCCCTATTCCTTTTGGTAAAAGAAAGATGGATCTGTGAGGTTGTGCATTAACTACAGGGAGATCAATTCTATAAAAATAAAGAACAAGTATCCCCTACCTCGAGTTGATGATTTATTTGATCAACTTCATGAAGATCAATGTTTTTTGAATATTGACCTTCGATATAGATATCATCAGTTGTGCATGAAGAAGGAAGACATTCCAAAGAAAACATTTCGAACTAGGTGTGGGCATTACAAGTTTACAGTAATGCTTTTCGGACTGAATAATGCCCCCTCTTTTTTCATTTATCTAATGAATAGTGTTTTCAAGGAATATCTTGACGACATTTTAGTATTATTTATTGATGATATATTGGTATATACTAAAAAATATATGAGGATCATGAAAATCACTTGAACACAATTATAATGACTCTTATAAGAAATGAATTATATTTGAGGTTTAGCATGTGTGAATTCTGGTTTCAGGATATTTATTTACTTGGACATATTGTCGGTATGGATGGAATCTCTATTGACCCTTCAATTAATAATGCTATCGAAGAATGGCTAGTACCAACGAGTATAACTATAGTATGCAGTTTTATTAGTTTAGCAGGTTACAATTGGTGTTTCGCCCATAATTTTTCCCAATTGGCTATCACATTAACCAAGATCACACATAAAGTCGTTAATTTTTTTTTTCACAAAAGAGTGTGAATAATGTTTTCCACAATTGAAGAGAAGATTAGTCAACTCTCGTATCTAGACTCTACTAAAGGGGAATGATGAGTTTGTTATTTATAGTAATGCATCGAAGAAAGGACTTTGTTGTGTATTCATGATTAATGATTGAGTTATTTCTTATGCATCACGGTGGATAAAAATTCATGAACAAAACTATCCCACTCATGATTTTGAGTCAGCAACTCTAATCATTTCTATGAAGATATGGATACACTATCTCTTTGTTCAAACATTTGAGATATATACAGATCACAAGAGTTTGAATAATATTTTCTCACAAAAAGAACTCAACACAAGGCAAAGGTGATGGCTCTAACTACGCAAGGGTTATGATTGCACTATAAACTACCACCCAGGGGATGGACAATAAGTTCGCAGATGCTTTGAGAAGAAATGATCAGAGAGTTCTAAACAGTATGATAGTTGAAAGGGATCCTATGTTTATGGATCTAGTAAAGATGCCTATGGGAATAATCATGGAAGATGAGTCATCAATACTTTATAAAATGGTTTCATATCCATCTTTACTATAAAGGATAAAAAGTTATCAGATTTACGATTGGGTGTTTCGAAATAAAAATAAGGCAGTGAACGATGGGAGAATGATCGACTTCGTAAATCATGATGTAATTCTGAAATTTTTGGAAGATACATTGGGTTTCTGACATATCTAATCAAAAAATAGAATTATTAAATTATTCTCAAAGCTCCAATTTCTCTATACACCCTGATAGCACAAAGATGTATATATATATTTTAAGGAACATTTTTTGTGGTACAAAATGAAGAAGGAAATTGTTGATTATGTGTCAAGATGTATGGTTTTTCAACATGTTAAGGCTGGAAGAAAATATCCTAGAGGAGTCATTAAACCTCTTCCTATACCAGAGTGGAAATGAGATGATATTACAATGGACTTTATCATGTGGCTACAAAAGACTCCTAGAAGAAATGATGCAATATGGATCATTGTTGATCATATTACCATGTAAACACATTTTCTTGCTATAATATAAGATTTACCACTTGAAAGATTAGAAATACAATATATTAATGAAGTTGTAACACTTCATGTTGTACCCCTATCGATTGTTTCTGATCATGATCCCCTCCAAAAGAGTCATCAGAAATCCCTTGATACTAAACTTAACATGAGCATAGCCTACCACCCTCAAACTGGTGGTCAATCAGAAAAGAATATTCAAACCATAGAAGAAATTTTGAGATCTTGATCACATGAATTTCAAGGTAAGTGGGATCAGTATTTACCTCGGGTAGAATTTTCCTATAACAATATCTTCCATTTAAGTATTCAGATGGAACCATATGAAGTGTTATATGGAAAAAGATTTCACACACCATGTTTTTGGGATAATTTTGGTGAAATAAAACTCGTAGACTCAAAACATGTTGAGGAAACAATGGAAAAGGTAAATATTATCCAAACTCACATCAATGCAGCTCAAGGTAGGAAAAACAGCTATGTCAATAACCAAAGGAAGGATTTGAAATTTAAAGTATGTGATCTTGTTTTATTGCTGGTATCTCCTTGGAAGGGTGTTATATGATTCGGTAAGAAGGTAAAATTATGTCCCTGGTACAGTAGACCTTTCGAAATTCTAGAATGAATTGGAGTTGTAGCTTACCATTTGGAAATTCTACAATGTCTCTCCACAGTTCATGATGTGTTCCACGTATTCCTGTTGAGAAAATACATGCCTTACCCATGGAATGTACTCACCAATGATGAAATAGAACTGAAACATGATCTATCTTATTGTGAAGATCCTATCTTGATTCTTGATACCAGCGAGCAATGGTTGAGAACTCGGGCGACTCGTTTGGAAAATGTTTTGTGGAGAAAACATAAAATGGAAGAGACAATGTGGGAAACCTAGGAAATTATTATGAAGAACCACCCGAATATTTTTATGAATTAGTATTATATAAATTTCAAGGATGAAATCATTTTCAAGAGGAAATAATGTAACACCCCAAGCTTATATGGTATGCTTGTCTTTGAATAATGAAATAACTTGTGATGTATGTAACTTCGAGTTCTAGAACACCACGTCTAGTAAAGCTAGCCATTTAAAAAGCAGTTATGATTTGTAATGCTAAATTTATAATAGTTTATAAATTTTATTTTTCAAAATGGACTTCATTTTTGGATTTGTAATATCAAAATTATCTTAGTGTAAATGTTTGGTATTTTTCTGAAAACTTTAAATTTTTGATGAATTGTGAAAAACACTTTGTTATTATTTAAAACCAACTTCTTATTTAAATAATTATTTTTAATTTGATTTTATTTTAAAGTAAAAATAGATACATAATACCTATATTAGTTTAATTTAATTCATTGATATCATTTTATAAAAAGAATATATATATATAATTTTATTGAACTTTTTACCGTCTTTTACCCACCTTCTTGCCACATTTTCAATTTCCATAAAATGTAATTTTACCACTTCTGTGAATTGAATTTCAAAACTCTGAGAGACAAGGATGAAAACAATAAGTAAAATGTGGTTCAATAAAATGAAAATAATTTTTGGTGAACAGAAACCTTTGAATTTTATTAACCAAAGTTAAAAGTAAATAGGTAATTAAAGGTCAAAATGATATTTTATTTACCCTAACAAATGTACTAATTCTATTGGATAATTTTATTTAGACCAATATCAACCATAGGAATAAAACATGATCCTTTTTTATACACTTGGATTAAATTAGAACATTTATTATTATTTTATTTAAAGAAGAGTTAAAAGTGTAAAATTACAATTTTAATAACTAAAACATTTTTAATATAGGGTTATACATAATATAAATATAACTATAAATATTAATTAGAAATATAAAAAGATTTACTACGTCATGGTATTTAATTTTAAATATTTAGATATTAAATAATAAAATTTATTTATGACACAATAATGATCCATTAATTACATTATTAATGAAAGATTTAAATAATTGATATTATAAATATTAAATTAAATTTAAATTGATACTTTTGATGCAATGAATTAATTTTATTGGTTAATGTGACATGTTAGGTTTGATTAAAAAATATTTTCTCAGTGATAAAGTTGTTATGACTTTCACAAAAACCAAATACTAAATAGTGTCAAAATTGACATAAATGAGTTTTTAAAACAAGTACTATTTTATTAAATGATATAATATTCCTAAAAATATATGTTTAAGACGTAGGATAGTGATAAGGTTATATATTTTAATAATGAACCAATTTTGGTTATCTAGGATTTTTATTATATGTTTATTAACCATTTATTATAATAATACAAGAAGACATAGTAATTGTTAAACTATTTAACTACGAGTTTAATATAAAATATAAGACTTATATGGTGATGTAAACTTTTATGAAACCTATTAGTTGAGGTTATTTCGACCCATTACAACCATAAAATCAAAATAAATCCATTTGTATCAATTGGAAACCGAAATTTTTGTTATAATAAAATAATATTTCCATCTTTTCCTGAAATGGCCATCACATCTCTTATAAAAGGGTACTCCCCCTTCTATTAATTTCACTCTTATAAATCAATTTTTATCATACAAACCTACTAAAATGTCCTAAAAACCATTAATTAAACATATAGGACTTAAATTTATCATAAATCTTACCTATGTATCCATTTTGATCAAATCAAAAGGAAGCACCGCAAAAAAGAGGTAATAATTTCATCTTCCCATTCAAAGTTCTTTTCTTCTTCCACCTCCTCTTTATTTTTTGTTTCCATAAAAAAATAAAAACTCCAATTCCTTCTACATATTTTTATGTTATGATAAATATGGTACGCCCATATTAACTATTATATTTATCCTTTGAGTGACAAAGTCACAATACGTGCATGTGTAGGGCTTACTGTCTCCACGTCATGTTGTAGTTTATTATTCAACCCTAAATTTTTTGAATAGGTATAATAATGAGTACAATTGATTTAAATAATAAATATAACCTATTAATGATTTGATATATGTAATATACCATCCAATTATATATGATATCACCGTCAATAGAATGATATTGTCGCTCGTGCATACGCACAGATTACCATCTCCAGGACTGCGATGAGATCCATTCCCCATTGTAAACATTCAAGATTAATTTTCATTTTATGATTAGAAATAATGTTTAAGTACTTAATAACATTATGTACATGAATAAGATAAATCTTATCCATAACAAACTTGACATACATATTAAAAAATATAAAGAAAAACGAATCAGTTAACACCTGAAACATTGATACTACTGAAATATTATTGAAAATGAAATTTATAAGATCATAAATGATATCATATTTATATATGTAGTTCCTGTATAATTTAAAATCAATTATTTAAATGTTATACAAGTGTTTAACATACCCAAAAATAATTAAAAGTACATGTTAAGGGTTAATTTTACAATCTCTTTATTATTTGTGGTTGTTTATACGTAAGGATCTACTAAGAATTATCTATCATCCTCATACTTGGTTCTTAAAACTTTATTTCAAAACATTTTTACTATTTTCTATAATATGGGTTAAAGTCATTTACACCCTTGTTTTACATTTTTTATCATTTTTAGAAAGGAATCATTCCTTCATTTTCTAAACAAGGTACATTATGACCTTTTTGACAAATTAATGTCAGAATCTTTTTTAACTTATACGGTGGGTGTTGATATTTTCCACCATTATAACACATTCATTGATTACCTTATATATTTATAAGAATAGTTTCAAAATAAATGTTTTCTTTTAAAATTATTTGATATTTTTAATGATTTCATAATCGGGAGAGATATTTCTTTCAAATAGTGTGGATTTCATCTCTGTCAACATCCTTTGATTAATAATATTCTTATTGAAGTTGAATTATTATGATACTATCTTCCATATTGTATTGATAGTTTTTTGATATGTTTGGTTGTGTATTTATCATTTTTATACCATTCATTGTTTATGGTTAATTTATTAACATTTTGTATGATTATTTTAATACGAATGTATATGTTATGTTACAACCTTTTTATATGAGGAATGCATTGGACTTAGTAAGTGATGGGTAGAGCTTTCTATAGCTCCTCGATGCATCGGTAGGTATAATGAGAAACAATATTGTCTTGGAACAATGCCTTGACAAAATATTATTTTTAGTCTTCGCACGAGGCCTTGACTATGTAGTTATGATGCCCAACATTATGCATTCCATCATTATGAAATTAGCTATTGATATAACATGTGATTATTCAACAAGTTGAATATCCATGTGAATATGTAAATGGAATTCTTTGATTTATATTTTCCATACTATTATGATGTTTTTTTAAGGATCTTGTTTTAGTCTTATATAATTCCTTAAAATTTTATGTTTATTTATATATGTTTCTGCAGTATTTTTATCCTTACTGAGCATCTGATATCACCTCTTTCTTTGTTTTTTTATTCCTAGAATGTGAAGAAGTATATTATGACAGGCCTGTGGGGATAGGCTACGAGATATGAGTGTTCTCAATGGGGTCACAATGTTGTTTTTTATTTCATGATCTAATTTAAAACTTATGTATGTATCTAATACTTCCAAGGCTATAGAACTAATATGTCTTTCATGACTTGATCTCTTATGATCATGACAATGTTATTTGATAATGAACTGACTCTAGGTAACTGTAGTTGGGGAGTTACCATATAAATGATATCATATTTGAATGTCTGAAAATACTTAACCATGTTTCTCCATCACATGTTCAGATCCCTCTGGGTAAAAATATAATTCATGGTGTTTTAGGGAAAATTTATATAATGTACTACCCAAAAAGATAATAATGCCTTATTTTGAGTGCATGGATAATAAATGCAAAATCAAGATCATTGGTAGGGTAGTACTTATCATGATGGAATAACTGGTGAGAGCAATCAGACACAACCAGTTTCCCCAGCATCAAGACATATCCAAAACCCATACCAAAAGAATCATAGAAAACATCATAACACAACCCCAGTTTTGGAAGAATATAAATTGGTGTTGAAGTCAAACACATATTCGTATACTTAAAATACATCAGACCATTTTCATGCCATTCAAACATTACTACCATAGGGTTGAAATATTTCATCAAAGATTTGTTCTCAAAGAAGTCTTGAAAAAACCATATATAGTAACCAGCCAAACCCAAGAAGCACCAGATCTAAAACACCTTTATTGGATTCTCGCATGATATAACTACCTATACCATTTTTGGATGAATTGAGATGATCCTCTCAGATATCACAGGTCACAGGTATATTACCTCTCAGATCCAAATCTCACATTTGTAATGCCTACCATAAAGACAACATTCTACAATTTTTTTAATAATGAAATTCAAATGGTCTCGGTTCTCCTCCTCTGAACTTGAGTACACCAAGATATAAGCTACAAACACAAAAAAAAATATTCCAAGAATCAGTTTAATATTTGGTTCAATAAAGACATTAACACTATGATAGTGTTAGTGAGTCTGAATGTTATGCGTAGAAACTATAGATTCTTATATCGACTCAGAAATGAAGTCATGGGTATTTCCTCTTATAGGAATCTCAACTAATGATAACTTGATAATAGAGAAAACATAGAAAACCAACGATCCCCTCTAATCTAATCAAAGATGTCATCAATTTTGGGTAATGGATAATTATTGTAAACACTCACCCGATTCATCTTTGGATAGTCAATAAAAAGGCTAAAGATATCATATTCATTCATAGAAAATAGCATAGGTGAATCCCATGGTGACATTATTGGATGAATTAATCATTTGACCTCTAGGTACTCAACATTGATATTATGTTCCACCAAATCAATAGGATCGATTTGATAGGATTACATAAAAAAGGTAATCATTTAAATTAATAAGTCACTAGTAAACATGGAATCTATCTATGCCGGTAAACCAAAAAAATAATCTAATTAGTCCTCAAAGTACACACACCCAACATCATGTGGTTGAATAATCTAGAATTGTTCAACTACATCAAGAAAAATTTCTCACTACTAGGATGATATTGTGTAGGAATAAGGAACAAAAGGCCCCACCCTTATTGATCTAGATTCACACTCACCCTGGAATACATGAGTGACCGTATCAGTAGATATAAACTATACATGACCTTGATAACTCTATATCTAGGCCTTCACACTGATCATCAAATCCATGTTAATAATAAATTCAATTATTACAATATCAAGCACTATAAAATCCCAAACCACATCAACATCGGCTATCATTACACAACACGCAGTGAACTGAAAACCATGTTCGGACTACTATCTCATAGGCATAAAAAGGTCCAAAAGTAATGGAATAGTCTATGAAGACAAAAAAATTTAAACTAACTTTGATTATACAAAAGGATGAGAAGGTACCATATCAAATAAAACAAACACCAAATAAGATGAAATTATTACCATACCTCCAAAAGTTATTTTCCCAGATTTAGATTTCTCTATCACATACTCTACCACATTAATTCATCTTGAATTATCCTATTGGGTATACGATTTAACCTAATAATTATTACCAATTCTTTTTTAATAGAAACATGTGTGTACAAACAATTGGGGAAAGGGGATCTCACATTACTGCCTTGGGTCATCTTCTCACAGAAACATTTCAAGTAGACAGATCATCGTCAATGATGACAATTCCTACGATCCCCCATACAGTGATTCCTTGTATGACACCACCACCCAGAAGAAGAACCATATATAATTACTTCAGTAACTAAAGATTTTCCCAGACATATCCTCCTTGATTTTTCTACCTCATCCAATGATTCCTTATCCACTACCTCTGAAAATTTCATAATGAAAAAAATAACTATCATCGAATGAATATCATCCACCATGACCATATTGAACCTCTAGGTCTTCAGGTAATCATTGGTGACAAGATCCAGTTCTAGTTTCACAAACTCAGTAAAACAGATTGAGCACTATAGAATGGTATGTTTCCATTGATCAAAGGTTATAAATTCCTTGGAATTTTCTGAATATAATGTATTATGATAAAAATAATGGTAAAATATGTTCTAGAATGAAACCCATGTAAGACCATCATGAATCATAGATTTCACTGTATATCACAATTATCTTCTATATGTCCCTTTGAGAATATACGTGGAAAAAGACATCTAAGATTCTTCAAGAGTCATTAGAATGTTAAAAATCCTGTCAATCAACTCAAGAAACTCAAATAATTTAGGGCTCCCGTTATCACCATAGAGGACAGGTGGATACTGCTTGTTAAATTCCGAGCCATGGTCTACTACTCATCCCTTGTTAACTGTGCCCCTGATCCTAGAGTCTAAATGGTATAGATCACCGCTTCAACTAAATAAGGGTACACTAGAGGATCTATCAGTGGACCCTACCTAAAGGCTTCCCCTCTTTTATTTGGTTGATCTATTCTAGGAGGAATTGTCTATTATACACAAGAGAATAACCAATCATTCATGGGAATCACAAAAACCCTTAAACTAAAAATAAAAATTCAAAAAATTCTTTAAAACCATATGAATTAAATGTAGTAATTAATTCTACCAGAAAAGGACAAGACTCTTATAACATAATTGGTCCTTCAAAAAAACTCCCCACCTAGTTCATTCAATAAAACATACACACACCAAGCCCATTTTATATAGGTTAAATAATAAAATCCTATACATTTCATTGAAATCATTATAAATAATAGGTCGTGGATTGAATCAATATTTTCTATCTAGATTTGGAAACTCAGATTCAGACATGGGTGTGTGCTGGACAAGTCCCATTTCCACAACATCCATCTAGATTCTGATGATCCTACTAATGTCTACCCCTATCATTTAAACAACTCGGGAAGTTATATCACACTTTATTCTGAGTGAAACTCCAATAAAAAAATTTAACAGACCAACCTGTGCCAACCAGATGAATCAACCATGTTATCCAATTATGGGGTGAGGGAAAATGAAAATAAAAAAATTCATGATTAAATTAAAAAAATACATAAAATTAGTGTCCAAATGAAGAAAAAAATGAAAGATACAACTGATTCAAATAGGATAACACAAAAATAATGAACTATCTAGACATACTAGTCTATATGTGACCAATTATCACCTACAAACAACCCCAAACTGAAACTAAAACATAAAGAGAAGCATGAATGCAACAAAATTTTCTTCCCTTCACATCTATCATGAAAAAAAGGCCTACAGACACCCGCATGATGAAGTAGGATGTTAGATGAAGATCTTGGTTAGATATTGAAAAGAGATCCATGCAGGTTCTAAAAATAAAAATGAAAAAGTAAAAACATTAAAGATAAACAATTTTAAAAGATTTTATTGAGAAAAAAAATTCTTTTTTGAAATATTCATTGGGTTTTCATTAATTACATTTAATATTTTCCATATCCATAATAATTAATGTAAATATTCCAAATATAAATATATATATAATCCAAAATTTATTAAATAATCAATCACGCAAAAAAATTAGAAACAATAATGTACCTAACATCCATGCTCAAAAATATGTGAAAATACATACTAGATATTCCCAATAAAAAAAAGTAATTAACATATATCGAACTAACATAGGGGGATACCACAGAACACCGACCTAAACAAGGTTACCTTTATGTGGTGTTACAAAAACTAAAGCTGCATGTGTTTCCTTTCCAGTGTGCTCAAAAATAAAACTGTGCAATGCCTATCAAATTTTTTTTAAACCATGACAATATTTGTATTATACTATATGAAATAAAATAAACTATTTTTCAGGGTTTGAATGTAAATCATTCCAATTCAAATAATGAAAATTCAATTTCCAAGGAAAAACCTCTTTAAAACAAAAACCGATTACTTTTCTAGTTTTAGAACGTGAAAATCCTAGTTCAAGTCTTAAGGAATCAATGTGAACATAAATAATTATGGAAATTGGATCACATTAGTAGATCCACCTGCCTCTAGAACATAGAAAAACTAACTACCTATAACAATAGATATAAAAAACCACAAAATATACCTTCAAAAGACTTGGATGTAACGACCCAAACTTTGATTAAAAAAATTTATCCCGTATTAATAAATGTCATTACTTTGAGACAATAATAAATACTTTATATATGAATAATTAATGAAATAATAAGTATTTATAGAAGTTAAATAACCTATATTAATGAAATAGTGACATGACCTTAAGAACAGTAATATGGAACTTAAGAATAGTAAACTGGAAAAATAAATAGTAAATTCACCCATGAATGTATAAATAAAGTTTATATATCTTATAGACGAAATTATAATATAATTATTTCTTAATCTAAGTAAATAAATGTCTTAAATATAATTAATTATGTGTTGGTATTTTTATAAGTCATAAATATATAAATAAAATTGTATGATTAATTTAGTAATTAAAGATAAAATTTATTTTCATAAAATTCATTAATAAATTGATATTTTGATGTCTTATTATTTGATCATAATTTTATGAGAAACTATGTTATTTTTTAAAGTGTTATAATACCAGTTATAATTTAAAAATATGTATTTTTCAAGTAAATGGTGATTATAATTAAAAATTAAATTTCTTATATTATGAAAATTATTTTCTAACAATGGAGTTCTTTTTTTAGTTTTACACATTGAAAAAATTTATAGGGTGATTTTTTTGAATTTTTTTAAAATACTTGAATTTTTTGTTAGTAGTAAAATAAGATAACTAATGATAAAAGCTAATTACAAGAATTATAGATTCAGAAATGAATAATGGATGATTTAATACCTAATTCACAAACTATAATTCATTATTTTAATATATTTAGTGATAATTCTCAATCAATTCAAAGTCTTGATCAAAAATAATTAACTAATGATTAAAAAAATTAGAAAACACCCATCTCCTCCACTATTAATACCACCACTCACAACCTCTTCTCCTCACACCATTTATGATTTTATCCTTTTAAAATTCTTCTCAAGTATCTTCCAAATCCCTTACCACATATCCTGGATCCCTTGGTCTCATTAAAATATAAAAAAAATTCCATAAGGAGGATCTCAAATAAGAGAAATTCAAGAGGTAAATCCATCTTTCATTATTTTAAATTATTTTCAAGTTCTTTTCTTTTTATTCCATCCTAAAATTCACTAATCCAAATAAAATTATAACTCTATTAACATATATATACGATAATTATATCATCATAATGGAATATACATCATTAATCTCCTACCTCTCTCTCTTTTATTGAGAAACTGAAAGTGTCGCATGTGATTTGTCAATTTACTAACATCATGTGTGATGAACTTTTATTTTCATTTAGCACATTCAAGGATGTTAATAAAACCATTATAATATTTTGAAAATAAATTAAAATTTATTTTACAACCCTCTTTATTTTCTAGATCTAACATATATACAAAATACTAAATGATAAAATAAAACAAATTTGTTGTGATCATAAAAACTGCGTAAATTAACCTAAAACGATCATCATTAACTATTATCTTATGATTAATCCTTATAAATTTTAACCAAATTATTTATAATATACTTTAAACTTATTTAATATCACTAATATTCTATAATAACAATTATATATATTTATCTTTATTTTACATAAACATCTATTCATGTATACAACTGAACCGATCATCAAAACTAGAAAAAACAAACATTACCGAATGATAAAATTAATCTCTATAACTCATCAAAAGACCATAAATGAACTTAATAAAAATATAATGAATCAAATCCATCTATTATTTTTTTATTTGTTAATGGTGAATATAATGTGATTATATAGGATATTGAGGGGAAGAAATCATTCCCACTTAAGGTAAGGGGATTTTTCAAACCCAACTCTCTTTCTTGGGGTTCTCCCTGTTATACCCCGTTTCCAGTATATATATTCCTAAAACATTATTTCTTTATCATTATATTATCTTTTATGGGGTATAAATTTTTTCTACATGTGGTTAAGACAAAAAAAATGTTTTCCAAAATAAATCGTCTTTAAAAACAAAAAACCCTTTTACATATTAAGATTTTTTCTTATTCACTCAAGATTGATGATTCTTATATCATTTATGTTTTTTAAACATTAATTAGGGAACCCAATGTTTTGAAATATATTATTTCTGAAATGAAAACCATTCCTTTCTAGGGGTTATTTTATTTCCAAGATTGATATACGTTTTATATAGAATTCATGATAATTTAAATGTTATTGTGTGATGGGAGAACCCAAAATTATATGGCGCAATGAAATTGTTATGATGTGATGGGTGTACCCAGAATTATTTAGTGCTCTAATTCATTGGGTAATGTGATGTATCTCATGATAAAAAGTGAAATATGGGCGAACATGATTCTATCTTTGTTCACAATAATGTGATACAGTTAACCGCTAAGATATGGTGTTTCATTTTTATGCATTGATAAATTCAATGTCATAATTTAATTCTCCCTCTTATTATTTTGATGATTTTGTAAAGATGATGATTTTGATCACCCCATGTTATAATTTTCATGTTATTATCTCTCCTCTTACTAGGATTTTAGCTCACCTTTTTCCTTGATGTATATCCTTAGGTGATTATTGTACTAAGGAGAATTCGAGGCATAATAAGAATATAGAGAATATAGAATTTAGTAAATGTTTATTATTTTTTTTAAATTTCTTATGGTCTTAATTATCCCATGGCACGAAACATTTGGATCTTGGTGATGTAGTTTTTTTTATGTTTTTATCATTAGAATGATGTAATATTAATGTAAAAAAATTGCAGGGTTTCTACATTTGGCATCACATGAAGGTTTAGAAAATTTAGGAATTTGGTTTAGGTGACCCTAGTGAAATCCCTTAGTATGAGACTAAGTATATCTAAGAACACAAGAAGATATTACAATCATAGGGATCCCATAACATGTTCCTTTATAGTTAATTTCACAAAGGGATAAATTATTGATGACTTGTTTATTCTATCCGTTTCTATTTTAGAAATGGTGGGACCTTGGAAAATCCAGGCAAAGAACCAATGTGAAGGACAATGAAATGATTATCTAAATGAAATCCCCAATTCCATTATATATGGAGTTATAAATTTCCTGGTGATTCTTACCCATCTATCTTGGGTTATGAACAATATCCTAAATAATGTGTAATTTCCACTGTTACCAAAAATGGAGAAACTACTTATTGAGGGTTTTATGTGGAAATGAGAACAAACGTTTAGTGGATCATCCAATCCCCTAAACAAGAAAAAATGGGGCAATTCAATAGAGAAGATATCTTTTTTGGTTCATTTTTATAAGATATAGTAGGTGACTCTATCCATTTATTGCCTAGATGGAGTGGCTGACCACTGGTGGGTGTTGATTAAGAACACCAAGACGAAGGGCGGAATTGAAAAGATGGAGTAGGAAGAATTTAAGTTATTGTTTAATAAATATTATTCCCTAAAATTATTTATACAATTATGTTTATATAATTCATAGATCTATAGAAAAAGGAAACTGAATCTATCACAACCTACCAAGAAAATTTTACAAGGAATTCAAGGTATGCCTCACGTTTTGTTATCAACAATGATAACAAAAATGACAGATTCATTATTGGTTTAAAACCACAACTTTTAAAGGATATTTTTATTAGAGACTTTGAGAGTTATGAAGATGTGTTTGAATGTGATATGCATGTGGATATAGGGTTTTGGGAGTGGTCTCATGGATCTGGTGATAATAAAAACAAGATGGAGTTTCAAGCTAGAAGATCTAATGAAAAAAGAGGAAAGAAAACTCAATAAACCACGTGTCAAAAATGTGGGAATAAGTGTCATGTGAACTTCCTAAAAGGGACATGAAAATGATTTATGTGTTGGATATAAGGAAAAAAATCTCATGAATTCAAAAAGACATAAGGAAATAAGATAATTTTATAAAGGAAAGGAGAGAACCACCCAGGGTCCAATGCTACCACTATTGGTAGAAATAGAAATATAATATCCAATGTACTAAACTGTGAGTCCTCTATGGTAATCAACATCAGTTGCCACAAAATTTTATGTATGAAGGAAATTATTATGCTATCACTACTTCTGAAGTGAAGAAAGAAAATGAATTTGTACAAGGTACACTTGCTATTCACCCAAGAATGAAAAAAGTATTATTGGATTCTAGTTATATGTATTTATTTTTATTTTTCATGTTTCCCGAACAATTGAATATAATCCACAAATCCATGAGGTAGAGATATATATAATAACACTAAGAGGTATGATCATTTCAACCCAAGTGAGAGATTCTTCTACTATTGACGTATGACGGATGTTCTTCTAGTGAATCTTGTGATACTTCCCTTGGTGGAATTTGACTCTTTAATGGGAATGGATTGGGTCTTTTTATATATATCACATAAACATTATTAGTAAAAGGTGATATATTTTCATATTCCGAATAATCCCATGTTCCACTATAAATTATGGAATATCATGAATCTATTTTGGAAATTCCTTCAATGATGTGGGTATTGATTCCATGTAATGAATCCTCTGTTACTCAAATGGTTGAGTCAAAGGAAGGTATCAACCTAGTAGAAATTCCCAGTGTGAGGGAATAATGTGATGTATTTCAAGAAGTGTAACTTGTGCTTCCCAAGAATCATGAGTTATAGTAATCAATATATCTCATACCGAGATCTACTCCTATCTCAAAGTGTCCATATAGGATGACTCCTATCGAAAATGAGTAGTTAAAGAAAAATATACCAGGGAATTTGGAAAAAGTGTTTATATAGCCTTGTGCATCACCATGGGGTGATCCAATGACCTTTTTCAAGAATATTGATAAATCAATGAATTTATGTATTGATTGTCGGGAAATTAACAATATCACCATAAAGAACAAGTATCATATTCCAAGGATTGATTAATTGATCAATCTAATACATGGCGATCAGAAATTCTCAAAGGTGTATCTCAATTTAAGATAGCATAGCTAAAGATGAAGAAAAATGATATATAGAATACTTCCTCATATACAAGGAATGGGAACTATAAGGTTTTGGTGATGACCTTTAGACTAACTAATGCCCCAAAAATATTCTTCGATTTGTTGAATAAATTCATTATACATTTAATCAAAAAATATTTTTTATTTTTGATCAATTATATTATCATATACTCTAAGAGAAAGGAGGAGCATGAAGAACATCTATGACATGTATAGGTGAATTCAAGGATGGATAATTTGTACACCGAGTACATAATGTTTTACTTTTGGATGTAGAAAGTCACATTCTTGGGACATGTGATCACAAGTGATGTAATTTCTGTGGACCCTTAAAAAATAATGGTAATTGAGTAATGACCCAGACCCTCTACTATCACAGAAATCAATAGTTTTCATGGATTTGCTAGGCACTGCTTACATTTTTTGAGAAATTTTTCTTGATTCTCAAACACGTGGACTATGCTATAAATGACAGGGGTAATGTATGTATGGATGGAAGAATGTGGGGAAAGCATAACGGTATAAAAGAAGAGGTTTATCACTGCACCAGTACTCACAATACCAAAAATTGGATACATTTTTTTGATATATAAATATTATTTAAGGAATGTATTGGGTTGTGTGATCATTAAAAATGATAATGTGATATCCTTCTCCACACGACAATTGATGATCAATGATCATAACTTCCCAAAAATTGATTTAGAGCTAGTAGTTGTGATTATTTCCTAGAAAATATCGCGGAACTACCTTTATGGTGAGAGATGCGACATATATACCAATCAAAAGAGCATAAAAGTGTATATTCACACAAAAGGGGCTCAACATGTGACAAAGGAGATGGTTATATCTAATCAAGGAATACAATTTCTCCATTCACTATCTTCCTGTAAATGAAAACAGGGTAGCTGATTCTCTTAGAAAAAAAGAACATAATACTATATCCATGTTGGGGATGGAGAAAGACCCTATCATCATAGATTTTAATAGGATTGAATTAGAAATCATAAGGGAATGGAATACATCCTTCCATGACCAAATTATTTCCCAATCACCTATCCAAGAGAAGATATTGGAGTCAAAAAGGAATTCTCTAGAGTAACAAAATAAGGTTAATGTATTAAAAGAAGTTAATCTTTAATAGTTCCATATCGATGATGATGGCGTGATTCAGTTTGGAGTGAGTATTTTTGTGCCTTCATCCACTGGGATAAGGAAGGAAATATAAAATAATTCACATAGCTCAACAATCACTATCCATTCCGAGCATACTAAGGTTCACCATGATTTTTGAGCACATGTCTGGTGGGATAACATAAAGAAGAAGTTTTTGGAATATATCTCATGGTGCTTGATATGTCAATATGTTAATTTAGAGTGACATAAGTCCAAATGGATGATGCAAGCATTTTCTATACCCATTTAGAATTGGGGGATTGTCACTATGGAATTTTTCACTAGTCTCCCGAATACATCCAAAGGAAAAAAAGAGATATGGATTTTGGTAGATCGACTCACCACGACTGCCCAATTTATCACTATTTCGGCATATCTCTCAATTGAAAAACTAGATAATATATTTTTAAAGTAATAATTGAGCCATCACGGGGTTCCACTCCTGATTTTTTCATATCCTGATCCCATGTTTCACATCTAACATCTTTGGGAGTCTTCAACATGCTTTGAGTTCTAAATTAAATTTCAGACAACTTATCCCCCCAAACAAGTGGCCAATATAAATGGATTATGTAGGTGTTATGAGATTTTCTAAGAGCCTGGTAATTATAATCCAACGGTGTATGGGATCACCATCTCCCAATTTTTGAGTTCTCATACAACAATAGTTTCCACTCAAAGATTCATATTTCTCCATTTGAAGCTCTACCTTGAAAGTGATGTAGAACATCAACCTATTGGGAAGAAGTTGGTGAAAAAATCTACTTGGATGTAGTCTTATGCAATAGATAATAGAGAAGTTTGGAACCTTCCATCAACTTATCCATGCTCCACATATATACTAAAATAGCTTTGATAACACTCATTGATGGGACTTGGGGTTTGACAAGGATATTATGTCGTTCTTCAAATATAACCCTGAAAGAGATTCATGTGGTAGGGAAAGAAAGGGAAGCTGAGCCCAAGGTACATTGGCCCATCTAAGATCATTATTGGATAAGAGTTATGTCCCATCATCTAGAACATCCACCGAATATAGATTATCTCCATGATATGTTCTATATATCACTCCCAATTAAGTAAATAACCGATCCCTCACATGTACTGAACTCAAAGGTGGTGCAGTTGGAAGGTGATCCCTCTTATAAGGAGTAGCCAGTAAAGATTCTGGACCAGAAAGACAAGGTTCTATGCAACAGGACAACCCACATTTTCAAAGTGATATAGAGGAACCATAAGTTTTATGAATAATCTTGGGAACATGAGGTGGAGATGATGTACATGTATCCTCACCACTTTATGTAAAACAAAATTTTAAAAGAGAAATTTCAAATGGGGGGAAGAATATAATCACCGAAAATTTTATCAATAGAATTTATCTCTTTTTATTGTAATTTCATTACTTATAGACCATATTCATTTCATTATAAATTAATAATTAATGAAATAATAATTATTTCAAAAATTTAAAGAACATATACTAATGAAATAGTAACATGTCCTTAGGAATAAAAATATGACCCTTAAGAATAGTAAAATGGCCAAATGAATAGTAACCTTACTATTTTAAGTATAGATAAAATTTAGGAATCTTATAAATAAGAAAATTTTATAATTATATCATACTCTAAGTAAATAATTGTATTAAAAATTATTAAATATGTGTTGGTATTTTTGTAAGTCAAAAATAATTAATTACAATTTTATGATTAATTGAATAATTCAAAAGAAAATTTATTTTCATAGAATTTATTCATAAATTAAAATGTTTATACCTTATTATTTTAACACAGTTTTATGAGCCCATAAGTAATTTTTCAAAGTGTTATAAAATCAATTATAATTTAAAAATCTGTATTTTTTGCGAAAAAGGTCCTTTTAATTAAAAAAATAATGTTCTCATATATAGAAAATTATTTTCATAAAATGGAGTTAATTTTTTAATTCCACATGTCCAAAAATTATTAGGGTGATGATTTGGGATTTTTCTAAAATACATGATTTTTATGTGAATAATAAATTATGATAATTTTTATTAAAAGCTAGATACATGAATTATGGATTCAGAGATTATGTATGGATGGTATAATCCAAAACTAATGAACCCTAATTCATTATTTTAAAATATTTATTCATGATTCATAAATTATTAATAGTCTTGATCCAAAATAGTAAACTAATTATTAAAATATTGAGAAAACATTGATCCCTCGCACTATAAATACCACCCTCACCACCTATTCTCCTCACATCGTCCTATTTTTGAGACATGTAAATATTCAGCCTAAATATCATCCCAATCCCCTCCCCCAAGTTCAAGACCCATTTTTCTTATAAAAAGGCCAAAACATTTTAACTAATGAGGTTCTGAAATTAAATAAACTCAAGAGGTAAATTCCTCTTTCTTTTCTTTTAATTTCTTTTCAATGTATTTTCTTTTTATTATCTCCTCACCTCCCCACATCAAAATAGCCTTATAACTAGAGAATCCTACATATAGTATAATTATATCAAGTTAATGTAATATCCATCATTAATCAACTCCCTCTTCACCTTTTAATCAAAACATGAAATGGTTTCTAGTGATGTATTAGTTTACCGACATCGTGGGAGATGAAGATTGACTTTAATCTCACACCGTAAAGGATTATACTAAAACCATTATAATGGTTGAATAATATTATAAAATTTATGTTACATTACTATTTATGTTTTTGAACTAACATTTATATATAATACTAAATGATAAAACAAAAAGAGTTCGTTATGATCGAAAAACTTTGAAAATTAACCTAAAATAATCACCATTACCATTTATCAAATGATTCATCCTCATAACAGAGAACAAAATTATTTATAATATTATTTAATTTCTTTAATATCTTTAGTAACATATAATTGAAATTATTTATATTTATCCACAATTTACATTTACTATGATTCATGTATACAAGTGAACCAGTCATGAAAACTAAGAAAACAAACACTCCCAAACAATAAAATTAATATATATAACTCATAGAAAAGACATTAAATGAACATAATGAAACCGTAAAAAATTAAATTCTGATAGAAAAGTTCATTTAATTTTTAATAAATAAATCTAATGTGATTATACTAGATATTAATGTGGAGAAATCATTCAAACATAAGGTAATGGGATTTCTAGAACACAACTCTCCGTCTTTGGGTTTCCCTAGTTGACCCAATTTTCAGTATTATATTCCATAAAGATATATTTTTATTCATTATAATATCTTTTATAGGATATTTTTTTTCTACTTGAGGATATTATAGAAACAATTCCTTCCAAAATAACTATTCTTTAAAAAAACAACCAAACTTTAACTTCTCCAAATTGTTTCTTCTTCATTCAAGATTGATGATTCTTATATCATGTTTCTTATTCCATAATTAATTTGGAAAAAATAATCTTATAAATGTATTATTTATAAAATAAAACCAATTTATTTCCATGGGTTTTTCTAATTATTTGATTTATATATATTCTATGTGGAATGCATGATAACGTAGATGTTAGGATGTGAAGGGTATGACCGAAATTATATAGCGCAATGTAAATGTTATGATGTGATGGGAGAACTCCGAATTATATAGCACTGAAATGTATTGATTAATGTGGTTTATTTAATGATAATAAAGTAAAATATGGGTGAACAGAAGGCAAATTTTTTCACCACTATGTGTGGTAGTAAACCACTAAGACATGTTCTATAATTTTTAGTCATTTTCACATTCCATGAATTTATCTAATACAAAATCTCATGATTATTATTATGATGTTATAATGATAATTATCCTCACCCCATGGTACATTTGTTCATGTTTTTTTCTATCCTCTTATTTGTATTTTATCTCACCCCTTTCCTTAATGAATATCCATAAGTTACTACATGTACTAAGTAAAATTCAAGGGCCAATAAGAAGCAAGAGAATAATGAATTAAATAAATCATTATTTTTTTTATTTTAAAATTTTTATATATGGTCCTAATTTTCCTAATACACTTAAACTTTAGATCCCGGTAATGTATTTATTTTATATTCTCTATCATTAGTATAAGGAAATATTATTGTAAGAAAAAAAGGCAGGGTCACTCTAATAGAACAACAAAATACAAAATATGATTGAAAGAAAACAGAATCCAATTACTAATCCCTACCAAAAATGGTGTTGCAACCACAAAATAGAGTGAATCTGAGAGGAAATTCAATCCAGATAGAGAGGAGTCACCCCAAATTTTGTTGGGAGATATATAGGATGAGAGAGGAGGACATACCAAGGAGAATATGAATCATATCATTTTAAAGGAACCCTAAAAACTAACACCATGAGATTTACATGGCGTGTAATCCATTTTTAAGACATGTAAGCCTCATGGTATTTATAAACTAAAAAACCATCACCTTTTTCTTTTAAAACCAATTTTTATACATAAATTATGTCCTCTTGTTACATGACGTTTAAGAATTTCATGCCATTTACACAGTTCATGACTTCCTCCGGTCAAACATTACACGATGTGTACTTCACTTAAACAAAATTGATTTTATAATTGAGCTGTCAAAAGCCCAAATTATTTCATGAAAATTCCATGAAATATTTCAATTCACCACTATAGGTATCCTCTAAATTCAAGGTTCTCCCATACTCGCCCAATGAAAAAGGGAATCCAAAAGAATGATAAAAAGATACCTGATAGAAAGGTAATAGGGAATTAATATTGGAAACATATCCTATTTGATGAACGTGATGGTTCTTGTGTGATATACTTGTAATCATAGCCAATATTATACATCTTGATTGTATTTTACTTATGGTTATTTATATTTCACTTGGCCCTCATATTTCTAATGTTGGATAAAACCAAATAAAGTAACAAATAGATTGGTTGGAAATGGTACGTGGGAGTGAACCTCTATAATTTTACCTGAATTATGTTTTGGAATGTTTATAAACACAGAAACTATTGTAATTTATATGTGAAATTTATTAATATCATTCATGAACAAAAGCCATATTCCTGAATGTTGAATGAATTTTATTATAAGGTTCCAATGCGGCTTGAGCGATTCCTGTTTCCTCTTTATAGAACATAGAGCTAAGGGATCATAGTAAAGATAGATTTCCCTATATTTTTGGATGTTAAAAGGGACATCGGGTAGGTTTATTTGTAATTACATGTCACATAGCCCTATTCAATGATGTTCCATGAATCACACATCAATTGGGCTATTGGGAATAACGTCCCACTCCCCCTTTTTATAGAGGTTGGGTATGAACCTCCTCATTATTTTTCATGATACTTTTCATGGAATCATACATTATCTATGATAATATGCATGGAATCATAGATTGATTATGATCACTGGGAATGACATACCTTATTTATTATTTTGGGGATCTTATTATTATTATGAGTAGTATTTCACATGGATGCTTGAGTTATTTCTTGAGTCCCGGATAACACTACATATCACTATATATTTATAACTACATTATCATTTCATATTGATGTATAAAAATTTATATATATGAATATATATTATATTCAATGAAATTATGACTTAGGTTAAAGTAGGTATGGTCGACCAGGTGTCCATTAGGTACTTATTTCTATCTTTTAATGTTTATTTATTTACATGTATTATGTTTTTTTATTGTTCCTTCACACGAATGAATTTATATTCACAAACTAGATTTATTTTTAGAAACCATTAGTGCTGGCCTACTTAGTATATCTTACACCGTACATTGTCCACTATTGTACTCGGATACAAAAGCAGACCTCTTTTATTTCATGACAAGATCTTGGGATTGTGTTTTCTTGCAGTTACCATGGAGTTAAGAGGAATGGATCAAGCTATTACATAGGATTCTGGTGGAGATAACACATATGGAATTTTTTTATTTTCCTTATTTCATATATTGTTTTGTATCTTATTGTATATGATTTCCAAATTAGCTTATGTAGCCTCATCTATACATGCATGATTGACTGTATATTTTTCATTGAATGTGTCTATAGTTTTGTTATAATAACATGCTTCTATGTTTTTATATTTATACTGCTTTCGGTGTTGGTTGACTTATTTATATTCTCTTATACCACAGTGATACATTGATCATGAGGGTATGGTCTCCCCACCATACCATAATTTGACCCTCACTGCTAGCCAACAGCCTTTGGAGTTTGTGGAGGTGCACTTTTGTCCATGTGGCGGTCTTTCTGGATATTAGATAAATAGTTAGTCCAGTCGGGATATTACAAAGTCATGTGAGTAGGTTTATTTTCGTTTCGCTTATTGTTTTGGTCTGGTAAACAAAATATTTTGAAGGTGTAGACCCCTGGTAAATAGCCATTCCAGGATGTTGTCAACCCACACATGGGAAAAAGTCCATGTGTCTAGGGATGGGATGGTTATTTTTTACTATTCTGCATTATTGTTGATTATGACACATTGTATCAATGGTTTACTTTTTATAATTATTTATCTATGTGATTTATATAATTTTTCCTTGGCCTAGTATAGTATGGAAGTAGTATTACATGTATTATCCTTGGAACATAGAGATTCACATTCTATATTTAATCCATGCCAAGTTGTTTCATTATTATATTCCCCTTGTGTTTTTATTAAATTCCCTATAATATACCATGTTAGTTATTTTGGTAACATGGTTATTTTTATTCCTTCTTAGTTATTTAATTATCATGTTGTTAACATAACATGATCAATGATTTATCAATTATGTTTTCTTATAGAACATGTTTTTCAAATTATTGTGCAACTTTTTATGATAAATTTAGTGAGTTTATCTTCTTACCAAGATTATGTGATTTTTGGCATTTTTCGATACATAATGCATGTGATTGTATGATTAGTAATAATTTTAATATATATTTTGTTGTTAAAGTACCAACATCAAAATAAATGGATTTTTCCCACAAAAAATGACTGTGACACCTTAACTAACCAATTATGAAATCATTGAGACCTAAACAATTGATTTTATGGAATGAAACATACTGGTTGCAGTTAAATGGGAACCAATTTTTAATTTATAAAGTGTGTGGGTTCCTTATAAATTGGTAGTGGCTACCCATATATTCGAACTATCTTATCTGAGATAAAATTAACAAATACCGCTTTATATATTTGAAAGATGATAGTCTAATTTTAAACGAATTTTGTTTCCTTTATAAGGTATTATACCTCTATAACATGGGCATGATGACCCATGTGGCTAAATTCATAAATGTACCACTAGAACCAATTTTTTTGTTTGATAATGATGTTTATAAGATGAACCCAATAATGGTTTTGTTAAAATCCATAATGATTTAAATTTTTTCAAGAAATATTTTGATGATCACCAAATAGTTTAATGGGATGTTTGTAGGTTCCCCTATCTTTTATATGCCTTAGTATTTATCCCCTTGGGTGTACCTTTATTCTATATAGTTATGGTCATTTAAAATGTTTTCAGTCAGTAATGTGGGTTTATATATAGACTTATAGTTTCATCCTACTTGACTAATCCAATCTTTTGTTTATAAAACACATATTTTATGCTTTTCTAGTTCATTATTTATAATCATTAGTTAATTGAAATTCGAATTAAAATCAAAATGGTGTATTACATTAATGATTAGAGTTGAATTTTTTTAAATAATCCAAACTGTGATATCCTTAAGGCTAAATAAAATGGGACAAATTTATTTATGTTAAAATGCCAAATTATGTTTGGGTGTTTCTTAACCAAATAATTCCTGAAAGGATTTTAGTGAAACTTTTTTCTGTGCCTTGTGACTTTATATAAATAATGCACCAAATGCTTCTTCCATATGATTTATATTATATATTACTTAAAAATAAACCTTGAAAATTTTTAAGAACATAATGCGAATTAGTGTAATGGAATAAAAATGAAACTATAAAGTGCATATAACATGGCCCACATGTAAAGGGAGTTTGATGTTGTCTTATTTAGTTCCCTTAAAATAGGAATGTGGGAATTACCTGTACCCTTTATTATATAGCATGAACCAAAATGATAATCCCTTAAGCCTATGGAATAATCATTCATGACCCAACTTGTATGATTGAAGATGTATGTTTCATAAAGTGGATCTGTTGAGGTAGTTAGTTCCCTTAGAACCTCAAATACCTCTTTAAATTCTTGATAATTGTTTCATATGTTGGGTGTCGTTTCTCCTGAGTATGAATCTTACTTTCTAATATGACACATATGATATGTGGGTGGTCATTTGATTGTTTATCCCATGTTACAAGCTTCATTATCATTTAATTATTGGATTTTGTGTGTTAGACTTTACTAGGTCATGGTCATACACTTAGTAGGACATGTGACTCTTATTCTTGTTCCTCTTCAGTGTTGGAAAACTCTGGAGGTCATCAGCCTATTTTTCATTTTTTCATTTCATCAGATAGTTTTATGAACTGGAATGATAAACCTATTTATAGTATCTTAGATGTACCATTTTCTCATGATTTCATGGGGCAGTATGTGTTGAAACATGTGGTACCAATCGAGTTAGTAAATAGTTAATTAAACTACATGAGTTCAGTGTAAATTGTTAACTCCTTGAGATATAACATTGCTTTCATAAGTAATATATGGGTAGAATACCAGGGGTGATAAAGGAAATCTGATTCATCCCAATTCTTGAGACACTATTATAAAAGGGCTACATTTTGTAACATTGATAGTTAGGGTGATTTTTTCATTTAAGCATGATGTCGGGGCGCATGTGGATGTAACTTTGGAGGAGTGTCACACAGACTTCTGATAATGATTCTAATCTAGTACACCATTTAGCTTTTCATCTTTCTATCAATAGTTTATCACATACTAAAATCATATTTTCCTCATTCGGGACCAGTAGATAGTGTCCAATGGGGCATGCATTGTGGGATGAGTTTCCTTTTTTAGTAAATCTGATTATAAGGAGACTCTTATGGTGGGGAGCATCACATAAGTATGGTAAATACATTTCCTTCCATTTAAAAGGAACCCAACAATGAGGTAACTTTTTGAAATGTTCATTACTACATTTAAATTATCATGAAGATGGTATGAATTCAAATATATTGGTGCTTGTGAGGTATCATGATGATTGAATGGTAGAATATGTACAGAACCCTTGGGAAACATTGTTAGTCATGGATGGACTTCGGTGGTTATTCATGAATAATAATGGAATGCATTATTGGGTAAAGAAATAATGTATAGTTAATGGTGATGTGTCAATATGAACATCTGATCATTTCAATAAATTTCATCTAAAGGTGTTTCGACTATTCTTCCCTTCATTAGTTTCATATAGTTTGTTGGAAACTGTAACAATCATTTTTTCTTTGATGTATTAGGAGTACCTTAGATCATTCTTTAAATCCTTTAAATACACATGGTGTACTCTTGATTTAGTGATTATCATGTTAATTACATAGATAATATTCATTATAGAAAGAGATAACATCAGTTACATGCCACAACAACTTTAAACATGGTCAGGCGTAGTGAGTGATCTCCATTGGAATTATACTTTACATCATGGTTGCAATATAAGTGTGGTTTTCATGACAGATACATTGGTTCCCAATTAGGAAATACTTGAATGAACTCATGGAAACTAGCCATTTACCTTTTACTTGGCTTATATACGAATGCCACATTATTATCAATCTGTGTTCTTGATATGTGGACATTTTTACTATGTACCGATGTTCTACTTTAAAACATTGAAGTATATACTACCTTGGATGATATCCATAGACTCCATATCATGATTCCAAGGGTCCCCAAATTCTCATTTGAGATCATATTATATTTATTAATAGAGATGATCCAAGTGTGTTGGTTTGGGTATACACCCATGTTTCCAACAACACAAGACATCCTCTAGTGAACAATTGGTTTGTATCCATCACTAGGGTACAATTATAAGACTTGGTTAATGTTATCAGACAAATATTTTTGTTCCCTTATTTATAGACACCAATATCTAGTTTTTAAAATGTTTCATCCATATAATCGATGCATTCTCAAATTATTCATTCATTAGGGGTTCGATTTATTCTTTTAGTTTCGTTAAATGTGTCATGTGAGGAGTTGTATATAGAATGTCGACAAGATGAGGAAAGTGTATTGAGGGTTGGAATGGATTTTTCATGAAAACATGGCTTGACCATGATAGGTGAGGAATATTTAATGTTAACCATTTTATTAAGATAAGGATAATTCTAAGAGAATTGTTGGAACACTATGGGCATGCTTATATAAGCAATTCTGATGGTCATATATCATGAATGGGATTTGTAGTTTAAATTCTAGAAACTATGGTAAGTAGAACCATATAGATGTTTCATAAATAGATGATGATTTTGTCATGTATCTAGTTTAAAAGAAATTTTTAAGCATCATCTCAATTATTTCATCTTAAATTTTAGAACTAACTATATTTTCAAAGGCTTATGATATGTACTCTTTAATTTAAGATTTGTGGTCATTGGGAATGTGTAAATATAATGTTCCAATTTAAAGGAGACTCTATGACTCAAAATGGTTGGGTGTTTTTTTTCATTTTTCCACAAGGATTCTTAGGATAAGAAGTTATAAGGTGGGGATTTTGTAATGACCCTAGTCTTTTGACCTGGTAAAATTTATAAGGGAATTTGAATTTTACCAATTGTGGGATGGTCTGTTATTTAAATTGATTCTATGAACATGATTCAGAGAGCTGGAACACTAAAATTTGTAGTTTTTAGACATGTTTTATGTCCCAGAAGGTGTCTTTGGTGATTTATCGATTCTTGGGGCTATCCATCATCGTAAAATCAAAACCATGGAGAAGAATTGAAGGGTGCACAATTTTTTGAAATAATGAGGCCCACCACAAGAAACCTTTCTATATATTCAGAGGGGCTGAGGGTGTTAAAATTTTTTTCTAACCCTGTACACTATAATATACAAATGTATTGGTTCTATAGAAATAATGACTAGGAGAATTTTCATGTTTTTTGAATGTATAACAAAACCATGTGGCTAGCCCATGTGAGACAATTCCATGGGAAGTCCTAAGATCACAGTTGGTGCACGTTTTGGTCAAATAGGTGGTCAAATATTAACCCTCATTTAAAGGGGGTGATTCCAAAATTTCCCATTTATCCCTTAAAACCTCTTACTATTCTACCTCATCCCATGGGGGTACTGAATTCATCTATCTATGGGTTCTCTCTCTCCTCCTCACCAAGGCATGGATACCATTACTTTATCGGTCTCATAATTGAGTTCCATCGATATCATTGGTTAGCCCCAATTGTTTTCTTGTTTCTTATATTTCTCTCAAACATAGAAAAAATCTAGCCTCGATATTGGATTGGTGGACCATTCATGACTGATGGTAGGTGGTCTATAGATTTTATCTCACATATTATCTGATTTACAAAATACACGGTTGGGGAATGCACTGATGTTTTGGTTAGATTCTTCTTAAATGATAAATTTGAATCGTAAGACCAAATGCCCTGATTTTAGTATCCATTGTATATCAAATTTTAAATTTGATGCCCATATGACACATGTTTTAACCACCCTTAAGGGTGGTTCCTTTGAATTCGTTAAATGAAATAGTAATTTTCTAATAAAACCCATCCTTGGGGTTCACTTCCATATAAATATTTGATGGGTAAACTAAGGGAAATTTTGTAGGATGAGACCCTCCACCATATTATCACTTTATTACTGAACCATTGCCTAAGGGGGTTGGAACCTTCTCCAATTGAATGAAATTGATTATTAATGTGTGTTATCTATGTTAGAATGAAATATATTATACCTCCTACATGTATGGTGTTAACTATTATATATTGTTAACCTTCCCCTCATCTTACTAATAATTTATAAAACCACATAATGTTATGAATGGATTGTTTTCAAATGCTTTGTTGGTGTGACCCTTTTTAAATATATTGGAATATTGTGATGGAATATTTATAATAAGGTAATCTATTATAACTTATAAGTGGAATAATTTACTGTCTTGCATGAACACACAGCCCTTTTCTAAAAGTTAGTTGAATTATGTTAAAAGGATGTAATGCACCTTGAGCGATGTCAGTTGCCTATTTATAGAACATCGGGCTAAGGGATCATAGGGTAGATGGATTACCCTATATTCCTTAATTATATAAGGTTCCTCGATCATGGTATTTAGCCATGACTTTTCACAACCCCTTAGTTAATGATATTTTATTGATGTCTACATCACTTGGGTTGTTATGAATTATGTTCCACACCCTGTTATTAAGAGCTTAGGTGTGACCTCCTCGTTGTTATTCATGATACTCACAATGGAGTCAAACATTATCTATGATACCTAATATAGAGGCCTACATTTATTTTTATTATTAGGCATGATGTCCCATATTTATTATTATTAGACACCTATTATTAATATTATGATCAGTATTGCTCCTGGATTCCTAAGATACAACTTTTTTTGAAGCTAATACTTCATTTCTATATATATTTCTATAACCATTATTTTTTTTAATAGTGAATATATATTATAAGTAGAGGAATTTTTTCATAGTCCAAAGTTGTTATGGTCAGTCAGCTGTCCTTGAGGAACCAAATCTATACTCTTTATGTTTAAGTATTTATTTGAAATCTTTTTATTCATTATCCCAATAAAATGTAATATTTATATTCATGCACTAGATTTAATTTTAGAGACCATTTCTGGTGACCTAATGAGTATGTATCACATCTTTCTTAGGAATCAATTTCACTAGGGTACCCAAGTAGTCCTCATTGGATCCGAGATCAATATCCTTGGATTGTGTTTTCATGATTTGACCTAGAATTTAGGATTACATTAATGAGATCACACACAGGATTCTCATAGAGATCACCCTTAGTGAGTTTTTTCATTTTCATATTACATGTCTTTTATTGTATCTTCTTTTTCATGGTTACTACTTTAGATTATGTAGCATTATTTAGAAATTCATGAATAATTACAAATTGGTAATTGTTCATGTTTGTCAATTTATTATTATCTTCCACTATTTTTATTTTATTTAAAGTTGTATTGATGTTCGTTAATATATTTATTATATATTATAACAATGTGTTACTATATTTATGTGGGTAGAGTATCCACACCATACAATTATTAGACCCAAACTTGTAGTCAAAATCCTCTTGTGTATAGGTAGCCATACTTGAGGCCATGTGGAAACCGACCAAGCTACTAGTTAAAAAGTTATTCTAGCTTGTATGTTACAGGAGACAACATAAATAGGAGGCTAATGAGGTCATGAAAATTAGTATAACAATTGTTTCCATTGGAAAAAAGATTCTTATAAAATAGATTTCATTAATGAATATTTAATAGAGTGTTTGAAGAAATTGTTGATCAAATAAAACAAGTTGAAGAAAAAAATAAATCCTTCCAAAATAGATATATCAAATTGAAGTTTTTGATGTGATGCTCTTTAGATTGAAAATAAAGGGCCACATCAAGTTGGATTATTCATTGAACGAAAAGTATAAATACATGAATCAGTTTATGAAGCCTCCAAAAATATCACAATTTAATGACAGTGAACATTCAATGTAAAAATTTTAAAATAATAACTTGAATCTAAATATTTTCAATGCTCAACTCGAGGAAGGTGAATAATTTACTTCACTTCTTTCTTCCTATTCATTTTACACCTCTTATTCATCCTATTCTTTTTCCTCCTCTAATTTTTATAATTAAAATATAATTTTTTTCATGACCACATTACAATATATTAATATCAATCAGCACAATATAATAGTATTCATAAATAGAAAAATATTATTGATAATGATAAACATAAGCTCTTAATGGAAAAGTATGGTTTAATTTTGAAATTCAGAAATCACATTGATATAGTTATTTTCATAAATGAAATTGTGGATCTTAAAAAAACACTTCCTCAATTCACCCATGTTCAATAATATCTCAATATCACTCCTAGATCTTAATCTATAAAAATAAAAAATAATTTTTTTGGAATTACCAATACATAATAAAAAAAATTTAGAAAAAAAATATTTATTAAAAGTTATTTCTCAAAATAATTTTTTTAAATATTTTTAGAAATATGGTCATCTTATTTATGATTGCATTTGAAGAAAATTTTGATATAGATGTTCAAAATCGATTATTATTTCATATATATTTTCTGAAATAAAATATCATTCCAAACAAAATCAGTATCCAAAATCATTATTTTCCAATCCTAGTGACCAGGAAATTGTTTCTCCTTCTCAATATTTATGAGCTCATACTACAAGACCAAAACTCTGGGTACCAAAATTAAATATAAAATGATTTCTTTAAGGGATCTATCACTGGATCTCATCAGTCTATCAAATGGTGGATACTCATAAAATGTGGTGATCTCCTCTGTATGTGATTCCTCAACCATTCCATCGTAGTAATCTTATTGTTTATGCTCTATGGACCGGGGAACCAGAATCATTCATTCATATAGAATATCTAAACATCATCCTTAATATTCTGGGGAATAAAGTTATTTGTTTTTAATTTTTTAGTACTCTCTTTAATATTTTTTCCACAATATCTTCTTCATGTTTTTTAATTATAAATAATATGGGGATATCCTTCTAGATTTTACCATTTCAAATTTTCTATATTAAATTTTTAGTTTTATTTTATTTTATTTTATTTATTAAATTCACACTATATAATTTATATATTACTGATAGACTTACATAAATTATATTGTGTTCATTAATTTTATTTTCCTTGAAAATTTCAATTTTTTTAATTCTCTTAATATTTTTTCAGACTGAGATTTTTGTTATTTTTAAATTTTTTGAAATCAATTATTTTCCAAAAAGGGACATCAAATTTTTTAAAATTATTTTCAAAACATTTCCTAATTTTTTAAATTAAATTTAGTATGATACTCTATGTAAAATATTTGAATTTGGATATAAAAATGTTGATATTGTTTTAGAATATATTCTCGTATAGATTTTTCATGAAAAGAGTTAATTTGGTTTGGTAACCCTTTCTCGATTACTTAGCACGGTGAGTGGGACTTAAAACACACATGTTATCACACTCTTAGTGAATCTTATTTGGTTTTTAAATATAATATTAACTAATCCATAATAAAGAAAATGTTTTCGAAAAAACAAAATAATTTCATACAATTTTATTTATTTTTACAATTCATTGAATAACATATTTTATGATTTCAAGTATCCTTTTAATTTTCTTTCTAAGAATCATTAATTTGCATGGGTATCTATTATTTTTGTAATATGTTTTATTTTTATGTATAATTTTTTTCAATTTTATAATTGTTTCTTATTTAATTCAAATTGAGGGATAAAATAAAGATTATTTTTTATGATATATGTTAATTCCCTAAAGGGAGTGAAATTTTGAGACTATTATTTAATTTTGAATTTATAAATATGTGGGGTTTGTTATATTTTATCTCTAAATCCATTTTAATATTTTTATATTTAAAATTATTATTTTATTATAGTTATTATATTATATTATTTTTATTTATTGTTTGGTTTTATTATAAATGTTTGATATTTAATTTTTTAGTGTTTCTATTATTTCTTATTATTTATCTATCTTGAATTTTTAATTATTTTTAATTATTTTTAATTATTTCCTTAGAAAAATTAATTTTATAATATTTTTTTAGGATTATGTATGCTTTATAAATTATTTGTTACCCCTGAATTACATGTGTTACACTTATAAAGATTAGTTGTTTACCATTATGCTTGATTTTAAAAAATTGGTTTAACTTTAAATGAGCATAAAGGTACACTTAAATAGATTGTTTAAATTTTTCTTTACCCTTGCATAGAACTTAGTTACCATGATCAGAACCATATGATATATTTATTACCCATATTATTCATTCTTCATACCTCTACACAATCTTTAAAAAGTTCTTCTTGCCCATACACAACTTTTAATTTTCCTTTACATAGCATAACTTCTATATGTTTTCCATCATGTGGAATGTTTAAAGTTTAGTTTTCCATTATATATATATATATACGTATTTCTTTATCCAGAAACTGTAATATCCTTCTAACCCTTATTTAGGGTATTATCTTATGATTATGTTGCCCATGCTAGGACTTATGTAACACTGGAATGTTTCAGTTTACATTTATGAAACGAATTGTTTAACCTTATGAAGTGTTTTTTCTACCTTTATGCAACCTGTTGATGTAGAAGCTTACCCATACACAAGGGAATGATTTGTCCTAATAAAATAATGGTTTAAATACATTGATCATGGATGTATTCATCATTAGGAATACTAATGGAATCTAGAACATTATCATAGTATGAGAATCCAATAAATTGAGACCATTGGAGGCCTTATAAATCTAAATTAAAATTCCTTGACCATTATTATATAATTTCCAACATGATCTATTGATTTTAATGTGATTGTATTTTTAAATATTTTGTGTACTTGTAGATTGTGAAAAATTATAATGTCCAAATCAATATCTTGTTTTATTTTAGTTCCCTTTTAGTGTTCATCATATTTATTGAGAGAATTGAGAATATAATATAAAGTTCTCGCTTCCTAGAAATCCATTAATCTCCCTCTATCTTTTACTATTATTGATCATTACCATTAAAGAGAGGGTCATTGGTTTTATTTCTATATTCATCAAAAGGAAAAGGGTCTCTTCATTTATGGATTCTAGTTTCACTATAAAATAGCTAATGTCTATTGTATCTAGATTCTTTCAAAAAAATGTGTTCATATATCTAAATCTTGTTTGTATTTATAGAGTGTGAAAAATTGTAATATCAAAACCAATATCTTGTTTTCTTTTAATTCTCATCTAATTGTCATCATATTCATTGTGAGAATTGAGACTATAATATAAAGTGCTCACTTCCTATAAATAAATTCATCTTCCTCTATCTTTTAGCATTTGGGATCACTAATATTAAAGAGAAGTTCAATGGTTTAATTTCCATATCCTTAAAAATGGAAAAGGGGCTATTAATTTTTGGATTCTAGTTTCACTATAAAATAGATAGTGTCTATTGTACCTAGATTCTTGAAAAAACCTTGAGACAAATTTATATTTTTGATATATTGGATATAATTAAGGTCAAGGTAATAATATATTAAAACCTTAAGGTACTAAGGTGGTAGATATTGGGGTACCATAAAAAACTATTTCCGAAATACCTTACAAATTTTTCTGTTTCTTTACATTTTCAATTATAATTAATTTATCACTATAAATTTCTCATTTATACAATTTATTAATCCATCAAACACACATAACCATTTTATATTTTTAATCTATCTTATTTTTATTCTTCTTATATTAATATAATTTATTATATCATTTCCCTTTCCATAATTTGATTATTTTTTTACATCACAAATAATTTTTTACAGTTGGATTATTTTGTTTAAAAAATGTTAATTGAAATTTACCCCCCCTTCTTATCATTTTATCTCAGATCACCAGCCTATAGATTGACATGTCACATTCTAAGCAAGAGGATCTATCATTCCATTTAAAATAATTTACTAAACACTCTTCACAGAAAAACTATAGATCATTCTACAATGAAGATGATAACCTGAAAAGGATTATAAAATTGGTAATTTATGGAAAATTGATATAATAAATCTATAAATATTGATTTTTGATGTTTGTTGTGATTTTTTTGCTCCAACCATGCTATATTTTAAGAGAAAAATATTACATCGAATTCCTAGTAACAATTTGTCTATTAAACCTCATATCAATAAGATGTATGAGGATTAAAGAGATCATTTCTGGAGGGATAATATGAGGAGAAAACTTATGGAATCTATGTTTTGATTCATTGTATGTCAATAAGTAAAGGATAAAATACAACATCATATGGGAGATATGAAACTTTTCATATGCCTATATTGAACTTGGTTAATGTTACAATGTACTTATTCATAGTAATCACAAATATATCAATGAAAAATGATTCTATATTGGTCAACATTGTTCATATTACAAATTATTATTTTTTTCATAGTGATAATGGAACATTTACCCCTTGGTAGCATTTCATAGCTCTATTTCAATGAAATCATAAGACTTCATGATTATACACTATCAATATTATATGTTCATGGACCAAATTTTACATTAAATATTTTAAATATTCTTTAAAGTTCTCTCAGCACTGATTTTCATTTATGCACCAAATATCATCCCCAGACTAATGAAAAATCTAAGAGGACAATCCTAACAATGGAAGACATGTTGAGATCCAGTAATTGTGAGTTCCAATGTATGTGAGACTTTTATTTAACTTTGGTATAATTTTTATACAATAATAATTTCTATTTTAAAATCAATAGGGAACCATATGATGCATTATATTGGAAATGGTGTCGTACACCAACATGTTGGGAATAAGTTGGAGAGAGAAAGTTATTTGGCACGAATATTGTAGAGAAAAAAACTATAATCATGTTAAATATTATAGATCACATTAATCCATCAGTAATAAGATAAAAGATCTATTCTGATAATCAACATATACAATTGGAATATTAAGTTGGGGACCATACATTCACAAAGGTTTCACCAATTGGTACATTTGAAATACTATGAATAATTGGAGTTGTATATTACTGAATTTCCATATTGCATAAACTTTTAATATACCCAATGTATTCCTTGTTTCGTTACAGAAGAAACATGTGTGAGATAAAATATGTTCTAATATCTAAGTGAAAATAATAGGATCATTAAAATTCTTCTTGTTCGTATCCATTCCACATTATTGACACCAGAAAACTATTATATAACAATCTAGAAAATAATTTGGTGCACATCATTTAGAGGATTAAGAAAATAGAAGAGGAAATAGGGTAACCTAATGAAGCTCTAATGAAGGAATAGAAACACATTTATAGTAGCTTATATAAATATCATAATTTCTAGGATTAAACTATTTAAAGTTGGAGGGATGACGTAATCCTTAAGAGCCTATTGTAGTATGTAAACATTATATCATGGTCTATTGTGTAATTCACACTCTAAAGAGGATTTATTCATATTAATATTAAAATGTTTAATTTAAAAAAGATATAATATTAATTTAATAATATAACATTAATTTTTCATATGATCATAAAGATAATATCTTAAGATGATTTTTTGTAATATTTCTTTAAAAAAAATAAGTGAATAGTTATAAATATCTATTTCACTAAAAACTTTTCTTTTTTATTCCATTATTAGTATATAATTGTGTCTTATAAATTTGTTGGAAAAATGTTATTGAATAAATATTAATTTTATAATTATATTTATATTTACTTTATATATTAATTATATATTTCAAATACATGATTGATATTTTGAAACTTAAGTAATATTGTACTCTTAATATGTTTTAATATATTATTATTTATCATATTAAAATTACATTTAAAAAATTATAGAATTTGAGTAATAAAAATTTTAATTAATATTTAGGATCAATAGTTCAATGTTTTCTAATATGCATCCCTTAAGGTTTAGACATAATGGGTTATTTAACATGGGGAAAATATAGTTACACATGTAAAATCTAAAATGGTTGACATAAATATTCAATGGGTAATGTTCTTGAAAAAGATAAAACATGTCTATAGTTTAGTGGATAAAATTTGGATAGATCATATATAATCCCTAATATATTATTTCTCAATTTTTGAGCCTCATGAAAATTATAACATGTGATCCCATTATATAAAGTTGAAATATTTTCATAAATGTAATTCTCACCATTTATAAAAGGTGTCTCTCACCAACCCTTCAACACCACTCAATGAATTCATTTTTATCATGAAAATATTCCGTATTTAATTTCCTAATAATACCATTTAACTCAAAAAAATATTACGGTAACCATTACTTATTATAAGGCCCTCAATTCTAAGGAGAATTCCAAGGAAGATTCATGTCCCCAATGTGAGTATTATTAATTACATATTTTTCTCTTTATCTGTCTTCTTCAAAAAAATACAGTGATATAAATATAATATAATTATTTTTATTATTATATTTTGATGTTATTATAGGATTGTTACATTATTTATTTATTTATTTAGCCCATTAATTAAAAAAAATAATAGTTTCTCCTGTGTTGTGTGCATCAAGGCCTTCACGAAGTAATAGGTTTTACTTTCCTTTACTACCAAAAAGGTTCGATATAAGGATGTAATTAAAAGATATATACTATTTCTATGACATATTTATGGTTGTTGTATGAGAAATTATGGAACATTTTAATTATATGTTCAATAAATAATCATCATTAATTTAATCATTCAAAATAATTGTTATGAGAAGATAATTTTTTATTCAAATCATGTAAAAATTTCATATCAATTACTTATTATTATTCATCATTAAAACTATAATAAATATCTATAATAAATATTATATATGATCATTATTATTCTTTTTTATTATGTTACAATAATACCACCTCATAGTCATCCATTAAACCAATCTATGGTAATGTTTAGGTTTCATTAACCATATAATTAAAAATTACTAAGAATTTATATCAATAATAAATATAGAAAAAAAATTGGTGGTTAAATTTTATATAAAATTTTAAAGAATTGTTTATAATATATTATGGATATTTTATATTAATATTTAATTCATAAATGTAGAAAATACCCTTCATTTATCAGGATTCACTATAATCTTCTTATTATAAATATTATCTTCATGTTAAAAGGATAAAAAAGTCATTAATGTTATTAGAAAAATCATAATTTATTATAAATTATAAATATATATAAATTTAATAACATTGTAAATTTTATATTTATAACAATAAGAATACAATAAACTCTATTACGAAACAAGTAAAAATGATCATAATAATAGACACCAGATGTATAAAATCTGAAGAATTATTTTCAAGAATGACTATTTATAATGATTATGAATGAAAATGGGCTCAATTAAGGTTGTGAATTAATTTATTATGATGGATATGTTTTATAACATGGTGTAATGTATGTTCATGGATGTCAGAATAATAGGAAAGGGTTTCCATCTCAAATTTCTCTCTTTAATACATGTTTTGTATTATGCTTTTAATTTCCATTACATGATTATATACTAAATATTTTAGAAGTTATATTAGGAAATTAATTTATTCATGATATTTTAAGATCAGGTTTATTCCCACTCTTTCAAGAGGTTATTTTTGAAATTCAACCCAATCCATAAGTGGTGTATTCGCTATCAATATGCATTGAATGGGACTCAAGTCATATTCAATAAATATTTCCCATAGAATGGTGGATACATTGTTTTGGAAGAATTTTTATCATATTAATCATGAAAGGTAAGGGATTTACAACAAAAAATTCTTATCCAAATATCATGTTATCTTCATTCAAGAGTTAACAAAACCATTCAAAAAGGGTGAGAAGAGAAAAAACTAACCAAATATGCTTACTCGGGATTTCTACCACAAAGGTGATTTATTAATTTTATGATGTAACTCCATAATTTCCTAGAAGGTTCTTTAGGTTCTATGAGAAGAAGATACATGTGAAATTAAATAATAATCAACCATAAAACCTCTCATTTTTCAATAAAACCATACTAATATTATTCCCATTTTTACCTATACGCCATTAATTCAATCAAACATATATCTTGGAACCATAACTCATTTTACCCAATAAGGACTCCCTACATGGATCTTCTCTTATTTTTCATGTTTCCACAAAACCCAAAACTATTTTAATTAAGATGACACACATTAATGATGAAAACAAAACCACATTGGTTAAAATATGAGTAAAAACTCAAAAGAGTGAATTATAACAAAAAACAAAGAGAGAGACATACATGGAATATGACAGGAGCTTACAACCTCCCCATAATATAACAGCACTAGACTGAGATCCTCCAAGAGTCATTGTGAGATCTCAACGAACAAGTATGAAAATTGTTTTTTTGTGTATTGATTCTTCTCCCATGTATCCTCCTAAACATTCCAATTTTTCGAATTCACTCAAACCAAATTCATAGTCCAACCCTAGAGATATTTCTCACTAATATCCAAAACCTATATCAGATGTTCCTCGCCAGATAAATTCAAAAAAATATCAACATCATTAACATATATCAAATGCTAAGGGTCGACATTATATCTCCTAAGTTGAAACACATGGAACACATCATGTATGGAACTATAACATGGTGAAAGGGCTAAATAGTACACCACTTGAATGGCCTCTACCCTAGCTCAAATGACTGACGAAACTGGGTGTTAACATTCCTTGTTTGTTGACATGACATTTCTACAACATAGGGGACACCTAAAGTAAAATATAATTACCAATATTGAATTACAAAGGTCATTTATGATGGCCATCATACAATTTCTTCCAGCTCTACTTGGAAACCAACTGCTACTTGATCAAATAAACCTTCTTAGATATCTTCTGCATGAGACTAGGCCTAGCAAGCGATGACACAACTACCTCTAGTGAAAAAATTGGTGAATGGAATAAAGTTCCATAAAAATACTCTAATGGATCAATTTGTATAGATTAATTTAATCTATTATAATATTCAAACCCCACTACTGACATATGTTGTACACATTAACCACACAAATCCAAAACACAAGATTATAACGTATCATCCAGAACCCGAGTAATCTACTCAGATTGACAACCTATCTGAGGATAACAAAAAGAAATCAAAATAACCTGAACTGCTAGATTCTTCTAAAGACACTTACAAAAATAAATGAGGATCTATATCAGAAATAATACTCCTCTGAACAACATGAAAAATAAATACCTCACGCATGTGAAGACTTCCCAGATAATCAACTATGAAGGTCTCCCAAATAGTTAAGAAGTGAGATACCATTTTCAATCATTCCATATAAATACATACAACATCATTCATATGGATTTACCATGGAGAAACTATAAAAAAATCTATTGCGATATCACTCCATTTTGACATAGGAATGGGAAACCATTGCAAAAGACTAGCTGGCCTCTGAGGCCTAGGATTAACCTACTGAAAAGTGAAGTATCTAGCCCCTAATCCTCTTATCTCCTTGATCATTCCAGGACACCAGTAATTTCAACAAAGATCATGATATATCTCTCTCAATCAAAGATTCACCACCCATGTATAATAATGTGTCTCTTTTATCATCTGCTCACACAAGCACATATGAGCCCATACTTGTCCACAAAAGAAGATAATTTTCACTCCTAAGAGACCATAATTTTGGTGTCTCACCACCTTTTAACTTGTCACGTAGAATATATTCCTAAATATAAACCTACTTCTTGGCCATAAGCATATAAAAAATCACTTGTATAACAGATTTTGAAGTCAAAGCTACTCATCCCTGAGACTCCTGAATATCTAGATGTGTTTTTATAAATAGATGCATTATCCACCACTCATCAGAAGATTCAGATACTACCTATTTTTTTCATTATTCCCAATGCATTGATAATTTTTTTCAACTAGAAATTTTGAAAAAGAACTTGAATTCAAAATAAGAAAGATACATGACCCAATTATTCTATCGAAGATTCAGGTCTTGCTGAGAACATATTTGACAAAAAAATTTATTTTCTGTGTATACCACACCCATATCAACCAAGATATAGTTTCTCTAACATATCATGTAATGTACTAATAAAACTAACTATAGATCATGGTTAGGGAAATTACCCTTATTCTATCTCAGCTATCTGCTACCATAAGTAATTACATGATCTTCCTTTAATAGAACTTCTCCAAGTTCAACTTTGGATGCATCAAAATAAATGGTATATGGTTAACCAAGCATGGATAAAGTAAGAATAGGAGCTAAGTTCATCCTTATCATCAACTCTGAAAAAAATCTTTCATAATAATCCAACCCAAGAAGCATGACACATTTCATTGTTAAACAATCATTAATGTTTCCAAATGGAAATTTTTTTAGAAAAAAGCACCAATAAGAACATATTAAACTCATATATCTCTAAATATGAATTATTTTATTCATGTTGTTCCCATGATACCATGACTAAAACTTTTCCTGGGTCTACTGACACTCCAACTTATGCGATTACATGGCCCAATAGGTGCACTTTGTTAATCCATAAACATTATTTTGTTAGTGTCGAGTAAATATGATGCTCTCTCAATGTAATCAAGACAATGTTAAAATGTTGGGAATTATAAGGTCATGATTGTGGGTACACTAGGATTTCATAAAAAAATCACTCCAAAAGATCCATAAATAGATGAAATATCATATTCATCATGGCCATGAATACCTCATGTTAATTATTCATACCAAATGGCATCACTACAAACTCATACAATCCACACCATCTCTAAAAAGTAGTCTGATGTATGTTTATTGGCCTCACCCATAACTAGTAGTAAGATGATCTAAAATCAAATTTTGAGATGTTATTAAAACCTCTCAACTGATAAAAAAGGGTAATCAATTTATGGAAAATGATACTTGTTTTGGAAATTTTTCTGGTTCAACCTATGATAATCCGCAAATAAGCGCAATGTCCCATCATCTTTTTTAGTGATGTGAACCAAAGAACCCCAACGATATGAATTAAGTCATATGATGAATTAATATTCTACATCTTACAACTAATCTTTCAACTCCCAAGTCACGGTTGGTTCAATTGTATATGGTGTTTTAGACCATGGAACTTCTCCCAACACAAACTCAATCATAAACTCGATCAATCACTTGTGAATTAAGTCATATAAAACACTAGAAAACACATATAGAAAGAGGTCTACCACAGGTGGATAATAATCATGATTAATTGAACAATTATCTAGATAAATACTGGCTATCTATGTTGTGATACAATCCAATATTCACTGAATTGGTCCTAAACAACACTCCTGATGATCCCCATTACTATGGTGAGGATAACTGCCTCCTAGAAATAAAATAAGAAACTATCATTCTATAATAGTTGATATGATACTAAAATTAACAAATAAATTATTACCAATAACCATGTTGAATCTTATAATTTACAGCATTAATGGTTCCCAAAATAAATGGTAACCATAAATCAGTAGAGAACATACCTTGAAAAGTTTGATATTTTCTGACCGCACACCCAATAGTGGGTATTTGGTTAAAGCAAAGTCCATGATTTACACAGAAAATATCAAGTTGTTTTTAAAAAATACAATATATTAAATAATTTGATGATAATATATCAAAAACCCCATGATAAGTCCAATTATACAAAAATACTAACACTGAATACAGACAACCACACATCGAAAATACCTGGAGTTGTCTACAAAATGTGTAGATGACATGTACCTATTCCCTGGGCTCTAGATTGACTAACCTAAGATAATTCCATAGATTTCTAATGTTTCTCCCACACATAGGTACAACATCCCCTTACTCAAACTTTATAATGTGTAGAACACTAAATATCTTACTGATGAGGGGTTGATGAGCCCCAACCCCTCTCAGGTGCGTATCATGATCCTCTACCATTGGTATACATAGAGAATTTTTTAGAGAATATATTATGATGACATATTATTACCTACATATATTACTCTAATGCAGGGTAGGGATACTACAGTAAACTGTATCCAAACAAACCACATCAATATCACTACAACAGAAAAAGGTCCTAATATGGCTATCCACTTCCCTGAATTGTCTTCCCACTACTTCTTTAGTGAAAACTATCACAATGTCACTTTTTTCTACCCAAATAAGAGATCATTGTTCAACCTGCTGAAATATTCTTTTGATTTCATAGGGACTCCTTCAGATTCAATTCTATGATGAGTGACTGGTTTATTATGTCCTTAATAATTCTCAAAAATCACCTAAGACCCAATCTCATAAGGGATATCGTCCTTAAAAATTATCACCCCAATGATATCTTTAGCTTCCATAAAATTTTAACATCACTATAGGTCAGTGAATCATATTGCATAGTCTAGCAGTAGCCTGAATTCCTATTTCAGATGCATGAACATTGGGGACTTTTTAACTCATCACATATTAGGAGAGAAATTACATGGTACTTCATCTCATTGTCCTTCCATGAAAGATCATACTACAATCCATTGTCCTCAAGAATATTCCACCATCTCTTGGATGGTCCAAGAAGTATATAAGCTACAAGTGTCACCCTCTTATCCACGGGATTCCCAAGATAATATAAGATTGTATGGATTGATTTGACCCATAACTTAGTCACATGGGGTCTCATTCACTTTTAATCATTGCTAAATATTATAGTAAAACTCTATTTTTAGCACTAAAATTTATGTCACTGTATGAAATGTCTCCCTTTCTATAGACCACATGACCCTTAAGAAGTTTTCCTGAGACTGAACATTCATATGATCCTCAATAATTACTAGAACCTACAGTTATACTAATTTAGGGGAAATTTTAGTGCCACAATTATGATGATAAGGATGAAGATTAAAATGGGGAATTTTATCTACAAGAAAATACAAACCCTAAAACAGTGGATATAGAATGGTCAACCTCAAAATTTGACTACAACAGAGAACCACTAAATCCTTGTCTCTCTAAACTTGGCTTACAAGTGTTTTAAAATGACCTATTATTTCATTTAATTTATTAGGTAAAATAGATATCTCATATCATAGTCCAGTATAAAAATATATTTCACATGCAAATAAATATGCCCCTTTGATGAAAAATGCATGTCAATATCCTTATGTGCCTATAATGATGCATGCATGATATCTCATTCCATTTTGGGTCATTAGTGAAAATATCATGAAACATAATCTCTCACAACATGTGAATCTACCAAGGTGAAGTAACATCCAATCATAAAAATAAAATTTTATAACAACAATCCGAACACTAGGAAATCTTATTTTCCCCCACACATTGGTTAGCTACTCTCTTTTAGAAGGTTATTACCAAGTCCTAACACATCCACATCTCCATTTGATATTTACAAAATAGTATGAAATGTAAAAGAAACCCAGTTTCCTCTAACACCACTTCATAACATCCCCTGATCCGATACTCGCTCACATGGCTAGAAATGATTGGTTATGAGACCTCAAGAATGCCACTGAGGCTGCTAAATAGTAGAGGGGTGTGATAAGTATATTTGAGAGAATATACCATTTTCATTCATTGTTTAACACATAGTGGAATAATATCAAATAGAAATAAATAAATATTAGTTTGAAAAAGTAGTAAATAATATAATACACCAGAAACCAACAATAAAATTAACTAAACTATCCAATGAGTACTAAAGAAACAATTTAATGACATGTTTGAATGTATCTAAATTTAATGCTATAAAAATATAAGTAATAGACTATACGATATAAATAATGACTTAACATCCCCTGAGCCTAAACACCATGTCAGACCCATCTCCAAACTCCAGCCCATCCACCAAGAAAATCAACAAGAAAGTCCATTTCCCCTATCCAAACAATAATCCACATAGTCTTTTGTTGAACCAATAAGGTATCCCAAAGAAGGTGTGAGTATATATAAGTAGGTAAAAACCACCAAGAATAAAAAACCATTCGAAAAATAATTGTATGAATTAAAATGATAAAGAGGTGGATTAATTAATTAAAAAATTAATAAAATACAACAAAAACCTTCTTCAGCTTCATGATAGAATATCTATGATCATGTCTCATGACTATTCCAACAACCACCATATAACCATGGTAAAACAACCATCTTCGATGTCATGGAAGAATACTTTTTTATCATTCCTCGTGACCATGCATACCACAACCACATAACCATGGTAAAACAACCTACTTCAATGTCATGCTAGAATATCTCTAAGCATGTTTCATGAACATGCCAACCACAAGAATATAACCATGGTAATGTCACAATGATATGGTTTGAAGCCTAATAATAATTAAAAAATCTGGGTGAAATCCTTATAAGCATTATATCATGGGACTCGGTCGAGCCCAGTCATTATAAGTATTACAACATGGGATAGGGACAAACTCACTCAATATCAGAACTACAACATATAAGTGTGCATATTTCAGGGACAAGTTCAATATATAAAAGATAAATCATGGATCACAAAACTTGTCATAACCACAAGAATATCAAAATATGACAACATAATAATCAATGGTTAATTATGTAAATAAAAGTTTTCATTCAATTTTCCATTTCATTTTTATTATATTTGATCAATAATAAAAACAATTAAGAGTAATCCATAACATTGTGATTATATATCATGAAATCATCTAAGGTATCATGTCATGATTAAAAAAGTAAATCCATTATCAAATTCAATTACACAATCACCAAATAAGTAACCACAAGCCCGATCGATAACTAAATGAACCCAACATTCTCTAAGAAATAATTCCATTCATTATATATTAAATGAAGATGAATGTTACGTTGGTGAAATCACAATATTTCATATACTTAGAAATTATTAATTCATAGAGTTACGATTTTTACCACTACCTTTAACCAGTGAATAATGCAAGACTTACAATATCATACTTCCATAGGGAAGATGGTGCAGATGATTTCAAAGTGGTTCCAAGACAAAAAAATGATCAAAATCAAAACTGACAACATACAGGGTCAGATATTCTACCGCAATTTCTAAATAAACAAGGGATATAATTGAAGAACCTAACCAAAAAGAATTATATTGCATTTCTCACACCAATTAGATGTTTATAGGGTAGTTTGGCCCTCTAAAATCACCTAGAATGTGTCCTAGGTTTTATGGAAGAAAATTCAAGAAAAATGAAATAAGATTAAACCGAAAAAAATACATTTTCACATAAATATGGGGAACTACACAATATGTAATGTAGTAACATTTTATTGAAATTATTTTTAATGGGATACACTGAAGAACCCATCACCTCATATTATTTAAGTAAAAAACCTGAACATTACATAACGTGTAACAAATTTTAACAACATGTAAATGTTCTACAGTTTATTTTTTAGTCAATTTTATTTTTAAACAATCCAAAACCCAATTAAATCTTCTCATAAAAAAATAACTTCTAATAATTCATGAACCACTTATACACAAACTCCATTAATTAAAACAAACATACATCCATAAACTTTATGTCTTTATCACAAAAAATACTATCTAGGTGGATCCTCTTTTGTTTTCTCATGTTCCCTCACAACTCAAGCCTTAATTTATTAAAATGACATAAATTCCCAATGAAAACATAACCACCAATATTTAAATATGAGTAAAAACTCAAACAAAAAATGATTAATCAAAACTCAGAGAGAGACTACCTAGAATAATATTGGATCTTACATACATATCATCAACTATGACCTTGAAAAACCCCATTTCAAGGAACTTAGTGAGGTGGGGTATTCTTTGGAAAGTATCTTATAACACTGATGGTATCTTATAGTATATAAAAATATATTATATATAGTTTAATAAAATTATGAATAAAATGAAAAATTAAAAATCACACCCCAAAAATAAGGGATTAATATCTAATAAAATTAGTAATTTATATTATTTATAACGAAAATATATTTCATTAATAAATTATTTGTATAAGAATCACTCATAGTAATGACTGCACAAAAGGGAGCCAGTTCAAATACATAATAAAATGAAAGGGTGGGATATCAAAACACTATCATAGAGACAATTTACAATACCACAATGTGATACATGAGTGTTCAGAGGTCATGAGATGATAGAATGGCTATAAAGATCCATTAACAAGATTCTTGGGAAAATAATCCGAAAATCATAAAAAGATGGTCACAAACAATGTTATCAAAAAAATATATAAAACATAAATATATTATTTAATTTAAAATATAATATTATAAAAGAAATAAATTTTGGAAAAAAATACTTCAGAAAATTGGTTTATAAAACTCTATTTATATCTATATATAATAATATTATTATATGCAATCATAAGTATTATTTATTAGGGTTAGAAATATAATCATGTAATACTAATATTTACTTTTCAATAAATAAGTATTATCCATATAATAATTTTCAAGAATATATAAAATTAATTTGGAAAATTAAAATTTATTTGGGAAACTGCGTTGTGAAAAATATCCAAATGAAAATTTTTCATAATTTTTTGAGACTGCTAAGGTTTTTGTTTTAAAATTTAACAATGGTATCTATATAGAGTAATTATTTTAAGATCGTAAATATATATCCAGGATATAATAAATAATAACATTTAATATGAAATGTCTCAAATTTTCCCTATATTATTTTTGGATAGTATATGGATTATTTTCGAGATGGGACACTAAGACGACATGCAATTCTGAGGCCTATTGTTCCAATAATAATTGATTGAGATATATTAGAAAAAATTAATAAAACTTTCATGAAATTTTCCTAACAAAGTATTAACACTTATAAACAGGTGCGAGGATCAAAAATCCAAGGGCACTATTGAGATATGATTTTAGGTTTTATCCTATGAGCGAATTAACATTTTTAGGCATGGGTCAGTTGTGGAAAAATCATTGCAGGCATGGGAATGAAAAAAATAAATATTTAAAATTGCTTTATTTCATTTTTTTGAGGAATATATTATACATTCAATAAATATATTATTTTGTTGGAAATCAAGGGTTAGCTTTATAACATTAGAGGTACAAGATAACAATTGGATAGGGCTCTGGATAATTATCTAATGTAAACGGACACCCAATAGTGGATCGACGATTGACACACAACCAATTCAATAGATATCACCAATGAAAATGATGATGACACATAGTTATTCATTAGTGATCAAACAGAATCGATATAGCATACTGTTTTTTATTTCATCCCCATTCTTGATTATTAGGAAAAATATAGATCATTCGAACAACAAATTGATATGTTGATCATGTGTATTTACTAGATAGGTTTTCTTTCAGGGAAATTTTGTGAGCATTTCTTTTGATTTTCAATATATTCACTATTTATAATAAAAAATATAGATCAACAAAATCATTGATTTAGGTTTGTTCCTCTCATTTTTATGTACTTCTCTCCCCCCTTTCTACAATTCTCCACATGTGTTATTCGTTTGGGTCGGAGTTTGAATTTTTTCGATCAATCGATCCTTGAACATCTGATTCATGGAATAATAATCTAATATCATAGATATGTGAATATCATCGAATGATGGAGCAGCGATGTGGGATATAGATTGAATAGGATGATAGATGATTATCGATATCATGTTCTTTAGTGCAGAATGAATGTTAGAGGCATTAGATCTTACACATAGCTCAATCTGGGATTTTGGAATATACCAAGAACATGATGTAAAAATAGGATTACATGCCTTGTGGGGCCCCCTCAATGGTTGTAACATCCTAGGTAAATAAAGAATAATGCATTTTCATATTAATTAAAATTTGTGAATGAAATAATAATTATTTTATAAATGGGTTGTTATGTTCGATAGCGTTCCCGATACGCAACAACGAGTTTCTTTGAAATCTTACGTTGCACACTAGTAATATAATAATATTTTTTATATATGGTAGTTAACATGTTGCCGTTTTATTGGCTGGAATGAATAGAAATAATTAAAATATGATTATATATGTTTTTTAAATGTTTTTACATTTATCCAATAAACGATAAAGGCTTAAAATAAGAAAAGAATTAAATTTTTGGCATAGATACTCTAATATTCACTAAAAGGTCGAATTATCGCCTTTTGATGGAGAAACCACTTTAAATATAGTTTTGGTCACTCATATACATTCAATTTGACCAAATAAAACTCTTCTTTATAATCGGGACATCAAAATTCACTTTGTGTAAATTTTTGGTATTTTTTCGATAAAGTTCATTTTTTAATGAATAGTTAAAAATGTTGTATTTTAATTCAAAACCTCTTTTTAATATAATTTATTTATATAATTAGATTATATTTTGAATTTATTTTAATGTACAATTAGAATATATTTTTACCATTTAATCCAATTGTGGTCATTGGAATTAATTTCACTTTGAAATTGGATTTAAAGTAGTGTCAATCTTTTGATACATATTGTTTCATAAAAACACAGTTTTTGTTTAGACAGAGGGAATTAATTATTAAATTAATTAATTCAACTTATATGTTATGAATTTTGTAAAATAGACATCAATTTTGAATCTGGAATATCAAATATTGCTTAGGGTAAATTTTTGGTATTTTTCTGAAAAACTTCAATTTTTTATGAATAGTAAAACCACTAAGTGGCAGTTAAAAAAACTGATTTTTTATTTAAATGCAACTTTACCACTTATGTGTTTTGATTTTCAAAATTCCGACAAACATGGTTGTCATTAGGAAGTAATATGTGGTTCAATGGGATTAAAATAATTTTTGGTGAATAGTAATTTTTAGGTTTATTAATCGCGATTCGAGGTAATTAGTGTAATTTAAGGTAAAAATAATGTTTTAATAATATAAAATGACCTATACACATGTCCAACCCTTATTGGATGTGTCATGGCTGACCAAGACAATCACTGGGTCAACATTGGGACCCCATGGAGCCACTTTGGTAGGAAAATGACATTAATAACTTTTTATTTAACGTTAAAATAAAAATGTCACAAACATGTATTGTTTTGCTAAAACAACTACATGGGGTTATACAATTCATATTTTTGACTATAAATATTAATTGGAAATCTAAAAATATTTCCTAAATCATGATATTTTTTTATAATTTTTAGACCTTAAATAAGTTAAATTATTTATGAGACCATGATGATGCAGTGAATACCTCATTATTTAACGATTTAAATAAAATGAAAAGAAAATGTAAAATATAAGACCTAAACTTGTCAAAAACATATTTGATGGGTGGATTTTGAACCCTTATCACCTTATCTGCGAAATTTATAATTTTGGGACCTTTTTTATCATAAAATCATTTTATAATAAAGTATCTTTTCTTAACATTCAAAGAGTGCCCCTCCTCTCCTCTTATAAAAGGCCCCCACCTCTACCTCCTTACCCACACCTCTCAAGACTTTGGATCGGACAAGATCTGCTCATTTTATCTCTCCACATCTATCCCTTCATCCTTGAAGCCTTACCTTGGGCAGAATGCTCTTCAAGAAACCCTTTTGGTTCAAACTAAGAAGAGTTACCCGATTTTAAGGTAATGTCTTCACTTGTGTCCCTTTGTTTTATTTTGCTTCTCCAACCCTTTAAACTCTATTTATTCCTTTCTTTTGTAACAAAACCAGTATCCTCAATATACTAGGATGTATTTATGAGAAGGATTCTAGCTACACTTACACACACCTTCATCTAATGGTTAAAGAACATACTGTTTCTGTGGTTGGCGAATTTCTGCCTCACGAAACGATGATTGTTCAATATTATTTTAACACCATTAATGGTGGCCATTAAGATGTAACTCTATTTATATATGATATATATTATGTTTATGTTTTCCTTATGCTTATGAATTTTTCATTTGTGGCATACCATTATGGTTTCCATTATGGGTAAACACGATAATTTCATTTTAGGAAGTGCGGACTACCGCCCCCTCAATGTAACACCCCAGGTAAATAAAGAATATGAAATTTTCATATTTATCCTTATTTTTGAATAAAATATTAATATGACTTTAAAGGGGACGCTATGCTCGATGGCGTACCCAACACGCAACAATGAGTTTCTTGGGAATCTTACATTGCACTCTAATAATAAAATAATATTATTTTAAATCGTAGTTAACATGTAGCCGTTGTATTGGCGGGAATGGATAGAAATAACTAAAATATGATTATATATGTTTTTAAATGTTTTTACATTTATCCAATAAAGTATAAAGGCATAAAATACGGAAATAATTCAATTTTATGCGTATATGCCCAAGTTTTCACTAAAGGTTCACTTATCGCCTTTTGATGGAGAACCGTCATTAAATATAGTTTTGTTCACTCATATACATCGTTTTGGACCAAATAAAACTCTTCTTAAGAATTGGGACATCAAAATTTACTTTGTGTAAGTTTTTGGTATCTTTCTGATAATGTTTATTTTTTAATGAATAGTGTAAAATGTTGTATTTTAATTCGAAACCTCTTTTTAATCTAATTTATATATATGATTAGATTATATTTTTAATTGGGTTTAAAGTGAAATTAGAATATATTTTTACCATGAAATCCAATAGTGGTCGTTGGAATTAATTTCACTTTGAAATCTGACTTAAACTAGTGTCAATCTTTTGATACTTATTATTTCATAAAAACACGCTATTTGCTATGACAGTGGGAATTAATTATTAAATAAATTAATGTGACTTATATGATTTGAATTTTTTAAAATAGAATTTATTTTTGAATTTGGAATATCAAATATATCTTTGGGTGAATTTTTGGGATTTTTCTGAAAAACTTCAATTTTTGATGAATAGTGAAACCACTAAGTGGTACTTATAAAAACTGATTTTTCCGTTTAAATGAAATTTGGCTATCTTTTTGTTTTGAATTTCAAAAATCCGACATACATGGTTGTCATTAAGAAGTAAAATGTGGTTCAATGGGATAAAAATAATTTTTTGGTGAATAGTAACATATTAAGTTTTTAATCACGATTAGAGTTAATTAATGTAGTTTAAGGTAAAAATAATGTTTTAATAATATGAAATTAACTTGACACATGTTGTAACCTCATTGGATGTGTCATGGCCGACCAATAAAACCCATGGGTCAACTTGGGGACCCCATGAAGCCACTTTGGTTGGAAATTGACATTAATATCTTTTTATTTAAAGTTAAAGTAAAAATGAGACAAACATGAAATGTTTTACTAAAACAATTTTTACATGGGATTATACAAATAATATTATTGACTATAAATATTCATTGGAAATATAAAAAGATTTCCTACATCATAGTGTTTTTTTTATAATTTTTAGACATTATATAAATTAAATTATTTATGACATCATGATGATGCAGCGATGACCTCATTATTTAACGATTTAAATAAAATGGAATGATAATGTAATATCTAAGACCTAAACATGTACAAAACTTATTGGATGAGTGGATTTATAACCCTTATCACATTAGCTTCGAAACAAATCAATGTGGGACCTCTTAAATCTGAATACCATTTTCAAATAAAAGTAATATTTGTTTACTTTCCAATAGTGCCCCTCCTCTACTCTTATAAAAGGCCCTCACCTCTACCTCCTTACCCACACTCCCAAAGCATTTGGCTCGGACAAACCCTGCTCATTTTGTCTCTCCATTTCCCTATATAACTCCTTTAGGCCTCACATTGGGAAGAAGTCTTCCCAAGGAAGCCTTTTAGCTCAAACCAAAGGGAGTTACCCGATTTTAAGGTAATGTCTTCACTTGAGTCCTTTTGTTTTATTTTTCCTCTCCAACCCCCTAAACTCTTTTTATTCACTTGATTTGTAACAACTCCAGTATCTTAAATATTCTATGATGTTTTTATAAGAAGTATTAGTGATACACTTACACACACCTACATCTAATGCTTAAAGAACATACTGTTTCTGTGGATGGCGAATTTATGCCTCCCGAAACGATGATTGTTCAACATTCTTTTAACACCTTAAAAGGTGGACATTAAGGTGTAACTATATTTATATATGATATATAATATGTTTATGTTTTACTTAAGCTTCTGTATTTTTCTTTTTGGGCATTCCTTTATGGTTTCCATTATCGGTAAACGCGATATCTTCATTTAAAGAAGTGCGGACTACCGCCCCCTCAAAGTGATGTGATTCGTTAATGCCATATGTGGGATGTATGAAGGATGGATTTAAAGTTATTATATATGATGTTATACTAGAATTATAACATACCTCTATATCATTATTATTCCATTCCATAAAAATATGAAATAGAAATGAAAGTAGCGTTCATGCGTACATACGGCTTACTGTCTCCATGAACAGTGCATTTCATTTCTTACCTCTAAATGATTATTTAATATTGTAAATACATGTATATTCTGGATATATATGATATATATGATATCGAAATCATGAATATAATTCTGGATATAATGAAAATTTGACCACACGAACAACATGTAATTGTAAGAAGTCCACTTTCGACTTAGGAACCAAATATCAACAAAACAAACATTATTAACATAAATGATTAAATAATGTTTATAACATTGTAATAAGTGATCTAAATGGAATAATGAACTATAAAAAGGTTCTTAATAAAGTGTAAATTAACTCATGTTTATTATTCAGGACGTTAAAGAACGATCGAGTTAAGTCGGACCCGAGGTAAGGGATCCTACTCCTCTCTTTCTTTTTAAGTACACTCTTTTATGTCATTCCTTCTAAGCTCATCTTTCTTATGTTTTGGATGTTATTTTATATTACTCTTACTTTAATTTTTATTCTCATATGATGAGATACCCTATTCTATCTCATCAATCCTTTTTGGAAGTTTTGAGTGGCGCCGTTAGGCTGCCGAATTTTGGTAAGAGTTCTAACCTCTCTCTTTCTCTTTAAGTACTCTCCTTTATGTCACTTCTTTAAAGATCCTATTTTTTATGATGGGGGATGTTCTTTTATATTCCTCTTGCTTTAAATTTTATTTTAATGTGATGAGATACCCTATTTGATCTCATCAATCCATTTTTCGAAGTTTTAAGTGGCACCGTTAGGCTGCCGAGTTTTCGTAAGGGATTTTTCATGTCACTTTTATTACTGTGAGATTTATGCTACATTTGCCACAATTTCCTTTGAGTGGTGTATGTACTGACCATTATTTTACTCATTGTGTAATATTATTTCATTTATGAGTATTTACATCAATGTTGTATTGTCCTTCTTTCACGGGGTGTATGTTTCGAATGATACCCATGTCGGTAAGGGGACCTTTCACCCTCCTCTTTTTAAAAGACTTCTTTTGTTGGGTCTTTTAATTCACATATTGTTATGTTGGGATATGTTATCATATATCCTTTTTGATGTAAATTTTATGTCCAAGTGATTAGAAACCCTTTTTTATGTGACGCCATTAGGCTGTCAAGGGAACATCTTAACCCAATTTCGATTTCTTTGGGTTCAACAAATGGTTATTGAATATGTCATCCTTTGAATATGTGTGAATGACCTTTGATTATTTTACACTTAATATCCACTTATATTTGGTGTCTTCGTTTGTCGCACATAGTTATGTAATTGATTTGTCCTTAAACCAAGGATACCGTCTTTGTAAGGGACTTCGTCTCAATCTCCTTTCATTGAGGCATATTCTGTTTTATACACAACCTTCTTTTATACGGTGTATATACCCCTTTGAATTATAAGTTTATTCAAAAGGAATCTTTTTTATAAGATGTGTTTATTAAACGACAAAAGGGAATGTTTTTGTCGTACGTATGCGGCGACAACGACTTCTTCGCCACCGTGACCATTATTTGAGTTTTGGATTCTTCTACAAGCCATACCATCTTTTTAAAAGAAAAATAAATACCATGTTTTACTTTTCTTTTATTTTGGTATTGAAAATGGTTTTCATACTGTATTTATATCAATGTGTTTTATTGATATCTTGTCATTGAAATATGGAAATGTTATGTTTCTTTTATGCATGTTTTATGTGATAAGATTATGTTATGGTTCTTGGGCATTGTTATGAAGACGGGTGGTTCCATGATAAACTAAGGGCAGGTGAGCCCGATATAGATCTCAAATGCATTGGGTAACACGAAGGAGTGAAACGTTAAGGTTTCTCTGAAGAGATTTAGGGAATATACTGTGATGGGTATTCCAAACGTAACCAAGAGGGTTACTCCCTACGTAAGAATGTTATGAATGCCTCAAGTTACCTTTATGTCTTATGATTTCTATGATTTATTCATGTTTTGATGAGGTATGTTAAAGTGCCTAAGTTTTATGGGTAAAATATGAATTCATTCTTATGTATATATGAACTCCTGTTTCCTTTCCATATTTTTATATCCCTTACTGAGCTTTTTTATGCTCATCCCAAGTTTTTAAAAAATTTTCACAGGTCAAGGGAAAGGTACGTGATGTGATGATAGTGTCAAGGATGTGTCAAGAAAGAATCCAAGTTTTATTTTAAATATGTTTCCGTTGATGGGAAGAATGAATCCTATATTTTTTGTAACCACTTTGTTTAAATGTGGAATGTAATGCAAGTTTTATGATCTAACACTCTAAAACTCTAAACCTGAAAAGACCCTCAATGTGTAATCTTGTATTAACTCAAGATTAAGTACGGTTTAAGGCTGGGGCCTTATAGTTGGTATCAGAGGTCGGTTTAGATAACTTTAGAGGTTAGGGTATTCTATAAGCATAAGTGGAATTACCATAATGGTTAGGATTTCAGAAAGATTCCTAGTTTTAGATAAAGTGAATGAGTAAGTATATATTAGTGATTATCTTCCTCATTAGTACATGATGTTTTTTTATATACTCACGCTGACGTTTTTGGTTTTAGTAAATGACTAGATCTAGCAGGCACCAAAGTAACAGTGGATGTGAAGGAAACTGTGACAGTTTTTTGAGCAAGCAACTGAATGATATGGGAGCTGCAATGAGAACTCTTGTGATTATCCTCAACTAACTATCTAGAGTCATGATTTACCACCTAAACCATGGTGATTTCTCTAAGGCATCATATATGCGAGAAACAAATCCCTACAGAAGTACAGGTAATAATCATAAAGGTAAGGGTGTTCAAAAACCTATGTGTAAAAGATGTGGAAAGAAACACCTAGGAAAATGTTTCAAAGGGACAGAAATATGCTATAGATGTGGAATTGAAGGTCATAAAGCAAGAACCTGCCATGGAAAAAGGAAGCATCCAGTTGACTCGAGGAAAGGAAAAGAAGTTCTTTCTGAGGGATCAATTGAATGTTTTAAATGTGGTGTGTATGGTCATTATGCAAACACATGTCCTATGAAGAAGTTTCGTGAATGGGGTCACCAAGAGAATACAAATGTTTGTTTACCAATACCTAATGCCATTCTGATTGAGGATGAAGAAACTGACAATGAACAATCAATGGTATGTATTATTTCATGACTATTGTTTTCCAATTTTGGAATCTTAGGATACGATTCATGATTTTGTTTGTTGGAAAGATGTATTTCGGAATAAGTTGGAAGGGAATGGTTAATGGATCATGAAGAATGCTGAATGAGTAAGATGTCAACATATAAGGGCTTCAAGAGTTATGGTCAAATTCTTAAGAGTATTAAGTCTCTTTTGATGATGGGGTTACATTAGAAGACTTTTTATATTATGTGTAACCCTGATGTTTAATATAGGCAAATTTTATTCAAGGAATAGTTATCTTTTCTTTTGTGGACATAGTTATAAATAACCTTTTGGGTTTATATGATCCTTACTTTTGAGGTAATTATGGGTTACTATATGTTATGATTGAAGTGAAAGGCATGAGATAAAATTGAGGTTAAATTATGTTATGGTTATTTTTGATGCTTCTATCCCTTTTTGGGGAATGATTTGAGAATTATATAGTTTTGGAAAAAGGACAACACACATACTGTGTGACAACCCATCGCGTCGGACAAAGCTTTGGGAATCAAACCCACAACCAAAGTGCGACTGGTATTTATCGCCTACCACTAAACTACGTGAAGTCCCTGGTTAGTTTGACTATTTATTTTTTTAGTTAGATGATTTTATTAATTAAGAGTAATTTGATTTTGGGTTATCTATTGAAATTTATTAACCTATCATGGAGGATAAGTGATTAGGATAATTACTTTTCAATACGAGACATTAAGAGCAACTGATGTGGTTTGGAGGTAAATGATATGATTTAACTTGGTAGACTATGTAACTAAATCCTTCAAAATATTTGGGTTTCAATCTTAGTTTTGTTTACTTTGAAGAATTTTATGGAAAAATTGTTTATTGAATGGTCTTCGTTGAACTTTTGGATTTGTTGGAAAAATTTTGGATATTAAGAATAGATTTTATTTTTATAAAGGGTTATCCTTTTCTGGATTATCTGATCATGTACTAACCTTTTTGGTTTTGGTTTTGGTTATAGTCTAAATACATGGGAAGTATATAGTTCTCTATTGTGGATTAGGTGATTCTCTTGAAGTTGATTATAGTACTCTCAATGCGAACAAGTCTCCCTAAATACTCGTCTTTTGGAAAAAAAATATGAGTTTGATTAAGGAATCTAGTAAAAGTTGAAAGTCAACATGATAAGTGATTATGTTTCCTTATGAATAAATTCCTAAATAAAAAGTAACATAAAACAAAAATGTTGTCAATTAACTTTTCATACTAGGGAATCTAATACCATTTAACCCATCACAAGTTTGTGATTTTCTTATGGTTAACTTTCTCCTAGACATGTCTACTATCACTCTCCATCAGAATATGACCCATTGTTTTCTCCTCCATATCCATATTTTCATACTTGGAATCCTAGTATGGGTTAACTCGGGTGACATTTGTAATTCTCTCCCATTCTTTTAAAGTTATTGTTTTACCGACTCTTATTCCGATGTGGGACTTTCAAGGATGTTTCCATGCTCAATTTTAAAAATTGTGAGGACGCAATTCCCAAAAGGGGGGAAGGATGTAACACCCCAGGTAAATAAAGAATATGACATTTTCATATTTATCCATATTTGTGAAAAAAATATTAATATGACTTTAAAGGGGACGCTATGCTCGATGGCGTACCCAACACGCAACAACGAGTTTCTTGGGAATCTTACGTTGCACTCTAATAATAAAATAATATTTTTTTAAATAGTAGTTACATGTAGCCGTTGTATTTGTGGAAATGGGTAGAAATAACTAAAATATGATTATATATGTTTTTAAATGTTTTTACATTTATCCAATAAAGGATAAAGGCATAAAATACGGAAATAATTCAATTTTAGGCGTATATGCCCTAGTTTTCACTAAAGGTTCACTTATCACCTTTTGATGGAGAACTGTCATTAAATATAGTTTTTTTCACTCTTATACATCCTTTTGGACAAAATAAAACTCTTCTTATGAATTGGGACATCAAAATTTACTTTGTGTAAATTTTTGTATCTTTCTGATAAAGTTCATTTTTTTAATGAATAGTGTAAAATTTTGTATTTTAATTCGAAACCTCTTTTTAATATAATTTATTTAGAAGATTAGATTATCTTTTGAATTGGTTTTAAAGTTAAATTAGAATATATTTTTACCATGAAATCCAATAGTGGTCGTTGGAATTAATTTCACTTTGAAATAAGACTTAAACTAGTGTCAATCTTTTGATATTTATTGTTTCATAAAAACACGCTATTTGCTATGACAGCGAGAATTAATTATTAAATAAATTAATGTGACTTATATGATTTGAATTTTGTAAAATAGACTTCATTTTTGAATTCAGAATATCAAATATAGCTTAGGGTGAAGTTTTGGGATTTTTCTGAAAAACTTCAATTTTTGATGAATAGTGAAACCACTAAGTGGTACTTATAAAACTGATTTTTCCGTTTAAATGAAATTTTTCCATATTTTTGTTTTGAATTTCAAAAATCCGACATAAATGGTTGTCATTAAGAAGTAAAATGTGGTTCAATGGGATAAAAATAATTTTTTTGGTGAATAGTAAGTTATTAAGTTTTTAATCACGATTAGAGGTAATTAGTGTAGTTTAAGGTAAAAATAATGTTTTAATAATATGAAATGAACTTGACACATGTCCAAACCTCATTTGATGTTTCATGGCCGACCAAGACAACCCATGGGTCAACTTGGGGACCCCATGAATCCAATTTGTTTGGAAAATGACATTAATATCTTTTTATTCAAAGTTAAAGTAAAAATGAGACAAACATGAAATGTTTTACTAAATAATTTTTTACATTGGGTTATACAAGTCATATTTTTGACTATAAATATTCATTGGAAATATAAAAAGAGTTCCTACATCATAGTATGTTTTTTATAATTTATAGACATTAAATAAATTAAATTATTTATGACATCATGATGATACAGCGATGACCTCATTATTTAATGATTTAAATAAAATGGAAAGATAATGTAATATCTAAGACCTAAACATGTCCAAAACCTATTGGATGAGTGGATTTATAACTCTTATTACCTTATCCTCTAAACACATCAATGTGGGACCTCTTAAATCTGAATACCATTTTCAAATAAAGTAAAATGTTCTTACTTTCCAAGAGTGCCCCTCATCTCCTCTTATAAAAGGCCCCCACCTCTACCTCCTTACCCACACTCCCAAAGCCTTTGGCTCGGCCAACACCTGCCCATTTTGTCTCTACATTTCCCTCTATAACTCCTTGAGGGGTCACTTTGGGCATAAGGCTTCCCAAGGAAGCCTTTTAGCTCAACCCAAAGGGAGTTACCCGATTTTAAGGTAATGTCTTCACTTGAGTCCTTTTGTTTTATTTTTCCTCTCCAACCCCCTAAACTCTTTTTATTAATTTATTTTGTAACAACTCTAGTATCTTAAATATACTAGGATGTTTTTATAAGAAGGATTCTAGCTACACTTACACACACCTACATCTAATGGTTAAAGAACATACTGTTTCCGTGGATGGCGAATTTATGCCTCCCGAAACGATGATTGTTCAACATGCTTTTAACACCTTCAATGGTGGCCATTAAGATGTCACTATATTTATATATGATATATAATATGTTTATGTTTTACTTAAGCTTCTGTATTTTTCTTTTTGGGCATACCTTTATGGTTTCCATTATGGGTAAACGTGATATCTTCATTTAAGGAAGTGCGGACTACCGCCCCCTCAAAGTGATGTGATTCGTTAATTCCATATGTGGGAAGTATAAAGGATGGATTTAAAGTTATTATATATGATTTTATACTATAATTATAACATACCTCAATATCATTATTATTCCATTCTATAAAAATATGAAATAGAAATGAAAGTAGCGTTCATGCATACGTACAGCTTACCGTCTCCATGAACGGTACATTTAATTTCTTACCTCTAAATGATTATGTAATATTATAAATACATGTATATTCTGGATATATATGATATATATGATATCAAAATCATGAATATAATTCTGTATATAATGAAAATTTGACCACACGAGCAACATGTAATTGTAAGAAGTCCACTTTCGACTTAAGAACCAAATATCGACAAAACAAACATTATTAACTTAAATGATTAAATAATGTTTATAACATTGCAATAAGCGATCTAAAATGAATAATGAACTAGAAGAAGGTTATTAATAAAGTGGAAATTAACTCAAGTTTATTATTCAGGACGTTAAAGAACGATCGAGTCAAGTCGGACCTGAGGTAAGGGATCCTACTCCTCTCTTTCTTTTTAAGTACAATCTTTTATGTCATTCCTTCTAAGCTCATCTTTATTCTGATTGGGATGTTATTTTATATTACTATTACTGTAATTTTTATTTTTATATGATGAGAGACCCTATTCTCTCTCATCAATCCTTTTTGGAAGGTTTGAGTGGCGCCGTTAGGCTGCCGAATTTTCGGAAGAGATCTAACCTCTCTCTTTCTCTTTAAGTACTCTCCTTTATGTCACTTCTTTTAAGCTCCACTTTTTTATGATGGGGGATGTTATTTTATATTCCTCATGCTGTAAATTTTATTTTAATGTGATGAGATACCATATTTTATCTCATCAGTCCATTTTTCTAAGTTTTAAGTGGCGTCGTTAGGCTGCCGAGTTTTCGTAAGGGATTTTTCAAGTCACTTTTATTCCTGTGAGATTTATGCTAGATTTGACACAATTTACTTTGAGTGGTGTATGTACTGACCATTATTTTACTCATTGTGTAATATTCTTTCATTTATGAGTATTTACATCAATTTTGTATTGTCATTCATTCACGGGGCGTATATTTCGAAAGATACCCATGTCGGTAAGGGAACCTTTCACCCTCCTCTTTTTAAAAGACTTCTTTTGTTGGGTCTTTTAATTCACATATTGTTATGTTGGGATATGTTCTCATATATCCTTATTGATGTAAATTTTATGTCCAAGTGATGAGAAAACTTTTTTTTATGTGACACCGTTATGCTGTTAAGGTAACTTCTTAACCCAATTTCGATTTCTTTAGTTTCAACAAATGGTTATTGAATATTTCATCCTTTGAATATGTGTGAATGACATTTGATTATTTTACACTTAATATCCACTTATATTTGGTTTATTCGTTTGTCACACGTAATTATGTAATTGATTTGTCCTTAAACCAAGGATATCGTCTTTGTAAGGGACTTCGTCTCAATCTCCTTTCATTGAGGCATATTCCGTTTTATACACAACCTTCTTTTATACGGTGTATAAACCCCGTTGACTTTTACGTTTATTCCAATGGAATATTTTTTATACGAAGTGTTTATTAAACGACAAAAGGGAACGTTTTTGTCATACGTATGCGGCGACAACGACTTCTCCGCCGCCGTGACCATTATTTGAGTTTCGGCTTCCTCTACAAGCCATACCATCTTTATAAAAGAAAAATAAATACCACGATTTACTTTTATTTTATTTTGGTATTGAAAATAGTTTTCATAATGTATTTATATCAATGTATTGTATTGATATCTTGTTATTGAAAGGTGGAAATGTTATGTTTCCTTTATGCATGTTTTATGTGATAAGATTATGTTATGGTTCTTGGGCATTGTTATGAAGACATGTGGTTCCGTGATAAACTAAGGGCATGTGAGCCCGATATAGCTCTCCAATGCATTGGGTAACATGAAGGAGTGAAACGTTAAGGTTTCTCTGAAGAGATTTAGGGAATATACTGTGATGGGTATTCCAAATGTAACCATGAGGGTTACTCCCTACATAAGAATGTTATGAATGCCTCAAGTTACCTTTATGTCTTATGATTTCTATGATTTATTCATGGTTTGATGAGGTATGTTAATGTGCCTAAGTTTTATGGGTAAAGTATGAATTCATTATTATGTATATATGAACTCATGTTTCCTTTCCATATTTTTATATCCCTTACTGAGCTTTTTTATGCTCATCCCAAGTTTTGAAAATGTTTTTCACAGGTCAAGGGAAAGGTACGTGATGTGATGATAGTGTCAAGGATGTGTCAAGAAAGAATCCAGGTTTTATTTTAAATATGTTTCTGTTGATGGGAAGAATGAATCATGTCTTTTATGTAACCACCTTGTTTAAATGTGTAATTTAATGCAATTTTTATGATCTAACTGTCTAAAACTCTAAACCTGAAAAGATCCTCAAAGTGTAATCTTGTATTAACTCATGATTAAGTAAGGTTTAAGGCTGGGGCCTTATACTCAAAGTGATTTGATTCTTTAATACCATATGTGGTACGTATAAAGGATATATTTAAGGATATTATATATTATATTATACTGGAATTATAATATACCATTATATCATTATGATTTCACTCCATTAAGTTTTGAATAGAAAAGAAAGTAGCGTTCATGCGTACATACGACTTATCATCTCCATGAATGGTGGATTTCATTTCTTACCTCTAAATGTTATGTAATGTTATAAATGCATGTATATGCTGGATATATATGATATATATGATATCTACATCATGAATATAATTCTGGATATAATGGATATTTTACCCCATGAACAACCTGTAATTATAAAATGTTTATTTTTGACTCAAGTACCAATGATCGAAAAAACGACCATTATTAACATAAATAATTACATAGTGTTCATAACATGGTAATAAGTGATATAAAAGGAATAATGAACTTTAAAAAGGGTCTTAAGAAAGTAGAAATTACTCAAGTTTATTATTCAGGAGATTAAAGAGTGATCGAGTCAAGTCGGACCCAAGGTATGGGACTTCATCTCAATCTCCTTTCATTGAGGAATATTTTGTTTTATACACAACTTTCTTTTAGGCGGTGTATAAACCCCTTTGACATTTAAGTTTATTCAAAATGAATCTTTTTTATATGAAGCATTGAACTAAATGACAAAAGGAATGTTATTTTGTCATACGTATGCGACAACAACAACTTCTCCGCCGCCGTGACCATTATTTTAGTTTCTGCTTCCTCTACAAGCCATAACTTTTTTTAAAATGAAAAATGAATACCATGTTTTAATTTTATTTTATTTTTGTATTAAAAATGGTTTTCATAATGTTTTTATTATATCAATATGTTGTATTGATATCTCGTGACTGAAATGTGGAAATGTTATGTTTTCTTTATGCATGTTTTATGTGACACGATTATGTTATGGTTCATGGGAATTTTTTATGAAGACGGGTGGTTCCGTGATAAACTATGGGTGGGTGAGCCTGATATAGATCTCTAATGAATTGGGTAATGCGAAGGAGTAATGTTTAGGTTTCTCTGAAGAGATTTAGGGAATATACTATGATGGGTATTTCAAATGTAACCAAGAGGGTTACTCCCTACGTAAGAATGTTATGAATGCCTTAAGTTACCTTTATATCTTATGATTTCTATGATTTATTCATGATTTGATGCGGTATGTTAAAATGGTTATGTTTTATAAGTAAAGTATGATATCATACATGGACTAATGTTTTCTTTTCGTACTTTTATATCTCTCACTGAGCTTTTTATGCTCACCCCAATTTTTTTTTGAAATGATTTTCACAGGACATAATGTGGAATAGGGTCAAGGATGGGATCAGGGGAAATTCATACTGTCTTAAACATGGAACTAGACTTGACTTTTTTTAGAGTCCACGTTCGGTAAAAAAAAGTGACTTTGTTGAAGTTTCTACTACGAAATCATTTGAGATGTAATAGTTATGATCTAATTCTCTAAAACTCTAAACCATGAAAAGATCCTCATTGTGAATTATTAATTTAATTCAATATTAAGTATGGTTTAAGGTTGGGGCCTTATAGTTGGTATCAAAGGTCGGTTTAGATAACTTTAGGAGTTAGAATTCTATTAAATGATTATCCAAAAATATTTTTTTATGGTCAAATTGAAATAATGTAGAATTTGATGATTACCATGTTGCTTTATCTAAGACATGTTTGTTCAGAATGGTTTTTTGTAGAGGAAACATGGAAGTAGTGATAGGAAGGCATACAGAAGGAAATGACCTTCCGAATCAGAATCCTGAGATGGTCGGAATTGGAACTAAACAGTTTGTTGTAGTAATGACGTAGTTGAATCAAGCGATAAATGGTGGTGGTATCCATGCACGAGATTAGCCAGATCAACAGCAGAGGAACATGTCAGTGGTGGAACATTTCATGCGGCAACATCCCCCATCATTCAAAGGATCATCTGACCCTGTGCTAGTTGAAGGGTGGATTAAAGCACTGGAGAAGATTTTTGATGTCATGCGGTGTTCAGAAAATCAAAAGGTTAGTCTTGCTATTTACCATTTGGAGGGTGACGCAGATCATTGGTGGTCAACTGTTAGAAATATCAGGGACGCTGATGAGATTGATGCTCTCGATTGGGATGAATTCAAAGGTTTGTTTCATGAGTAGTATTTTCCTAAGGCTGTTCGAATTAGGATGGAAAAACAATTCCTGGAATTGAGGCAAGAGGAAGACTCAGTGGCTGCATATGAAGAAAGGTTCACTGGATTGGTAAGGTATGCTCCAAATGTTATCTGAGACCTTGATAGTAAAATCAATTGTTTTTACTCAGGATTAAAGACAAAATATTGAAGGGATTTATCTTCGTGCGAGTTCAAGAGTTATGTAAATCTTTTTCGATGTGGTGAGAAGGTGGAAATGGAGTTTTCCGATGATCAAGTGTTCTATAAAAATCAGCAGAAGAATAGAATGAGGTGGCCGGAGAAAGGAAATAATTCTTTAAAAAGGTCTGACGGTAAGAAAACTAAGTTTCTAGTTTGTGATAAATGTGGTAAAAGGCTTGCCGTGGAATGTCTTATGAATTATGGAAAGTGCTACCGATGTGGTAAGAGAAGACATAAGGCTCGTGGTTGCACTGAAAAAGATCAGGGTGATGGTAAGACCAAATTTGATTTCTAGTTAGTGAAATGTTTTAAGTGAAATGAGATCTGTCATTATGCAAATGAGTGTCTGTAAAAGAGCTCGAGTGATGGGAAGCAATTAAACTACAAGCAGAAAGGGGTGGTGAAATCCTTTGCAACTACTTCAGCAGATGTCGGGACATCAAATGAAGTTGTATCAGGTACTTTGTTTTTTTTCATATTATTCCAGTGTGTTGTTTGATTCGGGGTCTACACATTCATTCAACTCGGAAAAATTTTCTAGTAAAATGGGTATACCCTCTCAAGAAATCACTCTTGAACTTGTTGTAAAAACACCTCGGGGAAATGTTGAGGCAAAAAGAATTTATAATAATCTTCCTATCCTTATCCTTGCAAAGAACCTACTTGAAAACCATATTTTTTTACCTCTAGTAGAGTTTGATGTTATCCTGGGTATGGATTGACTCTCTATTTACCATGCTAAGATTGATTGTAGAGATAAAGTAGTTTCTTTTCGAAAAGACTTTCAGTTTGTGTAAAAGAATGAACCCTTACTATTGATAACATATCAAGAGGCTGAGAAACTAGTAAAGAATGGAAATGAATGTTACCTTTCACATATTGTTGAAAACAAAGGAACTATTCAGATAAATGATGTGCCAGTGGTAAACGAGTATCTTGATTTTTTTCCTGATTAGTTTCCTAGAATAATACCAGATCAGGAAGTTGAGTTTACTGTTGACTTAGTTCCTGATGCTAAGCCAATTTCAAAACCCCCTTATCGAATGGATCAAATTGAACTTTTAGAGTTGAAGGATCAATTGAAATATTTATTAGAGAATGATTTAATTTGACCTAGCACATCACCATGGGGTGCCCCTGTTTTATTTGTTAAAAAGAAAGATGGGTCAATGAGACTTTGTATTGATTATAGAGCCTTGAATAACATTACTGTTAAGAACAAGTATACTTTGCCTCATATCGATGATTTGTTTGATCAGCTCCAGGGAGCTCAGTATTTTTCGAAGATTGACTTGAGGTCGGGGTACCATCAGTTTAAAGTAAAAGAATCAGACGTACCAAAGACTGCATTCTGTACTAGATATGGCCATTATGAATTTTTAGTTATGCCTTTTGGGTTAACCAATGCACCTTCTGTATTCATGGACCCTATGAATATAATTTTCCATGAGTTCTTGGATAAGTTTTTGGTTGTTTTCATTGATGATATTTTGGTGTTTTATAAAAGTAAAGATAAGCATGAGAGACATTTAAGGGTTATTTTTAAAACCATAAAAGAAAAAAAAATTTATGGGAAATTCAGAAAGTGTGAGTTTTGGTTGCAAATTTTTTTTTCCTTGGTCATATTGTTTCTAAAGATGGGATAACTGTAGATCCTGCAAAAACAAAGGTTGTAAAACAATGGCCAAGACCCACAAATGTAACTGAGATTCGTAGCTTCCTTGGTTTTGTAGGCTATTACCGAAGGTTTGATAGAAGTTTTCCTGGTTATCTAGTCTAATGACTAAGATAACTCGGAAGGGTGTTATGTTTATCTAGAAAAAATAATGTGATGATTGTTTTCAGGAACTGAAAAGAAGATTGGTGAATGCTCCAGTTTTGGCACTACCTTCCAGGAATGGAGAGTTTGTTATCTACAACGATGCTTCATTGAAATGACTTGGTTGTGTCCTAATGCAGAATGATCAGGTAATTGATTATGCTTCATGACAGTTGAAAACTCATGAGGTAAATTACCCTACACATGATTTGGAATTTTCTGCAATTGTTTTTGCTTTAAAAATTTGGTGGCACCATTTGCATGGAGTAAAGTGTGAAATATATACCGATCACAAAATTTTAAAGTATATATTCACTCATTACTAATTGAACATGAGACAGAGGAGATGTCTAGAATTAATCAAGGATTATGAGTATACAGTTCATTTCCATCCGGGAAAATAAATAAAGGGGCTGATGCTTTGAGTCGAAAAAGTAATGCTTCATTAACAATGTTGCATTTGGAACGTGATCATTTGGTTAAGTATTTGATGAACTTTGGCATAGAAGTTGTTGGTGAAGGATGTCCTTCTGTTTTGATTCAGGTATCAGTGAAATCTTCTCTATCAGACAGAATTAAGCATGAACAGAAGCAAGACAGCGAGTTGCAGAAAAAGGTAGAGCTTGTTCAGATGGGTAAGTTTCCTGAATTCAACATTGATAATGATTTTGTTTTGAGATTTGGGAAGAGATTGTGTGTGACTTGTGATTCACAGTTGAAGAGAGAGTTGTTATGTGAAGATCACAGTTCTCCATTTTCAGTTCATCCAGGAAGTACTAATATGTATATAGATTTTCGGGAGTATTACTGGTGGGACGGAATGAAAAGAGATATTGCTGATTTTAATGTGAAGTGTTTGAAATGTCAACAAGTTAAAGCAGAGCGGCAGTTACAGAAAGGGATGCTTCAGCCTTTACCAGTACCAGAGTGTAAATAGGAGAATATATCCATGGACTTCATTCTGGGATTGCCTAAGACACCTCGAGGTAATAATGAAATCTGAGTTATTGTTGATCTCTTGACTAAATATGTTCATTTCCTTGCTATACGAGATACTTTTTTCCTAGATAAAATTTCTCGTTTGTATCTTAAAATGATAGTCAGGTTACATGGAGTTCCTCTCTCCATTGTATCTGAACATGATCCCAGGTTTACTTCTAACTTTTTGAAAGGCCTTCAGAAGTTGTTGGGTACTGAATTAAATTTTAGTATAGCTTTTCATCCGCAATCAGATGGGTAGTCAGAACGAACAATTCATACCTTAGAGGATATGCAACGTGCTTGCTCTATGGATTATCAGGGAAGTTGGGACCAAAATATTTCTTTGGTTGAGTTTTTATATAATGACAGTTTTCATTCCAATATACAGATGTCCCCGTTTGAAGCATTATATGTAAAACGGTGTCGAACTCGTACTTTTTAGGGTGAAGTGGGTGAAAGGAAGCTGATGGGACCAGAATTGGTAGAAGAGATGGTAGAAAAAGTTTAGTTGATTCAGAAACACATGAGAACAGCTTAGAGGAGACCGAAAAGTTATACGGATAACCGGAGGAAGGATCTATCTTTCAAGGTAGGCGATCATGTCTTTCTCAATGTTTCTCCATGGAAAAGTGTGATGCGATTTGGTAAGAAAGGAAAGCCGAGTCCAAGTTTCATTGGACCATATGAAATTCTGGAGAAAGATGAATCAATTGCATATAGAGTGGCATTACCTCCGAGTTTATCTCAGGTACACAATGTTTTTCATGTTTCGATGTTGAGAAAGTATATGCCAGATCCATCTAATGTTTTGAGCCCAGAGGTAGTTCAGTTGGAAGAAAATATCTCTTATGAAGAACAACTAGTCCAGATTCTTGACCATAGAGAGCATGTTTTGCAGAATAAGGTAATTCACCAGGTAAAGGTTTTGTGGAAAAACCATATGGTTGAAGAGGAAACATGGGAATCTTAAAATGCTATGAGGGATAAATACCCCCACTTATTTTGATAAGTGAATAAAATTGTGAGGACGCAATTCCCAAAAGGGGGAAGGATGTAACATACCATGTAAATAAAGAATAATACATTTTCATATTTATTAATATTTTCGAATTCAATATTAATTTTACTTTAAAGGGTTTTCTATGTTCGATAGCATGCCTGATACGGAACAACAGGTTTCTTTGAAATCTTATGTTGCACACTAGTAATATAATAATATTTTTTTTTAAATGTTAGTTAACACATAGCCGTTGTATTGGCAGGAATAAATAAAAATAACTGTAATATGATTATATATGTTTTTTAAATGTTTTTACATTTATCCAATAAAAGATAAAGGCTTAAAATAAGAAAAGAATTCAATTTTTGGCATAGATACTCTAATATTCACTAAAAGGTCAAAATATCGCCTTTTGATGGAGAACCCCCTTTAAATATATTTTTGGTCACTCTTATACATTCTATTGGACCGAATATAACTCTTCTTTAGAATCGGGACATCAAAATTTACTTTGTGTAAATTTTTGGTATTTTTCTGATAAAGTTCATTCTTTAAGGAATAGTGATAAATGTTGTATTTTAATTCAAGACCTCTTTTTAATCTAATTTATTTGTATGATTATATTATATTTTAATTTTTTTTAAAGTAAAATTAGAATATATTATTACCATTTAATCCTATTGTGGTCATTGGAATTAATTTCACATTGAAATTGGACTTAAACTAGTGTCAATCGTTTGATACATATTGTTTCATAAAAACACACTTTTTGTTTTGACAGCGGGAATAAATTATTAAATTAATTAATGAAACATATATGTTATGAATTTTCTTAAATAGACACCAATTTTGAATTTGGAATATCAAATATAGCTTAGGGTAAATTTTTGGTACTTTTCTGAAAAACTTCAATTTTTGATGAATAGTCAAACCACTAAGTAGCAGTTAGAAAAACAGATTTTTTGTTTAAATGAAACTTTACCTCTTATGTGTTTTGATTTTCAAAATTCATACATACATGTTTTTCCTTAGGAAGTAATATGTTGTTCAATGGGATTATAATAATTTTTGATGAATAGTAACTTTTAAGTTTATTAATCGCGATTAGAGGTAATTAGTGTATTTTAAGGTAAAAATAATATTTTAATAATATTAAATGACCTAGAAACATGTCCTACCCTTATTGGATGTGTCATGGACGACCAAGACAATCCATGGGTCGACTTTGGGACCCTATGGAGCCACATTGGTAGGAAAATTACATTAAAAACATTTTATTAAATGTCAAAATAAAAATGTCACAAACAAGTATTATTTTGCTAAAACAATTTTTACATCAGGTTATACAAGTCACCATTTTGACTATAAATATTAATTATAAAGATAAAAAGATTTCCTACAACATGATATATTTTTTTATAATTTTTATACATTATATAAATTAAATTATTTATGACACCGTGATGATGCAGCGATTACCTAATTATTTAACGATTTAAATAAAATGAAAAGATAATGTAAAATCTAAGACCTACACTTGTCAAAAACCTATTGGATGGGAGGATTTAGAACCCTTAACACCTTATACTAGAAATTTATAATTGAGGGACCTTTTGTATCTGAAATCATTTTCTAATAAAGTATCTTTTCTTAACATTCAAAGAGAGCCCCTCCTCTCCTCTTATAAAAGGCCCCCACCTCTACCTCCTTACCCACACCTCTCAAGCCTTTAGTTTGGAAAAACTCTACTCATTTTATCTCTCCACATACCTCCCTTCATCCTTGAATCCTTACCTTAGGCATAAAGCTCTTCAATGAACCCTTTTGATTGAAACGAAGAAGAGTTACCCGATTTTAAGGTAATGTAATCACTTGTATTCTTTTGTTTTATTTTGTTTCTCCAACCCTCTAAACTCTTTTTATTACTTTCATTTGTAACATAAACAGTATCTTAAATATACTAGGATGTTTTTATGAGAAGGATTCGAGCTAAAATTACACACACCTCCGTATAATGGTTAAAAAACATACTTTTTTTGTGGTTGCCGAATTTCTACCTCACGAAATGATGATTGTTCAATCTTCTTGTAACACTTTTAATGGTAGACATTAAGATGTCACTCTATTTATATATAATATATATTATGTTTATGTTTTCCTTATGTTTTATTATTTTTCATTTGTGGCATACCTTTATGGTTTCCATTATGGGTAAATGCGATAATTTCATTTTAGGAAGTGTGGACTACCGACCCCTCAAAGTGATTTGATTCGTTAATACCATATGTGGTACTTATAAAGGATAGATTTAATGATATTTTATATCATATTATACTGGAATTATAATATACCTTTATATCATTTTTATTTCACTCCATTAAGTAAGAAATAGAAATGAATGTAGCATCCATGCGTACGTACGACTTATCATCTCCATGAATGGTGCATTTCATTTTTTACCTCTAAATGATATGTAATATTATAAATGCAAGTATATACTGGATATATATGATATATATGATATCTAAATAATGAATATAATTCTAGATATAATGGATATTTTACCCCATGAACAACTTGTAATTATAGAGAGTTTATTTGTGACTCAAGTACCAATGATCGACAAAACAACCATTATTAACATAAATAATTACATAGTGTTCACAACAAGGTAATAAGTTATATAAAATGAATAATTAACTTGAAAAAAGGTTCTTAAGCAAGTATAAATTAACTCATGTTTATTATTCAGGAGATTAAAGAGCGATCGAGTGATGTCGGACCCGAGGTATGGGACTTCGTCTCAATCTCCTTTCATTGAGGCATATTTTGTTTTATACACAACTTTCTTTTATGCGGTGTATAAACCCCTTTGGCATTTACATTTATTCAAAAGGAACCATTTTTATACGAAGCGTTTTACTAAATGACAAAAGGAATGTTTTTTTGTCGTACGTATGCGGTGACAACGACTTCTCCGCTGTCGTGACCGTTATTTGTGTTTCAGCTTCCTCTACAAGCCATAATTATTTTTAATGAAAAATAAATACCATTTTTTAATTTTATTTTATTTTGGTATTGAAAATGGATTTCATAATGTTTTTATTATATCAATTTGTTTTATTGATATCTTGTGATTGAAAATGTGTAAATGTTATGTTTCCTTTATGCATGTTTTATGTGATACGATTATGTTACGGTTCTTGGGCATTGTTTATGAGGACGGGTGGTTTCGTGATAAACTAAGGGCGGGTGAGCCTGATATATCTCTCAAATGCATGGGTAACATGAAGGAGTTAAGCTTTAAGGTTTCTCCGAAGAGATTTAGGGAATATACTGTGATGGGTATTCCAAACGTAACCAAGAGGGTTACTCCCTACATAAGAATGTTATGAATGCCTCAAGTTACCTTTATGTCTTATGATTTCTATGATTTATTCATGATTTGATGAGGTATGTTAAAATGCTTATGTTTTATGAGTAAATTATGATTTCATACATGGACTAATGTTTTCTTTTCATACTTTTATATCCCTTACTAAGCTTTTTATGCTCACCCAATGTTTTTTTGAAATGTTTTTCACATGAAATAATTTGGAATAGGGTCAAGGATGGGATCAGGGAAAATTCATGATGTCTTAAACACGGAACTAGACATGACGTTTTTTAGAGTCCATGTTTTGTAAAAAAAATTGACTTTGTAGAAGTGTCTACTGTGTAATCTTTTGAGATGTAATTGTTATGATCTAATTCTCAAAAATTCTAAACCATGAAAAGATCTTCAAGGTGAATTATTCATTTAATTCAATATTAAGTAAGGTTTAAGTCTGGGGCCTTATAATGGTGGCTTGGGTTTTGGGAAAAGGATAAGGATCACATGGAGTGTGACCACTGTCATGCGATGTGTGACTCTCTACAGTTTACTTGGTGTGTACTCCGGAACGTACAATAATAGGGGTTGGAGTACGTTGTAATGGAGATGCTATGTACTACCAAGTTGACACATCTTGGATGGAAGTATTTGGGCTTACCCATGTAATGGTATATAGGTAAATGACAGGGGAAGAATGATGCCATGTAATACTACACAAACATGGACACCGAGACATAGACAGAGATAGGCTATACAGATAGGGTATCGTGTGTCTCTACACATAGTTCATCAACTTCTACATGATGTGTATATAAAGACTACGTGATATGTGAGGATCATTCACATGGACATAACATGATATAGCTGGAAATGGAATGTACCCATTGGTTAACACCATATACTTCTTTCAAGAGTTCTTGAGGCTCTTTGTTTTCTTAGTTTGGACCTGTATAGGGTGAGTGAATTCCATCGGTCCTTTAACTTGTGTGTACAATGTGACATTATATCAATGTTACTAGATTTTTATCCCCACAAGATGTTGAGTCTCAGAAAGAGTTGTGGTATCCCTCTGTGATACTAGAGTTCGATCCTCTATCATCTATTATTCCCTAGTTAGGGTATGCAGAATCAGTGTGGCATCCTAGTGAAGGGTGTTGATACTCCATTTAGTAGTCCATATTGGTAGGGTTGGTGGAATCATTAATGTACAATCCCTGTAACACCCCGAAATTTTATGGAAAATATTCTTTTTAATTTCATTAATTTCTTGTGTTGTACGCTACACCAAAATGAGCTTGCACAACAAGAATCCCTGACTTGGCTTGCAATACACGCAATCACGACCTTCCACGATAGCGTGTGTTGTACGCAATACCGAGTTTCGCTAAACAAAGATATGTTATATGAACTAACTTTTATAAATAGTATCCACTACATTTTGAATTTTATAACATTATTATTCATCTTAAACATTTTCTAGAACATGGTATGAGAACAAAATCAATTTTTCGAGTAAAATAAGTACTTTTCAAAAAATGTAGTTTTGCCGCATTTTGTTGGATCACCCACATTAAATATTGTTTTTGACATGTTTAAAAGTTCAATTTGATAAAATAAAATTCTTTCTCGGATTCAGGGTATAAAAATTTAATTTGGATAATGTTTTGATATTTTTCTGATAAATTTCATATTTTAATGAATAGTTAAAACACGCTATATTTTAATTAAAAAGAAAATTTTTTCATCGTAATAATTTATATGGTTAGATTATAACATTGAATGGTTTGAAAGTATAAATAGAATATATTTTTCCCATTTAATATAATGTATGTCATTAGCCTTGATTTTACCTTGAATTTGTAGGTTAAATCAATTCAATCTTTTGCAATGTTTTAAACAAAAACTTATTTTCTTTCGACAATGAGATTAATTTTAATTTAATTTCTGCCACTTTTGTGCATTTAATTTTGAAAAATATATTCCATATTTGTAATCAGTGGGTCTAAATTATGTTAATAAGCTAATTTTTATTTTTTGGCATTATGAATAGTAACTACGGTAAATTTTATTTAACATAGTTAAAGATAAATCGGGTAATTAAGGGTAAATATAAGATTATAAAATTACCCTAACACCTTCAAAAATCCTATTGGATGACTAAACGTCGACCCATATCACCTAAGGGTCGGATTAGATTCATTTAATGGAATTTTTTCAATGAAAATAATTTAATTATTATTAAAACCAAAGAAAGTGACAACATGTAAATTTCTTAAATCTTATATGTATAATAATTTTAATTTAGTGATAAACTTAATTAAACTTTGAAAATTAATAGTCTCCAGAAATCTAATACAATTATCTACATCATAGGAATTTATTTATAATTTTTAGGGATTAAATAATTATCATTAATTAGGATACAATAGTGAGGTTGAAATTATTGATTTAATTAAAATATCAAATATATGGTTTAAAATTATTAAAATAAAAATCATATGAACTATTTAATGTGCCAAACTAATTTTATAGATACATATAACATTTTATGAATATATTAAAGCTTTTATTTTGAACATATATTTTATATATATTTTATTTATATTCAAATAAATGAATAGTGTCAAAATTGATACTATTGTTATTTTATAAAAATAACATATTATAAAATTGTTTAAAAATAACAAAAATATTTAAAAATTATAAATTAAAATTTATATGGTCGACAATGGCATAAAATATCAAATTATGGAAAATTTACAACACGTCTGTAATTATATATAATAATTTAAAATTGGGAATATTATTATCTCAAATAAAATTAAATTGGTAAATAAGGATAAATCAAGTTGATAATGTTTAAAATAAATTTCTAACATGTCTAAATTTTATTGGTTGATAAGATTACAACCCTATATCATCTAATATTTTTATATGAAACATTTTGGAAGTTTTTATGTGGGGTTGGGATTTAATATAAACTAATATTTCTTATATTTCCAAAGGTGCCCCTCTCCTCCCTTATAAAAGGGCACCTCCTCCCTCTCTTCCTCACACCACTTTGAGCCTTAACGATCGGACAACCACTGCCAAATTATCTTCTCCACTTCCCTAGAAACAACCTAGAGGTCCTGGTCCTCTTCAAAGACCAATTGTAGTGCCCTAATAGTAGGTCTCAAAGAGGCGCTTCAAAGAAGAGGTAATGTCCGTTACCGATTCTTTCAAAAAAAATTCTACTTCTACATCTTATTCTTTAGTTGTTTCATTATGAAGTAATAACATAAGTATCACTCATATACTGATATTTTATTATATATATGAAACAACCCTATTTTACCATCTATCCATCCTACGGAAAATGAATTCACCACGCGTGCGTACGTACGGAATACAGTCTCCACACCGTGGTGTAATCTATTTTCCACCACCACCATACATGGATGGGTATAATGGTGAAAGTAATGAATATATATGATTATTATAAAGTGATAATGAATCTGTAATATTATACATACACTTTAATATAATCTCACGATCATGGGAATGATATCATCGCTCGTGCGTACGTACGGACTACCGTCTCCACGACGCGATGAGATTCACTCTCCATGATTAACCATTCAAGAATGATTATAAAGTATATATAATTAATAATAATGAAATATATGACATAATGAAGCTACTGGATTTATTTATATATATATATATATATATTATCTACTTAATTCCATTCAATTCAATAAGGAAATGAAAACAGCGTTCATGCGTACGTACGGACTGCCGTCTCCATGAATGTTGTATTTCATTCCTTTCATCGATATATAATATATATGTATACGATGAATATATATTATATATAAATCATGTTTTACATTTTAGAATTATGTAAATCAGAATATAAGTAATAATATCAAGAACGACAAGTTGAAACACATACGATAAATGAAATGATTTTACCCAAAACGCAGCTTTAACATGGAATTTACAAAAGAACGGGTAATATAAAGTCACAAGTGAAATATATATGATATCATAACAATGAATATGATTATGTAATAAGTCAATGAAATTATTTAAATCAATACATAGGAGGTTCTGATCCATATGAAGCATATCGGGTTAAGGTAAGGGATAATAGTGCAAATCTCATTTTTTATCTGAGATTGCTTATTCGTAAGTATTTACTGGGGTTATTGCTATTATCCATTTCCATGTTTTATAAAAGTGTATTCATTTATGTTTAAAGTCCTTTTTACCCATTTGACTTTTACCCCATGGTATGGAAGGAATCATTCTTTTATTTACCCTACAAGGTACTTTTTGACTTTTCCGACAAAAGTACGTGAAGAATGTTTTTTTAACATATATGGCATGAAAGGATTTTTACGGTTTTATAAAGCTTTATTTTAATGAATCTTACTATAAAATATTTCATCACTATTTTAAACAAAATCTTTTTCTTTTAAAATTTCATGACGTTTTGTGAAAAGAAATTGATTTTGAAGAAGAAAGGATATTTTCCTTAAGAATTCATTTCAAGTGTTTTATCAAAACCATTTTCCATTTAAGATAACATTATTTCATATGTATATGATTCAAGTATAATGTCTCTATGATTTACATGGTTTAACTTTTCTTATTATGAAATGATATCCATTTCATTTATATGGATTATGTGATGATGGGATTATGTTTATGAAACACATTTTATTCGTTGGGTTATTATGTATGAAGTATGTCTATTTTGTGGGACAAGTAAGAATGATTTCATTATGATATAGGTGGGACCAATATCTCTCTCTAATTAATTGGGTAAAGATTTATATCTCATGAGATAGACATGGCTGGAACGGCAAGTTAAACCGGTTCAGTAATACAGGACTTGACCGGGGAGTGAACTCGATTCCGAATGGGACTTTGTCCACTAAGATGGTCTTGGAAGCAATGCCTTGGCTACTATGGAAATAATATCATGTTATTAATGGTTTCCACAATTACATGTTTTATTCCCATGCTAATTTATCAGGATTAATGTTTTTTTCATGATCTATTCCTTACGTACTGCCATGTTTTATGTCATTGCTCAAGATTTTGATGTTTAGATTTTATGCTCAAGTTTTTTACATTCAAATGTATAAGGATTGTTTTATATTCTCTATGCTTACCCTTACTAAGCATTTGAGCTCACCCTTTATATGTTTTCTTTTCCACGGGATTTAAAGTAAAGTTTTAGGTATGAAAAAAGGGGAAGATCATTAATGGAGATGTTGAAGATCTTTCACCATGATTAGAAAATTATATTCCGAGTTTCCAAAGACACTAAACTATTATGATCCTTGTGTGACTGTTTTTTTATGTATTAAGTATTCCGAAAAAGTAATGTAATTTCCATGTACATCAAGCTTCGGGCCTCTACAGTTGGTATCGGAGGAACAGTTTAGTTAACCTTTGGAAACTAGGATGCGAAAAAATTAGTGAGATCCCTAGAGATATTTCTAAGGTATGTATAGGGATGTACCTAAGGATAAGTATACGTATAAGATATATTACTAGAAAAACGGTAACGATCATATAATTTAACCTAAGATGTTAGCTATTGACGGTACTGCCCCTTTAAAATGTTGTTTTCCCGAGCATGACTTTTTCCTCTCACACTATTTTTTTGGGGTTATAGAAAATGGCTGGAAACATGAAGATTCATGATAATGGAGGATATGATAGACAATGGAAGGATATTATTCATAAGCAACCAAATGAAATTGGATCTGGAGGTCTATATAAAATTATTATCCCTAATCAGTAATCTCATAATATGATCAATAATCTCAACTTTGGTATGTTTCGTGACTCAGCTAATAAGAGAAAGATGTAGTTTCATGATGATCATAGAGGAAAGAAAGATCAATTACCCTCATGTAAATCATGTGGGAAGAGGCATCAGGGAGAACGCTTTAAAGGAACTGGAAGATGATTTGGGTGTGGAAAAGAAGGACACAAAGCTAGTAATTGGAAAGGAAAAGGTTTAGTTAACACCATGGACAAGTATAATGTTATTTCTAAGAAATGAACAATGGTTAAATGTTTTAAATGTGGAATGTACGGGCATTATGCAAACCAATTCCCTAAGGGAAAATCTCATGAAGAGAATCAACATGGTCATATGGGTAGTATTTATATTGATGATGATGAGGAGACTACAAATGATATATTAGATGAAAGATGTGTTGAATCTCAGTCAGTTGTTTAAGAAGGTAGTGGAATTATTTTATGTTTATCAAGAGTTATGTTGTATAGTTAATGGTACTATGGAATAAAGAATCATCTATGGATTTTTACACTATTGTTTTTTCTAAAGTATTTGAAAGTATATGTTGAATGGTACTGGTAACCATGAATGGTTATTCAGATATTTTTGGAAAGAAGATGATATGCGCATAATGAAGGGATAAGGAGATAATAATATGTTTGATAGTATTCATGATCTCATGGCCGATAAAAGGAAAAAGTGATATCATGATTTGAGTATATAGATTTTATTTGGGATTTTTGTATGTTGAAAGAGTTAAAATTTGAAAGAATTCGTGTTTTTTCCTAAGGTTATATGGTAATTCATGTTTCAAAAGAATAAATGATCAAGGTATTCACATGTTTGGAATGTGACCAAAAAGATATATCTTATGATATATGGGGGAAAAATGAAGTAATTTACATGCTCGGTAGTTAAAATTTCTAATCATTAGACATAAGTATTTTCGATAAGCCTAATGGTTGGAATGGGCATCATATATTATTGGTTAAGGATATAACTTTTTATTTCTGAAATGTTATGATAGTATAGTTTTAGAAAAAGGATAACCTGCAGGATGGACAATAACCCGTCGCGTCAGACAAGGCTGTGGGAATCGAACCCAAAACCGAAGTGCGACTGGCTTTCATCGCCTACCACTGGCCTACAAGAAGTCCCTGTTTAGTTGAAACTAGTTTTATTATATTAATCAGTATGATATATGAAGTATAAGTCCATTTTGGGAACAATATATGATTAATCTCACTATAGATGGACTTATGTATTTTTTATAACTTTTATAACCTTTTGTTTGAGACATGGAATGACCCATCATTATATCACATGATCTTATAACACTTCACGAATGAAAAATTCAACATCATTTCTTTAAGATATGAAATGGAAATTGTCCAAAGAACGACCAACGGTGAGACTGTACCAAAATCACGAAAGTATTTCTTCTAATTTAAATTTCATAAAATTTAGGGAAATGATCTTGAAAACTAGAAATGTTGTCCTAGTGCCTTTATATCCGATGAATCAGATGGTACCTTAGATCATCACAAATCTATGGCTTTCTGATTGATGGATTTTTCATAGCCATGTTCTCTACCACTCTCCATTAGAACTTGATGGTTAGAGTGTTCTTTCATATCCATATTTTCACCTATGTTGTCATACCTGGAAACCCAGTGATGAGTTAATTTGGGTGACCATTAAGTTTCATACTTTAGTTTTTAAAGCCAATTTTTTTTATTAATTTATATGATGTGGGTTTCTATTAAAGAAACTTTCGAGTAGTAAACCATTTATAACCCTGACGAATTTCGAGGGCGAAATTCATTTTAAGGTGGGTAGAATGTAAAACCCTGATATTTTATGAAAAATATTATTTTTTATTTCATTAATGTCTTGTGTTTTATGTTACACCAAAAGGAGCTTGCACAACATGCATCCATGTCTTGGCTTTCATTACACGCAATCACGACCTTCCATGATAGCGTGTGTTGTACGCAATACTGAGTTTCGCTAAACAACGATATGTTATATAAACTATTTGTTATGAATAATATCAACTAAATTTTGAATTTTATAACATTATTATTCATCTTAAACATTTTCTAGAACATGTTATGAGATCAAAATCAATTTTTCGAGTAAAATAAGTATTTTTCAAAAAATGTAGTTTTGCCGCGTTTTGATGGCGCACCCACATTAAATCTTGTTTTTGACATTTTTATAAGTTAAATTTGACAATATAAAATTCTTCCTTGGATTTAGGATATAAAAATTTAACTTGGATAGTGTTTTGATATTTTTCTGATAACTTTCATATTTTAATGAATAGTAAAAACACGCAATATTTTAATTAAAAACAACTTTTTTCATCGTAATAATTTATATGGTTAAATTATAAAATTGAATGGTTTTAAAGTATAAATAGAATATATTTTTACCATTTAATATAATTTATTTCATTAGGATTGATTTTTCTTTATATTTGTAGGTTAAATAAATTCAATCTTTTGCAATGTTTTAAACAAAAACCCCTTTTCATTCGACAACAGAATTAATTTTAATTTAATTTCTGCAACTTTTGTGTATTGAATTTGGAAAAATTGATTACATATTTGGAATCAGTGGGTCCAAATTATGTTAATAGGCTACTTTTTATTTTTGGGCATTATGAATTGTAACTACGGTAAATTTTATTTACCCTAGTCAAAGATAAATCAGGTAATTAAGGATAAATATAAGATTATAAAATTACCCTAAAACCTGCCAAAATCTTATTGTATGACTAAAAGACGACCCATATCACCTAAGGGTCGGATTGGATTCATTAAATGGACTTTTTCCATGAAAATAATTTAATTATTATTAAATGAAATGAAAGTGACAACATGTCACTTTCTTAAATCTTATAAGTATAATAATTTTAATTTAGTGATAAACATAATGAAACTTCAAACATGAATAGTCTTCAGAAATATAATATATTTATCTACATCATAGGAATTTATTTATAATTTTTAGGGATTAAATAATTATCATTAATTATGACACAATAGTGAAGTTGAAATTATTTAATTAATTAAAATATCAAATAAATGGTTTTAAAAATATTAAAATAAATATTATATGAACTATTTAATGTGATCCACTAATATTATAGATAAATATGACATTTTATAAATCTATTAAAGCTTTTAGTTCGAACATATCTTCTGTATATATTTTATTAATAGTCAAATAAATGAATCGTGTCAAAATTGATACTATTGTTATTTTATAAAAATAACATATTATAAAAATGATTAAAAATAAAATAAAAATTAAAAATAATAAATTAAAATTTATATGGTCTAAAATGTCATAAAGTATCATATTATGGAAAATTCACAACACATATGTAATTATTTATAATAATTTAAAATTTAGAATATTATTACAACAAATAAAATTAAATTGGTACATAAGGATAAATCAAGTTGATAATGTATAAAATAAATTCCTAACAAGTCTAAATTTTATTGGTTGTAGAGATTACAACCCTATCTCATATAATCTTCGGTTATGAGTCATTTTGGAGGTTTTTATGTCGGTTTGGGATTTAATATAAACTAATATTTCTTATATTTCTAAAGGTTCCCCTTTCCTCCCTTATAAAAGGGAACCTCCTCCCTCTCTTACACACACCACTTTGAGCCTTCATTCTCGGCCAAACCCTGAACAATTATCTTCTCCACTTCCATAGAAATATCCTAGAGGTCCTGGTCTTCTTCAAAAACCAATTTTAGTGCCCTTAGAGGAGGTCTCCAAGAGGCGTTTCAAAGAAGAGGTAATGTCTGTTACCGATTCTTTCAACTTTATTTCTTCTTATACTACTTATTCTTTAGTTGTTTCATTATGAAGCAATAACATCAGTATCACTCATATACTTATATTTTATTATAATTATGAAACAAACCTCCTTCACCATCCATCCATCCTATGGAAAATGAAATCATCGCGCGTGCATACGTACGGAATACCGTCTCCACGCCGTGGTGTAATCTATTTTCCACCACCACCGTATTTGGATGAGTATAATGGTGAAAGTAATGAATATATATGATTATTGTATATTTATATTTATTATATAATATTATACATACACTTTAATATAATTCCACGATCATGGGAATGATATCATCGCTAATGCGTATGTACGGACTACCGTCTCCACGACGCGATGAGATTCACTCTCCATGATTAACCATTCAAAAATGATTATAAATTATATATAATTAATAATAATGAAATATGTGACATAATTAATCTGCTGGAGTTATGTATACATATATATATATTTCATCTACTTAATTCCATTCAATTCAACAAGGAAACGAAAACAACGTTCATGCGTACGTACTGACTACCGTCTCCATGAATGGTGTATTTAATTCCTTTTATCGATCTATAATATATATGTATATGATGAATATATATTATATATAAATCATGTTTTACATTCTGAAATTATGTAAATCAGGATATAAGTAATAATATCAAGAACGACAAGTCAAAACACATACGATAAATGAAATGATTTTACCCAAAACGCTACTTTAACATTGAATTTACAAAAGAACGGGTAATATAAAGTCACAAGATAAACATATATGATATCATAAAAATGAATATTATTATGAAATAAGTCAATGAAATTATTTAAATCAATATACAGGAGGTTCAGATCCATACGAAGCATATCGGGTTAAGGTAAGGGATAATTGTGCAAATCTCATTTTTTATCCGAGATTGCTTATTCATAAGTATTTACTTGGGTTATTGCTATCATCCATTTCCATGTTTTATAAAAGTGCATTCTTTTATGTTTAAAGTCATTTTTACCCATTTTACTTTTAACCCATGGTATGGAAGGAATCTTTCGTTTATTTACCCTACAAGGTATTTTTTGACTTTTCCGAAAAAAGTACGTGAAGAATGTTTTTTTAACGTATACGGCATGAAAGGATTTTTATGGTTTTATAAAGCCTTATTTTCATGAATCTTCCTCCAAAATATTTCATTACTTTTTAAAAAAAATCTTTTTCTTTTAAAATTTCATGACGTTTTGTGAAAAGAAATTGATTTTGAAGAAAAATGGATATTTTCCTTAAGAATTCATTTCAAGTGTTTTATAAAAAACATTTTCCATTTAATATGACATTATTTCATATGTGTATGATTAAAGTATAATGTGTATATTATTTACATGGTTTCACTTTTCTTATTATGAAATGATATCCATTTCTTTTATTTGGATTATGTTATGATGGGATTATGTTTATGAAACCCATTTTATTAGTTGGGTTATTATGTATGAAGTATGATTATTTTGTGGAACAAGTAAGAATGATTTCATTATGATATGGGTGGGACCTATATCTACCTCCAATGCATTGGGTAATGATTTATATCTCATGAGATAGACATGGCTGGAATGGAAAGTTAAACCGGTTCAGTAATACAGGACTGGAACGAGGAGTGAACTCGATTCAGAAAGGGACTTTGTCCACTAAGATGGTCTTGGCAGCAATGCCTTGGATACTATGGAAATCATATCATTAGATTAATGGTTTCCAAAATTACATGTTTTATTCCAATGCTAATTTATCAGGATTAATGTTTCTTCATGATCTATTCCTTACGTACTGCCATGTTTTATGTCATTCCTCATGATCTTGATGTTTAGATTTTATGCTCATGTTTTTACATTCAAATGTCTATGGATTGTTTTATGTTCTCTATGCTTACCCTTACTGAGCATTTGAGCTCACCCTTTATATTTTTTCTTTTCCCCATAATTTAAATAAAGGTTTTATGTACGAAAAAGGGGAAGAACATTAATGGAGATGTTGAAGATCTTTCACCACAATTAGAAGATTATATTCCGAGTTTCCAAAGACACTAAACTATTACGATCCTTGTGTGTCTATTTTTGTTATGTATTAAGTATTCCGCAAAAGTAATGTAATGTCCATGTACATCAAGCTTCGGGTCTCTAAAATCCCCAATGTAGTGGGTTGATCCAAATTGGATTTGTCATTTCCCCCAGTAGTTTCGGGCTGGCCCTCTGTTATGTATAAAATTATACATAGACTTATTCAATTTATTTGGGTGGGTCCCAAATTTCAAGACCTATTTATCAAGTGTCTCCAATGATTTCATGTATTTTGGAGTGATATCTCCTAGAATGAGGGTTTATAAAATCATAATCTTGTGGCTAACACATGGTTATGTCAGCCCGATGGTGTGGTGTCTCCCCTGAGTATATCTAGATGTCTCTATTATTCATTTATTATTATATCATCTATTGAAATGGATAAATTTTGTGTTTCGTGTTTAGTGTTTTTAGAGTGTCATACTGAGAATTTTTATACTCACTCTTGTATGGGTATCACCTGCATGCATCGTGTCTTTTGCAGACGAAGACACTTCTAACGGTGTCCTGGGAGAATGGGGAGAGATTTGAGTATAGATGGAACTCAAAAACCATTGGATTTTACTGCGAGCATACTTTTGACTTATTCTATTCCCTTAGAGTTGGTTGGACTCTTTAGAGTTTTGTATGGTCTTATTTTTATCCCCTTTTTGTACTTTACTGTCGTACACTGTTGTGGGATCTTATATGTATACATGAATACTTTCAGTTGTTTTAAATTTCATCATTATTTGGTCATGGATACATGTTCATGTGTATATTTACTTCAGGATAATCCCTCCCATTTGCGGGATATTCTTACTCAGTGTTGGTCACCAGCGTTGGCCTATTGGAAGTGGGAATGGGGTAGTCATGAGTCAGACCCCAGCGCATTGGGTCATAACAGGTTCTCAAAATATGGGTTTTCACATTAAAATAATGTATTTTATACATTATAAAAATGAAATTTCAAAATATTTGGTGAATTTTGAAAAACCAAAAATATAGTTTTTGATTCTAAAAGAATTTCATCATGTACAAGAAATACTTCCACATATGAAAAAAATACCATTTTAATTTTTTTGTCTTGAAATTTATTAAATTTCTAAAAAACACTCCCCTGTGGAAAAACTATGGGCTAAAACATTGGGATGAACAATATTGTTTCCATTTTCATAACATGGAGTTCAAAACCCATGTTTATAAATCAATAAAAAAATTTCTATATTTTAACATATTTCCACCCATTCATTCCTTCCATTATACTACCATGGAATTGACCATAAATATATAAACAATTTTTCTCTCAAGATCCATTCCAAATATAATATAAGGTTTCAATAGTCCCTTCTTGAGCGTTGGGAGGACACTATTCTTTTAAGAGATTATTTTCTTCTGCTTTTATTAATGTACATACTTTGTAATAATTTTTTTCGATTTTGAATTTATTATGTATTAATGTTTTCATATTCATTCCATTCATATGAAATAGATTACCTATTGATGAAATACTACCAATCCCTCACATTATTCTAATTACGAAAACTATTATGTATACCCATTAAGCTTCCAAAATCTATCATTTATTTTCTATGACATACTAATATTTTAGAAATACCCAACCATACATTCATTCTAAGGTATTCATATTGATATAGTTATACATTATTTATTAGGGACCTCCATGTGTGAAATCCAAATTCCCTAATAATGGGATAAAATTAAGAAAATTATTATTATGTTATATTTTCTATGTTGCACACAAATATTTGAGAATATGAATGTTGTACTCACATATCACATCCATGAATTGGGTAAATAATTAATCACTAATGTTTCATTATTTAGTAAACCATGGATGTGTTCCATGGAAATTTTTTATTATACCCTTGTGAACAAACTTAGTAATAAGTTTTAAGACACCTTGGTGATGAACATTGGAAATATTCTTGTGAATGTGTCATTTTTGTGTTATATAAATATTTCTATGTTATGACTAATAAACTTATGATCACAATAACGTGTTATGCTTCATTTATTTATGATCATTTTATATTATAATGCCTCATGATTTATTAATGATCACATAATTTATGTTTCTAATTTTTATTCCCAAAATGGATCTATGCTCCCCCATACCTTTTAATGTGTTTTATTGAGAAATTATAAGAGTTAAAGTGATTTATGATTTAAATAGAGGATTTTTAATGATGATTAAACATTGATTATGTACATGATTTATCATTTTCATAGTTCTGAAGACACTAAAGCAGAAAATATACTATTTAATTTGTAAATAAAATATTATGTACTGAAATTATTTTTAAAATCCGAAATGAATGATATTATGTTTCACGGTCTATATGAGGGAATGGTTTGGTAATTTATGGAAAATAATACTAGATAAAATTAGTGAAGACCCAAGTGAGAATTCCAAATATAAGAATAAATACTAAATTTTGATAAATTATATATTACTATCTTTACATGTAATAAAATATCTATATATATATAAAGAAACACATGAATGATATATCATAGAGTTACCATACTAAAATTAACCTGAGAAACGATTCAATGGTCTAAAATTTATCTTCACATGGTGTAAGGGTTGTGGGCCTAAGTGAAATCCTAGTTTGAAACTACCTAGGTATTTGATTTAGATATTTCACAAGATTAATTGCAAACTATTATGAAGGATATAATATATCGTTATTGAATATAATGATGTAATATATAACCCGTCATGTAAGAGAAATTTATATGAAAATGACTATGGATAACTTAGATCAAAACCTAGTACTTCCTACGATATGTCACATATTTCATTCCTTCTAAGATATTTGTTTTACATTTTATATTCTTATTGAATTATGAATTTTCACTACTAACATTCCCTTATTTTAGAATATGTATGGATATTTGTGGAACCTATTTGGAATAATTAGGAAAAGTTTATAAAAATGGGGTTAAATTTTTGATGAAGAAATAAAGGTTGTAATTATTAATGTCATAATTTGGTAATATATAAATAATTTCTTGTTTTTATTTTTTTTAACTTTTATCAATGATATTATATCATTAAATAGGGAATGAGATAATGAAAATGTTTCTTATAGATTTTAGATGAGGTCATAACAATTAATATTAGAAAAAATATATCAATTTTTATAAAATATTTTACAATCTTCAACTCACCAATAAGAATCTATTTTATCTATCTAAACCCATTACATTTCACAAAAAATTTTATTGGTCAGGGCATATTTTTTATTTAATTTAAAAATAATTTCAATTTCAAAACATTAGACAGGGAAAAAACAACCACGGAGAAAACCATTTCTTCCTTAATGATTTAGAATGTGTTAAGAATGATGAAGTAAATATAAAAATCATTAATGAAAACCATAATTATTTTAATTAATGTTATAATTATAATATTTTTAACATATCTATGAATAAGTTGAAATTTTAAGGTTTAAATTCATTTATGTGTGGTATAATGTGATATCCCATGATTTTACTATTTTCTTTATGATCCAAAAAATGTGTTTCTAAATTACTTACTTCAAAATAAAAATTCTGTCCGTATTTTAATTTAATGTAATTCCCTTTAAATTTATGAACTATTTTTCCTTTCTTAACATTTATATGGGTGTCAATTTTATAATATTATATAATATATGACACATGAACTATATAATAGAAAAAATTCATTATTAATATATTTCTATCATAAATATTAGAGGATAAATATTTCCATAATAATTGAATGTATTACTATGGGCCAACAAACACACAAAAAATTATACTAGATTAAGAAAATCTAGACTATATTTCTCTTAAAGGATCATAAAACCTACAAATAATAAAATAAGAAGGATAGAAAACATTAAGAACAAAATAAAAATTTTACGACATGATTCTTATGTGAGATTATTGAAAATTTTGAATGATGTTATTTAGTGGTATATATAAGAATTTTAATCCCAATATAACAATTGGAAAAATAATTATACTATTATGAATAGTAACTCAACTAAGAGGATAATAACCAAAAAAATGATATAGTAAAAAATCAATTGGTTGATTTATGAAAAATATATATAGAATTAGTAACATTATATAATCAAATAAAAGTGTTAAATATCCTTAAACAATATTTTATTAAAGTAAAAATTGATTTTATAATTAAAAAAAATATGTTCTATTTAAATTAAAATAAATTTGATACTAAATATAATATTTTTAATCCAAATTCTGTTTCATTAAATGGTTTTATAAAACAATATTTATTTTTATATAAATTTTAATACAAATTTATGTAACAAACATTAATTTTAAAAGGGTTTTAATACATGATCATGTATTAGAAATCATTATTTTATAATAAATAAGTATTTATTTAAATATTATGTCACCCATATTTTGAATTTAATTTTGAAAAAATTAATGTTGTTTTAGAAATTATAATGTTGATAATGTAAAATGGCATATTTTTAATAAGTTTATAATAATTTATTTTTTTGAAAAGTAATATATGATAATTACTGTAACATATTAAAGACTTAAAAATGGTGTAAGAAGTAATACAATGGATTTCTCACCAAAAAATTGGGGTTATCATTAAAATAATATATTATAATGTATTGAGTTTTTTTAAACCCATAATGAATGTTCCAAGAATTAGATTATAGATTATTATTCTAAGAGAGTTTCTTTATCAGCAACTATCAAATCCTCAACAACAATAATCTTATTATTTTTTATTTATGCTTATATAATATAATATTACTATAAATGACCCATTTCTAAAAAAAATTGCTTAAAACATGGTATTGAAATGTTATTTTTTATATAACACAGAGTACCAAACTATGTTTAGAAATTAATAAATAATTTTCCCTTTCTTGATACAAATAATAACCCATTCTCTTATTCCTCTCCAATACAAATACAAAGATCATCAATTTACCCTCATTTTCTCAAACTACAATCTTTAAAAAATATTATTTGTTTCAAAGTACCACATATAAATTTTCTACAATCCACCTTACAAGTAAGGTATTATATTCCCCGTAATTTTATTCACGTTATTCCTTTGTGATAATGTTTTTTATTCTCAATTTATTATGTATTATTATGTATATACTCATTTTATTATTACCCATTTAATTCCATATTAATAAGGTAATAGTTTTATCTATTATTAATCCCATTACATAATTCATTATGTATGCCTATTATACTATTAAAATCATTCATTTATGTTCCATTCCATAAAATTATTTTATGAATACCAATTTCTGCATCCTTCAAGGGTATTTACATAGATATAATAATAATACACTGATTAGAGACATTAATGTATGAAACCTGTTTTCCTTTATCATGGGATAAAATGAAGAAAATCATTGTTATGATGTATAATCTATATATCACACATAAATTAATAAATATAAATGGTGTAACCTAATATAGCTCTATATGAAAATAAAAATATTCATATATCTTTAAAACATTATTACATTATTATCTTACTTAAATGATATAGGTTATAAATACATTTAATCAGAAATATACATCATCCATAAAAAGAGTGTAGATAAAATCAAGAACCTAAATCCTAGGTGAAATATAAAAGGATAATCTATTTCATTCTCAAAGGGTGAAATATGAAAACGTATTTATATACACAAAAAATTCCTTGAGAGGGGAAAAATAAATTGTATTTTTTTAATAAAAACAATATATTGTTTTTTTCACATTTCTTACATATTTCATAACAATGGAAATGATGTTTCAAATGACACATTCAAAGATATTAGAAAATAATTTAAATATTTTGAAAAAAATGTTGTTTTAATTATAATAAATTTCTAACATAATTAATATTAAAAATTTAAAAAAACAATAATATTTAGAAAAAATTAATGAAATGTTATTTTAATATAGGAGAACTATTTATAAAATGTTATGTTTATTTATGAAATATATGGAAACAAATAATATGGTAAAATAATTAAATTATAAAAATGAAATATATTTGAGGATAAATAATTTGAAATATAAATATTATAAATAATTATACATAAATCGATGATGAATAACATTGCTATAAAAGTGAAATATCCAATCTAAAAAGGTATCACTGGGAGGGTTACCCATACCTTAACTCTTTTGTTTCTTGAGCATGTTACAATTCATTGTATAATAAAATTTTATTGATGTTTTTATAAATGTTTTTATTAATTTATTATTAGTTATTTTCATTCATTTAGTACATTTTTATTAATTATTCATCATCTATATAGTCTTAAAATATCAGTTTTTTAATGGTCCAAATTTGTTTCGGTAGGTGAGTCTAACTAACTTTTACTGTTAATGAGTTTTCATATCCAAAATAATAAAAGAATATAAATAAAGTGAATAAAAATATTTATATGTCTCATTTTTCATACATGGTATGTATAGTTATGTCTTGTAAACAACAAATTAATTAATTCACATGCTTATAATGACATTTTTCCAAGATGATTTTTTTTAATAATAATTTCTATTTTAATTATTTAAATTAATAATTCATAAAAATAACATAAATTTTTTATTTATTACAATTATAAATGTTATTTGGTATTTCTAATCTACAATTTTAAATATAGTTATTATAAATTACCATCATTTGTATCGGTTTTAAAACCAACCGAAACATGACTGTGATATAAGAACCACAAAAATCATTATTTCAATATAACACAATTATTACAATATTATAATAAAGTAACAATTATGTTAATATCGTAATAAATTTGGTTTAATATTGTTAAATAATGTCTTATAATGGAAATTTATTGAGGGGAAGATATTAATCACCTCAATGAATCTTGTTTTTACTTAAAGACCTTCTTTTATTATAGTCTATAAGACATTTTTAAATGAACATATGATATCAAAAATGAGAAAGGATTGTAATATAGGAAATTGAGGATGAATTTATAGATTAAGAAGAACATGTTCCCTTATCAAAATAGGGACATAAGGGGGCATGTTATAGATAAGAAACAATGACTTTTTCTCAAATACACATTGATTAAAGGTTAAATGATGTATGGTTCATGGGAAATATGAACACAAATTTTAAAAAAAATTATGTTCAATGATTTACAATTATAAAAAGTGATTAAAAATCATTAACGGGAATATTTATGTGATAATGTTTGAATACATCATTTGAGAAAAAATAATCATATCATATATAATTTTATATGATAACATGATACAATATTCTATCAAATATATGGAAATATTCTAGTGTATCATTGGATATAAGATATAACTGAAATAGAATTTTAATAAAAGGCCTCACATGGTTATTTTATATTAATTGTTTAATGTTTGAATCTATTTTACTTGATATCATTTATTACAAGAGTTTCATAAGATGTAATGTATATGAGAGGCAATGAATTTGTTATATAAAGGCCATAATCCCAGTATCCCATAGCTAGTGTTTTCTTTATTACAATAGAAGAAGATAAAAAGAATAAAATATTAAACAAAATAATTTTTTAGTAGTTCTAATAAACTAGATAAATACTTGAGATTGGAATTATAATTGAAAACATAAAATTCAAAAATAGTTTTCTAGGATAAATCCATTATTGGTCATATCGTATCCCTACATATAAATCACAAAAAAAACCTCATGGTATGATAAGGAAAATAGAACATAATAAATGAGAGATATAATATACTCATTAAGGGTTGGGGTACAATAGAAGTTATCATGAATAAATAAGTATAATTAATATATAAAGGTATGTAACTAAAACAGATTCCATTTAGTCAACAAAATGAGTATAATATGGAATAAATAAATGATGATCATATAAATCCATATAAATAATCACATGAGATTGATATATATCCACAAACTATATAACCAATCTAATAATCAAATGGAAATAAATAAATAATATCATAATGAGTGAATGTATAATGTTAAAAATCTGTAACATAATTGTAATACTATTCACAACACAATATAAATCTATGGTTAGAAACTCATTTAATTTGTCCAAATGATTTATCTCATGAGAGTTGTTGATGTGTCGTGAGTCTATCTATAACCAGTCACCACTTTTCACATTATAAATCAAATTCATTATTCAAATAAATTGTGTAAAACATAAATAACATAAACTTCCATATTGAAAAACTAATATTGGAAATGTTAATACTTACCCCATGAAAATAAACATAATCATAAACCATCTAGTGTAAAAAATTGAATGGTAATAAAATTGTACATCCCAATTCAAAAATATTAAAACCCATCGAGAAAAATAATAAGTTTGACATCAATACATCGTATCCCAAATGGATTATAAGTAAAATAAATGTTTTTTTCATCGATGAGTATAAGTTCCATGATTATATCCTTCAATACATTCCTGAAAAAAAATCATTTTTCATTGAAAATTACTTTTCTAAACTAAATGTTCATTTTTTAAAATACTTCTTTTGTATTATATTTGAAATTTATAAAATTATATTTAAAAAATTGAGTAGTTGTATAAAAGTAAATTATGTTCATATAGTATATGCTGTAAAAATGATACCTTTATCATTTTAAAAAAATAACATTAAATTTTTTTTTGGAAAAAAATAAATATTACATTAAAATATTTTTTTACAAAAAATATTTAATAAGACATTATTAAATCATTTTTATAATTTTGGAAAAAAATTTAATAACATTTTTTGAAGAAAGGGATTTTTTTTAAAATAGATTTTCGACTGAAGAGAGAAAAAATGTCAAGTTCTCTTTAGAACATTTTATAAACAATATGAAATGTAATATATTTTAAAAATTGTACTATTACATGAAAATATTCATGAATAACAATATTATAAGTAAATGTATTTATTTTTAGAAATAAATATTTAATAATTCCCCCCAATTCACAATTAACTAAAAACAACCCTGAATAATGACAATATTATGGAATAAGCCCTTACCAGATTGGTAAAAATAGAATCATAATACCTATATAAGAAATAATTTCAAATGAATGGTTATGTACCATAAAGAAAAATAAATTCATGATATAATTTATTACAAGGGGAATTATATACAACAGTCAAAGGAATAAGTGATGAATATGATATATGTCTCATGAAAGTAAAATTTAGACAACAACCCCTACCTCGTGATCAACTTCCTTCATATGTATATGAACATACAATATAATAAATACATGGTGATTATTCATCAATTAATGAATCATTATATATTATCTCATAAAAAAAATTATTTACATATTGTCTTTTTTGACCTGTTTGTCAATAACTCAATGTTAAAATCTTTATTTTGGGTGATAATTGTATCATTTTTCATGTATGTTTTAGTTCATTAATTTTGGATCATTGAATTTTATTAATGTTACATAATATAAATTAATTTGAAAAAAATTGTCTCATATGTATTTAGTATATAATTATTTATAACAATCTATTAATTTTATAGATAGAAAATGGATTTCACTGTTCATAGAGACGGTATGATGTATGTACACATGAACATTGTTTCCATTTTTTGTGATGGATTAATTTAAAGAAAAATGTATATTATTTTATCTTTAATGAAAAATTATTATTTCATTAAAATTATTTCAATTAATAAAAAAACCTTATTACCACCCATTTATAAATTATGTGAACAACATTTAACATTGAAAAATGGAAGCTCTAGTCTACACGTACACACTACAACGTTATATATTTTTATAGTATTGAAAGGTAATATGATAGATGAGATATAGTATTTCCATAATTTTTTTAGATAATAAATATCACATATATATGTTCACATTAATCTTACAACCTTTCTATAAATCATATGCGATATTCGAATCACATCGCTTCGTGAGGCGATAGTCCGCCACACACATGGGTGACATTATCATATCCCCCACAGAATTGAAAGAAAGATGTTTTATGTGATATAATAATTATTTATGTAAAATAATTTCTTAAATATAATATCCATATGTTACATCAATCATTTTATAGAGTATCGATATGTGGTGATGGAAAACCCATTATATCATTTCGCAAGGAGGTCATCCTCCGTACATACAATCAATGGTTTCTTTTCCCATTTTATGGAACTGTATATGGATAGGTTTTATTCCATTAACATAATAAAATCCAAATACAAATTATATAATTTTTTAATAAATTATCATTTTTTATGAATGTTTGAAGAATTTGGAAGAATAAAAAAAATAAATATGCTCTTTTAATAATTTTGAATCTTATTTATAGAGCCTCTCTAGGATTATAGATAAAAAATCTATTATTAGGGATTAATATGAAAAATAATTCCTCTATGAAATTGGTAAGTAATTTAGGATGATATTTGGGTAGGTATTGGCAGATCCCAAATATATTTAAGTTTGGAATGTGATGCGATATTATGGATTTTATATGTGGGGGAGATAACCCGCATGGAATTTTTAAAAACATAATGTGATAGACACGTTTGTATCATAATTTTATAATATAAAATTCGTAATTTTATAATCATAAAGAATAAAAGTTCTATATATTCTTATAAAATGGTTTTCGGAGAATTTTTATGTCATTTTAACCAATATCTTCATATTTTAACCCTTCGTAAAACCCATTTTTACCATAGTCATAGTAAATAATTTTTAATTTTTAGACAATTAATTATAGTAAAATATTTACCTAAAATTGATAAATAATATAAATTGTTTTTATTAAAAATATAAAATATGTTTTTCCAAATTCAACATATATAAGTGGAAAACGAAGTTTTGAAACAAAGAAAATTTTCATAAGTATAGAATGTTTTAATATATGAATTAAAAATTAATTTGACTCCAATATACTAAATTAGTTAAATTATAATATAATTAAACAAATTTAACTTCAAAACTAATTTTTTATATAATATAACATTGTGAATAATTGAAAATAAATGTAGTTTTCAATAAAAATTAGTATTTTCACTATTCAGAAAAACAATTTGAATTTTTAGAAAAAATAAAAAGATCCATCCAAAGAGAATATTTATATTCGTATTTGTGAAATGAATTTCTTTTCATCAAAGTGAGGTGGCTATAAAACTTCATTGAATTCGATCCTACTGTGACCTGACGGACCAATGGATGACGTCTTTCTCTATCATCGATGTCACTACCCCATTTTCAAGGTTTTGTATTGATTGACGGTGAGAACACTACTCAGAAGGTGGAGGTTCCTACATCGAACAGTGTTGGTCGATCAATGTAGCATCAGGGTATCTCTGACCTGAAGTCTGTGGATTCATTGGGTGCTGTGATGGTGGCTCCAAGACCTACAGTTGCTACCCCTGAAATTTCTGTGGGTGTCAGAGCATATCTGAAGAACATGAAGGATCCATCCCCAATAATTGGTTCTATGAACATATTTTCTATATTTAATGGATTAATATGCGACATTATCAGGAATGGTAACATCACTCATGTTATATCTGACCCCAGTATTGTTTCATAGAGAATAAGGATTAGAGAATTATTTATCAATGGGTGTCTAGTTTCTACAAATAGCTCTTCATTGTAGAATGTTTGTGATATTTCTTCCAAACACTCAAGAATTTGTTAACGGAAGGGTTTTGATTCATTTCATTGGGCCATGGATTATTACATTTTTTTCTTTACATCAGTGGTTTCGAAGATTAATCCATGGAGCTTCAGTTCAATTTCACTAAGTCGATATTCTTGCACATCCATGACTGGGATTGTTCTTCTAACCTACTAGAGGTTGTCCATTATTCAATACAGGTCTGGGATAATTTTTTTTTCTGAATTTTATTTTATGGAACCCTAGAATCCTCTATGACATTGCAATTCCCATTGAGGTTCCAATTAAATTTGACAATAAAACTAAAATTAGTAGATTTGGGCATTACGAATGTTTTTGGGTTGAGGTAGAGATGGTGTTAGAATTAGATGATCGTGTTTTCAATTCCACTGAGGATAATGAGATTGAACTGAGAATTTAATATGAAATGATGCCACATTTCTATGTGAATGGTATGACTATTGTTCATGAGGTGAGGAGCTATAAGAATAAGGGTGTGGCACATGGTTCCATTGATAGAACAGTGATGTCTAGTTTGAGAGATGATGCTATGGGTACTAGAACTACACTGCAAAATAGTGGTTTACAAAGACAAGGTAATGTGATGCACGATAAACATGGATAGAAACCATATAGATCAGAAACTCATGTAATTTGCTACATTGGGGAAGGTTAATTACCTTCAAATGGTGGACAATGCGTGAAAACAAGGGCTGAAATCGTGGAGATATGGGATGATAAGATTGATGTTGGGGACAATTTGGTGTTGGGAGCTCCATATGACTGTCGAAATATACTTGGTGATGTTGAAATTTCTATTGGTAATGCAGATGGTGGAACTCAAGAAACACCAATGGATATTCAGTCTCTTGATGAGGATCTTATTCATGAATCTGTTGATCAATATCTACAGCAAGAGTGTCTAGTTATGGTAAAAGGCCATGAGGGAAATAAAATATCTATGGATTCATAAAGATTTTAGATGGTATAGCCTAGAAAATAATGAAATGATTTTCATGCCTTGCTATGTATTGAATAGTCTGTTATTCCTTTGGACCATGTCTCTAAGGTCGCTCATTCTATTGTAGATGGTTGTACTGATATTGAAATGGATATGATAACACCTTGAAAAGATGATCAGTTGGATGAAGGGGGTTTAAATCCTTAGACAGATATGCATTCTGACATAGCCTAGTTGACACATGGGATATTACCAAACATGGTTGGGGATGAAGTTCAACATAAGGAATAGACATAACATCCAGTTTTTCTTTAATATCATCATAAATTCATATGCATATTTTGGAAAGGAATCATTTTAGTATTTCATTCATGCACGTAAGGAGACAATGCAAGTCACCCACCCAAAAAGGTCAAGAAGGTGAGCCTCCATTGAAAGGCATTGAGAAAGTTTTATCTGATTGGTTCTTTTGTAGTTGGAGGCCAACATTTATATGATTGTGCCAGCGGTATTTGGCTACAATGATTATTTAGTGGCTCAAAAGATGCTTCCACTCAATTTTTAGGATGGATTTCACTCTAACATGAAGATTAATTTCTATGACATATCTTGGAAATGTAGAGTCCTGAAGAATACTTCTGAGTCTTCATCTGAATCATCATCTAATAAACATTACCTTCCAAATACATGGCAGTGATGTCGACACCCAAAGGGATAGGGTATATTACCTAGGAATTTGGGATCCCATGGTAGTCGGATGAATCAATGTTTTTTTTGTGTCGGCATTAGGTGTCATTCTTGTCTCGGTCCACTGTTTTACCGTTTATTTTCTTAATAAATTTTTAGTCATGGGTTTTCTTTTTGAGCCCATGGCTGATCCTTTGGAGTATAATAAATTATTATGGTGTTATATTGTATTCTAATCTTAATGTTGTGTCTTAAACATGCTATGGAACATGATTCTTTTCATTTTGATGTTTTGGGTGTTTCACATGTGATGAAATAATAAATGGTTTTGGATTTATCGATGTGCTTTGTAAAAATTAAGTAAATGTTTCATATAGATAATGGAAATCCCATTTATTATATAAGTAACCCCTAAAATTGATATGTTTTTTCAACATTAATTCTATCATGATGATCTCATTTTCTAGACCTCTTTGAGACTATCCATCCATAACATATATAGAAGTTATATCATTTTTATTGAATATTCATTACATCACATAATAAATCACACCCAGAACCTATATGATTATTTTATTTACTGATTATATATATAAAAAACTTATTTTAAATACATTATTCAAAATATCTAAGATATAATCTTCACAGATGATAATCATCTATAGATATAACACATAATACCCTTCTTCATTACCCTGAGAATGGAAATATACGAAACAGTAAGCTCAGAAACTCAATAAGAGCTGAACATGAGGCATATCAATTGAATATCATGAGTGAACATAAGATGAATATGTGGGAATGGAAACATAATCAATATATATTAACATAACATATAGAAATAATACTTAGTTAACATGGATCATAAATCCTAAATCAAAATATAACGATTTTGATAAAATTTTCAAAATGCAGCATAGGAATATAGAATCATGAGATAATTATAATAATCCTTGGAAATAGAAAACAAGAATGTGGAATAATATATAAATAAAGTATATTAATGTGGAACATTAAAAATAATATAAATTAATTTCATATTTCCTAGAACACTATCAAGACAATAATCACATAATCGACAGTCCCATAACAATGTGAATTGATATCACTACCCATTCATATAAAGAACATGAATTGAGATCACTCTCCATTATTCTATAAGTCATTAATTAGATATAATTATCTATATAATTAATTTTCAGTATATATATTTCTAGACCCTCTCATTAGATAAAACAGAACCATTTATATATGTGTGACACAAGAATATGAAAACATTCACAATTCAGTCATTCATGAATAATACTATGAAACAAAAATGAGATTCACAAACATTTAAACAAGGTATGGTCTTATACCATCATAATGCGTATGTAGGATTATATAATATGATCTTTCACTCAGTGAATGCTAACAGATAAAAATGGATTATTAAATTGATGAAAATTATTTTGCAATAACCGAAATAAATGTTTTGGAAATAAAATAGAAATATCCATTATTTTGTAATAGCTTTTATATAAAAATGAGATAAAATATAAATAAATAGTTTTAAAATAATAAATTAAAATTAATTTTATAATGACATTGAATAAATTTTACATTTTTTAAAGGTAACTATATAATGAAAATTGATGAAAACGATTGAAGAATGTTACCATGACAAAAAGGCTAAAAATGACTACATTCATCATTTTTTGAAATAAATTAAAAGTGAATAGTAAATTACCTTATGTGATCATATTCATAGGAAAAATTAAATATATAATGGAATATGAAAATATTTATCATAGTTCATAATATTTTTTTATGATAAAATAAGTGATAATTCATCTCTGCTAATGAGCATCATTTTGATTGAATTGTGAACCATGTCGAGGTGAAATGGTAAGGATAAATAAAAATCATAGAAATAACCTAAGGATACGAAAACATATTCCATTTTATAATGAATGTAAATAACATTTATCTGAATAATAATTTATACATTTTAATTTACAGAAACAAAGTGAGGTTTGAAAATAATCCTTCACATTTTCTCCAAACTTCCATGAATGTACATAAACCTCTTTTATAATAAACATAAACATCTTATCAACATATTTAAAAAAATTACATATATCTATAAAATTTGATAGAATTTAGTTTCAATACTCTAATATACATATATTAGTCGGTTATTGTGTATTATCATCATTAGATATTAGATGTTTGGTTTATTTTGTACTAGTATTGTAGTGGTGATGAAAATACACATTAATGGAAAGAAAATTCATCATCCATATATTATATTTTTTTAGAGAATCTTCATTTTTCCGTTATTTATGACTTCCCACATACATATGAAATATGGAAAGGGTGTGGTTTATGATAATTGAATCAATGATGAGTATGTCTCAAGTAATTTATGGATAACAACATGTTAGTTTATAATGACCATTCATTTTTTGTCTCACCATTCTATAAACATATTTATGAAATAAATTTATTATTATTAAAATATATTATATGTGATATTTTTTTACTAATAAAAAGTATAAATAGTGATAATAGTATAAAATGTTCCATGTTAGTGGTTTACATGACCAAAATAAGAACAATATAAAAAGGAATAGCTATATGACAAACCATCACATTATTAAACATTAATTCATGATCCATTCACTTAATAAAAACCCTAATATGACAATTATTGAGTATTTTGGTAATTATGTGTTATACATGACTGCATAAAATTGGGATTTTTTCGATGTTATTGAAATCTTCATTAACATGCTCGTAATTTTCCATCATCCTTAAAACTAAATGGGATAACCATAGGACATAGATAAGAAATGGTTGAGCTGTAAAGCTCAATAAGGGAATAAAAAATAATAAAATAAAATAATTGTTAGATGTTATAAAATAAGAATTTATATATGATATAAAAGTGGTGATAATCATAAACATAAACAAAGAGGAATGATATAACATGATAACATAAAGGCAACATGGGAAGGTTGAAACATAATTAAACATAAAATCATTAATATAGGTTAGGGATAATCTCATAGACATTGTAAAATGGTTGAAAAAGTCCAATAATGAATTAGGTTCACTATATAATCCCATAAAAGATGTATCATGAGACTAATACTTTATCCATTGTATTGGAATAATATATGTTTTTGGGTGAACCAATCCCTTTCACATCATGTACATACATAAGTGTTCCACAGAAATAATACAAAATACGGTTTTATTTAATGAATTTTAAAACCATGGCCATGGAGTGTGGGATACATACATGGAATCCACCAATTGATGAAGGATATATACATCTAGGTAAGTACCCTTGAGTGGAAATTGGGGGTGGGGTGGATATTCACGATGCAATAGTTAGACATGAAAAATCATACTGGAATTTCGACAATATTACAGAAGTACTTAAAGATACATAAAATCATATAATAATATTCAAATGTGTGTATCATAATTTTTATAACAAAAGGTATGTAATTGGGATTTGTTAAAACACATCTCAAAAATAGTAATTTGAAATCCAAATGTATAAAATAGAGGATAGGCTTGGATAATGGTGATAAGGAGAGAGCTCCTTTTTAAATTTAGACGTGGTAATAGAATAGGTAAATTCCATAATGAGAGAGAATAAATTATAAATAACTATTAGTAAATAAATTGGATAGTATTGAGATATTTATATGGTCATAAAAACTTGTCTAACTGATTTTAAAAATTCTAAAAACACATATGATGATTGAATTGAAAAAAAAGATAGAGAGGTATTTTAGGTTGAGATGCTGATTCCACAAGATTAGGAGGAGTTTCATGATATTTTTTTGAACCTATGTAATTATATAGATATTTTAATAGAGATTGATGAAGTTCTAAAACGTTTTTAGTGATGTGTAATGGGATCTTCGGTGGGTTTTTATATGGAAAGAGAGTGAAGTTCTATATTATATCCCAAACAGAGGCTTTAGACTCTATATAAGATTGTAATGAGAACAAAATTACTTATATTAATCCATGAGTGAAATAAATGGGTATTAAATCATTTTAGATTAATATTTAGAACATTACAAAAATATATGTCTGAGGATCGTAATAGTTTAGTCATTTTGGAAACATCAAAACCAAATCTTCTCTTCTAGTGACATATCTTAAAAATATTCCATAAAAATCTCCACCTTTATTAATTCAACCTAAAAAATTTCTTCATAACATAGGGAAAGGAAAAAATAATGGGGGTGAGATTAGTTGTTGGGTTAGGATAAATAAATGAAATGAATAAGAATAACATGAACAAAAGGGTATGGAACTTGAGAATTTCATCTGAAGATAATCCCCTACATATTAGATATCAGAATAAGGATTGTTTTTCATAATAAGTGAATCATAAGATAATAAATAATATAATACATGAAATCATAACATATGAATAAAACATGGGATTATGAAAACCACATAAGTATATAATATGATTTCCATAGTAGCCATTGTATCACTTCCAAGACCATATTAGTGGCATTATTTCACTCCCCATGCCATCTTGGTACTCATTGTTCACTCCCATGGAAATCTTAGTAGCATGTGTTCACTCATCATACCACCTTGGTAGTCATGGTTCACTCCCATGGCCATCATAGTAGTCAAGGTTCATTCCCAAGACCATCTTATTCTCTCTCATGATATATAAATCTTTACCCAATGCATTGGAGGGCTATATAGGTCCCACCCATCTCATTATGAAATCATACATACATGTTCCAAAAATTCATAAACAATCATATCATAACACATGGAAATAAATGGTTTTCAATAAAGTAAAATCATATCATAACCTATAAAAAAAATACTTGATTCATAATCATTTCATCATAAGCATAAACCATGAAATGAAGAATGTTTTAAAATAATATAACCCATGAAAGTGAAATGAGTTTCATAATCACTATTCCAAGAAAAAAATTAACTATTCATGATAAATATGATTGAAAATTTTGTATCATTTCATAGAAGGGTACTAGTAACATCAACAAATGTCATGTTCGGTGGAAAATATCTTTGAAAGATAATATGAAAATATTTCTTGAAGAAAATTACCATTATTTTTTGAAAAAGGATATTTAAAAAATAAAAAACATCTGAAAACCATTTTATTGAAAAATACATTAAATATTATAATTAATTCATTAAAAAACTTTTGGAAACCTTTTTCATTGAATAATATAAAAAGATATTGAAATAATTTGGAAAATAATTTTCATTAAAAGCATATAAATGGAGGTTGAAAACTTTTTCAAAACCATTTATTTGAAAATAATTTTCAAAATTATAAAAAAGGCCTGAAACAAATTGGAAAATAATTTTCCATGAAAAAATATAATGTATACCGGAATTTTTTTTTTAAAAAATTTCCTTGAAATATAATTTTAAAAAATATTCTCTGAAAAAATCCCATTATATAAATGAAAATGAATATTCAATGAAATGATGGTGGGTCAATCCGTACATCCCATATGAGGTATAACAGAATATTCCTTTTACACTGTAAAAAGGATAGAAAAATAAATTGTTCAGAAAGAGACAAGAAGATACCTTTTAAAAAATTGGTAAAATAAAAAAATTGTTAATTTTTTTACAATTATTTTAGTATAATAGAAAAATATTCTTGGATCCATTTTATAAAACATAGTTTTCTGATCGAAGAGTGGGTAATGTCATACTTTCTTAAAAAAAATTCATTACTATATTATTTACAAAAGATTAGAAAGATGGGTCGAATATATGATTAAATCATAAATAACTATAAGAAATGAAATTTCAGAAATTTTCATGATATATATATTATAATAGTTTGCCTAAGGAAGCATGAACATGAACAATCTCGAAAAGCGATGAGATTGTCTCAATAATCTCTAATAACTTGGTAACATTGGATTATACCCTAAATGTAATAATCATAGATTAAATAATGCATAAAATATCATTGAAATAAATAAGATCAAGAAATAACATTTATAATGGATGTATATACACCTCTAAAGAAATATTGGTGTATAACACAACATGAGTCTCAAAGAAGGAAAATCGAGACAAAACAATTTTACCAATTTTGTATCTTTCGAAAATTAAACCCCATGAAAGAAAGAGCATAAAATGGATATGTGAATGCCTATATGTTTATCTATAATATAAATATAATTCAATTATGGGAACTATATACACCACACAAAAAGTAATAGTGTAAAACATAGCATGTATATCACAGAAATAAAAAGTGAGATGAAATCTCCTTACCTTGTGTCTTGACTCTCATCGTACTCATTCAAACCACCTGTATAATAAAAATAAATTTTTTATAAATATTTTAATGAACCATATTATTATATCTAATACCATATATTTTTTTTATGACATTATATTACCCGCTTGTTAACAACCTTACGGTAAGGTTTCACTCTGAGTAATATTCAATTTATTCTTCGTATGAGTCTTAATTTGTTATATCATTGGTACTTATACTTATATCATTATTTAAAGAATTTAAAAATGATATATATATCATAAATATACATAATACGTTATTTATAATAATATATATAATATATATGTATGAAATGGAATACACCATTCAGGGTTACGATGGATCATACGTATACATGAATGTTATTTCCGTTTAATTTTCATGTTGAAAGAAAAAAAGTAAAAGAAATATTATATATATATAATTATTAAAGTATCATTATTAAATCATATATATCATACATATTCATTAAAATCATCCTTAAAAATAAGGGTAGTTTATTAAAGAATCATATTGATTTGAAGCGGCGATAGTCCACACTTTCTGAAACGAAATTATCATATTAAAAAAATGGAATGTAAAAAAATATGTGGTGTAAAAAATAATAAGTAAGATTAAATAATTAATAAATTTGTTATAATTGATAAATAAATATATTTTCCATTCTAATTTTCACCATGAGATGTGGAAACGGAAAAACTAAACAATCATCGTTTAGTGAGGCGGTAGTTCATCGTGCACATGAACAATATGTTCGTTACCTACTAGATGTCGGTGTGTGTAAGTGTATATGGAACCCTTTGAATAAATACAAAATATTATATTTAATATAATAGTGTTTTTATAAAATCATGTAATAAATATAGTGTAGTGGGTGGATAAATAAAATAAAATAAAGGATCTTGGGGGAAGATGATACCTCTTAATCGGGTTACTCCTTTTGGTTTGTGTCAAAAGGATTTTATGGATTTCATTCATCCCAATGGATGATGACATGAATATGGGAGGGATTTTGTGATGTTTATTGGATATAAATTTTAGGATCTTAACATTTTTGACAGGTTTGAAGATGAGTTATAGGTTGTGTCTTTTTATCATGAAGGAAAAGGACTCATTTGGAATTTTTTTAAACAAGTTAGGTGTACACATGTTCATACATACAAAAATACATAAAAAAAAAATAAATCAATAATGGAAGTTTTATGGACTAAATATGTCCATAAAAATGGTTTTGGACTTGTTGGTATGTCAAATTTTGCCAAGATATTAAGGTTTAGTCCCTAATAAAGATTAATTTGACCTTAATCATTCTGAATAATTTTAATCACATTTACTAGTCTTTTTTGGTAAAACATTAACATGATATAATTATAATATAAATATTATACTTATTAAAAAAATTACCAATATTATTTTAATTTCAATTCACAGAGGAAGAAGAATTAACATTAATGATAATCTTGTAGATGGGATGAAATAATGAGTTTATAAAGTTCAAAAATGGTCAAAAGTTTGTTAAGCTTTTATATTAAATTTCAATGTGAAATTTACTATAATGATCTATGTTATATTAATAGATGTATAATTTATATAATTTAACGTTTAAAATGTTTAATGTGTAATTTAACATTAATAATTATTTACCTAAAAAAGATGTTATTATCTAAAATGTAGTAATTTTAACAATTCATCAAAAATGATGTTTCCTCGAAAAATCCCAAAAATTCACCCAAATATATTTTAGATATCAAAGATTCAAAAATGAATTTTATTTTACAAAATTAAACTTATAAATGTTTATTTTTGTTCACTGAAGGATAAGAAAATCAATTAATGCGTGAAAACAATATCTTTAATCATTTAAATACTTTACAAAAAAAATTCATTATCAATATATTTTATTTATATAATAAATAAATAAATTAATTTTATTTATTAATATTCATATTACTATGTTTTAATGGCTATGTTGTGACTAACATGTTAAAATAATTATAACAATAAAATGATGTTTTGTAGAAACCCAGTATTTCATGTAACAAACTCCAACTCGATGTTGTGTGTAGCACAAGACAAATTAGTGTTTCGTGTAGCGAAATCCAAGTTGGTTCCATGGTACAAGAATGTTTGAATTTTTGTTTTAATATATATATATATGTGTGTGTGTGTGTGTGTGTAAATATATATATATATATATATAACTATTTCTACTGTCACGTGAAATGGAAAATATTAAAGTGTTAAATTAATTTGAAAAAAAATATATTTCAAAAAAACTCTTGGAGATACATTTTACCCTTTTAAAATGATTTTTTCCAAAAAAATTCACTTGGGGTTTCAAAGGATTAATATTTGAAATTTACTTTCATAGAAACCAACATCGAAAAAATGAATATTGAAACAAGCATTATAAATCAAATGTGGGAACCATAACGGTTACCCTAATGTGACATACAATTAGGTTTCCAAATTGTAGAACAGAAGTTGGGTGTAAATATTGTATATGGTGGAAAATGTAAATATATATAGTTGTTTATTGAGGATATTAATAAAAAACATGTGAATGATCAAAGAAAAATTTAGGGCCTCAAAGATATAAATGTGTGATGATTTATAATGCTGATGGTTTAAAAATAATAAGGTATTAGGATAACATTTTTTTATCATTATCCTATCTTTGAGAAATTATATTATTGAAAAATATTGTGAGGAAATATACTTACTTCATATATTTCAATAAATAAAATTTCATTCTTTGTTTGTGATTTTAATTATTTCTAATTCATCGTATATTTTTAAAAATCGATGTATAAAAGTAAACATTGAGGTCCAATGCCCAAAAATACTCTTTTAGAAGTTATTAAGACCGACAAGAGAATGAAAAGTATAAATATTTATCAATTATTATTCCTAAAAATCATCATTGTTAATCTATAAACATAAAAAGTAACACTTCTATTTCATCATAAATAATTAATAATTAAAAACAAATATACATAACCAGGACATCGCATTGTCCACTGGTATCAGTGAAACCCTTATCATCCTTCAATCATGGGTTCAAGACCCACATCCTCGAAGGACATGACTGGTTGTCACCCAACATACATGATTACCTTTTATAAAAGCACACTAATATAATTTCCTTATTAAGATGGACATCCTTGAAATAAGGTTACTCACTAAATTGTCTTTTAACCATATTTTTCAATACAATCTCAATACATAAATATTTCTTCCAATGTTTACATTTAATATTTCACAAAAAGATAACATTATAACCTTTGGAAAATATACAAATCCAAAACTGTAGAAATAAGGTCACGAAATCAACTTAACACTGACCCCCCATATGTCACAAATTTGTTCTTGGTTGTTATATTCCAAACATGATAATACCCTCATAGTAAATTCTCTTGGAACATCTTAATAACTAGAATTTCCACAAATCCTTTTTCAAAAAAATCCACGCTTCCTTATTCTATAGGTTATTTGATATATTCGATAAATCTAAGAAGTTTTCAATTTCATCCATGATAGCATGATGTATATGTAAATATTTCCTTAATTAGTTCCATGAAAATCAGTACTATCCAATTTTCTAATTTATATCTGACAAATATTTATCCAAAAAAATTCTTAAAATAGTGAACATATTGTGGGAATTTTTTCCCTTAATCATGTGATTTCAATGGACATCACCTTTCCATTTAATAAATTTTCAATTCCATCAGATACATTCAATATATTCTTTTAAATCCAGAGAAAATCTCATAAACTGAACAATCCTTATTTATTTCGCCTTCCATAAAACATAATTCATGAATCAAAATACATAAATTATTTTATTATTCCACTTCATATATATTCCATTTACAAATCTTCCTCATTATATTACACAATACCCCTTTCCTTTCACATTTCATCGATAGTATCATCAATATCTTCAATATAATCAATACTCATACCTCCATGTTGATCCTCCTTAAATGAATTCCTCTTGGGAAATTGAGTAGCATAATGACCATTTATTCCAAACATAAAACACATAACCATTGATGATGTCTTGGGGATACTAATTTGGCCATCCATTTCTCTAATGAAACTCATCATTTTTCCTTGTAGTCACTTGCTTTTTTCCCTTATTTTCCATAGTCAAAACATCTTCTTTATTCCTCTAAAACATTAACTTTGGTGATTTTTTCCACATTATTGACATAAAGGAAACAAAATATTATTTCATCCATGGTCTCAATTACCCAAAATCTCAACAAACACCTTCTTTATCATCCTTGGTGATTATGAGAGTTTGTTAAGGTACATGATGTTAATTATGTTCCATGAAAACTGAGTAGGCAATATCACAACATCTTCCACTCTAGTGAATTTCCCAGTTGACTACACATCAAAAAATTATTCATCACATTTAATACTAATCCAGTTCTTTCTATTTTCCTTCATTTAATAAAAAAGAAACATTGTGTGAGCATTTCTTATCATTCATGGAAACCAAATTGTCATGAAAATAATTACATAAAAGATGTATAAATCATCACACCTTTATTAATCTATGAAACCCTAGGTTCATCCTAGCTTTTTCATTTCCATATTATATCTAAATCCTTCATGATGGTTTGTAAAGAGTATTATTAATTCCTATATCATATCCCCTAGTTGTATCAAACCAGGTGTGCATCAAGGCCTGTTGTTGTGTACCGAAATACCCTGAGTCATGCATGGAACAACATGTAAGAGTTGTTACCCCAAGTTACATATATTCCATAGACACATCCACTTATAGTATCAAGACATGTATATATTTCAAGGAAACCCTCAATCTATCCTTTACCAAAATTAGAACACATTTTCTGAAATGTTAACACATCCTTATACATATCCTTATAGACATCCTTAATCATATACTAATAAATATAACATGGGATCTCAATAAATTTTTATCATCCTAATTTCCAAAGGATGGGTAAACCATTCCTATGATAACAACTATATAAACCCATTCATTCCATACATGGATATTATATCATTTTAAATTAATATTCCATACATTACAAAAATAAACTCATGAGGATCATAATAGTTCGGTGTATTTTGAAACATGGAAAAAGTCATTTATCCTGGTGAAATATATTCAACATCTCCCATAATTATGTCCACAATTAGTACTTATACAATTCTTAAAAACCTGGGGAAATAAAACATAAGAAAGGGGTGAGCTTATATTCTTTATAATGGTAAATAATGGAAATGCATATGAATAACCTAAACAAAAGGGTATGGAACTTGAGCATAGCATTTGAAGATCATTCCCTACATATTAGGGATCATAATCCAGATTTTCAGTTCATAAGATATAAATCATAAATAAATAAATAAAATAAGCCATAAATGAACAATAAATTAATAAAACATGTGATTGTGGAAAACACAGAAGAATATAATATGATTTCTACAGTATCTAAGGAATTACAATAATGACTATATTTATTGTATGGGTTTACTAACCATACTATCTTAGTAGTCATATGTCACGACCCATCCCAGATGGTCCCATTCCATGACTACCCTAAGCCTGCCTCCGATAGGCTAGGGGATAGAGACTAGCACCAAGTTGGAATATCCTACAAATTGAGGGAATTTTCCAATGTATCTATACCAAATCACAAATCTCTCTGCCCAAAATGTAGAAATGTAAAAACACTATGTAGAAAATTCATGAATACACTAAGATAACAACCACCGAGTATGGAAGTAGGAAAATTGAAAAGTAAATAGGGTCGGAATACAGGACCCCCAAAGGAAAGAGTCTGAAAAATTTAATGCACAACTTCCTGAAGATCATCCTTATAAAACCCTACCTAAAGGGTAAGTGTGGGACAACCGTTTGAATCCATATGAGCACACCATGTCTATCTGATCACTCTAAGCACTACATGGTCCTTTTCCACCTATGACACCATCAAAGCATCGATCATCCGCACAAGACAAGGAATTTTTGGCCAAATACAATGAATGGGTGAGTAAATAAATACTCAGTAGGACACCCTGAAACCATGAAAGAGTACCACTATGTATTACATTAAGTGTACAATATGGTAAACACATGAACTATACCACAAATCAAACACACGGAGTACACCATAAAGGAAACACATGATGTATACCATAAGGAATTACACGAAGTATTCCATTAAGAATATTTATAGTCATATCACACATGTATATTTCTATAACACTAAAAGCATGGTAATCAGATTTAGTCGACAGAACACCCAGCTTCAATAACACATAGTGTCGATAACACACAGTGTCATAACACCCGTAATGTCGTTAACACATGGAGGGTCGATAACAAATTGATTGTTGATAAAAAATGGATTTTCAATAATCCATTAAGCCCTCAACTCACATAGACACCATGTCACATAGTAACCAAGTCACAAAATCACACAGTTCCAAAATCACAGCCGGCTACAGGATTCCACTCATAGTGCACTTATACTGATAGAACCTACTACACAAGCCATTATGCCATATTCCAACTTCCCCCGAAAACTCACTTTGAGTATCTAAAAAGGATTATATCATCACAAGGGTCCCAAATCTATAGACATATTGTCAAATAGACCTTTTGTTTGAATGTTATGGTCATTTTAGTGAAAAATTACGACCCGGGTCTGGCCCGACCTGTCGACCCGACCCAGTCTGATCGACCAACCCAGACTGTCTTGGTCTAACATGCCACTAGGCCATTGGACCCAGCATATCAAACTACTAGAGTGACCTGGACTATCCATCCTATCCCTCTGTGCAGGCCAATCCGATTTTTTCGTAAGCCGCCGACCCAACCCAGCATGCCCTGTGAACCTAGTGCCACTACAGTCAGTGCAGATGACCACCATGTACTTGTCCTCCCCCGTAGCCTCCAATACCGGGAGATCTATGTGGACCCAGCCATATATGTGGCCCCTCACCACTGCATCCTCGGTCACTGCCCACTACCTCCCCCATTTTGTGCTCCAATTCAGTCCCACCTGGACCACATTCTGTATCCGCCATCAGCTGCCCCACTGATGGCCCTTCCACATCGTGCTCCGCATAAACATCCCCCCAATTTTCCATGCCTCACCCCTCCTCTGGCCACCTTACCAGTGGCCCAATATTCCCCCTGCATGAACCGTCTTGAGCCACTACTCATGTCACCACCTATCATGATTACACCTCCACGATGTCATTGGGATGTCGAATCACCAGTCTTGAGTTTGTGTTCAATGGATCGAAGGTGAAGTGATCCTCTGATAATGTTTTGTAAAGAATTTGGAAAACCTAAAGATTGGGGGGGAGATTAATGCATTAGAATACCCAAATAATAGAACTAGACCTTGTTCATGAAATCCTCGATTTGTTCATTTTAGAACGAGGAGCAGAGATGGAATGAATCAAATCTCTTTAACAAATTAAATACAGATAATCAACCCGCAGAAATTATCCACCCTGTAAAGATGATCAAACTAAAAATCAACTTATTTGTTGGTTGGTCTGAGTTCTTCATTGAAATTTATGAACAGGGTAATAATTCACAAAGAGACAACATCTTACCTTGAGGTTTATATCGAACGTTGACGAAGAGATATTTTGTTTCCATCATCGATGGGTTCCACCACATCGCTAGTGAAACCATTTCCAATCTGCACAATCCATCATCGATGTTCTTTGAGAGTGTTTTCATCCACATCTTTGAGTAATTTCAGGGCTATAGGGATATCCCAAAATTTCCTAAAAAAAGTTTTGATTAAAAAGAGAACCAACGTTGCATCAATTAAATATTTTTATTAAAATATTTTTATGTCATTCACATCCAAAAAATCACATTCACCCTATGTCAGTCGATGTTAGGCCTCACATAAGGTATATTCACAGTTCCAAATGCAAAAGTGCCCTCATATTTCATATCAAGGAACCTGTTTAGAATTTATTCTCTTATAATGAAAAAATGACACACGTTATTTATTAAAAACTCAAAACAATTCATCGATTTGTTTTGGGAACACCGAGCCTCAGAATCTCACACTTTCTCAACGCCTAGTATCATAATTTTCCCAATTAATTTATAAAAATAAATCAAGAGGAAATTTTATTCATTAAATTATCCCCACCATAGAAATTTATGTTCTTGACATAAAAAACAAGGGATACTCAACAAAAAGGTGAGGGTACTGAAAACGTATCTGTGCCACCTATGCCCAATTACTCTCTTGAAGATTCCTATGTTTCCACCAAACATGCACCATATGAAATGATTTCCCAGGAAATATACTCTCATGTCTATCCTCACTCTCCCCTGTGTAATCCAAAAATGTCACCCCATCGTATACGGTCATCTTTCTCCAGTCGATGATGTGTGATGAATCACACACCGACATCCCGAGCTGCGACACATGGAAGAAATCATGTAACTAGTGCATCTTTGGGGGTAGATCTAGGTGGTATGCTACCTTTCCAACTCTACTCATAATCTGAAAATGTCCAATGTATCTCAGATATGACATGGTGCCCTGGGAAAATCACTTCAATCCCCATAGAGGTGAAACCTGAAGGAACCCATGGAATCCATCCTCAAATTCTAATGGCCTATGTGTCCTATCAGCATACAAATTATTATAGTTCTATGTTTTCCCCATATGCTCCTGGATGATCTAGACCATCTTCATGGTAGCCCACACCAACTCTAGACCAATGAGTGCTGACTCCCTATGTTCATTCTAGCAATGTTCCTACCTTCTTTGTCGCCCATACAAGTCCTCGAAAAGTTCCATGCCAATGGTGGAGTGGTAGATATGGTGGTATAAAAACTCCACCTGTGGTAAGTGATCCTCTGAACAATAGCCAAAGTCTAAGAAATAATAATGTATCATGTCCTCAAGAACATAAATGTTCTTCTCCATATGGTTATCCATATAGGGATAAAATGTCGTTATCAAGTGTATCTGAGTCATAAATGCCTCCTTCAATCCCTTTCAGGGCTGGGATGTGAAACGAGCACCACGATCTAAAATGACCATCGATGGAAATTTGTTACGTTTTACTATATCCAGCATGTAGAGGAATCCCAACCTCTCTTCTAAACCCTACTCATGGATTGGTTGGATGTCGGGAGACGTGGTGAGTCGGTCAAAAATAAACTAGATTGTATCATGTCCCCTAGACGTACATGCTAAACCCTCATGAATTCCATTGATATCCCATGCCACATTAACTCTGAAACCTCAACTGGTTGGGTCAAGCTTTCTGGAACCTGTTGCTCAGCCTTCACTTATTGAGAAGTGAGGCATTAAGAAATGAATTCTAACATAGCCTTCTTTATTCCAAGACACTAGAACTAATTTTATAATTCGTGGTATCTCTTCATCACATCGGGATGTACCACCAAATGGGATGTGTGGAACTCCCTCAGAACTCCTCCTCCAATACCATTGGTAAATCTATTTTCCCTCTGAAAGGAATGACTTGATCCCCACTTTTTAAATATCCATTAAGGGCATGCCCTATGAACAACTGATCACATTGAGTCTCACAGTCAATATACCCATGTTTTTATTCCATGGCTTTCTATAAGAGTGAAGGGGTGAAAACCATTAACTAGAGGTATGATGTTTCATGTACATTCAAAAAGGATATCTACAATGTGTCCAACCACACTGATGCCTCACTAAGAAACATCAAGATAGATATCGTATTGAGAATGTGTACCCCGTGTTACCCTTTCTAAGAGTATAGAAAAACTCAAAGTTATAGTCATGGAGGAACTATAGCTATTGCTTAAGCATCAAGTTCATATCTTTTTGAGAGAATATATACTTGAGAAACATGTGGTTAGAGTAGACTATAAACCTCAAACCCATTAGTTAGTGTCCTAAAATACTCACTGTGAAGAAAAAATATCTAGATGAAGGTCGTGGGAGACATAGTTCTTCTCATGATACCTCAATTGGTGTAAACCATAGGAAATCATTACTTTCCCTTACATCAGGACCCAACCAAGTCTAGTCCCTGATTCATTGAGGCTCCTCTTGTAATCTCATGATGTGAGCGCTCATCAATCTCTTCCTCCGCTCATGAAAGCACTACTGGCACTTCTCTGTCCCACAAAAGGATACCCCATCCATGTTAAAACCATAAAGGGTGATACTACTCTGGAAACATTTGGTAAAAAACATTGATAGTACCCTTCCAAACACAATAAACTCTTCAACTCAACAAAAATCTTGGTTGGATCCCAAGAAAGAACCTCCTCAATCATCATCGGATCCAATGTGACTACATCCATTAAAATGACGTGTCCATGAAAGTGGACTTCCGGAATGCAGAATTGGTATTTTAGGAGCTTCCCATAAATTTGGTGCTCTAATAGTGTGTCTAGGACCATTCTCAAGTGTATTGTGTGGTCCTCCTCAGTTTCCAAGTACACTAGGATATCATTAATGAAGAACATGATGAATAGGTATATGTAAGGCTAGAAGATCCCAATCATGAGTCCCGTGAACACTGCTAGGGAATTTTTCACTACAAACAGAATCACCAAGATATCTTAGTTTTTCTACAAACATCTAATGGTTGTCTTTAGTCCATCTTCATCCCTTACATGAAGATGGTGATAGCTAGATCTGAGGTTAATTTTTGAGAACCACCTCTCTCACATCAACTGATTTAAGAGGAAGTTGATCCTAGATAGTGGATACTTTTTCTTCATGATCACCAGATATAGGCTTCATAAGTCTACACATCACCTCAAGCACCCATATTAATTCTTGGAAAATAAATCTGTGGACACCTAGGGTGAAACATTGGGTCACACAAAGTCATTCCTCTACAAGTCCTCCAGCTATAACATCAGTTCATGAAGCTCTAAAAGAGTCATCTGATTTGGATGTTTTGATATCAGTGTCATCCATGGGTAAAAATCAATGTATAAGTCTACCTCCATCTAGGGATGTAATCGTAGGAAATCCTCCATAAAAACAACCTCATACTTCGCCACCACTTCAAGAAACTAAGGACTCCTTTCATCGACTGTTCTATGGGTGAAGTTACCCAACTGATTGGTAATTGGATCCACCCTCTTATGAGTAAGTCTATTCTACCCTAAATGCATTTACTATCTATTAATAAATAACAACATGGTCCCATATCTGTGGACACACCACACATTTTGCTCGGAATAGTCAATTTGAGCATTGACTATTGATAAGCAGTCCATACTGAGAATAATATTTTAAGGCCTTGACACTGCTACTAAGAGATCCCAACTGAAACACTATCCTCTAGGACTAAGGTAACACTGTCGGCACTATTGTGTGATCATCGAATCCCTTCCCATAGGAGTCTCTAAGGGTAAGGGTTGAGTAAACGATTCCACTGGAATCTCCGAGTCTCCGACAAGGGTTGTGGAAATAAAATAAACACTGAAAACTATGTCTATAAAAATAAAATTTACATTTGAAAAGACACAGATAATACCTAAAATCTTCCCTGGGGAACTAGGGGAATAATAATCCATCACCTATAGCTGGCCTCGTCCATGTCCACCATCTCCCTGAGCCCATGGTGACGCGCCTAGGGGTGGTGGAGGTGATATATTGAACCTCCTCCGTCCTCATGCTACCCTACCTACACCTCAACAATGTCTTCCACATTGTGGACCACACATCTTGTGCCTCCAAATCTACCTCATAAGCCCATCGAATGTCTCCTGATCATCTATAATGTGGGTAGGGAAATCTGGTGTTAGATGTCCTTAACTGTCTCACGAGTAACATAGCATGTCCTTAATCTAACCCACCCTACCCTGGGATCCATGAACCACTAATGCCATGTATTGGGATAGTCTTTTGGTTTCCTTTACCCTCTAGGTTCCCTACGTCAACTGTTGGCTACCTACTATGGAGGACATAGCTGTCTGGCGCCTGTTGGTAGCTCCTGCTACTGGAGTCTACTCCGCCAGAAAGCTATAAACTGATAGATCTTGACTTAGTAACCCCAATATATTTTGGGATAGTAAGATATATCATGGATTCCATGATCCCCCAGAGTATCCCCTAATCGAAGGAATGATCCCTGAAAAATAGGTCTCACACTATATTTTTGGATTAACAAGAAATATCAGTAAATCTTACTGAGTACTCTTCCATAATCTGACTTCCCTACTGCAGATGCAGGATCATTTGTATATACAATGAGCATAACATATCTATAATAACACATATATAAGGATTTAATCGATGTCTACCCAATAGAGTTATTACTCATCATGTTTTTGGGTCACTCATCTCCACCATTTCCCCAGTGAGCACTGAAGAAGACTCTCGGCTAGGACTGACATATGGTCGGCAGGTTTCCTCACAAGGAAGAAGACATGATTTACTGACCCCATACAATCCTCAGTTACCTGGGGAATACCTCACCACTAAAACTAAAATATAACTTCCTTTGGATCTCATTCAACATTCCCAATATGCGTGCATCCTCGTTTGGTAGTGCTAGTAGTAAATTATGCTCGACGAGAGCCACTATGATAGGAAAACCACCATAATGTTCCATCTTTGGAACAGACCCCTGTACGGATGCCTCTTTGCTAGGTAGGTCATCCTCAAGATCATGAAACTGAATCATGGGTGGATATCTATGGGGAGGTATCCTGAAATAGATCAACAGGGTCGATGGTCAATACAATATACCTAGTGAGCTGACTCAAGAAGGACACGAGAACACAACCAAATCCTATATGATTCAAGTACCGTTAATTTCCCTACAACCAGTGTTTTTATGTATCGAGTTAAAAATTAGGTGACCAGAGACCTGGTGTATGGATATATTGGTCCTCATACCAACACTAAATTCACTAGCCTAAATATATGAACTCAGAACACTTAACATTGTTCCTCCATTACAACCACAGAGACTCCCAGTCCATAAGTAGAACCTACCTTCTCTGATACCACTCAGTCATGACCCATCCTATAGGGTCCCATGCCATGACTACCCCAAGCCCTTATCTAATTGGACAAGGGATGGATACTATCACCAAGTAGGCATATCCCACAAATGGGAGGAATATTTCTATGTATATGTACACACACACACATCTATAAGCCCAAAATGTTGAAATGTAAAAACACTATGTAGAAAATGAATGCGTACACTATGATACCAACTAAAGATAATGACATTAGAAAAGACAGAATGTAACAAATGAAAGGAAAAAATCCCACAAAAATAAAGATTCTGCAATAGTGAATGCACAAGTTCATGAAACTCTTATACAAAAAAACCATACCTGAATGGTAGGTCTAGGACAACTATCCAAAGTAGTAGGAGCACACCATGATTGTCTAATCACTCTAAGAACCACTTATTCTTGGTCCACCTAGGACTCTGTCAAAGGGTCAATCTTCTACAAAAGACACAACACATGTCGGAAAATTCCATCCATGGGTGAGTATAAAAATACTCAGTAGGACATCCTGAAAACACAAAGTAACGCCACTAATAAATACACTAAGTATTCTTGAAAGGAAACTCATGAATTAGACCACAAGGAATTAAATGAAGTATACAACTATGAAGATACGTAGTCAAATCACAATGTTACATTTCTATAGGATATATATTAGAGTTATTAGACATATTCCACCGAACACCTAGTTTTGATAACACAAAGAGAGTCGATAACACACAGAGTGTTGATAACACACAGATTGTCAATAACACATGGAGTGTCGATATCACAAAAAGTGTTAATAACAAATTGAGTGTCGATAAAACTCATAGTGTCAATAATTCATGTCATCATCAAGTATCATAGTCACCATGTTACATATTCACCAATTAAAATAGTCACATGGTTCAAAGATCACCGTCAGTCATATGATTCCGCTCATAGAACACTTGTATCGGGAGAAACTACTCCACCTGCAATTAGGTCGAATTCCAACATCCCCAAAAACTCACATAGTGTATATAAAAAGTATATTATCATTGTAAGGGTCCAAAAATAATATATGGATTGTCAAATGAACCTTACATTTGAAGGTTATGGCCATTTTACAGAAACAAATCCACCCCATGTCTTGTCCAGGTTTGACTCGACCAGAACCACTGACCTGACCTGATCTGGTCGACTGACCTAGCTAGGCCCATTTGGTTCAGTCTAGCCTATCATATTGGGGAAAATTCAGCTTGTCTTTCTAAGGCACAATCTATTGGACCCATCCCATTGGGCCATCTAGCATGGCATGATCTGTCCAGCCCAGCCCGTTGAGCTGGCCAACCCCCATCTCCCACAAGTGGCCATTGTAGCCTTGTGCACTCAGTCAATGCAACACCTCCATAGTCCATGCGGACAACCATCCTTTCTCAGGAATCCCCCATGGCCTCTGCCCCAAAAGGCTCCATGTATACCCAGCAATGAATGTAGCCCCTCACCACTGCATCCTTGGTCGCCACCTCTGGGATCCCACCCGTTATCGCCTGGACCGCCTTCCACATCCACTTTTGGCTTCCCCAACAGAATCCAGTCTACCTCATGTTTCACCTGACCCTCCCCCCCACTGGGATAGGCCTCGAACCACCACCTGCCACCCTTCTGGCAGCCTGCTGTTCTCCACGTTCCTCACATGAACTGGTCAAAACCACTGCTCTGGTCTCCACCACTTTCCACTGTCTTGCACCGTCACACCCCTATGGTGTCATTCCAATTTCAGACCCCCAATCTAAAATCATTGTTCCATGGATTGAAGGCTCAAAAATCCTCCAATCATTTTTCAAGAAGAGCGAGGAACACAAAAGGATTGGGGGAAATAAATAAATGCAAAATAATTCCTAAAGAACAAATCTTGGCCTTTTTCATGTTGGCCTCAATCCTTTCATGTTTGAATGAACAATGGAGAGGGAATAAATCAAATCTCTTTAATAAAATTAATCCTTATAATCATCCTGCATAAATTATCATCCTCGTAAAGATGATCGAAATGTGGTTCAACATGTTCATTGGTTGGTCCATGTTCACCATTGAAAACTAATAATGGGGGAATGAATCAAAATGAGACAACACCCAACCTCTATTTTTGGATCGATAGTTGATGAAGAGATGTTTTTTGTCATCTTCGATGAGTTCCTCCACTTCGTTGGCCCAATGATTGGAAATATTCTTGATCCATCATCATTATTATTCAAGAAGGTTTCCTTTCACATATCAATAGAATTTTAGGTCTATGGTGATAACAATAAATTCCCTAACAATGGTTTTATTACAAATAAATCCAATGATGTATCAATAAAATATTTTTATTAAAATATTTTAATGATGTTCACATCGAGAAACTAACATTCATATTCAACCCAAACCGGTGGATGTTTGACCCTGCCAAAGGTAATTTCATTTTTCCAAATTCAATGGTTCCCTTAGATTTATGATTTAGGAACCCATTAAGATGTTATTAAATTTTAAATAAAAACCTACCCACACGCTTTATTAAAAACTAAACATGTTTCATAGATTTTTCATGGGCACATCGGGCCTTAGAATCTCATGTCCTCTTAGCGCCTAGTATCGAAATTTATCGAAATTAATTTATATTAATCAAACCAGATAAAATAGAAGTCATTACATCATGGTTAACTCCCATAGACATCTTTGTATCATGAGTTCACTCCTCATACCATCTTGGTAGTCATGGTTCACTCCCATAGACATTTTAGTAGTCAAGGTACATTCCCAAGAAAATCGTAGTCTATATCATCAGATATGAAACTTTTCCCAATGCAGAGTATGGAAATATAGGATCCACCCATCTCATAATGAAATCGTACATACATGTTCCAAAAAATCATAAACAGTCATAACATAACCGATTAAAAGAAATGGGTACCATAAACATGTAATCATATCATAACCTGTGAAAAAATATACATGTTTAATAATAATTTAATCACTAGAATAACCCATGAAAAGAATGAGGTTTCAAAATCATATAACCTTTGAACAGAAACACGTTTCATAAGCATCATTCCATGACAACATAAACCATTCAAAAATGAATATTAATGGACCATTTGGATCATTTCATTAAAGGGACTGAGTAACATCAATAGATGTAATCATATATGGAGAATAGATTTGAAAGATATTTCAAAAATATTTCATGATGAAAATAATATTTCTTCATTGAGAAAGTATTTTTAAAACACAAAAAAATGGAAAAATAATTTTTGGAAAATAAATATGAAAAATTAGGAAGTCTTTTTTGAAAACCGTTTGTTAACATTTTTATTTGAAAGTATATAATTATATCATGAAATTTTTTGAAAACTATTTCACATAAAATACTTTAAAAAAAAATAAAATAGTCTTGAAAATTAGTTGAAAATAATTTTACATGAAAACATATGAAATAACCATAAAAAACATTTAAAAACTATTATCCTTGAAAAATAATAAAATAAGCTGGAAAACATTTTGAAAACAATTTTCCTTGAAAATTACATTTAAAAACATTTTCTAAAAAAAATTTAAAAATGAAAGGGAATCATTAATGAAATGACGATGGGTAAATCAGTATTCAGAGCATGTTGAAGACTCTTCCAAAACATAGAGGTGAATCATAGATCTCGGTCAGACACAATAGATAGTGGTACTTCATGAAACCTTACCACTTTCCTGATATATATCTGTGCCAATTGATCCAATGAGAAGTCCTCCTGAATAGAAATGAAGTGTGCAGTCTTTGTAAGGCGATCCACAACAACACAGATTGCATTGTTGCCTTTCGATGTCCATGGAAGTCCGGTGACAAAGTCCATGGTGATGTCCTCCCATTTCCATTTTGGTATGGGCAATGGTTGCGTCATCCCTCTAGACTTCTGCCTCTCTGCCTTCACTTTCTGACAGACCAGGCACTTTGATGTAAATTCAGCAATCTCCTTCTTCATATTATCCCACCAAAAGTTTTTTCAGAGATCTCGATACATCTTTGTGCTCCCTTGGTGAATGGAGAAATTTGAACTATGTGCATCATCCAAAAGTTCATTCTTCATCTCCGGAGTTGATGGAACACATAGTCTTTTCCCAAACCGCACAATCCCTTCATCATTAACATTACACTCTGAGGATTTTCCCTTTTTGATAGCTTCCACTTTTTCCTGAATTCCCAGATCATCCTTTGGAGAATCCTTTAACCTTTCCAAAAGATATGGTTGAGAAATCATTTTTGAAAGGATTGATGATGTTCCCTTCTCTATGATTCCCATGTCCATCATCATCAAGTCTAAGAATATTGGATCCTTCTTAATTCTCATCATTGATAGAATCGTTGGATCCTTTATACTTAGGGCATCTCCCACCTTTTTCGCTTTCCTAGTTTTGTATTGTATTGAATAGTCATAATCCTTTATGAGCTCTATCCATATTCTCCAGTGCATATTAAGCTCTTTCTACGTGAATATATATTGAAGACTCTTGTCGTCAGTATATATCTCACAATTCTCTCCATAGAGATAATGCCGCCATATTTTCAAGGCAAAGATCACAACCTCCAACTCCAGATCATGTGTTGGATAGTTTTACTCATGGATTTTCAACTTCCTTGAGGCATAGGATATCACTTTATCCTTCTACATCAGCACACAACCTAAGCCCTTCCTTTAAGCATCACTGAATACCACAAAAAGTTCCCCACTTGTGGGTAAAGTGAGCACGGTCGCAGTGATAAGCTTCATTTTAAACTCCTTGAAGATTTTTTCGCATTCATCACTCCCAGAAAACTTTACTCCCTTCCGAGTTAGCCTAGTAAGAGGGTTGGACAATCGTGATAAATTTCTCACAAATCGTCAATAATATTCGGCTTACCCCAAGAAGCTACGGATATCCGTTACCGATGTTGGCCTCAACCATCCCTCAATTGCATCTGTTTTGGAGGGATCCACAGATATCCCATTGCTTGTGATGATATGGCCCAAGAATGAGACTTCTTTAAACCAGAACTCACACTTTCTGTACTTTTCATAGAGCTTCTCCTTGCGCAAAGTCTCCAGTACAGTTCTTAAATGCTTCTCATGATCCTCCTTGGTTTGGGAGTATATTAGAATATCATCTATAAAGACTACCACAAATTTGTATAGGTAATCTCTAAAGACACTATTCATCAATTCCATGAATATTTCTATAGCATTGTTGAGTCCGAAATGCATTACTATGAATTCATAGTGCCCGTACCTTGTACGAAAAGCAGTCTTGGGGACATCTTCCTTCTTCACCCTTACTTGATAATATCCCGACCGTAAATCCACCTTGGAGAAGTATTGTGCTCCATGTAGCTGATCAAACAAGTCATCAATTCTTGGGAGAGGATACTCTTCTTTATCTTGATTTTGTTAAGTTCACGATAATCGATGCAAAGCCGCATTGACCCATCCTTCTTCTTGACGAAGAGGACTGGTGCACCCCATGGTGAAGCACTTGGGCGTATAAACCCTTTATCCATATTCTCCTGAAGTTGTTTCTTCAGCTCTTCAAGCTCAACAACAGCCATTCTATATGGAGTCTTGGATATCAGTAGCGCCCCAGGTATAAGTTCAATTTAGAACTCAACATCTCTTCTAGGAGGAAGACCAGGCAATTCCTCGGGAATCACTTCAGTGAATTCCCTCACAATAGGCATTTCTTCAATGATGGTTTCTTCCTGGGACTCAATCATTTGAGCCAGATACGTATGCTCATAAGGCAGGAATATCCATGCTTGAGATGATGGAGCTAAAAGAGATTCATCTTCCTCCTGACACTTGTAATGAATCGGGGGTTGATTCTCCATATGGAGTGTGATTTCCCTCTCCCGACAATTTATATTGGCTCTATATAATGAATGTCAATCCATGCCAAGAATTGCATCAAATTCCACCAGAGGGAGTATGATTAGGTTCTCCGAAAAATTCAATCCACAGATTATTACAGGGGAGGACTTATATTCATGGGATGCAATGATTGCCCCATTTTCCGTACTCAACGACATCTTTACTTCCATGATTTGTGGTGGTGCTGGGATTGTTATACTAAACTTTCGAGATATAAAAGAATGCGTAGAACCTGAATCAAAAAGTACGTTCACTATTCTTGAATGAATAACTAGTGTATATATCACCACTTCGTTTTCGGGGTTCACATCAGCAGAAGTGATGGAAAAATCACTTCCTTGCTGCCTTTGAGGTTGTTGGTCGCCTCTAAAAACCCTTGGATTAGGGCACTGATTTGAAAAATTACCCGGTTCTTTGCATTTGCAGCATTGAATAATGCGTTGAGGTTCGAATGGAGCATTCCTCTCCTCTATCGCAACCGTGGGTCTTTCTTGCCGACAGTTAACAGCTAGGTGCCCTTCTCTTCTACACCTGAAGCATTTTCTCATCCCCTTAAGGCAATTTCCAGGGTGCTTCTTTCCACACTTTTGGCAAGTAGGGTGCTGGATCTTTTTAGCACTGTTGGATTTATCCATCGGACCACCAGCATTGAATTCCACCTTACGATTCTTGTACCCATGATACCCATGTGATTCCCCGATCTCCATTTCGACCTTCAGGGAACACCGGACAATTTCCTCATTGCTTTCGAAGTCACAGATCGCTAATTCTTTCCGCAAGCAAGGCTTCAGCCCACCAAAGAAGCGGTCAACCTTGCATTCGGGGGTAACGAAAAATCCGGAAGCGTATCGTGCAAGCCTTGTGAAGTTAGACTTATATGCTCCAACATATTCTTCATCATTTTTCTTGAGGGAAATGAAGTCCATTTCCATCTTAAGCCGGAGGGTGCACGAAAAATATTTATCGAAAAACATCTTCCGGAAATCCTTCCATTCCAACACCTCGATCTCCTCCTCAGGCTTCATATTTTTGATCAATGTCCACCATTGATCAGCATCACCCTCCATACGATAGGAATCCAGGAGAACCTTCTCTTGTTCAGAACATTGAAGGATGGAGAAGATCATTTCAATGGAGTTGATCCATTTTTCAGCGATCGTGGGATCAGATGATCCACTAAAAGTAGGAGGCCTTTGTCTCATGAAGCTCTCGATAGCGACTTGTTCTTTCTTAGGGGGGGTTGAACGTTCCTCTTGACCCGTGTTTCTATTCAATGCTTAAGTTAACAGAGAGAGAAGCGTGACAAAGTTCGCGATTCCCGCTACCATTGGATTGGGTATCTCATTAGTACAGTCATCACACTGATCTTCACATCGATTGTTAGATTGAGTCCTCCTATTACCGGCCATTGGCTGGAATAAAAGGAATGTTAGGGGTAACACATAAAGAGTAATCCAAAGAGAAAATTTGATGTCTTATAAATAAACTTTCATTTTCTTAACTCATGAGTCTATAGGATTCAATCTAGGATTTTCATGATCTACTTTCTAACATATATTCTTAGGGGCATGTTTTCCCTTATTAAGGGTTCATACTAAGATTGTGAATTTATCAAAACATATCCCCCGGGAGTGTCGTAACCAAGAGTGAAACAAGGACCGTTTTCATGCACTAGTTCCCGTTCGAGTCTAGCTCAAAGCAGTGTTTTTGGGTTTTACACCTAGGATACATCTATGCCAGAGCCGCCTCTACCTGCTCGTATCCAGACAGGGATGTATCTGTCTGATAAACCACTTAATCAGTACTTACCAAAACGTAGGCATGTTTTTATTATACTTAGACTTGTCTCCAAGGCTTTACAAGGGTTTACTAATCCCAAAAATAACTAAACCTATCCTTTGATAACAACTATGACAACCCTTCTTTTATTTCTAACTTAAACATGATTTGTTACATAAAACTTCACTTGATACAACAAAGAAGATTGATAGGTTTAGTGTATTTGGGGCTTAGGACCATTACATAAAAACATCAAACATGAAATACAACATCTTCATTGAAAACCTCCTTTACATGACCACTACATTCCCTCGTACATAGCATTACATGGGATAACCTGAGGACACGCACAAGAAAAGGGTGAGCTATAATGCCCAGTAAGGGAGTACACATGGAATAACATGAGGAGTAAAATACATGTTTGACAATAGGAATATCAATATAGTATATAAGAAACATGATCGTAAGGGCATGATAAAGCATGATAATCATAACATGGAAATGTGGCACCAACACTTAACATGGAATTAGCATGAGCCAATGCTCATTGCAAATGGAGCATGAGTAATTCCTCATTGCACATAAAGCACGAGTAAACCATGTTTACACTTGAATTAGTATGAGTCAACACTCATTGCACATGACGTATCATGATACTATACTTTACCCAATACATTGGAGCTCTATAAGGGTGCACCCTTCATAAACATTTCATTTCATACATAAGTGTGCCACATGGATCATAAAACATGGATTCATAAAAAATAATAATTTATTCCACTATAAAGTAATGTGTAATTCATACATGAAACTTTATAATCAATAAGTAAATGTGCATAATGGTGAATACCGTTGATGGAGAAATGGGCATGGTATTCACTACACAATGACATTGTCTTAGAAAATTGGTGCGATTTCGGCAGCGTAACGGCGTGACAAAAGAATTCATAAAAATGGTTGATGAGAGAGAAAGGGTTCCTCATCATATTTACATGTAATGGAAGGTAAGTAGGTCATATACATACATGTCCCAACAATTTTAATAGAAATTAGATTCATGATAAGAAAATATTGTTTTAATGTAAAAGAGGAGAGAGAAGTTCCTTTCGGAATTTCGACATAGTAACGGGTGTATATGGGTGGAATTTAATGAGAGATAAAGGGGTTCCCCATCATTCAAACAATAAGATGTAAGTATGGTGGAGGTGAGAAACCATACTCCAACATTCATAATTGAAATTAAAAGGGCAATACAACTTATTGAAAATTGACAAAAATGAGAATGGAAGAAAAAACCCTTACATGGAAGTGTGCTTCCAAAGGCTAGGGAGAGGCTTGTGAGAGGCATCTTGGGAGCTTGGAGAACCTTGGGAGGATTCTAGATAGAGTAGGGCAGAGTTTGGATGAACTCCAAAGGATTTTAGTGAGGAGGAAGTGGGAGCTTGGGTGGGTTTATATAGGAAATGTGAGGGGAATTCTTTATTATTTAGGTTTGGGACCCCTTATATTAAATAAATCCAAACCACAAACAATCCTATGGTTTTTGCCCATGGTTTTTGGAAAAAGGAAGACGAAAAAAATATTTTATTAGGCCAAAGTCTGAAATTCTTAAAATATTAGGGTTGCTTATGTTGAGGTGAGTCACACTCCCATGGAAATTAATTTAAAAAGTCAAGGTGTTGAATAAGTCTTGAGGGGTCCATTAATGTTTTGAAAAGCAAGTTAAACAAACCCAAAATCACATTATTTTAATTTTAAAACATATATTGGCCGAAAAATAAAGATTATAGTATTTTATTACATCACTATTGGGTCATTATGATGTCATAAAACACATTATATATTTAAATGGTATTTATTTTTAACTCAAAAAATTGACTGTCTCAGAAAATTATGAAAAATACAGCATTGGATAATTTCGACATCCTAATTCCAAAAATAACATTTATTTTATCTAAATAATTTTCTAAATATGTTAATTTTCACTTTTAAAATAAAAACAGACATTTATCAAAAATTCACATGTATGGACAAAAATGGCTTTCAAACCGTAATAAAAATTATAATTGCATTCATAAAATTATAAGATCATTTATATTTAATAAAAATTAATTTAATAATAATAATAATATTTTATTAAAATATTATTTAATTCAAAAATCGCTTAATTTAATAAAACAGAAATTTTAGGTAAATAATAACTAAAAACACTATTTGTACTTTAAAAACTATTTACAATGTATCAAAAATGACTAGAAATTATATTGATTATTATATACAAAAAAATAATATACATGAACATAGTACTACTTATTTGTTACATAAACCCTTAAAACATCTGCATAAGACCTAAGGGTAAGGTGTGCGATGGTGACAGACTCTTGGGGTGGCTCAGATAGCATCACTCGAGTTGTAATTTCAATCAACTTCCACTTTTCCCATAGACGGTCACGTTCGAGCTTGAAAATATGAAGCTCAGCTTGGGCTTGGTCAAAGGAAAATCCCAAAGACGCCACCTCTTTTTTGAGCTCTGACAAATGGGCTTCGTACGAAGCAATTCTACCGGACGAGGTCATCGCTTCCTTTTTCTAAGTAAAATTTGATGTGTTAAAGCCCTATATTTATACTAATCAGGTGATCACTGTTCAGTGACTATATTAACAACAGTCAAAATTATTAGCATAAAACCAATGAAGTTGAAAATTTATATAAACATAAAAAAGACATTTAATTAGATCAAGAGGAATTTCCATTAATTAAACTTTGGGTCATTACAGATTACATGGCGTGTGTCCCTGAATACATGGAATGTACTGTCGTGTTACCTAGACAGAATCATCGGTGCCTCTTGATGATATCCTCAATTTTATTTTATTCATAAAATTATTCATTTTTTAGATCTTTGAAAAAAAAGAGGAAGAAAATATCAATAAATTCATCTTAAAAGAATTAATTAACATGAATTGATAAATTAAATAAATATGTCATAAATCATCAATGAATTATTAAAATAACTATAAATGAAAATATAACCGCTATAATACCACTTGTAGGTTCTGGATTGTAAAGACCCATAAAATTCAAGGAAATTTTATTTTCCTTAATTTTCTTTGGAATTTTACAAGAACGCCGTTTCTGACGGCGCCTGATTCCGAGGCCCGGAGTGCCCAGAATCAATTTCTAAAGTTAGGCGCGGGTACATTCAGTGAATGAACGAGCAGGAATTCCTATCTTTTGAACCAATGCTCGGAATTGAAATCTGATGGCACTGATGAACTTGCAATGCCGGTAAACGCTTAAGAGAACCTTTACCATAATTGCGTTTGTGCGGGAGAAGAAGTTAATTAATGGGGTTTAATTAAAAAAAGTAAATAAAATTCTTGGATCAATTTTTTTTTCAAATCAAGGTGGTTAATTTCTCCCATGGGAAGTTGGTGGAGGGGCCCACATCCACCCAACTTCCCATGTGTGGATAATTGAAAGGTTGGGGCCCACACGAACCCCCCACCTTTTCAAATCCCTTAACTCCTCTTAACCCCTCACCTTCCTAACTCCCCATTAACTCACCTTCATTAATTTTTTTTTGAAAACTTGTTATAATTAATAAGGTGAGTTACTAAATTTAAAACTCTTGAAATTCAAATGGTTAAGTGGTGTTAATAAAATTAAGACCTGGTATTATTTTATTATTGTTAGAGTTTTTGCCTGCTTGAGATGTTTGGGAAGCGTGAAGTCTTATTCTTCTTCAACCTCGACGAAGAACGCGAAGAACACCGTTCTTCAACGAAGAACATCTCTGAAGAAGAACGGGACGTCTTCTTCCAACGATGTTTCCTCTTCGAAGGCACCTCGACGTTAACGGAAATGACGTTCGTTTTCCGTGACGCCCGATTTCCACGACGCTCGTCTTCCGAGGATCGTAGACGTGCACCGTTCCTGAACCGAGGTAGGGGTTTGAATCTTTTTAAGTTGGTAATTTCTTTCCTTCGAATATGAATGATAAATCTGATGGCCATGTTCCAATTTTTTTTTAAATTAAAAATTGATATGGTTAACCGTTTTACGTTTCGGCCAACTGCTATCGATATAACGGGAGGGGATCGGTCCGCACAAACACGGCTGATACCCCTCCCCCCTTTGCTATTCTTCGGTTTTGTTTAGCGAAGATGGTAATGCATCATTGCACCGTGCTTGAGCGAAAGGAGACGTGAACGATGCGGGCCACGATGAAGAAACGCGACGCCGTCGCACCATGTCGAGGGTATGAACGAGGCCACTGCCGGAGTCGGGCTGTGCCGGAAGGACGCGACGTCGTCACGCCGCGCCGGACGAGTTTGCAGCCATCTTGGAAGTGGCATCCAGAAAAACCGACCGCCGGAGAACATGAAGGAGGCGGCCGGATCCCCGGCCGCCGGTGCCGGATGGCGCGGGACCGCGGGGTCCCGCGGCGAGAAAACGGTCGGCCCTGCGCTGGCCAGCCGTTACAAGGGAAAAGCCAGGGGGTTACACCCCCCAGGTTGCACACCTGGCGTGGCCCCTTAATGGGCCCCACCATTTTTCATAAAGGAGGGGCAACGCCCCTCCCTTGGGCGTGCTCGCGCGGCACGCTGGCCGCGCCGCCGCGCCGCCGGCCGGGCCGGGCAGGGTCGTCGGGCCGGTTCACCGACGGGCCGGGTCGACCCGGTTCGGCCGACCCAGGGGGTACTGGGTCGGGCCGGGTCGGGCCCAGACCCCCTATTTTCAGACTGACTTGGTTCAAACACCCATATCTTGGGCTACAAACATCCGATTGACGCGCCGTCAACAGCAACACAAAACTTGGATCGAGAAGGTCGTTTCAGTATATCGCACTCAAGGTTTCAGAAAACATTGAGTTTGGTCGGGTTGGTTCGTACACGAAACCAACCGGGCCCTCGGAGCGGAAACGCTCATATCTTGAACTCCAGACATCCGATTGACGGGTCGTCGACTTGGTTGAGTTCCTCTTAGTGAGACAGATCTTTTGGTATACTCCGCCCGAGGTTTGGACGTAGGTGGAGTACGGTCGGGTTAGTTTTTCCTTAAAAACCAACCGGGCCCCTGGAACGAAAAAGCCAATAACTCTCACACCGGGCGTCCGATTGACGCGCCGTCTGTTGCGTTGAGTTCCTTTTGACGATACGGAACCATTGGATACATCAACTTCGGACTATGTGACAGTTGATGTATCAACCTCTCGGCTTGTGGAGCACACCCTCCCGAACGAGCTTGTTGTGTGCGGGAACCCTAGTGCTGGCTGCGACTGCGACTTCGACGACGACTGTGCAGAGATCCTCAGTGGATTCGACGGCGACGACTACAACACTCAGCGATCCTACAGGGATCAGTGCTACAGATCCTGTGTGGGTCTGATTCTGTGTGGGCCTTTGCGTGGATTAATACCTATCGATCCTTTATGGATCTGACATCTTAGATGATTCAAGTACTGGTCTTGTATCCAATGTGGGTCCCAGTATAGATGAATCAATGAAGACAGCTGGTCTTGTATCCTATGTGGGTCCTAGCTGTGCTGGACTTGTATCCTATGTGGGTCCCAGCTTTGATGATTTAGTACTGGTCTTGTATCCTATGTGGGTCCCAGTATAGATGAATCAATGAAGACAACTGGTCTTTTATCCTATGTGGGTCCTAGCTGTGATTGTCTTGTATCCTATGTGGGTCCCAGTATAGATGAATCAATGAAGACAACTGGTCTTGTATCCTATGTGGGTCCTAGCTGTGCTAGTCTTGTATCATATGTGGGTCCCAGCTTTGATGATTCAGTACTGGTCATGTATCCTATGTGGGTCCTAGTATAGATGAATCAATGAAGACAGCTGGTCTTCTATCCTATGTGGGTCCTAGCTGTGCTGGTCTTGTATCCTATGTGGGTGCCAGCATAGATGAAACAACGAAGACAGCTGGTCTTGTATCCTATGTGGGTCCCAGCTTAGATGATTCAGTATCTATGTCTGATAATCTCTTTCACCTTTTCGACGATGTATACCTGTGTGAGCTGAAACCTGTTTTGCATCCTTTGTGGATTGAGTTGTGCTATCTTGTGTGGATTACGTTTTGCTTTCCTATGTGAAATAAATTTTGCTTTCCTGTGTGGAATACGATTTGCTTTCCTGTGTGGACTGGGATGTACTTGGGCTTTGTGGTTGGAGCGTGTTGAAATTGATGACTTAGGTATACGTATGGGCATATACCTAAGCAGTGTCGGATGTTAATTCGTGATTTATCCTTCCTTTTTTGTTTATCCTTTGTGGATTTTAGGAGACCTTAGGGGGTCTCAGGGTCCCTACTGAGTAGCTTATACTCACCCCTGCACGGGCTATGCCCGCACTTCGTTGTGTTGGTTGTAGACGACGGATAATGCTGATCGTGGTGGAGGCTTGCGGAGCAGGACAATACCTGGAGGTGGACCACATGGCGGGACGTAATCGGAGTGGGCGGCTGGACCGAGGAGCTGTGGAGGCTATTTGTGCTCTCCCTTCAGGTGGGACTTCCAGAGGACGGCTCGACGCAGCTGCTTTTATTTTCAGTTGCTGTTTTTCCCTTTCAGTTGTACTTTACAGTTGGGCTTCTATTTCCAGCCTCTTTTACTTTCAGCACAGCTTGTTACACTCTTTACTTAGTATTTACTCATTGTGCTTTCTTACTCTGTGATGGTTGTTTACTTTACAAACAAAAAGCCTTCCCTGTTTATCGGTATTTACGCTTTGGTGCTATTCGCTAGCCCCTGGCCTATGGAATGCGGGCTTGGGGTAGTCACGACACGGGCCCCGAGGACGGGTCGTGACAAATTGGTATTATAGGAGTTCAGTTCTACCGCAGAACTTTGGACTCTGATCTGTTTATATGTGAAGCAATTGTGTTTAGCGTATTGAGTGTGGTTATCAGTCCAGGGAGTCCAGTGTAGGTGCGGCGCCCGACGTATCTGTACACCAGGACCCTGACTTCTGATTTCCGACTTAATGCACGAAAACATTGATTGTGTGTGTGTTTCAATTTTTCTTTGTGATTACTTTATATCAGCTCAATAGGTATACTGTTCTGACCGTGGCGCACCTGTTTCCTTTCAGGATGGCCCCACGATGGCAGCCAGCTAGGGTTCCGAGAGTTGAGTGTGACGACAGCCCACCGAGCGATGAGACATCAGTGTAGGGCCCTTTGTTAGCAGTGGCACCGGCGGTAGCTCTAACCGCCGAGCCACCGATGCTTCCAGCACCAGCCACATACGATGCACGTCGCCTCAGTGCACTTCATGAGTTCCAGCGCCAGCGACTGCCCCGGTTCCGCGGGGAGACGGACACCCATGCAGCCGAGGACTGGCTGGAGGCAGTGGTGAGGGTTTTCAGGTTAGTGAGGACACCAACAGACCTCATGGTGATCCTCGCAGTGAGCCTCCTGCATGCGGCAGCAGGCAGATGGTGGAGCTTGATGCTCCAGGTGTACGACGAGACATCTCTCCTATGTACGGACTTTGAGATCATCTTCTGATCCGAGTTCGTCCCAGCCACCCTCCGTGCGGTGCACATACAAGAGCTACTACAGCTACAGCAGGGCAGCATGACAGTGGCCCAATACTCGGCGAGATTTACTGATCTCTCGCGCTACTCCACATATATGGTAAGAGACCCGTTCTTCAGGGCCCGGACCTTCGAGCAACGACTGAGGCACGAGATCAGGGCTTCGATGATCTCCTTCAACATTCCGACGCAGGCAGAGGTGTTGGAGAGAGCCCTTCTAGTGGAGAGTTTTCTCGCTGAGCAGGCTCCAGTGATAGGGCCCTCCGCAGGATGGCCCGTAGCAGGGTCTTCTGCAGTTGGCAGTAGAAAGGTGATGCAGAGGTCCAAACGGGCTAGACCATCAGATGGGCAGTCACTGGAAGAAGATTCAGTTGTGCGGGGCACACGACGGAGAGCCAGCTACACGAGGGGAAGGCATTGCTACGCATGCGGCAGGCAAGGTCGCATGGCTCGAGACTGCCCGACTCGTCTTACTAATGAGTATCAGGTGGTAGAGGGACCTCCCAGATAGAGGTTCGGCCATGGAGGTCCACAGGGTGCAGGCGGGCGAGGCAGAGGAGCTGTCCGAGTAGCAGGTGGTGGACAACACTTCAAGGTGTTGCAACCACCACCACCAAGAGGTCCGCCCCGACCACAGGGAGATGGTGGACATGTGAGAGCTCAGCTTCAGGCAGCTGAGGCCTTCGATCATGGAGTTCCGGGAGAAAATGGACAGGAGAGGAACTAGTGGATACGTCTTTTGTACTTCTAGTTCCTTGTTGCTATTGTGTAGTGTCTTTGTATTGTGAGCTTAAATAATAAAAGACGCATACCTTTGTGATGTTTTCATTCCTGTCCTCTTTTGTGTTGTTACTAAGAGGTTCCAGTTTTTACTATTGACTTGACCCTCACTTGTGAGACATCTACTGGAGGGGACCTAGTTACCACACACTGATGCCGAAAATGTGACTCAACCCTTGGAGGCAAGAGTAACGATTGGATCTCTTGGTAGTAGCGTCGAGGCCTTACGATGTCATCCTTGGTATGGATTAGTATCATCCATGTCGGGATTGACTGTATTAGGCAAAGAATGTGGTTCATCCAAGGGATGAGACCAGATTTCTCTTATCGGCAAAGAAGAAATCATAGCAGCTCTTGTGGGACCAGAGGTGGTCCAGGCCACGATAGAGAATGTCCAGGTCATCCAGGAGCGGATGAAGACAACTCAGAGCCGACAGAAGTATTTCGCTGACAGGAGGCGGAGGCCACTAGAGTTTGAGGATGGCGACCACGTCTTCATGCGGGTCACACCACGACGTGGATTACAGATATTTGGCCAAGGTGGAAAGTTTTCTCCATGCTTCTTCGGACCCTTCCATGTCCTCAGCAGGATTTGCGAGGTGGCTTACTGCCTAGCTCTACCGCCTTTGTATCCCTAGTTTGTGTTGAAGCTTTACGAGGACGTAAAGCGCTGTGGTGGGAGTAATGTAAAGACCCGGAAATTTCGAGTAAATTTTTCTTCCCTTAATATTCTTTGGAATTTTACAAGAACGCAGTTTCTGACGGCGCCTGATTCCGAGGACCGGAGTGCCCGGAATCAATTTCCGAAGATTGGCTCGGGTATGTTCAGTGAACGGACGAGCGGGAATTCCTATCTTTTGAACCAGTGCTCAGAATTGAAATCTGATGGCACCGATGAAATCGCAACGCCGGTAAACTCTTAAGAGAACCATTACCGTAATTTCGTTTGTGGGGGAGATGAATTTAATTAATGGGGTTTAATTAAAAAAGTAAATAAAATTGTTGGATCAATTTTATTTCATATCAAGGTGGTAAATTTCTCCCATGGGAAGTTGGTGGTGGGGCCCACATCCACCCAACTTCCCATGTGTAGATAATTGAAAGGGTGGGGCACACACGAACCCCCCACCTTCTCAAATCCCTTAACTCCTCTTAACCCCTCACCTTCCTAACTCCCCATTAACTCACTTTCATTAATTTTTTTTGACAACTTGTTATAATTAATAAGGTGAGTTACTTAATTTCAAACTCTTGAAATTCAAATGGTTAGGTTGTGTTAATAAAATTAAGACTTGGTCTTATTTTATAATTGTTTGAGTTTTTCCCAACTTGATAGGTTTGGGAAGCGTGAAGTCTTCTTCTTCATCAACCTCGACGAAGAACGCGAAGAACACCATTCTTCAAAGAAGAACATCTCCGACGAAGAACGCAACATCTTCTTCCAATGACGTTTCCTCTTCGAACACACCTCGATGTTAACGGAAACGACGTTCGTTTTCCGCGATGCCCAATTTCCGCGATGTTCGTCTTCGGAGGATCGTTGAAGTGCACCATTCCTGAACCGAGGTAGGGGTTTGAATCTTTTTAAGTTGGTAATTTCTTTCCTTCGAATATGAAAGGTAAATCTGATGACCATGTTCCAATTTTTTATTTAAATTTAAAATTGTGAAGGTTAAACATTTTACGTTTCGGCCAACTTCTATCGATATAACGGGAGGGGATCGGTCCGCACAAACATGGCCGATAACCCTCCCCCCTTTTCTATTCTTCGGTTTTGTTTTGCGAAGACGGTAATGCATCGTTGCACCGCGCTTGAGCGAAAGGAGACGTGAACGATGCGGGCCACGACGAAGAAACGCGATGTCGTCGCTCCACGTCGAGGGTACGAATGAGGCCGCGACTGGATTCGGGCCACGCCGGAAGGACGCGGTGTCATCACGCCGCGCCGGACGAGTTTGCAGCCATCTTGGATGTGGCGGCCGGAAAAACAGGCCGCCAGAGAACACGAAGGAGGCGGCCGGAACCCCGGCCGCCGGCACCGGAAGGCGCAAGACCGCGAGGTCCCGCGGCGAGAAACCGGTCGGCCCTGCGCCGGCCGGCCGTTACAAGGGAAAAGCCGGGGGGTTACACCCCACGAGTTTCACACCTGGCACGACACCTTAAAGGGGGCCGCCATTTTTCATAAAGGAGGGGCAACGCCCCTCCCTTGGGCGTGCTCGCGCGGCCCACTGGCCGCGCTTGCCGCGCCGCCGCGCCGCCTGCCGGGCCGGGCTTCATGGCCGGGCCGGGTTGTCGGGCCGGGCTTCCGAGCCGGGCCGGGTCGTCGGGCCGGGTCGCCACCGGGCCGGGTCGACCCGGTTCGGCCGACCCAGGGGGTACTGGGTTGGGCCGGGCCGGGCCCAGACCCCCTATTTTCGGACTGAGTTGGTTCAAACACCAATATCATGGGCTACAAACCTCTGATTGACACGCCGTCAGCAGTAGCACAAACCTTGGATCGAGACGGTCGTTTCGGTATATTGCACTCAAGGTTTTGGAATACTTTGAGTTCGGCCGGGTTGGTTTGTACACGAAACCAACCAGGCCCTCGGAGCGGAAACGCTCATATCTTGAACTCCAGACATCCGATTGACGTGCCGTCGACTTGGTTGAGTTCCTCTTAGTGAGACGGATATTTTGGTATACTCCGCCCGAGGTTTGGACACAGGTGGAGTACGGTCGGGTTGGTTTTTCCATAAAAACCAACCGGGCCCCTGGAACGAAAAAGCCAATAACTCTCAGACCGAGCGTCCGATTGACGCGCTGTCTGTTGCGTTGAGTTCCTGTTGATGATACAGAACTTTTGGATACATCAACTTCGGACTATGTGACAGTTGATGTATCAGCCTCTCAGCTCGTGGAGCGGACCCTCCCGAACGAGCCTTTTGTGTGCGGGAACCCTAGTGTTGGCTGCGACTGCGACTTCGACGACGACTGTGTACAGATCCTCAGTGGATTCGACGACGACGACTATAGCACTCAGCGATCCTACGGGGATCAGTGCTACAGATCCTGTGTGGGTCCGATCCGGTGTGGGCCTTTTCAGGGATTAGTACCTATCGATCCTTTGTGTATCTGACAACTTAGATGATTCAAGTACTGGTTTTTATCCTATGTGGGTCCCAGTATAGATGAATCAATGAAGACAACTGGTCTTGTATCCTATGTGGGTCCTAGATGTGAAGGACTTGTATCCTATGTGGGTCCCATCTTTGATGATTCAGTACTGGTCTTCTATCCTATGTGGGTCCCAGTATAGATGAATCAATGAAGAAAACTGGTCTTGTATCCTATGTGGGTCCTAGCTGTGCTGGTCTTGTATCCTATGTGGGTCCCAGTATAGATGAATCAATGAAGACAACTGGTCTTGTATCCTATGTTGGTCCTAGCTGTGCTGGTCTTGTATCCTATGTGGGCCCAGCTTTGATGATTCAGTACTGGTCTTGTATCCTATGTTGGTCCCAGTGTATATGAATCAATGAAGACAGCTGGTCTTGTATCCTATGTGGGTCCTAGTTGTGCTGGTCTTATATCCTATGTGGGTCCCAGCATAGATGAAACAATTAAGACAACTGGTCTTGTATATTATGTGGGTCCCATCTTAGATGATTCAGTATCTATGTCTGATCAACTCTTTCACCTTTTCGACGATGTATACCTGTGTGAGCTGAAACCTGTTTTGCTTCCTTTGTGGATTGAGTTGTGCTATCCTCTGTGGATTATGTTTTGCTTTCCTATATGGAATACGTTTTTCTTTCCTGTGTGGAATACGATTTTCTTTCCTGTGTGGACTGGGATGTACTTGGGCTTTGTGGTTGGAGCGTGTTGGAATTGATGACTTAGGTATATGTATGGGCATATACCTAAGCAGTGTCGGATGTTAATTCGTTATTTATCCTTCATTTGTGGTTTATCCTTTTTGGATTTTGGGAGACCTTCGGGAGTCTCGGGGTCCGTACTGAGTAGCTTATACTCACCCCTGCACGGGCTATGCCCGCACTTCGTTGTGTTGGTTGCAGACGACGGATAGTGCGGATCCTGGTGCAGGCTTGCGGAGCAGGACGGTACCTGGAGGTGGACCACTGGGCGGGACGTACTCGGAGCAGACGGCTGGACCGAGGAGCTGTGGAGGCTATCTGTGCTCGCCCTTCAGGTGGGACTTCCAGAGGATGGCTCGACGCTGTGGATCTTCTTTTCAGTTGCTGTTTTTCCCTTTCAATTGTACTTTACAGTTGGGCTTGTATTTCCGGCCCCTTTTACTTTCAGCACAGCTTGTTACAGTTTTTACTTAGTGTTTACTCTTTTCGCTTGCTTACTCTGTGATGGTTGTTTACTTTACAAAGGAAAAGCCTTCCCTGTTTATCGGGATTTACGCCTTGGTGCTAGTCGCCAGCCCCTGGCCTATGGAAGGCGGGCTTGGGGTAGTCACGGCACGGGCCCCGAGGACGGTTCGTGACATGGATATAGCATAATGGCGGTTGGGCTGGCACCCAAAATTAAATTTTAATATGATCAATGATTATTCAGGGATCAATACAATAATTAACAACAGTATCCGTGGAATAAAATCAATTAATTAGATAAAGAAGAAAGAGTCACATAACCTAGAGAGATGATCGACATATTATGTTTATAATTAAACTAAATAAATACCTTCAAGGTATTCATTGTTTATTGATGTGTCTAACAAAATATTTGTGGTGATACTTTCATTGATTTATATAGATTAATATTTGATATACTCTAGAAGTAATCCACAAGTGCTTCAAGAATCTATGGACGTCATCGAAGGAGTCTCCTGGTGCTAGAATGGATGGTCCCAGCGCTTGCGTTATCCTCCCTCGATCTCCTTGAGAGACACTTGCAAAGTATTCCATCATCCAGTGGAGGATGGATGATCTCATTCAAGAGTGCATTCTTAGAGGAAAAATGATCTCAATGATTGAGATATTTTTCTCCAAAATGTTTTTCACAACCAAAATTTGCTATCTAGCATGTGGTTTTCCCCCATTGCTAATAATATAATAATATATAACTGATAATTTAATTAACTACTTAATAATAAATAATTAGCACAAGTGTAATTACTTATTTAATATTTCCAAGGGAAACCCCTGTATCAAATAATAATATAAATACAATTATTTCCATGATATCTTATTAGCTTGAATGTTTCAATTAAATATTAATTTAATCAAATAAAAGTTATTATTATTTTTCACTGGAACGTTTAACTCAATCTGCCTATCCTCTAAAATATTTATCAGACCTTGAATAACATATATTTATTTATTACATAAATAAATAAGTCTAACTACATTATTTGATGATAAATAAATAAAATGAAATCAATCATACCTGAATAATTATTAAAACAAAACTAGGAATAATATTTATTCAACTTGTTAAATAATAAATTATTTAACCGAGATTCTTGATAACCTTAGTGTGTGATCCTCCAGGCCTCATTCACAATGGAATTAGGTGAGCCTACCTAAAGTCCATGGTTAGAATCTTGAAACACACCGAGGAACCCATAGAGAAGTATGTTAATTATTATATGACATGTTACCTCATACGAATGCATACCATATAATATAATCCAATTATAACAATATCTCCAATTGAGTAGGTTGCAAGCTAGTTTCATTAACCTATATGATCGATAACTCATTCTTTGACTTTCCAGAAATAGAAAATTCCTATAGAACACCATGGACATGGATTTATTTAGGCTATATAATTTCCATCAAAGGTCTTGAGATATATACTTCTACTTGGTAACAAAATCGATAAATACTTTCTCACATTATTCATTAATTCAATATTACTCGTGATACTCTTAATGTATCCTACCACCCCGTATGTATATTTCATCACAGTTTTCACAAATCCATCAAATTGAATGACTCATAATAACCATAAAGAATAATTTTAATGTCTAAGTACCATTACACACATCCGCTGATAGGAACATCAAATGAGACTAATAATGTGGATTTCTACTATTGGGTCTTCTTCTCAATATATCATAATAGATATTACCTATAGTGTGCACTATGAAAATGTTCCTTAATGTCCTATGAATATCAACCCTTGATATCATGTATCATTTGTGTCCCTTCAAATGAGATCACTCATTCACAGAACATTAATTCAATAATATTCTTATGGCCCTTCCGAGTTATCATCCTAACAACGATCTACTTGGACCTTTTAGTGTGACAACTACTCTTGGGAAATTATCACATGATATGCCACATAAAAGAAAAATCATGATGTGATATGTAAAGACCTAGATTTTCCATGTAATTTTTTTAAATTATATGGAACTATTCTAAGGTTTTAAAACATGACAATGTTTTATTATGATGTCCGGTGTGCCCAAAACAGAGTTTTAATGTTTATTAAGGTATGTTCACTAAACGTGAAAGTGGGAAATCGTAAAATTTGAACTGGTGCTTGGAATTGAAATACGATGGCACCATTGAACTCGTAGAGCTGGGATTCTCTTAAGGAATCCTTAATCTCGACCACATTAGGTTGAGAGAGGATGTAGTTTTTTGTAGTTGTCGTGGAGGATTAATAAAATAAATCTAATTTATATTAGATATCCTCCTCCTTTCTTTTGGTTTTGGTGACGGGGAACACAAGGGGTGTTCGTGCAAATAATTTAGAAGATTAAATGATTTGTTACAAAAAAAAGTGTAACAACACAACATGCAATTAAAGAGGGTCATTAATTGCACCAATTAATGAACCTCACTTAAATGTGTATTATAAAGTTAACTCCCTTCATCACTCTCTTTTTGAATTATTTGGAAAAAGGAGTGGGGTTCCTGGGAGAGGACGACTTGGTAGGAGCCACTGGAGGATGAATGGATCCATCAAACTAGAATTGAAGATCGTCATGTGAGCGGCATCATTAGTGGCTTGCTTCGGGATCGAAAAACACCGACCCATATTCAAACACATGATTCTTACCACAACTCACAAGGTAGGGTTTTCCATTGATTAAATTTCAATATTTGTTCAATCATTAATCTTATACATCGATAAGATGCTAATGTAGAATGTGCAGGCCACACAAACAAGGCATGGTCCCTCTACCTCTTGTTCAATCATTGCATTCTACACGCGTGAATTTTCGGGTTGAAAGAAACCCAAATATGAGGGTCATGAAGTGATGGAGATGACCCAGGAAACCTATAGGCGCAATTGGATGGAAAAACGGACCACAAGATCCCACCCAGTGGCCCGTGGAAAACAGCCTGGGCGCCGACACTGTTGAACCGCACCGGTAGGCGATGGTGGCATATGACACCAGCTGGGCGTGGCGGTGGTGGCACGCCATTGAGCGTCATTGGAGGAGGTCGCAACACTAGATCATGGTGGTCAGTAGGTGGTCGGCACCGGCTGACTACAGAGGTGGCGACGCTCCATCGTGCACCACATGAGGAGGAAGTCACAAATGTTTAGTCGCGGTGGTTGAGCAGGGTGGATGGAACCGACCGACCATATAGGCGGTGGGGCACGCCATCACCTGCCGCTAAAGGAGGAAGAGGGGCCCGCTCCATACAGGACCCCCAGATACCAGCTGTCACCACATGGAGCCACCGCTTCAAGTCCCGAACGACATAGCTATCCAGAAGAAAGGGGGAAATGCATCCCCCCACGCCAACTAGGGTAGGCCTCGCGCCCTCCTGTGGGCTGTCCCGCACCCCCATGTGGGCTGGGCAGCGCCCTCCTGCGGGGCGGGCAGCGCCCCACTGGTGGTCGGGTGTCTCCTCAATGCAGACCAGGCTGCGCTCCCCTACGGGCGGGGTTGCGCCTCCTTGCGGGTGAGGCTGCGCCGACCAACAGATGGGGTTGCGCCCCCCATGCGGGCCAAGTCGCACCCCCCTATGTGACATGCTTCACACCCCTACGGTTCGGGCTATGGCCCATACTTGGTTCGAGCCACGCCCCCTCTAGGCCGGGCCACGCCTCCCTGCGGGTTGGGGCGCGCCTCCCTGCGGGTCGGGTCTCTCCCTCCCAGCGGGTTGTGCCAGACTGCGGCCTATGGGGCCATACCTACTGCGGGCCAAGCCTGCTGTGGGATGAGACTGTCGTGGCCTACTCCAACTAGGCAGGCCCAGGTCAGTTTGGGACTGGCCGGGTCAGACCCAGACCTGGTCAGGCCTAGTTGGTCCTACCGGGTCGGACCTGACCCAGACCCAACTAGACCCAGTTTCGCTTAAATTTCCATAACTGGAAATCCAGATGTCCATTTGATGAACTGTCAACAGAGCTAGGAACCTTCATGCGAGACAGACCTTTTGGTATACTTCACTCGAATTTTGGAGAATGTTCAAGTATAGAAACATTGGATCGAACCCGAATCCAACCAGGCCCTCATGACTAAAATGCTTATAACTCATAGACGGGGCATTCGATTGATGCACTGTCAATCACGTTGGAACCCATACGACATGGTGGTACTTTGGTTTACACCTTTGTGGAGATTAGTGGTAGTTATGTGTGACTGATATCGTGAGGAGAAAATTCTATGGAACTCAAGTGCACCGAGTGCAAGAAATCATGTGGTTGACAGTATTTGATGTAGCGATCATGTGTGGATCAACATCATAGTGGCCATGTGCGGATCAACATCGTAGATACCAGAAGAGGACCCGTTTTAGAGCTGCCCGTCAAGGATCAGTATCCAGCGACCCGGTGTGGATCACCAACCAGTGACCCTATGTGGATCTACTTTCCAGCAACCCTCTGTATATCCGCATTCTGGAGAACCTGTGTGGATCAGCAGTTCAGTGACCCAATGTGGATGATAATTCTAGCGAGTCTATGAGAATCAGTAGTAGCTTGAACCAATGTTGACCAGCCTTATAGTGGACCGTCACGGAATACCATCTTATGTCTGAGAGTTCATTGATAATAAAACAACTTCATTGTGGATCCATTGAGGAACTTCTAAATAGAATAAGATGATATATCTTAAGACTAATCATCAAAATTTTATGATCTCTGAGTTTTATACCTGCTGCGAGATGACTATTGCTCCGTTAATTTTGATTTAGGTCTTGTATTGTGGTTTTGCCTTTGTGGAACTCTAGGAGACCTTTGAGGGTCTTGGGGTCCCAACTGAGTATTGTTATAATCACCCCTACATGTGCATCACCCGCACCATGTTGTGTCTTGTACAGATCATGGAAGGCATTGACCGATGCTTGGGATCCTTGAATAGATGGTGCTCAGAGGTTTACCTTTGAAGCGATGTGCCACAGTGAAGACTGACTATGAGCTGTACCGACCCTAGAGGTAGGAACCTTGCCGGATGATTTTGGGAGGTATTTTTCTGTTGTTGTTGTACTTTTCAGTTGTGCTTGGATTCCAACCCCTTTACTTATAGTACTCTCCCTTTTTTACTTTCAGTACACATCTTTTACTACTATAGTTTTACAACGTGAGTTGTTCTCATTGTATTCTTGGACTGTGTGATTAAAGCTATAAAGGAAATGCCTTCCAGTTTTTTAGGGATATTCCTTTTGGTGCCAGTTGCCAACCACTGGCCTATGGAAGCTGGGGTTGGCGTAGTCACGACGCAGGCCCTGGGGGACAGGTCGTGACAAAGTGGTATCAGAGGAGTCAGTTATACTTATGAACTAGAACTCTGATCTTCCCAATATAGCAATAGTGTTTAGTGTTTTCGGTGTGGTTTTCAGTTCGGGAAGTCTAGTGTTGGTGAGGTGGCTGACACATCCATACATCAGGACCCTGATTTTTGATTTATGACTTGTTCCAGAAAAACACTAATTGCGTGTTTTTTGGAAGTGTTTTATTTTTGATATCTTTGTGTCAGCTCACCAGGTATAACTTATTGACTGTGGCACATCTGTTTCCTTTTAGGATACCACCACATAGACAGCCAGCCAGGATTCTGGTGATATTTTGTGATGACGGCCCACCGAGCGATGAGGATTCAGTGTAGGGCCCTCTAATGATGATAGTACCATCAAGTGGTGTAGCCATAGCACCACTACCCAAGGTGAATACATTGCAACCAGCCCCACCACCGGATGGTGCATGCCAACTGAGCGTGTTTCATGAGTTTCAGTGGAAGGGGCCTCTGAGGTTTTGAGGAGAGTCGAGTCCGCAGGCAGTTGAGGACTGGCTGGAGGCTGTGGAAAGAGTTTTTTGCCGGGTTGGGACACCATCTGACTAGATGGTGATCTTAGCTGCTAGAATTTTCTAAGGTGCAGTAGGAAGATGGTGTATCCTGACAGTCTAGATACATGACAAGGGAACCCTCACCATGGCATATTTCGAGTGCCTCTTCAGGGAGAAGTTCATTCTAGGGACACTATGCTCTGTGCGTATACAATAGCTGTTATACTTACAGCATGGCAGCCTGACCGTGGCCCAGTACTCGGCGAGGTTCACTCAACTCTCGCGCTACTCTACCGACATGGTGCATGACCCTTTTTTTCCGGGCTCGAACCTTTGATCAGGGAATCTGATGGGAGATCAGAGCTTAAATGGTATCTCTCGGCATCCTGAATCATACTGGAGTGTGGGAGAGGGAACTCTGGGAGTAGAGTTTCCTTGCTAAGAAGACACTGACTGTGAGACCGGCCATTGAGCGACACATAGCAGAGTCTAATGCAGCTAGTATTAGGTATATCACAAAGAGGTCTAAGCAGACCAGACCGTCTGTTGGATAACCCTGGGACATAGGGTGGGAGGTGCAAGGCTCATTTGGTAGAGCAGGCCAGCAGAAGTGAAGACTATGCTTCAAATGCGGTGTGTAGTGTCACATGGATCCCGACTACTTGACCAGCCACACTGACGACCAGAAGATGGTCAGAAGAACACTGAGACAGAGGCTGAGAATCTAGTGGGGAGGTCTACAGCTAGTGGAAGGACATGGCAGAGGAGCTGGCCGTGCAACATGCAGTGGGTGGAGATTTTATGTTCTACCACCACCACCTCAAGGTGGTCCACTCTAACAACAAGGAGTAGGTGGACAGAGGCAAGCTCAACTCTAGGCAGCTGAGGCCTACAACCATGATGCTCGAGAGATGATTCGAGTTAGGATTTGTGTCTAGTCCACTTATCTACAGTACTTATAGAAATAGGTTCCATTCACTATTTCATTTCCACGACCCTCGTTTGATGCTTAGAGATTCTGGTGGATCCATTCGATCGATCCTTATGATTAGAGACTCCTATGAGAGATGATTTTATGATTACAACATGTTGCGGGCAATGTGATTTTTCTCATGGAGGTGATAGATTCGGTTGGGATCTTCTAGTAGTGGCATCGAGGCCTTATGACGTCATCTTGGGTATGGACTGGTTATTTATAGTCCATACATAGATTGACTGCATTAGGTGAAAGGTGCAGTGTGTTTGTGAGGATGAGACCAGGTCTTCCTTCACCAGAGTAGAGGATACCTATGCAGCATAGGATGGCCTTTCCCAGAAGAGGTTGCAGCCGATCACACATCAGTTGGCTAGCCTTACACTCGGATCAGTTAATGTTCAGAGTCCGAGCTATCCTGTAGTGGATGACCAATATGTTGACGTCATCCCTGATGATGTTTTTGGACTACCTCCTCTCATAGAGGTGGAATTTAACATCGACATATTCTCCAACATGGCACCAATATCTACACCAGCATATCAAATGTATCCCATAAAGTTTCATGAGTTGTGGGTACATCTAGAGTAATTTTAGAGGAATGGGTTCATAAGGAATAGTATTTCTCCATGGTCAGCCCCGATTTTGGTCACCAAGAATGAATATGGGAGTTTAAGTCTCTGAGTGAATATTCAGTGCCGGAACCAGGGGACCATGAAGAAGAAATATCTACTTCTGAGGATTGTTGATCTATTTGATTAGATGAAGGAAGCACGTTGGTTTTCGAAGATAGGCCTCAAATCATGCTACCATCATCTCAAGGTACGAGATAAGGATGTGCAAGAAGATGGCCTTCATATGTCAGTATGGCCAATATGAGTTTTTGGTTATTCCATTCGTTGTGAGAAACTCCCCCGAAGTGTTCATGGGAATCATGTACAAGGTCTTCCATCTATACCTTGAACACTTCGTGGTGGTGTAAATTGATGACATATTGGTGTACTCGGTGTCAGAGAAGGATCATGCCTATCATCTAAAAATAGTTCTGGATACACTCAGAGATCACCATCTTTATGGTAAGCGCTCAAAGTTCCATTTCTGGATACGGTAGGTCGACATTCTAGGACATGTTATCTCTAAGGCTGGAGTTGTAGTGGATTTGATGAAGATAGAGGTTGTGCTAGTTTGGGAGCCACCTAAGAGTGTGACCGAGGTTCAGAGATTCTTGGGGTTGGCTGGGTACTACCAAAGACTCATACCAGACTTTTATAGAGTTGTAGTACCCTTGTCAGTGTTGAAAAAGAAGGGACAACACTTCATGTGGATGGATAGATACCAGTAGAGTTTTAAGGAGCTGAGGAAGAGACTGACGAGTGCCCCCATCTTGAGACTACCAAAAGAGGGCGTTGTGTATGTAGTCTATTGCGATGCATTAGGGATCAGAATTGGATATGTCAATATGCAAGAGTGAGAAGTGATCACTTATGGTTCACAGAAGCTGAGATAGCATGAGAAGAACTATGCTACCCCTGACCTAGAGTTAGCAGTAGTGGTCTTTTCCTTGAAGATATGGCGACAATATTTGATGGGTGAACATTTTACAGTCTACTCTGATCGGAAAAGCATCAGGTATATATTCTCACAGAATGACATGATCCTGAGACAACGATTTTGGCTACAGTTCCTCCATGACTATGACTTTGAGATATTCTACAATCCTGGGAAGGGGAATATAGTATCAGATGAAATCAACATGAGGTTTGGTCTACAGTTGCTGAGTGAGGTGATATAGAAGCTTGCTGCAGAGAAGATATCCTTTGTGGATAGAGATGGAGCTGCTTACCTTCAGTATATGACTATCACTCCCCCACTTCTTCATCAATTTCAGGAGGCATATCTTGGGGACATTGACGACGAGGCTTGACGTGATCATATATCCTCACGACATGCATCTAATTGATTTTCTGAAGGTGGCTAGCTTGCCATCCCCTTCAATGGACGCAATATGGTACTGGTGGAACTACAAGAGGAGGTGTTGAGGGAGTTCCATACATCCCCTTTGGAGGTACATCCTATTGTGGTTAAGATGTATGAGGACCTATGGTGTTAGCATTGGTGGCCAAAGATGAAGAAACCAGTTGCCGTGTTTGTTTCGAGATGCCACACTTGTAAGCAAGTGAAGGTCGAGCATCAGGTTCTAACTGGATTAGAGCAGCACTTAGAGGTACCTCAGTGGAAGTGGGATGGTATTTCCATAGATTTCATTACAGGACTACCACATATATCTAGGGTCCATGATTCTATCTGGGTGATATTTGACTGACTCACCATGTCGTCCAACTTCCTACCCATCCAAGAGAAGGGGTTAATAGAGGGCTTGGGATGCCTCTACATAACAATGATTGTATAGCTTCACTAGGTTCCATCAACGATCATCTCTAACCATAACACAAGTTTTACATTCTAGTTGTAGAAGGGTTTGTAGAAGGCATTCAAGACTCAGCTATGATTGAGCATCGTCTTTCATCATCGGACTAATGGTCAGATGGATCATACCATATAGACACTCGAGGATATTCTTCGTGCATGGGTCATATATTTTGGCCACAGTTGGGAGGATCACATTCCCTTGGGGGAGTTTACGTACAATGACAGCTATCACTCCACCATCGGTATGGCACCGTTTGAGGCCTTGTACAGTCGACCATGCAGATCATCTCTATGCTGGACAGACCCAGGGGAGTCCGCACTTATGGGTCGAGAGCCGGTACAAGCTACCAATGAAAAGGTGAAGATATTCTAGGAGTGGATGAAGACTACACAGAGCAGACAGAAGTCTTTTGCTGAAAGAAGACATAGAACTTTGTAGTTCGAGGATGGAGACCATGTCTTCCTACGGGTCTCACCTTGATGAGGTTTGCATAGCTTTGGCCAAGATGGCAAGATATCTCTGAGGTTCATCAGACCCTTTCAAGTTCTCAGTAGAGTCGGCGAGATGTTATATTGCATTGATCCTCCCCACAGATGCATCGAGTACATGATGTTTTCCACGTATCGCAACTAAAGAAGTATGTGCATGATGCATCACACATTATTGACTGCGGTGAGCTAGACATTGATAATGGGGTGACGTTTACAGAGATTCTAGATGATATTGAGGATCAACATGATCGGGTCCTTCGTGGATGATCGATACCTCTGGTACGCATTCGCTGGAAGCATGGGGAAATCTAGGAGATCACATGGGATCAGGAGTCTCAAATTCGTGCTTAGTACCCTCATTTGTTTCCTTAGTCTATTTTTTTGTTTTCGGTGAAAAACCCTAAGGTGGGTAGAATGTCAAGACACAAATTTTCCATGTAATTTTATTAATTACAAGGAACTATCTTGAGGCTGTAAAATCTGATGGAGTTTGATTCTGATACCTCATGTACCCAAAATATAATTTTAACATTCTTAAGGTACCTTTAGTAAATGTGTGTGTGGGAAATCCTAAAAATTTCACCGATGCTCGTAATTATAATATGAGGGCACTGTTGAACTCGTAGTGCCAGGATTCACTTACGGGAGGCCTAACCACAACCTTAGTGGGTTGAGAGAGAATGTTGGTTTCTATGATTTTTTGGAGGATTAATAAAATAAATCTAATTTACCTTAAAATCCTTCACCTCTCTTTAGGTTTTGGTGTCAACGACCACAAGGGGTGGTTGGGAATTTAATACATGGAATTAAATGTATGGTTACACAAAAATGTATAACCACCCAACAAGCAATTAAGGAGGTTCATTAATTTCACCAATTAAGGAACCCCTCTTAATTATGTATTGTAAATTTTACTCCCTTAATCACACTATTTTTGAATTTGTAGGAAAAGGGAGTGGGGTTTTTTGGAGAGAAGGATTTTGGAGGAGCCTCTTGATGAAGAACAGATCCATCAAGAATGAACCGAAAATTGTTATTTGAGCGGCATCATTGGAGGCTTGATTTGGGATCGACAAACACCAACCCATATTCATACATGGGATGCTCCCCAATGACTCATGAGGAATGTTTTGTCTTGTTTATATTTTAGGAGTTGTTTAATCATTTATCTTCTACATTGATAAGATAGTAACGTGGAGGGTGCAGGCCAAACAGACATGGCTCGGTCCCTCCGCCTCATGTTCAATCGTTGTGTTCTACATTGGTGAATTTTCAGGTTGTACATAACCTAGATCTGAGGGTCTAGAAGTGAAGGAGATGACCTAAAAACCCATAGGTGATATAAGAAGGAAAAACGGACAACCATATATCACCCAGTGGCCCATGGAAGAATGCGGGTGCGGTGGCACCGACAGGCCATGGTATTTGTAGCGCACCATTATACACCATAGTAGGAGGCATAGACACTAGGTCATTGTGGTCAGTAAGTATCTGGAGCCACCAGGTTGTGCGTCCCTCTTCCACCTTCAGCGGCGCACGACGATTTGGCGACGCCACGCGGTGCCATCGCTTCAAGTCCCCAACTGCTTAACCGTTTGGGAGAAAGGGAAAAATGCCTCCCCCAGTGCCAGCTAGGAGGGGACATGTGCCCTCTTATGGGCTACATAACACCCCCTACGGGCTCTACAACGCTCCCATGAGGGCTGGGCTATGCCCCCTGTGGGCTGGGCTGCACCCTCCTACGGGCAGAGTTTCACCCCCTTGCAGGCCGGTCGACGCCTCCCAATGGGCCGAGTTCCACCCCCCTACGTGCCAGGATATGCCACCTTGTAGGCTGTGCAGCACCCCCTTGCTTAATGGGCCACACCCCCTTGGGGGTCGGCCCGGGCTGCACCCTCCCAGCGGGTCGGGACGGACCATGGCCCAGCGGGCTGAGCCTATCACAGGTCGAACTTTCCGCGGGCTGAGCTTGCCACAGCCCCATCCAACTGGTCCGGCCCAGGCCGGTTCGCTTTGAGCATGGTTTGTCTCAAACTGAGTCTGGATGGATCAGACCGGACCTAGACCCAACCAGGCCTAGTTTCACTTAAATTTCCATAACTAAAAATCCAAACGTCCGTTTGAGGAACCTTGTACGGTGCTGGGATCCTTGGAGGGAGGTGGTCCTTTCGGAATATTCCACTCAAATTTCGAGGAAATGTGGAGTATAGCTGGGTTGGATTGGACCTGAATCCAACCGGGCCCTCGGTACTAAAATGATTATAGCTCACAGACTGAGTGTCTGATTGATGTGTCGTCTGTCGCGTTGGAAACCTTACGACATGGGGGCCTTTGGGCTACTACTTTTTTGAGCTTAATTGTGGTCAAGGAATGACAGATATCACATGGAGTGAATTCTAAATATCATGAGCACACATGGTTGTGCGGAATCATGTGGCTGACTATCTCTGAAGTAGTGATCATCTGTGGATCAGCATCACAGCAACCCTGTGTAGATCCACATCATAGATACCCGACGAGGACTTGTTTTAGAGAATCCCAACAAGAATTAGCATCTAACGATTGTGTGTGGAGTTGAATAGAGTGACCCTATGTGGATCAAAATTCAAGTGACCTTGTTTGGATCAAAATTATAGTGACCCTGTGTGGATTGGCATTTCAGCAACCCTGTGTGGATTAGAATTCTAGAAACCCAGTGAGGATCAGCAGTTGTGTGACCCGACGTGGACCAACCTTACAGTTTCCCATCGTGGAACATCAACTTACATCCATGAGTGGATCGATAATAGAATAAATTCTTTGTGGATCAATTGAAGAAATTATAAATTGAATAAGATGATATTGGTTAAGACTAATCATATATATTTTTAATCCTTGAGTTGTATATCTGGTGTGAGATAACTATTGCTTTTTGCATTCTGATTAAGGTTTTACTTTTTGGTTTTTCCTTTGTGGAACTCTGGGAGACCTTCCGAGGTCTTGTGGTCCCTACTGATTATTTTTATACTCACCCTACACGGGCTTCTCCCGCACCTTGTTTTGTCTTGTGTAGATGATGGAAAACTTTGACAGAGGATTGGGAGCCAGGTTAGGAGGGTTCTCAGAGGGTTACCTTTTACATGACATGTCGCAGTGACGCCTGACCATGATTTATACCAACCCTTTAGTTAGGTAACTTGGCGGACAATTCCAGGATCTGTTTTTCTATTTATGTTGTACTTTTTAGTTGGGTTTGTATTTAGGAACCATTTACTTATAGTACTCACCATTTTTTTACTTTCAGTACACATCCTATACTACTTCAGTTTTACAACATTAGTGGAACTCATTGTATTCTTGGACTGTCTGTTTGTAGGTTTAAATGTATTGACTTCTCATTTTTTCGGGATATTCCTTTCAGTTCTAGTCACAAACCTCTGGCATAAGGATGGCGGGCTTGGGGTAGTCACAGAACGGGGCCCGAGGGAATGGTTGTGAAATGATAAAGAATTTAAAAATATTCGAAACCATGGATATAATTTATTATAAGGTTAAAAGAAGTTGGTTTTATGGAACCAACTCCAAAAATTCATTATACTTGTTTCTTTTGGAGTATATTAGAATATTGTCTATAATGACAACCAATTTTTTTTGATAATATATAATGACTATATTGATTATTCCCATTAATTTATATAGATAATTAGAGTGTACAAATTAAATTACTATGAACTCATAGTGATCATTCTATATATGTAAATTAAACCTCAACAAAGCCTCCTTCTTCCACATTAATTGATAATACTATGACTGAAGATCCACCTTGAATCAATATAGGGATCCACATAGCTGACTGAATATGACATCAATCTATGGAAGATGATAATTTTTCTTTATCATGGTCCTTTAAGTCAAAAATCAATCAATTCAAAGGCTCGTGGACCCATTCATATTCTTAATTGATATGACAGGTGCTCCCCATGGTGAAGCACATGGGTATACGATGACTTTATCCAGATTCATGTGTAGTTTCTTCTTTAGCTCCTAATGTTCCAAAACATCCACTATATTTGGAGTGTTAGATAATGTGAAATCCCTATGTATAATCTCATATGAAAAGTCAACCACTTAGATAGGATATGACGAGGATATTATTCAAGAAACACATCAGTGTATTCGCTCAAAATGGGAATAACATCAAGGCTTATCTTTTCCTTAAAAACAATCATTTGAGATTGATAATATTTCCCAGGGGAAAATAATATCCAAGCCTATTATTTTTCTTCTAAATATGATTTATCCACCACCTTTCATTTTTAACGAATCATAGGACAATTCGCGATACAGATACAGATTTCCTTCTCATGGAAATTTATGTTGGATCTATGTAAGGAAATCATATCCATAATGATAACTATATAAAATTACACTTAAGGGAATATCATAAGGGTATATAGGAATTATATCCAAGAAATTATGATAAGAGATGTGTTATATACATGGGATTCAATAATTTAACCATTTTTTATTTTCAAAGACAGCTCTATATTCATTCTTTGTGGGGGTGTTTGAATAGTTCTACTATTTTTTCAAGATATGAAGCAATGTGTAGAACCAATATCAACAAAAATATCTATTTTTTAGTGATTAACTAGAGTATCTATCACCACTTCATTTTTTTGATCCACCTTAATAGTTATACTGGAATAAGATCTGCCTTGCTGCCTTTGAGTTTGTTGGTGCAGATTATCTCCAACCACCATTGGATTAGTGCATTAGATTGAAATGTTTCCTTATTTCATATTGTTGAAATAATGGAAAATGGGCTGAGGTTTGAAAAGATAATTCCTATATTCCATTATATTTGTGGGTTTATCCCATTAGAAATATATATCATGGTACCCTTCCTCCCCACACCTAAATCATTTCATTTAATCATTCAAGAAATTTTCAATGGGCTTATTTATACCTTTTTGATATGTAGGACATTGAAATTTCTTACCACCGCTAGATTTACCCATGTCACCACCAAAATTAATCTCCACATTTTACATTTTATTCCCTTAAGACCCTTGAATTTCACTAATCTCCATATCCAAATTGAGGAAACATCAAACTACATCCTTATAGATATCAACATCTTGGATAGCTAGAAATTTTCTTAGACTCATTTTTAAAAAACCAAAGAAGTAGTCAAAATTGAATTTAGTGGTAATTAATTATATAGAGTCATATTATTCACATATTTTGATTTTTTTCCTCACACACATTGATGGACTAACTAACTTTTTTCTTGGAGTAAAGTAAATTCATTTTCATTTAATGAAAGAGATTGTGAGGAAAATATGTGTAGATAATTATTTTTAGGAAGTCCATCCACCCAATTGGTTTGATCTATTCCTCATACCTTATATTAATAATAAATTTATTCCATTGATAAGTTTATCCATCCATTTGATAAGTATTCGTTATCTCTATATCTCTCTAAAATATTAAAGGATAGAGAAGATATTCTCAATAAATCTAATCTATTATTTAATAATTAAGGGATTATATGATCCGTTGAAATTTTGTAGACTCTGTCATGTTCAGGTTTCAATGGAAAATTGTTCTTTATTAGGGGGTTATTTTTATTTCTCCTAGTTCAGGTTTCTATTAACATTCAAATTCAAGGGAGAGAAGATCCTTACAATTTTCATGATTACTTATCTCATAGGGTCGAGTATCTAATTTTAGAAGTCATTTCATTTCCCTTCACATTGGCTGTTTACTGGATTACTCAAATTATTTTACTTTGGATAGAATAAAAGTTAAATTATGTATGAGTAATTTTAAACAATTAATCACACAAATTGAAAAACAATAACATTATTGTGATAATTTATATACAAAATTTATATTATATCTAATGAATTTATAGAATTTAATCTAAGTTATCAATGATATATTTTTTTTCATAAACTCTTTTGGGATTTTTTTTCATTTAATGATGGTTCAAAACGAGGTTGTGAATTTACCAAAGAATATCCTCTTGGAGTGTTAATCCATGTGTGAAATATGATCCATTTTCATGCACTTGGTGATGATTATGTCTTTCTCAATGGAACCCTTCCCAGATTATAAACACTAGATACATCTATTCCTATCCTATTTGTAGTATCCAGACAGGGATTCATTTTTTTAAGACAAAATAATTTATAATTTAGTAAAACATAGTGATTTATTCTTATACATATTAGTATGTCCCATGCTATCCCTATAGTTTTCTAATCCTAATCCAAAAAATAAAAAAAAAACATTCCTCCAAAACTAACTATGAAAACCCCTCTCTTTATTATTCATTAATTTATGATTTATTACATAGTAATAAACTTAACACATCACATAGGGTCAATAATTATAGTGTCTATGTGTAAAGAGGTATATTGCATAACAACATTAAATAGTGGGTACATTGGTATTATTGAATACATCCATGACATGTTCATTATTTTCAATTTTTTTTAAAATGCCTGGAATATCCTGGGGACATACGTAATAAAGTGGTGATCAATAAATTCTATTACGAGAATAAATAAATCATAAAATGAATAATTTATTAGAAGTAAGATAATATGATTTTAAATGGGAAATAGAAGTGGTGATAATAATAATCACAATAAAATATGGATGGTATATCATTGTAAAATAAAGTCAACATGGGAAAGTGGAAACAACTTTGAACATGACATCATAAACAAAAAACAATAATAACCGCCAAGTAAATATAACATGGTGGAAAAAGTACCCTAATGGTTAAACATCACTCCTTAATCCTATATATGACATATCAGGAGTTTGAAAAATTACCCAATGCATTAGATCACTATATAATTCTAGGAACACCACTCACTTTCATATCACATACATTGATAAGTGATCCATATGGATCCTTCAATATACGTGGGTCTTTCACCAATTATAAACCCAAGATCATGGATTTTGGAATAAATAAAAGAAATTAAAAAATTAATTAATGATAATTAAATCTTGTGGAATGGGCTTAAGTAGACATGGTGGTGGATATTCACAACACAATTATTTAGCATGAAAATATACTATGAAATTTTCACCGCATAACTACAGTACATATAGATTCATAAAATAGATTAATGAGGGTGAAGATGGTATCTCATAATGTATATATCAATAGGTACAGAAGAGGGATATTGAAAAATATATACCAAAATTACGAATTGTAAATCAGATGCCATTAAATATAGAATATTCTAGAATAAAGTGATGTTGATGATCTCTTACAATATTTAAGACTAGAAATAGTTTAGGTAAATTCTATAATGAGAGGGGGAAATTATATCTAATTATTCGTAAATAAATTTCACAATATATGGGTATATATAATATAATTATAATATAATAAATTGAGATTTGAAATTCTAAAAACCAATAAGTTTCTTGAACTGAAATGTAGAAAATGATGCCCCTTACCTTGAGAAGGTGATTTTGAACTCTCATGGGAACTTATTGAGATCATGGGGGAACCTTGTGATTACTAAAAATATTGGAGTTATATTAAAGACATTATCCAAGTATTTTTAGGGAATATTAATGGTAGCATGTGTGGGTTTCTATGGGAAAATAGAGGGGAGTACTTTTGTATTTCTCAAACAGGGGTTCTGGAATATATAAAAATGTAATTAAAAACAAAAACCTTCCAACGGATTTCTACATGGTTTCCCAAAAATAATATTGCATTTATTTATTTTATAATTCTAAGGTCTGATATCAACAAAATATTACCTCTCTTAATGTGGATGTGAGTTATGATTTTAATGAAAATATTTTAAAACCAAAAAATATAATACAGGTTTTGGAGGATTCATATAAGATTTATAAAATTAATAAAATAAACTAAAAAATATTTTAAAGTAGAGAGATATATTTTTCTTGGGTAAAAAATATTTCTTTATTACATCGCTTTTGTGTTATTATGATTTCATAATACACATCATTTATTTAGACAATATTTAATTTTTATTTGAAAATTCATTTTGTATTAGAAAAATATGAAAAATTAAATGTTTGATAATTTTGATCATATGAATCCTAATATAATATTTATTGTATCGAAATAATTATCTAAATATGTTAATATCAATTTTTAAAATAAGAAAATAATTTTATTGGTAAATGTTTTTTTCCGATAATAATAGTTTTTGAAAAAAATAAAACAATTATAGTTGAATTCAGGAATATTATATTACCATTGATTATTAATAAATACTATTTTATTGTAATAAATTCTTAAAATAAAATTTATTTTTAATATTCATGAATTCATAAAATATGAATATATTAAATGAAATTATATATTATATAATAATACAATTTGGGTTTTATCAGATCAAAATAAAAATTATTTACATAGTAAAAAAATTAAAAAGTAAATATATTATTTATTATTTTCAATATAAGTTTTTATATTATTAGGGTATTGATATGAATTGTATAATTACACTAGGAAATTCAAATATGGTAAGGTCCATGATAGTGAGATTCTCATGGGGTGGTTCGGCGTACATTGTTTGGAGTGTGATCATGACAAGCATGAGTTTTTCCAGCAAATGATTTCACATGTCCTTTATTTTTTGGATATTGTTTGGGTCATAGTCGAGGGAAAAACCTAGTTATGTTATATCCCTCATGATCTCCCATAAATGGGCTTCATAATGAAATATCCTTCTAGTCGAGGCCATCACCTCCTTTTTCAATGTCAGTTACATTTAGGAAAGCCCTATGTTTTTATGGATTATATGATCATTGTTAACTGGTTGTATTATTAACAGACATAATGATTAAAGGTGTTGTAAATTCAATATGGTATAATAAAACAAACTAATCTTTAGTGTTTTATAAAACTATAATAGAGATAATAGTTCAATCACAACGGTAATTTATTTTTTCAAAGTTCTAATCATTATTGATTAAGAGTATTGAGTTTTTTTGGAATAATAAATTTTATTTGAAGCAAAATATTGTAAATTTTATTAAATTATAGTGGTGAACGTCATTTATATATATTTGATAGGATAAGAAATTTTAAAAACATATTGAATAAATATTTACTTACATTGATGAATTTATGTGTTGAAATAGGTTTCTTCAGAATGATGGATTTGGACCACCTTCGTAGAACTATAGGAAACTAAACACATAATAAAGATTTAGGTGTTTTTTTAATTTTTTAATGTATTCTTCTAGAAATTATTAGAATGGTTTGGGGTGAATTTGAGTGATAATAGGTGTATTTATTATTGATATTGAGTGTCATTTTCCTAAATACCCATTCATTAAAGAGTAAAGTATGTTTGCTAATGGAATTTCACGCCAAAATGGAAATGTAATCAACAAGTATTAGGTTATGTATTTATTTACCTCCAAACATTTATTAAATATAATGATTTTTTGATATTTAATTATTTTTCCACTAAATTATACCCTTTTAACTCATCTATCATTTTTCATTATATCTTTTATTTACCTTCAAAACTTATTTAAATGACTAAAATTTAAACTAATAATATTACATAATTTATATGTAGATATTAATATTTATTACTCCATTTAATCTAATTAAATTTATAAATATTATATATTTAACTTTTAATGGATAATATAAAATATATCAAAAAATATTTTTATAGAAATTTAATTTTATAAATCTTACATATTCTTATTATTATTTCAAATCGATTACAAATTAGATGATTTTCAATATATATTTCAATAAATTGAAAATTGTTTTTTCTATTGTACATTAAAGTGGTAAATAAAAATTATTAAGATAAAAATACACAGAACTTATAATATAAAATTCATTTTAGATATCCATTTTTAACACCAAATGATATTAATCGTATCCCATAATTTATTAAATTTTATTAATCCATTATTATTAAGATATTTTTTTCTATTTTTAAAAATACATAATAATTCATTATAAATAATAATAATATGAAAATGTATTGAATACAAATAAATATGTTTATAATAAATAATTTTAATTAATTATCATATATGTATTTTCTTACAAAATTATTTACTATGTGGGAAATATTTAATTTTTTAATAATTTTACAAATAATTACAAAAAATCTACTATCCTATTTGATATTAATATATCCGATGGTTTTGTTTCCAAAATCCATGTGTCAAATGACAATTTAACCAATGATAATATAAATAACACTTGTATTATATTCGTATATTTATCCTTATATACATCTCTAAAACCATTCATCTTTATTGATGATTTCTTTTTAAATATTTTTATCATGTTTCTAACATGTTTATTTTTTTATTTTTTTCACTATTATTATAAAATTAATGGTAGATCATGTTTATGAGAACATCATCCTCGTAGAATATTTAATTAGAAAAGGTTTTATCCAATTATAAATTTTACTAATTACTTGTCATTTAGTTATATTTTGATTTATTTTATTTTTTGTTGTAATATTTTAAAATAATGAAATAAATCATTTTTTATTTTAGTTTAATTTTTTGTGTATCACATGTTCATGAAAAAAAAGATTTATTTAACGGAAAATAAAAACCAAAATCATGGCATGTTACACTATAATCCCATTAAAATAATTTATCCCTTGATATTTTAATATGCTGATGAAAAAATTGAGAGGAATTATAACTCATTAAATCATTCAGTTCCCATGTTTCTTCAACTAACATACAAGTCCTGTTGATTATATTAACCAGGTGAGTGGAAATATTTTATTGTACATTATCCTAATAATCAATGATTCTTATATTTTATTCCTTGTAATAGATAACATGTTCTAGTTTTACTCCCTATTAGTTCATTACATGTGAATGGTCTAGTATGAACTTCTTTAAAATTGTTACATGTAAAAATTCATTCATGTGAGAGAATATTGATGGATTTGAATGAAAATTACACACCATACCCAAATGAGTGATAATTTATAAGGGGATAATTTGTCTAGGCATCCCCTTTCAATTTTTCTTAAATCTCATAATCCTGTAGTATAGTGATACTCAAAAAATACCTCATCACTAACCTCAAAATTCAAATCATAATATCAATTATTAGCAAAGCTAGTCCATAGACTTTATATATTATTAATGTGTAATTTATTGGTTTTAATATTCTCAAGAATTTTTGGAATATGATATCATCATAGAATATTTCATTTTTCACTATCGTCCAATGATGTGGGAGTATTACAGCTTATCCCATACAAATCATTATATGGTATCATTTGAATGCTATAATGGAAATTTTCATTATATTGGACTCATCAAGGGTAAGAGTATAATACAATTTTCCTATGAAATCCATTGATAAGGTTCTGAGTATATATTCTGGAACTTTAATAATCCTTTTAGATTTACCATAAATAAGAGGATGACAATAATATCTAAATATCTTATTTATATCCAATTTTTTAGAAGACTTCTCCAAGTCATTGAGGAAAAACATTGATTTTATATCATAAAATTTAGGGTGGTACTCCCTGAAGATTTACCACTTCCTTAATATATATCATTAAAATTTGACAAGGTGACAAATAATATTAAATACTAATTATATATTCTGAATTCATATGTTGATAAAATATAACCCAAATATAAATGTATCCTTTTATGTACTGGTTTGTCCTAAGTTGAAATTTGTGGTTATATTATCCCTTTTCCAAATATGTAAGGGAAATAGTTTAATCATCACATAATGATTTTATCATTCTAACATAACTTGATACTATTACAAGAACAATGATATGCACTTTACAATCTCCCAATTCATGTTGTCTCAACATATTTTCCCATTGAGAACTCTAAACATCATTGTTCTTCTAAGATGGATAGAGAATGATGAATTACGTGAATCATTTAAAATACAATTATTCATTTGTGATATTAAAGGGTCATATATGTTTCCCTTGAATAATAATTCCATTTTTTCAAATTTAAACTCAAAATTGTACTTTACATTATTTTAAATCACTAAATCATTATTTTTTCTCAGAGTGGAATCTCAAGAGGGGGGTAAATTGATGTCCTACATACACTTTCTATTAAATACTTTATATTAAAGATCCCCCAAATTTTTAAAAAGCCCCAGTTAATTTAGGTAATAGAGATATAGATGTCTAATTGGTCAATAGGTTTCTCAAAGGGTTATTAGTCCTAACTTGAATTAGTGTAAAACACTTCTTCAACTTTTGAAACAAGTTTGTTGAATTAAAAACATACACAAACTTAACCAAACTTACTATCAAGGTGAATGAAAAACAGTTTAATGTCTTAGAAATTTGCAGCAAAAACTAGATAAAACAGAGTATAACAAAATATAGTGAACAAAAAGGTTAAAAAGAGGTTCAGTATCAAGTTGAGACTTAATCCTCTCCACATGGTGATCACCTGCCACCATGTAGTTTAAATTAATAAACTTGATACATATCCTGTATCGAGATATATAATAGTTTTCACAAACTATCTAGGGTTTACAAACTCTACCATAGTTCTTTGTGGGAATGGAAAAAAACACTGACCACACACGGTTTCTTCCATAGTTATATGTAGGAAAACAAGGATTAAGAGAAGATTGATGTGAGGATTTTTGTATCCTCCAGTTCTAGCACAAGAGACAGTGTATATGACAAAAAATACACAATTTATAGAACTGTAAAACAAAAGAACATAGTAGAGAAAAATATGATGATATTGAGTTTATAAGGCTCTATGTGTTTTTAGTTCAACTCTTGATTCATTGAAGTGACGAATTTGATGTTCGAGTCTTTATCTGAAATTTTTCTCCAGAACAGAGTGTCGCAACTCCATGTTCCGTCTTTCATAAATTTAGTGTTCTTCTTTTTGTGTTGTTCGAGAGTTGATGATGTACAGAAGGTAAAAGAGAATTTTTCCACAAATGAACTATGTGGGGCTTGTGGGTTCTCAGTGTAACTGCTGAATGGTTCGTATTTGATCAAGAAAGTATGTTTCTTTATATTCTCAGACGTGCTTCTATTCCCTTTTTGTGTGTTCACACCAGCCTCTTTTTCTTCTTTTATATTTGAGGTCCAACAATAAGTATAAGTACATCACATGAGATCTATCTCGTACCTCATACAGTCCCTTGATACGGTCTCTTGATATGTCTATAATATGAATTAATTAATGTCAGAAGCATTAAAGTTAGAAAATATGACCGTTAGAATAATCTTAAGAATTTGACAAAGAATAAAGTATAAGAGTATGATAGACTAGTAACGATAGCCTTCAGAAAGGAAGGCTTCAAGAGTAAGTGCACATCGACAGCATTCATCGGTAACCTCTCCAATGTTAACTTTCCATCAATAACTCTCCATTGGTATCCTTTAATTGATAATTCTTCATTGGTAGCCTTCTCAACAATAGCCATGCATCGGTGACCTTTGCATCAGTGGTGATTGCATCGATGACCTTTGCATCTATGACCTCTGCATCAGGGACCTTTGCGTTAGTGACATTTCCATGGGTGACCATTGAATCAGTGAAACTTGCATTCATGGCCATTTCATTGGTGGACATTGCATCAATGACCTTTTCATCTATGGCCTTTAAATAGAAGATCATTGAGATTAAACATACATAGTTATCACTTTAATATAAACATGACATTCACATAAATCATAATCATGTAAGAGAAACATAATTAGAATATAAATAAAAAATGATTTATAATTATCAAAACAGGATTAGGGAATATAAAAACATGATTTGGGATTATCAAAAATGATTTGGGATTATCGAAACATGATTTGGGATTATCAAAAAAGGTGACTCCAACAATCACCCCCGTTTTGATAATCCGAAATTATGTCACTATTTTTTGAAGTAGGGTTAAGCACATTTGATAATATCCTCAGAGAAATGTATAGGAACATTTGAACCATGTTTGTTATGGAAAATTATAGATATTATATATATGAAAAAGGTTCATTCCACTTAAAAAAATCTTCACCTTTATGTTTAGAAAGCATTAAACATAAACTTCACCTGTTTATTTTCTCCCCATTTGAGTAACATTGAGATTTATCTTTGAGATACCAGCTTAAATATTTCTACCCCTTTGTGATTATCAAATATACTGGAGGATCAAAAGAAACAAAAGAGTATTTTCAAGTAATGAATCAAAAGTAAAATGTAAAAAAATGTTACAAAAATACCAATCAACTAAAAAATCCCACATTCAATCCACATCAGAGATTTCCAAAGGAGCATTGTCATTGAAAGTGGAGGAAGAAGATTATAAAGATGGTGGGATAGGACTATGGATGGCAGTCCACAGGGTAAGATGACCTGAAAAAGAAGCATCAGCAGACAGGTAGTGAGTATATCTTTAAGGAATGGTGGGGGTCAAGCTTCTGATAGCCGGGGCTGGAGTAATCAATGGTGCAACACTAACAGATCCTGATGCACCTAAGTTATACAGCAAGGCTGGAGGAATAATGATGGGAGTGTAGTCCACATGGGGGAAGGGAAAAAGAAGATTTCTAAAATCTATAATAACACTTCTCCCTCTCTCCATGTCTGAAATAAGATCATCCTTACTCACCATAAATTTCTCCAAGGAAGGAGTCAACTCTCGAAGCCTGCTAACCCGATCGTTGAAAGCTTGAGTGACAGGTGGAATCCTCACATTCTACAATAGTAACTTGAAGTGACCATCCATCTTAGGAATAGTGTATATCCTTTTGTATTTGAAATCATCTTGTTCCTTGATGGCATTACGATCTTGACCAGCTTCCCTTAGATTGTCTAAAAAAATCCATGTGAACCAACCCAAGTGGTTGATAAATAGAAACTTATTTCTTTGGTTTGAAAGAATCATTGTGTTGTTTTCCCTTTTGAAAAGGAATTAAAAAATTGTTAAGTGGGAATTATAATTTAGGCAAGTCTCTAACTAAACCTTTCCTAGTTAGTTATCTAAGAGAGTGTACATTGCATTGTCTTAATCTTCTGTCTTATAACCAGTATTCCTTATGAATACCATTTAAAAATGAAACATTTTTTCTTAGTTAAAGAATGTAAATCAACAGCATATAGATTTTCATTTCTATGATCCATGAGTATTAAATCATATTTAGAATTAAAAACCTTGCATGCATAATTTTCAAATTTAACATTAAAACCATCAACACATAACTGAGAGATACTTAGTAAATTCTAATTTAACCCATCAACAATGAGTACTTTTGAAATAAAAATAGTATTAGTGGTATCAATTTGGCCTAATTTGACGATATTCCATTTTGTATTATCACCTAAGGTGACATGTCCACCATCAACATTAATTAGTCAATTGAAGCATGAGTATTCTTCTATCATGTGTCTTTAACATCCACTATCCAAGTACCGTAGAGTTTTACTGGAGCTCTTTAAACAGTTTTCCTTTAAAAGAGATTAAGTGTAGTGTAACTTTGGTACCCAAATTTTCTTGGATCGAGAGAGGTTAGAATGTAAAAATTTGGGGACCCATACTTATATCATGGATTTCCTATAATAAATAGATATGTATTGAGGAATAAGAACATTTTTTGGTTCTTTTGAGAGAATTTTTTTTCCAAAGATGGTCCAGAACATGAACTAACAGTGAACTGTCCAGATTTTGGAACAAATTTAATCTTAAAAATCCATCTCTATCCTAGCTTATATCCTAGACCAGTTGTGTATTTAGGAGCAATCTATTTTCCTAGTAACTGAGTCATGGTATCTCTAGTTGCAGTAAACATTTCAAGATCTCTTTCTAATTGCTCATTGGATAATTTAAGTTTAGTATTTTTTTTTAAAAAATAAGCACATTTTTCATTTTCAATATCCAGATCACACATATAATTGGCATTTAATGAATGTTGTCTTTTTTATAATTTATATATATCCCTGAGTTCATTAAGGGAGTCCTCAAGCATTCCGCAGTACTCAAATAATTCATCCTTATTCATATTTTTATCATTGATTGATTCACATTCATTCCCTGAATAGTAAGCATTATGTACAAAAGAATTGGGTGTTACCTCGGATGATTCTGTCATGAAACACAGGTTTGCGTGTTTGTTGATTTCAATATCAGATGTTCCAGATCCACTTAAGCTATCTTTCTAAGGCACTCCACGTAGCTTTCATTTCCATTTTATTTCCTTTTCCCTTGTCTTCATACATTTTCTTAAATTTTATCTTGCGGCAATCAATATTCACATGACCTTTTCGTTTACACTCATAACAAACTATCTCATTTGATTTATCATTCCATTTTCTATCCTTTTCCTATTATCCGTTATTATCATACCTACTTTTATAGTTCAACTTTATAAAATACTTTTTATTACGGTATAACTTCTTGAATCTTTTAGTAAGTTGGGTCATATCATCATCACTGTCAGAGTATGAGTCTTCACTTATGGAAGTGTCTATGGGATCTTGATCCTTTTATTTGTCCTTTTTCTTTGTGGAAGAAGTCTTGAATGCTACATATTTCTTTCTTGGTTCTTCATCAGTATCTTGATTTACCTTATGATCTTCCTCATACATCATAATCTTTCCAATTATTTTATTCACCAGTAGCTTGCCTATGTCACAAGATTCTCGAATAGAAATAGAAGTTTCTCTTCATTTTTCATGAAGGTATTGAAGAAATCTCATAATCTGAACGTTGTTATCCACTGGTTTTCCAAGAAGACTAATGGTATTCACTATTTTATTAAACTTGATATACATTTAAGATATTTGTATGTTAGGATTCATCTTAAAATTAACATATTTAATAGTATAAGAATTTAATCTCATTTATTTAACATTAGTTGTTCCCTCATGTGAAACATCTAAAGTATCCCAAATTTCATATGTAGTTTAACAGGAAGATATTTTATTGAATTCTTCATCACTAAGAGAACAATACAATGAATTCATTTCAGTACCATTATTAATATATGTATCTTTAGTTAGCTAAGAATATGTGTCCCTAACAGTAACAGGTAATACATTTTGTTCTTCTATTGTGTCCCAGATTTCAGGTCCCATGCTCTCTAGATATATTTTCATTTTTAATTTCCATTGAGAATAGTTATTTCCATTAAAGAATGGTGTCCTATTCGTAGCATCACCCTTAACTCGGTTATCCATTGTTTACTAGAATTTTAATGAAATAAAAAATTTAGATTTGATAGAAGTTTTAATATCTTTAAGAGAAAACTAAAATCATTGTTAAAGAATCTGACAAGTTTCACAACAGTTCAGGTAAAAGTAATGAAAACCAAACTAATAAACCTATGATACCAAATGTTGGTCAGAGTGTAATCTCATGAGGGGGTTGAATTGAGTTCCTACTTAAAATTTATGTTAAAGACATTATATTAAAGATCCCCCAAATTTTGAAAACAGACAGTTAATTAAGGCAGTAGAGATATAGATGTCTAATTGGTCAACAGGTTTCTCAAAGGGTGATTAGTCCTCAGTTGAATTAGTGTAAAACACATATTTAACTTTTGAAACAAGTTTACTGAATTAAACAAATACACATACCTTCCAAAACTAAATATCAAAGTGAATTCCAAACAATTTAATGTTTTATAAATAAGAAACATAATATAGATAAAGCAGATTGTAACAAAATATAGTGCACATAATGGTTAAACAATAGGTTAAGTCTCATGTCGAGACTTAATCCTCTCCACTTGGGGATCGCCTACCACCAAGTAGTTTAAATTAATAAACTTGATACACATCCTGTATCGGGCTTTACAATAGTTTTCACAAGCTGTCCAGGGTTTACACCCTCTACCACAGTTCTTCGTGGGAATGGAAAATGACACTACCCGCACACGGTCTCTTCAACAGTTATACATGGGAAAACAAAAAGTAAGAGAAGTTTTATGTGAGGATTTTTGTATCATCCAGTTCAATCACAGGAGACAGTGTGTATAACACAAATACACACTTCTTATAAATGTAAAAAAATAACACAGTAGAGAAAATATGATGATATTGAGTTTAGAAGACAATATGTGTTTGCAGTTTAGCTCTTTATTCTTTAAAGTGAATAATTTGATGTTCGAGTCTTTCTCTGGAAGTGGTATCCAAAATAGAATGTCGCAGCTCCAGGTTTTTTCTCTCAGAAATTTAGTGTTCTACATCTTATGTTGATCAATAGTTGATGAAGTACAGAAGGTACAAGATGGTTTGTCCACAAATGATCTTTATGGGGCTTCTGAGTTCTCAGTGTTAGTGTTGAATGGTTCATCTTTAATCTTGCAAGTTAGTTTCCTCATATTCTCAGATGAGATTCTATTCCATTTTTGAGTATTCACACCTGCCATTTTTATTCTTTTATATTTGAGGTCTGAAAATAGTTATACGTACATCATGTGTGATCTTTCTCATACCTCAAACATTCCTCAGATACGGTCTCTAGATATATCTACAATATACATTAATTAATGTCAGAAGCATTAATGTTAAAAAATATGACCATTAGAATAATATTATGAATTTGAAAAAGTATGGAGTAGAAGATCATGGTAGACAGGTAATAGTATCCTTCACAATGGTAGGCTTAAATAGTAAGTTCACATCAGTGGCATTCATCAGTAACCTCTCCAATGGTAACCTTCCATCAATAACTCTCCACAGGTAACCTTCAATTGATAATTATTCATCCGTAACCTTCTCAACAGTAGCCTTTCATTGGTGACCTTTGCATGTGTGACCTTTTTATCGGTGACCTTTGCATCAGTTACCTTTTCATCGGTGAACTTTCCATCGGTGATATTTTCATCAGTGACCTATAAATAAGAGTGCAGTGAGATTAAACATACATAGTTATCACATTGATATAAAAAATAATTTTCAATAAATGAATATCATGTAAGAGAAACATAATTCCTATATAAATAAAACATTATTGGGAAGTGTCAAAACCGGATTTGGGATTATAAAAACATGATTTGGTATTATCAATACTTGATTTGGTATTATCAAAACATGATTTGGGATTATCAAAATAGGTGAGTCCAAATATATCTCCCTTTTTGATAATCACAAATTATGTCTCTATTTTTTGAATTAGGGTTAAGCACATTTTCTAATATCTTTAGAGGTTTGTATAAGAAATTTTAAACAAAGTTTATTATTTAAATGTATAGATATTTTATATATGCAATAGGTTCAGTCAACATAAAATAATCTCCACCATTAAGATTAGGCAGAATAAAACATACACTTAACTTGTTTAGTTTATCCCACCTTGGGTAATATTGAGATGTAAATATGAGATTCAATATTAAATATTTCTCCCCATTTTTTATTAACCAAAATATTGGAGGATAAAAAGAAACAGAATATGATTTCCAACAAGGAATCAAAAGTACAATAAAAATTTATTTTACAAAAAGACCTATCAACTAAGACATCCCACATTATATCCACATCAGATATTTCCAAAGGAGTTTTGACTTTGAAAGTGGAGGAAGTGGGTTATGAAGATGGTGGGATAAGCCTAGGGATGGAAATAAGTAGGGTATGAGGAGCAGCAATAGAGGCATCAATAGACTAGTAGAGAGTGGATCTCTATGAAATGGTGGGGGTCAAGCGTTTTTTAGCCTGGGCAGGAGTCATCAATGGTACAACACTGGCAGATCCTGATGCACCTGAGGTATAAGGCAAGGATGAAGGTACAATGATGGGAGTGTAGTCCATGTGGAGGAAGGGAAATATAGGATTTCTAAAATCCATAATAACACTTCCCCCTCTCTCCATGTCTGAAATAAGATCGTCTTTATTCACCATAAATTTCTCCTAGGCAGGAGTCAACTCTCGAAGCCTGCTAAACCTATTAATAATGTCTTGAGTGACATGTGGAATCCTCAAGTTATCCAATAGTAAATTGAAGTGGTCATCCATCAGATTCTTAGTTTATACCCTTTTGGTGTATAAATCAACTTGTTCCTTGATGGCCTTCTAATCTAGATTAGCTTCCCTTAGATAATAACCCACAAGACTATGAATTTCTATAGTAGTGGAAATAACCTGAGTCGTAGACTTAGTGTATAACCTTTTCTCTGGTAGCAGAATTATTCATTCCATTTAGAATATATTTTTAATTTTATGAGAAAACATTATTGGAAATGGTCGTTGATTTAGACTTTATTATAAATACATAAACAAACATTCCAAGTAGAAGGTAATGGAATTGCACTGGGTGGTTCCAACTGGGAGAAGTGAAGGAGAAGTGGTCATATAAGGGGGTGGATACTTCATATTTCATTTCCATACACTTTTATATCTAGGGTAATGGTTGATATAATTCCTAATTCGATTTTATATATATAGATACCCATGTACTTGAAAATTTCCACCATTTTTAAATGTGTGGTGTGCACATAATTTTAAAGCGAAGATGATTTTTTTTGTCATAAACCTTACATGATGTAAGGTTTTTTCCTGGGAAATTCTTGTTTAACAAACTAAAGGATCTCAAAAAATCAAGGGATATTTTTCTATGCATCCATATGTTTTTCATATTTATAATATCACCATGAAGAAAGATATTTCAATTACATGGAATTCAATTCATTCCTTGATAAAATCATTAAGTACCTATGGTGGTTGAATGAATTTAACTAAAAAAAATAGGTGTGAATATAGAGATATGAGTGACACCATATAATATGATGTTTATATAGAATGATTCATGTATATAGTATACTTCTTGAGAATACATTTATTAAACTGAGTTATCATGGATATTATTGGACATTAAATGAACAAAACATGAAGATAACATTGTTGGTCATAAAATTCCCTCTAGGAAGACTAATTTTGATACTTGAGTGAGGTGTGAGATTTTCATGATGATTAATCTTGAGAGATTCCTTATACTAAATAAAAATAATCCTTGAAAATATTAGTTCAAAATAATATTGGGAAACAATAATGAGAATTATAGTTAATATGTTCTATAAAAAATTTAGAATATGAATAATATACTTTTTAGATGAAAAATGATGAATGTGATTAGAAAAAGTAATCTATAGATGAATCAATAAAAGTGTGATGATCATAAAATAGGGATATAAAATATAGTAATAAACTTTTTTATAAATAGTCAATATAGATAACAGAAGCTCTATGTTGTAGTAAATAACATGACTGTATTCAAGAATTCATTGAAAGAGGCATACAAGTTTTAGAAAAAATTATAATCTAGTAACAGGTTCAGTGTATTGAATATGTATAAACATGAAGAAATTATAAGTGATATGATATTCCATTGAGATAATTTGATTGAGAGGCTAGGAGAACTTCATGGTGAATGTGAATAAAAATCCTATATTATGGGATATGGTAAAATTAATAGATATTGGGATCTATAAAATAACATATATCAAAATAGAATAAAACTAATTTAATTATATGATAATGAGTATCCTAAAATTTAAGAAACAAAAATACTTTTAAACATAGAATACTTATGTAGATACTGATCTATTCTTCAATATTATCATGTAGGAAACCAAAATATTTTTGTACAAGATAATTTACACTGGAATATCACTAAGAGAATTTTGAGTGTAGATGAATGTGTCTAGTAAAATTACCAAAAAGTGAATATGATATTCAATTTCAAAAAATAAAATTTTAATCAATTAAAAAAAAGATGATATCGATGTAGTAACATAAGTGAATTGATATTGAGATGTGTGTAAATGAATAAGTATTGTGATATGAGGATCAATTAATATTGGTGTTTTCAAGAGAATGAAATTAAGTGATATGGAGTGCATTTTTATTGTATGGTCATGCTAGATAGAATATATGATATATAATTCACATGAGAATAAGTGGATTTAAATAGAAGTTTTTGTTTCATAAAAGGAAAAGGAACATTCATTTTTTTAATCCAAAATCATTACGATGATAATGAACTGGGAATTCAATGTTTGAAATTTATGAGAGGATGATCATGATTAATGAATTATTTTTTGGATGAATTGAATGAAGAGTGGATGCTATATTTTACTAAAAATTTACATGAAACTATGATATTAGATGATTCATGAAGGATTTCAAATGAGAAAAGTGATGTTCCATATAGTTCTAAGATAGAAAATAACTAATGTAATAAAAAAAATTAATATATAAAAGAAATGTTCATTGAGAGTGTAGATATTAATATTTATAATTACTGAGTAGAGTATATGTGAAACTGAAAAGTTCTTAGGAGAGGGATTTGTTAGCCTATATTAATCAAATTCTAATTTGGGTAATCGATTTGAGAATACTGGAACATGATGATTTATGGATGAATAGTGAACTCACTAAATTCATAATAAAAATGTTTTGAGAAATACCCATTTTTTGTGGATCATATAGATGGTACCGATTTTTATCCTTCTGAAGAAGTAAGTGATCCAACGTTATTCTTACCAGATGTACCTAAGGAATATGTGCATTTATGTTTAGTGGAGGACTATAAGGCATTCAAATAATTGTGTATGGTTTGGTGGTATTTTTGTTATAACCATATATAGTTTGTATTGTGTAACTAATAAAAGGTATTATTTGTGTGGGATGAACTGTGGATTATGGATAATATCTTCCCAAACCATATATAATTACTAATAACATTATTAGTGTGAAATATGCTGTTCTGGATAAGAACCAAACACAACATGGATTAGTTTCTCACATTGAGGTCGAACCCTATAAAAATCCAAATATGTTGTCTACATTATATTACCTAAATTTCATAAAGATTGAAATAGTGAGGACTCAAACTTAATATATATACATTATAATCTCCATTAGTTTTTCAATCAATTTAATGGGATAGAAATATTATATTGAACATAATAAATTAATGTTGGTAACCCCTAATTGACCACCCTCTAAAGGTGATGGTATAATCTATTGGGAATATCTAGTGGTATTAGATTTCAGGATCAATATTGTTGGATCTATAAATTAATTTATAGTTATGTTTAACTAATATAAAAGGATTCTTATGAGATTTATTTTAGGATTTTTTGGTTCAAGTCAGCATTGATGCTAGAGATTATATGATCCTTCATTCCATTTCTTCTAGTAAATTAAAAATAGGTGAAAGTTAATGTGTATATTTTAGAGTGAGATATACCTATGATAAAGGACTCTATTTAAGGAACCTCTTAAGGTGTTGATAAGGTTCAGAAATATTCTCTATTTTATTGGCTCAGAGTTCATGTACAGAGTGTGTTTGTGAATTTATAGTGTTAGATCATGGTTTTGAGTTAAGGGGAGGCATAACAAGAACATTATTATCTCTGAAAAAGTGATTTTTTTCTATTTATGCGTATAGGGTATCATTAGTATGTATATCGTAAGATTCATCATGATTATCATTCATCAGTGGTGAGTTATTAGTGGTAATGTAATTGATAATCCTATTCCACTCACCAAAACATTGTGGTATAATTTTGAAATCTTTTCATTATGTGTGTTGATTTAAATTGAATATTTTATAAAATTGCATTTTTCTACCATACTTGTGAATTTTTTACATAAAAATGTTTCAAAAATAATAATGGGATTGTTTTTATAAGTGTATTCTATTTTTAATCATGGTTTAGGATAAAGGATTACTTGATGGGAAGTTAGTGGTTAAACATGGTTTTAGTACTATGCTTGCTTTCCTATTGTGTAAGTGTCCCATTTTTAAGGGAATAATCCCATTAACTATGGTTTTTTGGTGTTCATACATCATGTTTTATAATCCATTCTTCATGTGTGGTAATAATTTTTTGGATAGGGAAATATTGTTACGATGTTTCATATGGGTTTGTTATTCAAACTACCACAATTTCCATTCTATCTCTATTTTTATTTTTATAAAATAATAGAGTAGTTTTAGAGGTATCAAATGTAACAATTTAGATCCTACCCACCCATTATACTGTGATTTTGGGTGTTTGTAGTGATTTTGTGGTGTCTTTGAGGTATTTTTTTGGATATTTAGTGGTATTTCGGCCTTTTTAGGTCTTCCATGCCGCAATGTTGTGTATAGTGGTGGTCACGGTGAATCCCTTTATGAGATATGGTCATGGATATTGGTAATTTTGGATTTTTATTCTCAGGAAAGCCATTTTATTTTGACTTTTAATAAATAATATCATTTACAGTTGGTTCATGGCGTTGAGGAAAACCACAAGAAATAAAATGGATTTTCAAGATAGTTTTGAAGGAATTTTTCAATGAAACTCCGCCAGTGTGAAACGTGTATGATGAAAAACCATGGCATAAACTTTTTAATGGGCATGGTGTTGTTTCATGGTTGATCTCTAGGAGATGTTGTGTTTAACAAGATGGAGGTTTAAACAATGATTTAGGAATCACCACATTATATGTTTAAGCATGCTGGCTAGTAGAGACTCATTTCCACTCTAGTGTAAAATAGTGACTGCAACCTCACCATGATATAGATCATTCCATGGTTGTTGTTTTGTGGGAAAAATAGTAATGAAGATTATCCTATGATTTTTAGGCTCCTTAGGTGGTTTTATTTCTTATATTAAATAGAAATAAATGATTAATGGGAGAAATGGGGGGAGTTGGCCAGTTTGAATGTGATGATTGTCTTATCCTAGTCCATTATTGACATTTCATGATCCTCTATGATGAGGATGAGTCCTGTATAGTTCCCTTGATGAGTATGGTTTGACCTATCTTCCTGGTTCAATCTTGTTTCATCCCCAAAACAGTATAAAATTTTAGTGGCCTCTCTCCTGGATGTTTTTTTCATCACATATGGATCATAAACTCCCAGATTTATTCTAATAAGTTTTTTATTTATTTTGAGGTTTCTCTATTATCCCAATCCATTTTTTATTTTATTTCCTTATCTCAAATGATGGAATCTATGTTATAATGTAATTTCTATAGATATTTGTTGTTGTTTTAAGAATTTATTTCATTTTTTTGGTTTGAGGAAGCTTCTTCTGGATTTTTTGGTTGATGGATTCATATCTCTTATCAATTTTTACTAGGATTCATGAGGTATGTTTTTATGGAAATATTATTTATATTCAAGAACACTATACTTTCATTGTCCTATAGCGACTCCTTCTAGGTATAAAATCATTCCCTCCATCAGTATTGTTTTATGTTTCTTTATGGGTGTTTTCTTGTTTATGTGTAAAAGGAAAGAATATCTGAAAAACACATTAAAAGGAAATGGAATTAATTCTGTATTGATTAACTAGCTGGGTGAAATTTGGTTTTCCAAAAAGTAGATTCATGTGCCTTGCTGTTTCTATAAAACATTCCCTATCATTAATTATTATTAATTTATGATATCTGTTTTGGATATAGTGTTACTATTATATAAAACCCTAACACTAATGTTTTTGGATAATATAAAGAAAGATTTAATGAGTGTAAATTTTCTTCCATTGCTACTATTCTGTGATTATCCATAAACTTTGAAATTTTCTACATTGATCCATTTTTTTAATATTGTTAATAAACTTGATTTCTGTTAATTATATAAAGGCAGAAATGGGAAAGGGGTCAATAGATATAAAATATAGAAATCCATTGATTTTTTACATAATGATTATTGATCTGGTTAATGTTAAAGTTTTATTTATGGAAAGGGGGTTTTAATAAACTTTTGATAAATTTGAACTCATTTAATAGTTAATAAATTATTTTATGAAATTATTTTAAATTGTTAGAAATCATAAAGGGAGTGAAAATATGTAATTGAAACTTCATATCTTTATGGGTTAAATATACCTTTTAATAATAATAGGGTATGGGGTGAAAATATACTATGAACATGTGGGATGAAATGTGAATACACCTATGGAATTATTATTCTATTTTGGTAAAATAATTTGAATTAAACGAATGAAATATACCTGGAATGATTTTTTTTGCTGAATTAAATTGAATATCATGTTTTTAATGATTGATTGATTATTTATTCATTGATGAATCAATAATAAATCTAATTATGTATGAAATTTGAAAACAAAGGGGGAGGACATAATATGGAAATAGATGAAAATATTGGTTGTACGGTTCCATTTATGAAGCATTGTCTATATTATTATTATAGATTACATGTTGTTACTTATATCTCTTCATATATAGATATTATGTTATCACATTGATATTTGTATATCTTTCATGTATTTTATGTTGTTTTCATATATATTGATTTCTATATTTAAAGGATTATCCTTTCCATTTTTTTAACGGTTTACCTCATTTTTTATTTTATGGGGGGATAAAATATGTAATTAAACAATGAGAAAAATAACACTTCATACAATGATATATTATTGTGACGTGACACCAGATTTTGGTGCATGATCATGCGACACATCCAAGGAACATCATTGAAGAACTGAGGAATAATGAGCCATTTGGAGAAGAAAACTGACATTACATAGTGTGCAATCACTACACATAATGAACTTGATGAAGTCATGTATGAGAGACACTTCAACAAAAGATGGTAAAAATCTAGATGTAATATAAAGATGTGTCACACTGTGACACATATGTCACACTTTGTAACATAAGTGATGATGCCTGGAAATATTTCATGTCATTATTTTAGTACACATGTTGCAAGATTTAGACGTTCTGTAATCACCACACGACATTTATAAAAGTCTAGTTGGGATAAAAAATACATGATTTGATGTATCAACAATTTTTGACATCTTTTAACACCCAAGACCCACACGTGAGCACTTTTTAACCAATACATAGTGTCATTAAATGTCACACGAGCGCATATAGACTCTATTAATTGAGGTCCAAGATGCAGTTGTGATTATGATCCCAGACACAACTGTACGGGAAAAGAAACCACATATTTCATGGTCCAACCCAGTTTCATCTCTATTTTAGTTATTCATTATTTTTCTTCCCCTCCACCTTGTTGTCTCCTAACTTGGATGTAGGGGTTATCCTGCCTTGTGAAAGGGTTATGTAATAGACTTGGATAGCCTCCATTGGATTTATTTTTTTCAATATTCGTTCTTGTGGTTTTTATTTATTTATTTTATAAATTTGAAATCCTTTTATTTTAATTTTATCAAAACCATTAGTTTTTTGAATCTGAATGGAACCAAAAAATTATTCAATTGAAAAATCCAATGGAGGGATGACCATTTTCAAATTTAGGGTAATCAGGTTTATAGATGGTATCCATAAAAACATGATTCACTAAAGCCCTAGATAACAAAACATGGAAAATAGGTTATTCTCTAATCATATAGGGGATACCAAGACAATAATATCCCCCTCATCTCAACTCTAACAACAATAAATGATTTATACATTTTTTTATAATATTCAATTGAATCTGAACTGTTAAATTTCCAAACTCTGGTATTCCTTTCAATTAAGATTTCAAAAATATCCAATCATATTTTCATTCATCATTCATTTTCATAAAATCAATTGTACATATATTTTTATCAAAAAATTATTCAATCTAAAAAATCAATTAGTATAAAAACCTAATAAAACTAGATCACTGTCTCTGTGGGTTCGACCTTGAATTGTCCTCATAGTACGTTACAATTAATTTAGTAGCATAGTTTGAGTTTTTATAAATTTATTATTTTCATTATACCCATATGGAAATAAAATTTCTCCCTCAAAATAATTTCAAAACTATCACATTTTTATGGGAGGATATGTGTAAGTTCTTAGTTTTCATATTTCAATTATAATATCATTTCATTAGTTTAATTCTAATTTTTATGTCGGTAATTTTTTAAACAATTATGATATTTTAATATTTAAGGAAAAAATATAAAAATAATAAAATGAGATACTAATTAAATGATCCCAGACATGATTCTGAACTAAGCATTGAGATTACTACCACTACGACCATGGTTGGCACTCAACAAAACCAACCTTCTAGTGTTCTTCAATGAGATAATTTTCTACAAATATTCTAAGACTACAGGTGGCCATAGAATATAGGATTTAAATTGATCATTCTAACCCCCCCCCCACACAGGTCATAGAAAAATCACTATATATAAAGACTAAAATAGTTTTAATTATATAAAATAATGTTCAATTTAACTAACTACCCCATAAAGATCTGAACACACATCTTGGAAACTTCTTTAATAGTTATGACACATTCCAATTCCATACCAATTAAATAGATGCGGTAAGACTTAGTGTATACCAATATCAATTCCATTAATGTGCTCTATATTAGAACCAAATCCTACCTACACATTCCATCACTACATGGGATGAATAGAATAGGAATATTCTTACCATGATCATTACACTTTCTAAATAAATGGAAATAAATGTGAACATTTTAAACTTTTTTCTATTTGAAGATGAATAATTATATTGTAAAAGGGGTCATTATAGAGATATGAATCAAAAATAACCAAATCATGATATTAAAATATAGATACTAATAAAAAAATTACAATGGGTTTCCATAGGGAAACATGTCAATTCATGAAGTTTTAGCTAGAGAATCATTGATTAGGAATCCATATGAAACGAGCTATAACTTGTTAGATGAGATTGAGAGAAATAGTTTCTAGTGGAAAAGGTTAATGGGGCACAAATAAAGGTGTTCAGGATGTCAAAAACAATGACTGGATTGCATAATAGTTGGAATGATTACCCAATAAGACAGATATCATAATGGTATTATAGGAAAACCCCCAAGGTAAATATATAGAAGATACTAATTATGATTATGGAAATCACGGTAGTAAATTTTGAGGGTTGGTGGCTTGAACAATAAAAAGAAAAATGACATAAAAAAATTACACTAGGGTAAAAAAAAGAACCCCAATGGCCCACACTTACAATACAGTTCCATATGATAGAAGAGACATTGTCTTCACTCGTGACTATAGTAGGGGTTGTACTCAAGAAAATTAAAGAAGAATCAATGAAAAAAATGACACACTATGATATCTGGAGCATCAATATGGACACATTTCTGATCATATGATATAGAGACCCATAGATGAACTACTAATATTCCCTAAAGTCTCCCACATAATGAATTAAATGACATGTTTCATAAAAGTGAGAAGAAAAAACAAGTATTTAGTAATGAATTTATTGCACAACAACTGATGAGTGAAAGTGAAAAAGAAATCAGAAAGTAGAAAGGAACAAGTCACTGATGAAGCTTAAGAAGAACCTCCTCAATATAATCCATGGCATTCTTTTCTAGAATTATTGTTTCATGTAATGAACAACATCAATAAAGGTAAATTTTTGGAATACTTTAGATAATTTCATACTAATATACCATAGTTTGGGGTTCTTGTGAACACGTTGGTATATGTGAAATTTATAAAAGTAATGGTAACCAATAAAAAGATGTTGGACGAGATTGGAACTATTCTGTTCACATGAAAGTGTTCAGTGGTGGTATCAAGAGACCTACAAAATAAGAAATCTGATTTACGTGAATAAATAATACTTAGCATTATTAAAGCTAACAAATTTGTAAAATCTTTCTGTGACATAGGATTTACAATCAATATCATGTCATACTCTATATTCAAGAGTTTAAGACTAGAGGGAATGAATCCCATAAAATTTTCACTAAAATTATCATACTGAATAGTGAGTCACCACTGAGTATCCATCTAGGATATGTTGATAAATGCTGACAAATTCTACTTCCCTATAAAATTCATAGTGATGTATATGGAAGAGGATGAATATCGACTCATTATTGGAAGACCATATTTATCCAATGGGAATGAGATGATGGATTTCCATAGTGGTAAATGGTGTCTAAGAGTTTTATATGATCATGTATGTTTAAAATCCACTGGGAAATGAATTATCTTTATTTGAGAGAGGAATATGAGTTTGCAGGAAAAATACACCCAATGGTAAAGGTTTCATTGAAATTGAAGAAGTAAATGAGTTAGTTGATATTGTGAAAGTGGATTCTTAATTGAAGAAGAAAGAGAAGATGAGGACCATGATTGCTGACACCTAAGGAGTGACCGGATCCACTAAATATGATAAAGGAATAACAGTATGTATGTTATACGACATTCCATTTAGTTCATCCGGATCATGTCACAAATGGTGGGTAAGTCCAATAGAGATCAAGAATGTAATGCCATAACGATGAATTTATCTATTTAGAGATGATGAACAAGGGTTGATTTATATGGATATGACACATCCAAGACAATTAATGGCCCTACAAAGGTAAAACGAATTAGATCATCCATTAGGTGAGACAAAGTTGTGTGAGGTAAAGTCTAGACAATGATGGTAAACAAAATCGATTCTAGGAGAAATTTTTTTTTCATTATTTTATTTCTAGACATGAATACTCTCCCTTAAAATATTTTAAAATTAAATTACAATGGAATGTGATTTATCATATTTATTTTTATTTTATAATACCATCATGACTCAAGATGGTAGCAAGTAGCAGGAAACACAATAAAAGCTTGCAATATAATTACACATTATGAGAGACGTACACATCAGGAGCTAGTACAACAATAATTTGTCCCTAAATTTTCAAATAAACATTGAAAGGGTAGTAATTATTACAATTAATAATTTTTAACAACATTAAATTAGACTTTTAACTATCATTTTCATGCCCTTCACGTGATTAATTATTTCATCAACACAATTAGGAGACATAAACTTGTTTGTATTAATTTAATTACCTGAATTTAAATTTCATTGTGAATAAATTTGAATAAGAAAATTTGGGAAATTAATTAGTAGGGATAGGACAATGGATGATGACATGAAAAATCATGATTTTAAGAGCATTTTTATCATTATATAATGATATTTTTCATAGATTTCACCACGATTTGATTATTTAATATTTACCTTAATTTATTTAATTATTAAAATTAATTTCTATAAGTTATTGTCCCAACCCTTCTTCTCATTCCTGATATATCCTATAAGGCCAATATTTTCCATTTTTATATAGTATATTTTTTTTGAATCTTGGAAATTTTCTCTTCTAGAATAATATTTGAATATTATCAAATATATGACTAAATAAAATCCTTTTTAATATTTTTAAGGGATCTTTTGTTAGATCTTATTCTGAGACACGCCTTGTAATTTTACATCTTGAAATATCATAGAATCCATGAACAACCTTATATGAAAATCTGATATTCTACAAGACAATATTAACCACTCCAACCTTAATATAAATATTTTTCATGATGATAAATTAATCATGGGGAAATGGTTATTGGTTGAATGGATGTAAATTTTTAAATGAATAATTATAGAGAAAATTTAATGAGATTTTTGGATGAAAAATTCAATGTATTTATTTAACACCATATTGAAAAAAATGATAAAGGGAAAAATAAAAAAATGGGTTGTGTATGTGGTTATTCAAAAAATACCATTTATTGACTAGTAATCTTATTATGACTATTTTAAATAGTTTCTTGATGAGTTATTTTGGGTTTGGAAGTAGTTTTGATAATTTTTCATAGCACAAACATTTTAAAAACAAATTAAAATAAAATTATTATAAAAGTGGGTGTTTCATTTATTTCATTTCATATCTTGTTGAGCCCACATTATGATACTGGGTGAATAAGACACATTCATTGAGATGTTTTCTATTATCATGAAAATAAAATTACTAAAAAACAACATATTTGAAAATTATTTATTACATAATTTACCAAAATACCATAAGCCTCATATTCATTTGATCCAAAATTGATAATCCATCATGATTACATGTGATTTTTTCTTTATGTAGTGGAGATGGTATATTCATTTAAAGCCTATGGTAAGTGACATTATCTTGTGTTATTTTCATTATTCAAATAATTAATACATTGATGAAGAGAAAAAAAATTAATGCGAGGTTTATTAAAAATGGTATGAAAATAAAAAATGAATTTAATAATGAATATAAATGAGAAAAAATGATTCGATATTTCAAAAGATGAAAAGTAAAATATATAGTCGATTTTTATTCATTGAAAAATGAGGTGTTGATAAATTATATACATATGATCCTCACTAAATTAATTTTCCATTTGAAGATTTTCTTTTTTTGAAATTGAAATTAATGTTTCGTAAGGTGAGTATCATTTTCATTATGTTTAGATTTCATCCTTGAGGATAAGCATGAATCTCAATGTAGGGATATTTGATATCTCTATTTCAGGCCTATATTTTATTGTTTTTTGACATATTTACTTCTGTATTAAAATGAATATTCATTAAAATTTGGAAATTGATAAAAAATCTTTTGAATCATGGAATTATAGGATATATAATTGAAAAAGGAGAAAAAAACATGGTATGCCACAATATTCACGCACTACGTGACACCAGATTTTTGAAGATGATCATCAAGAACCTCCTAGGAACATCATTTATGAAACAAGTAAAAAAATAGGATTCCAAAAAATAAAACTAAAATACACATCACATAATAATTACACATCAAAAACTAGTGCAATTCGTGAAAGATAGACATTTTTTGAAGTGGAGGAATGTTGGGAGAAGTAAAGTAGACATGTGTTATATAGTGACTCAAATGTGTAAATATGTGACACAAGTGATGAATCGTATAAATTATTCATGTAGAGATTTTGGAACTTGTGTTGAACAGAATAAACATTGTGTAATCACTATATGATGTTTAAAAAGTTGATATGGGATAAAAACACAAAATTTGAGCTATCTTTAATTTTTTACATGTTTTAACACATGGGACCCACACATGGAAACATTTGACCCATAATTAATGACATTCAATGACACATGTTCCCATATAGACTCTATAAATTAAGGTCCAGCCTCCTATTATGAAGGTGATCCTAGAGACAGAATATTGGATTAAGAAGTTGTGTTGTGCAGTGTCCTCCCCAATTTCATCTATGTTTTCTTTAATATTCTTTTTTTCTTCCGTTCCCTCTTATTCTCTCATCACAATGAGGAGGGGTAAAATGTAACACAGTGAGAATTCCGGATTTTTTTGAATTAATTTAATCTTTATGATATTATTCATTTTATTCATTATGATTTTCAACATTATCTGCATTGATAAATAAGGTGAGAACCCATTACATGCAAGATTGACTTTCCTGGATGTCATGCAGAACATGCACGAATGAGTGTAACCAAACTATAATATATTATTAGAAATATTATAATTTAATATAATAAGATATAACCTAGATGTTAAGTTGATGGTTAGATATTGTAATAACTAATATATTAATGAAATTTTTTGAATTCATTAGCTACAAATGAATTAGAAATGAATATAAAAACCAATTGAAGATAAAGAGAATGTTTTTATGGGGAACTAATTTTATGATCACAAAGCTATTATAACCAAATAAATTAAATTAACAGAATTAGTGAGTGATATTAATATAATATATTTTTTATATATCTAATAAAATATATTTAATATTCATCCAAAAAATTCGCTAAACATAAGATAAAAACAAACCTAATTTCATAAAAAACCCAATAATTTTATTAAGGCACTTTTACCACCTTTTAATGGAGAACCCATTTTAAACAATATTTTTGTAATTTATATATATTTAATATTTCCAAATGAACTTCATATTTTAAATAAAACATAAAAATTATTTGAGGTTATATTTATGTTATTTTTCAGTTTTTTTCCTTTTTTATGAAAAATTAAAAATATTGAATTTTAATTCAAAAATTATTTTTAATCTAATTTATTTATAAGGAGAAATTATATTTTAATTTTTGTATATGTTTAATGATATATTATATTTATTAATTAATCTAATTATATTAATTTTAATATATTTCACATTAAAATTTGTTTTAAAACATTCCAATCTTTTGGATGTATTTTTTACTTTAAAAACATGTAGTGTGGTCCCATCTGAGGGATAAATTTGAAATTAATTTAATCCATTTATATGATTAGAATTTTTAAAAATGGATTTTATATTTGTAATTATGATAATTTATTATGTCAAATAAGTTCAACATAATTTTCGACTAAAAAGATTACTGAATGGATTAAAAATTATTTAGAGTGATTAAGGTAAAATTAAGATTAATAAGGGAATAAACCTCAAACATAAGATCCCAAATGACCTAGAATCTTTTACAAAATCCATTGTCCGGACATATTTCGTCCAAAAACCTTACATTAATTATTTTTTTCTTTTTTATAACTTTTTTAGATAAAAAGTGGGTACAACTAACTTGTTTTCAAAAATACCAAGTAAGTCCTTTTCCTTTCCTATAAAAGGCCACAATCTCTCCCACTTTTTCTCAACTCTCAAAAAAACATGGTTCAGAGAATATCTACCAATAGACATAACATAACCCAAAATTTATTTTTTAATCCTCCCTTTGAGTATAATTACTTCAAATGAATCTCTTTGGTGCAAACTAAATTGAGTTAGCCGATTAAGAGGTAACATTACCTCTTACGCTCCTTTAATTTATTTCAATTCTCCACTCACTAAAATATTATTATCTCATTATTTTATAAAAATAAATGTATCCTTAATATAACAGGATGTATTTATTATATGTGTTAAAAATAAAATTTCCCATACCACCATCTAATGGGTAGTGAACATACTCTTTATACATTCCATTTTTTTACATACGATAATTTCATTCGAGGATGTGTGGACTACCGGCCCCTGAAAGCTATGTGATTCATTCACACACTATATTGAATGTATTAAGGATATGATTTGGGAACATATATGATATATATGAAATAATAATATACTTTTATGATATTATATACATATATACATATACATATATGTAATTTACTTACTTACTTTCAATACCTCAATAAAACGAAACTAGCATTCATGTGTATGTACAGCCCACTATCTCCATTAACGGTGCATTCCATTTCATAATTATATATTATATTGATTATAATAATACAAAAAAATTAAAAATTAATTATATTTATATTGTGTTTTAAATTCTATAAATCATGACATATGTATAAGCATAAAATATATAACAAATCAAAAAACAAAGGAACAACAAATGGGATATTACCTAAAGCTAAACCTTTATAAAAAATTGTTAAAAAATATGTAAAATAATGTCATAAAAATAATATAATGTATTATATATATATATATATTGTTATTTAAAATAAATTTAACAAAAAATAAATTTATTATACATGAGGTTTTAATGATTACAATGAGATTCAAGACACAAGGTAAGGGAATTTCGTCTCACTTTTTATTTCCGTGAGATACATTCTTTATTCACCACCGATTATATTTTTGTGTTGTTTATAATTACACTGGATGAGTTTTGAGAATATTATAATTAAATTTATAGGTATTTAAATATCAATTTTAGGATATTTATTCCATGAATTTTATGTTTCAAAAGTTACCAAATAAGAAAAGTAATTTTATTTCAATTTTCCTTCTTTGAGACACATTCCATATTATGCAACTATATTTTGCCAGGAGGTGTATATACTTAATACATAATTTTATATAATGAATCTTATTATATTAATGATATCTTAATAATAATGTTATTTAATTTTCTTATATGAGTAGTATGATATAATGTTTCCAATTGGTATTAGTTTATTGAAATAATCTCATCACTTTTCAAGATTATTAATGATTCTGCTTTCTATTGTGAAATATTAATATCAATATCTCAAGAACATGAACTAATTTTATTCTTTTATGTTTATTAAAGATATATTCTTTTATTGGTTCAATTTTTTCCACTATTTGGTACATTATATACTTGAGAAACTATTTTTTTATGAAACCCCGAGTTCACCCTCACTTCGTTCTGAAATATGTGTTCCTTTAAAACCATTTTTTTAAAAAACATTCTCAAATATTTTTCAATATTAGTTTATAAGTTTAAATTTTTTTCTTAAATAAAAAGGTTTTTAGAATTTTTAAGTTTATTTTAAAATTTTTCATGAATTTGGTTTTCAAAATTATTTCAATACTTCTTCCTAATATTTTATTTTATTATCAAGAAAAAGGATTACAAACTGTGTTAGAGACATTGTTTCATGTTTTTAATATATTTTCAAATAAAATATTTTGAAAAAAATTACATATTATTTTATATGTTGTCATGGAATTTTTTTTTCAATTTTTTAAATACTTTTTTAAAATATTTTTAGAAAAAAGGATTTAAAAATGTTTTAAAGCCTTATTTTAAACGAAAAAATGTTTTCAAAATGTGTTTATGATCTAGTTATTTGATTTGAATAAATATGTTTTCCAAAATGATATCAATAAATTAATTATAATTTTTTATGTTTAGTTTCTAGAAAATGGTTTTCAATAGGTTTTATGTTCTAAATATCTCTTTTCAAAGAATAATGGATAATTACCATGATAAATGTTTTCAAAATATCCTTCCAAGTTATTTTTCATCTATGATTACATTTGATGATGTTAATAATGGCATTAAAAGAAATTATTTGAAGTTTCCATTCATGTTATTTCTTATATGGTATATCTTTTTATAGAATTATTCTTATGACACCCATTTCTCTTACACAAATTATATGATTTTGAAACCCACTTATTTTCACGGGTTATGATGTGATGAAATAACTATGAAACCAATCTATTTTCGATAGGATATAATTTAATAAAATTTTAATTATACCCAATTTATTTCATGGGTTATTATTTGATGTTTATAGAATCCATATCTTTTTATAGGTCAATATATGATGAAATATTTATTATCATGTGGAATATGTATGAATGGTTTTATTATGTGATGGGTGGGACCTATATCTCCCTCCAATTCTTTGGATGAAGATTTACACATCTTGAAATAATTATGGGAATCAAGTTGAAAAGCAATATCCATTATGGGATGTTTTGAAACCCTAGTCCCTTATAAGTTAAAGAATGTGATAGGGGGTGGTGGTGTGTCCCAACTAGTAGGCGCAGTCATCAGAAAGATGGATGATGGGAAACCCCTTTCCATTATGGGAAGATGGGAATCCTTGATAGCATACATTGGAAAAACTGTAATTGGAGATGGGGGTGTGCTATGCTCAGTATGTTATATTCTCATGAAGTGCCATAATATGTTCTAACTATCCTTATTGACTTATATGGAATGATATCACATGTTTTTGTATGACACAATACAATATATTATTCCTTGTATATTCTGTCATGAATTATGTTTTTTATTTTATTAAGATTCTTTTCTTATAAACTACCAATATTAATGCCATTATTAATGATTCTGATTTTATTATATACAGGGTATGATCTTCTAATGATATAATCAAATTATCAAACCATTGTATCCATTTTTAGGCATACATGTATATATTGTTTACCCTTATTGATCATCAATGATCAACCCTTATTATTATTCCTACCACAGGTTATGAGGATATGTATTTTGTTTAATGTGTCTAAAAAGGGTATTTGTCTCGAAGAACTGAATGAGAGATAATGATTATCATTTATGTACTACTGTTTACATTTACATGTTTACAAAGGCAATAAACTAATATAGTCATTGGGAATCTGTTTCTATAATGTTTTGTGTTTTCCAAAAGAAAGTGATGTAATGTCAACATAGGTTAATATCGTGATGTTATAGATGGAAACAGAGCTATGGTTTAGTCATATGTAGGAAACTATGATGAGAAATCTTCAGTGAGATCCCTAGGAATATTTCTATGGATATTACTATGGATGTATCTAAGGATAAGTATAATTACGAGTTAATGTTGAGGAAAATATCCCAGAATTTTGTTAAAGGATAGAGTGACTATTTTCATAGAAATATATTATTTTCATGGATATTACATGTGGAGGTGGATATATCATATATTTACCTTGGGGTAACAACTCCAACCAGATGTCCTAGGTCTAACTCGGGGTACTCTAATACATGACAATAGGCCTTGCTGCACACTAGGTTTGACACTTCTGGGAGATATTCTTTTTAAATTCACAAAATCATTGCGAACCATTATGAATGATTTAAATGGATGTTGTCTTTGAATATACTAGGGTATACACGATATGTACAAACTTAATAGATGTGTCATAATTTAGAAATACTATAAGTGGTTTTCATTATTAAGTGGTTCCTCACTATCTTAATCAATACTTAAAAATTATTAATGGTTTCAGTAAATGGAGAGAACCAGAAGGAACTGGATTAACATTTAATATGATGGAAAATATTTTCTGGAGCAGTCAAATCAGATGATCACTACAGTGGAGTAAGCTGGGATAATGCCTAATCAGTTTTAAAGGAACATGATCAATGACACGTACCTTAACCTACTCTCGAACTCAACAAAGAGGAGAATATTTGAGTTTCCTAAGACCTGATGTTATGGAGACCATCAAGGAAAGAAGACTTGGATTCTTGTGTTAATATTGTGTAAATAATCACACAAGTGAATGTCCTATAGGAACAAGAAAGTGTTTTTACTATGGAAATAAGGAAACAATGAAAATAATGTTAATGAAATGATAAAGGGTTAGGTTTATGAGATGGATGGGAATATTTTCCTCCCTAATACATCATCAATGCTAAAAATATTTAGGTATGGAATGAATGGACATTATCGAAATCGATTTCCTAAGGAGAAATCTCTCAAAGAGAATCAGTAAGGTGGTAGAAGTAATGCTTCTGTTACTCATAATGATGAGAAAACTGATAAAATGTAAAATCAAAGAGGTGTTATTTAATAGGATGAGGTATCCTTCTTATGGATTATGGATGAAGTGAAATAGTTAAAAATTTTGGTATTTCGATACAAAAATTTTGTTTTACGAATGATGAAATATACAAGGATTATTCTATTTATGTTTTTTTCTCAGAACATAAAATTTTATTTTGAATGTTTTTTATGGATTGGTAACGTGATTTAATAACAAAGTGATATTTTTACTAAGGGACGGTTACCCCTAATATGTTCTTTATGTTAGAATAATTATGTTTTGTTAAAGATATGTGTAATATGAATAAGTAAATTAGACAGTATTGATTACTTTGGAACTAAGTAAGGACATTACGGATGATGTTTTATGAATTCATTGATGAATTTTACAATATTTTTGAATTTATGTAATATATACAATATATTTTGGAATAAATTATCATGCACTATTTCAATTAGGATTTATAGTAATACAGGTCATTACCATGTTTAATAGAATTCATGATGATGAAATTCACATGCTTTTAATCTAAGAACACGGGGAAACTTTTTTCTATATGGGGGATGCATGTTAAGATGATTTCATGACCCAGTTTCCACAATTTTTGGATTTTCATATTTCATAAGGGTTATAAGGGTAACCATTCATGAAAAGTATAAGATAAACATCAAACGAAATTTTTATGTATTAAGATTATATTGAAAAAATTGGTTAAATTACTATTTACTAATAAACCTTATTTCAAGGATGTCCATCCTATTTTGGAAATTATATTAGTGTGGTCTTAGATAAGTACATCATGTATGTCAGCTGACAAATAATCAAGTTCGTAAAGGTTGTGGGTCTTGAACACATGATCGAAAGACGATAAGGGTTTCAAACATACCATTAACCTTCACGATGTTCTGGTTAATGTTTAATTATTTTATTTATGAATAAATAATAATGACGAACCTATAGAATTAGGTTTTATGTTTATAGATTAATTTATTAAACATATTTTTTTTGAATAATAGTTTGATACAAATCATTATAAGTTTAATTCATTTATGGGCCCTAAGATCTACTAAATGAATATTTTATTACTTTAGGAATCGATGTTAAATTTTGGACATTCATTTCTTGATGTAATGGATGAATTAGAAAATAATAAATTCACAGTCAATAAATGAAATTTTTTTATAGAAATATATCAAGTTTGAATATTTCATTGTATTCTTGGTCCCTAAAAGAATTACTCATCATTTAGAAAATGATGAAAATAATGTTGACTTAATACTTTAATTTTTATAGAACTGAATGAATTTTGAAAACCTCAATGATTTATAAATTTTATTTTCTCAAATATTAATTAAACATTCAATTGTTTGTTATGGATAACTTAAATCACTCCCTATGAATAATTACACATTCCCATCAAGTTCATGTTTTTACATTCCACCTAGGTTCTCCTATGTGGAAACCAAGTAGTATATTACTTTGGGTAACCATTATGTTTCCAAATTTCCCTATTTAAAGGATGTTTTTGGATTAATTTTTATGATTTGGGATTCAATGAATAGAACTCTCATGCAATAAACCTTTGATAACCCAAATGATTTTTGAGGGAGAAATTCATTTTATGGGGGATAAAAGGAAACACCCTGAGATTTTGGCAATAGATTTTTTTCGAATAAATTTAATCTTTTTAAGATTTTTCATTTCACACAACATAATTTCTGACTTTATATACATGGAACACTGAGGTTAGTGTACATTACAAGCAATATGGACATTCCTCAATGGATTATGTAACACATAAGAACAAGTGTTTCCAAACAATAACATATTATTAAAAATATTATTATTTAATGTAATAAGTTATAAAATAGACGTTATGTTAAAGGTTATGAATAGGAATAAATAAATTATAAAAATATATGGTTTAATTCATTAGTTACAAATGAATTACAAATGAATATAAGAACCAATTTAATATAAAGGGGATGCTTTTATAGAAAACAATTTGTATGATCATAAAGATATTTGAACCAAAATAAATAAATTAATTACAATTATTGAGTGGTATTAATTTAATATATATATATATATTATATATCCAATACAATGTTTTTTATATTCATCTAGAATATTTGATAAACATAAAATAGGATCAAACTAAATTTCACACATAAAACCCAATAATTTTATCGGGACACTTTTACAACCTTTTGATAGAGAACCCATTTTAAATTACATTTTTTTGAACATTAATATATTTATTATATCAATATTAATTTTTTATTTTAATTTGAAACATAAAATCTGTATAAGATATATTTTGGGTATATTTCTGTATGTTTTAATTTTTTAATGAATAGTTATAAATATTGAATTTTTATTCAAAATTTCTTTATCATCTGTTTTATTTATATGGTTAAATTATATTTTAAATTGATTTAAAATTTTGATGAGATTATATTTTTATTAATTATCCAAAATTGGTTCATTATAATCAACTTCACTTTGAAATTGGTTATAAATTTTAACAAACCTTTGGATGTATTATTTACTTTAAAAGCCCGCAGTTTATTACCATATAAGGGATTAATTTAAAATTAATTTATTCTTGTTATGTTAATTAAATTTATAAGAATAGATAAAAAAATTTCAATAAGAATAATTTATAATTTATAATAATTTCAAATTAATTTTTTACCAAAAATATTAGTGAATGATGTTAAAATTAATTACAATGTTTATGCTAAAATTAAGCTTAACAAGGTAATAAACCTTAATCTTAAGGGCCCAAATGACCTAGAAACTTTTACAAACCCCATTTATAAAAACATTTCGGCCAAAAAACCTCCATTAATAATTTTTATTGTCTTTTTCTTTATTTTTTATATAAAATCATTCGTATGCCAAACTGGTTTTCAAAAATACCAAGTGAGTCCTTTCCCATCCCTATAAAAGGCCACCACCTCTCCCAATTCTTCACACCTCTCAAACCACTTAGGATTGGTGGATATCTTCCAAATACACTTAATAACATATCTTCATTCCTCCTTTACAACCCTCATTTGGAATAAATACATCCAAGGAATCCCTTTGGTGGAAACCAAAATGAGTTACCTTATTTAAAGGTAACACCCTCCCTCAAGATCATTTCTTTTATTTCCAATATCCAATCCTTAAACTCTTATTATTCCATGGTTTTGTAAAAAAGACAGTATAATAAATATAATATAATTTTTTAATGGTATGGGGTCGAACTAAACTTACCCACACCTCTATTTAATGGATAACAAACATACTATTTATATATATGGTGAATTACGACCTCACATAATGATAATTGTTCATTCTTCCTTTACCACCTAACATATTGGGTATTATGATGGCCACTATATTTATATATAATATATATGATATTTATAATGTAATTAATATTATTTAAATATTTTAAACACATATCATTATACTTTCCATGTTCAAAAAATATGATAATATCCTTTGAGGAAGTGTGGATTACCGCCCCCTCAAAGCGATGTGATTTATTCACAAATGGTGTGGAATTTATTGAGAATATTTATAGTGAATATATTTGATATATATGAAATAATAAATCTCCTTTAATGATATTATATACATATAAATATAAATATATGTCATTTACTTTCTTTCTTTGAATTCTTCAATAAAACGGAAGCATTGTTTATGCGTACATATGACCTACTTTATTAATGAACAATGTATTCCATTCCATACATCTAAATTCTATAGATTATTAAAATAAATAAATAATGAATATTAATAATATTTATATAATTTTTTACTTCCAATAAATCATGATATAAGTATAAGTATCTAATATATAAAATATTTAGGCACACGCAAAGAAGAAAACATATATTATTCGATGTGAAACCATAACATAGATTTATTGACAAGAAGGTTATATAATGTAATAATAAAACATTATATGTAATTATATATAATTATATGGTGATATAAAATATTTCTAAAAAACATAAATTTATTTTATAGCAGGTTTGAATGAGTATGAATAGAGTCAAGACACAATGTAAGGGAATTTCATATCACATTTCATTTCTGTGATATACAAGCTTTATTATCCACTCGTTCCTTTTTTTGTATACTGATGATAGATGAATTATATAATTATTTAATTAAAATTTTGTGTATTTACATATCAATTTTATTATATTTATTTCGTGGGGTTTATTTTTCAAGTGTTGCTAAATTGGTAATGATATTTTGTCTCAATTTTCATTCGTTGAGAATCATGTGATATTATGCACCTGTATTTTTTCATGTTGATATAGTTACATTGAAATTTTATATCATGAATACAATTATTTTCATGATATTTTAATCTTCAATTAATTTCATTTTCATAAATTATGAGTATGGTTCAAATTTACCAATTGGTAAGATTTTTTTAAAACAATCTTTTGACTTTTCCATATTATTTATGATTATGCTTCTTATGATGAAAACATACGATCCATCTATCATGAACACACATGAATATATTATCTTATTCTTATTCATAATATATTAATTTATTGGTACCACTATTCCACTGTTTGTTACATAAGAAAATTAAGAATGTTTTTTTAAAGCTTGATTTTACACTCTCTTGGGTCAGAAATTTATGTTCTTTCAAAAATGTGTTTTATTAAAAGTTCAAAAAATACTTTTCAAAACTAGGTTATATATTTTCAATTAATATTTAATTAAAAAGTGTTTTCAAAAAAATGAATATTATTATATAATTTTTAAATAAAAATGGTTTTCAAAATAATATAATGCCTTCATTCTATTTTTTCAATGTATTTCTAAATAAAATGGTTCTAAAAAAATTCAATATTTTTTAATAAAATTTCTAGGAAAATTGTCTTGAAATTTTTTTTAATCTTATTTTATATGTATTTAAGGAAAATGGATTTCAAATTGTTTTCAAGCTTCTTTTAAATAGAAAAATTCCTTCAAAACAGTTATAAACTCTCGTTATATATTTTAAAAAATAAAGGCTTCCAAATTCTTTTTAAAGATTTATTTATAATTTTTCAAGTTAATTTTCAATAAAATGTTGTTCAAAAGTTTTAATGTTATAAACAAAATTTTTCAAATAATAAAGGATATTTACCTCAAGAAATGTTTTCAAAATATCCTTCCATGTTCTTTTCCATTTAAGAAAACTAATGTTGATGTTAATCATGCCCTTCTAGGAAATGATTCCAAGGTTCCATTCATATTATTTCTTGAATGGTTTATGTTTTGAAAAAATTATGCTTATACCCCCATTTATCTTCCACAAGTTATATGCTTTTTAAACAATTTTAATTTCATGAGTTATGCTTTTATGAAATGATTATAAACCCTAACAATTTTCCATAGGTTATGATGTGAGTAAATGTTAATGATACCCATCTGATTTAATGGGTTATTATTTGACGTTTATAGAACCCATCTCTTTTTAGGGGTCATTATATGATGAAAGTTTTACAATCTGGTGGAACATGGATGAATGATTTTATTATGTGATAGGAGGGACCTATATCACCCAAAAATTTAATGGGGAAATATTTATAAATCATGAGATAATTATAGGAATCATGTTGGAAGGCTTGATCAATTATGGGAATATGGTAAAATCTGATCCATTATAAAAAAAGGACTACTACTAGGGATGGTGGTGTGTCCATCCCACCAGGTTTAGTCATCATGAAGATATAAGAAGGGGAAACCTGATCCATTATGGGAATACGGGGAATCCAGATCCCTTACATGGAAACATTTTGTCAAAGTATTGTGGTGTGTCCCACCTAGTAGGTGTAGTTCCCATGAAGTAACCTAATAAGACCAAGCTACGTGGCTTGACTTATAGGGAATGATATCACATGTTTATGTATTCCATAATTACTTGTATTATTCCAATGATATGCCTTCATGGATTATGTTTTTTTTATTCATGACTCATGAACTACCATGATTTATTCCACGATTCATGTATCTAATTTTATGATAGGCAAGGTATGATCTATTAATGTTATGATCACATTCTCATACACCTATACTCATTTTTATACTTGCATGTATCCATATATTACCCTTTATTTTCATCTTATATCACCCCATTTTATGTTTCATTCCCCAGGTTATGAAGATATGAATTATAATTGATGTGTATAAGAAGGGTTATAGTAAATAAGAACCTAGTGATAGATAATGTTGCTCATTTTTGTATTAGTGTTTATGTTTCCATGTTGCCAAATGCACTAAACAAATAAAACATTATTTCATCTATTTTTTATTATTTTAATTATTCTGATAAAGTGATGTAATGCATACATATATTAAGATCAAGTTGTTATATAAAACCAACCCTTTCTACAATTATGTAATAGAAGGGGGATTAAGAATTTTGATTGATTTCATTTTCATTATTAAAATATTTTTCTTTGATTTCCTAAAACAATTTCCAATCCCTTTCTTGTACTTTTATCATAAACATTTGTACATGAATTTAAAAGGAACCTCAAATTTTATCTAAGTAAATATCTAATGGAAGAATGACCATTTTCAAATTTAGGGGAATCAGGATTAAATATTGTATCAAAACAATATTGATTCAAGGAAACACTAAATTACAAGACCAAGAGACATGGTAGATTACCACATCATGTAGGGGATACGATGAATATTTAATCTCCATTATCTCTACTTGAACACTTATCATGGATTAATCAAATTATTTTATAAAATCTAATTTCACCAAAACCCGAAAATGGAAGGACCATGTCACACTTTTCCAATATGATTTCAAACTAATCATCCTTATTTTAATTAATATTTCATTTTTTTAGAATATATAAAACCCATCATTTTTACAAAAAATTTCTTAATTTAGTATAATAAATTAATTTTAAAACCAAATCAAACTAATTCATTCCCTCTGTCAGTTCGACCTTGATCTTTCTTCAGATTACATTTTAATTTAATTAATTATCATAGATTAAGTTAAACTAAATTTTATTTTTCGATCATACTTATAGGTAAATAATAAATCCCCCAAGTGTGTCACATTAGAATTATAGAACTATTTTTTGGGTGATTAAGATGGTACTAAATGAGATTTATGCATCAAATAAGTCATGGGTTGATTTTATATATGTTTTTTATAACCGATTATGATGGTCATGATATGGTTATATAAGAATTATGGTAGTAATGGATAGTGATGATGCATATTTTGGTGATGTTAAATGAAGGATGATGAAATAAGGATGATGTAATTTGTCTTTAAATTACCCCACAAACATATAGAGTGGGTTTAGATTTGTGATGATGATATGGTGATGATGGAATGTTCGGTGGTATTAAACTACAAGGCATATGTTATATTCGATACTTTAATTTTATTAAATTCATTAACTAATGTCAATTTAGGATTTTGGAACTATGCTTCGTTTATGGTAGGAATGGTCATGACCAAATCCACATTAGACTCAGATTGATTATATGTATGTACAATTCATTTATTTCATTCCCACATGTTATTGAGATGGATATAGGATTAACATCTATTTTTCCACCTCTTAGAGGTTTAACATCTCTACTTATAATTTATAGTGATGATGTGAATTAGGAGGCCTGAGATTGGTGGTGTTTTGGGGATGAGTATGATATTATGAAATTGGTTTTTATATGCTTCTAGCCTTAATTTTTGATTTCTCATATAACCAATTTACTCTTTTAATTTATTTTGTCATTGGTGTCTCCACCCATGCCTACCCTTGTATATTTATTTCACATAAATGTCAATTTGATTTAGAAGGATGATCCTACTCATTTCTCCAATTGTTCTTACCCCCCATAGTTTTCCATTTGAAAATTTCATATTTATGTGAAGTATTTGATATGTAAGTATCTCTTAGATTACACAGACATATTATGGAAAAGAAAATTATTGGTGTTGATTTTTGGATCTTCCCTTATCTTGGGTCATAAAATTCATTTATTAAGGGATGTATATCCCTTTTTTTGTTTCATACCCTCAATGTTAGTCATAACACCATTGACTATTAGATACAATCTTTTACAATAAATCATATTCATTGTTATCCCAGTAGGGGTACCAGTTGTGTGGGTGTCATGAATGATATATACATTTTTCTCCTATTTTCAATATATATTTCAAACTTTTCCTTATATAGATACTACATTTTAATCTATTATGAAAATATTATTTTCTATTGCTCTATAAAGTTTATTGGGTAATTCTCTCATGGAACATTTATTTATGAGAACGTACGATACACCCATTCCTTTTTTTATGATGAAACATACCATCCCATCCCTTATTTGATATGTCACTATATGTCACAAAACAATCTGTAATATATGGTAGTGTTAGTATAGCTATAGTGATCAATATTCTCTTAAGATCATTGAATTTTTTTTAACATTCATCTATCTAAAGTAAAATTACTCCCCTATGAGTAAAAATTGTTAGTGGATTTGGTTATTATGAGAACATACTAAAAAAGCATTGAAAATTTAATAAAAGTGCATGAAATATGTAGATCTTTGTTAGAGTGGTTAGTGTAGTTCATTATTCCATTACATTATTTTTTAATTATCCATGGATATACCCTCACTTTTAATTACATGTCCCGGGAATGGTATATTCTTTTTCCAGAAATTATAGATACAAAATTTGGTATATGATTCATCTATTCTCAAGGAATTTCAAACAAGTCATATGTGGTAATCATGAAAATATTTAATATGGGAATATGTGATAACATAAGCTATAGATAAAACAAAAAAATAGGTGGGTTAATATCAAAATTATTTATTCATTATATAATTGAAGAGAATTGGGAGATTCGTTTTTCTGAAAGGAAACACTATGAAATCATAGTGTCCATATTTTATGAAAAAGGACATGTTGGGATTATAATTTCTACTTCATAGATAATTGATGATATATAGAATGAAATTATGTCATTGAGAAGTATTAATCCCTATTTATTTGGAAAAAATATTCATCAATACAGGGTATAGGATTATAGTTCTTGATAATGGCCTTGTTATCCTTTTCAAAATCAATAAAGGGATGCGTTTACCCATCATTTTTCTTAACAACTCAGAGTGGATCAAATCATGATGATAATCTTGGTCATATAATTCACTTGTTTACGTTATAATCTAATTTACTATTTTATTCATAAAATTATATTATTTTCAGTCTATAATATGTTTTTTCTATTATAATAACACCATGTAAGGGTTTCATGGAAAACATAACCACGAAATTTTGGGGAATACCAGATAAATATTTAAACATAAAAATAAATGTACTCATTCACCATATATATACTCTCAATAATAATTTTACCTTATACCCTATGAATTAAATACCCCACACGATTAGGTATTAACACCCATGTGAGGGAATTAATATCCTTTTTTACTTCGTAGTCAACTATGAAATGACATATTATCATTGGTTTATTAAGGATATCAAATATGATTTTTATATCCCCATAATTAATATAGGTCTACGTTATAGTAAGAAAGTCTATTCCAAAAATAAAATCAAATTCCAATAAATAGAGAATATATAAATTTTGGGAATCACATTCCCACAAACCCCCTATCTTATAATAGGTATCTTTATTCAAGTAAAGAATTATAGTATGAATATTTATCTTTTATAAGTAAAGATATAATCATAAGGGATACAAATTAATAATCTTATAAAAATTTAATTATGTGAATGAATTCATATTAAAATGATCAATATTAGTTTTTTATAATAATTGTACATATTACTTACCCCATTTCATGATTCATTCCTCCATCAATTACAAAATCAAAAATGGTTAAAATAATCATTAAATAATAATTTTTATAGTTAAAAATGTTATGATCTTGAAAATAAATATTGTGATCTAAACACCGATGAAACCTTAGTTCATAATATGTCATTTTAGGTTTATCTTATATTACATTTGATTAAACATATGTTGTTTCCAGTATCATCACCCCATATTTAAAATGAATTCTAAAAAAAATTCCAAATTCTAATATTATACCAACTATGATTACCCAACTACAACATATATAAATATTTTATCATTTTACATGAATATTACATACACCTCAGAATAAAATAAGACACATAACCTATAGGTTTGGTGTCCTTTCAGACTAGATTCATAATCAAAAATATTTTACTATAATGCTAGAAAATTTTCTAAGGAAAATTTTTACATGACACACCTCTTGAAAATTCATACATAAAACCATACATTATTTTCTAATGAATGGAATCATATGAAATGGTATACTTAAAATCGCAATATAGGTTTAACATATGAGATATGAGTAAACTATCATAAGTGAACATATGATAAACATGTCAGTCTATTAAGATAATCATGGATTATAATTGTATCGTAAAAAATGATACCTAATAAAACATGGATCACAAATTATGATTCACGACATAAGGATTTAAAAATTAGAGGATGAATGAGACATAATAATTTGGATTCAGGATACACCTATCTTAAGCCATGGAAATATATGAATGGAATTTGTTATAACAAATAATTATAGCCTAATAATTTAGAATGTTATTAATTATATAAAATTATTTATTATATTGAGTCTCAATTCCTAGAAAAAATAACATAATGAATAATGTCCCATAACATAATGGATTGGGTTCCTCAAAAATTCTCCTACACATTATTGATAAAGTGAAGTCCTCAATTATATTTATAACCTATCATATGATATCAATCATTACCAGATTTATTTCGGGCCTATATAATTAGAGGATAACCATTTAAATAATAAAAACCACAGACACACACACACACACTCATATATATATATATATATGAATTAACATGAAAGAAATTAGAACCTCCTTATAATATATTGAAACCACGAGAATGAAATGGGTTTTGTGAAGACAACCAAAAGATATGATCATATGAAATACAAATAAATAAGGTGGGTTGTATCATTATATCACATCTTCATCTATGTATAAGAATCAATGCATTATTTTAACATATATGGAAAAAAAGTTGGTTGTAAATTAGAAAACTATTTTGAAATAAAAACAAATTTAATTGGGTATTTTAATAATCATTGTTTTTAATGTAATAAATAATAAATAAATCATATTATAAAAATAAAGGGGATTTATATGAAACTTACTTATAAGAATTATAAAAAAATATAATGTAATATCCACAATGAAAACCATGGAAAACAGTAGAAAAAAGATACCACATAGAAATTGTCAAAAAATATTTCCATCACACATTTGTAAAATAAATTTAAATTCAATAGAAAGTGTCATTAATATTTCATTTAATTATGGATAAGTACATATAAGAAATATCAGAAAAAACATGTTCATCTAGGAGATACATTTATATTTGAAAATAAAAATATAAGTTTGGAACCACATATATGAAAACATTAAGTTAAATTGTAAAATAAATGTAGTTGAAATGTTAAAGGTAAATGTAACCCCTAGAAATAACTATAGTAAATTTAAATAAATGGGTGTTTGTAGATTAATTTTCATGACCCTTCCCCAAGGGACCCATGTTGTGACTTCCCCCATCCCACCTCCAATAGGTCAGGGGATAGTAACTATCATTGAGTATATATATCCAACAAATGGGAGGCATTACCCAATGCACCTATATGCACACAAACACATCTCCAACCACAAATGATGAAATGTAAAAACACTATGTAAACAATTCATGAAAACCAAGAGGATCCTAGAATAGTGTATGATAATAAGTATAGTAATGTAAATTGGGCCAGAAAAAAAGACCACTAAAAGAGTTTGTAGACATGTCAAAAAAACATGGTGACGTGTTTCATGTGTCGCCCTAGTCAAGGTAACTGAATACAAATGTTCTTAAAACTGTACTGTTGAAAATCCTACGTGATCCAACCTAAAGGAAATGGTACTGGGACTGTTGTCTAAAACCACAAGATCACACCTCATCTATCTAAATTTAAAATGTACCTCCTTGTTCTAGTCCACCTAGGACTCCATCAGAGGGTTGATCGTCTGCACAAGACATGACACATGCAGGTAAAGGCTATGCTGGGGCTAGTATAACAATAATATGTAAGATAACCTAAACCCTAAAAGGAAATACCAAAAATAAATTACAATAAAAGAAATAACATTAGTTCCATAGAGGAATATGTCTGTAGCATATATTCCAAGGAAACCAGTATATACTCATGAGAACCACCACACCATCGGGTGGTCTTATCCAAGTGTCAGCAATAGAATTCAGATCGATGAATTCCTGTTCTATGATATCATACTCCTTGATCCATGTTATCATCATAGACTCTCACAAATAAGTATATCACATTTGGGCCCCACCCAAATGAAAATGTATTGGTCAAGAATTATTATGATACCGTTGATTGGGGATTCTACACAAACATGTTGGGGGATACCATGAAACCAATCTGGATCAATTCATAATTTAGGGGATCACTCCTAGTTACAGTAGGGGATATGACAAACCCTATTGATGTAGCCTTCTAGGTATAGTATTAGATTCCTGCTCATGGAGGCTATTCAACTCCAAAGAGTACACTAGGGGTGATAGAGGACTATATTTTAGTCCCATGGAAGGATTCTTCAATCTATCTGGGAATCATCCTTACGAGGGGGTTAGAATCCATTGATGTGGATGTAATACCTTACTTAACCCTCGACCAAATGACTAAGTGAAATTCAATAAACCCTAACAGTTCCAAACTAAAAACTCACCACAATATTCCAAAATGGAAAATCTCATCATCAGGGTCCCAATTCCATAGAGGGATAACCAAATGGACATACAATTTGAAATTTATGGGGGTTTGATGTTTCAAAATGGGGTCACATGACCTATAGACTAACTCATGGTCAAACCCATGAGCATAGCAGTTGACTATTGTGGTCGACCACCCAAACATGCCCCCCCTACGGCTGCCACTATCTATAATGGCCCAGAACCTCATGATCCATCCCTTTGCCAAATTCTAGGATCCTAAGGGGTCGCCCCAATTCAGTGTGACCGATCGGCATGACCGATCGGAGAGACCCATCTGTGCAACCGATCGGTGTGACGAAATTGGTGGGACCGATCGGTGTGACCAATCGGTGTCACCCGGCCTTGGAGGGATTTTCTTCTACAGCCTCCCCCGTAACCCCTATTTTCAGCCTTTTTAACCTTTTTAAGCATTTCAAGACTGTTTTTAAGCCCATAATTAATATCAAAAAAATCAAGAGAAACCACTCTACTGAATAACAATTAATCCAGTCATGTGTAACCACCCAACCGCATTGAAGAAGTAGGAGCTGACTTCTAAGATGGTAAAATTTCTTATCCCATAACATTGATATCTCATCTATTAATCAAGCTGGATTTTCTTCTCCTTCCTCTTGGCTAGTTCCCTCTTCCTTCTGTGTCTTACGTCCTTTGTTCCTGAGGCAAGTGGTGCACCTGTGCGGGATCCCTGTAAGTCGTGCATCCCCCGTTCCTAGCGCGTTGAGAAAAACTTCGATCGTTGATCAATCAAGTAGGGATTTTATCCTTTGTCTCTCCTTATGTGTATCATGTGAGGTGGGAATTCTTTTGTCTCTATGGAAATTGATGAAACCTAACTTAATGAAGATAATGAACAGACCTTTAAAGAATAAAGGGGGTGTGATCGATGACCTGTTGTTCTCTTTTATTGTTTCTATATTTTGTGAATTATACGGTCATATGCTCACAGAAAATCATGGCCGTTGGTGGTCTTTCTCTATGCACTAATGAACCTTGGTGTTTTTGGATATTTAAATAACCATGACGTGGAATTTGTTAATTTTATATAATCGGTTGAATAACCTGAAAGCACAAGGATCAACCCTCTTCTGTGATAACCTTGGTAAAAGTACAGTGGTATTGAAACCATGGAGTGTGTTAAATATTTTAAATATGAAAATACCTACATTGGCCGGCCTTGTGTTGGTGGTAGTGGTTTGGTTTTTTCCTTCACGGGCCTATTGCTGGGGTCATATGGGTGGGGATGGGATCCCTTGTTGTTATACTTTCACCGGTTGTGAATTTGAGGCTGGGTGGTTATTATGTTTATATCATGAATTGGGGCGGAATCCTATGTATTTGAGAAACTATTGGATCCTGGATTTTTGGGACATGGGGCGGTGTCTCAGGTTTTTCTTTGGTTCCAGTACTTCGAGGGATCTCACTTATCCATTCGTTGTTGTGACATTTCTAGAGAACAGAGTGTGAATGCTTAAATTGTTGTTGGCTGTAACCTTTTTTCCTTGGTTTGTGCTTATACTGTTAGTTTCCCAGTAGTGAATAACATTATTTAAATGAGATTACATGAACATGGAATCAAGAATAGCTTAAATGGGAATTGGTTCTGGGGGGTGAGTTGGGACTCGGCTGTGAGAAGTGTGCTTCCTATGGATAGGAACGACTGTGCATGTGCTTGGATTGGAATTGGAAACCCTTGGCTGGGTTGAGTGTTTGTTACTTAAACATATATTTGTAGTTCTTATGTTTCTTATTCGCGCCCCACCCAAGTTGATCACTTAGGGTCGAACACCCCCATTTCATGGGGGAGGGTTTTTTCCCAACACTTCTATTAGTGGCTGGTTGTTAGGTCCTTTCTGCTCCCTTTCTCGGATAGACAAAGTATCTACGGGCAGGCTGTGATGGCCTGAGGTCCATTATTTGCCCAAGAATCTTCAGGTGGGGTGGTTGTGGTGGTTGGACCAAGTGTTTACGGGCAGGTTGTTTCCCAAGTATCTTCGGGATGACCCCCATGTGACTTCGGGTGTGACAGTAGCTTTTTAGCCCAGGTGTCTTTGGGCGTGGATATGGTTGTTCTGGCCTAGGTTTTTTCGGGAATGGTTACATGAGGTTGTTGTGGCTCAGGTGTCTACGGGCGGGATAGTGTTTGTGGCCCAGGTGTCTGCGGGCGGGATGTGTGTTTGTGGCCCAGGTGTGTGCGGGCGGGTGTGGAAGTGGGATTGCGACGAGAATGACAGGATTGGATCGATGCGTAGGATGTCTTCAATAACCAGTGGGAAAGTGGCTCGGGGTACCCAAACATCGATGTGTTATTACTATACTTTATTTGACTTGTGTTATTTGGGGAGTGTGCCTTAGTGAGGATTGGGTGGATAGTTTTCCTTGTTAGGTATTTGGTTATCTCTTTCTCCACAAGTCATTTGAATATATCCTCACTTGTTCACGAGAGTCATTGGTTTTCCCTACTGATTATACTTGTATGCTCACCCTACATATATAAAACTACATTCAGGTTTCCAGGAGGACTTCGGAGATAGTGTGGGGCCATACTAGCTTCGACATTTGGGGAAGTTTTTGTTGTTGTTTTCCTTTTCTTGGTATATTTTTACATTTGGAGTTTTGTGACTTGTATCTTTTACCTTTGAACATGTATATGGAAATGGTTTACTTTCAGCCGTATAAGCACTTTTAGTTTTGGTGTTGTGGGATTTACTATCTTATCTACCGATCCTATTAAAAGAAAAAGGGTAATGCCTTCTATTTAGTGTGTGATTCTACACCCTTGGTGTTGTTCGCCACTCCGAGACCTATTGAAGGCTAATTTCTGGGGTCATTATCTCTCCTTGAACTCAGAGAAATAAGGGCCTGGAAATCTGCTGACCCTTCCCTCCTTTTGGTGAAGGCGGGTCGTGACACTATCGACCCCCACATTCGGTCGCACTCCCCAACTATCATGGGTATGTGGAAGCCTGATTGATTGTTCCTCATCGTCTACTCACATAGTCTATCATTTATCGACTCATTATTGATCACCTTAGGTCTTATTGGACCCTCTATAGATGACCCGACTAGCTTGGCACGAACCATTCGGTTGAGCCTGACCCGATCGCTCGGCCTGCCTGGCGCGGATGCACCCCCCCTCCTCATGGCCTGCTTGGCAGAATCTCAACCTATATCCCACATCCCATGTGGTCGCCTCCCCTATACAACAACCTTTCCACATCCCATAGCCACTGCATGTGGCTACCTTATTCATTCCTCATGGTCACTGCAATGGTCCACTTCCACCAACCATGCTGACTACAACATGACCACCCCTCGTGCTCTATGTTGTCAACACCGCCACCGCTGTAAATCGCTACACCACTACACCACCTCATCGTACCACTGCAGCACCTCACTGGACAACGACACCAGACCCTCACTAGTGGTACCTTCTATAAAACACTCACCCACCTCTGAGGCCTAAATCATGAAACAATTGCAGATCTTGGTTCCTCCGTTCTCGATCTACACAGATTCAGACTCGACTATCAGTTTGCCTCCGATCTGGAGTTCTGGTCACAGTCGAATCCCCCCAGTAAGTGGAACATAGACCAAGAGGTTCCAACGGCGGAGAATGTAATGAACGGGGGAGAGAGAAGAACAAGAACACCCAGGGAAATGAACCATGGCCTTATTCATGTCAGCCTCAATCGGTTCTCATTAGATGATGAATGCAGAACGAATAAACAATTATGTAAACACCATGAACTAAACCTAGAAATCATAACCATCCTGAAAAAATAAAACTAAGGATTATTCTGTTCATGGATTGACCCACCCTAATCCTGAAAATTAGGAATGGGGACGATCATAATGAAAAAATAGCACTACCTCGATTCAGATCAGTCGATGACGAAGGATCATTGTGACATCATCATCGTCTATGATATTCCTTTGAATCAGGTTCGTGTCAATTTTCGATCCATGATCCATGACTTTTTTTTGATAGATTTCAACTCCACATCTCATAGGAATTCAAGGGTTATCTTGAATTTCAGACAAAGTACTAATAAAATAGTAAATGTTTATATGTTAAAATAACTTTTTATTTAAATTATTTAATGTTGATTATGTTATTTTTGAGTTATACCAAAAAATACCCTCACTGACCAAAGTTTAGTCATGCATCAGGTAAATCCGTTATTTTGAGCTCAATGATACCCTCGAATTTCTGATCAAGGCACCCATTTACAATTTATTCCAGTTTTTCCAGAAAATCATCTATGTGTGCTATATAACAATTAACATTTTTCAAAAAAAAATCAGGATATACGGGCTTCCAAATTACACACCATCTCAATGCCTGGTCTCAAAATCAAACCTTATAATTTCTAAAAATAATACATGGAAAATCTGAGATGTTACATTCTCTAAACCATTGGGATATACATCCCCAAATCCAAAAACAAATGTCACACTAACAGATGAGGGTATTAAGCATGAATCTAATCCTATCACTCTCATGTGCTCTCCTGGTTATTCTCATGCTTCCACAGAACATGGACCAATGAAATTGGACACCCCCAAAGGATCTCCTCCAACCAATCCTCGATCTCCATCAAATACTCAGAAAAAGTCCCTTTATCCTCAATGTCCATCTTTCCGCTGTCAATGACATGTGATGGTTCATTCACATACCTCCTCAACTACAACACGTAGAAGGAATTGTTTACCAGAGCTAATTGCAATGGTAGAGCCATGTGTTATTCCATCTTACCCACTCTACACTGTATCTAGAAAGGGTTGATGAACCTTGGAGATAGCTTTCTACCCACGTTAAATATCTATAAGCTGCATCGAGGTGAGACTTGATATAAAATATGGTCTCCTACCTCAAACCCTAAATTCATATGCTTTCTATTAGTATAGGATTCTTCTTGGATCTATGTAGTCTTAATTTTCTTCTAGATGGTCTGATATTTCTCTATTGTAGCTCGCACCATCTTTGGGCCCATGAGTGCTAACTCTCATAGGTTGGTATAGCAATGTGGTGACCTACAGGGTCGCCCATACAAGTCCTTGAATGGAACCACTATAATGATGGATTTATAGCTATTTTGGTAAGAAAACTCCATCTGTGGTTGGTGATCCTTCAATCTATGGTTAAGATCCAACATGAAAGCCCGTAACATGTCCTCTAGAACCTGAATGGTCCACCTAGTCTGGCCATCCATCTCGGGGTCAAACATTGTTCCCCATCATAACAGAGTCCCAAACACCTCCTAAAATCCCTTCCACAACCATGATGTGAAGCGATCATCATGATCTATAAATATCTTCGATGAGACACCATGGATTCAAACTATCTCATGTATGTAGAGGCATCCCAAGATCTATGTTGAACTCTTTACTGGATAACAAGTAAGTGGTATGACATTGGAAGTTAGTCAATGATAATCTATATAGAATAATGTCCCATGTACTTACATGTTAAACCTATTACTATGTCCATCGATATCACATACCACTTCAATTCTGGAACCATAAGGGGTTAAGCTAAACCTACAAGAACATAGTTCCCATCCTTGACTTGTTGACAAGTGTGGCATCGATAGCTGAACTATACAACTCCCTTATTCTTAAATGGCCACTAAAACTGAAATTGGAGGACCTGGTACATCTTTTCCATACCTGGATATACCACCAATGGTGATGTGTGGAACTCCCTCAATTATTCATCCAGCAATGCTACTGGTAGAACTGTGTACCCTCTGAAATGAAAAAAGTGCTCCCCACCTTTGGAACATCTATATGCGGAATGCCCATGTGTAAATATATGAAAGTAAAGTCTCACAGTCATTTTCCTTGAGTTTTTCCTCTGTAAATTACTAAAATAATAGAGGAGTGAAAACCATTTACTGGAGGTATGATACCCCATTTCCATCAAAAAAATATATCTGAAATGAGGCAAACTAATCTGAAGCGTCGTTCAACAATAGCAAGGTAGATCTCTAGTTGAGAGAATCTACCACCAAGTTCCCCTTCCCACGTGTACAAAAAATCTCAAAAAATATTTTCCTAGACGAACTCTAGCTATCATCTCTCTGTCAAATTAATATCCTTCTAAGAGAAGATACACTTGAGACTCTTTTGATCAGAGTAGACGATACACTACTCACCCATGAGGTGGTGTCACCATATATTCAATGCGAACAATACCGATAAAAAGTCAAGATCATGGGTCGTGTTGTTCTGATCACGAGGCCTCAACTAACTTTATCCACTAGAAATCAAAAATTGACCCTCCATCAGGACACAACCATATCTGGTCCCTAATAAATCACATAACACCATGTAATCGACTCTCTCCTCTAGAAATCTCAAGATGGGAGTTCGCATTAACCTCTACCACATCTCCTAAAATCACAATTGGAACTTCTCTTCCCACAAGAAAGACATCCCCTTTCCATAAAAATTATTAAGGGTGATGCTACTCTAGATAAGTTTTCATGAATCCTCTGATAGTATCATTCCAACCCAAGGAAACTCCACACCTCATTAACACTATTAGGTGGCTCCCAAGAAAGAAATACCTCAACCTTAAATAAATCCACTATAACTATATCCTCTAAGATGATGTGTCCTATAAAATGGACCTCTTGAATCTATAATTGAAACTTTGATATCGTCACAAAAATATAGTGCTCCCAGAGTGTGTCTTGGATATTCTATAAGTGTTTCATGTGTTACTCATCAGACTCCAATTACACTATGATATTTTCAATGAAGACCATTGAGGACCATTATATGTAAGGATGAAATATCCAGTTCATGTGTCCCATGAATTTTTCTAGGGTATTTTTCATACCAAAAGTCATAACCAAGTGCATGTAGTGACCATAACACCATTAGAAGTTTGTCTTTGATATATCCTCATCCCTCACTCGCAACAGACGATGGACTGATCCGAGGTTGATCTTTGAGAACCATCGTGACTCTTTCAACTGATCAAAGTGGTCCTAGATCCATGGAACTGGATACTTGTTCTTCACAGTCACCTATTTTATGTGCCAGAAATCCATACATAACCTCAATCTCTCATCTTCATTCTTTGAAAACAAAACTAAGACAACCTAGGGTGACACATTGGGTCTCACGAATCTCTGCCTCTCTAATTCCACCAATTTCACCCTCAGTTCATGAAGCACTACGGGATCCATCTAATTATCCTGTGTAGATATTAGAGTGATCAGGGGGTGTAGATCAATATAGAAGTCAATATCCCTATGGGGAGTTAAACCAAGAACATCTTCGAGAAAAAAATTTACATACTCTTCCATAACTACAGGAAACTGAGGAATGGTATCATCCACTCCAATGAGGGTGAGGCTATCCAACAGATGTGAAATTTTGTGCACATTTTTTTGTCTGATTCCATCCTTTGCAACACGCTTTTCCTTTTCATAAACAATTGAAATTCTAGTTCCATCACTGTTGAAACACCACACTCTATTCCTAAAATAGTCAATCTATGCATGATATATGGATAACCATTCCATTCCAAGAATGACGTCATATGGACATGACACCAACACCAAGAGATCGCAACCGAATCTCTCTCCCCTAAGATTTAGTTCAAACTATCGGATATAGTGCATGGTCATCATATATCCCCATATAAGTGTCTCTATGTGTATGGTTCTAGTCAATGGTTCATATGGAATATCTGAGCCCCGAATAAGGTCCATAGAACGAATGAAATGACTACGACGTGTGTCGACCAAAACTACTTCCAATGTGAAAAATAAAAATATCATAACTCGTATTATCCCTAGATCATTGAGGTTATAAGACTCCATCTCTTGTAGCTGGTCTTGAACATAACCACTAGCACCCTGAGCCTAGCGAGGACCACCTAGGGTGGTTGATATAATGGGTAAAACCTTCAAACATCTCCTTCTTTCTTTCTTCATATTCTTCCACATTCTCCACCATATAGACCACCCTGCTCCTGTATCTAACTTTTCCATGGTTGTCCACTGACTGTCTCCCGATCAGCTATACGACAAGTCAAGAAATCTCATGAAATATGTCTTTGATCGCCGTATGTTTAACACTTACTATCTATGGGATGACTCGAGCCACACTGGGAGCCATGGACCATTTACCTTGCATCAAGGGATCATCCAATAAAGATCCTCACACTCTTTGGTACCTTTGACTATTATTAGCTACCTGCTACCGAGGACTCAGTGACCCGACGTCCACTATTGACTCCCACTGCCGGTGTTTTCTCTTCTATAAAACTCTCTACTAGCCGAGATCTCTCGAGCACCCTAGAATAAGTATAAAAGCTATGGGATGCCAATAATTCCCTAATATATTAGTGTAAGCCCTGATCGAATATCCAATCCTTGAATAACTAATCTCTCACCATGTCTGTAGAGTAGCAGAAAAGATCAGTAAACCTCACTGAGTACTCTACCATGGTTATACTGCACTACTGCAGATGAAGAAGCTATTATATGTTCACTAATCACAACGGGTAAAAATAGAACTCCTTTATGAAGTGATTCTTAATGTATGTCCATAAGAGAGATATCTCATCATTATATTGTGTTAATAATATCTACCATCATCTCACATAGCCCAGTAGAAAACTCAAGGTGAGGATTTTCCATCTGGTCAGCCTGAATTTTCACAAGGTAAAAAATAGGGGTGACATATTCTATCCAATCCTCAACAATCTAGGTGTATAGATCACCTTAAAATTTGGGAGTTCACTCCCTCTGAAACTCATGTAATGAACTCAGCCCACATGAATACCTAGACACTAGTGCTAGTAGTAGCTGCTACTTGACTCGTGGTGGTATAGCTGGTAAACCACCTAGAGGTAATATCTCTATAATGGTCCATGTATCGACACCTTTTCACTCGGAATATCATCCTCATGATCTTGTAGTGGAATCTTGGTTGGATGTCTTTGTGGAGGCATACTCAAATAAAACAATATGTTCCACAATCAATAGAGTATATCTGGAGATTAGACTCAAGAAGGACCCAGAAAAAACAACTATTCCTATAAGATTCGTCTACCTTTGTTTTTCCCTACAACCTGTGTTATCATGTACTGTGTCAAAAATAATGTCCTCAGAGTCCTATTGTATGGATACGTCAGTTACCACACCAATAATAGATTCCATATCAAAAAAGTAGAACTAAAAACAGTTAACATTGTTTCCCCAAAACAATATTATAGAATCCCATACCTAAATTACAACCAGCCACCACTGATACCACTATGTAATGAATCATCGCATAGGGTCCCATGATGTTACTACCATAAGCCTACCTCCAAAAGGCCAGAGGATGGTTACAATCACCGAGTACTGATCTCCAAAAAATGGGAGCCATTAGCCTAAGTACATGTACACATTCACACACACATTTCCAAGACAGAAATGCTGAAATATAAAAATCAATAAGTAAAAAATGCAATAAAACCATTCAGATTCAACAAAAACGTAAAATAGGTAGTATAATAATGTAAATAGGGATTGAATAAAAGCTCACCATAGAGTTTGTAATCATGACCATCAAAACATGTTGATGTTTTTCTCATGTCATCCTAGTCTAAGAACGTGAATCCATAAATTATTAAAAACTCATCTATAGAAAACCCAACCTAATCCAACCATAAGGAAATAGTATTGGGACTACTTTATAAATCTCCATGTCAACACCCCATCTTCCTAGCCTTGATAAGCACCGCCTGGCCCTTTTCCACCTAGGAATCTATCAAAGGGTCTATCATAAGAACAAGACATGTCACTTGTGGGAAAATCCCATGCTGGGATGAGTATAACAATACCCTATAGGACACCTTAAAACAACCAATGAAATATCCAAAAAGAAATAACATAAAAGAAATACAAAAAAGGAAATATTGGTCTGCACTACATAGGTATATTGCATTGTCACATATATAAAGGAAATATAGATATACACATGCGAAACACCACACCATCAGGGGGTCTTATCCATGTGTAACACATAGGATTCTACTTGAAGCACACTCTTTATGAGATATCTAAATCCTTGAGATAGGTTATCATCAGAGACACTCATGAAGAGGTCTATCTCATTTGGTATCTTCACAAATGGGAACACATTGGTCAAGGGAGATTATGATACCACAGAGAGGGGATCCTTTCCAATCATTCTAAGGGATACCACAGACCCAATTTGCATCAATTTATAATATACGGGATAACACCCAGTCACACGATGGGATCCCAAAGACTCTACCGATGTGGGAAGCTCGGTGTATGATCAATGCCCTGGTCAATGAGGTTACGAAATTCCACAGACTCTAATAGGGGTGATAGAGGACCACACTCCAGTCATAGGGAGGCATTTCATACTCTATCTGGGACTCAACCTCTAGAGGACATTATAATCTACTGATGTTGACAGAATATCATAATGAACTATCAAGGAATAGACCAAGAGAAACACTATCACCCTATACTCATCCAAACTAAAAACTCACTACAATATTCCATAAAGAATTATTTCATCCTTAGGGTCCCAACACCGCATACAACTTTTCAAATGGATGTAATGTTTGAATGTTATGGGGGATTGATGCTTTAGAAGGGGGGAGCTAGGCATGTGGACCGACGCATGGTCGACTGTGCCCCCATCTTCCATGGCTTCACAGAAGTTAGATCGATTGTAGCTAACGGTCGACCACCACAGTCAACAATGGCATGGCTTCGTCTTGATTGCCTTGGGTCCAACTAAGCCTTCTAGACCTGATCCAGCCCATTGGGCATGGCCCGTTCACTCAACCTCTCTGGCCAAACTGCACCCTACTCTATAAGGCCCACTTGGCATGTTCATCAGGGCCCACCTACCCTGCTTTGTTAATCCCGCCACACCTACTTCGCACTCCGCTGTGCATGGACCACCTATCTCGGTCGTCCCCTGCAGCATATGTCCCATGTGGCAGTCACCCACATCTAGTAGCCACCACACGTAGTCACCTGATATGTTCCATAAATCCACCACTACAGCCCCCTTCCTCTGTCCAAGCAGGATAACACACTGACACCTGTGGTTCACTATTCCATCAATGTATCAACTGCCTCTAATTGATGCATCCCTGCACCACCTCGCCGGACTGTCGTGCCACCTCGTTGGATCGTAGGGCCACCTCGACGGACCACCATGTTGTACCCACACTAGTGTACCCTTATGTGGAAAATCGATCCACCTCTAATTCCAAAATATGAACACAATAATAAATCTAGGTTCATTGGGCCCATATCTATTTATATCTAGCCTATTCTTTCGATATTACTCAAATCTAGGGGTCTGATCGCATTCGGTGCCACCAAGAAAATTGAACAATGGCTATAGGGGTGTAACGATGTAGAATGCGAAGAACATGGAGATAAAATAACAATAAAACCCTGAGTAATGGACCATTTCATTATTCATGTCGGCCACAATCTTTTCACATTGGATGAGGAACAAAGAACGAAGAACCCATTAAGAAAAATCCATGAAATAAAACTTGAAATCATAAGCATCCAACAATGATCAAACCAACAATCAATTTTTTTCATGGATTGACCCAAATTAATTTTGAAAATCAGGAATATAGAATGATCACAATGAGAAAACCTACCAACCTCAATTTGTATCAGTCACTAACGAAGGATCGTTGTACCATCGTGGTTTTCGTCTGTGGGATTCCTTTGAATCAGCTACACATCGATCGTCAATCCATGATCTGTCATAGTTTGTCAAGGTAGTAATTATAAACATGTTACAATAATTCTTGGTCTATGGTGACAAACCTAAATTCTTAATATATTTTTATTAAAAAATGAATTTTCATTTCATCAAAATAACTTTTTAATTAAATTATTGAATGAGAATTACTTCGTTTTCTAGTTTTTTCAATGAACACCTAAGACATAAAAAGTTAAGTCCTTCGTAGAGTAATTTTTTCATTTTGATCTCAAAGGTTCCCTCATATTTATGATCCAATCACCCATTTAATAGTTATTCCTATTTTTCACGAAAATCGTTCATTCTGGCTATAAATAGTACCATATTTTTCAAAACAATATTTGGGGAAAACCAGGCCTCAGAATCACACACTGTCACTGTGCCCATTCTTAAATTCAATAAATATAATTTCTAAAAATAATACATGGAAAAATCCATGATGTTACATTAAGTACATATAATTTATACATAGAATATTTTGGTTTCAAATAGATATTAGAAAATAATCCTTTACCTTTACTCCTAAATCGCATGATAGTGATTTAACTGCTGGTATAATTACAATAAAAACCATATTAACTTATTTAAGAAATGTATTCACATATATTTCCTTTTATAAGCATCAATTATAATAATTCCTTACACTTATATTTGTTAGTCGTTGTTTATTTTCATCATTGGATGTCCACAATCATGACTATTTTGTACATATTTTGTAATTGTGATGTCGATTCTCATTAATCATTACTAATTTATTATATTTTGGGTAATAATTCATTTTGGGATATTTATACAGTCCCACAATCATTTTATGGAATGTATTTTTATGGATACCAAAAAATGTAATCTTCTATTATCTTGTTTCAAGCAATTTATCGATAACAACATGATTCACTATAATAACCTTTCTTTTTTGGTCACATTAAAAAAATATTTATTGAAAAACTACTCTTTAATATCATATATTAAAATTGTTTATTTTAAAACACTTATTCACATTGTTAATGGTGATAATATCATATCATCATACATATAGGTTATTGAACCAACCCAAAAAAGAACATGGTACTCTAATTAATCTATAAGAGTACAGAGTTATATTAAATTAATATCAATTTTATAGAATAATAATTAAATTGATATAAAATATTTAACATAAAAAATAATTATCTGAATTATTCTACATTGTAATATAATTGAATAATATGGTGACTGACTAAACACATTGATGAATTTACTATTTCCCAAAAATTTTCCCTTCAGAATAAAGGTTTAAGACCTCTTTATTGGAACCATAAGATACAAAACATGTAATACAGATTTAAGAGAGTTATTTTGGTTCTCTAACCAATAGAATACTAAAGTAAAGGTTTGGGTTGATGTGGTTATAAGAGAGGTCCTTTTTTATCATCTTTACAGGCCTTTTAACAAATACTTATTCATTAATGTGTGAGGAATGTCATTTTACATGGTTCTTGGATCCAATGTGGAAAAGTATTGAAAATTGATATGGGTAGGTCAATCATTGGTTCATCCACTAATTCATATATATTGTTTTATGATATATTATAACATACCTGTTAATTTAATATTTTTACCTCATATAACCTTTATCATTGTAACAATCATTTACCTTAATAACATATTTTTGTATCTAAAAATGAACATGTAATTTTTAAATAATTTATATTTATTGACTAGAAATTTTAGTTCCATTCAATATTATTTAATTTTAATTTTTTTTTAAATTTAACATTAAAATTTGATTATAAAATGAATAATTCTATTTATATTAAATGAGTTTTATAAAAATTATGTGATACTAATATTTTTTAATATAAATTACTAAATATTTTTTTGAATATATTTTATAATGTTTAAAAAATTTATTTTATTAGAATGATCCTTTCAAATTGATAAAATTTATTTATCAAAATAAAAATTACATAACAAATAGAAAAACAATGCATTCACAAATAACCCTTTTTAATGTTGAACAATTTTAATCACATCCAATTATTTATTAAATTTCATCAATCTGTTGGTATTATAATATTTATATCAATTTTTAAACTCATAGAGTAATTATTAAAAAAATTTAGTATTTAATGAATAAAAATAAATATTTTTAATAAAAATAAATTTAATTAATTTTTATAATTTTATTTTATTCTAGAATTATTTATTATATGTAAATTAATTTATTTAATATGAAAAAATCACCCCACTTAAATGTACCTACTGGATACAAATATATCCAATGACCATATATTAAATGATTGAATACCCAATATACATATGTCAAATGAACATACAACCAATGAATATATAAAAAATAGGAATATTGTATTCTTATATATAGCCCTGGATTAATATATAAAATCATTCATTGTATTCTCTAATATATTTATTAAGTTTTTATCATATTTATGACATGACTTGATTTTTATATAGTCATTATGGGTCATATGATCTTCATGGTACAACATGAAGATGATAATTTCAACTTTTTAGTATATTTATTTACTTGTGGGTTAATTCTATTAAGAATTTTACTAATTTTATTTAATTTATATGAATTTTAATTTATATAAAGTTTCGTAAAAATATTCTACTATAAGTAAGTAATACATTATTTCTTTTTTATTGTGTTACATGTATCAAAATTATCAAACAATTTTGCATGAGTAATCTATAAACCATAGAGGTGTCATGTCTATTGGTTGTCTGTTTGGTGATCTTCATCAAGTACATAACATGAATGAAGTATGAATTAACTATTTATAAGAAATGTACAGTGTTATTAATTTTATATTTTATATGTGGTTTCGTTTTTCTCACATGGTTTTTTTTAGGGTTCATAATAATTGTTGGTTCTTAGATTTAATTGTATACCATAATATGAAACCCCATAGTTGTATCAGAGAAATTTTATAAATTTGATACTAGAAATAATTTTTATAAAAATAAGTTATTTATAATTTTCTAAAAATTGATCACTAAATCATCACCTATGATTAAATTCATGCTGTTAAAAATTAATTGAGTTTTTGGTGCATTGGTGTCATAGAATATGATGGATGATGAATTTTTTTATTTAAAAACATAAGAAAAATCAAGGTTATTGTCATGTAAGGAAAATTATGTGGGATGTATTCCTACACTATAATGCTTATCGTTAGTGAGGAAGGCTTAAATGCCTGAAAGTTTTATATAATGCACTCTATCCACTTATAGTACATATTTTAACATAACATTTGTGACCATATATTAATCATTAACAGGCTCCAAATATAGGACCAATGATAAGTGTGATAGATGAAAGGTTTGAAGTAAATTTACTTTAATAGGACACATGCAATTATTATGTCACACAAAACCATTTTAATGCTACAATGGAGGTTGATTATTCATTCATAGGTTCTCAATGATATGAGATTAATTTCACCTTTTATAGGATTTATCAAATAATAGAGTCATGTTGTTTCTATTTTGGTATATATATTTATAAAGACCATTTTAATTTGAGGTATGTTCTACCTTCAATTATCATTCGGAAATTGGGAATATTTCTACATAGGCACCACATATAATTAAATAAAAATTAAAAAATTCAAAATTTTGAATTATGGGAAAATATATTTTGGAATATTTATTAATTTATAAATGTGTTTATAATTTTTTTATATATATTTAATTAAATGTTTGGGAATATTTTGTTAATAAATACTGTCCAAATATCACATGGTTATAATGAGTGACCTTTTTTTATATTCCATCACATATTATTACATATAAATTGTTTATATAGATATTATATGATTATTTTATAAAATATTTATAGATTACAAATATACGGCCCATATATAGAAGTTTTATATTTAATGATATGCATTGTTAAAAATATTTAATTTAAATTGATCAAATTAATGGTCTTAATTGGGAAACTATTAAAAACATATAAAAATGATTTTTGAATATTGATTAGATCAATGTTTATAAAAAAATTAATTGATATTTTGATTTTATAAACAGTTTATAAAATTTAAATTTAAAGATAAAATGTTTTCATTTTAATATATTTAATGTGAAATTTGATAAAATTATTAATAAGAAAGAGTTCTTATTGTGAATTAACCTAACAGTTTATAACCAAAATTTTGGTATTTCTATAAAATATAAAAAAAATTATAAAGTTTTTATAATTTTTTTTTATTTCCGAATATGTCATAATTGTTTATCCCATGTTTAAATATTAGAGTTTATCTTTTCGTTAAATGTTATTGAATGATTTTAAGTGAAAAAATATTATTTTATGAATTATGATGTTTTATTTAGTTGAATGCCTTAAACGAAATATATATATTGTCATACATATATATAAGTTGTTATATGGTAGATTTGAAAAGGGAATCAGTTATCATGAAAAGTAATCTTGGATTTTACTAATTTGTGAGATTGAATTAAGTATTTAATTTATATTTACACAAATATGGTGAAAAAATTTGACGGAATTGAAATATCTCATTAATAAATAATCTCTCTATAGAGGGGATTTGGGCATGAATAATTGGAATCCTAGAGGCATATTACTTTTCTAGAAATGTGATAGTTGAAAATATTTGGATCAAGAACTTCTCATGTGGGGATTTTGGATTTCATTTAATTACATTAATTTACATAAAATAGATTCATAATACATATTATTGAGATTCATTTGGATATGTGTAGATATTTTTTGATTCTGATTTTGGTTAGTAACACAATTTATGTGTTATGTAAGGAGTAAACCTCAGTATGGTTTAAACATAATTATTTTACGGATGGAATATGATTATAAAATTATACATTTTAAACATGAATATATAAATGTAATATCATGAGATGAGATATGAGATTAATTCCATTTTAGATAACCATGCCTTAGATCCCTTCCAATGTATACACTTTTTAATACCTGATTCATTCCACTATGAGATTTCACACTAATAAAATGTTCCCCATGATTATCTTGTGCATAAATAAGATAAATGAGGTGACACAATTAGTTAGGTGATTTTTTTGTATTTTATTTGGGAATAACATTGATGATGTACATTATGTATTTGGATACCAAATGAATAGAATTATGTTTATACATATGATGGATTGGGAAAAGTGTTGTATTTATATCTTTCTAAGAGTCATATATGAAATTTTAGGTATGAAACACTTAATAAATTAAAATTTTTAGAGATAAAATTGTTGGGGAATTTATTTATTTGGGACCAATAATGTATATAATTCGTTCAAAAGGGTTTATAATATTATTCTGATAACATCTATTAAAAGAACATATTAAATGTTTGTAGTTACATGATAATCATATGAAAAAAGTATTTATTATAGAATAATTTAATAACCATTATTAATCACAAATTTAAGATTAATTCTAGAAAAATAGAATATTACCATCAGTAACTCATATGACAGGTAACTTAAAAAAAGTTCTTTTGTAAGAGAGTTTCTTTGTAGTAATGAAACAACTTATTGAATAAAGGAATTGTTAACGTTGTTAAAAAGGTTAAAATAAATAATTATTATTAGCATAAAATAATTAAAATAAGGTTTCAAGGTAATTATATTAAAAATATCAAATGTAACTCTATTATTTACCTATTCATAAATGTCATTGAGTGTGTCAATTATTTGGTGAGTCAGACAATTTCTTATAAGGTTTATTCTAGTAATAAAATTAATTACACACTCATTTTTGGAAGTATTACAAAAATTTAAATTTATTTAAGAAAATATTTACTAATATTATCAATGTGCTAAGAATAAATGAACCAGGTCATGCGATATTCATATTTTGAGGTTGTATTGAAAACACAAGAAGGAAAAAATTCAATTTTGGAGAAGAAAATCTAGTTAGAGAATATTAAAATGTTTTTTCAAATAGAGAGTCATGGATATTTAAACCTATATAATTTATCAATAATGGAAGTAAATTTTCAAAACCTTATAATTTTATAAAGTACAAAACGAGTTTTTTACGTTCTAGGGATTTTCCAGCTCATGTATCCATGTTAAAATTATCAATTCATCGTTTTTAAGGGTATATGATAAAAAATTTATACCTTACAACTATATTAAATATAAAAGAATTAAAAATAAATGTATGGATTAATTAATCTTATATATTTTATACATATGATGAAGCAAGGAGTTGTTACATTGTTGTTTCTAAATATAAAATGCCATTTCAAGTTTAAATAGATCTCAGTTAAGGATGAGAATAGCTAACTAAATTCTATTTTGGGTTAGATGATTTGGTAGTTAATAAATCTTTTTATGAATAATATGATATGATGGATTCAAAAAAAATTTGATTCATTTTATTGTATAATGTCTTTTAAAATAATAAAATGATGTTAATGTTTTATCAATTGTAAATTTTATATATATATGTACATTAAAATATGAGAGATTTGACCCCACCAACATTTATAGAATACTTTAAAGAAAATTTTATTATTTATGAAAATTTTCCAAACACATAATAGTCCATATAGGATATAGATGAAATTGTTTATTTTTTAAAATATTCCAAATATATGAAAATACGATTTAGTTATGATGCAAAGGTGTATTCATGTCTTATCATTATATTTTGAAGATAAAGTTGTGTCTATGATGCTAGTAGGAGTAATTTTTTACATTGTGATGTTTATTGTTAACATGTAAAGTATTTTGCTATTTTATATCAAACACCACATTACCGAAAAAGAATTTGGGTTGTGTTGGTGATGTAATAATGCAATTATTTACATTATATTTCGATTAAAATATTTGATGAAAAGAGTTTCAAGCATGATAATTATTTACCAAGAAATTTTTTTAAGTATACAATAAATGATAATAAAAATGTAACATTACAGATTGTGAAGTTTAGGAGATTCAATATTATAAATGATTTAATCATTTGGAATATGATTCATATGTCTAAATATTATTAAATGTGTATTTCTTCCAAGATTTTCCTCAACTTATTGTTTATGGTGATGGTTTTATCTAATTGACATGTTGATCTGTGATATGAATTACATAGAAACATAATAAGTTTTAAAATAACCTAAAAGTGCAGTTAAAATAATGTAGATATTGTAGTCTATTATATTTGATATTTTATATAGGAATTTATAAGTGGTTTTATCATGTATTTTTAAATAGTTCACGAAGGTAACATATATCCAGTTATAAAAAACGAAATATCCACCTTATTATTTTTTTCATGTTGGATGCATATATATATATAATTATATATCGTGAAGTAAAATCAGAATTAACTAGTAAATGTATGACATTTATTTATCCCTAAATAATTTTCTTCTTTATGAATAAAATGTTATAAAAAATTTATGCCTATCATGATTTATATTTAGGTTTAATGACATAGAGTATGGTTAGGGTGCATAAAACATGTTTTTTCCATTTTATAACCCATGAAGAGTGTAGTATAGAGTTTCACACTCTATTTCTTATGAATACTAGGGGTGCAAGATTAATATTTTTAGTTCCCGCTATTTATTATTGTATAGATACATGTCATTAAAACCACCATAATATGAAATATTTCTCACGAAATACTTGAGGTTTAGCTAATTAGTGGGTGTTGGGTTAGTTTTTTGATCATGTTATCATTTATAGCGTAACAAATTTTGTTTTTGTTCTCTTATATGACGTTCATTAAGTTTTTGACCTCAATTAATGAAAAATGAGGATGTGTTAATCTTACCTAGATATTATATATGTGGTGATTATTTATCGAGTGATTGGCATATGACATGCTCATCTATTAAGGTGATTGACATGTGATATATTCATCAAACTTGTCAGTCTATACATAGAGAATTTCAAATATATGGGTTAACTATATGGTATTGAAATTCTCAATATCATATTTTAATTATATTTCTTAAATAAAGGGTTCATATAAAAATGAATGAAAATATATAATGAATCTATATAATACATGTATAGATATGAATGTTCTTGATATTGATCATTCTAGATCAATTTATAGCTTGAGTAGCACTGATGCATTCCAAGAAGGCCCAAATTTCTTAAATTTATAGATTAACTTATTCCTATTTGTGTCAATGCAGAAAATTCCTATGGCTTCAAACATTATGATTAACTATATGGGGATTATGTTCTACTTTCATATCTTCAGTAAAAATGTTTTATATTTTAGCCAAACATTGTTTTTATGGGTATTAGTAATGTATATTATATAATTTAATACATTGTTGAAGTTAATTATAACGTTCCAAATGAGTTTTTGTAATAAATAAAATGTTTTTTAGATATTATTTAACATATTATTTTATATGATACAATATAATATTAAATGGTGATATGTTTATTAGTATTTAGTGAAAGTTGGATATTAAATGAGATACACCAAAAAGACTTTTATATGTTATAAACTTATATTATATCATATAAGATGATATTGATGTATCATAGGTAATGTTATAAGATGAAATTATATTGAATTAATCCAATCATATGGTATTATTGTGGTGTATCATTGTCTATGAAATATCAAATCCACTTCCTTTGCATTACAGTACCTACATGGTATTTGAATGTTAGTGTGTTAATATTTATATATCTTCCTCTTGATATCATTTAATATAAGAATTTCTCACGATGGAATTCATGGGAGAAACTATACATTAATGGTATTAAAAATAAAATGGAAAAATCATTACTAAATTTCTTTGCAACATAGATAAATAATATAGGGATATTAGGATCTGATTTGGCAAATATAAAGAACTGCTAATGTTGAGATTTTTTGTTATTATGTAATACTATGTTATAACAACCTTTAATGATTCTATACCTCCATATCCCTATTATATCCCTAGACACTAGTATATCATGGTGGGGGGATACATCTACAAGGGCATAAACCAATTATGCAGGACCTGTGGATACACCATAGAGGGAGGATTTCTTACGGATTCCTCTATAGTGAACATCATCTTGTACAAGGGATAAAGATAAGAATAGTGTACATTTTTTTGATAGGAACACAATTATTAATTCCATTTTTTATCCACGGTTTTAGTTACCTCTCATGGTGTTCTTGGGTTTTTAGTTTCTCAATAACTTCTATTACTTTTTTTGAACATTAAACTATCATAGAAAACCAAAAAAATCATGGTAATAATTTTATGAAATTAATTTATAAATCATGTACACTGTATTTATGATGGTTACTATTTTCTATAATAATATACTATTCAATAATGTTAATTTGTTTTACCCAAAATTGATACTAAATCTATTTATTATACACACTGACTGATACCTTGAGAGGGGCTTTTGATCATGGTAAGAAAAATTAAAATAATCCTTCCCGAAGAAATTGTTCCGTGATTAATTGAAAAGGAACACTCTCCCACATAGGGAATATAAATGTAATAAAAAACTAAATTATCAAGTTTATATTTTGCACCCACCCTAGGATAGATATAAGCATTATACACCCATAAATATGTTATTGTTTCAAAAACATTTAAATTTGTACTACTTTAATTTACAATTTTAGAGTGGAATCACCCTCCATTAAGGTTTACAACCCTCATAATCATTGAGAACTCACAACCCAATAGACCCTATGATAACACAACTACACCATGTATACTCATTATTCATAATGAATCAAATAAATATATTATACCATGATTGGTGTGAAAATATGATCCATATTCTTCAAAATGATGATATCCATTATTTATAGAAATAATTAAGTACTAAAATAATTCTTCAAAAACTAAAATGCCTCCCTCTAATAATATCTCTATTACAGAATGTATCTTTTTCTATTCATGATTCTCTCTTTGAAAATATCATTCTCAAGATCCAATAGAAACTATCAGCATTTATTATCATTAATTCAATTCCATTTCATAAAATATATGTGTAATATTAATCTATCCTTGTCTTCTAAATTAGATTCAATATCTCACCATTTATATCTCTTACATTCCCTCAATATATAGAAAATTCAAATCTAAAAAACTTCCATATTAAATATAATCTTAACATGACCGTACTTATTATAGCATAATCCTACATCCTTCAAAAAATCACAGCATCAACATTATCCAAAACTTACAAATTGAATCACGTTGCCTCTCCTAAAAAAGATTCATTTAGTAAATCTGGATAAAATCCAATGCATCTTTATGAAATGCCTAATTCAATTAATATAGTGAATGTTCATGAAATCGTATAATATTATTTAATATTCCACATCATGGTAAAACCATATATATTATGGTGTCACATGTTTCATATAAAATAAAATTCTTCATAGATTCATTCATGCATAGAAACCATTGTTTAGTACGAACATGTTGTCAAATAAGACATCAAACACCATATAAATAGTGATTCACAATAATTTCATGGAATAATCCAATGTGTGTTGTTTCTATATTTATGCTTCACCCAAAAAAATTCCCTAATTCCCCCACAACACATCAAAATTACATGACAGAAATTCTCTCTGATTTCATTATAATTTTTTAAGATTCAATTCGTAAAAGAAAAGAAAAAATATAGAAATTTATTATTTGTTAAAAATATCCCCTTCTTGGGAATGTTTGGAACAAAATTTCTAAATCAAAAATCCGCATTAAACTCTATAAATTTACAATTAAAATAATAATATACATATCGAGATCATCATTTCACTTATCATTACTATAATATAAAATGACACATGATCAGTCTAAGAAAAAATTGTCAAAGTTATAGTTCCATGAAAAATAACTCTTTTATCCTCATGAAATTATCACCAATTATTAAAATCCTCATTTTTTTCTAATTATGGTATCAAATAAACAATTCCCAAAAATTATCATTATTACCATCACATCACCAAAAAAATCCACCAAAATATTCATTTTTGATCTCTCCTAATAAAACCTTCTTGTCAATGTTTTCAAATACAACACAGGTTTTGTTAATATCAATTAATCACCTCATATAATTATTTTAATATAAATAATAAATCAAATATCCCCACATAGAATACGTGTATACATATATCCCCATTTTCAATGGACCATAGTGTCCTTCTTTTAAGGTTAGAAGGAAAAAAAGGTAACACATAAAATTTAACTATAATAGATAAAATAAATTTCTATGGGCCATTTGATGAATATTATTTGATGAAAAAAAATATGGTGATATAAACCCCTTAGGGGTAAAGGAACCCTCTCCAATCCATTCAAGTGGATGTACATGGTAGAACTATATGACCTAGTAGGAATTTATCAAACATTTATTTAGAAAATAAATTCATCATTAGTTCCCTAATTTTTCATTGAGTGAAAAATTAATTCAGTATCACAAAAACATGATTAAATTTCAATTTGATAAATATAAATTTAAACACAAACTTTTACATTATTTAATGAATGATTAGATTATTTCTATGATTAATAATTCTTGAAATATGATACTTAATTATAATAAAAAATCCACTTTATTTCAAATATATTATAATAGTTGTTTATCCCTTAATGTTCTGTATGGGATTGAGAATCCTCTTAGTATGATGATTCTGATATACTCAATCTAATTATATACGTATTTTTTCTTTTATAGAAAATTAATAACTCTTTGATATATAATACACTGCCCAATTTTTACATCTTATTTTCTATTTAAATTATGTCATCGATATATGTATACACTAGTAACTCATGTATTGATGTTGAATTATAAAATGATCTAAAATCAAACATGACTTTGATATACTAAAATAAATATTTCAAATTTTATCATTCAGGTTACTTTAGGATAACATTCATTACATGATACTTCATAAGTAATAAACATAACATACAATATCATTGTTATTAAGAATAATTTTCCATTGATATCAACTAATTTTTCATTACCACCTCTTAATAATATATTTTCTTTAAAAATAAGTGATTTCATATAATTTCTATCATTAATTATAGACCATTTTCTCACTTTTATTGAATATTTTTGTTCATAAATAAATGTTCAATTTATTCCTTGTATCACTTGAAAATGAAGTAAAATTTTATAATTTTCAATCATTAAAATTTCAATCTCGATCATCAAATATTAATTAAACTGTTTATATTTTGACTGATTTGATCCTTATTAAATTATTTTATCCCTATAAATTGGCACCATTATCCTTTAATAAATTATATTTTGATATAAATATTTTGATCAACTCCTCTTTATTAGTATTTCAATTGTTCAAAAGTCTTGATCTACTCCAAAGTACAAAGATATCATTGTTATCTTGATATTATAATGTTTCTAATTCCTTAAAAACATTTTATCATCTTTTTGAAATAGAATTAAATATGATTATTGAATTTAATATTTTCCCCCAATGTCTCTATTTTAAAATTATAAATTATTATCTATTTAGAAAAGCTTGAATTTCCTTTTCACGTCTCTGAATATGAATAATAATATAATTTATATCCCATCAATAAGATAGAATTTATCATTAAAATACATTCCTCTATTTATGGAATAACATTATCACACTATCCACACCCTTTCCAATTCATTATTAGTTCTCCATATATCTTTTTATAGAAAACCTAATTGGATCTGATAATATTCTTAACCTATGGAATAAAAAATATTTCCCAAGTCAGATTATACTCTATTTTGTCAACCTCTTAATTCATTATTGTAATCCCACTATCGTAGATATAATCCACACAAATAAGTTAATGTCTTTCTTATGATAAGTTGGTTTTATGATGTAAATCCATCATTCTTAATTTTTACACCAAAGTCGCCTTATCATAAATAATGTTTTGTTCATAAATTTCATCTATTCATATCAATGTCATATTAGTTGATGATAATAATTCAAAAATTTACTATTTAGTGACCTAAGTTGAATTAATGGAATACCATTTTACTCAAACTAAGATAATAAACTCCTCCAACGGCCTGAAGGCCTTCATTTTTTCATTGATTTTGATAATCCACCTTTCAAGGGGGGAGGTGGAACCCTTAAAAGGCCCATAGGCATATGTATTACATGGCCCGTAGGACGTAGAGGATTTCATTTCCCATCTTCTTCAAACATTACATACAACCCATACTAACTACTTGGAACTCCTCCACCACATCTTCATTGTGAAATCAGCTCTCAACCTTTAAATGGTTGTTCGGTTAGGATTTCCCATGCACGCATAGGCTTGTCCCAGTGGTAGGTGAAATACCCTCTCAAGATTGCAATCTGATTAGCTTCGGCTTTGGTGAATTCTCTTTACTGCTCCTCCTTCTAAATTTGTTTCCTATATAGGTTGTCTGGTTTGCATCTGTACTAAAAGTGTCCCTAAGGCCTTGAGGTGGCCCGAAGGCCTTACTGACCCGAAGGACTTGGTGGCCTCAAGTCTATAAAAGACTCAGGGACCAAATCGGTGGCCCAAAGGCCCAAACGGGGGAATATTTACCGGATTCTATAGTACCAAATAGTGCCTGCTATAATACTAAAATAGTAACCTAGAAATTGTCCTTTGTCTTGATTTGATCTCTGGTCTCTTGGATTCACTTAAGGAGTCCTCGCTAACTGGGATGAGGCTCATGAGTAATAAGATAATAAACTCAATAACTCATTCTTTTAGAATTTTATCACTATTTTTTTTATAAAATATACTCATTTTCTAAATAGTCATATTTTGGTTTTCATAAAAAATTTCAAATTCATTTTTTAAATTTTATTTTATTAATTTAATTTATATATTTGTACAACAAAATTCACATTGTCTTTATGCTATTCGAACATTTGCTGACTGTTCTAATTATTGAGAATAAAAACATAACTTCAAAAATAATTAATTTATTTCATTGGATACATTATTCCATGACACATATCTTATAGAGGCTTTTCCTCATCTGGATATATCAATGATTTATTAATGATATAGATCAATTTCTTGAAAACTTCTATAATTAACCAACATGAGTCCTCACTATGTCTAATGCATGAAACGATCTATGAAAAATTATTTGGAATCAAGTAATCACTACTTGTGAATGTTTCAAATATAAATACTTTTAAATAAGTAGTGGAATTTAAATCAATATTTCCCATTACCCATCTATATCTTTGATCCCCACTCTTTAGAAAAGTAAACTAACTAACTAACATCAAGAATTGGAAATTATTGAAACATCAGGGACCCAGAAAAACCTATGTCACCCTTGAATACCCACACTTATAAGGAAATGAGACTTAACTCTAACGTCCCTACATCGTCCACCAACAAAAATAGTTACCAACTATCTATATAGTGGAGTAACAACCTTAGAAAAAAATGTGACAATATAAAAAAAATATGATGTTATAACATAAGTATCACTTTGTGACCATAAAAGTCACCAACCAACATTCAAAAACCACAATCCCTTAGGGATGAGAATAGATAAGATGAAACCTGCCACTAAAAAATGATATATATGTAGGTGGGAGAAAAAAACTCCCATTATGGATGCCAAAACATAAAACACAACCTATTCCTTAACTTTCAAGAGAAAAACATTTATATTTATTTTGAAAATAAAAATATATAAAATAATGTTTTTCAATTCCTTTAATAACAACTAATCATTTAATTCTTAAAAAACTCATCTTCTTCATGGATTTCTTAAATCATTTTCCATAGAATGAGTTAATTTCAAATAAACCATTTCTATGATGAAATCAGATGATCATGTAAATGTATAAGTGAGAAACCATAAGTTTAAAAAATTATATCATCAGGTGTTAGGAAATTTGGGGAAGTAAAAAATGAAATTTACCATGTTAAATATTAAAAGGAATTTAAGAAGAATATTATTTTAAAAATTTCTGATGTGCACCCTAGAAAATCACTAAGTATCATGGCTAGTATGGGTACTAGGATCCTCATACACTCTATGATCTTCTATTGAATTAAATATCCTCTTTCAGAAAATATTATAGTGGATCAACCAATGTTCTAATGATACCCACAACAACATCATCATCATATCATTTGGTTAGTATTGTAGAGTAACACTTCTTGGGATATTGGGTTGAATCCATGACATCTCGCCCAAGCATAATTGTCCTTAGGACAACCAAACAGCTACCCTAGATTCCAATGCTCCATGTCCATAATCAAAATACATAAGAGAGGTTCTATATCCATACAACATTTCAATCACACAACACTAAAAATCAATAATTCAACAACACCTCACCTCACATCACTTCTAATGCCAGGTCCCTTTTATGAAAACCATTTCAACATGCCAAACATATCATATTTGAGTTCCAAAACTGATATAGAAATCTCGAAATCTATTGGAATGAAATTTACTCTTAATAAATATTTAAAATTTAAAATGTTCCATAAACTTTTGAAACCAATATTGATCAATAGGAAAACCACTTTTCATACAATAGATTTCACATTTTTGATCCATTAATCACTGTTAAACACATATAAAAAATTTTATATATGAATAACCTTTTTTAACTACACATATTCACTATTCCAAATTCTAATATGTATACATATATATATTTAAATATATATGTATGTAATTCACAGTTGACTCACTAAAGTATTTCAAATCAGTCAGAAAATATTAAGGAAACTAAAACATGCCATTAGGCCTTTATGAAGAATTAATTAAAATACCAAAACACCGTTATAATTTAAAATTAAAATGGTATATATCATTTATAAAATAATTCATACATTTACTTTTCTTTATTATTCATGTCCTAATTGGAAACATGTTTTAATAAGTGAAAATCATACCAGATGTTAAAGGAAAATATGGATAACCTATGAGAAATAATTTCCAAGTACCAAAATCACTTTACATAGCATATAAAATTTATATAATAATGAAAACAATACTTGAAACCGTAATTTAGTAATTTTTTTCAGATTAATGTGTTGAACATTTGTTTAACTATTTCAAAAAATCTCTTCATAAACAATGATGGTTGAAATCTACCTCAATGAGGTTCAAGGTGATCTAGAAAAATAATAGAATGCCAAAAGTCACAAAATCCACAATTAAAATTTGGGAAATTAATAATAATAGAATAAAACCTACCTTAAATCAAATAAAATTCATTTCCAATGATGAATGAGACATAATCCCACCTCAAACGAGTCTATATAACCTGTGAAGATGAAAGAAAACATTGATCATATTGAAAACCCTAAAAACAAAACTATGAGAACACCCTAGTGTTTAGAGGACTTCATTCTGTATCCAAATGATTCAATAAATATTAAACAAGGTACAACCCATCAACCATATACACATACTGAAACCATGATATTAAAGGACTTCCACTTAGAATAAAAAATAATTGAACAAATCTACTAGAATAGGAATAAAATATATGATAGATAACTCCCCAAACAAATATTCCTTAACAAGATCAATATGGGATCTAGTAATGGGTCAATAGAGGAAAACCTATATTCAAGTCTTAGAGAACTAACCCTCGGTGAAACCAACTGATCAAAATAATCGATTTATACTTCCCAACCATTCTAATTGTTCATCCAAGACGTTTATAATTCATGGATGAAATACCAACACCAAGGCATGTAGCTTATCAAATTGGAAAATCCCCAAAATAATAGGTAATACCTAATAAGTTTATAGTGTGGAATACCAAGGAAAATGATTATTAATAATCTCTTCAAATAAGTTAATCACCTTAAAATTTACAATTTCAAACCAATAAATGGTATCCCCAATAATCCCTAAAATGAAAATGTTTTCCAAAACATAAAACCATAAAAAGGGAAAAATCAAATGGGTTCCCTTCCGATATCCCGAATGAAAAGTCTGGTCAACATTCACAACACCTAATATCTCCTAAAAAAATTTAAAGGATTTAATATGAGGCTTTTGGTTGAGGACCTAATATCTAATAGAATCTTCTAACCCACATAAATGAGTTGATAATATTTGATCAAAACTTCCTCTTTCAGTAGTGTAAATTATATAAAATCGTTAGGTGACTCAAGAGGCACGCTGAATGGAATACAAACAAAATCCTACGTATTGATCATCCAACCTTTATTAAAACCTTCCTAGGGAATACTAAAATAACCTGAAACATGAACCTAGTGATATATCTTTCCCAATCAAAACTAAATTTTCCAATCATGAATCATTACCCCAAACTAAAAATGAAACTCACCAAAATGAAAACAGACATAAGAAATTTCCAGTTTCTCTTTTAAATTGACGACTATGAATTTCAAAATACATGACTCATTTTTCATATAATAACTTGAATATTCTCATCTTCCCTAGAAAGAATACATTTTAAATCAACAAAAAAATTTAAAACCAAGTTATCTATAACTCAAAAATGATTTTTATGGTATCAAGACTGTATAAATTCATTTTCCAAATGTTTACACACTAAAAAGTCCCCATTTATAATTCCAATTTATTTTAACCACATAAAAACATTTTTAAATTGATGAACCATTTTTAAAATATTAAAATTTTTGTATATAACAACATTAAAATCCAAAACCCTTTATCAACCCCTGTAAAAAACCATTTAACAAATGTCACCAAATGAAAAACCAACTATGTAGGGAATAACGACTATGTATCAATTGAACAAATGAACTGATGGACCATGTTTCAACCATTAATCCATCACTATGAGTAATATAGAACCATGAACACAGGTTCTACATGGGTTACTTATCTATGTTATCTTTCCATGTTCAACCACCACAGCTCCGGTTTCATAACCAAAATAAAAGATCACAATAAAAATCCTAACATCTTATAGTGATCCGATGATCCAATCAGAAATGATTTCATAACACTCTACCTATATGTACCTAAAATTTCTCAAAATTATTATATCCAATCTACCCAAAATATCATACAACAAGGTACAATTAAGAGTGATATTAATCTTATTGATAAAAGAACCCTAATCTGATGATACCATTTTTTAATGAACCAATCTAATCCATATTAATATCAGATGCATGAAATGGTCCTTGATAAGGTCCAAAGTGCATTTTCGACCCCCTAGAGAAGAAAAAGTTCCTTGGTGTTATAGAATCAACACATGATATGGATTTACCTCATTAATATTAACTCATTAGATGTGAAAAGAAAGAAAAATTATTGCATGAGAATTCATATTTTAGGTTTCTATTCCATAGAAAAACTAATAGACAAAAACCTAATATCAGAACTATGGGAATAGAAAAATAGTTGCGAGAAACAAAAAAATCCCCCATTATCATAACAATCACTCTTGCAAGGAAAATATTACCACCATCAATAGATCTAGTTCACCCACTTGTACCATTAGATACCCTTTTTCATAAAAATAATTAAAATTATAACAATGTATAATGAAGGTTATTGGAATTAATATTAAAGTAAAACCTTCATGGCTCTGTATGAACATACTATTCATCATAGAAAATATAAGAACCACAATGTATTATTGGTGATAATAAATTAGATGAAAAATTACAGTAAAAAATTATTGAGAAAAAGGCATGAGCATAAAAATTACTAGAAGGGATTCCAAAAGATAAAACACTCTATATTACTCGTATTTAATGAGAAAAAAATAATAATAGTTTGAAAATATAAATAAAAGAAAATAACGTTTTTCACATCCTTTCAAATCAAAACATAGTTCAATTCTTCCAAAAACCATTATATGACTTTATTTTCAATGTGATTTCCCAAAGAATGTGTTATTTTACAATTGATCATTAACTAGAATTAATGAGATGATAAAGTAAATGTATTAATGAGAAATCATAATATTAATAATCATATCATAAGGTTCCGAGAAACAGGTAAAAGTAAAACATTAGTTTTATTATTTTGAAAATGGAATGGAATCCATTAAAAAGGGAATTTAAAAACTATAACTTGGAAAACAAGAATATATGAGATAAATCACAATGGGAAATCAATAGGTAGATAATTTATTTGGGGTCCTAGTTTCTCATACCCTTTGTGATCAACCATTGAAAGAACTCCTCAATAACTGTCCATTAGATGATCCGCAACCAAATTTCTAATGATATCCACAACATCATCATCATCATAATATCATTTAGTTAGTGTTGTTGTGTAACCCTGCTAGGATGACCAGGTCGAATTCCATCCATCTCACACCAATATACTACTCATTAGTCTTCTGAATATGGTACCCTAGATTCCCATTCTCAACACCCAAAACTGAAATACATAATGACAGTTCTGTGTAAAAATGATTTTTCAATCACACAACACAGCAAGTAAATTACAATACAACACCTCACCTCCCTAGCTTTCAATATAAAACCCATTTTCAAAATACTATGTTATCACCTAAAACATATCAAAATAGAATTACCCTAACATTATAGATTCTTGAACATCCATTGGAGTGAACATCAGTTTTCAAAAATGAATAGAAATATTTAACCATACCTTATCATTTTAGAAACTTACTTTGAACATTTTTAAAGCTACTTCTCATTCCATACTATTAACAATTCAAACCCCTTATTCACACATAAAAAATACACCATTATAAATTTAAATACAAATTTTCACAAATTCACTTATTCCTAATTCCTTATGTAAATTTGTAAATGGATGGATCATATAAATATATATATATATATATAATCCATAGTTGGTATACCAAATGCTCGTAAATCATTTACAGGATGTTTAGGAAACCAAAAAAATTCTATTGGCACATCATGAAAACTAGTCAAAAGTAAAAAAAAATCTATTTCCAATTATAATAGTAAAAATCATTTCAAAAACCAATTAAATATTTAGGGTGATTTACTTTTGAAACCCCATATTGAGACATGTTTTGAATGGGTAATCTATGATGGATGTTTATGAAAAATATAGTAAAATAGTGAGAAATGATTTCTGAGGTCCACAAACACATTACATAAGAAATACACATTATATAATCATTAAAACAAACATAAAAATTTAATAAATCATATTTTTTTATTATAGTATTTTACGTAGTGTATCATACCTAAAACGATGTAGCCTTCACCATAATGGCCCAAAATAACCTCAAGGAGAACCAATGTGGACTAAAAAATTATGAAAACCCCAAAAGTCATAAAATAAATATATATAAACATCTTAATGCATTATAATGAAAGAAATAATACCAAAATAAAAAGTAAAATTGCATCCTTTGATGTTTGAGACTTAACATGTCCACACATGAGTCTAAGGAAACATGAAAGATTAATGAAAATAATTTATGCTAGGAAATAAAAAAAATAAGGTTCTAATAATCAGCTCGGGTTCTTCCAACTTCATTCCATATTATGGACTGTAAATATAAGGATAGAAGAAGGAGTATGATAAATTCTGTGCTAAGATAACCACATAATGACTCATGGATGAAACCAGATGAAACATTTAGTGGTGGGAGGTAGGCCATGTGTGTAATGGAGCACCATCTGTGTGGTGTTAAGTATGTGGGTGGGAGTTAGGTAGATATCCCTTCTGGGGGTTCTAATTTAATAAGGGAAAAGTAGGGATTTTAATATTTTCAACCATTGTAGACAATATACACATTTTAGAAACATAGTTGGCCAACCTATCCAGCAACTATGCACACATCATTGCTCCCATAGAGCACCATGCACATGTCTTCCCCACTATTTGAAAAACTAATTTCTAGACATGTAGTTACCTCTATATATTTATTGAATATATCACATGGTTTTGAAAAAAATTCAAAAAAAAATTCCTTAACCATGCAATAAGATTTTCATTCCCAGAGATTACAAATATATCTGAAAAAACACAAATAGCGTAAGATAAATAAGTTTAACTCAAAAATAAAAAAAAATTAAATAGTGTTGGGTTTGAGTGTGATAGTTTCTTTCAAAACATCTTTTATAGTACATTTACAGTAAAAAATTTGTAATATATTTTATTGATAAAATATCATATCATATCATTGATAATAATTTGTTAATGAGTAATAAATTTAGAAACAAGATACCTCATTTAGTGACTCTCTGTTTATAGCTTGAAATTTTACGATACTTCAATATTTCACCATTTCCGCACAACCACCACAATGTTATTATTAACGATGAAGATAACCCATACATAATTAAGGAAACATTTAGAGAACTCATGTTAGGCATGTCCATAAAAATCATGTTATATTTTCATAACAATTTCTTAGAAACCTTAACCCATAAATCCTGGAGCTATTTTCTACTCTCATTACATTGTTATAAGATACAAGTATTTTATCTCCCAAACGATCGAATAGTTTAGTAGTTTTAGAAAACTAGATACATATATGAGTCTTATATTACAAATTATTACACTAATTCCAACATTTTCTAAATTTTGAGGACATTAAATTTGTTCTATCTAGCAGTTCTTTGCATATCTTTCATAGTGTACTTTAAGGAATCTTGGGGAATGGAAACATAATACAGGTAAGATATAATTCTCATTAAGGGTAAAGTATAGTAGAAGAAATAATTAATCAATGAGAATAATAAATATGGAATGTGAAATAACTCAGAACACATGCCATATAGTCAATAACTATTACATAAGTGAGTAAATAATCTATAATGGTATATAACTTAAGGCACATTCCATTTAATCAATGAAATGAAAATGAAATTCATTCATATAGAATGTCTAATAAAAAATCACATGGAAAATACTAACTAAATCTAAATTAAAGAAATTATTAATTTTTGGAAGACATGTTTCCTAGGAACATGGTTCCTTTATGATCATGATCTTTTATAAGAAAATTTTGCAGACTACTGTCAAGGCCATTCACAAGATAGTTTAAAAATACTCTGATTTGGAAATAAACTCAAAAGGGTTTTCTCCAACTTAATTCATCCCATTAAACTACAAATTAATCGATGGGATTTCTATAAAATGTCCCCAAAAAGTCTCATACATGTCTAAAGAATTCCATAAAGATAGAATAATCAAATTATTTTATAAATATTATGCCTTATCGGATATCTGTATTGAATAAAGGATACAAATTTATCAATACTTCCCCAGATAATAAAATAACATTAAAAGTGAACACTATGTGTAATAATTGTTTATATTTCAGTAAGTATGAATATCCATGAAAAATTAATATGAAATTTAGGTTAAATAAAATGATAAATAATCATAAGAAATTTAATATTTCAAGGTGACTAAAAAGGAATCTAGAAATTTAATTTCAATTATATCCTTTTCCAGATCAATCAGAACCCAAACAGATAAAGAAATGAGATTTTATCTATAAAACATATCCCAAGTGTAGTAATAATAAAGGTTTTTTTCATTAATAATATAAATAATATAAAAATATCCTTTGAAAACATTCTTGAGGAAAATATAATTTTTATTTTGGAAATCATTTTGGAATCCTTTTTTGTAAATTATTTTTTAAACCATAAAAAAATTATTTAATTGGTGAAAATTCCTATGATAAATAATTTTGAAACTATTAAAAACTTATTTGAATACCTTTTTGGTATATAATTTTTTTATAATAATATAATTTATTGGAATAAAGATATAAATGAAGTTGAGATTTCATGAATAAATTTTCTAAAAAATTTTGATTGACAAAAAAGTTTAAAGTGGTAAAATTATATAAAATTGGTCATTGATAACCAAAGAAGAAGAAAATGAAATTATTATTTTGACCAAAAACGAATAATTTACTTCATTTGTAATTCAAGTGTAAAATATCACAACTAATATGAGATTGTAAGAAAACAAATTGAAAAGACCATAATGTTGAATGAGAATAAATCAATGAATAGAATATTTATAAAAAATATAAGTAAAAATAATATAATTGAAAAAAGAATAGATATTAAAACGTTATTACATGTATAATCATAAAATTTTAATAACAATGAGGAATCAACATAACCCAATGAAAAAGAATCAGGTTAGGAAATTTCTTTCCACTTGGTACCTTTTAACTCAAATCACATTAGAAGAAATAATTTAAATTGAGAATCAAAGTAACATGAAGATAAGATAATTCATGTTATAATTTTTCAAAATATGAAGATATACACTATAAAAAATAATTAAGTGTTGAATATGACATTTATCTCAGCAATGTACAATTGAGAAGAAAATCACATACATCGTACATACTTTTAGGTGAACATCCATTAACATAAACAATAATGACTTAAATCAAGTTATTAAATAAAAAATTAATCATAATTATAATTATAATATCATCTTATAATATATTATTACTATTTTATAACAATATTTCATTATGCTCACTATTTCAGGTGTGAATTGCGTAGTTTTTTAGTATGTTTTGACAAGTTATTTGTTGTTCCTATTAATTTGATCATGATTTCATCATCTAGAGAATATATACATTGATTCAAATTTCATATATACTCTATATAAATATATATTTATAGTAATCCATAAAATTTGGATATAGTAAATGAAATTCACTGCTCGTGGAGATGGTATGTCGTACGTACGCCTGGACACCACTTTCATTTCATTGCCGTATTAAAATAATAAGAATTAATATATAAATATATATATTGATTCCATTATAATATATATCTCATTTACATAACATATATTTAATAAAACCATCCTTTATACATTCTATTTATAGTGTTAACGAATCACATCTCTTTGTGGAGGTGGTAGTTCACACTTCCACAAATGATGTTATCATATTTCTACAAATTGGAAAGAATAAAGGTATGTGATATATAAAAATTAAATAAGAATAAATATGTTATAAATATAATATATATCATATAAAAAATGTTTTTCCCTTATAATTTCCAACTGTGAGATGTTTTATAGCAAAAAACTAATAATCATCATTTCGTGATGTGATAGTTCACCATACACATAAACTATAATTTTGTTATCAATTAGATGGAATAGTGTGTAAGTGTATGTATATCCCTTAAAAAATTATATTATTATACTTAATTAATTATAAAATCATGGGATAAGAATATTTGACTTTTTGTATAAATAAAATGATGCAAAACATTTTGAGGAAGGATGTTACCTCTTATTTAGGTAACTTCTTTTGGTTTCCACCAAATATATTCATTGGTTTTATTTCTAAAACATTTATTCTTCTATGATGAGGGGAGTTATGTTGAGGAGATATTTGTGTGGATTTTAAATGATACAATGTGGCTTCAGAGGTGTGAGGAAGTGGGGTGTGTGTGTGTTGATTTTGATTGTGGAGTAGGAGTGACATTCTTATAAATTTTGGAAAAGTGAATCCCCCCACATTTTCCCTTATCATTTGGATAAAATAATGTAATAAATTAGATAAAAAATAGGATAGGTTCTAGATATTGATAGAAACTATAATTTGGACAACTGTATAGGTTATTCTTACCCATAAGATTAATGATTAGTCCCTTGTTTAGTTAATTTTCCCCTTAATCACTCTAATTAATTTTAATAACTTTCTCTAAAAAAAATTTAATATATCTACCTTATATGATATTAAATATTATTTGATCTATAATATGGAATACATTATTCCAAATTCAAATAAATTAATTGGAAGAATTTAATTTAAATTTAATCCCACAAACGGGACGACAAAATAGGTTTTTAAAGTAAAAATGTTTAAAAGCTTGCTAAATATTTATATCTAATTTCAAAGTGAAATTGATTATAATTGCCTAAATTATATTAATATATATACAATTTATCTATGATAAATTTAAAATCTATTAAATATATTGTTTACCCTTGTAAATAAATTATATGAAAATTCAGCTTTTAATTAAAATTCATTATTTTTCACCATTCATTAAAAATGAAATATTTCTGAAAAATATCAATCAATTCACCCGAAGTTAATTTTAATTTTCCAATTTTATAAATGAGTATTATTTTTACATATAAAATTTTATTATTATCCCAAAATTATAATTAAAATTGGTTCTCAATTAAGAGGATGGACAATTCACTTTATAAAAATATAATTTTTCATTCATAATAAACTGTTTTCTATTATTTTAGGACTATAAAATAAATTGGATAAAAGTAAACACATTTTATTGGATATATTATATAAATAAATATATATATTCTCATATTATTTAAATATTATTTATAACCACTAATTTAATGGTTAGGTTATATATTATGTTATTAAATAATATTATTTTAATAATATATTGGTGTTTGGTTTAACTCGGTCCTATGTGTAACGGAAGAAATTAAAAAAACTAATTGTTGAGTGAGACACATGTTAACTCAATATCATGTGAATTAAAAGCTATATCGTAGATAAAGTTTTTTTAAATAGTAAATATTTTGTAATGTCTTAGGATATTATACTTTCGTATGCACTAGTTGTTGCATGTCATACACGCTATCAAATACAATGATCTTACTTTAGAGTTTCAGGTTGTTACATTCTCCGCACATTAAATAAATATCATATTCAAAATTGGAAACTCAATTTTGGAATATATTGTTTGATATTTCCTATTTTAAAATCCCACATATAGAGAAGGGTTTTTAAAAATTCCTTCATAAAAGTTATAATGGGAAGTACAATGTTCACATGGAATAACATATAACCGGGTCTCTAAGTATAAGAACATTAGTGGTAAGAAAGAATAGGGAATTAGAGGAAATTTTTTAATATTTATATATAGTGATTTAGGTCATCAATCCTAAACTAGTGAATTATTAATTGAAATTTGAGGGTCTCATAGTCATAAATCATTGATGAGTTAGAAGTCCATCAGTTCAAAAAATATTAAGTTTTGAGGAAAATATAATTTTTTATCATTTCACCAATGTTGATAAATTATATTACTTTATAAGATTGTAAGGAAAATAAAAAAAAAGTTTTCATCATTTGGTAGTTCCATGATCAATTTCCTATTTATCCAATACATCAAGAAATAGATATGCAACAATTAACATTGTGTCCTGAAGAAATAAAATACACATTGAATGGGTCATGAAGCCAATAAAAGAGTGAGAAATCTAACTATTTGTTTCTAACTATTCTCTAAATCCAATATTGTTAAAAAATTATCTCTATACCTAAAAATTTATACTATTTGTTCCTCATCAACATTTACACATAATCTTGATTAACTAAAAATAATTTTATATTAACCAAGAAATCACATAGGACAGTGGTTGAAGTTAAACCATTTATGATCCTTTAGTCATGGTTTCAAGACACGCGACCTTGTCGTACTTTATGAGATGTCATCTGATATACAGTTTTTCCTTTTCTAAAAAAATTAATATACTTTACAAAATAAATATGATGTAAATAATTTAAATTTAATAACAAAATAGCCTTTTAACAATGTTTTTAAATTCAATCCCAGTACATCAATACTTCTTCCACTTATTTCTAGATATATAATTTCTTGGTTTAATGTTTAAACCATGCCATTAATTATCATTATATATTCAAATAAATCATAATAGTTTGTAATAAAATTGTGAATTATCATAAGAACATACCCCAGGATTGTCAAAATAAGTGTGAACTATAAACCACTGTCGGGTACCGGGTTACACTCGAGTCAGACCTGACACACATTTTCAATGTTTTTCACCCTAGGTACACCTATTCCAGAACCACATCCACTTGTAGTATCCATATAGAGATTCATTTCTAGTAATAACCATATAATCTCTACATACACAAAATTCTAGAATTTCTATCTATACTTATCCTCAAATTCTTCTATTGGGTGATATCTCTAAATTATGTTTCCCCAAATCCAATTCCCAATGTTTTTTCTAAACAATATCTGATACCAACTTTATCAACTTGACCCTATAAACCCAAAAACTAGTGTCTAGTACACTTACATTGGTATAGCATACATGTAAATCATTCCCCAAAGGACTGAAAAGTATAGTTGTGTAGAGACCCGAATCTTGACTTACATGGACATTACATTACTTTTGCGGAATACTTAGTACATAACAAAAACACACACACAAGGATCGTAATAGTTTAGTGTCTTTGGAAACTCGGAACGTAATCTTCTAATCGTGGTGAAAGATCTTCAATATCTCTCATAAAGATCTTCCTTTTTTTACCTAAAACCTTTCTTTATATCCTGGGGAAAAGAAAACATAAAAGGGTGAGCTCAAATGCTCAGTAAGGGTAAACAAAAGAGAAATCAATCACATCATATTCATAAGAACATAACTTTTGGAAATCATAACCTGCAAAAGAGAGAATAATTTCATAACATGGGATAAATCATAGTAGTGAAATGAAATCCCAATAATCATAACATAAAACATGAAACTTTGTGTCATACACACATAATCATAGAGAATCATTTCTTATTAGTCAAGACTCATTGCCAAGACTATCTTAGTAGACAAAGTCCCTTTCTGAACCGAGTCACCCTCGTTTCAGTCCTGTTTCACTGAACCGGTATAACCTACCATTCCAGACATGTCTATCTCATGAGATATAAAATCTTTACCCAATGCATTGGAGGGAGATATAGGTCCCACCCATCTCACAATGATACCATTCTTATGTGTGCCACAAAATCATAAACCATACATCATTTCATAACCCATGTAATAAAAATGGGATTCTTAAACAACATGACATCATAAAACAATTCATATAAGATAAATGAATTCATAAAAATACTTCCATCACAACATAATCAAATCAATGTAATAATAGGGATAAAAACAGAACCCTATATTATCTTAGATGGAAAATAATTTTGATAAAACACTTGAAATGAATTCTTGAGGAAAATATCATTTCTTCTTCAAAAACACTTTTCCTTTCTTAATATGTCATACAATTATAAACTAAAATAAGTTGATTAAAAATAAACTTGAAAACATTTAAAGGAATATTCTTGGAAATAATGTTTTAAAAATCAATTCATGCGGTATATGTTAAATAAAACATTCTTCGTACTTTGGTCGGAAAAGTCAAAAAGTACCTCGTACGAAAAATGACAAAAGATTCCTTTCATATATTTTACAAAAAACTTACCGAAGGGTAAAATTGGATATAAACTATTGTATAAGGATTAAATATTGAGGGAACATGGATGTGGATGATATAATACACCCCATTAAATACTAAATATAAACAATCTCGGATAAAAATGAGATTGTGATATTTCCTTTACCTTAGGTTTGATTTGCTTCGTATGTGTCCGAACCTCCTGTATAATGATTTATATAATTTCATTGACTTATTACAGAATCATATTCATTGTTATTATATCATATATGGTTCACTTATGACTTTATATTACCCATTCTTTTGTAAATTCCATGTTAAAGAAGCGTTTTGGGTAAAATCGTTTCATTTATCGTAGGTGTTTTGACTTGTTGTTCTTGAAATTATTATTACTTATATCATGATTTACATACTTCCAGAATATAAAATATGATTTATATATCATATATATTCAGTATATATATATATATAATAGATATATAAATGAAATCAAAAACACCGTTCATGGAGACGGTAGTCCGTACGTACACATTAACGCTGTTTTCCTTTCCTTATTGTCTTGAATGGAAGTAAGTAGATGACATACATATATATATATATATATACATAAATACAGTAGATTTATAATGTCATGTATTTCATTATTATTTCTTATATATACTTTGTAATCATTCTTAAATAGATAACATGGAGAATGAATCTCATCGCGTCGTGGAGACGGTAGTCCGTACGTACGCACGAGCGATGATATCATTCCCATGGTCATGGAATTGTGATGAAGTGTATGTATACTATTTCAGTATCAATATAACATTATAATAATCATGTATAGTTACTCATTACATCATTATACCCATCCAATTAATGTGGTGACGGAAAATAGATTACAGCACGGCGTGGAGACGGTATTCCGTACGTACGCACGCGCGGTGATTTCCTTTCTCCGTAGGATGGATAGAAGGTTAATTAGAGTTGTTTAATATTTATAATAACATATCAGTATATAAGAAATACTGATGTTATTTTTTTATCATGAAACAACTAAAGAAGAAGAAGTTTAAGAAGAAAGAAATTGAAAAGATCGGTAATGGATATTATCTCTTCTTTGGAACACCTCTTTGAATCCTCCACTTAGGGAACTATGATTGGCCTTTTAAGAAGAGAAGGACCTCTAGGATTATTCTAGGGAAGTGGAGAAGGGATTTTGGCAGGGGTTGGCCGAGCTTGAGTGCTCAAATTGGTGTGAGGAGGAGGGGGAGGAGGTGCCCTTTTATAGGGGAGGAGTGGGGCACATTAGGAATATCTCAAAATATTATTTTATATTAAAGTCAAAATCGGTTTATAATGGTTCCAAAGGGTCTTATTTCGAAGCTAAAGTGGGGATGGGTCGAAATACTATCAACCAGTAGAATTTATACAAGTTTAGGTTATTATTTTAACCTTATCAATTAGATTTAACTCTAAGTTAAATAATTTAACTTTTACCGTGTCTTTTTGTTTTCTTACACTATATGGTTAATACACTTACTATAACATGTCAAACGAACCCCAAATTGTTTATTATTAATATATATATCCTTATCTAAGTCATTTGGCCGAATCTTAGATTTTTAGGAATAAAATAACAATTAATAATATAATATTAGATTTAAGAACTATTTTGTGTCAATTTTGACACTATTTGATATATGATTTTTGTGAAAGTAATAACAGAATTATATGTTCGAACCAAGTTGATTAAATCAACACTAATATATCATAGTAACCTAGAAAATTAGTGGAATTCATAAAAAGTCTTAAATTACATTTATTTTGGTATTTCTAATATCAATTATGTCAATATTTCATTAATAAGATTATTACTGCATCATCATTGTGTCATAAATAAATTAAATTATTTGAAATCTAAAAATTAAAAATAAAATACCATTCTGTAGGAAATCTTTTTAGATTTCTAATTAATATTTACAATCGAATTTATCTTATGTACAACCCTATATTAAAAATCTTTTAGTAAATAAACTTCGATTTTAACTCTTTTAACTCTTCTTTGAATTAAATAATAATAAATGTCCTAATCTAATACAAGTGGGCCTAAATGATAATATTTTACACTTAAGGTTGTTTTTGGTCGAGATACACTTGTCCAATAGAATTAGGACATGTGTTAGGCTAATATTAATATCATTCTTACCCTTAATTACCCTATTTACTTTTAACCGTGGTAAATAAAAGTAAAAAGTTACTATTCACCAAAAATAATTTTAATCTCATGGAACCACATTTTACTTACTGACATCAACCGTGTCTCTCGGATTTTTGAAATTCCATTCACAGAAGCGGTAAAATTAAGTTGTAAAAAAAATTCAGTTTTTTTAAATACCACTTAGTAGTTTCACTATTCATCAAAAATTGATGTTTTTCAGAACAATGCCAAAATTTCATCCTAACCTATATTTCATATTCTGAATTCAAAAATGAAGTCTATTTTTCCAAATTCATAACATAGAAATTGCATTAATTGTTAAAACAAATAGCGTGTTTTTAAGAAACAATATCTATCAAAAGATTGACACTTGATTATGTCTGGTTTAAATGTGAAATTACATCCAATGACCAACATTGTATTAAATTGTAAAAATATATTCTAAATATACTTTAAAACCACTCAAATTAATTATTTATCACTATTAATTATTTCGGTTAAAAAAATTGTTTTTAATTATAATTTAGTAATTTTCACTATTCATTAGAATATGAAAGTTATCCGAAAAGTACCAAAATTTCACCTTAGGCTAAATTCGATACTCCGAATCCAAAAATGAAGTCCATTTTGAGAGCTAAAATTGCTAAAATTTAAAAAAGTGGTTATTACTATTCATAACGGCTAGTTTTAATAATATTTTAATAGCATATCGTTGTTTCGTGAAACTCAGTATTGCGTACTACACACGCTATCGAGGAAGGTTGCGATTGCGTGTAATGCAAGGCAATTCAAGGATGCGTGTTGTGCAAGCTCCTTTTGGTGTAGCGTACAACACAAGACATTAGTGAAATTAAAAAGATTATTTTTCATTAAATCTTGGGCTGTTACATTTAACCCCCTTTAAAATGAATTTCGCCCTCGAAATTCGTCGGGGTTATAAATGGTTTACTATTCGAAAGTTTCTTTAATAGAAACCCACATCGTAAAAAGGAATACCAAAACCAATATTTAAAAACAAATGTATGAAACTTAACGGTTACCCAAATAAACTAATCACTGGGTTTCCACATAGGTGAAAATATGGATATGGAAGAGAAATCTAACCGTCATGTTCTGATGGAGAGTGGTAGATAACATGGCTATGGAAAATCCAAAAATCACAAATCCATAAATTTGTGATGATCTAAGGTACCATCCGATTAATCAGATATAAGATCACTAGGACAACATTTTTTGGTTTTCAAGATCGTTTCCCTAAAGTTGAAGAATTTGAATTAGAATAAATACTTACTTTATTTTGGTACAATCTCACTATTGTTCGTGCCTTGAACAATTTCCACTTCATCTCTTAAATAAATGAAGTTGAATTTGTTATTCGTGAAGTGTTAGCAGATCATGTGATAGAATGACGAGTCATTCCATCTGTCTCAAAAAAAAAAGGTTAGCAAAAATTATATACATAAGTCGATCTATAGTGAGATTAATCATATATGGTTCATAAAATGGACTTATTCTTCATATGTCATACTGCTTAATATAATAAAACTAGTTTCTACTAAACAGGGACTTCCTGTATGCCAGTGGTAGGCGATAAAGGCCAGTCGCACTTCGGTTGTGGGTTCGATTCCCACAGCCTTGTCCGAAGCGATGGGCTGTCGCCCGTCATGCAGGTTGTCCTTTTTCTAAAACTACATTACTATAACATCCCATCAATAATATCGAAAATCTTCTATCCTTAAACAATACTAACTTAGGTCGAACGTAATCCATTCTAATCTTTAGGCTTATCCATAATACTACAGTCCACTCTCATAATATAGTGAAAACGATTACCAGAGATTTAATACTGTCGTTAATCCCCATATATCATAAGATATCTCTTGTTGGTCACATTCCAAACATTCAAAGGCCTTAATCATGTATTCTCTTGAATACCCATTGAACCTTATTGAAAACATGAATGCAGTTAAAAGTTAACTCTTTCCACATACCAAAATCCAAAAATTCTATATACTCAAACCATGATATAACCTTATCCTTATATCAGTCATGATCTCATGAATACAATCAAACACCTCATTATCTTATTATTCCTTCATTATGCGCATATCATCTAAATTCCAAAAATATCTGAATAACCTTTCATGGATAGTGGTACTTTCATAACTCAAGGAAAGACAACAGTGTAACAATCCTTAGATGTCTCTTTATTCCATAGTACGATGAGATTTCTTATACAACATTACACATGATAAACATGTAATCATTCAACTACATTCTTAAACCATTGACCGAGCTTCAACAATTCTTTCATCTCACATATCATTTGTAGACTCTTCATTATCATCAACATAAATACTTCCCATAGGACCATACTGATTATCTTTTTGAGACTTTCCCTTAAGTAATTGGTTTGCATAATTCCCGTACATTCCACATTTAAAACATTTAACCATTGTTGATGTCGTAGCAATACCATTATCCTCATCCATGGTGTTAACTGAACCTTTTCCTTTGCACTTACTTGCTTTGTGTCCTTCTTTTCCACACCCAAAGCATCTTCTAGTTCCATTGAAACATTCTCCTTGATGCCTCTTCCCACATGATTTACATAGGGGAAATTGAACTTTTTTTCCTCTATGATCATCACGGAACTCCATCTTTCTCTAATTAGCCGAGTCAGGAAACTTACCAAATTTTACTTTATTGATCATATTATGAGATTGCTGATTCGGCATAATAATGATGTTTGGACTTCCAAATCCCATTTCATTATGAAGAATATCATTCCATTGTCCATCATATCCTCCATTATCGTGAATCATCTTGTTTCCAGCCATTTTCTAAAACCCAAAAAAAAGAATAGTTTGAGAGGCAAAAATCATGCTAGGGAAAACAACATAATAAAGGTGGAGTATCCTCAATATCTGACATCATAGGTTAAATTCTATGATCGTTACCATAGTTCTAGGACTGTATCCTATACGTATACTTATCCTTAGGGACATCCCTAGACATACCTTATAAATATCTCTAGGGATCTCACTAAAGTTCTCGCATCCTAGTTTCCAAAGGTTGACAAAACCTTTCCTCTGATACCAACTGTAGAGACCCGAATCTTGACTTACATGGACATTACATTACTTTTGCGGAATACTTAGTACATAACAAAAACAAACACACAAGGATCATAATAGTTTAGTGTCTTTGGAAACTCGGAACGTAATCTTCTAATCGTGGTGAAAGATCTTCAATATCTCCCATAAAGATCTTCCTTTTTTTACCTAAAACCTTTCTTTATATCCTGGGGAAAAGAAAACATAAAAGGGTGAGCTCAAATGCTCAGTAAGGGTAAACAAAAGAGAAATCAATCACATCATATTCATAAGAACATAACTTTTGGAAATCTTAACCCACAAAAGAGAGCATAATTTCATAACATGGGATAAATCATAGTAGTGAAATGAAATCCCAATAATCATAACATAAAACATGAAACTTTGTGGCATACACACATAATCATATAGAATCATTTCTTATTAGTCAAGACTCATTGCCAAGACTATCTTAGTGGACAAAGTCCCTTTCTGAACCGAGTCACCCTCGTTTCAGTCCTGTTTCACTGAACCGGTATAACCTACCATTCCAGCCATGGCTATCTCATGAGATATAAAATCTTTACCCAATGCATTGGAGGGAGATATAGGTCCCACCCATCTGACAATGATACCATTCTTATGTGTGCCACAAAATCATAAACCATACATCATTTCATAACCCATGTAATAAAAATGGGATTCTTAAACAACATGACATCATAAAACAATTCATATAAGATAAAGGAATTCATAAAAATAATTCCATCACAACATAATCAAATCAATGTAATAATAGGGATAAAAACAGAACCCTATATTATCTTAGATGGAAAATAATTTTGATAAAACACTTGAAATGACTTCTTGAGGAAAATATCATTTCTTCTTCAAAAACACTTTTCCTTTCATAATATGTTATACAATTATAAACTAAAAGAAGTTGATTAAAAATAAACTTGAAAAAATTTAAAGGAATATTCTTGGAAATAATGTTTTAAAAATCCATTCATGACGTATAAGTTAAATAAAACATTCTTTGTACTTTTGTCAGAAAAGTCAAAAAGTACCTCGTACGAAAAACGACAAAAGATTCCTTTCATATCTTTTACAAAAAACTTACCGAAGGGTAAAATTGGATATAAAATATTGTAGAAGGATTACATATTGAGGGAACATGGATGTGGATGATAAAATACACCCCATTAAATACTAAATATAAACAATCTCGGATAAAAATGAGATTGTGATATTTCCCTTACCTTAGGTCCGATTTGCTTCGTATGTGTCCGAACCTCCTGTATAATGATTTAAATAATGTCAATGACTTATTAAAGAATAATATTCATTGTTATTATATCAAATATGGTTCACTTATGACTTTATATTACCCGTTCTTTTGTAAATTCCATGTTAAAGAAGCGTTTTGGGTAAAATCGTTTCATTTATCGTAGGTGTTTTGACTTGTTGTTCTTGACATTATTATTACTTATATCATGATTTACTTACTTCCAGAATATAAAATATGATTTATATATCCTATATATTCAGTATATATATATATATATAATAGATAGATAAATGAAATGAAAAACACCGTTCATGGAGACGGTAGTCCGTACGTACGCATGAACGCTGTTTTCCTTTCCTTATTGTCTTGAATGGAAGTAAGTAGATGACATACATATATATATATACATAAATCCAGTAGCTTTAAAATTTCATGTATTTCATTATTATTTCTTATATATACTTTGTAATCATTCTTAAATGGATAACATGGAGAATGAATCTCATCGCGTCGTGGAGACGGTAGTCCGTACGTACGCACGAGCGATGATATCGTTCCCATGGTCGAGGAATTGTGTTGAAGTGTATGTATACTATTTCAGTATCAATATAACTTTATAATAATCATGTATAGTTACTCATTACATCATTATACCCATCCAATTAAGGTGGTGACGGAAAATAGATTACACCACGGCGTGGAGACGGTAATCCGTACGTACGCACGCGCGGTGATTTCCTTTCTCCGTAGGATGGATAGAAGGTTAATTAGAGTTGTTTAATATTTATAATAACATATCAGTATATAAGAAATACTTATGTTATTACTTTATCATGAAACAACTAAAGAAGAAGAAGTTTAAGAAGAAAGAAATTGAAAAGATCGGTAATGGATATTACCTCTTCTTTGGAACACCTCTTTGAATCCTCCACTTAGGGAACTAAGATTATTCTTTGAAGAAGATAAGGACCTCTAGGATTATTCTAGGGAAGTGGATAAGGGATTTTGGCAGGGGTTGGCCGAGTTTGATTGCTCAAATTGGTGTGAGGAGGAGGGGGAGGAGGTGCCCTTTTATAAGGGAGGAGAGGGGCACCTTAGGAATATCTCAAAATATTATTTTATATTAAAGTAAAAATCGGTTTATAATGGTTCCAAAGGGTCTTATTTCGAAGCTAAAGTGGGGATGGGTCGAAATCCTATCAACCAATAGGATTTAGACAAGTTTAGGTTATTATTTTAACCTTATCAATTAGATTTAACTCTAAGTTAAATAATTTAACTTTTACCGTGTCTTTTTGTTTTCTTACACTATATGGTTAATACAGTTACTATAACATGTCAAACGAACCCCAAATTTTTTATTATTAATATATATATCCTTATCTAAGTCATTTGGCCGAACCATAGATTTTTAGGAATAAAATAACAATTAATAATATAATATTAGATTGAAAAACTATTTTGTGTCAATTTTGACACTATTTGATATATGTTTTTTGTGAAAGTCGTAACAGAATTATATGTTCAAACCAAGTTGATTAAATCAACACTAATATATCATAGTAACCTAGAAAAATAGTGTAATTGATAAAAAGTCTTATATTAAATTTATTTTGGTATTTATAATATCAATTATTTCAATATTTCATTAATAAGATAATTACTGCATCATCATTGTGTCATAAATAAATTAAATTATTTTATGTCTAAAAATTACAAATAAAATATAATTATGTAGGAAATATTTTTATCTTTCTAATGAATATTTACAATCGAATTTATCTTATGTAAAACCCTATATTAAAAATCTTTTAGTAAATAAACTTTTATTTTAACTCTTTTAACTCTTCTTTGAATTAAATAATAATAAATGTCCTAATCTAATCCAAGTGGGCCTAAATGATAATATTTTATACTTAAGGTTGTTTATGGTAGAGATACACTTGTCCAATATAATTATGACATGTGTTAGGGTAATATTAATATCATTCTTACCCTTAATTACCCTATTTACTTTTAACCGTGGTAAATAAAAGTAAAAAGTTACTATTCAACAAAAATTATTTTCATCTCATTGAAACACATTTTACTTACTAAAACCAACCGTGTCTCTCGGATTTTTAAAATTCCACTCACAGAAGCGGTAAAATTATGTTTTATGAAAAATTCTGTTTTTTTAACTACCACTTAGTAGTTTCACTATTCATCAAAAATTGATGTTTTTTAGAATAATGGAAAAATTTCATCCTAAGCTATATTTCATATTCCGAATTTAAAAATGAAGTCTATTTTACCAAATTCATAACATATAAATTGCATTAATTGTTAAAAAAATAGCGTGTTTTTAAGAAACAATATCTATCAAAAGATTGACACTTGATTATGTCTGGTTTAAATGTGAAATTACATCCAATGACCAACATTGTATTAAATTGTAAAAATATATTCTAAATATACTTTAAAACCACTCAAATTAATGATTTATCACTATTAATTATTTCTATTAAAAAATTTATTTTTAATTATAATTTAGTAATTTTCACTATTCATTAGAATATGAAAGTTATCCGAAAAGTACCAAAATTTCACCTAAGGATAAATTTGATACTCCGAATCCAAAAATGAAGTCCATTTTGAGAGCTAAAATTTCTAAAATTTAAAAAAGTGGTTATTACTATTCATAACGGCTAGTTTTAATAATATTTTAATAGCATATCGTTGTTTCGTGAAAATCAGTATTGCATACTACACACGCTATCGAGGAAGGTTGCGATTGCGTGTAATGCAAGGCAAGTCAAGGATGCGTGTTGTGCAAGCTCCTTTTGGTGTAGCATACAACACAAGACATTAGTGAAATTAAAAAGAATATTTTTCATAAAATCATGGGTTGTTACAAGTTGTCTTGGTAAACTAGATACATACTTGAGTATTTTATTAGAAATTAATTTAAAAAAAGTGAGGATAACAAAATTATACTATATAGTGTTTCCTTACATATCATTCTTAGTAAACTTCAAGGAATCCTAGGGAAGGGAAACATAATAAGGGTGAGCTCAAATTCTTTGTAAGGTTAATGTACAATAGAATAAAAATAAATTAATGAATATAATTAATACGTAAAGGTAAAAAAATGATAAAACATTCCATTTTGTCAATACTTTAGAAGGAATTGATTAATTAATATGGCCAGGTAAATAGTATAAATCACATTTTATTTAATGAATTAACATATAATGAAATTCATCCATAGATAATGTGAATGAAAAAATCGCATGTATAATAAATAACTGAATCAAAATTAAGGAAATTCATAATTATATTACACCATATTTCCTAGGTACATGGTACCATTGACTTTAATACCTTTTATTATATGGTTTAGCAAACAATGGTCATGATATTTCACAATATGGTTTAAAACTATTCTAATTTTGAAACTATCTCGAAGGGTTTCTCAAAAACTGATTTAATCCAATGGGACTGATGCTAAATCAATGGAATTACATTAAATATCCCCAACCTATGGAATACATAGCCAAAGAATTCCTGAAATATCCAATAATAAATTTTTATTCATAAATAATGTTACTTATCAAATATCAATATTGAATAAAGGATGTATATTTATCACTATTTCCCTAAATAATAAAATAAATTTCAAGGTGAACACCATACGTAAAAAATGAATACATTTCATGAAATAATCATATCCCTGAAAAATGAAATGGATATTTATTGGAAACTCATTTTTCAAAAATCATTGGAGATTTAATATTTCAAGCAGAATAAAAAATGAATAAAATAAGCGAATGTCAATAAAATCAATGAACGAATCAATCAAAAACAATATAGATATAAAATAAATATAGTATCAATAAAAAATATCCTGATTGGAGTAAATATTCATGGTTTTTGTCAGTAATTAGTTAAAATACATTAAATGTATCATTTGAACCCATTCTTGTAAAAAATATACTTTTTATTTTTTAAAAAAATTTAAAATATTTTCTTTGAAAATAAAATTTTAAAATAATAAAACATTATTTAAAGTGTGAAAATTCATTTGATAAATCTTTTTGAGATTTTTAAAAATTTCTTTGAAAACCATTTTAGATAATACGATTTTTAGAAGAAGATATGTTATCTAGTTAATGATGGGAATTGAAGCCGGGTTTTCGTAAAAACATTTTATAAAACATTTGGAGTACCAAAGAGTGTAAATATGGTAATATTACATTTAAAATATCATAGATAACTATTTGAGAGGAAAAATAATTGTTTTTGTGATTAATAATAATATAATTTTCATCAATTGAAATTCAAGTGTAAATAATCTCGAATTTAATGAGATTGTGAAGGAAACACTTGAACAGACCACGACGTTGGAGTGAGAATCCATTAATGAATACATTATGTGTAAAAACTATAAATAAAAATAATAATTTTTAAATTGAACAATTGATAATAAAAGGTGATTACATAAATAATACTTCAATTTTATTTCTAAATAGGAAGTAATATAACCCAATGAAAAGGAATCAGGTTTTGAAAATATTTAACACTCATTAAATTTTAACTCAAATATCCATAGAAATAAAAGTCATCCTGAGACACATAATATAATTAATATATCATAATTTATTCTATAATATATCAAAATGGTAAATAGATACACCACAAAAAAATTAGTAAGTGGTGAATATGAAATTTATATCATAGATGTAAAAAAGTGAGATGAAAATATTGTACCTTGCATTTCCTTTTAAGTGAAAATCCATTGAATTCTGGTATAATGGTTTAATTCATGTTTTTAACTTATAACATAACCATAATTATATTTATAAATTTTTTTATAATATCGTATTCTTCGATTACTAATAATAATTCATTATTTTTACTCTTTCAGGTGTTAATTGTGTAGTTTTTCGAGTATGTTTTGACTTGTAATGTGTTCTTCCTATTAAAAAGATAAATATTTAATCATATAAAAAATGTAAAAGAGTATTTAAATATAATATATATTCATCATATTTATATTTAAAATATTTCATAAAATTTGGATGTAGGAATTGAAAAGCACCTTTCATGGAGATGGTAGGTTATACGTACGAATGAACTCTAATTTCATTTATTTTCCATATTAAAAGATCTAAAAGTAAATAATATATATATATTATAATTAAATTATAATATGTATTTAATATATTTCACATATTTTTATTAAATCTATCATTTTTTCATTCCATGTATATCGTGAACAAATCACATCTATTTGAAGAGGTGGTAGTCCACACGTCCACAAACGATGTTATATTATTCCCACAAAACGGAATGCATAAAGGAATGAGTTATATATAAATAAGAAAATAATTGAGAAATTACCAAAAATATATATATATAACATATATAAACATTTTTTCCACAAAGATTCACATCAATGATAGTTGGTAAATGAATAATGAAAAATCATTGTTTCTTTAGGCGTTAGTTCTCTGTACACATAAATAGTATGTTTGTTGCCCATTTGATGGATGTGTGTGTAAGTGTAGGTATAAATAATAACATATAAATATATTAGTATATTTTAGATAAAATGTTTTATATATAACCATGTAATAATAAAATTCTTGGGGGTGGAGAATTAAAATGAATTCAACGATCTTGAGGAAGGATGTTACCTATTATTCGGTTAACTCCTTTTGGAGTTTCCCAAAGGGATACCTTGGTGTTCTTGATAAAAATGGAGAGGATTATTTTTTGAGTGTGAGGATGTTAAGGAGGTATTTTTAAATATATTTTCAGGAATAAGTGGCCTTAGAAGTGTGAGGAAGTGGGAGGGTTTAGTGCCTCTTTATAATGGCGGAGGAGTGACATTCATGTAAATTATGGTAATGGAATTCCACCAATGTTTTTCCATGTCATTTGGATCTAATAATAGACAAGATTAGACACATGGTATGATAGGGTGGTAATATTAACAAGAAATTTCTTTTTTACATGTTTATATATTTTTTTTCTTTCTAGTTTTAGGTTTAGTCCCTTGTTACAAAAAAATTCTTCCCAGTCACTACAATTAATTTTAATCACTTTCACTAATATTTTTTGTCAAAAACTAAGTTGAAATTATTAGAAAATATAAATTATCCTTATTCCAATGGTGGGATAAATTTTTCTAAATTCCAATCATATAAGTTTTAGAAATTAATTTAAACTTAATCCCGCAGACATAACTACAAAGCAGGTTTTTAAATTAAAGATGTTCAAAATATTGCTAAATATTTATACGAAATTTCAATGTGAAATTGATTCCAATGGGATAAATTATATTAACTGATGTAAATTTGGTATAATTTAAATCTAAAACAAATTATAAATATAATTTAACATTATAAATAAATTAGATGAAAATAATTTTTAATTGAAATTCAGTATTTTTAACTATTCGTGAAAAAATGAAATATTTTAGAAAAAAATCAAAAAATAACCATATTATATTTAATATATTATAAATTAAAATATAAACATTATTTTTACAAAAAAATTTAAAGGTTCCAAAAATTGGGTGTATAATAAGTTCTCCAATAAAAGTCGTTAAAATTTCCGTTATAAAAATATTTTATTTTATTCATAATATTAGGGTTTCTCTTATATTATGACTATAAAATGTATAGGATGAAAATAAAAACAATTTATTGGATATATAATATATATTCCCATGTTTTATTTAATTTTATATATAAATTTTAGTTTACTACACGGTTATATCTTATTATATTAAATAATAATAATTAAATTATATATTTTTGTTAGATAAAAATATGTCTTGCATGTAATGAAAACCATTAAAGAAACTCATTATATACTATCTGGGTAAGGGTATAAATAATTTACCTTTACAAAGATAATGTATTTTCCATAATGTTAAATAAATAAGATTTTTTTATTTAAATTCATAAATGGTTTTAATAGTTAATAAAATCCTTATAAATCATTATAAATCCTATTTTTGGATATTTATTATATAAAGGGTTTATAAATAAATAAATATTTTACATTTGGGTTATAATCAATTAATTAATACTTAATTAAATGTTTATTTTCACAAAATATAAAAAATATAATATTTAAAATGACTTTTATAAAATTATATTTCATTAATTATGTTATGGAAATAAAATGGTTTGTTTAGAAATAATTACTCATAATTTATAAATGGTTATAATTAATAAAATAAGGAATATGTATAAAATATTATTATTTAAATAATGAATTATTTATATTAAATTATTTTTATGGATTAAATTAAAGAGGATTTATATATATAATATTTAATCCATATCAAAATTATTATAATGAATTGAATGATCGTTGTTCAAATACTATTAACTATATGATATTTTGATTTTGTAAAATTATTAGATAACAAAATTTTGATTATAAATATGTTATAACTCATAAAATATTATATATTAAAATTGTAAATTCAATATAATGGTAAAGTTAAATGTGTTCATATTGGAATGAATATAAATTTAGTACATATAAAATTAGGAAATGTAAATATTGTTAAATATAAAAATATTAATAGGGTTTAAAATTTTATCAAATTTACGAATTGTCCAGAAATTCTTATAAAAAAAATATATATTTTAATTAATAATTTATCTAAGGATTATTCCCTATTTAATTAATAGTTATAAATGGTCTATGTTACAAATGTGCGTATGCTAATATTTATTGCTTCATGTATAGTGCCTTTCATTACATGTAAGGAAATGTTAATGAACTTATTTTTTCCACAATATTGACCATGGATAGTAATTGAAGTGATGAACATGAATTTAGCTGTTAAATATAGTTTTTTCATATTATGTTTTACAGTTATGATGGATTAAATTCTCTCTTGAGTAATGTTTTTCTGGGTATCCTGGTTTGGGGTCGGTCTACCTACTTAACTAGAGGCATTTTACCTATTTAGGAATGTGAATGTGGTTAGCTATTTTTCTCCACATACTTATTAATGTGGTGATTTCCAATTACATGTAACTGTATGAAATTATATGAAGTGTTCATTTTCTTTACTCATATGAAGTGTTTTGATATGTATGAATATGTTTGGCTTTTATTTTTGGGGTTAGTAATGAAAACTTGTGGGACATGTATGGAGTTACACAAGAATATGGTTTATGGTATTTATTAGATGGAGGGAATAATATTACAAAATAATTAAATTGAGGAATACACACATTAATTGGAATAACATGATATATGATAGCAAGAATAAAAATATTATTAAATTACTATGTGTGAGATTCCTTCTAAGAAAGAACTTGTAACTACACCGATCTATCAACCATGTATTTTAGATCTCAACATGATTACCAATAAATAATCATGTTTAATGAATTAATGTTATATTTAAAATTTGATTATACGATTGGTATTTCTATTATTAACACTTTTTCCCTTTTATTTTCCTTTGATGGATTATTCTTAAGAAATTTTATTCAGTTTCACTAGCATAGAACAACTAGCAGTTAGGATACCCAGGAATATATTTCAGTTTATCCATATGATTGATTTCATAGAGGTTTTATACTCAATCATCTATGATTCTGATATTCTATAATTGATATGATATTTCATGACCTGTCCTAGTGGGGCCAATTCCATGACTCCTCAAGCCTACCTCTAATAGGTTCGGTAATGTAGACTAGTACTGAGCATGCATATCACTAACATGGGAGTCCATAGCCTATGTACTTGTACACACGTACACATCTCCAAGATAGTAAAAAAATTAAATATAAAAAATACTAAACAACCTTGCATACATAAATCTAAATAAAACAACCATAGTACTATATGATGCAAATTAATGTATATATGGCCAAATACAAGCCGACTATAATGAGTGTGGAAGCAAGTCCAACCTAAAAAATAAAACTGGTGATTGCATTTATGATACTATAGGAACCCAATTTGGTGTATTATGTCTCATTAAGAATCATATGATCCTTTTCCACCTATGACATTATCAAAAGTTCGATCATCTTCACAAGACTTGACATGTGTGGGAAAATACTGTTTAGGTGTGAGTATAACAATACACAGTGGGAAACCCTGAAACTAAAAAGCATTCAAAAAAGGGAATATAGTCCGATCAACATAGTTATATTTCTACCACACATATAACAGGAATATCCATATATACTCAACAAATAAAAATTTAAAAAAAGGTTAGTAACAAATGTGATAGCCTTGTATTTTAGCTCAAAGGTTCCACAAAGAAATCATCCGGTAGAACACAATTATGAGTTTGATAACACTGATGTTTTCGGTATGAGAGGTAAAATGATCTTAGTGTATCTCCATAGGAAGAACGCGATAGATTTCTAAATATATAAGATACAGAGAAGAGGATCACACCCAAGTCCATGGGGTGTACCATCAACTCAGTCTGGAATATCCTACTAATTAAAATATCATTGTGTACATAGTTTTGGTTAGGAAGATACCAATAACTCCACCATGGTCACAAAGATGAATAGAGTATCTCACTATGTGCCTCACACAAGGATTCCAACAACTCTATCGAAGAAGTCATGCTAAATGGATCATTTGCATGTTTATAAGAGGTGATTCCATAACAAACCATAGGGAAATGATATGAGGAATGCACCATAATAAAAATTGTCCATGATACATAAGAAAAGGGATCCAAGCAATGTATTATAAATTACATGGTGTGTAGAAAGGGTAACATGCCTTGTACCTAGACCCCAAGTCTTGTCTGTTTAAATGACACGTGTCTCATGCCCATGACAAGGTAATAGTCCACAACGCGTCACCTACCCATATACTCTTCCCATGTGCTAGTACACATCATAGCCCATATACTTTTCCATGTCTTTTCTCTATAGGGGAGTACATAGTATAACCCAACCACTGTACTCTAACCTATGTCCATGTACCCCTTAAGGTACGCACTAGACCATTGGTGAGATACCCCTCATCATTTGATAGGGGTCACACACCAAGAAAAAATTAACATTCTATGAAACCCTAGCCACCAGTAGGAGGGGAACACAATGTGTGTAGATTTGAGTTATATGCCATGTTGCATGATAATTTTTCTAAACTATGATTTGGTTTCTATATCCTCCTTCATTTCATTGGCCATCTATGTAGTGATCACATCACTAGAAATTTGTGAATCAATCCCAATATATTGATTCCATCATCAAACTATATTATTCTACACTTTGATTCATTTGTAAAATGGGACCATTCAATATACATTAGTTCATGTCGAATAAAATGAGATCTATTATCAAAAACCATCTAATTAACTACCAATTCTATTGTCAAATCACCATCATGTCATTCCAATTCAATGTATATGGTATCATATTATTTCACCTTGACACAAGTTTGCAATGCTCAATTCACCATGATATATTAAATCGTAGTACATACAATGAATTTCCATAGTGAAGGAATAATCGAGGGATAAATGCATAGCCACATACACAAGAAATGATCGAAAGCCATTGTTCATGTTGGAATAAATATATCCCTATTATAATAATAATTAATTATAAAATATCACAAATAAATTCTACCAAAAAAATCATCGTAATAAACCTATCCCAAAAATTAAGGATTCTTGAAATAATTAGTTTGTCAATCAATTATCATACGTCAAATAAATCAAAAACATGGAAAGAAAATCCAAATAAATAAATTTAATTCCTCAATTTGGATTGATCATTGATGAATAATGTATAAACACCATGATCTTTGTAAAGATCCTTTTATTCTCTCTTGAAATTGTCTTCATCTATTAACGGAATCTCGATCCCTGCTCTCTAATAGCCCTCTAACATTTTTCAGGGTTATGTTGATAACCCTAAAACTTTTATATATGTGTGTATTTAATTAAGGAACTAGTTATTTATATTAATGAATAAATAAATTAAAAGATTTTATTTATTTTATTCATTTTATTCAAGCACATAATTTTTTTAAAATTCCCCATGTTTAATAATGTTATGTCATTCCTAGGGTAAAAAACATATTCTGAACACAATGGGCCTCCGAATCATACGCCATCTCTATATCTATTCATGAAAATATTCCATTCAATGTTCATGAATAATACATAGAAATATCTGAGTCATTAAAATCTCCCCACCTTGGGGATTTTTGTACCAAATATCCAAAACAAGGTCCCCAGAAAGTGTTTTGGCTATTCAGCATAAATATAAGCCTCTTGTTCCATTGTGCTCTTCTGGAGATTCCTGTGCTGCCACTATACATTAAGTAAAATAATTTATTTCCCATGAAGGATCCTATCATATTGATCTAAAACGTATGTCCATTTTTGATGTCCAACTTCTCCAATTGATAACATGTGATGATTCATTCACATACACCCTCAACTATAACTTGTGGAAGACATCACATACTCATTATAACTACAAAATCAGATAGAAGTGTTATGACACCTTGCTAAATTTACACAGTATCTAGAAATAGACAATAAATCCCATAGATAGATTTCCACCTTGGAAAATCTCCATAATACACATGAAGGTGAAACCCATAGAACACATCGTCTCTATAATATATCTCCAAATTCATTTTTCATATTTCTGAAAAAAACATCTAATGGATATATACAATCTTTATCCACTCATATATGATAAAAAACATCGTATTAGTTGCCCTCACCAACTCTAGGACCATGAGTTTTGACTCTCTTAGGTCAGTCCAACAATGTGTTGACCATCCTGGTCACATGTACAAGGCCTAAAATGTTGTAATATTGATGGTTTATTGGTACCTTTTTTTTAACAAATATCACCCAGTGGTAGGAGATCTCTCAAACTATGGCCAATTTCCACCATGAAATCCCACAACATATACTCTATAACATGAATGGTCTGCTCTTTCTGGAAATATCTTTTGGGGTGAAACATTGTTCTCATTCATTACTTAGTCTAAAAACCATCATGTATTCCCTTCCATAATAGGGATGTGAAGAATGCATCGTGGTTAGAAACGATCATCAGTGGAACTCCATGGAGTTGGAATATCACCTACATGTAGAGGGATATTAATCTATCTAATAAAATATACTCCAGAATTGCTAATAATTTTCCTAACATGGTGATTTAGTCTACGATCACCCATATGGAATCGTGTCCCCTAGATATTTGTAGTAAGACCATCATAAATTCCATGGATATCACATTCAACATATGTGTCCCCAAACCTCATGGGAACATGGTTCTCAACCATCACTTTTTAATAAGTATATAATCAAGAGAAAAACATTGAGACACCATTTTTCATCCCTGGTCACCAAAACTAACATAATATGCCATGGTGAATATTTTCCACCACTTGATGTACCACCAAAGTATATGTATGAATCTTTCTAAAAACCTCCTCCCACATTGTCACTAGTACCATAATTATTCCTTTGAATAGATTGATATTATCCCTGCCTTCAAGAAATCCATTAGATGTGTGTCTAGTGGATATCTGAGTATGTAGGGTATCATAGTCAATATCCCATAGTTGTGCCTCCCTAACTCACTAAAATATTATTGGGGTGAAAACTATCAATGTTAGGTTTGCTTCACTATCACTATATGTAGAGGATAAATACAATGAGGCAAACTCCACTGATTCCTCCTTTAGTAAATGTGAATAAGATCTTTTTCTAGGTCCATATTCTTCACATTACACTTCCAAGGAGAATAGAAAATTTCAAAGTCATAATTGTCAAGGAACTATATCCATTACCTCTATATCAAGTTATGATCATTCTGATAGAATATATAATTGAGACACTTGTGATATGAATAGATGATAAACTATTCTCTCATTTTGAAATTTCACAACATCTTTAGTGAGAAGATAAACATTTCTTACCCAGGATCGTGGGTCATGTAGTTCTGATCATGTGGTATCAACTAATATAATCCATAAGAGATCAATACCTCCCTCTCCATCATTACCTGAAAAATCTCGGTTCCTAATGCTTCACAAAATAATATATACTTGACACCCACCTATGACATTCTCAATATTGTATCTCTCATCAAACTCTATCTCAACATTGAAAAGCCTGCTGGAAACTCTTCAAAAACACTAAAGGATACCCCTTTCGGGTGTAAGCTGTCATGGGTGATGAAATATTAGAGAAATAAATTATGAATCACTTATTATAGCTTAAAAACCCATGTATGATATGTACCACCATCATTCTCTTATGTGGATCCTAAGTTAACACTACCTTGAACCTGTTTGAGTCTACTGGAACTCCATATGTTAACATAACATGTCTCCAAAATTGGACCACCAGAATCCAAAACTGGAACATCAAGAGATTTATATAAAGTTGGAGATCTCAGATTACATCTAAACCCATCTGTATGTTTTTAATGGGATCCTCCTCAGATGTTGAGTACACAAGAATGTATTCAATGAATACTGAAATAAATCAATCTATGAATGTATGAAAGACTCGGTTCAAGTTTCCCATGAACACAACTAGGATGTTCATCATGCCGAGGGGAATCACCAAGAACATAATGTGACTGTAGTTGCATCAAAACATTGACTTTGGTATATCCTCATCCTGTTCTCAAAACAGGTAATTACATAAACTCAGTTCAACCATAGACAAAAAAATTTCCCCTCTCACTTGATTAAATAGGTCATCAATCATTAGTAGTATATACTTGTTATCCACTGTCACTGGATCATAGAACTAGTAGTCTATACATAACCTCAATCTATCATCCACCTTCTTGGAGAACAAAACTGGGGCTACCCATGGTGAAACACTAGGTCTAATGAATACATTATTTTTCAAGCCTTCCAACCATACCCTTAGTTTGTAAGGCTCTACTAGAGCTATCTGACATGATTGCATGGATATCGCTTCTATATCGAGGTGTAGAACAATACAGACTTCTCTCCCACATTGGGGAGGTAAACATATAACATCATTAGGGAGGACATCATGGAACTCTACGACCACTAATTAAAACTGGTAAATCACAACATCCACAACACTAAGGGGTTTGATATCCAACTGATGAGTATTCGACTACACCCTGTTATACATGACTCCATCCTATGATTTCTAGGTTTTATTTTCATCAAATACAAAGAACATGGATCCATCACAGTAGACACACCACATCCTCCTTCTAAAACAGTCAATCTAGTCATGAAATATGGTTTACCATTCCATACCTATGTATAATTAATAAGGACTCATCACTTTTACAAATTGATACCAATGAAAATTCTTGCCTCCATGTTTATGGTCACACTATTCGCACAAGTGTGTGATCAACAAATCATATCCAGTAGATGTCTCCAACTGAATAGTCAAGCCAAGGGGTCAAATGGAATATCTATGTCACATTCATGGTATGTGTTATTAAATGAAGGAATAATACCTATATCTATTAGTACTGGAACTAGGTTAAAAATAGACAAAGATCATATATCTAATCACTCATATAGCCTCCAGGTTTTATTCTTCGACCGCATGTAGTTGTCTTCACCCCTGTACTCTAGATCCCTGATCTTAGTGTGTGTCACCTAGGGGTGGTGGTGGTAATAAGGCAATTTTTCAACCACCACATGTTTCTATACTAACACCCCTACCATATCCACTACCCTATGGACTATCCTGATCATGTCCCCATCTTTTCTTCCATGGCCCATCCATGGTCTCCCCGTCTATCGCACAACAGTTTGTAAAATCTCATGCAAGATTTCCCCTATAGTCATGTGAGTAGTAGTGCCTCTCTCTACGATGATTGGACCCACCATGTGAGCCTTGATGTAAAGATCCCCATTCTTGATCCCTCTTTCTAAATCATCTCATACACATAGTTCCCTATAGCTTACATCGAATTCCTATTGCTAAGGCCTTTACTCTTACTTTCTCAACTCCATCAACCACTAGATGTATCACCTCATCCATGAATCTCTCAACCAAAAAATATCACAATATAATCCCAACATAATTATAAATTCATAGATAGATTTCATTATCTCATATTTCAAGATGTTTCCCTTACTCGGAGTTCCATGCTCTGAAGAACTAGTCACATACCATATCTATCAAGTACCTTGAGAGGTTTTTAACCTTGATAAATAATAAACAACTACTATGATGACCTATAAGACTTTAATAATCTAATTTATATGTACATACCTTCGGGTAGCTGTAGTGAACTCCTCTCTAAAAATGCGCTAAAAATATTACCATGCTATTGTCACCTCATTGTATAATTGGTTCACTAACCCCACCATTATCATGTTGAGCCATGAAGAATGCTCCCTTCCAGAAACACTATATCATCTGCCAATGTCTTTTCCAGAAGAAAAAATCAAGTCACCTTCTCATGTCATTCCTTAGCGACCTATATATCAATCTCACCTAAGAACTCAGGGATCTATATCATTGAAATTCATTTAGTATGTTCAGCCTCTACACATCTTTCTTAGGTACTGTAGGTACCATGAGTTGCTCTACATGTGTGGCATTGTCAGTGCACCACCTCGAGGTAACAGCCCTAGAACTAATCCATGTATTGATGCCTCATCACTGAGGGGATCATCCTCCAGATCCTAATGCTGAATCTTAGAGGGAATATATCACAGAGGAATACTGAAATAAACTAGATGTACTATGATCAATGTGTATATCAAGATAGATGACACAAGAAGGACATGGAAACCAAAATATATTCTTATATGGTTCATGTATCATTTTTCCAAGAAATTGGAGTTCCAATGTAAAGATTTGGAAAAAGGTTATCCATGTCTAATTGTATGGATACATCAGTCATTGCACTAATAATACAGTACATGGCCAGAGCGCTACCCTCAAAACACATAACACCATTACCCCAAACCAAACTCATAGACTCTGCTCCTATGGAAGAACCATATGCTCTCTAATATCACTTTATCACGACCCATACTTGTGGGGACTAGGTAATGATTCACAAAGCCTACCTCCAATGGGCCATGGGATGGCGACGAGAATTGAGTAGGCATATCACAGACATGGGAGACCTTATCCTATATACTTTTACACACATACAATCATCTCTAGGACTATAAATTTTTTTAAATGTAAAAGAACATAAAAAACCATGCATGTTCATATAAATCCCAAATTGATAGTAAAACAAGATGTAAAAGAAGGTAGAGAAGGCCAAATACAATCCCACTACAAAGAGTATAAAAACAATCCAAATATGAAATTAAAACAACTTACTGCTGTCAATATACTATAGGAACAAAACTCAGTTTTTCTAGTCTCACTAATCATTATCTCATATTATTTCTCCTAGGACACTGTCAAAAGGTCGATTTTATGCACAAGACATGACACATGCGTTAAAATCACATATAAGGGGGAGTATAACAATATGCAGTCAGACACCCCCAAACCACAAAGCATACATCAAAAGAAATAAAGTTATCTAAACTAAAGTATATATCTACCACACATATAACAGGAGTTCCCTGATATATTAAATAATACACACATTCAAAAAGGTATGTAACAATCATAATATTCCAGTATAGGATTCTATCATGAAGGTTCCACAGGGAACTCATCTTGGAGAAAAATATCCTAAGACGGATAACAATGATGATGTCTTTTGGGGTGGAAAAGTTCTCATCATGTCTCCCCATAGGAAGTAAATAATGTATTTCCAAATAGATATCAAACATGAATGAGGATCACATATATTTCCCAAGGTATTACCAACAAATCAATCTAAATTAACCTACTAAGTAGAGTATTGTTGACCATGTATTTTTGGTTACAACAATACCAACAACTCTACCTAGGCCATGAAGAAGAATATATTATCTTACTCTGGACCTCACATATGGATTTTAAAACTCTACCAAAGAATTCCTACTATTGGGATCAGAATCGGGATTATATTAGTTGATTCTATACTAACCCTCATATAAATTATATAGAGAACATGACCTAAAGAAACATGTATATCATTCATGGGTCAAGGGCTCAAACCCATGAAATATAAAAAAAATGTAGAATGGGTCAAACAAGATATACCATGACATGAGTTCTTCCAGTTTAAAAAGCCCTTGTCACATGCCCATGTCATTGTAACAGTACATGGAGTGTTGGATTCTCATGTACTCATCCCATGTACCATTACAATGATTATCACATGTATATGTCATGGTTGTGTTTCTGTTGGGAAGTACACAGTGTTCTCTTACTCTTGTACCCCAAACCGTGTCTGTGAACCCTACCAGGCACAGAAAGAGCCATCGAAAAGATAACACATGCCCAGTGAAATGGTCAGACGTTGTGTGACACTTACATTTCAATAATACCATAACAGACACTAGGAGGGGACCACATAGTGTGTGGAACCAAGTTACATTCCTTATAGTGTGATAATTTCAAAAAACTCATATCTGGTTTCCACATCCTTTTCTATTCCTCCAGCCTTTGATCTTGTGACCGAATCTCCGAGAAATTGTGAATCGAGCCCCGTAGAGTCACACCATTATCAAAGAACAATATTTTTTCCTTTGATTCATTCAGAAAATGGTATCATTCTTCATTCTTCCTTGCGTGTTGAAAAACATGAAATCGGGTATTGAATACCTTCTAATTCACCACCACTTCAATTTTCCCACCACACTTGTGTCATTCCAATCCTATATCTACGATATCAGATTATTGTGCCAAAAAATAAGTCCACAATGATCAATTCATTAGTATATATTGAACCAAGATCCAAACAATGAATTCCCACAGTGTATGAAGAATTAGAGGAGAAATGCACAACCAAAAACATGAGGAGTCAACCTTGGAAAATGTTATTGTTTTCCTCAATCCATAAAAATAAAAATAAAAATAAATAATTAAATATCAAAAATAAATTATACTGAAAAAATCCGAGTAAAAAATCATCGTAAAAAATTACCTATCACTAAACAAATCTGTTTTTTAATTGATCACATTCATCGTAGAAATCCGGAATGTTGGAATAAATCTAAAAACAATTTCCTGCCTCAATTCGGATTGATCATTCATGAATAATGGAGTAGGTTCATGATCATTAGAGAGATCATTTGATTGTATCTCAAATTGGTTACTGATCCTCGATCCAGTCATCATCCATTAATTAAATCTCATTTAATGGTCTTAAATGGATCTCTATTGAATTTTAGGGTTATGGGAATAACCAAAAATTTTATTTCCAAAATCTTATATCTAAATAAGGAACTTTTTTGTTTAGTCGATGAATATATAAAAAATTTGTTTTATTTTATTTTATTCAATTTATGTCTTCGATGAATTTTCTACAAACACCACACAATGACTATGTTCAGTTCATGTCTAGGGTTAAACTTGTGTTATAAACTCAAGGGCTCCCTCATACATTTGATCTGGTCCCCTATTTTGAAGTTATTCCACTCTTTCATGAAAATTGATCACATGTTATTTAATATATTTTGTATATTTCCAACATTTATTCCGAGTACATCGGGTCTCATAATTACATGCTTCCTCCATTCCTTGTATCTAAAATAATCCATTCAATATCAAAAAATAATACTCAGAAAAATATGAGTCATAACATGATTCCCTACCTGATATAGTTATGGAAAATTTAAGTTATACCCAATATATTCAATGATGAAATATGGATCTGGCTACACTATGGGATGTGATTTATTTTGAAAGGGGTCCTTCTTTTTGTGAAAGACCATTTTATTAATGTCATTATTAAATCGTTAAAAATACTATACTCATCTGATAAAACCTTATATTATAGATAATATCATCATCATCATCAAGGTAAACATTATTATTAATCATTTATAATGATAATCATAATGATAGTTACATCTAATTATATTAACCTAGAAATTGTTATAAATAAATCTCATTGATTTAGGAAATGTTATTAAGGAAAACTCTCTTTGGTTGAATACTCCTACCTATGTAACCATGTGTTTAAATTGTTAAAAAAGTGTATCTAAATTCTTATAGAATCATATAGTTTTTTATTTGTGATTTAAAAGGAATTAGTTGAATAATTTCCAAAGTAATCATAGTCGTATCTCATATAATCAATATTATTGGATGCATAAAATGATAGTTAATATGATTAAATAGATTATTTCAGTTAGAGATATTAAATATTTCCTTAATGGATTGATTATATTATTGAATTTATCATGTTATAATCTATGCGTATTTTTTATTATTACAATTAAATTCAATTAAATTCATACAATTAATATCAATGTTTGGGGAATATATATGAATTAGGTATATGATTTCTAGCTTCTAAATTACTATATATATAGTAAAAATGGGTTAAAGTTCATATAAAAAGAATAAAAGTGATTTAGAATGATAAACCATGTTTCTCCAAATAAACCATCCAATTTAATTGAAATATATGGATTCCAAGAGGTTGGATTAATAATTATGTAACACCCCAAACTTCCACGGTACGCTTCCCTTTTAATAATATAGTAGAGTGTGTTGTACGCAACTTCGAGTTCTAACACACACCACAACCAATCAAACTAGTCGTTATGAATATTAATACCCACTTTTTGAAATTTTATAAACTTTATCTCTCAAAATGAACATAATTTTTTGATTCGGAATATCAAAATTATCCTACGGTGAAATTTTGGTACTTTTCAGATAACTGTCATATTTTGATGAATAGTGAAAATTACTAAATTTTAATTAAAAACAACGTTTTTAATCGAAATAACTAATAGTGATTATTTATGAATTTGGGTGGTTTTAAAGTATATTTAGAATATATTTTTACCATTTAATACAATTTTGGTCATTGGAAATAATTTCATAGTTAAACCAGACATAAACAATTGTCAATCTTTTGATAGTTATTATCTCTTAAAAACACGCTTTTTGTTTTAACAATGGGAATTAATTTTAAATTAATTTCTACCACTTATGTGTTCTGAATTTAGAAAAATGGATTCAATATTTGGAATCAGGATCTCCAAATTGGGTAAATAGGCAACTTTTATTTTCAGACATTTTGAATAATTACTTCGGTAAATATTTTATTTACCATGATTAAATGGTAAATCCGGTAAATAAGGGTAAAACAATAATATTATAATAATAATAAATTACCCTAAAACTTGTCCTAAACTTAATTTTTGATACATGTCCGACCATGGTCATCTTTGGGTCGATTTTTGGACCTCATGTAGCCACTTGTAAGTGATAATGACACTTTATATTAATTAAGTTAGAATAAATATAAAAATGGCATAAGCATATAGCTTTTAGAAAAACAATTTTTACATTAGATTATATATGTTTGAATTTCGATTATAAATATTCATTAGAAATATAAAAATATTTCCTATATAATTATATTTTATTTATAATTTTTAAACATTAAATAATAGAATTTATTTATGACATAATGATGATGCAGTAATTCCCCTAATAGTAAAAAATTAAAATAATTGATATTATAAATACCCAAATAAATAAAATTTGAGACTTTTTATGAATTAAATTAGTATTATAGGTTAATATGAAATTTTAGGAATGATTTAATTAGCTTTTTTATAAGTAATCATTCTTTTATGACTTTCACAAAAATCAATTTTCCAAATAGTATCAAAATTGACATAAAAAGGCTTTTAAAACAAATATTATATTATTAATTGATATTAAATTTCTAAAAATATAAGGTTCAGAAAAAATACATATATAATGATATTTGTATCATTAATGGACCACTTTTGGGTTGATTGGAGGTATATAGTATGTTTATTAACTATATAATATAAAAGTACAATGTGACATGGAAAGTGTCAAACTAATTAACTAAGAGTTAAACCGTAAAGATATGTTTAATATAATGACCCAAACCTGTATAAATTCTATTGTTTGAGTTTTTTTCGACCCATTCCCACTTTAGCCTTTAAATAATCCACTTTTGAGCCATTATAAATCAAATATGAATTTATTATAAAATAATATTTCTAGCTTTTCCAAAGGTGCCCTCTTCCCCTTATAAAAGGACACCATTTCTAACCAATTCTTCACACCTTCAAAGCCTTTTGGATCGGCCAAACCCTACCCAAATACTCTCTCAACTTCCCTCACTTCATCCTAGAGGCCTTAGTTTGATCAGAAAGCCATCATAAGCAGTCCTTTTGATCAAATCAAAAGGAAGAACCCGAAGAAGATGTAATGATTTCACCACCCTCATTCAAGTTCCTTTCTTCTTCAACTTATTATTTCTTTGTTATTCCCATTCTAAAATAATAACTCCAGTATCTTATGTATACTATGAAGTTATTATAAATATGGTACAACCATATTCATTATTCTATCCATCCTTTGAATGACATGTCACCATACGTGCGTACGTACGGCTTACCATCTCCACGTCGTGGCGTAATTGTTATTCAATTAATTATTATTTGGAAGGGTATGATAATGATGTGTAATTAATGTAAATAATAAATATAACATGATAATGATTCTGTATATATGATATAACATCCAATTATATATTATTTTAATATTAAAAAAATGATATTGTCACTCGTGCGTACGTACGGACTACCGTCTCCACGAACGCGATGAGATTCATTCCCCATCGTATCCACTCAAGTTTAATTCTCATTTGATGATTAATAATAGTATCTAAGTACTTGATATCATTCTGGATATGAATACTATACAACCTATCCCTGACAAACACAGCTTACAAGACAAAACATATAAAATAAAACGAGTAAGTTAACACCCGAAACAACGATAATACTATGATATTATTAACAAATCAATGTTAAAAGATCATATATGATATAATATTAATTTATATGATTCATTTATAATTTAATAACAATTATTTCACCATTATATAGGAGTTTAACCTACCCTTAACCATGGAAAATTGCAAGGTAAGGGTTTATTTCGCAATCTCTTCATTATCCGATGATGTTTATACGTAATAATCTACTGGGATTTCTTTATCATCCACATCCATGTTTCCTAAAAACGTTTTTCAAAACATTTTTAATATTTACAAGAATATGGGTTAAAGTCATTTATACCCTTGTTTGACTTTTTATAAGAGGTTTATAAAGGATTCTTTCCGTCTTTTTACAGACAAGGTTCTTTTTAACCTTTTTGACAGAATTAAGGTAAGAATGATTTTTTAAATTATATAGAGGGTGCGGCTATTTTCAACAGTTATAAAATCATTGAAGCTTTACTTACAGTATTATAAGAAAATTTTCAAATTAAATGTTTTATTTTATAATTATGTGACTCTTAATTGATTTCAAAACAGGAAGAGATATTTCCCTTAAAAGAGTTTTGAATTCATCTATGTCAACATACTTGGATGGATTTTAAGTTTATTTGGAGTTAATTTTTTATGATACAAAACTTCCATATTGTATTGATGGTTTTGAGATATGATTGACTGTGGATGTGTTTTTTTTATACCATTCATGGTTTATGAAGAAATTATTGTCATTTCGTACGCTAGTTTTAATACAAATGTTTATGTTATGTTTAAACCCGATCATATGAGGAATGCATTGGACTTAATAAGTGATGGGTGGAGCCCGCTATAGCTCCTCGATGCATCGGTAGGTCTCATGAGAAAAACTAGTGTCTTGGCATAAAGCCTTGAAAAAATATTATTTCTAGTCTTGGAACGAGGCCTTGGCTATGTGGTTATGATAGTCTGGCATTATGCTTTCCATCATTATGATAGTGGTTATTGATATTGCATGTGATTATTCGATTAGTAGAATATCTATGTTAATAAGTACATGGAATTATTTCATTTTATTTTTAACATACTATGTTGAAGTTCATGTTTAAAAGGTTTTGGTTTTAGTTATACATTGCATTAAATGTTTATTCTTATTTATGAAAGTTTCCTCTATATTGTTATCCTTACTGGGAATTTGAGCTCACCCCTTTTATATGTTTTATTTTTCCCAGGATGTGAAGAAGTAATCTATGAATGACCTGCATGGATAGTATGAGGGGATAAGATTGTAGAATATAGAGACTATATTGTTTTAGTTTTCATTTTATGATGTAATGTAAGCTTTATTAACGTATATATTTATTTCAAGGCTACTAAACTAATCGGTCTTTCGAGACTTGATCTTTCATGTGATCATGCCAATGTTATGTAATAATGCACCGACTCTGGGTATCTTGGTTTGGGGCATTATAGTTGGTATCAGAGGTAGTTTAGTACAAACCGTGGAAGTTATATTTAGATATACTCTAATTAGAGCACATAGAACTAAGATGGACTTTGAGCATTAGTATAGAAGAACTTCCTATAATTTTGGTATTGTATAGATTTTGTGAGTTTTCCGAGCAATACATCCCTGTCTGGATACGACCAGGTAGATGCAGCTCTGGCACAGATGTACCTAGGGGTAAAACCCGAAAACACCGCTTTGAGCTAGACACGAATGGGAACTGGTGCACGACAACGGGCCTTGCTGCACTCTTAGTTACGACACTCCCGGGGGACATTCTTTGGATAACTCTCATTTTCTTTACAAATCATTATAAAGGGTTTATGAGTATATATTTCCTCAAAGAAAGCATTTTTATGATTATGGATTATATCCATAAATAGTTCAATTTATTATAAGTGTTTTATAAATATGGAATTATGTATTTTGATTCATAAACTAATATTGTTTATGACATTGTTTCGAAATGGTGCCTAGTGGAAGAAATGGAAACTGTATCAATGAACGCACTCTATGTAGGTATTTCCATCCTGTTCAAGATAATTATAGTAGAGATGGTGATGCAACTGGTGTTGATCATCTAATCACCATACTGGGACAACTCACTCAGGTTATGAATAATAACCTTACCCGTTTGGAGAACCCTGATCCACAGCATGAAGGATCAATGTTAGATTGCTTCATGAGGAAGCAACCGCCAATGTTCAATGGGATCACAAATCCATTTGTAGCTGAGCAATGGATAAGTTCCCTAGAAAAAATATTTTAGGCTTTGGGGAGTAGTGAAAGGGGAAAAGTTGTCATTGCAGTTTATCACCTCACTGGAGATGCTGATCAATGGTGGTCATTGATTAAAAACACGATGGAAGATGATGAAGTATCAAATATGGAATGGAGGGAGTTCAAAGATATGTTTTTAGAAAAAAACTTTCCTCACGACCATCGAGCAGATAGGGAAAGGCAATTTAAGAGTCTGAGACAAAAGGAGGATGAGAATGTCACAAAGTATGAGGATAACTTTACAAGGTTATCAAGGTATAATGGCGATTATATATGTAACCCAATAAGTAATATTGATTGTTTCGTTAATGGGTTAAAACCATTTCTTCGTCGAGCATTAGTCTCACAATCCTTCTCGTCGTACGAAGACATTGTCTCATGTGCTATCAAGACAGAAAATGAATTCTCTAAGTCCTATAACTTTAAAGTAATGCAAGAGAAGAAGAGATCTGCTGATCAATCTGGGAATGGAAATAAGGGGAAGAAGGGAAAGGTTGAATATCTATCCTATAGTAAATGTGGGATGAAACACCCCGATATTTGCTTAAAAGGAATGGGTTTCTATTACAAGTGTGTAGAAAAAGGCCACCAAGCACGTGATTGAAAGGGAAGGAAGGAAGCTACTGATGTCCAATGATACAATTTTAAGGAGATGGGACATTATGAAAATGAATGTCCTAAGAGTCAGGGAAACTTACCTCAGAAAATGCCAAGGGATCAAGGCCAAGCTTATGCTATCACTACTGCTGAGGTAGAAGCTCCAAAGGATGTAGTGGCAGGTAATTTAATGGTTTCATCAAGTTCAACAAATTCATTATTTGATTCTGGATCATCACATTGTTTCCTATCTACCCCGTTAGTTAAGAAAATTAGATATTTCATATTTTATTTAACAAGGGAGTTGTCAGTTAAAACTCTTAAGGGAAGTATCATTGCAACAAAGTTTTGTGAATCAGTCCCCATTAGAAAACATAAATGTTCTCTATCTGCTGATCTCATCGTTATACCTATGATTGAGTTTGATATAATCCTCAGTATGGATTGGATTTGAGACCATGATGCGACGATTTATTGTAAGAAGAAGGAGGTTATGATTTTTGATGATGATGATAAGGAACACCTTATCTATTGAGCTGAATCATCACCACCTAATTCTTATCTAGATCCACCACCAGTAGCTCAACCAAATACAATTATTGGGGAGGAAGAGAATGAAATGATAGTGGGTGAGGAACGGAATGTTCAAATAGAGGATGTACCTATTGTGAAGGAATATGTAGATGTGTTTCTGGAATATTTACCTGGACTTCCTCCAGAACGAGAAGTTGATTTTTCCATTAATTTAATTCCTGGATCAAGGCCTATATCGAAGACCCCTTATTGAATGGTCATTGTAGAATTAGTTGAACTAAAGAAAAAACTAGAGGAATTGAGTAATAAGGGATTTATTTGGCCTAGTGTTTCTCCATGGGGATCCCCTGTTCTTTTTGTTAAAAAGAAAGATGAAGCTACGAGGTTACGTATCGACTACAGAGAGATCAATGTTATAACAATAAAGAACAAGTATCTCCTACCTCACATTGATGATTTATTTGACCAACTGCATGGACCTCAATTCTTTTAATAGATTGACCTTTGATCTGGATACCATCAGTTGTGTGTGAATAAGGATGACATTCCGAAGACATCATTTCGAACCTGGTACGGGCATTACGAGTTTACAATAATTCCTTTTGGGCTGACTAATGCACCCTCTGTATTCATGGATATAATGAAAAGAGTTTTCATGGAATATCTCGATGAATTTGTGGTGGTATTTATTGATGATATCTTGGTATACTCCAAAAGCTACGAAGGTCATGAAAATCACACGCGTATTATCCTGAAGACTCTGAGAAGACATGAATTATATGGGATGTTTAGAAAGTGTGAATTTTGGATTTAGGAGATTTATTAACTTGGCCATATTGTCTCTAACGATGGAATCTCTATTGATCCTTCTAAGGCCAAGGCAATCCAAGACAGGCAAGAACCTACGAGTATAACTATGGTACACAGTTTTATTGGTTTAGCAGGTTATTATGGACGTTTCGTCCGGAATATTTCCCAATTGGCTAACCCATTAAAAAAGATCACACGTAAGGGGGTTAAATTTTTTTGGACAAAAGAGTGTGGAGAACGTTTCAAAGAACTGAATAGAATATTAGTCAATGCTCATATATTGACTCTACCATCGGGGAATAATGGGTTCGTTATTTATAGTGTCGCATCGAAGAAAGGACTTGGTTGTGTCCTCATGTAGAATGATAGGTTATTTCCTATGCATCACGATAGTTGAAAATCAATGAAAAAAACTATCCTACTCATGATCTCGAGTTAGAATCTGTGATCTTTTCTTTGATGATATGAAGGCACTACCTTTATAGTGAAAATGTGAGATTTATACTGATCACAAGAGTTTGAAGTATATTTTCTCAAAAAGAGAACTCAACATGAGGCAAAGGATGTGGTTTTAATTACTCAAGGATTATGATTGTACGATACAGTACCACCTAGGAAAGAAAACAAGGTTGCAGATGCTTTGAGCATAAAATATCATAGAGTTTTGAACAATCTGAGAATTGAAAGGGATCCAATTTTAATGGATCAAGTGAAGATGGAAATGGGAATAACTCGTGAAGGTGAAACATCAACGCTTTTTCAAATGGTTTCCAAACCATCTTTACTAGAAAGGATTAAGAGTTCTTAGACCGATGATGAAGAATTTCCGAATAATATTAAAGCTGTGAATGATGGGAGATTGAAAGACATTGTGTATGAAGAAGGAATTTTGAAATTCCGGAAGAGGCCTTGTGTTCCCAATATACCTGATCTAAAAAGGGAATTGATGGATGATACTCATAGTTACAATTTCTTTATACAACCTGGGAGCACCAAAATGTATGGATATTTGAAGGAACATTTTTTGTGGGACAACATGAAGATGGAGATTGCTGATTTTGTCTCAAGATGTATGGTTTGTCAACAAGTGAATGCTGGAAGGAAACAGTCGGGTGGAGTATTGAATCCTCTTCCCATACCTGAGAGAAAATGGGATAATATCACGATGGACTTTGTCATGGGACTACCAAAGTCTCCTAGAACAATAGATGCAATATGGGTTATTGTTGATCGTCTTACCAAGTCAGCACATTTTCTTGAAATAAGAGAAGATATACCACTGGAATTTCTAGCAAGATTATATATTGATGAAGTTGTGAGACTTCATGGAGTACCCCTATCAATTGTTTCTGATCATGATCCCCGTTTTACTTCAATATTCAGGAAAAGTCTTCAGAAAGCCTTGGATACTGAACTTCATTTGAGCACTGCCTACCACCCTCAAAAAGATGGACAATCAGAACGAACTATTCCAACCTTAGAAGACATGTTGAGATCCTACTCACTTGACTTTCTGGGTATGTGGGATCAATATTTACCTCTGTTAGAATTTTCCTATAACAATTGCATCCATTCGTGTATTCAGATGGCACCATATAGAGCGTTATACAGAAAGAGATGTCACACACCATCCTGTTGAGATGACGTTGGTGAATGAAAACTTGTAGGCCCAGAACTAGTGGAGGAAATGATGGAAAATGTAATGTTAATCCAAACCATATCAAAGCAGCTCTAAGTAAGCAGAAGACCTATGCCGATAATCGAAGGAAGGATTTAGAATTTCAAGTCGGTGATCATGTTTTCCTGATGGTATCTCCATGGAAGGGAGTCATGCATTTTCGTAAGAAAGGTAAATTGATTCCCAGTTATATCAGACCTTTCAAAATTCTAGAACGAATTTGGGATGTAGATTACCGATTGGCAATGCCGCCAAGTCTCCCCAAAGGTTACGATGTGTTCCACGTATCTCTGTTGAGGAAATACATGCCTGACCCAACACATGTACTCACCTATGAGGAATTAGAACTTGAACCTCATAATTCTTATTGAGAAGAGCCCGTCAAGATTTTTGATACGAGAGAACATGTAATGAGAAACCGGACGACTCGTCTGGTAAAAGTATTGTGGAGAAACCATAAGATGGAAGAGGAAACATGGGAACCCGAGGAACATATGATGAAGAACCACCCGAGTCTTTTCATGTAGTATTATTCTAGAAATTTTGAGGATGAAATTTAATGAAGGAGGGTAGAATGTAACACCCCAAGCTTCCACAGTACGCTTCCATTTGAATAATATAGTAGCGTGTGTTGTACGCAACTTCAAGTTCTAACATACACCACAATCAATCAAACTAGCATTTATGAATAGTAATACCCACATTATAAAATTTTATAAATTTTATCTCTAAAAATGGACTTAATTATTTGTTTCGGAATATTGAAATTAGCCAAGGGTGAAATTTTGGTACTTTTCGGATAACTTTCATATTTTGATGAATAGTGAAAATTGCTAAATTTAAATTAAAAACAAATTTTTTAATCGAAATAATTAATAGAGATATATTATAAATTTGAGTGGTATTAAAGTATATTTAGAATATGTTTTTACCATTTAATACAATTTTGATCATTGGACATAATTTCACATTTAAACCAGACATAAACAAGTGTCAATCTTTTGATAGTTATTATCTCTTAAAACACGCTTTTTGTTTTAACAACGGGAATTAATTTTAAATTAATTTCTGCCACTTCTGTGTTTTGAATTTAGAAAAATGGATTCCATATTTTGAATCAGGATGTCTAAATTCTGTAAATAGGTAACTTGTATTTTTATACATTTTGAATAATTACTTCTATAAATATTTTATTTACCATGGTTATAGGGTAAATCCTGTAAATAAGGGTAAAACATTAATATTATAATAATAAAAAATTACCCTAAAATGTGTCATAACCTCATTAGTTGACACATTTCCGACCATGTTCATCATTGGGTTGACTTTTGGACCCCATGGAGCCACTTGTAAGTGATAATGACACTTTATTTTAATTAAGTTAAAATAAATATAAAAATGACATAAGCATATATCTTTTAGCAACACAATTTTTACATAGATTTATAAATGTTGGATTTTCGATTATAAATATTCATTAGAAAGATAAAATTATTTCCTACATAATGATATTTTATTTATAATTTTTAGACATTAAATAATATAATTTATTTTTGATACAATGATGATGCAGTAAGAACCATAATAGTACAAAATTAAAATAATTGATATTATAAATACATAAATAAATAAAATTTGAGACTTTTTATGAATTATACTAATTTTAGAGGTTAATATTACATGTTAGGAAGTATTTAATTAACTTTTTTCGAAGTAATAATTCTGTTATTATTTTCACAAAAATCAATTTTCCAAATATTGTCAAAATTGACATAAAAGATTTTTTAAAACAAATATTATATTATTAATTTATATTCAATTTCTAAAAATATAATGTTCAGCCAAGTGACTTATATCATGATAGTTGTATCATTAATGGACCACTTGGGGGGTCTCTCGGAGGTATATAGTATGTTTATTAACTATATATATATAAAAATACAAAGTGACATGGTAAGTGTCAAACTAATTAACTAAGAGTTAAAACTAAAAGATAATGTTAATATAATGACACAAACCAGTATAAATTCTATTGTTTGAGTGGTTTTCGACCCATACCCACCTTAAACTTTAAAAAATCCACTTTGGAGCCATTAGAATCCAAATATAAATTTATTATAAAATAATATTTCTAGCTTTTCCAAAGGTGTCCCTCCTCCCCCTTATAAAAGGACACCACTTCTAGCCATTTATTAACACCTTCAAAGCCCTTCGGTTCAACCAACACCTATCCAAATACTCTCTAAACTTCCCTCACTTAAATCTAGAGGCCCTAGTTTGATCAGATATCCAATCTTTGGAGTCCTTTTATTCAAATAAAAAGGAAGAACCCGAAGAAGAAGTAATGTTTTCACCACCCCCATTCAAGTTCCTTTCTTCTTCAAATTCTTCTTTCTTTGTTATTCCCATTATGAAATAATAAATCCAGTATCTTATATATATTGTTATGTTATTATAAATAGGGTACAACCATATTTAGTATTCTATCCATCATTTGAATGACATGTCACCATACGTGCGTATGTACGACTTACCGTCTCCACGTCGTGGTGTAATTGTTATTCAATAAATTATTATTTAGATGGGTATGATAATGATGTTTAATTCATGTAAATAATAAATATAACATGATAATGATTCTTTATATATGATATAACATCCAATTATATATTATTTTAATATCAATAGAATGATATTGTCGCCCATGCGTACGTATGGACTACCGTCTCCACGAACATGATGAGATTCATTTCCCATCGTATCCATTCAAGTCTAATTCTAATTTGATGATTAATAATAGTATCTAAAGACTTTATATCATTTTTTATATGAATAAGATACAAAATATACATGACAAACATGTCTTATGTAAAAAAACATATAAAATAAAACGAGTAAGTTAATACCCAAAACAACGATAATACTAAGATATTATTAACAAATAAATGTTAAAAGATCATATATGATATCATATTAATATATACGATTCTGGTATAATTTAATAACAATTATTTCACCATTATAAAGGAGGTTAACCTACCCACAACCATGGAAAAGTACAAAACCAAGGTTTATTTCACAATCTTTTCATTATCCGAGGTTGTTTATACGTAATAATCTACTGGGATTTCTTTATCATCCACATCAATGTTTCTTAATAATGTATTTGAAAACATTTTTACTATTTAAAAGAATATGGGTTAAAGTAATTTATACCCTTGTTTGAAATTTTATAAGAGGTTTATAAGGGAATATTTCCGTCGTTTTCCAAACAAGGTTCTTTTTAACCTTTTCGGCAGAATTAAGGTAAGAATGTTTTTTTATCTTATACGGCGGGTGCGGATATTTTCCGCCATTATAAAATCATAGAAGCTTCCCTTGCAATATTATAAGAAAATTTTCAAAGTAAATGTTTTATTTTATAATTATGTGACTCTTAAATGATTTCAAAATAGGAAGAAATATTTCTCTAAAAAGAGTTTTGATTTCATCTATGTCAACATCCATTGATGGATTTTAAGTTTATTTGGAGTTAATTTATTATGATACAAAACTTCCATATTGTATTGATGGTTTTGTGACATGTTTGAATGTGGATGTGTTATTTTTATACCATTCATGGTTTATGAAGAAATTATTGACATTTCATATACTAGTTTTAATACGAATGTTTATGTTATGTTTAAACCTGTTCATATGAGAAATTCATTGGACATAATAAGTAACGGGTGGAGCCCGCTATAGCTCCTAGATGCATCGGTAGGTATCATGAGACAAAATATTATCTTGGAACAAGGCCTTGACAAAATCATATTCGTAGTCTTGGCACGAGGCCTTGGCAATGTGATTATGATAGTCTTGCATTATTCATTCCATCATTTGGAAAGTGGTTATTGCTATTTCATGTGATTATTTGATTAGTATAATATCAATGTGAATAAGTAAATGGAATTATTTCATTTTATTTTTTACATACTATGTTGAATTTCAAGTTTAAAAGGCTTTTGTTTTAGTTATACATTTCCTTAAATGTTTATTCTTATTTCTGAATGTTTCAGCTATATGGTTATCCTTACTGGGGATTTGAGCTCACCCCTTTTCTTTGTTTTATTTTTTCCAAGATGTGAAGAAGTAATTTATGAATGACCTGTAGGGATAGTATGAGGGGATAAGAGTGTGGAATATGGAGACTATATTGTTGTAGTTTTCATTTTATGATGTAATGTAAACTTTATTAATGTATCTAGTTATTCCAAGGCTACTAAACTAATCGGTCTTTCGAGACTTGATCTTTCTTGTGATCATGCAAATGTTATGTAATAATGCACTGACTCTGGGTATCTAGGGTCGGGGCGTTACAAATTATATATGATGTGTTTATCCAGAATACATGAAGAAGTTTGAGAAACACCCTAGAATTTCCATGTTTTGTATGAATGTTGTAGAAATTAATTCATTGATTTTATAGGGTATGTTGTTTAAATTGTATATTCTACCAAGTGTTTTAAATATATAGAATTTCTAAATAAATGAGAGAATTAATTGAACTTGTAACTTATATTATTAAGAATAAATAAATTGTGACTACATTGAGTACTTGAGTGTAAATAATTTTATCAACAAAAAATGAATTTATATAAAATATTTTTCTCTTTATATAATATACCTTATGTGATAATATTTTTTTTATTACAAAATGAGCTTTTGAACAAGTGTGAGATAATTAATTGTATACACAATATTCATGATTCATCACCTTCTATAACAGGCACTAAAAATAATATATGCATAAAATATTGTTATCTAGAATAAATATGTTTATCCAAATATTTGATAAAATATATAGGGTTTTTTTCTTTCCACCCTTTTATGGTATATTTTAATAATGTCTTATTTTAAATTAAAATGTTCGAAACATGTATAATTAATTATGTGATATAAAAATAATATTTTATTTTTCTAATATTCCTAAAAATGGGAATAAATAAAACTTCCAATAAATATGTTTTCAATATCCTAAAATGATAATATGAGAAGAATATAAGGTATATGAGGCTAGTTGAAGTAATAATGGACTTAAAGAAGCTTAAATTTAATAAATAAATAAATAAACCAGTATATGTTTAAATTTATTTTTACATAATATTCTAAGAGATATAGGATGCATTTGAGGAAAATAATGTATATATTAACATTATTTCACCGAATAAAATTAATGGAATTGGGTTATAAGTATGATGATAATGAACCTAGAAAGAATTTTATGTAAACTTTTTTTTGGCATTGATACATTTTATAGTGTGATGCTATGATTCTTGATCATGTCCATTAATTTAAACTGATAGGAATATGATTCATACTTTTCACCATTATTCAAATTGTCATACTTCATAGATGTTTCTCAATGATGTGTTTTGTATGATGTTTTTTAAAAAAATTCACATTGATAGTTGATGTGGATTATATATGTTTAATGTGTTTATAAAACCTAGAATGTGTGGAATACAAAAGAATGATATAGTAGTATTCATATATGATATGATAAAATTATTCCTATGATTGTATTTTTAAATATTCTTAATGTTTAAGAATATTAAAATTTACCATACAATGTGAAACCTCCATTTTTTCATTAATTTTTGATACATAAATGCATGTAATGATATAAAATTCATGAAGTGTAATGATATTTGAGCTCTCAAATTATAGATTTGGGGTTACCCCTAACTGATGTTCATCAAGGAGTGTTACAGATTATGATTAAATGTTTTGGTTACATTGAGTATAGTTTTGGGGTATTGAAACATAATATGCTCATGAGGAACAATAAAAACAATATGATTCCTTTTGTCTATTAGAAGAAATACTATATTACAAACCATGGAGTACCATACAGTTGTCTTTAAAAAACTAGGGGTACATGGATCATATTTGTGTCCCCGCTACATGATGATAGTGAGATACCCAGCATGAGAACCTTTGGACATTGAAACTCTATATACGCATGTATGTAAATTAACATAGCTAATATGAGGATGGTATGGTATGTTTCAAATCATGTCATTATTTGGACCATATCCATGACGAGATTTATCCACTCATATTATTAGAAATCATAAGGGCCGTAAATTTAGATATTCGATGTTAGAGTGTGTCCAAACCTAGATATTTTATTTCTATCTTAATAAGGGATATGTGATGTACATATCCTTGAAAAAAAGTGATATCTGATATATTCTATGATCCGATCAGTCTATACATAGAGAATAAAGAATATACGAGTTGTATATATTGGAATGATTGGATATATGTCCTATGGTCACTCGATGTATTTGAGAATAAAAAAATGAGAATGAAATATTTTATAATATATAGAAAGGTGGACACAGGTATAGAGATACAAATGTTTGAAGGATATCACCCCAAATAACTTTATATACTGAATATAATTGATTCTTTGTTAAAAGCCTCACTTTTCATATAGATATGGATATAGAGACTTGAATTTATTTCTAATACAATAATGTACCATGGGGTCACACATTGTGTTTCACTGAATGAGGATTGATATTAACTCAAATATATTGACAAATAAGTGTATCATGCTAATCCAAAATTTTTTTTCATGGGTAGTCACAAGGTATTTAATATAACGTGATACAAGATCAAGTTAATGATTACTTTACAATTTTTTTCAAAGATATCAAAATAGATTTTGGATGTGGGAATGAAAGTTATTTTATATTATACAATATAAGGAGAAATTGAAAAATGAATTCTTGGCTTTAGTGTAAGTAATAGATTGGATGAGATACTTCCTAGTGTTCTTAGTGGTATATGATACATTACTATATTAAGTATATCTATATTCATTAATGAAATAATATTGCAGTCATTTTGATGAATTAAATCAAATGAGTGAAAAATATTAACGATTCTAGTTTTAAAATTGATGAAAATCATTAAAAACTATCATTTATTTAATTCGTTATGTAAGATGTAATGGATTTGGATTTATAAATGTATTTGGGGCATGCGTTGGATGAATCAATATTTATTCATGTGTTATAAATTTATTATTTACTAAAAAAACTTGAATTTGTTTTTGTGTTATATATATATATATATATTGGTTCTATACTATTTTAGCAGACATGATTTTGATAATTCCAATTCAAACTCCCAAACACCCAAAACCACCCTATATTATACATACTTTGCATGTTAAGATGCTAGCACATCATGGGAGAGTGAAGGATCCTTATCAAATGCTGAATAAATAATATCATCCTATGGACACATCATGGAGGTTGGATAAAATTTCCACATATGAAATCATTATCATACAAATATAGAAATGAATACATTAATGTGGATCTTACAAAGTACTATACACATGTTCTATAATATTTTTTTTCTATTATTTACCTAAGGTGTCATATTTTATTCTTGGAGATCATTATATAAGGGTGTAAATAATTTCTTTATTATTATAATAATTTTTTAAATTATATTATAACCCTTCATGTAGTTGAATTCTCATTTTTATTTTTCTACTCCAGAAAAATTGACACTTTAGTTCTTCACATTGAATAATTCTTTTGTGCACTGAAAAAATATCATACAAGTAGTATAATATCCATTTCTACATCTACCAACCATTTTTTGTAGTTGAAATATCTCATGAGAAGCCAATGTCTTCTAAATAACCTAAAATCTCTAATGTGTAGGTAAATTAAATTTTTTGAATTAGATAATTTACATAGAAATATTTTCCTCTCTATATCTAGAATATAAATTCCATAATATATTAAAATATTTAATGTACTTATTCAAATATTCTATAATCCTTCGAAAATATCTTAAAAATAAATTGATAATGTATCATAGTAGTATTCTATATTCTACCACCACTTTACTTAATTTATTAGAATAACAAGACGTCATTCATAACATAATTATTATATTAGGTTAAAAAAATGGAAATTTATTTAATAGAATCTATGGAAAATGAAACACTGTCCCACAAAATGTCTATAGATTTTTGTTTGAGATATCTCTCTCAGAAACCTTCATGGTATATCATCTAAATAATTTTCATTAGGATTTTATAATTTTTAACAGCATAAATAATGATTTCTTCAAAAAACAATTTACAATATATATTAAATTGAAATATTATTGTACCTTCACTTAATTTATCATAGAACCATTCACATAGTTCACTCATCATAGTTATCAAAACTTCATCAATATCTAAATACAATACCACTTGACATCCATAACTCATCATCCAATAACATAGCTTCCAAATTCATCTACTCCTTAGTTTAAAAAATATAAGATAATATTACATTACTTTTGATGAATTGTTATGTAAGAAATAATAACTCATACATTTCTCAATGGATCTCTAAATATTTTTATATTTTTATCTTCATTTTCATGATAAAAATAATATTTCTAATTATGTATGGTTTTTTAATTTTTCATTATCTAACACATTGTAACAATCTAGTTATCCTCTTGATACCTAAAACATAATATCTTAGGCCTTTGATATCTACTAATATTCTCCATTTTCAGATACTGGAACCATTACTAGTAGATCATCCACCGAAGTGTTTCTATATTCCCATAACATATCATCAATAAATCAGATCATTTGTAACAATATATCATAAAATCATTCCACCTATTATTAAATCATTAATATAAGAGCATTAGAGATTAGGTCTTCATTTTCACCTATAAATAAAAAATATTCTAAAGAATAAAGGTCAAAATGAATAAAACATCATTATTACTTCCAATATATGATAACATTACTCAACCACTCTGGATTTCTTTTAAAAATATGTATAACTCTTATATATTCATCAAAATATCGTATTTATAAATCATAAGTGGCATGATAACACGTCATTAGATAAATAAATGTTTTTGAAAAAAGTTCATCCCTTTGTGCAATTTTTTGGATAGGATTTTGATTACATCCCCCTTAATCAAGAAATTTAACATTACTCACTCTTTTCATAATACCATTAATAGTATATTCACAAAATATAATGTAAGAATTTGTGTTCTTATGTCAACCGTTGTTAACATATTTCAAACAATTGTGGGATATCCCTAAAAATTATTATGTTAGAGGTGAATTCTTAATATAATATTCCAATCGTAATTACTCATAACATTCTCTTATCTTGTATTTGAATAACATATTAGAAATTAAATATGTTGTTGAGAGATTATAAAACATTGTATCTCTATTGGAAATGTTTTTTGATGAAATAATACTTACAATCAATTTTTTTGAATCCATAGTGTTGCGTAGTATTTTTAGATAGATAAATATCACCGAAATTTTTACAAGGGTTTTTCAATAATTTCTTGTCATTTACCATTAAGTCATATTTCAAAACATTCATCCACAAAATCTATATATAGTCTTTTGTGGAAGACACATACTCAAATTCACCAAAAATGTTTTCTTATTATTCCGTTTCACACAACTTTCTCCCAAAAAAGAACATTCACTTTAAAGTTGATTTCAAATCATTTTAGTTTCTAATATAGTCATCATTAATGAGACAAATCAAATTTAAAATTTCATTTATTATATAAATTGGAATATAATTTGATAATCTGTTTACATAACTAATAATACTTTTAGAAACTATCTTGTGTGATTCCTTTGAACCACTTTGATATTGATCACTCAATGTAATTGTGCACGGAATATCTAGTCATGAGTCTATAAGAAAAAGAGTTCTTTTGATCAACTTCATGACACCATAATAATCCACACATTACCTAGCATAATATTTTCTTAACATTAAACTAACTATAATGGGTGTGGTTACTTATGTTGAGTCTTTTATTCCAATACCCTTAAATAATTCAGTGGTATATATCTCACGTGGTTACAAGATGAAACTTACATTTTAATAATTTATATCCATAAAAGAATATTCAACTAATCAAAGAATGAAATATCAAAATACCCCAAAGTTTTTTAGTTATTTAGATATTACTAGATTCTTTAATCCAAAAATTTATTTCATTAACATGTACGTTTAAAATTATGGTACACATGAAGAAATACATATTATATAATTTTATTTTAGCATTTCCCTTAAGAAAAATTCCATTATTTCTAGAATCTATCATGTTTGGAATACTAAGATCATGGAGAATAATCTAACCCATAATATATTTTATTTAATATACACACCATATATCTATAACTATAATGTATAATAAATTTGGGTATCTCAATGAGAACTTCTTCATTATGATATCAATTTAATATAGAAGATATAAAATATATCTGATGAAGATTACAACCCCAAGGTGATACAACATAAAAAAAATCTTATAATTACAAGTCATCCAATGGGTGAAAAAATTGATTCATAATTGATACCATACACATTAGAATACCATTTGAAAACATACCTCACTTTGACGTTGAAATTTTATTGATTTTAATCAGTAGATTTCTGAACATCCACTTAATTCATATAACATTTTTCATTTAGATATAGTGACAAGATACAAGATATTATTTTACTCAATTTGATTTACCTTTCAATTCATCACATTTATCCACTCCTTCTGTTCAAATTCCTCTGAAACTAAATATTAAATAACCTATAAAACAATTTAAATTCTATTTTGATTCCATGAATTTACTCTATTTTTAAATTTGGTAACCTAATTTGAGATAATATTTTCTTTTTTCAAAAATTTATGTAATTTCTAAAACACTATACTTTTAATTATGATGTTACATTATACATTATAGTATTAATCATATCATTTATGACCATTATTGTGTTCATAATCATATTCCTTTTTATAATATTTTCTAGAAGTTATCATTTTATCTTTTGGTAAGTCATATAACTCTTTTATATCAACTATCTTTATGATGAACGTGTTTTTAGAAACTTTCAAATCATAGGAATCAACCCAATTATATTTGTATTTTTTCAAACACAGGTAGCTTCATTCATTGGATAGATAACCCATAAATAAACCATTGTCTTAATTTTCACTGACATTTACCAAATTTTTATTTATTACATTCATTAATTAAGGTCCCCTAATAAAATTATCTCACTATAGGTCCATTCTTTTACGATGTCTTAGGGAGTGATGCTTGATTCTGGGCCCAACATCCATCCATTTTAAGCATGAAAAATAGTTCAAACGTCCACCGTAAATATGAATTTTTATATTTTATATACCCATTATGAATTGTTATTAACTTATAAAATAAATAATGGTTTTCATTACATGAAACATTTCTATTAGAGAGTATAATGGGAACATTAATGATGTTTAATAACTTGCTTCAAGAGACAGGATTTAAATGAGTTACTCGAAAAATCCTTCATGTTTTCTTTTGTCAACCTTTTTATTAACACTCTATGTTACTTCTCGAGATCCCTTATAAATATCATAAAAATCCCCACAACGTTATATTTTTGTTTCATGAACATCATATTAATCATGGATAGGACCGAAAAGTTTATTTAGTTCTGAAAATCTATCAAGGATTATAAATTTATTGTTCCTAAATTGTCCCTAATATCTATAATATTGAATTATAATTGTGTTTGGACAATCCCATAAGGAATAATGAATCCCATTTATTTCTATCTATAATACCTAATACCCTACTATATTAGGTAAAAATCATTTTAGGAACTATGACACACTAATGTGACTTTATTAATAAATATATTTTACAGTTTAATATTTTAGTATCTGATTTTGATTTTAGCGTAATGAAATTATTTTTTAATTCATTATAATTATATTATATTAAATTTAAATTTTTGGTTTTTGTCAAAAAGATATATTTTTTGCTGAATAGTGGAAATACCATTTTTTTAAATAAGAAGCTTATGACATTAATATAAAGTATGGAAAAATTAAACTCATAAATCATTTAAATTAATTAAATTTGTATTTAAGTAAACAAATTATGAATTTTAAAATATTATTTGAACTTATAAATCCTATCTTAGACATTTTTTGTACCAATTAAAATGTTACATTAATAAGAAATATTTTGGTCTCTTCTTTGAGTCAAGTATTTAATGGTAATGTTTTGTTTAATTATGACTTTAATACCACATACCATTTATGTTTTTCATAATATATATTTATTTCATTAAAATAATTATCCAATATAATTTTATCTTAAATATATATTTGAATATTAAAATTTTAAATTAGTAATAACTACTTCTAAGTGATTAGGTGTGTTTATTTTAAAATAATCATTTCACTATTTTAGAAATTTTATTTAATAAAATTATATTCAAATTTGAAATTAGATGTTTTAAAATATATAAAGGGGTAATCAAAATTTTTCCATTAAAATGGTGTACTAACTATTATAATTATTACCAAGGTAAAAGTAAACATGGTAAAATAGAAATCTATAATACCCTAATTATTTTCCATGAAATAATTTTTTGAGTAATTTTTTAAACCAAACACAATATGAAATTATATTTTGTACATTTTTTTCTCCTTGAATATTGAATTGTAACTTTACATTATTTATAATGTATGTGTTACTCACAAAACTACCCTTCCCTTCACTTATAATATGGTAACACCTCCACAAATTAACGAATGAACAATAATTATAATTTATTCATGAAAATATAAAAAATTAATCCTCCTATAACCCTCTAAAAATTTATAAATCTTCTATTCAGCCTTAGTCGTCATAAGGACTTCCTTTTAATTGATAATTTCAAGGAAAATTCAAGTCCTGAAGTGATTATTATCAACTAAAAAGATTTTATTCAAAATTACCACATTTTATATTTACACTAGACGTTTTAATATAATTATATTTTTCCTTTATAAACTAAAATATAAAAATTTTAAGGTAATATTGATTGTCTATTCATTTATCCTATACATTAAGAATAATTAAATCATCTTTCATGCATACTTGAATACTACCACTACCAAGAGAAAAATATTCATTCTTCATCACTACCCATAATTGATGGTTCTGTGGAAGGTTTAATAAATAAATATTGAGTTTATGATATCATTATTGTCCTAGTATGAAAAAATAGAAAAAATATTAATTATATGATAGATTAACGATCATTGTAAATTTAATATTTTAAAAAAGGATATCTAAGGAGAAAATAATATATTCATATTACGTAATATTTTCATATAAATTAATAATAATTTTTCATAATTTCCAATTCTGATATGTTTAACTAATAAATATTATATATGATTATTATGATTCTATTAGAATTATATTATAACAAAACTACTTCAAAATCATTCATTAAATCAGGGTATTTTGATGTTTGGTTATGTTTGGCCACATATTGAAGAATACTATGACTTTATGTCATTAATGACTATGTAAAAATATTTTTAAATATAATATACTATATATGTAAAAAATTTGAATTTTTTGTTCTGGAGATTTCATATCAATATTTAATTTGTCAATTATGAAAATACAATTCGATCATCAAAAATCACTAAAGCACTGTTTTTGATGATTTCATATTTGAAAAAAAATAAACACTCATGGATGGAATATTAAAAAATAAAAGATAATTTTAAAATATTCGGATCAGTAACATTAATGATATATTACTAATGATCATGTGAATAATAAAAATTTAGACACTGATATTATAAAACTATTACATATAATTAAAATAATTATAAAATGACGTCTAAAATATGTATAATTAATTTAGACAAAGAATATTTATTTAGAATATAAATAAAAATGTATATTAGAAATTTTCTAAATTATGTATTTTAGATAACTATGCTTTTCATACAGGTTTTTAAAGTATGTAAGTGAATGTTAGTATAAAGGGATAGGGTTTTCTATCTCAAATTCCACTCATTGGGTCAGGTTTGTAATTATGAACCAAATTTAATGTATTTGGGGTATATAATTACAATTTGAGAAGTTATATAATGAAATTTCATTATTAATTGTCTATAATGTTCAATTTTATCACTACCCTTCAATATTATTTGATTTAATTCCTATATAATCCATAAGTGGTGTTATTGTTTATCAATTATCATTCATTGTAACTCATGTCATATTAACCACCAATTTTATATTGTTTGGTGCATAATTTTCCATGGAAGAAATTCAACCAAATTAGTTATGAAATTTATGTTATTGTAATTTCCATATTATTATACCTATCATATAATATATTAATTCATGAATTACTAAAACCATTGTAATGCTCAATCATTTGAATTGTGGAAATTCATACTATATTTTGATAACTAAATGATTGTGAAGTTACTTGGAAAATTCTTCCCTATATAGATACTAAAATGTGGGTGCATCTATGGCATCGATGTACCTAGGGGTAATCTCTTCAAAAATGGTTGGTTTAGCATTGAGTCAATCATCTCCCCAATGCACGATGAGTGGGACCAAGATTTCACACTTGATTAGAAACTCTCTTTGTGAATGCTAGAGAATATTCACTCTCTCTTAGTGAACCTTAATGAAAGATTTTTTCTTCCATTTCTGTGGTCCCCTATAGCTGAAAATCTTGAACCCAATTAAAATACTCCATGGATAACATAACACAATAAATGTTCCATCACAACTACATTTTTTGGATAAGGGTACTTTATATTACTTCAATAAATACCCAATAACTATTATGTTTATTAAGGGATATTCTCCTAGTAATTTACATAATTTCATTCAATGGGGAAGTATTTATATTAAATATTTTTTATTATATGTATTGATTTGTTTTTATTTATCCATATGTTTCTTAAGGAATTGTTTGAAAATTCTTCTTAATTGTTATATCGAATGGTTTAGATATAATAATGTGAAATATGGGGACCAAAATTATATATCCCCTTGATGAATGATTAGGTTTCATGAGACAAAAATAGAGTGTGATTTTGTGTATACATATTCCCATACCAATATAGTATCATTGTATAAGGTCGTGGTAGAATGTTTTGGTATCGACCATAATTCTTTCTATTAGTAAGAGATAAATTATTATTGTTATCCATGATTTAATTTATTTTCAGGTATATTTTAGAAAACAACCTCTATGGATTATGGATTCATGTTTTTTATTTATTAATATGATAACAATTATTCCATGTTTACGTATTGATCAATTCATATGTATATTATTCCTTACTAATCATCTCAGATCTTTCGTATTTGTTTTCCTTTCCCCAAGAAACCTAAAATAAAACAATGTGGAAATTTTGAGGATATGATGGATGGAATAATAATTTTATTCTAATATGTTCATCTTATATTTTGTTTTTACAAATTTAATTTTTTTATGTATCTAATATTCCCATACTACTATATAGTTTGTCCTAAATGAACTCTTGTATCCTTTAATAAAAATTTAATATTACTATTGGTTCCATGTTTTTGGTTTGTACAATATCTCATTCGTTATCAATGAAGGTTTAGTAGAAACGTTGGGGAGTAGAGTTAACATGATAGATAGCTCAATTTTAATGAAAAACCCTCATGATTTCTAAGGAACACACTAAATGATGTAAGATTAATTTAAATATAAAATTCAAAATTATGAGAAAATTATGTGTATTCCACTGTAGAAATATGTAATGTAAAGGGAAAATTTTTAACTGTATCAAAACCCATTTTCAATGTAGGTACATCCCCACTCAATAGGTAAATAATGTTTTAGTTGAGGCTATTTAGTTTATAAATATTTTAGGTGAATTGACCATGGATATAAAAAATAATACCCCCCATATAGTGAGTCCTATTAATCTATAATATTGTGTAACTATTTTACTCCACTTCATATAACAACATCAAGAATTTAGTGAAACATATAATCACTTGGAAGCTGAATACTGGATCTATTCTATAGATATGATCTTTTTCACTTTGGGAAGGAGTGATAATGAAATATTTATCATTGAATTCAATGGTATGAGGGGCCATGCGAACCAATGGTGTTTTCTAATTCAAAAAACTATTATGAATATTATATAATGTGTATATAATGGAGAAAATTTAATTATGTATTCTTAGAAAAATACTTTCCTTATGAGAATGGATTGGAAATATAAATATTGTTCCTAAATATTAGAAAAAATGAGGGGGATAATTTTGTGGAATATGTTGAAAACCTTATAATTCTAATTCATATTGTTGAATAATATTTACATAGACCAGAAATTAAGATTAATAATTTTTTGAGGGGTTCAAGATAATACTTCAAAGAGAGTCGGTCTATTAGACATTTACAACATATGTGGACTCAAGCTTCATTATGATAGAATATGGGTTACCTTATATATATGTATTTAAGGAACATTGAGAGAAAAATAGGCCAACTAAGCATCATGGGAGTAATAATACCATAAAGGGGGATCAATGAAGAATGGTACATAGCACATGTGACATTTTTTGGAACAAACACCATGGGGATTACAGGAAGAGATATTAGTTTGTAACAAGTATAGATAAAAGTTACATAAATCTCATGAATGCAATGACAATGATATATTTATTTATGTTCAAAAATTTAATGATAAGGATATATAAAATTATAAAAAACAATGCCAATAATTTTATGTGAATTTAGTTATTAAAATTATAAGGAAGAAAGGAAAAGTTTATTTGTTTACCACAATTGAATTTAATGTTTCTAATGGTGTGGTTGAAGGTAAATTTATCGTAGAATCCAAATAAACTAATATATTATTTGATTATATAATTTTATACACTTTTATATATTCCTATTTTCCAAAACATTAAATATTTTTAAATCATCCTAGTAAGGGAGTTATCAATTAGGTCACCAAGTGAGAATCTTATTTCAGTAAAGATGTATCAGGAAATTTCAATTATGATTCATGCATGTATCGTGTTATCAAACTTATCTATTATGCATATGGGTTAATTCTATATGATCTATATATGGAATTTAATGTCATTGTATAAGGATAAAAATTTGTTCCCCAGTGAAGAATATTATGATTCATAACAGTGAGGTAAAATCTCTTGTCCTTAGAGGGGAGGCTTCATCATCTAAATCATGTCGGGATCCGACCCAAATTATTCTCCTTAATGAAATTATTATAATATAGGAAGATAAAATGAGATATATGGATATGGAATATATCCTAAGAATAGAATATGAAACCATAGAACAAAAATTCATTCATGTTTTTAAAAAATAATCACCTAGTTATCCACCAGAGCACGAAGATAAATTATCCAATGCACAAATTCATAATGAAAAGAATATATCTTCAAATCCAAATATAATGTCACAAATGAAGTTAGTTTAGTTTGATACATAGTCATTGGATTCATCTGATAATGTATTTATATTCCCTAGTGATTTTGTTGGGGAATATTTTAATCAAGAAAATGAAATATGGGTTTGTGAAATTGTGAATCGGTTATCGGGAGATATGTGAATTTAATATAATGAATAAGTAACCCCTACAACACAATAATTAATTATGTGTTCAACTTAATGAATACTAATACATTTCAAAGACTAGTATCCAGTCACCTTATCATAAGTTAAGGGTAAGGATGGATGATTTACCAAAGATGGTATTTCAAACAAGGTAAGAAAATTATATGTTTATGGTAATTACGTTTGGATTGACTAATGTACCTCCAATATTTAAAGATAAAATGATTAATGTATTTAAGGATTATTGTGATACTTTTTTATGGTATTCAATGATGATATCGTAATATAATCTATAGATATGAAGATACTAAGGGCCATTGGTAAATAATTCAGGAGGCCCTCAGAAAAAAATTTATTGTGTGGGAAATAATTAGCATAAATTTCTGCTCAATAGAGTTTATTTCCAAGGAAATATTTTCTCCATTGATGGAATATATATTCTCCCTTAAAAGAAAATTTTATTCAAATAATTAACTACAATAATGAACATAACCTTTATTAAGCTTTCATGGGTATAGTAGGATAATTTTTGTAGTATGTATATGATTAATCCTAATGGACAACCCATTAAAACAGTTGAAATGTGATGGAGTTAAATTCAATTCGTAAATGGTATGAGATGAATGTTTTGAAGAGATAAATAAAAGAATTTTTAATGAATCTATATTAACCATACCATCATGTAAATAATTATTTTTAATATATATTGATGCATTAAAGAAAGGATGTGGTTGTGTATTTATATATAATGATACATTGATTTCATATGAGTTAAAGAAATTTCAAATACATGAATAGAACTATCGAAGTCATGAAATTATACAAGACTTGTACTATCTTCTTTCGAAATAATCATACATTACCTCTATGGTAAAATGTGTAATATATATAAGGAAAGAAATATTTTTATGTATATATTATTTTAGAAGGAGATTAACATGAGAAAAAACTGAATGGAACTACTTATGGACAATGATTTGTAGGCACACTACCATGCTATAAAGGAAAATAAGGTGGCTAATTCATTTAATAATAGTGTACAAGGAGTTAGGACCGTGATATTGTTTAAAAAGGTTCTCATCTATATAGATGTAGTAAAAAAATTTATATGATGTTTCTTACCAAAGGGGATCCACTTTTAGTTTTCCAAAAAAAATATTAACCATTTTTACTAGAAAATATAGAGAAGTCATAGAGGGATGAAAGTTACCAAAAAAGAAATATTTCTATAATAAATAATAGAAAATAAAATTTAATTTATAGGTAGAGGTGGAGTGTTGATCATTGGAAAGAGGTTATGTTTTGTATCCATAATTGATTAAAATAGAGAACTCATAGATGTAGCATATAGCTGAAATTTCACTATACTATCTGGTAGTAAAAATATCTATAGGGATTTAAGAGAAAATTTATTGTGAGATGGTATGAAAATGAAAATTGAGAAATATGTGTCCATATTATTTTTTTCACTAGGTAAAGGCTAAAATATAATATCCTAATGGATTCATGGGAACTCTACCTATACATATATGTAAGTATTAAGAATTATTATTTGAAATTGTAAAAATATTCCAGAAGACTCCAGGAAACAAATGTCTTATTTAGCTTACCATAGTTCTTCTTAAAAAGGCTTTCATTTTTATAAAAATGATAAGATATACCCCCTGATAAATATTTCATTCTCTATATAATTTAAATTATATAGATTCAAGGGGAAACACGATCAATTGGGACTGATCATGACCCTCATTTCACATAAACATTCTTAATGTGTCTTCAAAGTTATCATGACAATGAGATACATTTATGCACTGCCTATCATTCTCAGGCTAATGGGTAATCCAAGATCAATATATAGATTTCAGAATAAATATTGATATTAGGTTATCATTACATCAAAGATATGTTTGATCAATATCTATCTTTTGTGGACTGTTTATATAATAACATATTCAATTTGAGAGTCGATATAGAAACATATGATTAGTTATATGGGAAGAGGTATTATACATCAGCATTGGGGGAATATTTTAGAGAAAGATAGCTAGTTAGACCAAAGAATCTAAACGAAATGAATATTATTTTATTGATTATTCATGACTCCATTAAAGTATACTAGAGTATATAATATATATATATTTATAATCAATGAAAGACAAGGAATTATATGTTGGTGATCTTATATTATTTATATATTGATAATGGAAATGAGTTGTAGTATTTTTTATAACGGGGAATTTAAGCCATAAGTGCCTTGGGGATTCTGAAATACTAAAAAAAAATTATATTTTTATCATACTGATTATCTATTCATAAAAAAACATTATAAAGTATAAAACAACATTCATGCTTCATTACCAAGGAAATATATTCCAGATCCAATGCATGTTCTCACAAATGAGGTAATATAATTGTATCTTATCTACTATTGTAATGTATAGTATGTATAGACTCTTTACAGTAGATAGAAACTGTTGCAGAATCTGAAAACATGAATGGTGAATGTTATTTGGAGAAATCATAAACTATATGAGGTATACTCAGATATTAATGATTCTATGATAATGTAATATCGACATTTATTCAACAACTAATATATACCCTAATTTCAAGGATTAATGTGTTTAAATTGGAAGCTTGTAATAAATGAGACATAATTGTAGAAGGTAGACACCATATACTAAATTATTACACTTTAAAGAGGATTTATTAATTAGTATACTTAAATATTTATTTTTTAATTATTATAATATTATATTTAAAATATAAAATTTATATTTGAATTCACCATAAATATATTATCATAAGGTGATATTTTTGGTTTTTTCAATAAATATTTATTTTATGTAAATAGGGTAAATAATATTTTTGTTGAAATTTTAATTCTTATAACATCACATAGATGTATAGATATACTAAAACTCCAAAAAATATGATATGTATTTGAGGATGAAAATTTCTCATTTTAAAATACTCTTTGAACTTATAAATCCTGTGTTAAATATTATTTGAACTTACTAACGTGTTACTCTAAAAAATTTTATTTTTGATCTCTTCATTGAATCAACTATCTTCAATGTGAGACTCTATTTTGGATTTCAATGAAAGCCTCATAAATTTTATTTATTTTATATTAAATTACTTTATTTTCTTAATATTAGGGTCCAATATAATTTTATCTTATAGATAAATTTAATTCATTAAAACATTATTTCTAAAAAATAATTAGGGGTTTAAGTGTGTTTATTTTAAAATTCTATTTCACACATTTAGAAAATATATTTCAAAAAATTATATTATAATATTAAATTATAAGAAAAAAAATTGTATAAAAGTGTAAAAATTAATTTTTTCATTAAAATTGATTATTAATATTAAAAATTAAATATGAATGTTAATGTACATTAGAGAAAATTTAAAAAGTGGAAATAAAAATCATTAAAGTATATAATGCTTTCTAAAAATGGATTGGTTAAGGTGTGTTTATACCCAGTCATTGTTTTCATTACTATTTTCCATTATTTTCCTTTGACCCTTGAATAATAACTTTATATTATTGAAATTGTATGTGTTACTTCGGAAACTACCCTTCCTTCCACATATCAAAGGGTAAAACTTCCACCACTTCAAGACTCACCTTCACTTCTTATTTATACATTAAAATCTAACAATATTTTTCTCCCATAACTATCTCCAACATTAAAATATATTTGGAACCAATATTTAAAATAATCCATTCGTTTTAAAGGAGAATTCTAAGGAAAATTCTATTTCCTAACATGACTACTATCATTTAATTTGATTTATGAATTCTTTGAAAAATTCTATTATCTCACATGACTATTATCATTTAATTAACTTTATGTATAAATTTTATTCACAAAGATTTGTCCAATCCACACTAATATAAAATAATTAGTGTAATTTTTATATTTAATGTTACTATATTATGTGTTTTATCATTGTTTGTCCAACTATCCCATCCATTAATAGTATTTAAATTGTCATTAATGCGTATGGGCATACTACCTCCCCCACGATAAAAAAATTTATTTTCATCACCACTGGTAAATGGAAGTTCCTAGATTAGATTAATGATGAAATATGGTGTTTATTAAATCATTAATGATATATTATTTAAAAAATTAGTACATATTAATAACATGATCAATAATGATCATCATTAATTAAATCATTTAAAACAAACATACTAAGTGGAAATAATTTATTAAAAATATGTAATATTTTCATAGAAATGAAATATTCTCCTATATACATTATAATTATAATATATCCCACTAATAATCACCAAATAAGATCATTATTCTTTAGCTATAATGATATTACAACCAAATGAACCTCATAATAATTCATTAAATCGATGTATATTCATGTTTTCTTCGGTTTAACGACATAAATGAACAATATTATGAATTTATATCATGAATGAATATAAGAGAATATTTAATTATATAGTATAATATATATTTATAAATAATTATTTTTTTAATTTATAGAATTTACGTAATTTTTTAATTCATCAATTAGGAAAACATCATTCGATCGTCAAGAATCACCAAAACATTTGCCGCCTTGATTTCATCTTAATGGATAAATACTAAAACAATCATGAATAGAACATTATAAATAATAAATAATTTCTAAAAATACCCAAAAATAAATTTATTTTCCATATAATTATTAAATTTGGAAGAATAATGGATATATACACCACTCTTTTGAAACAAATACAAATGATCCAAACTATAAACACTTGACACTAATAATAACAAGAATTCATAAAGAAAATGATTATTTATGAGAATATAAATATAAATATACATGATTATGTTTATGAAGTAATTGAATATGATTTAAATTTTTGAGATACATGATATTAATTAATTTTTAGGGATGTTAGGACAATAATTAAGAGTTTTCCATCTTAAATTAAACTTTTTAGGTAATGTTTTCTACTACGCACCAAAATTATAGAAGTTTTTTATATAATAACTATTTGACATGTTATATCATGAAACTAAATTTTTCATATTTTTTATTCATAAATCTAAAGACCTTTATTTCTATTTGTTTTGATTGAATTTCAACACAATCCAGAAGTTTTTTGTTTCCATCTCAATTATCATTTTTTGGTACTCGTGTTACATTCCCCTCCTTTTTCTATTTTTTCGTGCATATATTACCTTGGAATTTTTTTCTCCAAATTAGTCATTAAGTTTATGGGATTTATAATTCAATAGAGTTATCCTTCTCTTATATTCTTTATCTTCAATAGTTACCAAAAGTTTTGTTAAGCACAATCTTTTCTGTGGTGAAAGCAACCATCATAGGTTTTAGTAATGTAATAGTGTGTGTTATTTTCAAGAAATTAAATCCATATATAGATACTAAAAAATATATCTTTTTATGTCATATATTTACCTAATAAAAATCAATATCAAAAGGGTTGGTCAAGCATTGACTCAAACATCACCCTAGTGCAAGACATGTTTGTCTAACACTACACACCTATCTAGAAACACATAAGGGATGTGATTTTGAATGTTCATATTATCATATGGAATCATGATGAAAAAATTTTCTAACATTTTACTTGTTCTCCTACCAATGTAATCTATCAAAGACAATTACTATCTTACATGTATATCCCAACACATTAAAAGTACCCTCACCACTATATTTCATTGAAATGTGTACTTTCTGTTACTTTGTAGAATACAACATTGCTTCTACATTAATTAAATGATTTTTTCTTTTTGAGCCAAATTACTCAATTGGATGGGGTGTTATTTTTTTCATTTATTATTCATTATATGGATATACATGTTTTTATTTAGAAAAATATTCCTCAGGGAATCATTTGAAAAGACATGATGAATCTTATTGTGAATGCATTGGACAGAACCCATAGATATGTGAGGCTTGAAATTATATTTCCACAAGATTCATAAATAGGTCTCGCGAGGAATAAATTTTGGGTTTATACCACATCCCATATCAATAGAGTGTCTTGGAAAAAGGCCTTGATAACATGATTTGGTGTCCGAAATTATAATGGCACAGACCTCTGTGGTCTATTATTTTGTCAAAATCTACTGTTTGGGGTGTTCTGGGAGGCAACCGTAGCACATTTCAAGAGTTTTACAAATTTATAGTTTTTTCATTGGTGAGTTAGGTGTCGATGAGTCATGTCAGTAGCGTAGCATCAGTAGGTTGATGTTAGTATCTCAATGTTAGTAGATCACATCGGTAGCTTAGCGTTAGTGACTCAGGGTGTCAGTAGGTCAGGGCATTCGTAGGTCGTCACGTAGGTGACTCAAGGCATCATTGACTTAGGGTTTTGGTAGGTTATTGTGTCAGTAGGTCAAGGTGTTAGTAGGTCATCACATTATTAGAATAGGCATCAGTGACTCATGTCGGTGACACATACATCGGTGAGTCATTTTCCAACCTTTTAGAGTTTTCCAGTTCATTTCCCTTTTTATGTTATATGACTTAAATTCCATATTTAATGAGTTTTTGGGACATTTCAAATGTTATTTATCTTCTAAATATCTGACACATCCTTTGACCACTAAACTGTGTTGTCTTGATCAGGATCTGGATATAATGGCCTTTTAATATATTTCCCCGTAGATTTAGGATCTGACCTTTCTAAATTTGAGATCCTCTCTTCCTTTGTACCATTCCATTTTCTATTATTGCTCCAAGTACATTTCTTCCCTAAGGAGTCATGTCCCTGGGCTATATAAGTCTGTTGGGTTCTTCCCTTGGAGTCTTTCCTACAACTCGTGTGACCCCCTGTTTTGGTGTAACATTTTGTGGGACCATCACCTAGAACATCTAGAGACTATTAATGTATGAATGTATGTTAGATTGATTTCTTTATCCTTTACTTTATTCCTAGTTTTACTTTAGTTTTTGTTTTTATGGTTGCTTTTCCTTTTAATATTTGTAGTGATTAGTAGAATCCCAAGTGGGGATGAAATAAATTAAAAAATAATTTTGTAATGCAAAATGATAAATGATTAAATTAATTGTCTAGGGGTATGTTTAGAGTTTTGTCCTGTAGTGAAACAGTTTTCTTCTATTGAATTAGAAAGTATCCATCATTCGTTCAGATACATGCATTTAAAGGCAAAAGAAAGGGATCTTTGTGTAGGGTGGTTGTTTGTTTTGAAAACTCATAGGTTGGGATGAGTGTTTGGTACACACAGACACACACACGCACGCATATATATATATATATATATACATGTTGTTACTTATGACTTCTATATGCACCCCACTCATGTTTAGTACTGAATTCTGAACACCCCCACTGTTAAGGGGGAGTGTGTCCTTTCCCAACATCTTGGTAGGAGGATGTATGGACGGATATTGGCTCTTCTCTGCTCCCTCTTCTAGGAATTTTATTGTAGAGACCCAAGCTTGACGTACATGGACATTACATTACTTTTTCTAAATACATAATACATAACAAAAAAAGACACCCAAGGACCGTAATAGTTTATTATCTTTGGAAACTCAGAACATAATCGTCTTATCATGGTGAAGGATCTTCAACATCTCCCATAAACATCTGACACTTTTTTTCTTACCTAAAACATTTCTTTATATCCTGGGGAAAAGAAAACATATAAATGGTGAGTTCAAATGCTCAGTAAGGGTAATCATGGAGAAAATAAAACAATCCATTTACATTTGAACATAAAAACATGAACATAATGTTTAAACATCAAAATCACGAGCAAAGACATAAATCATGGCAGTAAATATGTAATAGATCATAATGGAACATCAATCAGGAAAAAATAGAATGGTAATAAAACATGTAATTATGGAAAACCATTAATCACGTGATATGATTTCCATAATATCCAAGGCATTTTTTCCAAGACCATCATAGTGGACGAAGTCCATTACTGAACCGAGTTCACTCCTTATTCCAGTCATGTATCACTGAACTAGATTAACTTTCCATTCTATCCATGTCTATATCATGAGATATAAATCTTTACCCAATGAATTTGAGGGAGATATAGGTCCCACCCATATCATAATGAAATCATTCTTTCGTGTGCCACAAAATAGACATACTTCGTTCATAATAACCCAATGAATAAAATGAGTTTCATAAATATCATCCCATCATAAAATAATCCTTATAAAACAAATGGATATCATTTAATAATAAGATAAATAAAACCGTATAAATAATATAGACATTATACTTGAAACATAAACATACTAAATAATGTCATCTTAGATGGAAAATAGTTTGATAAAACACATGAAATGAATTCTTGAGGAAAATATCCTCTCCTCTTCAAAATCATTTTCTTATCACAAAATGCCATGAAATTTTAAAATAAAAGTATTTTGTTGAAAATAATTATGAAATATTGTAGAGGAATCTTCATGAAAATAGGGCGTTATGAAACTGTAAAAATCCGTTCATGCCGTAAAAGTTAAAAAAACATTCTCCTTGTACTTTTTCAAGAAAAGTCAAAAAAATACCTCATATGGTAAAAAAGAGAAAGATTACTTCCATACCTTGTAGTAAAAGTACAAAAAGGGTAAAAATTACTTTAATGATAAATGGATGAATAGAAAACATTTTATGAAATCAATTTGAGAAAACATGGTCAAGGATGATAAAAATAACCCTAATAAATACTTACGAATAAACAATCTCGAATAAGAACGAGATTGGAATAATTATCCCTTACCTTTTGTCCAATTTATTACATATTTATATGAGACTCCTCTATAGTGGGTTTACGCATATTATCAACTTGTAACAGAACCATAATAATATTTATGATATCATATTTGATTAACTTATGACTTTATATTACCCGTTCATTTGTCAATTCCATGTTAAAACCGCGTTTTGGGTAAAATAGTTTCATTTATCATATGTGTTTGGAATTCTTTTTATTGATATTATTATTACTTATATCAAGATTTAATTACTTTAATAATGTAAAAAATGTTTTATATATCATATATATGCATTATATATATTTATAATATATAGATAAATGAAATGATATACACTGTTCGTAGAGACGATAGACCGTACGTACGCATGAACGCTATTTTCATTTCCTTATTGAATTGAATGGAAGTAAGTAGATGAAATATATATATATATATATATATATATAAATCCAATATAATTATTATGTCATATATTTCATGATTATTCATTATATATATACATTATAATCATTCTTGAATAGTTAACATGGAGAATGAATCATATCGCGTCGTGGAGACGGGAATCCGTACGTACGCACGAGCAATGGTATCGTTCCCATAATTATTGAATGGTATTGGATTTCATGATATAATATCTTAGAATTAGTATCATGTTATAATAATCATATATAGTTATTATTTACACCATTATTCCCATCCAAGTAAGGTGGTGGTGGAAAAAAGATTACACCACGGCGTGGAGAAGATATTCCGTACGTACACACGCGCGATGTTTTCATTTTCCGTAGGATGAATAAATGGTGAAATATGTTTGGATAATATTTATAATAACACATCAGTATATTAGTTATACTGGTGTTATTAATTTATTATGAAACAACAAAATAGGAGTAAATAGAAGAAGAATTGAATTTGAATGAATCAGTAAAGGATATTGCCTCTTCTTCGACGCGCCTCTTCTAAACCTCCTCCTAGGGCACTAAAGATGGTATTTGAAGATGACTGAGACCTCTAGTATGTTTCAAGGGAAGCGGATAAGAGAACTGGGTAGTTTTGGACGACCTTGAAGGCTCAAAATGTTGTGAGGAGGAGAGGGAGGAGGTTCCCTTTTATAAGAGAGGAGAGGGGCACTTTTGGAAACATCTAAAATATTAATTTATAATAAACTAAAACCCCACTTAAAAACCTCCCAAAATGACTCAAATCAGAATATTAGATGATATAGGGTTGTAATCACATCAACAAATAAAATTTAGACTTGTTGGGAATTTATTTTAAACCTTATCAACTTGATTTATCCTTATTTAATCAATTTAATTTTTTTTGTGGTAATATTCTAAGTTTTAAATTGTTATGAATACTTACTTATGTGTTGTTAATTGTCCATAATTTAATACTTTATGACATTTTTTTACCATATAAATTTCAATTTATAATTTCTATATTTTTCTGTGAATTTTAAACAATTTAATAATATAAAATTTCAATAGAGTCAATTTAGACACTATTCATTTCATTGAAATTAAATAAAATCCACACAGAAGATATGTTCGAAAAAAATTAATATATTTATAACATGTCATGTTTATCTATAAAATTTGTGGACCAAATTAAATATTTCATATAATATTTATTGTAATATTTTTAAAACAATTTATTTGAAATTACTCTTAATAAAATAATTATTACATCATTTTTTTGTAATTATTTAATATACTTATTTTTTACTAAAAGTTAAAAATAAAATACAATTATATAGATAAATCTAATATCTTCTATAATAATACTTTTACACGAAATTATTATCTTAAAACAACAATATTTCAATTGTTATATTTATTAAATTATATGGGTGACAACTTTGATATCATTTAAAATAAAATAATATAAGTGTGATAATCGCTTTTATAAGGATCTAAATGGTCAAATATTATAAAATTGTATGATTATGGTTTACATATTCACGACCAATAAGTTTTAGTTATGTTTTTGTGCCTTTTATGGTCATTATTAGTTTAATAAAAATGGTATTGTTGATTTTTCACTAAATAAACAATTTCTTCCTCACTATTGTGTCACCATTAATGATAATCATTTAATCCCTAAAAATTATAAATAAATTCAAATGATGTAGATAATTTTATTATATTTCTTGTGACTATTTATGTTCCATTTTTTATAGAGTTTATCAATAAATTAAAATTATTACACTTATCAGATATAAGACAATGACATTTGTCACTTTAATTGGTTTTAATAATAATTACATCATTTTTAGGGTCAAAAGTCCATGAAACGACTATATTTCGACCTTTATGTGATATGGGTGGACTTTTATTTATACAATAGAATTTTTTAAGCTATTAGGGTAATTTTATAATGTTAATTTTACCCTTAATTACTCGATTTACCATTAACTGTAGTAAATAAAAATTACCGTAGTTACTATTTATAATGTCTAAAAATAAGAAGTAGCCTAATAACATAATTTTTACCTAATAATTCCAAATATGGAATCCATTTCTCCAAATTCAAAACACATAAGTTTCAGTTTTTAATTTAAAATTAATCCTACTGTTGAGAAAATGGGTTTTAAAAGATAAAACACTGCAAAATATTGAAATGTTTTTAACTATGAATTCAATGTAAAATTAATGATAACTACTTAAATTATATAAAATGGTAAAAATATATTCTATTTATACTTTAAAACCATTCAATATAATAATTTAACCATATAAATTATCTTGATGAAAACAATTTATAATTAATATTTAGTGTATTTTTATTATTCATCAAAATATGAAAGTTTACAGAAAAATATTAAAAAATTATACAATGTAAATTTTTATATAATTATTGCAATTAATAAGTTTATTTTATCAAATTGAACTCATAAATGTGTAAAAAACTAGATTTAATGTAGGTGCTCCATCAAAAGGTGGAAAACTGCATTTTTTTAAAAATAATTATTTTACCTGAAAATTTTATTTTTTTCTCATACCATGTTCTAGAATATGTATAAGATGAATGATAATTTTATCAAATTTAAAATGCGGTTAATAATATTCATAATGTCTATTTCATAAGAACAATATATCGTTCTTTAGAGAAACACGGTATAGCTTACAACAAACGCTATTGAGGAAGGTTGTTCTTGCGTGCAACAAAAGCCAAGAATAGTATTTGCGTATACTACAAGATAATATGGTGTTGCGTATAGCGCAAGCTAATCATGGTGCATCGTACAACACAATACATCAACGAAATTAAAAATAATATTTCTCATAAGATCAAGGGGTGTAACATTCTACCCCTTAAAATGAATTTTGCCCTCGAAATTTGTCGGGGTTATAAATGGTTTATTATTTGAATGTTTATTTCATAGAAACCCACATCGTAAAAAGTAATAATAAAACATTATTTTAAAAAGGAATGTTAGAAACATAATGTAAACCCAAAGTAACTCATCACTGGGTTTCCACATAAGAGAATATAGGAGAAAATATGGATATAGAAGAGAAATCTAACCATCAGGTTCTGATAGAGAGTGGTAGAGAACCTGGATATGAAAAATCCAATGATCACAAAGCCATAAATTTGGGATTATCTAAGATACCATCTGATTCATAGGATATGAGGGTACTAGGACAATGTTTTTGGTATTCAAGATCATTTTCCATAAATTTGAAAATTTTGAATTAGAATATATACTTACTTGATTTTGGTAAAATATCACCGTTGGTCTTTCCTTGAACAATTTACACTTCATATCATAAAGAAATGAAGTATAATGTTTCATTCGTGAAGTGTTAGCAGATCATGTGACAGAATGATGGGTCATTCCATCTGTCTCAAACAAATGTTTTACAAAAGATATTAAATATACATATGTCCATTTCTGGTGAGGTTATTCATATATGGTTCCAAAAATGGACTTTTACTTCATCTATCATATCTCTAAATAAATTAAAACTAATTTCTACTAACTAGGGACTTCATATAGGCCAGTGGAAGGTGATAAAGTCCTATCACACTTCGGTTGTAGGTTCGATTCCCACATCCCTGTCCGATGCGACAGGATGTCCACATCCTATGGGTTGTTCTTTTTTTAAACAATACTATTATAACATTTTAGAAATAATATCAAAAAGTTCTATCCTTAAACAGTAATATCTGATGTCTAACTTAATTAAGGCTTATCAAAAATACTTGTGTCCAAACTCACAGTATAAAGATAAATATTGATAGAGAAGTCATCTACCAAGCATGTAAATACCATCATTTATCCCCCATATATCATAAGATATATCTTTTTGGTCACATTAAAAACATGCGAATACCTTAATCATGTATTAATTAGAAAAATTAATTACCATAGAACCTTATCAAAAACATTAATTCTATCAAAAGTAAACTCTTTCAACATACTCAAATCCCAAAATTTTTATATACTCAAAAAATGTTGTCACTTTGTCCTTATATCAGTCATGAGATTATTAATACTATCAAACATATTATTTTCTTTATATCCATTCATTATGCGGATATCATCTTCTTTCCAAAAATATCTGAATAACCTTTCATGGTTATCGGTACCATTAAACATATACTTTCAAATACTTTAGGAAAAAATAGTGTAACAATCCTTAGATGTTTCTTTATTCCATAGTACCATTAAATTACATATACAACATAACTCTTGATAAAAATAAAATAATTCCACTAATTTATTAAACAAATTACCGAGAATCATCATTCAATTCCTCAACACTTCTTTCATCTCATATATCATTTTTAGTCTCTTCATCATCATCAACATAAATACTACCCATACGACAATTCTGATTCCCTTCATGAGATTTTTCCTTAGGTCATTGGTTTTCATAATTCCCTTACATTCCACATTTAAAACATTTTACTATTGTTTATGTCTTAGGAATCCCATTATCCTTGTCTATAGTGTTAACTGAACCCTTTCCTATGCTATTACTGGCTTGATGTCCTTATTTTCTACACCCAAAGTATCTTCTAGTTCATTTGAAAAATTATCCTTGATGTCTCTTCCCACATGGTTTACATGAGTATAATTGAACTTTATTTCCTCTATGATCATTAAAAAACTTCGTCTTTCTCTTATTAGCAGAGTCAGCAAACTTACCAAATTTGATTTTATTGATCATATTATGAGATTATTGATTAGTCATAATAACAATGTTTCACCTTCCAAATCATGTTTCATTTTCTTGATCATTAGGAATATCATTACATTGTCCATCATATTCTCCATTAACATGAATCTTCTGGTTTCCATCCATTTTCTAAAACCCAAAAAGAATAGTGTGAGAGGAAAAAATCACACTATAAAACAACATAATCATGGGGAGTACATTCAATTTCTAACATCTTTGGATTAATCATAGGTTATTCATGATCGTTATAATAATTCTAGGATTGTAACCAATACTTATACTTAAGCTTAAGGACATACATAGACATACCTTAGAAATATATCTAGGGATATCACTAAAGTTTTTGCATCCTAAATTCTAAAGGTAAACTAAACCTTTCCTCTGAAACCAACTGTAGAGACCCAAGATTGACGAACATGGAAATTACATTACTTTTTAGAAATACATAATACATAACAAAAATAGACACCCAAGGACCATAAAATTTTATTGTCTTTGGAAACTTGGAACATAATATTCTAATCATGGTGAAAGATCTTCAATATCTTCCACTTTTGTTTTCTTAAGTAAAACCATTATTTTTATCCTGGGGAAAAGAAAACATATAAAGGGTGAGCTTAAATTCTCAGTAAATGTAATCATGGTGAAAATAAAACAATCCATATACATTTGAACTTAAAAACATGAACATAATGTTTAAACATCAAAATCTTGAGGAATGACATAAAACATGGCAGTACGTAAGAAATAGGTCAATATGGAACATCAATAATGATAAAATAGCATGGGAATAAAACATGTAATTGTGGAAAACCATTAAGAACATGATATTATTTCCATAGTATCCAAGTAATTGTTTCCAAGACCATCATAGTGGACAAAGCCCATTACTGAATCGAGTTCACTCCTCGTTCCAGTCCTATTTCACTGATCCGGATTAACGTGTCGTTCCAGCCATGTCAATATCATGAGATATAAATATTTACCCAATGCATTATAGGGAGATATAGGTATCACCAATTTCATAATGAAATCATTCTTTCATGTTCTACAAAATAAATATACATCATTCATAATTACCCAAGGAATAAAATCGGTTTCATAAAAATCATTCCATCATAACATAATCCATATAAAAAAATAGATATCATTTCATCATAAGAAAAATAAAACCATGTAAATAATTGAGACATTATACTTGAAACATAAACATACTAAATAATGTCATATTAGAAGTAAAATAGTTTTTATAAAACACCTGAAATGAATTCTTGAAGAAAATATCCTCTCTTCTTCAAAAACATTTTATTTTCACAAAATGACATGCAATTTTAAAAGAAAAGTATTCTGTTAAAAATAATTATGGAATCTTGTAGTGGAATCTTCATGAAAATAAGGAGTTATGAAACTGTAAAAATCCATTCATGTCGTAAAAGTTAAATAAACATTCTCCTCATACTTTTCCCGGAAAAGTCAAAAAAATACCCCATATGGTAACCAAAAGAAAGATTCCTTCTATACCTTATGGTAAAAGTCAAAAAAGGGTTAAATTATTTTAATCATACATGGAAGAATAGAAAAATTTTTATGAAAACATTTTGAGAAAAGATGGACATGGATGATAAACATAACCCCAACAAATACTTGCGAATAAACAATCTCGGATAAGAATGAGATTGGAATAATTATCCCTTAACTTATGTCCAATTTCTTCCATATGTGTATAAGACTCTTTTATAGTGGGTTTAAACATATTATTAACATGTAAAAAGAGAATAATAATATTTATTATATCATATATGTTTCACTTACGGCATTATATTACCCATTCATTTTTCAATTCCATGTTAAAGCCACGTTTTGGGTAAAATCGTTTCATTTATCGTACGTGTTTGGACTTTTTGTTATTAATATTATTATTAATGATATCTTGATTTACTTACTTATATTATGTAAAAAATTATTTATATATCATATATATTAAGTATATATATATAATAGATCGATAAACGAAATGAAATACAATGTTCATGGAGACGATAGACCATACGTACATATGAACGTTGTTTTCATTTCCATATTTAATTGAATGGAAGTAATTAGATGTAATATATATATATAGAGTAGAATTATTATTTCATATATTTCTTGATTATTAATTACATATATACTTTTTAATCATTCTTGAATGGATAACATGGAAAATGAATCTCATCGCGTCGTGGAGACCGTAATTCGTACGTATGCAAAAGCAATGATATCGTTCCCATAATTATCGAATGTTATTTGATTGGATGATAGAATATCTCAGAATTAGTATCATGTTATAATAATAAATATAGATATTCTTTACACAATTATTCCCATCCAAGTAAGGTGGTGGTGGAAAACATATTACACCATGGCTTGGAAATGGTATTTCGTACATACGCATGTGTGGTGATATCATTTTCTGTAGGATGGATAGAAGGTGAAATAGGGTTGGTTAATATCTATAATAACATATCATTATATGAGTGATACTGATGTTATTACTTTATTACGAAACAAAACAATGAACAGTATGTAGAAGAAGAAATGAATTTGAAAGATTCAGTAAAGGATATCCCCTCTTCTTCGAGGCGCCTCTTTTAAACCTCCTCTTAGGGCACTAAATATGGTCTTTGAAGAAGACCCAGACCTATAGTATGTTGCTAGAGAAGTGGATAAGCTAAATGGTCAGGGTTAGTCAGAGCTTGAAGGCTCAAAATGGTGTGATGAGGAGAGGGGGGGGGGTGTCCTTTTATAAGAGATGGGAGGGGCACATTTGGAAACCTCTAAAACATTAATTTATAATATAATTAAATCCCACTTAAAAACCTCCCAAAATAACACAAATCATAATATTAGAGGATATCGGGTGTTAATCCCATCAAACAATAAAATTTAGACATGTTAGAAATTTATTTTAAACCTTATCAACTTGATTTATCCTTATTTAATCTATTTAATTTTATTTGTGGTAATATTATAAGTTTTAAATTGTTATTAATACTTATTTATGTGTTGGTAATTGTCCATAATTGGATACTTTATAACATTTTAGACCATAAAATTTTCAATTTATAATTTTTAACTATTTTTGTTATTTTTAAAAATTTTAATAATATAAAATATCAATAGTGTCAAATTTGACACTATTCATTTGTTTGAAATTAAATAAAATCCACACAAAAGATATGTTCAAACAATAATATATACTAGATTCATAACATTCCATATTTATATATAAAATTCATGGATAACATTAAATAGGTCATATATTATTTATTTTAATATTTTTAAAACCATTTATTTGATATTACTCTTAATAAAATAATTACAACATCATTTTTGTATAATTATTTAATATACATATTGTTGCATAAAAGATAAAAATAAAATACTATAATAGATATAAATCTAATATATACCATAATAATTCTTTTATGCAAATTTATCATCATAAAATCACAACACTTAAATTGTCATATTTTATTAAATTATGAAGGTGACAACTTTGACATCATTTATAATAATATAATATAAGTGTCATAATCGATTTTATAAGGCTCCAAATCGTCCAGTATTAGACCATTGTATTCTTATGGATTACATATTCACGACCAATAAGTTTTTGTCAGGTTTTTGTGCCTTTTATGGTTACTATTAGTTTAATAAAAACTGTATTATTGTTTTTCCCTAAATAAATAATTTATGCATCACTATTGTGTAACCATTAATGATAATAATTTAATCCTTAAAAGTTTTAAATAAATTAAAATGATTTAGATAGTTTTATTATCTTTCTGGTGACTATTTATGTTCGATGTCTTATAAAGGTTATTACTAAATTAAAATTATTATACTTATAAGATATAAGAGAGTGACATTTGGTCACTTTCTTTGGTTTTAATAATCATTACATCCTTTTCATGGTCAAAAATCCATGAAATGAATATATTCTGACCCTTAGGTGATATGGGTCGACTTTTATTTGTCCAATATAATTTTGGCAGGTGTTAGGGTAATTTTATAATCTTATTTTTACCATTAATTACCCGATTTACCTTTAACTGTAGTAAATAAAAATTACTATAGTTACTATTCATAATGTCTAAAAATAAAAAGTATCCTACTATCAGATTTTTTACCTACCAATTCCAAATATGGAATCCATTTTTCAAAATTCCAAACACAGAAGTTGCGGTTTTTAATTTAAAATTTATCCCGCTGTTGAGAAAACATGTTTTAGAAGTTAAAACATTGCAAAAGATTGAAATGTTTTTACCTAGGAATTCAATGTAAAATTAATGATAATGACATAAATTATATTAAATGGTAAAAATATATTCTATTTATACTTTGAAACCATTCAATATGATAATTTAACCATATAAATTATCTTGATGAAAATATTTGTTTATAATTAAAATATAGCATATTTTTACTATTCATCAAAATATGAAAGTTAAAAGAAAAATATTAAAAAATTATACAAAGTAAATTTTTATATAATTATTGCAATGAATAAGTTTATTTTTTCAAATTTAACTCATAAATGTGTTAAAAACTAAATTTAATGTGGGTGTGCCATCAATAGGTGGCAAAACTGCATTTTTAAAAAAATACTTATTTCACCCGAAAAATTTATTTTGTTCTCATTCCTTGTTCTAGGATATGTGTAAAATGAATGATAATTTTATAAAATTCAAACGGTGGTTAATACTATTCATAACGGCTACTTCATAAGAACAATATACCATTCATTAGGGAAACTCTGTATTGCGTACAACACACACTATTGAGGAAGGACGCTCTTTCGTGCAACACAATCCAAGAAAAGTGATTGTGTATATGACAAGATAATACTGTTTTTAGTATAGCTCAAGCTAATATTGGTGTAGCGTACAACACAAGACATCAAAGAAATTAAAAAAATATTTCTCATAAGATCTCAGGGTGTAACATTTATCACCAAAGAACCATCGTTTACACTTTAGTGGCATGATGTTTACTACCAGATGTATGGTATTGGTTGTGTGGGATATCGTATCCCAAAACTCTTTAGGCAGGTTGTGGTGCGGTTGCAAGGCCCAGGTGTTTACGAGCATGGGATATTTTCCTAGGTGTCTTTGGGATAAGACCTAGGTGTATGTGGGTTGGAATGTTGTGTGGTTTGTGGCCCCAGTTTTTGTGGGCAGGATGTGGTATGTGGCCGAGGTGTGTGTGGGAATGTTATAATAGTGGGGCTTGTGGAATAGTGTGGAAGCATTAGGACGTTATCCATTAGAGATGAGCAGTTGTCCAGTGTGAAGTGGTGTAAGGTACCCAAATTTCTATGTGATTGCTAAATGAATTTACTCAACTTGTGTTATCTGGTGTGCATGATTTAGTGAGGTTGGGGTGGATAGTATACCTTGTTATGTTCATTGAGTTTCTATTATTTCTCATAGTGGAAATATTATGCTTCTTCCACTTGTGCATGGGTGACATTTTTTTCTACTCAGTATACTTGTATTATCGCCCTATGTATATAAAAATATTTTTAGGTTTCATAGGAGATTACACAGACCGTGATGAACCTTAATAGATTTGATGTTGGATTCAATTGTTGTGTCACTTCTTAGATTTATTTTTGTACTTACCTTGCAGTTTTCTTTGTATTTAATTGTAGTTTTACATTAATCATGAACGTGAGATGTATTTTTGGTTTCATTATATATATAAATATTTATATATATTATTATAGTTGGTTGATGATGATATATCTTCTCTCTCGACCTGGGCTACTATAAAAAGGGTAGTGCCTCCCATTTTTGTGATAATTCTATATCCTTGGTGTTGTTCACCACCTAGGGCCTATTAGTGGCGAGGCACAGGGTATATTTTCTCTATTTCATCTTTAGGAAGGAAGGGAAAAACACATTTAAATCCTTTCCCTCATCTTGAAGAAGGCGGGTAAAGACAGAATAGTATCAGAGGTTGATGGTTGAGAGATAAGATACAGTATTGAGTTAGGTATAGTGAGGATTTAATGGGATGGTAGGGCAATTATATTAGGTGATGTTGGTGTTGGACATAGTTAAGGGAAGACCTGCTAGGAAAAGGGATTTTAGGGTCCCCTGTCATCCAATTCAAGGACTCTGAGTTTACTGAATGACTAACTGATGCTTTACCATTTGCAGGGTAGATACCCTAGGAAAGGTACAAGCATCATTATGACTTGTGTTCTTGTTTTTTTGTGTTTTGGAAAACAATGGGTTAAAATGATTCCCAAATTAAATTTCATACTTCTTGGGATTTGGAGTTCCCGGTTTATTCTTAATCTACAATACCTGGTCGTCATCCCCATGTGGTACGAGTAGAGGAGGTTAGCAAGCCTATCCAACTGATTGACAGAGGGTTAATCCAGATTAGAAGAAAAACCGATGGTAGAAGAACCTTTATTATTTCTAGTAATAAACACTGGGAAATTACAGAGGAAGTGTTTCAGATACATAGATGGAGAGTTGTATTGAGAAGCTGGTAATAATATTCAAAATGATTAGGGATCCAATGGAGTACTGGGTTCCATTGGCTATTAGTCAAATGAGTGGTTCTTCATGTTATTGGTGGATAATTTTCCTTAGGGTGGGGAAGGATACTGATGTTTCATGGGCTGACATTGAGAAGGAGTTCCGAGAAGAATTCCACTATTCAATGATGAAGGTTGAGAAGCAACCGAATCTACTCTCCCTCCATTATGGGAGTATTTTGGTATGGGATTTGGGGATCAAGTTCAAATATCTCCTTTTCATTGCTCTGAATTATTTTACAGATAACGATTCTTAGGAGAGAATTTTAGGGGAGGCGCTATGTCCTTCTCTCCACTACGCAGTAACTCCCTTCACCTTACTAACATACTTAGAGGTTCAGAAGAAGGATGATGTAGTTGAAATGATAAAATCATAAAGTGGTTTATGGTAGTATGGGAGCCAGCTGAGTTCCTCAAAGTTTAAGGATATCAGTAGTAGGTCTATACCATCAGGACCTTCTAGATTTCGGCCTGTTGGGAGCAGACCCCAGCAGTTTCAGATCATACCATTGATCTCGCATCCATTTCTTATAGGATTTGCAATGAGGTGTTTTTCTTGTGTATACCTAGAGAACCTTTAGATTCAGTGCTGATTTTCAGCTCAGTAAGGTGGGGGAGGGAATGTACAGTGCCATCCTTAGCAGAAATTACTAGCTAGGCTGTTTTGACAGCAAGGACTGCAGGCTTCTGCTCCACCGAGGGGAGACGAAGCAGGCAGAGGCTGATGTCAGGGCATTCCATAGAGACCTTGAGATGAGAATGTTCAGGGTTTTGTTCAATAGAATATGGTTGTAGGAGTTGGTCGTGGTCAATTTCACACTAGAGAGGCCGTAGTTCCAGCAGGTCTGGAGATCGTTCGAGGTACGATCCGTTTGTTCAGTACTCTTGTTTCGACCTTGTTTGATTCAAAAGCATCACACTCCTTTTTTAACCAATTTTATTCCATTCTCTAGAATTTTAAATATAGAGACAATAAGTGACCTTGATTTTGAGTACACCATTCAGAGGTCTAGCCAGATTGTTTGATGTTTGTAAGGGATGTACACTGATGATGGGGCCGCATCAGTCTAGTATGGATCTCTTTCTGTTACGGATTCAACCATATGATTTCAACAATGGTATAAACTGTTGGTTTTGAGTTCATGACATTATCTACTTCTCTTGGGGAATAATTTCTCTCTCAGATATGGATGTCCAACATGTGGATTTTGTTGGTAAGTGAAGTTTCCAGATGTCCAGTGAGTGTGTTATGGCTCTTCTTTCCTTGTTTGCTGAGCTGTCAAAGGAATATGTGGATGTCGATATGGTCAAGGGTTCCCATAGTTTTTGGAGAGTTATTGGCTGTTTTTACAAAGTAGTTTTGGGCTCTAAACTTCATAAATATGAATATTTTGGGATATAATTTCATCCCGGCGCTTCTCCAATTTCGTTGGATCCTTATCGGATGGCGCCTTCTGAGTTGTGGATCCATATTGATGATCTAATAAAGAAGGGATTTATCTAGACTATGGTGTTTCTGTTGTAACACCCTGAGATTTTATGAAAAATATTTTTTTTTATTTCATTAATGTCTTGTTTTGTACGCTACACCAAAAGGACATTGCACAACATGCATCCCTGACTTTCCTTGCATTACACGCAATCGCGACCTTCCCCGATAGCGTGTGTAGTACGTAATACCGAGTTTCACTAAACGAGATATTATTATAATATTATTATGAACTAGCCGTAATGAATAGTAATACCCACTTTTTGAAATTTTATAAATTTTATCTTTCAAAATGGACTTCATTTTTGGATTCGGAATGACGAAATTAGCTTAGGGTGAAATTTTGGTACTTTTCAGATAACTTTCATTTTCTGATTAATATTGAAAATTACTAAATTTTAATTAAAAACTAAATTTTTAATAGAAATAATTAATAGTGATAAATTATTAATTTTAGTGGTTTTAAAGTATATTTAGAATATATTTTTACAATTTTATACAATATTGGTCATTGGATGTAATTTCACATGTAAACAAGACATAAAAAAGTGTCAATCTTTTGATAGTTATTATCTCTTAAGAACACGCTATTTATTTTGATGATAGGAATTAATTTTTAAATTAATTAATGAAACTGTAATGTTTTGAATTTGGAAAAATATACACCATTTTTGAATTCATAATATCAAATGTAGCTTAGGCCTAATTTTTGGTATTTTTCTAGAAACTTTCATTTTTTGATTAATAGTGAAACCACTAAGTGGTAGTTAAAAAAATGAAATTTTCATAAAACATGATTTTAGAGCTTCTATGAGTGGAATTTTGAAAATCCAAGAGACACGGTTAATATCAAGGACTAAAATGTGGTTTAATGAGATGAAAATAATTTTCTGTAAACAGTAACTTTTTAATTTTTTTACCACGGTTAAAAGTAAATAGGGTAATTAAGGGTAAAAATGATATTATTATTACCCTAACACATGTACTAATTCTATTGGATAAGTGTAATTCGTCCAAAAACAACCATAGAAGTAAAATATGACCATTTAGGCCCACTTGGATTAGATTAGGACATTTATTATTAATTTATTTAAAAAGCGTTAAAATAGTTAAAATCAATGTTTAATAACTAAATCATATTTAATATAGGGTTATACATAAGATAAATTCGAATTTATATATGAATTAGAAAAATAAAAATATTTCCTACATAATGGTAATTTATTTGTAATTTTTAGACTTAAAATAATTTAATTTATTTATGACACAATGATGATGCAGTAATTATCATATTAATGAAATATTGACATAATTGATGTTTTAAATACCCAAATAAATGTTATTTGAGAATTTTAATGAATTAAAATAAAGTTATATGTTAATATGACATGTTAGTATTGATTTAATTAACTTTTTTTGAACTAATCATTCTGTTATGATTTTCATAAAAATCTATTACCAAATAGTGTCAAAATTGACATAAAATTGTTTTTAAAACAAATATTATATTATTAATTGTTATTGTATTACTAAAAATATAAGGATCGGCCAAGATACATATATCATGATAGGTGTATAATTAATGGACCACTTGGGGGTATCTTGGATGTATATGGTATGTTTATTAACTATATAATATAAATATACAAAGTGACATGGTAAATGTAAATCTAATTAACTAAGAGTTAAAACTAAAAGTTAAGGTTAATATAACGACCTAAACTTGTCTAAATAATATTGGATGAGAGATTTCGACCCATCCCCACCTTATCTTCTAATTAAATCAATTTGGAGCTATTAAAAACCGAATATGACTTTATAATAAATAATATTTTTAGTTATACCAAAGGTGCCCCTCTCCTCCCTTATAAAAGGGCACCTCCTCCCTCTCTTCCTCACACCACATTGAGCCTTAAAGATCGGCCAAACCCTGCCAAATTATCTTCTCCACTTCCCTAGAAACATCCTAGAGGTCCTGGTATTCTTCAAAGACCAATTTTAGTTCCTTAAAAGGAGTTCTCAAAGAGGCGCTTCAAAGAAGAGGTAATGTCCGTTACTGATTCTTTCAACTTTATTTCTTCTTCCACTTCTTATTATTTAGTTGTTTCATTATGAAGTAATAACATCAGTATCACTCATATACTTATAAGTTATTATAAGTATGAAACAACCATATTTCACCATCTATCCATCCTACGGATAACGAAATCACCGCGTGTGCGTACGTACAGAATACCGTCTCCACGTCGTGGTGTAATATATTTTCCACCACCACCATACTTGGATGGGTATAATGGTGCAAATAAATAACTATATATAATTATATTAATGTAGTATTGATTCTGTAATTGTATACATACACTCAAATAAAATTCCACGATCATGGGAACGATATCATCACTCGTGCGTACGTACGGAATACCGTCTCCACGACACGATGAGATTCATTCTCAATGATTAACCATTCATAAATGATTATAATGTATATATAATAAGTAATCATAAAATATATGAAATAATAATGATACTGGATTTATGTATGTCATCCAATTAATTCCATTCAATTCAATGAGGAAACTAAAACAACGTTCATGCGTACGTACGGCCTACCGTCTCCATGAACGACGTATTTCTTTCCATTTATTGATATATTATATATATATATGTATATTCTGAATATATGTTATATATAAATCATGTTTTATATTCCAGAATTAATTAATCCTGATCTAAGTAATCATATGAATAATTTCAAGTCAAAACACAGATGACAAATGAAATGATTTTACCCAAAATGCTCTTTAGCATGGAATTTACAAAAGAACGGGTAATAGAAATTCATAAGTGAACCATATATGATATCATAACAATGAATATGATTCTATAATAAGTCAATGAAATTATTTAAATCATTATACAGGAGGTTCGGATACGTATGAAGCATAGCAGGCCTAAGGTAAGGGATAAATATTCCAATCTCATTCTTATCCGAGATTGTTTATTTGTAAATATTTACAGGGGTTATTGTTATTATCCATGTACATGTTTTATAAAAATGTTTTAATGTATGTTTAAAGTCCTTTTTACCCATTATTAACTTTTACTACTTGGTATATAAGGAATATTTCTTTTGTTTTACATTACGAGGTACTTTTTTGACTTTTCCGGCAAAAGTACGAGAAGAATATTTTTTTAACTTATATGGCACGAACGGATTTTTACGGTTTTATAAAGCCTTATTTTCATGAAGATTACTAAAAAATATTTCATGACTATTTTCAAAAAAATCTTTTTCTTTTAAAATTGCATCACATTTTGTGAAAAGAAAATGAATTTGAATAAGAAAGGATATTTTTCTCGAGAATTCATTTCAAGTGTTTTATCAAAACCATTTTTCATCTAAGTTGACATTATTTCATATGTGTATGTTTCAAGTATAATGTCTTTATGATTTACATGGTTTCACTTTTCTTATTATGAAATGATATCCATTTTGTTTATATGGATTATGCGATGATGGGATGATGTTTATGAAACCCATTTTATTAGTTGGGTTATTATGAATGATGTATGTTTATTTTGTGGCACAAGTAGGAATGATTTCATTATGAGATGTGTGGGACCTATATCTCCCTCCAATTCATTGGGTAAAGAATTATATCTCATGAGATAGACATGTATGTAACGGTAAGTTAATCTGGTTTAGTATTACAGGACTGGAACAAGAATTGAACTTGATTCAGAAAGGGACTTTGTCCACTAAGATGGTCTTGTACACAATGCCTTGGATACTATAGAAATCATTACATGTTCTTAATGGATGCCACAATTACATGTTTTATTCCCATGCTATGTTTTCATGATTTATGTTTCATTGTGATCTATGCCTTATGCATTTTCATGTTTTAAGTCGTTGCTCAAGATTTTGGTGTTTAAACATTATGTTCAAGTTTTTAGGTTCAAATGTATATGTTATGTTTTATTTTATCCATGATTACCCTTATTGGGCATTTGAGATCACCCTTTTTATGTTTTATTTTCCCCCAGGATTAAAAGAATGGTTTTAGGTAAGGAAACAAAAAGTAGAAGATCTTTATGGGAGATATTGAAGATCTTTCACCACGATTAGAATATTACGTTCCAAGTTTCCAAAGACACTAAACTATTATGGTCCTTGTGTGTCTGTTTTTGTTATGTATTATGTATTCGGAAAAAGTAATGTAATATCTATGTACATCAAGCTTCGGGTCTCTACAGTTGGTATCAGAGGAAAGGTTTAGTAAACCTTTGGAAACTATGATGCGAGAACTTTAGTGAGATCCCTATAGATATTTCTAATGTATGTCTAGGGATGTCCCTAAGGTTACGTATATGTATAGGTTATAGTCCTAGAATTATGGTAACTATCTTAGAATTAAATTTAAGATGTTACATATTGAAGGTACTCCCCCTGTATTATGTTGGTTTCCCTTGCCTGATTTTTACCTCTCACACTATTCTATTTGGGTTTTAGATGATGGCTGGAACCTGAAGAAACCGTGTTGATCAATGCAATGGACAATGCAATGATTGTCCTACTGAACAAACAAATGTTTTGGGAGATGGAGTGAAAAATCTTATTGTTATACTTACACAATCTATGAATCATTCTGGACTTCCAAATGAGAAGATAAGGGGAAAATATTCTATTGAGTCCTTCATGAGGCAACGTCCACCTTCTTTCAGTGGGCCTTCTGATCCACTTGTTCCTGAATAATGGATTAGTACCACTGAAAAGATATTTTCATTTCATCAATGTTTTGAACATGATAAAGTCATCTTAGCAGTATATCGTTTGGAAGGTGAAGTTGATCAATGGTGGAATCTTATCAAGAATACGAGGCCAAGAGACGAAATTGAGTCCATGGAATGGGACGAGTTCAAGAACTTATTTTTCAAAAAGTACTTCCCTCATATTCTTCGAACAATGATGGAGAAAGAGTTTCTTGAACTAAAGCAAAAGGATGATGAATCTATTGGTGTATACGAAGTGAATTTTACAAGGCTTGTAAGGTATGCATCTAGCTTTATCATCCAAACTGAAAGTAAAGTTGATCGATTCTTCAGTGGCTTAAAACCAAATCTTCGAAGGGAATTTGCTATAAGAGACTTTAGTAGCTGTGAAGAAATTGTGCGTTGTGCTATCAAGGTAGAAATGGAAGTTGGTGTTACTTATCCATCTCATAGTTTTTACAATAAACGAAATATGGAGTTCAAGGAGAAATCTCAGAATAATGGTGAAAAGATGATGAATATTTCTTTATGCTCAAAGTGTGGAAAGAAGCATGGTGGAGATTGTCTTAAAGGGACTAGAAAATGTTTTAAGTGTGGAAAATAAGGCCATCGAGCAGCTGTGTGTTGATGTAATGGAAAAATGGTTTCTATTGATTTGAATAAAGAAAACACTGCAGAGAACGCACAACCAACACTTTAATGCTTCAAGTGCACGGAAATGGGGAATTATGCTAATAAATGTCCTAATCCAAGGGTTAGTGATGATCGACATGAGAAACCACTTAAGGCAAAGGAAAAAGGGAAGTCACATGCGATCACTATTGGCAATGTTGAATATGAAAACGATGTGGTGGAATGATTAAGTGTTTATGTAATGGGATTCCAAAATAATATTGTATATAGTAGTGTGAAATATTGGAATATTAATGTATTGGTCTATTGTGGTTTTCAATAATTTTATGTTACCGGTAACCATGGAATGTTATTGAGATATTTTTTGAAAAAAGATGATATGCGCATAATGAAGGGATAACGAGAAAATGAAATGTTTGACAGTATTCATGAGCTCGTGACTGATATAAGGAAATAGTTATATCATGGTTTGAGGTTTTGGTATGTTAAAAGAGTTAACTTTTGACAGCACTCATGTTTTCACTAAGATTCAATGGGTATTCATTTTTCAAGAGAATACATGATTAAGGCATTCGAATTTTTGGAATGTGACCAACAAGACATATCTCATGATATATGGGGATCAACGATGGTATTAAAATGCTTGTTGTATGAACTCTTTGGTAATCATTTTCACTGTAATATGATACTAGACAACATTATTTTGGATAAGCCTAATGATTGGAATGGATTATGTTGGACATAAGTTAGTATTGTTTAAGGATAGTAGTTTTTTAGATATTATTGATGGGATGTTATAGTAATGTAGTTTTAGAAAAAGGAAAACCTGCAGGATGGGCGACAACCCATCACGTCGGACAAGGATATGGGAATCGAACCCACAACCGAAGTGCGACTGGCCTTTATCACCTACCACTGGACTACATGAAGTCCATGTTTAGTAGAAACAAGTTTTATTATATTAAGAATTATGATATATGAAGTATAAGTCCATTTTAAGAACCATATATGATTAATCTCACTATAGATGGACTTATGTATTTTTTGATAACTTTTCTAACCTTTTGTTTGAGACAGATGGAATGACCCATCATTCTATCACATGATCTGCTAACACATCATGAATGAAAAATTCAATTTCATTTATTTAAGAGATAAAGTGGAAATTGTCCAAAGAACGACCAATAGTGAGACTATACCAAAATCACGAAAGTATTTCTTCTAATTCCAATTTCATCAACATTAAGGAAATGATCTTGAAAAACAAAAATCTTGTCCTAATGCTCTTATATCCGATGAATCATATGGTACCTTAGATCGTCACAAATTTATGGCTTTGTGATTTTTGCCTTTTTCATAGCCATGTTCTCTACCACTCTCCATCATAACTTGATAGTTATATTTTTCTTCCATATCCATATTTTTACCTATGTTATCTTACATGGAAACCCAGTGGTGAGTTAATTTGGGTAACCATTACGTTTCATATATTAGTTTTCAAATCCAAGTTTTGGTATTCCATTCTACGATGTGGGTTTCTATTAAAGAAACTTTCTAGTAGTAAACAATTTATAACCCCGACGAATTTCGAGGGAGAAATTCATTTTAAGGGGGGTAGAATGTAACACCCTAAGATTTTATGAAAAATATTCTTTTTAATTTCATTAATGCCTTGTGTTGTACGCTACACCAAAAGGATCTTGAACACCACACATCCCTGACTTGACTTTCATTACACGCAATTGCGACCTTCCTCGATAGCGTGTGTAGTACGCAATACCGAGTTTCACTAAACGATATATTATTATAATATTATTATGAACTAGCCGTTATAAATAGTAATACCCACTTTTTGTAATTTTATGAATTTTATCATTCAAAATGTACTTCATTTTTGGATTCATAATATTGGAAATAGCATAGGGTAAAAGTTTCGTATTTTTCGGATAACATTCATTTTCTGATGAATAGTGAAAATTACTAAATTTTAATTAAAAACAACCTTTTTAATCGAAATAATTAATAGTGATAAATTATTAATTTGAGTGGTTTTAAAATATATTTAGAATATATTTTTACAATTTAATACAATTTTGGGCATTGGATGTAATTTCACATTTAACCAGACATAAACAAGTGTCAATCTTTTGATATTAATTATCTCTTAAGAACACGTTATTTCTTTTCACGACGGGAATTAATTTTTAAATTAATTAATGCAACTGATATGTTTTGAATTTGGTAAAATAGACATCATTTTTGAGTTCATAATATCATATGTAGCTTAGGCCTAATTTTTGGTATTTTTCTGGAAACTTTCATTTTTTGATGAATAGTGAAACCACAATGTGGTAGTTAAAAAAATGATTTTTTCGTAAAACATAATTTTACCGCTTCTATGAGTAGAATATAGAAAAAATCCAAGATAAAAGGTTAATATCAAGGACTAAAATGTGGTTCAATGAGATGAAAATAATTTTTGGTGAATAGTAACTTTTTACTTTTTTTTACCACGGTTAAAAGTAAATAGGGTAATTAAGCATAAAAATGATATTATTATTACCCTAACACATGCCCTAATTCTATTAAATTAGATTAATTCGGCGAAAAACAACCTTATGAATAATATATGACCATTTAGGCCCTCATGGATTAGATTAGGACATTTATTATTTATTTATTTAAAAACGGTTAAAATAGTTAAAATCAAAGTTTAATAACTAAATAATTTTTAATATAGGGTTATACATAAGATAAATTAGACTATAAATATTAATTAGAAATATAAAATGATTTAATACATAATTGTATTTTATTTTTAATTTTTAGACTTAAAATAATTTAATTTATTTATGACACAATAATTATACAGAAATTATCTTATTAATGAAATATTGACATAATTGATGTTATAAATACCAAAATAAATTTAATTTGAGACTTTTTATGAATTAAAATATTTTTTTATGTTAATATCACATTTTAGGATTGATTTAATTAACTTTTTTCGAACTAATCATTCTGTTATGATTTTCACAAAAATCAATTACAAATAGTGTCAAAATTGACATAAAATAGTTTTTAAAACAAATATTATATTATTAATTGTTATTTTATTCCTAAAAATCTAAGGTTCGGCCAATATACTTATATCGTGATAGGGGTATCATTAAAGGACCATTTGGGGGTCGTTTGGATTCATATGGTATGTTTATTAACTATATAATATAAAAATACAAAGTGACATGGTAATTGTCAATCTAATTAACTAAGAGTTAATACTAAAAGTTAAGGTTAATATAATGACCTAAAGTTGTCTAAATTATATTTTATGAGATTATTTCGACCCATCCCCACCTTAGGTTAGAAATAAATCACTTTGGATCTATAAAAAACCGAATATGACTTTATAATAAAATAATATTTTTAGTTATTCCAAAGGTGCCCGTCTCCTCCCTTATAAAAGGGCACCTCCTCCCTCTCTTCATCACACAAAATTGAGCCTCCAAGCTCGGCCAAAACTGGAAAAATTCTCTTCTCCACTTCCGTATAAACATCTTAGAGGTTCTGGTCTTCTTCAAAGACCAATTTTAGTGCCCTAAAAAGAGGTCTCAAAGAGGCGCTTCAAAGAAGAGGTAATCTCTGTTACCGATTCTTTCAACTTTATTTCATCTTCCACTTATTCTTCTTTCATTGTTTCATTATTAAGTAATAAAATCAGTATCAATAATATACTGATATTTTATTATAAGTATGAAACAACCCTATTTCACCATTTATCCATTCTATGGAAAATGAAATCACCGCGCGTGCGTACGTACGGAATACCGTCTCCACGCCGTGGTGTAATCTATTTTCCATCACCACCTTAATTGGATGGGTATAATGGTGAAAATAAATAACTATATATGATTATTGTAAAGTTGTATTGATTCTGTAATAGTATACATACACTCCAATAAAATTCCACAATCAGGGGAACGATATCAACGCTCGTGCATACGTACGGAATACCGTCTCCACGACGTGATGAGATTCATTCTCAATGATTAACCATTCATAAATGATTATAAAGTATATATAATAATTAATCATGAAATATATTACATAATAATGATACTGGATTTATGTATATATATATGCATGTGATACAATTAATTCCATTCAATTCAATGAGGAAATGAAAACACCGTTCATGCGTACGTACGACCTACCGTCTCCATGAACGGTGTATTTATTTCCATTTATTGATCTATTATATATATGTATATTCTGAATATATATTATATATAAATCATGTTTTATATTCTAGAATTAAGTAATCTTGATCTAGGTAATCATATGAATAATTACAAGTCAAAACACGGATGCAAATGAAACGATTTTACCCAAAACGCTCTTTAACATGGAATTTACAAAAGAACGGGTAATATGAAGTCATAAGTGAACCATATATGATATCATAACAATGAATATGATTCTGTAATAAGTCAATGACATTATTTAAATCATTATATAGGAGTTTCGGATACGTACGAAGCATATCAGACCTAAGGAAAGGGATAAATATTCCAATCTCATTCTTATCTGAGATTGTTTATTCGTAAATATTTACTAGGGTTATTGTTATTATCCATGTACATGTTTTATAAAAATGTTTTCATGTATTTTTAAAGTTCTGTTTACCCATTTTTGACTTTTACTACATGGTATGTAAGTAATCTTTCTTTTGTTTTACATTACGAGGTACTTTTTTGACTTTTCCGACAAAAGTACGCGAAGAATGTTTTTTTAACTTATATTGCACGAACAGATTTTTACGGTTTTATAAAGACATATTTTCAGGAAGCTTACAAAAAAATATTTCCTGACTATTTTCAACAAAATAATTTTCTTTTAAAATTGCATCACATTTTGTGAAAAGAAAATGATTTTGAAGAAGAAAGGATATTTTCCTCAAGAATTTATTTCAACTGTTTTATCAAAACCATTTTTCATCTATGTTGACATTATTTCATATGTGTATGTTTCAAGTATAATGTCTTTATGATTTACATGGTTTCACTTTTCTTTTTATGAAATGATATCCATTTCTTTTATATGGATTATGTGATGATGGGATGACGTTTAGGATTCCCATTTTATTCATTGGGTTATTATGAATGATGTTGTTTATTTTGTGGAACAAGTAGGGATTATTTCATTATGAGATTGGTGGGACCTATATCTACCTCCAATGCATTGGGTAAAGAATTATATCTAATGAGATAGACATGTCTGGAACAGTAAGTTAATCTGGTTTAGTATTATAGGACTGGAACGAGGATTGAGCTCGATTCAAAAAGGGACTTTTTCCACTAAGATGGTCTTGGCAGAAATGCCTTGGCTACTATGGAAATCATTACATGTGATTAATGGATGACACAATTACATGTTTAATTCCCATGCTATGTTATCATGATTTATGTTCCATTATGATCTATGCCTTATGTACTTCCATGTTTTAAGTCGTTGCTCATGATTTTGACGTTTAAATATTATGTCCATGTTTTTATGTTCAAATGTATATGGTATGTTTTATTTTATCCATTCTTAACCTTAATGAGAATTTGAGCTCACACTTTTTATGTATTATTTTCCCCAGGATTAAAAGAAAGGTTTTAGGTAAGGAAACAAAAAGTAGAAGATCAATATGAGATATGTTGAAGATCATTCACCATGATTAGAATATTATGTTCCATGTTTCCAAAGACACTAAACTATTATGGTCCTTGTGTGTCCGTTTTTTGTTATGTATTATGTATTCGGAAAAAGTAATGTAATATCTATGTACATCAAGCTTCGGGTCTCTACATCTGTGGGGAGCTTTGTTATTGTTTTAGAAGAATGAATATGGTGGTTATAGGCTATGTATAGACTAGTAGAGGTTGAATAAGGTAACTGTCAAGAACCATTACCCTCTCCCAAGAAGAGATGATCATTTTGACCAGATGAGGGGAGATGGTTCTTTTTCTTTGAACGATCTATTTTCTGGGTATCACCAATTTAGGTTTATAGAGAGTGACATCTCTAAGACTTCCTTTATGTGCATGTATGGGCACTTCAATTTCGTGGAAATTCCATTCAGTGTTACGAATGTGCCATCCACGTTTATAGAGCTCATGAACAATATCTTTCGTGATTTCCTAGTCCATTTCAATGTTATATTCATCAATGATATCCTGGTCTACTTGAAGTCAAATAAAAAACATGTATGGAATCTCAAGACCGTCTTGGAGGTTCTTCGACACAACTAGGTCAATAAGAATTTGTCCAAGTGTATGTTTTGACATGGTAGTTCTATTTACATGGACATGTGGTGTCTCCGAAGGTTGTATTAGTGTACCTGTCGAATGTTGAGGTAGACATTTCTTGGGAAGCACCCAAAAATGTAGTAATTTTTTCTATTTTCTTAGTCTGGCTACCTATTACCAGATATTCACACCTGATTTCTCCTAAGTATCATCTTCGTTGACATCTATGACCCGAAAAGGGAATGACTTTTTGGGGACAGATATGTACAAGGCAATGTTTGACTATCAGAAGGGGAAGTTGGTCAGTGCTCTATTTCACAGGTTTCTAGAGGAAGGGGTGTTGTGCGAGGTGTTTTTTGATGCATCCCATCTAGGCTTGGGGTGAGTGTTTATGTAGAAATAGGGAGTGATCTCTTACGGTTCTGGGAAGTTACATCCCCATGAATGTAACTATGAAACCCATGATACATAGATAGCATTGGTCATGTTTGTGCTAAATTTTTGGCAGTATTACCTCCATGGGGAATGTTTTGTGGTCTTCATGGATCACAAAATCTGGAGGTATATATTTTCCTAGAAATATATGAACTTATAGCTGTGGATTTGGATGGAGTTTCTTCTAGACTATGATTGTGATATCTCCTACACCTATAGAAAATGGAATGTTGTAGATGATGCTTTGAGTAGGATGTCACAGAGAGAGGTTGTTTGGGAATCTACAAATGCTTGGAAGGTGACAAAGGAGTTTCCTTCCATTCACTTCGATAGAGGGATGGATGGTGGTAGAGGATATCTATATCAAATGAAGATGTAGTCATATCTAAGGTAGTATGTGAAAGAGTATCAATGTAGAGACTCATAGGCGGAGTTGATGTGTTATCCCATTGACTAGGGTGATGCACTGTAAGTACAGCCTGAGGATGGTCAGAATCATATGTTGTTCTGTAAGAAGCTATTTGTTCTGGTGGCGATTCACGATGGAGTTCTCTGGGAGTTTCATAGCTAACTTTTAGTAGTACACCTAGGATTTTCTAAGATGTATTGTGGCTTGGGGGAACATTTATTGTGTCCTGGGATGAATCAGGCAGTGGTGGAGTTCGTGGAAAAGTTCTCGGTGCGCCAATAATTGAATGTTGAGCACTGTGTTCCCAATGGTTTGTTAAATCCCATATATATCCCCATGTGGAAGTGGAATTACATCTCAATGTATTTTTCCACTTGGTTACCCAGGGCTCCAGGAGGGTGTGATGCAATCTGGGTAGTAGTGGATTAGTTTATGAAAACATCTCACATCTTAACGATCAAGGAGTCGATTATAGTGTATACCTCAGCGTAGTGGTATGAGGATTGGGTAGTATATTTGCAAGGTGTTATAAGATACATCATCTTGGATCGGGATATATATTTCATCTCACTAGGCTGAAGGGGATTGCAGCATGCCTTTGGCACTTGTTTACACCTCAACACTGTTTCCACCCTAAGATAGATGGGTAGACAAAGAGGACCATCTAGATGTTGGAGGACATGTTTTGGGAATTTGTTCTATACTTTGGAGGATTTTCGGTATAACACCTACCCCTAGTAGAGTTTTCTTAAAATAATATATATCATTATTATATTTGCATGGTCCATTTGATAATTTATATGGAAGACTGTTTCATTCACCCTTGTGTTGGAAGGATATTGGGGAGGCAATAGTTCTTGGTCCGGACGTAGTGCAGAGTACGACTGAGAAGGTTGATATTTTCCATAGGATGATAAAAGTATCATAGGATCAGAAGAAGTCATATGCTGGTCGTAGGAGAAGGCCCTTGAAGTTCTAGGTTAGAGACCATCTGTTCGTGAAGGTTTCCCCTCGACATGGGCAGCAGAGGACTAGAAGATGGATTATGTTTTCTCCAATGCTCATTGGACCATTTGAGGTGTTGAGATGAGTTGAAAAGGTGGAATATCAGTTAGCATTCCCTCCATAGTTGGAGAGGGTCCACGACGACTTTCACGTCTCTTAACTTCATTAGTATCTTCACATTTACTACCATGTCATTAATTGGGGAGAGTGAGATATTGAGGAAAACACAATGTCCAAAAAGCATCCAGTGGATATCCTGGATCATCAGAAGAAGGTATTACATGGAAGAACCATTCCCTTTGATCACATGTTCGGGAGGCATTTTGGCCTGGAGGAGACTACTTGGGAGTGAGAAGCGTAGATGTGTGCCCAGTACTCATAGTTTATAGGAGTTCTACATTGTTATATTTTTCTTGATAATGCTTGAACCTTGTTTTCTTGGACATGGGTTACTTACTTTTTCTCTAATGTATGATAATTTCCAGACATATGAGGAGGGGAGAACCTTATCCCTATTCAAGAAACATTAAATATAATCTTGTTAAACCCATGTGGTCATGTTAGTTCCACCCAAAGTAGATAGTATCTTTACATGGAAGAAGGAATTCCTTGATTCATATGTTAGAGCTATGTGAATTTTTGTAACAGCACAAGGTGGTTTATATTTGAGATGTATCTTACAGGGTGGTTGTTCAGACCCCACTTTCTTTTGGGTTTGGTTTTCAAATCTCAAGGGAAAGAAATGTTTGTGAGGCATCTGATTTATGTTACAGTCCTCTATGGTCTATTATTTTTCCAAAATCCAGGGTTTGGGGTATTCTGAGAGGCAAAAATATCTCATTTTAAGAGTTTTCCAAATTTCTAGTTTTTTCATCGGTGAGTCAGGCATCAGCGAGTCACATCGGTATATGATCATTGATGGGTTTGCATTGGTAGATCAGAGTTAGTAGCTCGTGTTGGTAGCTAATTTTGGTAGCTCAACATAGGTCACTCAAGACATTGGTGACTCATGGCGTCGATTGGTCAGTGAGTCATTAGGTTAGGGTGTCGGTAGGTCATTGTGTCAATGATTCAGGGCGTCAGTAGGTCCGGGCTTTGGTTGGTTATGACATCGGTAGGACATCACGTTGGTAAATCGAGCATTAGTGACTCATGCATTGGTGACTCATGATTTGGTGACTCCCATAGGTGACTCACCCATCAGTGAGTCATTTTCCATCCTTTCTATGTTTTTCTAGTTTCTCACCCTTTTGACATTAAATGAGTTAAATTCCATATTTAATGGGTTTTTGGGCCGTTTCCAATGGTATCGATATTCTAAAAACATGAAGCGTCCTTTGACCCTAAAACTTCATGGTATTGATCATGATCTATCTTTAATGGCCTTTAAAATCATTTCCCAATGGATTTAGGATCTGGCCTTTCTAAAGCATATACCTATCTTCCATTAAACCCTTCCATTTTCTCTTGGTGTGTTGTGGACCTTTTCTTCCTTGAGGAGTTGTGCACCTCTACTGTATTAGTCTATTTGGTTATTCCCTTGGATTCTTTCTTACTGCTTGCGTGACCCCTTATTTGGGTGAAAGGAGGAATCATTGGTTGTTTGTTGTTCCAAGTATGGATTCCTTCATATCTCTTTAATATGTGTATCATGTATGGTGTGTATACTGATGTATTCCTTTGGTTATGGTTGAAACGAATTTAATGAACATAATAAGTATTAATAAATGAAGATGTAGAAATATGATGATTATGATGATCACTTTTTTTAGAGGTTATCCCTGATCCATGTCATGTTTTGTATTGGTTGTATTCCTCTAAAAATCTTGGCTATTATTGGTCTCTGTTTGAGCACCTGTATTAATTGTTAATCACTACTATAAGAATTATAAATTGGTTAAGGAGCTATATTCAGTTAAAAAAATGGATTCCCCAAGATCAAACATGTTCTATTATCACCCCTAAATAATGAAAGTGTAATTAAAGAACAAGTTATGCTAAATTTTAATATACCTTGCGTTGTTAGTGTGCTTGTGTGTTGTGTGTGGTTCTGTTTGATCTTGTGTCTGATCCATTATTAGGTTGTTATGGATATGAGTGTATTTCTGAGTATGATGTGGTAATGGTTTTGTGATGGTGTCTACAGATGAGAGATTGATTGACTATGGAATGGATGAACATTTCATTCAGTAGGACTACATCTTTCCAATGGTTGGGCAGTGAGGCTGCAAGACTCGATTGTGTCACATTCATATTTATGGGTGTGTTGGGCGTTGTTTTGTTGTCCCGTGGGGATGCAGAGTGTGGTTTTGATGAGGTTTGTTGAGTATTTTACTTTTTGAGAGGAAGGATAGTGAAATGTGACATCGAATAATGATGATGGGGGTGTCCAAAAAAGGGGAGTTTGTAGTGTGACATCAAGCTCGTTATTTTTTTTTGTTTTGCTGGATGTGGAACTTTTTGTGCAGCAGGGCTATCGATGATGGCTTATAAGGGATTATTTTAGGTAAGGATGGTGTTACCTTACGTGGAAACTTTACCCAAAGCATCTAGAGACCATTATTTTATTAATGGGAGTTAGATGGGATTCATTTAACTTGATCCTTCTTCCTTGTCTGGATTTGGAAGTGGTTGGTATGGTTGCTTCCCCTTATAATTTTTTCAATTCTTGGTAGTTTATTATGTAGGTATGGAATAAATCAATAAATAATTTGATAATGAAGAATGAAAACTGGTTAACTAAATTGGATGGGGGTGTGTTTTGAGTAGTGTCTTGTAGTGTAGCGGTATTACTTTTTTGAATTAGGATGTTACCATCATTCATTCTAATACATGGATTTAAATGTGGATGCAAGGGCAGTTTGTGTGGGATGATTGTATGTCTTGAAAACTAATTGTTTGGGATAAGTGTTTGGTACCAATATATACATGTATTTCATTGTGATTTATATATTCACCCCACCCTTGTGGAGAACTACATGCCAAACAACCCCATTCTTATGGGGGACGGTGTCCTTTCCCAACATCCAGGTTGGAGGATGGATGACTAGTTATTAGATCATATATGCTCCCTATTCTAGGAATTTTAAGTCCCACGACCCTTCAGGGAGGCTATAATTGTAACACCCCGAGATTTTATGAAAACTATTCTTTTTAATTAATGTCTTGTGTTTTACACTACACCAAAAGGAGCTTACTCAACACGCATCCTTGACTTGCCTTGCATTACACGCAATCGTGACCTTCCTCGATAGCGTGTGTAGTACGCAATACCGAGTTTCATTAAACAACGATATGCTATTAAAATATTATTAAAACTAGCCGTTATGAATAGTAATAACCACTTTTTGAAATTTTGTAAATTTTATTTTTCAAAATGGACTTCATTTTTGGATTCGGAATATCGAAATTAGCTTATGGTGAAATTTTGGTACTTTTCGGATAACTTTCATATTCTGATTAATAGTGAAAATTACTAAATTTTAATTAAAAACAAATTTTTTAATAAAAATAATTAATAGTGATAAGTTATTAATTTGAGTGGTTTTAATGTATATTAAGAATATATTTTTACAATTTAATACAATGATGGTCATTGGATGTAATTTCACATTTAAACCAGACATAAACAAGTGTCAATCTTTTGATAGTTATTATCTCTCAAAAACACGCTATTTGTTTTGATGACAGGAATTAATTTTTAAATTAATTAATGTAACTGATATGTTTTTAATTTGGTAAAATAGACGTCATTTTTGAATTCATAATATCAAATATATCTTAGGCCTAATTTTTTGTATTTTTCTGGAAACGTTCATTTTTTGATGAATAGTGAAACCACTAAGTGGTAGTTAAAAAAAACTAAATTTTTCATAAAACTTAATTTTACCACTTCTATGAGTGGAATTTCGAAAATCCAAGAGACACGGTAAATATCAAGGACTAAAATGTGGTTCAATGAGATGAAAATAATTTTTTGTGAATAGTAACTTTTGACTTTTTTACCATAGTTAAAAGTAAATAGGGTAATTAAGGGTAAAAATAATATTATTATTATCTTAACACAAGTCCTAATTCTATTGGATAAATGTAATTCGACCAAAAACATCCTTAGGAAAAAAAATGACCATTTAACCCCACTTTGATTAGATTAGGACATTTATTATTAATTTTTTTAAAGAAGGGTTAAAATAGTTAAAATCAATGTTTAATAAGTATATTATTTTTAATATAGGGTTATACATAAGATAAATTCGACTATAAATATTCCTTAGAAATATAAAACGATTTCCTACATAATGATAATTTATTTGTAATTTTTAGACATTAGATAATTTAATTTATTTATGACACAACGATGATGCAATAATTACCTTTTTAAGAAAATATTAACATAATTGATGTTATAAATGCCCAAATAAATGTAATTTGAGACTTTTTATGACTTAAACTAATTTCCTAGGTTACTATGACATGCTATTGTTGATATAAGTAACTTTTTTCTAATTTATCATTCTTTTATGAATTTCATAAAAATCATGTACCAAATAGTGTCAAAATTGACATAAATTTGTTTTTAAAACAAATATTATATTATTAATTGTTATTTTATTCCTAAAAATCTATGGTTCGGCCAAATGACTTATATAAGATTATTTACATTAATAATAAACAACTTGGGGTTAGTTTGGCTTTATATAGTAAGTTTATTAACCATATAGTGTAAGAAAACAAAAAGACACGGTAAAAGTTAAATTATTTAACTTAGAGTTAAATCTAATTGATAAGGTTAAAATAATAACCTAAAATTGTCTAAATCCTATTGGATGAGAGTATTTCGACCCATCCCCACTTTAGCTTCGAAATAATACACTTTGGAACCATTATAAACCGAATTTTACCTTAATATAAAATAATATTTTGAGATTTTCCTAAGGTGCCCCTCTCCCCCCTTATAAAAGGGTGCCTCCTCCCTCTCCTCCTCACACCAATTTGAGCATTCAAGCTCGGCCAACCCCTACCAAAATCTCTTCTCCACTTCCCTAGTATCATCCTAGAGGTCCGGGTCTTCTTTAAAGACCATCCTTAGTTCATTAAGTCGAGGTTAAGAAAAGGCGCGTCAAAAAGAGGTAATATCCATTACCGATCTTTTTCAATTTCTTTCTTCTTCAACTTATTCTTCTTTAGTTCTTTCATGATAAAGTAATAACATCACTATTTCTTATATACTGATATGTTATTATAAATATGAAACAACTCTAATTAACCTTCTATCCATCCTACAGAAAAAGGAAATCACCGCGCGTGCGTACGTACAGAATACCGTCTCCACGTCGTGGTGTAATCTATTTCCTGCCACCAACTTAATTGGATGGGTATAATGGTGTAATGAGTAACTATATATTATTATTATAAAGTGATATTGATACTGAAATATTATACATACACTTCAACACAAGTTCACGATCATGGGAACGATATCATAGCTCGTGCGTACGTATGGACTACCGTCTCCACGACGCGATGAGATTCATTCTCCACATTAACCATTAATGAATGATTATAAAGTATATATAATGAATAATAAGGAAATATATGACATGGTAAATCTACTGGATTTATGTATATATATATATATTTATTTCATCTACTTACTTCCATTCAAGACAATAAGGAAAGGAAAACAGCGTTCATGCGTACGTACGGACTACCGTCTCCATGGACGGTGTGTTTCATTTCATTTATCTATCTATTATATATATACTGAATATATATGATATATAAATCATGTTTTATATTCTGGAAGTAAGTAAATCATGATATAAGTAATAATAATGTCAATAACAACAAGTCCAAACACCTACGACAAATGAAACGATTTTTCCCAAAACGCTTCTTTAACATGGAATTTACCAAAGAATGGGTAATATAAAGTCATAAGTGAACCATATATGATATCATAACAATGAATATGATTATGTAATAAGTTAATGACATTATTTAAATCATTATACAGGAGTTTTGGATACGTACAAATCATATCGGACATAAGGGAAAGGAAATATCACAATCTCATTTTTATCCGAGATTGTTTATACTTTGGTATTTACTGGGGTGTATTTTATCATCCAAAACAATGTTTCCTCAATATGTAATATTATTTCCATCCACATAAAATTTTTTAAATCCAATTTTACTCTTCGGTGAGTTTTTAGTAAAAGATATGAAAGGGATCTTTTGTCGTTTTTCGTACGAGGTAATTTTTAACTTTTCCGACAAAAGTACGAGAAGAATGTTTTTTTAACTTATACGGCATGAATGTATTTTTAAAACATTATTTCCAAGAAGCTTCCTTTACAAGTTTTCAAGTTTATTTTTAATCAACTTCTTTTAGTTTAGAATTGTATGACATGTTATGAAAGGAAAAGTGTTTTTGAAGAAGAAAGGATATTTTCCTCAAGAATGGAGTTCAAGTGTTTTATCAAAATGATTTTTCATCTAAGATAATAAAGTGTTCTGTTTCTATCCCTATTATTACATTGATTTGATTATATTGTGATAGAATTGTTTTTATGAATTCTTTTATCTTATATGAATTGTTTTATGATGTCACGATGTTTATGATTCCCATTTTTATTACATGGGTTATGCAATGATGTATGATTTATGATTTTGTGGCACACATAAGAATAATATCATTATGAGATGGGTGGGACCTATATCTCCCTCCAATGCATTGGGTAAAGATTTTATATCTCATGAGATAGACATGGATGGAACGGTAGGTTATACCGGTTCAGTGAAGCAGGACTGAATCGAGGGTGACTCGGTTCAGAAATGGACTTTGTCCACTAAGATAGTCTTGGAAATGAGTCTTGACTAATAAGATATGATTATCTATGATTATGTGTTTATGTCACAAAGTTTCATGTTTTAAGTTATGATTATTGGGATTACGTTTCACTACTATGATTTATCCCATGTTATGAAATTATGATCTCTTTTGCAGGTTATGATTTCCAAAAGATATGTTCTTATGAATATGACGTAATTGATATTTCTGTTGTTTACCCTTACTGGGCATTTGAGCTCACCCTTTTATGTTTTCTTTTCCCCAGGACATAAAAGAAAGGATTTAGGTTAAAAAAAGAATATCTTTGTGGGAGATGTTGAAGAACTTTCACCACGATTAGAAGATTATATTCCGAGTTTCCAAAGACACTAAACTATTACAGTCCTTGTGTGTCTATTTTTCTTATGTATTAAGTATTCCGCAAAAGTATTGTAATGTCCATGTATGTCAAGCTTAGGGTCTCTACAATTTGTATCAGATGAAAGGTTTAGTCAACCTTTGGAAACTAGGATGTGAGAACGTTAGTGAGATCCCTAGAGATATTTCTAAGGTATGTCTAGGGATGTCTCTAAGGATAAGTATACGTATAGGATATAGTCCTAGAACTACCGTAACGATCTTAGAATTTAACCTAAGATGTTAGATATTATGGCTACTCCCCCTTTATTATGTTGTTTTCCCTAGCATGATTTTTTCCTCTCACACTATTTTTTTGGGTTTTAGACGATGGCTGGAACCCGAAGGAACCGTGTTGATCTCTGTAATGGACAATGCAATGATTGTCCTCCTGAACAAACAAATGTTATGGGAGATGGAGTGAAAAATCTTATTGCTATACTTACACAAGATATGAATCATTCTGGACATCCAAATGAGAAGAGAAGGGAACAATATTCTATTGAGTCCTTCATGAGGCAATGTCCACCTTCATTCAATGGGTCTTCTGATCCACTTGTTGCTGAACAATGGATCAGTACCACTAAAAAGATATTTTCAGTTCTTCAATGTTCTGAACATGATAAAGTCATCTTAGCAGTATATCGTTTAGAAGGTGAAGCTGATCAATGGTGGAATCTTATCAAGAATACGAGGCCAAGAGAAGAAATTGAGTCCATGGAATGGGATGAGTTCAAGAACTTGTTTTTCAGTAAGTACTTCCCTCATATTCTTCGAACAAAGATGGAAAAGTAATTTCTTAAGCTGAAGCATAAGGATGATGAATCTGTTGGTATATATGAAGCGAATTTTACAAGGCTTGCAAGGTATGCATCTGGCCTTATCATCCAACCTGAATGTAAAGTTGATCGATTTTTCAGTGGCTTAAAACCAAGTCTTCGAAGGGCATTAGCTATAAAAGACTTCAGTAGCTATGAAGAAATTGTGTGTTGTGCTATCAAGGTAGAAATGGAAGTTGGTGTTACATATCCATCTCATGGTTTTGACAAGAAACGAAAGATGGAGTTCAAGGAGAAATCTCAGAATAATGGTGAAAAGAAGATGAATGTTTCCTTATGCACAAAGTGTGGAAAGAAGCATGGTGGAAATTGACTTAAAGGGACTAGAAAATGTTTTAAGTGTGGAAAATAAGGTCATCGAGCAGCTGTGTGTCGAAGTAATGGAAAAAGGGTTTCTAATGATGTGAATAAAGCAAACACTTCAGAGAATGCACCACCAACACTTCAATGCTTCAAGTGCAAGGAAATGGGGCATTATGCTAATAAATGCCCTAATTGAAGGGTTAGTGATTATCGACATGAGCAACCGCTTAAGGCAAAGGACAAAGGGAAGTCACATGCGATCACTATTGGCGATGTTGAATATGAAAACGATGTGGTGGAATGATTAAGTGTTTATGTAATGGGATTTAAAAAAAGTATCATGGAATCTCATTTATGGTATTGTGGAATTTTGGAATATCTATGTATTGGTTTTCAATAATTATATGATACTAGTAACCAGGAAAAAAAAAGCGATTGAAATATTTTTGGAAGGTAGATGATATGCGCATAATGAAGGGACAAGAAGATAAAGAGATGTTTGATTGTATTCATGAGCTCATGATTAATATAAGGACTAAGTATATAGAATTTTGAGGATTTTGGTATGTGGAAAGATTTATCTTTTGACAGCACTCATGTTTTCACTAAGGTTCAATGAGTCTTCCTGAGAATACATGATTAAGGCCTTTGAATGTTTGGAATGTGACCAACAAGAAATATCTTATGATATATGGGGATCAACGATGGTATTAAATCTCTGGTAATCGTTTTCACTGTATTATGAGAGTGGACCGCAGTATTATAGATAAGCCTAAATATTGGAATGGATTATGTTGGACATAAGTTAGTATTTTTTAAGGATAGATGTTTTTTCGATATTATTTATGTGATGTTATAGTAATGTAGTTTTAGAAAAAGAAAAACCTGCAGGACGGGCGACAGCCCATCTCTTCGGACAAGGCCGTGGGAATCGAACCCACAACCGAAGTGTGACTAGCGTTTATTGCCTACCACTGGCCTACAGGAAGTCCCTCTTTAGTAGAAACTAGTGTTATTATATTAAGCAGTATGATATAAGAAGTATAAGTCCATTTTAGAAACCATATATGATTAATCTCACTGTAGATGGACTTATGTATTTTTTGATATCTTTTCTAACCTTTTGTTTGAGACAGATGGAATGACCCATCATTCTATCACATGATCTGCTAACACATCACGAATGAAAAATTCAACTTCATTTCATTAAGAGATGAAGTGGAAATTGTCTAAAGAACGGAAAACAGTGAGACTATACAAAAATCATGAAAGTATTTCTTCTAATTCCAATTTCATCAACTTTAGGGAAATGATCTTGAATACCAAAAATGTTGTCCTTGTGATCTTATATCTGATGAATCAGATGGTACCCTAGATCATCACAAATTTATGGCTTTTTGATTGCTGGCTTTTCCATAGCCAAGTTCTCTACCACTCTCTATCAGAACATGATGGTTAGATTTCTCTTCTATATCCATATTTTCACCTATGTCGAATCCCAGTGATTAGTTTATTTGGGTAACAGTTACATTTCATACTTTTGTTTTTAAAGATTGGTTTGGGTATTCCTTTTTACGATGTGGGTCTCTATTAAAGAAACTTTCTAATAGTAAACCATTTATAACCCTGACGAATTTTGAGGGCGAAATTTATTTTTAAGGGGGGTAGAATGTAACACCTCGAGATTTTATGAAAAATATTCTTTTTAATTAATGTCTTCTGTTTTATGCTACACCAAAATGATCTTTCTCAACACGCATCCTTGACTTTCCTTGCATTACACGCAATCACGACCTTCCTCGATAGCGTGTGTAGTACGCAATACCGAGTTTCCCTAAACAACGATATGCTATTAAAATATTATTAAAACTAGTCGTTATGAATAGTAATAACCACTTTTTGAAATTTTGTAAATTTTATTTTTCAAAATATACTTCATTTTTGGATTTGGAATATCGAAATTAGATTAGGGTGAAATTTTGGTACTTTTCGGATAACTTTCATATTCTGATGAATAGTGAAAATTACTAAATTTTAATTAAAAACTACTTTTTTAATAGAAATAATTAATAGTGATAAATTTTTAATTTGAGTGGTTTTAAAGTATATTTAGAATATATTTTTACAATTTAATACAATGATGGTCATTGAATGTAATTTCACATTTAAACCAGACATAAACAAGTGTCAATCTTTTGATAGTTATTATCTCTCAAAAACACGCTATTTGTTTTGACGACGGGAATTAATTTTTAAATTAATTAATGTAACTGATATGTTTTGAATTTGGTAAAATAGTCATCATTTTTGAATTCATAATATCAAATATAGCTTAGGCCAAATATTTGGTATTTTTCTGGAAACGTTCATTTTTTGATGAATAGTGAAACCACTAAGTGGTAGTTAAAAAATACTGAATTTTTCATAAAACTTAATTTTACCGCTTCTGTGAGTGGAATTTGGAAAATCCGAGAGACACAGTTAATATCAAGGACTAAAATGTGGTTCAATGAGATGAAAATAATTTTTGGTGAATAGTAACTTTTGACTTTTTTTACCACTGTTAAAAGTAAATAGGGTAATTAAGGGTAAAAATGATATTATTATTACCTTAAAACATGTCCTAATTCTATTAGATAAGTGTAATTCGACCAAAAAAAACCTTAGGAATAAAATATGACCATTTAAGCCCACTTGGATTAGATTAGGACATTTATTATTAATTTATTTAAAGAAGGGTTAAAAGAGTTAAAATCAATGTTTAATAAGTAAATAATTATTAATATAGGGTTATACATAAGATAAATTCGACTATAAATATTCATTAGAAAGATAAAAGGATTTCCTATATAATGATATTTTATCTGTAATTTTTAGACATTAAGTAATTTAATTTATTTATGACACAATGATGATGCAGTAATTACCTTTTTAAGAAAATATTAACATAATTGATGTTATAAATGCCCAAATAAATGTAATTTGAGACTTTTAATGACTTACACTAATTTTCTAGGTTAATATGACATGTTATTGTTGATTTAAGTAACTCGGTTCGAACTTATCATTCTGTTATGAATTTCATAAAAATCTTGTACCAAATAGTTTCAAAATTGACATAAATTAGTTTTTAAAACAAATATTATATTATTAATTGTTATTTTATTCCCAAAAATCTAAGCTTCGGCCAAATTACTTATATAAGATTATATAAATTAATAATAAACAACTTGGGGTCAGTTTGGCTTGATATAGTAAGTCTATTAACCATATAGTGTAAGAAAACAAAAAGACAAGGTAAAAGTTAAATTATTTAACTTAGAGTTAAATCTAATTGATAAGGTTAAAATAATAACCTAAACTTGTCTAAATCCTATTGGATGAGAGGATTTCGACCCATCCCCACTTTAGCTTCTAAATAAGACCCTTTGGAACCATTATAAACTGAATTTGGCCTTAATATAAAATAATATTTTGAGATTTTCCTAAGGTTCCAATCTCCCCCTTATAAAAGGGCACCTCCTCCCTCTCCTCCTCACACCAATTTGAGCATTCAAGCTCGGACAACCCCTGCCAAAATATCTTCTCCACTTCCCTAGTATCATCCTATAGGTCCTGGTCTTCTTCAAGGACCATCCTTAGTTCTTTAAGTGGAGGTTAAGAAAAGGCGCGTCAAAAAGAGGTAATATCCATTACCGAACTTTTTCAATTTCTTTCTTCTTTAACTTATTCTTCTTTAGTTGTTTCATGATAAATTAATAACATCAGTATTTCTTATATACTGATATGTTATTATAAATATGAATCAACTTTAATTATCCTTCTATCCATCCCACGGAAAAAGGAAATCACCGCGCGTGCGTATGTACGGAATACCGTCTCCACGCCGTGGTGTAATCTATTTTCCTCCACCACCTTAATTGGAGGAGTATAATGGAGTAATGAGTAACTATAAATGATTATTATAAAGTGATATTGATACTGAAATAGTACACATACACTTCAACACAAGTTCACGATCATGAGAACGATATCATCGCTCGTGCGTACATACGGACTACCGTCTCCGCGACGCGATGAGATTCATTCTCCACATTAACCATTCATGAATAATTTTAAAGTATATATAATGAATAATAATGAAATATATGACATGTTAAATCTACTGGATTTATGTATATATATATATGTATTTCATCTTCTTACTTCCATTCAAGACAATAAGAAAAAGGAAAACAACGTTCATGCGTACGTATGGACTACCGTCTCCATGAACGGTGTGTTTCATTTCAATTATCTATCTATTATATATATATATACTGAATATATATGATATATAAATCATTTTTTATATTCTGGAAGTATGTAAATCATGATATAAGTAATAATAATGTCAAGAACAACAAGTCCAAACACCTACGATAAATGAAACGATTTTACCCAAAACACTTCTTTAACATGGAATTTACTAAAGAAAGGGTAATATAAAGTCATAAGTAAACCATATATGATATAATAACAATTAATATGATTCTTTAATAAGTTAATGACATTATTTAAATCATTATATAGGTGGTTCGGATACGTACAAAGCATATCGGACATAAGGTAAAGGAAATATCACAATCTCATTTTTATCCGAGATTGTTTATACTTTGGTATTTACTGGGGTGTATTTTATCATCCACAACCATGTTTCCTCAATATTTAATATTATTTCCATCCATCTACAATTGTTTAAATCCAATTTTACCCTTCGGTGAGTTTTTAGTAAAAGATATGAAAGGAATCTTTTGTCGTTTTTCGTACGAGGTAATTTTTAACTTTTCCGAAAAAAGTACGCGAAGAATGTTTTTATAACTTATACGGCATGAATGGATTTTTAAAACATTATTTACAAGAAGCTTCCTTTACATGTTTTCATGTTTATTTCTAATCAACTTAATTTAGTTTAGAATTGTATGACATGTTATGAAAGGAAAAGTGTTTTTGAAGATGAAATGTTATTTTCCTCAAGAATGGAGTTCAAGTGTTTTATCAAAATTATTTTTCATCTAATATAATAAAGGGTTTTGTTTCTATCCCTATTATTAAATTGATTAGATTATATTGTGATGGAATTATTTTTATGAATTCCTTTATCTTATATGAATTGTTTTATGATGTCACGATGTTTAAGATTCCCATTTTTATTACATGGGCTATGCAATGATGTATGATTTATGATTTTGTGGCACACATAAGAATGGTATCATTATGAGATGGGTGGGACCTATATCTCACTCCAATGCATTGGGTAAATATTTTATATCTCATGAGATAGACATGGCTGGAACGGTAGGTTATACCGGTTCAGTGAAGCAGGACTGAAACGAGGGTGACTCGGCTCAGAAATTGACTTTGTCAACTAAGATAGTCTTGGAAATGAGTCTTGACTAATAAGATATGATTCTCTATGATTATGTGTGTATGCCACAACATTTCATGTTTTAAGTTATGATTATTGGGATTACATTTCACTACTATGATTTATCCCATGTTATGAAATTATGATCTCTTTTGCAGTTTTGGATTTCTAAAAGATATGTTCTTATGAATATGACATAATTGATATTTCTTTTGTTTACCCTTACTGAGCATTTGAGCTCACCCTTTTATGTTTTCTTTTCCCGAGGACATAAAATAAGGGATTTAGGTTTAAAAAAAAGAATATCTTTATGGGAGATCTTGAAGATCATTCACCACGATTAGAAGATTATATTCCGAGTTTCCAAAGACACTAAACAATTACGGTCCTTGTGTGTCTATATTTCTTATGTATTAAGTATTCCGCAAAAGTAATTTAATTTCCTTGTACGTCAAGCTTCGGGTCTCTACAATAATGTCTTGAGGTTTACTACAAGATGTATGGTGCTATTTTTGTGGGATATGGTAGCCCAAGCCTATTCAGGAAGGTTGTAGTGCGGTTGCGAGGCCCATGTGTGTGCAGGCGAGGTGTGTTTTTCTAGGAGTCTTTGGGATGTGGCCCACCTGTTTTCAGAAAGGAATGTGGTGTGGTTTGTGACACATGTTTTTTCAGGTGGGATGTGGTATTTGTCCTAGGTGTGTGTGGGTAGGTTTTGAAAATGGGGCCTGTGGAAGAGCCTGGTAGCATCAGGATGTTCTCCATTAGAGATGAGAAGTTAACCTCTGGGAAGTGGTGTGAGGTACCCAAATATCGATGTGCTTCCAACATTAAATTACACGACTTGTGTTATTTTCTGAGCGTTTTTTGGTGCGGTTGGGGTGGATAGTATACCTTGTTAGGTTCTTTGAGTTTCTATTGTTTCTCATAGGGGAATTAGTATGCGTCTCCCACTTGTGCATGGGTGACTTTGGACCTTCCCTACAGAGTATACTTGTATGCTCACCATATGTATATAAAACTATTTTCAAGTTTCTAGGGATATTACAAGAACCGTGCTGGATTTTACTAGCCTATACATTGGGGATGGTTACTGTGTCGCTGCTTAGTTTTAGTCTTGTACTTATTTCAGAGTATTCTTTTAATTTCTTGATGTTTTACTTTAAACATGCATGCGTGATTTATTTTTGGATTCTTTTTATATATTTTTCTTGTTGTTATTGAGGATTATACATCTTATATCCCGATCTTGGTTACTATAAAAATTTTAATTCCTCCAATAATTGTGAGAATTGTATACCCTTAGTGCTGGTTCCCACCCCGGAGACTATTGGAGGTGGGACTCAGGGGTCATTATTGATCTTTCATCTTTAGGAGGGAAGGTCATGACACTTTTATATCCCTTACCTAATCTGGAAGAAGGTGGGACATGAAATACATACTATATTCCATTAGTATAAAATCCAAGATTATTAGTATTCATGTTATAATTTATTATCATGGATATAAAATTCCATCAATTTTAGTTGGTTTTGGATTCATCATGTTTATATATTCTCACAATTTAATTTATTACATCTTTATATTATTATCTTTTATATTATATTCCACTAATTACTAAGAATCTGATCTCACCTTATTTTTTTTTCATTCCCCATGAAATCTTGAAGATAACTGTGAGTAATTTTTAGGGATAGGAAATAATAGATAATAATTTTTTCACAATTTTTTTTATCATTTTCTATCTTATGTTTTCAATTTTAATGATTTTATGTATCTAGTTTTCTAATAATGCAAATATTATAGATCCTACGTGAAATATTATTTTATGTACCAATTATGTAATTTATCTACTAGCTCTAAGTTTTTGGAATCCATGATATCACAATGTCAGCTAAATTTCAAGTCTCCGTAATTTTTTTAAAATATAAATTAAGCTCAGTCAAACATAAAAACTAAAGAAAATATAATAATAAAAATGAATGTAGCTATAAGGGAAAAATATAGTTCATGCCAAAATTCAAGGGCGTGTTTTCAAAATAGATGCAGATTACTCAATCAAAGAAACAATCAAAATTCAGTAGCTAAAAACTCATAAATATTCTTGACATTAATTTGTTCAATTCCAACGAAAACTATAACTCCAAAACAATTATCACACTAAACAAAAACTGATCATGAACAAAACATGACCCTAGGAATGTCTCCCTGTATGTCAGATGCTACCGACAAGTATCGAGGGAATATGGAGGAGTCATGGAGAGACTATATAAACTATATTAAAATTCTTAATAAAAATATAAATTATTTTTTATACCCAATCCATAATCATTATAGTAGACTAATGACAATAAGGTAGCCTTAATATGTGATAAAAAGGAATCATTTACATATAGACATACAATGCCAATATTTCACAAGCTAATCACATATAAATAATAATCAAAATAAATTTAATAAAAACAAAACAAAACAAAGGATTCACTACTATAGTCCTATCTCCTCACCTCATCCAGATATATGAGTGATAGCCGAGATACTCCCTCTTGATCATGAAATAACAGGTTGTATCCCAACCTATTCCTATAGAAATGTTAGAGTCTTCTCAAGTATAAAATTGTTGGTAGTTCGAATACGGTGTGAGTACATAACTTATTAGTGAACCACCAATGTGGTCCATTACATAACAAAATATTTTGTGATATGTTCCTATGATATTATATGAATAAATAAATATTGTTTTGATTTAAAAAAATAGCAACCAATGTCTTTTTTAACATCATGGTACTTCCAAATATGTTTTCTTCTAATTAAGTAATATATGTTCAATAGTGTTCTCCATAGGAAACCACAAACAAACATGAAACTATGATATGTCTATAAACTAAAAACTAAGTTGTTGAATTAGTACTTAATAATAGAAGCAATAGGAATATAAAGTATATTAATATAAATTAATATATATAAAGGTTCTATATATAATTAATTATTTTATTAAAAAATATATCCTTATACACACTATAATTTATCCAAAAATCTATATATTATTTTTAAATGGAGATTTTAATAAAATATAATATTGATTCGTTAATATTATCTTTATCATTGTTTTAATAAAAATTATGAATATAAAACAAGTATTTTTAAAAAAATCATGCAAAATTTTTTTTTACTTAATTTTATACATTTAATAAAATTTAAATATATAAAATTATAAAAACTATATTTTTTAAAATAAAATTAAATTTTCAAATTATAATATTAATATTATTTTAATATGAAATTTTCATTTTTTTCCAAAAAATTGATATTTAGGTTAATATAGAAAATTTATGTTTTTATTAAAGACTTTACATTCATGAAATTAGTGGTATATATATATGGTTTTTATATTCATGAAACATATCTATAATATCAAATATTTATTATATAATTGAATTTTTAAAATTATAAATGATTGTTTTAATTTAATAATGCATATTTTTCATTTTAGAACTTATGTTTTGTTTATCAAAAAAATGATTTTATATTTTATCATTTAGTATATTAAAATTTATAAATTTCTCATATAGAAGTCGAATATAATAATAGAATATACATTATCGGATTTTTCATGTGATAATATCCAAATAATTAATTCTTGGGATATTTTGGAAATTATTTATTTTCAAATGAACAATGAAATAATAATGTTTTTTTAGAACAGAGACTTTTTAATTTATCATTTTATCAGAGGGACATATTATTTTAAAGATTCATTAACTGATAAAATGTATATTTAATATAAAATTTTATTTAATTTAATGATATATTTTTCAATTTATAAAACCTATTATTTTTCATATAAAAAGGAAATCTTTTAATCATATTAAAAGTCTAATAATTGTATTATTTTTAAATAGTATTTTGGATTGAATTGATAACCACATTATATCGATTTATTTTATAACACACTAATTTATGTATTTAAGGTTATAAAAATTAACTATCTTATCCCACGCATAAATTTTAATTATAAAATGATAATTCTTCACATAAATGGTATTACATGTTATGTTTCCTAATTTTAACATTAATTTCTCTAAACATTATTTTTTTTAATAAATTATTTAATTATTGGATATATAAATTTTAAAATGAGTAAATAATTATATTTTTAAATTTTTTAGTAAACTTAGATTCCAAGGATGAAAGTGGAGTCACCATGGAAAGGGTTAAAGTGGGTAAAAGTGGTTTAACCTGTTGAAAAGTGTCAAAACATGTGAAAACATGTTTGGTAGTAGATTACAGTAACATTATCAACCTTATATCTCTGCGCAAACCACAAATTGACATTTTATTTGGGACTTTGGCCATTAATAATGGGGTGATATTATTGAGAAATAACAAGTCTTTACAATAGTGAAATTTTCTTCACTTATAAAAGGAGACAACCTCCTCCCCATTTCTCAAACCATTCAAAATATTTGGCTCAAAAACCCCTACCACAGTCTCTATTGAGCACCATCATTACTTCTTTTAAACCTTGGTATCCGAAAAGACCACACAAAGGATCCTTATGTAGATTCATGTGGTATAACATCATTTGGAGCGTTAATACTATATATCCATCCTTTTTAGTTCATTTATTCGTATACACTCCTCAATTACCATAGATCCATGATTTTAAAAACCCATGTAAATTTAATAGTAAATCAATTTCTTCCCTTATAAGTATTTATATATTATATTTGATATATTTATCAAAGTAATATTAAGTAATTTATCAATCAAAAATGAAATATATTATTCTTATTAAACTCATTTTTTATGCTAAAATTTTATTTAAAATTTTAATTTACATATATTAGAATTTGAATTTTATACAATTAAATTCATTTTTTAAAAGATAATATCAAATTTATTAGTGAAAAAATTAGTTTTTTTCTGATATGATTGATATTTTAGTTGATAATTAAAAATGTATTTTTTTTAAAACTGTCATTTATTTTCACTAAAGAGTATAATTTAGCAGTCCCATTATGATTTCAATTTGATATCATTGTCAGATAATTCCTACCTAGTTATAAATAATCTAATTCATTACATTTTAAGGTTCCCCATTCTTGATTTTGTTATACGTACATTTTTTGGATTAATAATTATTTTTCAATGCATTTCCCACTTTAATCATATAATTAATTTCATACATTTCGTGAAATTAAATATTAAAAATGTTTTTCATATTTTTAATAAGGAATCCCATATTTTGCAAATATGTTTCCTTTAATTTAGGTCAATATGAATAGGAACCATAATAAATATGTGTCCCCAAAGTAAGGGTAAATAAGGTAATTAAGGTTAAAAATAAATGATAAGAAAAACAAATAAACCAAAAAAAATCATTGAATATATTTTATGAGTTTGGATCTAAAATGAACATAATAGATTCAAATTTAGTTAATTTTTTTCTATTTTTCATAAAAAATATATATTAGTTTATGTAAATTTAATGTCAAAAAATTATCACTCTCTTATTTTTTATTTCTATGGAATTTTTTTAAAAGAAATACAAAAAATTATTTTTTTTTCTAGAATAATCTTTGTAATATAAATTATTTTTTATCATGTAAATATATTTTTAATTTTTAATGATTAAAAAATTACTTTAAATTCTTATGCAATTCCCATATAGTGATTTTCACTACAATAGTGAAATAAAGTTATTATTATCATTAACATTAAAAGTAATATTTTTTTTGGTGAGATGTAGTGTCCCCAAAATTCTATAGATAAAAATAAAATATTAGGTATGTGTGAATGTATTATATTTAATTCCATTCTTTTCATGTTGTTTTCAAAGTCAAATTACTTGAATAGTTCTAACATTTTCATTAATGATATTTAATAATAAACAATAACGTATTAAATGAAATAAAATTACTAAAAATTCTATATTAATCAATGTTAATGGTATATGGTTGAAAATATATTATATTGGAAATTTATGGTTTGTTATTCCATTTATTGTAACTATTTTGACCCCTAATGAGTAAAAAACATTGATATCATAATAAAAACGTGGGTGTAAACAAAAAGAAGATGTAAAAAACTTCACCTAAACATTTTGAAATTTTGTTGGATGAGGTTATTTTTAACCATAATCATCATATGATATATATATATATATGTAACTATACCTCCATGAAAAATAATTTAAATATTAATTTAAACTTTATGAAATTCCATGAGTGCCCCTCCCCTCAATTATACTAGCGAAACATTTCTCCTCTCTTCCTCACACCTCATATAAACACTTGTTTGGACATGAAGAGGCCCATTATCTCCCCATAATCAAAGTTTAGATTATAGTTCCCTTTTTATTATAAAAATATCCTATTAAGGATTTTGTTTTAATCCAATAAAGGTTATCTGTAGAAGACGTCATCTTCTTAACAAAACATTTTATGATTTTTTCACCCCCTTCAAAATATTATCAACAATGATAAAGTAATAACATCATTATCTTATATATAAAAAGGACTTATTATGTTAATGTTATAATTTATATCCACATCCTCTTCAATAAAATGGTTAATTTAAACATCATTCATGCATATGTGTGGTCTTCCACCTCCACAAAGTGATGTGTTTTGTTTTCCATTATAACCTTTAACTACTAGATATAATAATGGAATTAATTTATATATATGATATTCATGACGTAATTATTATTAATTAAATTTAATTTATCATAAATTGTATTATGATTCCATTCATTTAAAAATGATAACATCGTTCATATGTATGTGTGGGTTACCACCTCCCCCAAGCGATGTGATTCTTTTGAGTCACAAAATCAAATTCATAGTTTATAATGATAAAATATGATAATTAATATATAATAATCATTATGGAAAGATAAAAAAAGACTTCACTTCTTTCCATTATGATCATTAAAAACTGTACACGTTAATCATGTATATGTATAGACTATCATCACTATGATTGTATCAATATTCATTTTCTATAACGATCATTCATGGTTTGGTTTAAAATTATAATTAATAAATAATAATAATAATTATATAATGATTATTATTTTTGATATAGTGGAATAATTAAATCATTGACCATAGTAAACTTACAAAATTCATTTTGGAAAAATGAAATGAATATCATCATAATATCTGTCGTGAAATTAATTGATTATCTAAATTAATATAAAATGATAATTAATAAAATAAATGGAATAATAAACATAAAAATGATTCCTATGAAAGTTTATAATTTACATTAATCTATGATTCTCGAAGATAAATGACATATACAGTCAAAATCAACCAGGTATCTCTCTACCCTTCCAAAATCACCACGGACCTATCTATCATCCACATAAAAAATGACACATGTGGGAAAGTCCCGTGAAGGGGTGATTATATACATACCCATTAAAATTCCCAAATAACTTGATGGAGGGAAATCAGATAAATGATAGAAGTAGTCAACACAGTCTAAGAAAGAGGGAAATGAATTCCAACCACAAAAAAAATATATGCTCATAAAGAAACCCAGATGATAGAGGAAGGGGACCTGTATCACACCTCCCAACAAAGGATGGTGAGTCTTACAATAGTTAAAAAGGGTCCATTATTGATTCCTAATATTTCGTGTGTCTGTCTGATGATGTAATCATTCAGCGGACCCATACATCACTACTTATATACATAGTCAAGGGGCCATAATCTCAATTTAGAGGACCTATGTCCTACTAAATTAGGATAGTTACACTTAGTAGATATATATATTACATATTCCATGGTAAAATATTAGGGTGACATTAAAAACATAAATATAGGAACAATTCCATTGTACAATAGTACGGTTCCATAGAGAATGTAGAGGACCCATGACCTAGTACAATAGGAGAGTTATAGTCAGTAGGTATGGGACACATTCCCTGGTACAATCAGAGGGTTCTACTCAATATGTAGAGAACCTTTGCTTGATACCACGGGAGAATTCCACTCTATAGGTTGTGGACCCATGCCCTGATATGGCCTGAGGGTTCCACTCAATAGGTAGAGGATACATTCCCAAATACAATAGGAGGGTGCCACTCTTTAGTTAGCAGATACATGACCTAATACGATAGAATGGTGCCTCTTAATACGTTGAGGATCCATGACCAAATATTATAGTATGGTTACACTATATAGAAATAGGACCCATTTCATAATACAACATTAGTGTACAACTCTACAGGTTAGAGAGTAAGGGGGATTTCCATCCCTAACCTCCCTCTAATAACCCTTCTCGATCACTTCCGTTATCAAGCACCATCAAAGAAAACTTCATAGTCAAAACATCTTTCATCATATCTCAAAATTCACTACAATGGAAAACATCACATTCTACAAAGAAAAGAATAATAATAGGATATTTTTTGGCCAATATTAGAGTCAAAAATAAGGAGATGTGATAGATAGAAGTTTCCTCAAAAGGAAGTACATGACGTGTGGAGATCCTCTGCAACTGGTCATGTCCGTTGTAGTATATGAATTGTTATCCATGTAGTATTGCACAATGTTTTAGCATACTACACGGTGTGTCTTAGCCTCTCGAGAAAAATCCATGTTCTCGAGACATGCACGTTTAATCTATCCATGTGTAAAAACAATACATATTCGTGGTTGTTACCATGTTCATGTAATTCTACCATCCCTCGGCCACATGGTGTATGGGGGTCCCACATTTCATGTGATATTAGACTCACATGAAAACCTTAAATAATATGTCTAGGGGTCTAAAAGGCATGTGTTCATCCCAATACGCTCCTTGTAGTAAACATTTTTTAAAAAACCATAGAATTTTGTGCAATTTTATGATCCAGACATACTAGAATTATTCCTACCATTTGACAACATGAAATCACAGGAAAAATCCATCAACAATCGATTTGGTTCATTCAGTTTCCATAAATAAGAATTCGATCCTCCGATAGAATCCACCATTCACATTGTGCACCTCCCATGTCATTTCCTACCTTGATCCAAATCCCATATGAATAGATCCATCACTACTACCCGAATTCCTCTATAATTCATCCTCAAAACTAAAATCAATTCAATTTATGAATATACACAATGAATATGGGTGTCTGATCACACTTGAAACCACTAAAAAATAGTTGAATCGAGACCCCAAGGTCTAGTGATGAAGAATGATAAAACAAGTGGAGGTAAAAAATAACAATTGTGATAACTTAGTTTCCAAATATTTCTTGTACAAAGTTCATAGAATTATGAATTGGAAGGGGTGATTTCATAGAATAATCAAGAATAAATTGAATAAATATATCATTTGATACACAAGCTCATGAAAATGATGAATTTAAATTCTGATCAATGGATAATAGATTTGATTATGATCACACATTTAATAAAGTTTGGATAAATAAATTTAGAATCCCTGACTCAATATTATATTATTCGATGGTGGAGAACTCATTATCCAAATATGAGAAATATCTACTACTATCACTTTATAAAAAACCAAGATGATTTTATCACTGGTGATTGTCCGATCTCAATCACCAATGAATAATGATGGATTCTCTTCTCAGTGATCCCAAAAAAATGATGTTAATCCCATTGATTTTACATATAAGTATAATTATAGAGGGAGTTATATTTTTAGTCATTAAATGAGTGAATTAATTAAATAATTAATTCACAAAACATACCCACCAATGGATACCTCATCCTAACATCTAATGATGAGCAACCATAAGTCACACACAAGGTAAATCCTATACTCCATATTCAACTATGGACTCATAAACTTGATATGATCGACATTTAGGAGGAATTTCATTATTTCTAAAAAATTGTGTGTCCTTGATATAAAATATTATTATATTTTTATAAAATTAATTACAAGCACAATGAACCAAAGAATCATGTTTCATATTATTGAAATCCTTTGAAAATATTCCTAGAAATGTTACAATGTCTTCGAAGTAGAAAAAACAGTCTCTACATTATTCTGTCATTTAGTATTTGTATCCCCAAAAAGTAAAAACACATAAAAAAGTTGTGGATACTGAGCCCACATCCAGATCCCCCGCTCCTAGGATCTCCCCAGCATGCTATAATGTTTCCAAAATACACAATTCAAAGTAATGTTTTATAGACGAGGGATCCTTTATTGTGATAATAAATCACCATTGGGTACTACCCACCAAACTCTTCTCCCTAATAGAATGGATGTGTGTATAATTCATAATTTGTTAAGCCATCACCCATGTTTTATTGTGAATTCTCACATTCCATGGAATACATGTCCTAAATCCCAAAAATATTTCATCTCATTCCAACTATGTGATCTTAGGAGGCTATAAAAAACATTTCAGAACCAATTTTCCAGCCTTCATATGCTGACATGTGAGATATTGAGATATGAATTTGAAAATACTCCACCTTAGTTCATCCCACCAAAACTATTGTAGAAGGTCCTTGTACATCATCAATATATATGAATGTAGAAAAAAATGATATGTGTGATATTCCATCAACACCTCTACCCACATCTATACTAGAACCACCACCCTTCCCAAAAAAAGTATGACATGGTTCTCTCAATCAGATAATCCATCTAGTGAATCTGTTGGGGATATCATGTCATGGAGGACCTCACAATCAATGTCTCCCAACTAATCCTTCCACATATACTAGATAAGAAGAGGGGTAAACACAATCCACTAAAGATAAGTTGCACCATCCTCCTCTATCAAGGTCTCTTGCAATGAATACATATACTCAGAATCCTCTTCCTCCAGGTGAGAATAAAAGTTCATGATAAGGTCATCTACCAACAAATTTCCATTCCCTTGAGTGTAGTCTATCACAAATCAAAATTCCTAGAGAAACCCCAACCAGGGTCCTTTTTCCAGATTCAGGTCTCTCGACCAAAATACAAACCTTATACTCTGATGTTCTGAGTAAACAACAATACCCTCACCTAGAATATAGTTCTTCCACAACCCAATAGTGACGAATACCGCTACCAATGCTAGAACATGAGTCATTTATTTCTACTCAAGTGTTCTCAACTACCTCAAATCAAATTTGATTACATTCCACCTCTACATCAATATGCAACTAATCCCAACTCTAGAGGAAAGAAAATATATTATCTACTCAACACTATATTCTGATAGTCTCAAAACAAGAGAAGCCATCAGCCTCAACATCTAGTACTCAATTTTTTTTATAACCACTCAATCCCAGTAAACATATGGACTTTCTATGTTAGGGTACTCCGAATAAAAGAAACCCTAGATAAGTCTACCAGCCACCTCTTATAGTAACCTTACAATATAATAATAATCTACCCCTCTGACACACTCTTGTGAGAGTCCCAATAATACACATAATCAATCATCATTGAATCCCAATCTAATCCATTGGTAGAAATGAAATTTTTCAAAAAGTGAACCATGTGGATCCAGAAGTGAAACATTGAGAGATTAAAATAAATCTTATAGTACCAATGCATGTTAATACCATCGATAAGGGTTATTCATGCTCTTACTCTGATATAGAATAGATGAATATGTAATCAATAAAGATAACAAAAAATAAGTTCACATATGGAAAGAAAATTCGGTTCATCATATCCATAAATGTAGCAGTGGAATTCCTCTCACAAAAAGGCATCACCTAGAACTCGTAGTTTCTTTTCCGATATTAGAACGCCAACATTAGATTATCAGCCTCATAAACCATCAACTGATGGTATCCAGGACTGAGATCATCCATCAAGAAGCATCTCACTCTAAAAAACTATTTAAAGAGTTTTACAATCATCAAAAGGGTACTTGTTCTTTATTGTGATAGGTATCAGGGAATTATAATAAACAGAAATCTGAATACATAGGTCTACATTTTCTATGAAAAAAACCAGTGCTACCCAGGTGGACACACTGGGTCTAATAAAACCCTTCTCTCAAAGGTCCTCGAACTACACCCTCAACTCCTAGAGCTCGATCGGGGGAATCTAATATGTAAAATAATATATCAGAGTGTTACTAGGATCTATGTTAATATATAACTCCATATCTCTCTTTAGAGGTTGTCCCATAACCTCCTTCAGAAATACATACATATTATCCTTCATTAAAAATTAACACAGTTTCACAAATATCTCATTGTAACAATTGATATACTCTCTAATTGATGGGTGATTGGTTGTGGATTCCTGCTTGAAAACTCCACCAGCTCCACTATGGGATATATCTCATCCATAAAAGAGAATCATGTCTCATTACTCTAAAGTCATCTCAATCATCTATTGTGATAGTCAATCTAGTCATAGACTATGGAAAACTAGCCCCTACTCAAGATGACGTCATATGGTCTCATAGTGATGACCATGAGGTCCCATGCGAAACTATCTCCATTAAGAGATAGGTTTCCCGATAGGAAAATAAGTGATATCAAAGTACAGTTCCCTATATAAACCACAATGAAATTCTTCAGGGAAAATGTCTCAAATAGGATATCCATATCTCGCTCAAGGAGTACATAAATTATGGAATAATTCACACACATGTATAATAATATATAAAAAAGAGAATAATAATCAAATATCATGCCTTTAACCATCTCATGAGTTTTTTGGTCATAAGTATCCATAGAATGCATCTTCCCACTGCTCTGATCACCAGCTCCCTAAGCCTAGAATAGGCCATATGGTGGTGGTAGTGGCAGTATCTCATAAAATCTCCCAATAGTAGGATATCATCATATGGAGGCCCCACTTTATGATCTTCCAGCTTCACCTCCCTAAGGGGACATTCTAGCTATGTCTGGGAGATCCAAGATCATGTTGATGCCTTTATCGTATTGGTTCATCATGTTTCTATCTTCCCTCCTCATCATGATTTATTGGGAACCACTTTGCAGGTAACCCCACCCATCAACTCCATAGCATCACCCATCTCAAGGCTTCCCTAGTCCTCTATAAAGTCCAAAAGATACATAAAGACATTCCTGAGTATTGTTATGATATGATATCATATTCTATGACCCTATAAACTGTTTCTTATTAGCTTCTATGTACGACTATGCACTATGATACCCACTACCACCTGTGGCTTCCTAGAATCCGTGAGATAGTAATCTATCCATATCTAGTGCATGATCTTGCACTCCATCATATATGGTAATGTGTTGGGGTACCACACTATAATGGATGTATATGAAGAGACTCTTCTCAAAAATCCAAACCTAGAATTAACCATCTATAATGATATTATTGAGTACTATGTATTGTAGGTAAACCAAAAAACATACTTAGAAACATTTATACCTCCATTAAGATATTATAAAATCTCCAAAATATGAATGGAGTGGAAGCATGAGGGGTAGTTTTCATCAGGAAATAGATTTTGAAAGTAAGACCATGAGAGTACTAACAGTTCACACATCTGTGTGACAAAATTCCACAAGCGTTTAGCTACTCAGTGGAAAACATAAGGTTCTATAACAACCATCATTCTAGGTCTATAAGCCTAAAAAATATTGACAACTCAATGAAATCCTCCATGGCCTATGGATATATCTCACTCTGGAACCACAATGTCATTTGGATCTAGAACTCCAAGAGTGCACCAAGACAACATACGTTTTCCACCTACTTTTCTATTATTAAATTCTTCTTGATAAAATAGGATATTAATACATTCCCCCCAAGAGAAAATATCTCATGTGATAGACCCTAAAATGACTCCTCCTCACTCATCAGATCATCACAATTATCTTAAATCAATAACATGGATGGATATCTTCATAGAGGAATCTTGAATAGTTAACTAAGATACACCATGATTAGATGAGCATGTATATGTAGTTATTTGACCGAATAAGGATGGTCGAATAAATTAATCTTCTATGGTGCGTCTACCATTTTTTTCTATAACTAAGTTCTTTGTATGCTCAGTTGAAAAGTAGGTATTTAGAGTCCTGAGGAATGGATAAATTAGATTTCGTAGAAATACTGAGTCCCATATCCTAAAATTTGAATTCAAGATAGCTTAACATTATTTCCATAAGTTCCAAAAAACATCTTTAGGTTAAAAAAAGTCTGAACAAATTACTAAGGTCCAACCAACTCTGATACTACTGTATGACAACCCGACCCAACGTGGCCTACCTAGCCGGAAAAGGCCATGCCACAACTACCTCAACCACACCTTCATACTCTAGGGGATCATAATAAACATCAAAAGGTAATACTACAATTGAGATAATTTTTTGGAAGTACATGTACGTATTCTCCCAACCAATTCTAAATCAAATCCCTCCTGAATACTAACAAAATAAATCATATTCTATAGTAAAATCGCCACATAAAAAAACATTTAGGTAATAAAAAGGTTTGGGAAAGTGAAATCCAAAACATAAAGTTAAAAAATACATGGCTATTGAGAACAGATGTCCCAACAAGAAAATATTAGGAAACTTAGTATAGAGAGATCATGACTCCAGATCACTAAGTCTCAACCACTGTATGTGGTTAAATTAACCTGGGTATCCCACTACTCCTCTGAAATCTCTGCTATCCTTTCCATCATCTATATAATACAAGACACGTGTGCCCAAATCCCTTATAGGGGTGAATATATACATACCTTTTAGGATGCACCAAAAACTAGAGAGGGTGTAATAAGAGACACAACAAAAGAATTCCACTTAACCAACGAAAAAAGATAGTTAAACTCAACAAAAATGATATATATGATCATAAAGAGACCCAAATGATAGAAAAACGGGATCTATATCTTACCTCATGGCGTAGTATGATGATTATTTCAATAGTTCAAAAAGTTTCATCTTTGATGACCAATATATCTTATGTCATCCCAAAAAGTAACCATATTGAGGACCCACACCTCACCATTGTATTGCACCGTCAAGGGGGAATAATCTCTAGTAGTGGACATATTCCCTAGTACATTTGTAATCTTACCAAATATATATAAATAGTGGTAAAATTCCTTAGTTAGACTGGATGGTGCGACTCATTAGAGTTTTACATGAACCAGGGCATGGTATAATAAGAGGGTGCAACTCATATGGTAGAGGACTCTTGACATGGTACAACAGGAGGGTTCCAATAAGTATAAAGAGGAACCATGCCCTGATAAAATAGGAGGGTTCCACTCAATAGGAATAAGACCCATTCCCTCATAAAAAAAATCTAAAAAGTAGGTAGAGGTCCCATTCACTACTACCACAAGAGGGATCCACTTAGTATTTGTAGGACCCATTCACTGATATGACAGGAGGGCTCCACTCAATAGGTAGATGAAATATTCGCAGATATAACAGTATAATGCCACTCTGTTGGTGTAGGACCCATTCCTTGATATAATAGGAGGGTTCCTCTCTATTGGTAGATGACCCATTATCTTATATGATGGGAGGGTTCCACTGAATAATTAGAAGAACCATTCTATGATTCAATTGGAGCTTTCCATTTAGTATGTAGAGGGGTATGGGGGATTTCCCACCGTAACCTCTCCCAAATGTTTGTGCATAATATTTTTTATCATTGAGAGACACCAAATAAAGTTTCACACTTCAAAATAATTGATAATATCCTAAAATCAAAAACTACGACAACTATCACATTCTACCTGAAAAAACATTGGATATGTTATTCATTGGATAAAATCCCAGTAAAAACAAAGGAAATTTACGATATAAAAGTTTCCTCAAATTGAATTACATGGTGTGTTAGAGGTCTATAAGTATTGCGGACCCACTCCTATTTTAGGCCACGTCATTGATAGTACATGTATCACTAGGCATATTACACTATAGGATGTGTAAGGGTACAACATGAAATGTATCATCGTCCAGGGGTCATGATGTGTGTTCCTGCTCATGCCTGTGTACACTAGCCACATGTCTCTACACGACATGTTCCTAGACATTCCCATGTCTATGTACTCCCAATGTACACAACAGGCCACCATCACAAGGTCAAATGGTCTGTACAGTTACTACATGGCATAAGATATTTCACTCACCTAGAAAACCTAGACACTGTAGACAGAGGACCCCACATACTATGTTCACACACATGGTGTAGTTAAATTTTTCCAAAAAAAACCGAATAATCCTCATATGAGTTATAGATATTTATTTGTCACCTATATTCTCACAATTTCACCACCTACAATCTATCGAAAACTCCTCCCGCATCATATTTTGGCACTTAGGTAGTTAGAAATCAAGATCTGGTCCTATGATCAAATCCACCACACACCTCATGCACCTCCAGTGTATTTTACTTCTATGATCTATATAATAAATCCATGTAGCCATCACTAATCTCTGCAATCCTCATTGATTCAACCTAAAACGTCAAATATATTCTAAGTGAACATATCTACTAGGAATTTGAGGGTCTGATCATGCTCAGACCCACCTAAAAAAATTCAATTAATGATCCCATGTTCAGATGATATAGAATGAAATGAACGGGTTAGGTAAAGGCACAGAAAAAAAGATTTTCAGGTTGTTGGACAGGTTTTATGTGATAATGATCACACAATATGTGATTGGAAATGGTTATTTCATGGAATTCTCGAGAATAAATTGATTAATCAAACTAATTTGTTACATGGGTTCATGCAATGGATGAATTTAAATGCATTCCATGATAAAACATCTAATCAAGGAAATAAACCACAATTTTTGAGCCCTAACTAAATATTAGATTGTTCATTGGTGAATAACACATTAACTAGTGATAGGAAAGATCCTCTATTGTTGCAATATGTCAATGAACCTTGAGCCAATATCTGGGAATCATCATATCTCAATCCTCCCATTAATAATGTTGGATGATCCTCTCAAGGATCCTAGGGTTATTAGTATAACCCTATAGATTCCCTATAGTTTGTTACATATAAAGGGAATTAGGTTTCTAGGAATTAAATTAATTAATCAATTGTTTTAATTAATATATCATATATCATTTTCCTCGTAAAATCATTGGACATCAACCAATTTTATGTCATGATAAGGGAAAACCACATGCTATAGATTTATACATGGAAATAGTTTTTGGATTTGAGAATCCATTTAGGATATATTTAATTATTTTTGAGAAACTATGCATATATGTTATAAAATTTGTTCAATATATTAATAATATTAATTAATGGCTCACCATGACTCTGGATCACTGGTTTTCTATGCCCTTGGCTCCCAAAGTATTCCAATATATATTAAAAATTATTTCAAGGAAAAAATACGATCATAAATATTCCAAAAAAATTATGATTTTTATTATATGATGGGGGATAATATCATATATTCGTCTAATGGTTTGTGTAAAAATTTATATCTCATGGGATGTTATGTAAGGGATTATGGAGTGAACCTAGTACACCATGGTACTATTTCAACTAAATTTATTCAAATGGAGAGTGAACCCAATCCATAAATAGACTTTTTAAAATCCATGAATATGATATTGGGAGTGTCCTTTGACTTATTTTGATGAAGACATGTCTTATTTTGTTTCCATAAATTCAAATATTCAGAAATCATATGATATAATTCCCTTATGCTATGTTTCCATAAATGTGATAATAATTTTTATTTTATTTTCAATGAATTTAATATTTTATTTCTATGTTCTTTTCATTATTTCTCATACCCATATTTTTTTCTTATGCCCAGTTTTTGATCTTTTATTTTTATCTATTTTGCTAACCCATAAGAGTGGATTGAGTTCACTCCCATGTTATGAATCTCTTACACTATTTTTGATTATAATTAAAATGCAAAATAAGTTTAGAAGGGGGTCTGGAGGTGTTTTATTATCAAGAAATGTTTTACAAGTTTTATGAAATTTGTTTCCTATGGAACCAGTCCTCAAATATACTAAACAATTCCTTCTTGAAATTGAAATATTTTTATGTGTTATATAATGATAAAATTATTCAAAAGATTTAAAATATAAAATATTCACAGCTTGGGTAACAATATTTTGAAATAGAGTTGGTTTTAGTTATTTTTTAGGACTCATTTAGTAATTTATTTGGAATTGGATTAGAGAAATTCAATGAATACCATAGGTATATGAATAAGGGATAAGAATAACTATATGATTAAATACATAATATTTGATACTATTTTTAGTATGTGGTTTTCCTTGAAATGATATCCTTTTCTTGATAATAGAAGTGAATGCATGCTCTAACATAGATATACCTAGGTAAAATTACCTCCAAAAGGGAATGTTGGCTATTAACTCAATCATCACCTAGTGCAGAACAATTAGTCATAACTGCACACCTGGTTTGAAATTCTGATGGTATATTATTTTCTAAAGAAAAATATCTTTTCCAAAAACTATGAAAGATTGATTTAAAAATTATTTTATGTGATTCGGTTGAGAAGTATAAGGCAACCCAACTTAAGGTAAACTAGGATGAATCATGAATTATATAAGTTTAAATATGGATGAAATAAGTTCATATATGAATTATATATGTTGAACTATGAATGATATAGGTTAAAAAATAATTGATACGATATACACTAAAATATTTATATTCTAACATGATTGTATTAATATATGGGTCATCTTTGCGTAAAATGTTCCTTTGGTTATCTTGGAAACATATTTTCTTATCATAATTGTTCATTAATCAAAATAAACCTTTTGTTTTTATAGTTGGATACAACCAAAAGGAACAAATTTAACCCTAGGTGTGAGGGATAATTTGATGATTTTTTCAAAGAAACATGCATTAGAATTGTAGGTGGACTAGAAAATCTAGTGGTTATACAAAAACATTTACCATAAAAAATTATTAATAATGTTACTATAGTTGAAATCACGAGTTCATCAATGAATAAAAGGATATAGCCTAATAAGAACTAAGTGATGAAGTTGATGAGGTAATGGATATTCAATATCAAACATGTTAACAATATGGGAAGAATACCCTAGGTAATTTTTTTAATGGGACATGATAATGCTTCACTTGTTTTAAAGGAGGTCATCGAACACCAAACAACCCTGGGATAAAAAATAATAAAATGAAGGAAGATAATATTCATTATAAGAATCCCATTACGATTAAATGTATTAGATATGATGAATTTGTTCACAATAAAATTCAATACACCAATATATGGTATAAATAAAAAAACTGACACTGGCCACCTCCAAGATCATGAGAATAAGGAATAGCCTATGAAACAACTACTTCTGAGGTAGATTGTGGGTTTTCCCTCTAGGGTTGTCGATGTATTATGTCATGTAAAATTTCACATATTATTTATTGAGATATAATTAAAAAATATTTATTGTATAATTGTAATATACATGGTATTTTAGTCTTATTCTTTATTTAGGAGAGTTTTGCCTTATAGATTTATCTCTTCTTCAGTTATTCTGATTCTTTTAGGAATATACTATCTCTATTTACAAAGTCCTCATGTCTAATTGATTATAGGGAGACAAAATATCTTATCATAAATTGATCGATGATCGACAACCATTGTATGGTTAATTAGGATATCCCTATGGAAATTTCTCACATCATATGGGATTTAAAATTTTGAAGATACAATTTATTTTAGGGGGATAATGTTACAACCCAAGATTTTAATATATCTTTTTCTAAAATTAAGTCACTTATAGTTAATAGAGTAGTATACACACAACATTTTACTAACAAAAAACTATGAAATTTTTACCCACTGAAAACTTATAAATTGAATTACTATGTATGAATAATGTAACCAAATTATGAAATATATTTATATATATAAACTTTATTTTCTTAATTCAATTATTGTGTTTAAGAATATTTTATTATATATACCCTAAATTTTACTAAAGTAATATAATTACATTATTAAAATATTAGTAATTTAATAAAATAAATTATTTATTGACTAAATATTTCATTATTACTGTTTTTTAAAAATATAGAATAAGAATAATTATTATTTAAAAATTCAATTTCTTATAAAATTAGTTTCTCGTTATATTTCATAATTTTATTTAAAAGCAGAAATAATAAATATTATAAATTAAATTTGACAAGATAAAGTACATTTTTCGACCATAAATTTAAGATTTATTTTAAGAAATTTTTTTTAAAAAGATTAATTTAAAGGTGAATAATGAAAAATATAGTTTTTAAAAAAGATATGAATTTTATGATGTTATTAGTATCTAAGTATGAAATTGAAATTCATGAAACCTTTTATGAAAAAATTTCAATTTTATAAAATACGTTATAATTTTTAAAGTAATCTTTTTAATTCACAAACTCATTTTGGACATTTTAGAACATATGTATGTTTTTTTAGAAAATTATTTTTAATAAATTAAAATTTTTGTGTTTTAAATTTAATATCTATCACTGGTAAAAATTTAATATAAATATTTAAACATTCTTTTGGATTCATCACATGAAAATAAACCTCAGATTAATTTTTTGTATTTTCTTAAAATTATTGTGATTTAGATGAACAGTGAAAAACATTGTTTTGCTAAAACAACGACTTTTATTAGATTATGAGTATATAATAGAGGATGGAAATTTTATAAATTTTTTTAATGTATCAAATTTGAATTTAATAACCAATTATATTTATTTTAATGATATAGTTTTAAATTAATAAAACATATGATTACCATTATGAAAATGTAATATTTCCATCATAAGATTGATTTTTTTTAATATTTCAGTAATTTATTTTTAGATTGAATTGTAGACACATATTTTTTTTTCATAATAACCCAATTTATGTCTTCAAAATCATAAACATTTTTAATCTTATCCAACACATAAAATTTTGTGTAAAAATGAACATCCCACAATATAAAATTTTTTCACGTTATCATCGATACAAATAAAATTAAATTTCCAAACACATTGAAATTTAAATTTATAAAATTATTTAAATTTTCCAAAGCATCAACCTCAAAATATTAAATATTTTTATTTTTATTTTTAACATTTTAAATTCGTTTCATATGGTGAAATTTTTCTTACAATGGTATGGGTAAATAAGGGTAAAAGTGGATTAACATCGTAAAAAATGTTAAAACACGTGAAAAAATTTCTAAAAATAGAAGGTTGATGGGGATTATCCTTATATAACCCCCAAAACCATTATTTGAATTTTTTAGACTTTTTCCTTCAGTAAAGTTGTGATATTATTGAGAAATAACTAGTTTGTTTACAAAAGTTTAATTTTCCTCACATATAAATGAATAACGGCACCTCCCCATTACTCCAAAAATTCTAAAGTTCTGGATTAAGTATAACTCTTACATAGTATCTCCCCAATACCCTATCCATGCATTTTATGACTCTGTCTCACTAAATGGTCATTCTAAGGGTCCTTAAGGCGATTCAAAAGGGAGAACAACCAAGGGAGATAGAATACTTTCAATCATACCTTTCTAGTAATTTTCATCATCTACAAAAAAAATTCTATTAATATGAAGTGTTTTCTAAAAACATTATCCAAAAAAAATTTCACCATTTACAAGGAGGTGAAATTCATTCACAAAATATTTTCCCAAAAAATATTATAAAAACTAAAAATAACATCATTGATAAAACCATTGACTATGAACCATTGTGTTCATACTTTTTTCCACTTGTTTAGAGTAACATCCCATCAATTTTGGATACTTCCTTTGTGATAGTTTAAAAAAACACTGAGTTTAATTTCTATGATGGATAAAATGTGAATTTTATTAATTTTTGTGTCATATTTATGTTAATTCTTCTTGTTATTAACTATTGTGATCAATGTTATAAAATTTAATAGCAATTATTTTGGTAATAATAATTTATATTCAAAATAATACTCAATGAACCAACATTGAACATAAAACATTAAACAATTTTTAATGAAAAAAATTATTATTATTAATGGATAAATACATTTTGAAATCCAAAAAACTCTTAAAAATCCTTATTCTTTTAAAAATTAACATATCATTCAAAAAATATTGTTTTTCCAAATAAAAATAATTTTAAAATTGAAAATGACATTAAAATTGGAAATCATATTGATAAATCTTATTATTGGCCCTAAAAATAATATATAAATATCTACAGAATGGAAAATTATCAACGAAAACAACTTGAGAAATAATTTAGAGATATTGAATGAGGTAATTAAAATTTGGAAATTATTTCCCCTACTCATAATAAATTTAAATCCCTTCATCATTGAAAAGATCAAAAATGATTCAAAAGAATATAATATTTTTCGACAAAATTATTTCATTGATAAAATTTTTTAATATTTTCGAAAGTCTATTTTATTTTTAAGATAAAAATATAGATTTTTAAGTTGATGATTTTTTTATAGTATCAATATTCAGTCTGAAAGAGAATTTAATATTTTTAATTCAAAAGTAATATGTTTTTCTTCTACTGAATCTGAAGGTTTTATTTATGAAATTTTCTTTAGAAATGTTGAACTCGACTCATTTATAGAAATAAATTGTTTGATATTTAATTTAACATCTGAACACTATTATATTATTTAAGTTAAACTTAAATATATTAATACTCTAAAATTTTATGAAATATATATATTTATAATAAATTTAATTTCCCTAATATATTTTGATACACCCAACATCAGGTTTTAACGAACCACGATATACTATTATAATTTTAACATGAACATTACAAACAAGGATATAAGAATATTAATAACCAGTTTTTGAAATTAATTATAATGTTTTTATGTAAATAAAACATATTGATAAAAAGGTAATTAACTTTTAGTAAAGCCTTTTTATGTCTTGAGAAAATCATTTTTCAAAAAAATAGATTTTTTGTATTTTGTGAACAAACTATAAAATGAATTTTTTCAACTTTTTCAAGATTAATTGAAAAATAAAACATAAATTTTTAAATGTACATGCAAAAATTTTATATGAGAATTACTTTACTAATTTTATGAAAATATTAATATTTCGATATATTGTATAATATATAAATATTTATAAAGAATTGTCCTTTCTTTTAAAGAATTTACATGCTCAATTTTATTTTAATAATATTAAAAAATTTATTTACGTAAATAATATATTTATTTATCCAATTTAGGTTATTTAAATCAATTATATATTTATTTTTTGAAATATAACTTTCGATACATATGGAAATTGTCTCTTTGTAAAACCACTTTTTCATTATGTTTGCAGGTTTAATTTTAAATTTTTATTTTCCAATTATATGAATGGAATTTGGAAAAATAGATTCCATATATATAATACAAATAAATAATAATATATAGTAATATTAAATTATTTTTTGTTCATAATGAAAATAGAAAATAGAAAAATTTAGTTACCATGATTAAGGATAAAATATGTATAATCAGGGTTTCTATTAAGAATGTAAGGGTTAAAATTACCTAAAAACATTTCCAAATTATGTATTCAACAATAAATTAATTTAAGTATTGTATATATTAACCCATTTACAAGTTATATCATGAATCTCTAACTTTTCATGGTTTTTTCTATTAAATTTTTTTATTATATATGTGGGATTATGACACAAAAGTTTTCTAAGTGCTAAGGGAATTTCTATGTCACCTAAATTTCTATTGTAAACATGTCTTACATACCACATATTTCTTTTATGTGGATAATATAATTTAAATTAATGTATTTTATTTTTATTATCATGATAATTAAGGGGTTTACATATCAAAATAATTTACTTTCATTCATGTGGTTTATGATTTAAATGATTTCGAAATGGTAAAGGTATATTTTTTCAATATCATTGTTTATGTGGATTGTTTACTATTAAGTTTTCTATGATTAAATATTATGATATACCTATAAATAAATACATGACTCTACTTCTCATTGGAATATTGCATGAGAATATACTTCTTTCTTTCCTTTTCCTCTTTGTATGTACTCAGTAGATCTAAAAATATTATGGAAAACTACTTTACATCATTTTTTTTCAAACAAACCTTTTCATTCATGTCAATGTCTTCTTAGATTTTTTGAATGAAATATTTTATCATTCTCTAATTATTGTTCAAAAACATTTTTAACCATTATTAATTTTTTGAAAAAAAATTAAAAAGAATCTTCACTTCATTTTCCAAAATAATCTATTTTAGATTTTACCAAAAAAATCAAAAGGACTCTTTATTCTAACGTGAATGACATGTATGAAATTCCATGTCATCATTATGATCCAATTTATTAAATAATAATTTAAAATTATAATATATTATTTTAAAATAAATTTATTTTTACTATTTTTTCACTTTTAGTTATGAAAATTTAATTTTCAATGTGAAAAGTTTATTTTACTAATGAAATGTTCCATGTGATATTTTGAAATCACGTTTATCTAAGATCTCCACATTTAATGTTACTTGTATTTTATTGGGTATATGATTCAATTGTACCATCCCTATTATTTTTATAGATGTTTTATGATTTTGATGATGATACTTTTATGAAACATGTTCCTTTTCCACAACTTTTCATATGATAAATTGATGACATTTTTATGTAACACATATTTTTTCTATGGGTTATGCTATGATTAAATATTTATGAAACCCATTTAATTTATAAGTATTATACTGTAATTAATATTCTATGATTTTTTGTTAAAAAATATATGGATTATGTGATGTGTGGGAACTATATCATCAGGCAATGCATTGGGTATTATTTTATATCAAATGAGATGCTGAAGGGAAATAAGACGATGTTCATGATACACTACAATGAAATATTTTGATGTGGCTATTCCCCTATGGTAAATAGAAAATACTTCCTAATCAATTATGAAATGGAAAAATTGTGTTGATGTCTACTCCATTATGACTTGTTGTTATTGGATGTTAGCATTGAAATATAAAATTGTTTCTATCCTTATGATTGTGCCCTAGTTATATGACATGAACATATGGTTCATGATTGATATATGATGATTTATCAATATTATGGTTGATGTATTTCTGAAATGATAATATTTTATTCAATAGATCATGTTTATGATCCATGATATATTGGGTTTGACCTGTGTTTGATTCATTCATAATATCATACCATTATTCTTATATTATGATCCAATATGATCATTAATATATATCTTCCATGATTACACTTACTAAGTATCTAAAATTCTCATTTATTAATATTCCTTTCCCTAGGTTATGAAGAATGGTTTTAAGTAGGGAATGTATATGAAGTGTACTATGTGGGAAGATCAACATGGGAAACCTTGAAGATATTTCATGAAGTAAGAGGATAGTTTGTCTAGGTCTAAAAAAACTAATCCCATATGATCCTCTAGTGTGTATTTATGGAAGGTATTGAATATTAATCTAAATATATTTAATATCTATTTATAGAAATACAGGGTCACTATACATGGTATAAAAGGAAAGGTTTAGTTGACTTTTTTAATCAAATATTGGAAACATTATGAAGATCCATGTGGATATGTCTAATGGAATTTCAAAGTATACGAAGATATCTATCTATTTTGATGAAGGGTAGAGTAAGTTGTTTATATGAAATTATATTCACTTATAGATTCTATCAGTGGATGTAGCTATAGTACATTTTTTCCTATGGGTAATCAATATGAAAAAGGAATATTAATTTGGACTTGATCGTCACTTGATGTATGATAATTGGGATTTTTAGACACAATTTTCGACACTTCTTATGCATGTGATTTATAAATTTTCAAATTATTTATTAACCATCGTGAGGGATTTTAAGAGATGATGACCATGAATGGCCTACGTTAAACCTATGGTGTCAAAAATTAAAAATAATGCCTCGTGATTTAGACATCCTATAAATGAATTTTCATAGTTAAGTGGTTTCCCCACTATGGTTATCATTGCTTATACTATACTTTATTGTTTTAGTAAATGGATATAACTTGAAGGAATCATGTTATCACTGAATATGATGAAATATTTAGTGATAACAAGAAATCAAATTGGATGATGACTCGACTGAAATATATTGTGATTATTCCTATTCATCTTAAATGATATATGATTAAAAATGTGAACTTCGGTGAGATTCCCAATGCATAAAATATATGGATGATTGAAATTTATTAATACTGATGTACAAATGACTATAGAAGAAATAATATTATGAAACCTACATTTAAAGAAGGTGGGACAAATCACTTAGATAAATTTCTAAAATGTAAAAAAATGATTTTTGTGGGAATAAAGGTTCTATAGAAACTAATTTCAAAATAAATTGATGTCAGATATTTGGGGAACTTGTAAATTATCTAATTCAATGCCGTAAAAAAGGGTTATCCACTTGACCAAAGAAATACCTATGATATAAATAAAATTGAATTAAATGTGTGGATGTATTTATATTTTTGGAATCAATAATTATGATGTAGAAATATGATTTCCAATTATATCTTTGTCATAATAAAAATAATCATATAATGATTATATTAATTTTTTAAGCATATATGTCTTCATGTATAATTAAATTAAGGGTTATGGATACCATCCTGGCTTTATGAGTTCATGGTTGATCATATGTTTAATTTTTTAGACACCCATTTTATGTTCAATGTGATGTGATTTTAATGTGACAAATGGAATCTTTGGAATTTTTATCCTTGAATAAGTTATATTTGTATTTTATATTTAAGATGAAGTATTATATGAGGAGGAATGGCATTTTCATAAGTTTAATGTTATTGATAACATTCTGGGTTTATATTTCCTTTAAAGATTAATGAAATGTTTAATGATTTTCATCATATTTATATGGAAATAATAAGTATTATATTAATATATATTTTTAAAAATTGATAACCTATCATATATGGAAAGGCATTGGGGCTTGAACCCACAACTAATGGTCAATAATAGAGAAGTTACTACTGCTTACCTATGTTACTCCTTGGTTAGGAAGTCATTTTTTTTATTTCTGATAGAATAATATTAAGCCTATTTGGGAACAAATTTTGTATCATATAGATAAGAAGGGGATTTATAAATGATATGGTGATATCATATTCCCTATGAAAATTGAGGTTTTCTGAAAAACAAAATCCAATTCATGATGTGGGGTTAGCTATATTAATTTTTATTTTAAATGTAATGACATATTATCTTTGTAGAGAAAAGTATGATATAGATTCCTATAAACAAAATATATGTTGATATTCAAAAATACAGAGTTTAAAATGAACCATAGAAGATATTTTGAACTGATTAATGATTATGATAATACAATACTATAAGAACCTGGGAAATCAAACAAGTTGGTAGACAATTTGAGTTGAAATGATCATGATATATTTTCTATGATAAAGATCTCAAAACATCCAGTATATATATATTTTAAAAGGGTGGATCTTGAAATATTTATGGAATATGATAAATCATTCCGTAGTCAAACATGCGTTTAACTGCCATTCCATGTGAGAATAAAAGTCTCACACATAGATTATATGGATTTACAAAATATGGTGATAAATTTTCTTGAGTTAAGACATAATTATGATGGATTGATATGGTTAATGAATTTTGTATATGTTCCACCCATACTGAAAATAATAAATGTGTTCTTGGAAGAGGCTCATAGATCTACATTCTCTACTTGTCTTAGAAGTACACAGATGCGTTGGGATTTGAAATAGTATTTCTGGTGTCATGGTATTAAGGGAGATATAATAGAGACTGTATCCTAGCTCTCATTATATCATCAATTTAAGGTTGAGTGAGAAAAATATAATGGGATGTTAAGACCATTACCCATACTATTATGGAAATGGGAAAACTTCACTATGAATTTTTTTGTCAAACTCCCCCATAATATCTAAAGGGAACAATGTTATATCAGTTTTAATAGATCATGTTACAAATTCAAAAAACATTATCACTACCAAAGAGTATTTATATATGGATCATATTTATAGGATATACATTAATGAATTTTTATGGTTTCATGGAGTAAAACAATCTATTATATATGGATGGGAGCCATGGTTTACCTCAAAGTTGTCGAGAATTTGTTTGTTGGATCTAGAAATGGATTTGAGTTTCATCATGATGTATCATCCTTATATTTATATTCATGATGAGAATAATTTGAAATACTATAGGTCTTTTTCTATGGATTTCATAGGTGTTTGGTATCATCACCTTCCTCTGGTTATGTTTTCATACCATAATAGCTTTCACATAAGCATTTAGTTGGATAGTTATGAAACCCTCTATGTAAATAAGTATATAAATATAACATACTATAATGATTTTTTATAATGAAATCTATTGGGACATTACACAAAAAAGTAAATGGAAGAAAAGGTTATATCAATTGGAAAATATTGAAGGGAAGTAAAAAAGATAGAATAAATGTTATGTTTATAATTTCCAACATGATCTATAATTTAAAGGTGTTGAAAAGGGGTTCCAAAAAGTTTCATCATTAAGGAAGGTTATATGATTTTTAAAGAATGTAAAATAAATATATAGTTATATGGGATTATTTTAAATTTTTGATCATGTTGAGATGGTTGCTTATTAGTTGACGCTTCCACTGAACCTATGTAAAGTAGAAAATATGATCCACGTTTCTCTCATGAAAATGTACATTCTTGTTCAATAACATGCACTAAACTCAGAGTTCATACCACTAGAGAATGAAAATTAATATGAGAAAAAACTAGGGATGATTTTGGATAGTACATTGAAAGTGTTACTGAACAAGACCACTATCCAAGTCAATATTTTATGGTGAGACCACCAACTTGACAATGTTATTTGAGATCCTAAGGATGTAATGTGGTAGAAGTATCCTTATATGTTTATAATAAAGTGACAAAATATTTTGCAGTGAAATTCCTTTTAATGTGTGTATAATGTAATTCCCTAATATTTTTTGAAATATTTTTTAAAAATAAATTTAACACCATTGATAGCTTGTGCTACCCACAACACTAAATATTAACGAATCCTGACATACTACTATTTTTAAAACATTTCTATTATAACATAGCTATTAAAAATGGAGATATGAATTGGAATAATCAAATTTTAAATATTCTGCATGATTTTTTATAGGAATAAAACATATTTATAAATATATACTTAGTTTTTAGTAATTAATTAATATGTTGTAAAAATATTTCAAAAAAAAATTATTATATTGTCTGAATAAATTAGAATTACAATTCATTCCAATTTTATAAAATTTATTTGAAATAAATAAGATTAATTTTTATAAATGTACATGTCAAAAGTGAGTGTTTTTTTCATAATTTTATAGAATGAATAATTTTTTGAATAATAGTAAAAAATACTGATTTTTATTAAAAGCATCCTTTTCCTTTAAATAATTTACAGGATGATTATTACATTATAATGATTTTTAAAGTAAATTTTTTTCATTTATATACTTTTTAATCCTATTTATTTCACATAAATTAATTATATATTTTTTCATTAAAACTTTTTATACTTTTGGAAAGATTCTATTTGGAAAACCAGTTTTTTCATGTGTCTATGGTTTTAATTTTACATTAAAAAATGTAACTTCTCTGAAGGGTATTTGGAAGATGGATTCTATTTTTATAATAATACTATATAATATTATATGGAAATTACAACTTATGTTTTTCATAATGGATAGTAAAAATAATACAAATTAATGACCACAGTTATTGTTGAAATGAGTTTACCAGGTGTTAAAGTAAAAATATAAGGTTTAAAATAATTTAACCTCTTCTATAATTCATATCATCTGTCCATATTAAAAAAATATTCTATTGAAATTTCAATTATATTTTTACTTAGAAGATTTTTTTTAAATTACTTTTTCATTTTGGATACCTTTGTGAAATTTCCATGTATTTTCATGTATGTTACTCTCCACACATATAAAAGGACACCCCTCCCTTATCCTCTTCACACTTCAAATATCATTTTTTTCAATCCCTAATGAATTCCATTCCTCACTCCCCTCATCACATCATATAGGCCTTAGTTTAATTATGATATCCTCTTATATATGATTTATAAGTAAAACTAAAGGTGTTTTCTGAAGAAGAGGATTCATTAATGTGTAAGGAAGTCAAGAATCAAGGTAAGGGATTTATAATATATCTTTAATTTATGGGAGACATATTCTTTATTGACCACACGTTCCATTTTTTGTTGTATACACTACCACATTTACTTGTTATATCAGGAATCTATTTCTTTTAATGATATTAAATGTTTCATTTGATGGTATTATATAATGGTGATTTTGATAAAAAAATTTCTATAGTGGAAATGGATTTTCATCTAAATTTTATTTTTTTGAATCATATTACTTATACACCAATTGTTTAATTTATGTGGTACTTATCCTTCCCATGAATGTATTTTATTATTATCTTCATAAATATTATGGGTTATAAATTTCCAAATAACTTTATTTCATTCATGGTTCTTTGGATTCACAAGATACCAAAGTAGTAATGGTCTTACATTACAATCTCATAGTTTTTTGTGATTATTTATGATTAATCTTTCAATTATAGAATCTTATGATCTATCTCTCAATAATATCATGAATTAACTTATCCTATATTTGTTTATAGAGAATATTTTTTTCTTTCATTTTCATCTTTTTATGTACTCAAGAGACCAAAATATTGTTTTTAATGAAAATAGACTATACTTATTTCTTGGGTTGAAATCAATTTTCTTCAATGTCCAAGATTTATTAAAAAAAAGTTAGATAAAATTTTAAAATTCTCTTATGAATGATTAATGACATTTTTCCATGTTTTTATTTTTTATAAAATGTTTTAAAAGTTATATTCATTTTTTCTCAAAAAAGCCAGTATTAATTTGTTGAAATTTTAAAAGGAATTTATAATTTAATATGTACAACAAGAAGGTAATTTTCCATCGTAAGGACCAGTTAATGTTTTAAAGATTCCCTTATAAGTTTCAAATTTTATTTTCAATGAAATGTATTTTTTTCATTTTTTTTGTTGACATTTAGATATGATATGTTACTTTTCCAAGTGGAAATGTTATTTTCCAAATGATATGTTTTAAGTGATCTTCCAAAATAATTTTACATCTAATGGGACAAATTTTGACATTACTTATGTTTTATTGGGGATATTATCAAATTGAAACATCATTATTATTTCTCTGGATGGTTTATCATTATGATAAAAATATGTTTAGGAAACAAATTTCTTTTATACATGTTATGAAATAATAAAATGATGAAATGTTTAGGAATCTAATTTCTATTTCATATGTTATGATATGATAAAATGTTTTTGAAACCCATTTTCTTTCATTCAGTTATGATATAGTGAATATTTTATGGTTTATTATCACATAAATGTGTTTATTATCTTACGGTTCGAATATATATCTCCCTCTAATGCATTGGGTACCATTTTTTAACTCATAATACGATGATGGGAAACAAGCTGATGTTCTTGATACATCATGGTAAACATGATAATGTTCTTGATTCACTATGGGAAAAAAGTTATTATAAGGAACGATCCTTATAAATTTACATATGTTTGAGTTTCAGACTAGAGAATACATTCTAAAACATTGAGGAACTCTTTAGTATTATATTTTTAGAGAATCTACACATAACACGTACATAACATCCCATAATTGTGCATGTAGATAATACTAAAATAGTATCCAATTTGTCAAAAATAATAATCTTTTCAAATAAAACATAAATTATTTGAAAAATAGTCATTACATTTAAATTTTATTCATTCATTCCCTTAATATTATTATAAACTGTGAAAAACATTTAGAAACATGGGATGAGCACAAATATCTTCGTATGGGATATAAAGAAAGAAATCATTAGTCAAGTGATAAAATAAAATCTAAACAAACCCCTAAATAAAAACTTATTAAAAAGAATAGAAACATCATGTAGTATAATTTTTACAAATTTACCATATCACTCTTACAATCACCCTTACACATGGAATAACTATTTGGTCAACTTCCATCATTGGAGTACCCAATGCATTAGAGATCTATAATAGGGCTCACCTGTCATATCTTGAGTTATAATGGGCTCAACCCAACATATCAAAAGCTATATTGGTACTCAAACAATCATATCTTGAGATATAATGGGCTCAAAAAAACATAAATATGTCCAAGGGACATTTCATATTAATAAATCATCCTGAAATCAGGAGAACTACAGATTTCAAATATAAAAAAAATGATCTTTTTAAATTTCATTAAAGATAGATTAAAAATGACTTTAAAAGGAATGTCCCTTAAAAATATAATTGGAGTGATAATTAATAGAAACTAATGGATATGTGTGTATGATATAAATAAAAATATTAAAATATAATATAAACAAAAAAAATATAACACAAATAATCTTAATACCACATGATGAATAAAGTAGAAGGTTTACCAAATGAATGGGAATTTGGTTAATAATTCCCTTACAAAATTTATGCATGGTAATGAGTACACTTGCGAGGGATTAATGAGAGTGAAATAGGTCTCTAATAATTTACATATCATAAGTGATGTATGCGGGAGGATTGAAAAAATAACCCATCAGTAGTAATTTAAAAATAAAAGGCATATCATAGAGGAGATTCATGAATAAAAGTGGGAATGAGAGGATCCCTTACCTCATGATTGACTTCATTAAAACATGTTTAAACCACCTCTATAATGGTTAAAATAGTTTTATTAATATTTTAAGGAAACATATTAATTTTGATAAAAACATACATGATCATTTTATAACATTATTGAACCCATTAATTAGTAATACTTTGTAATTTACATTGTTTCAGGTGCGTTCTTTGCATAGATTCCATTGTGGGTTCGTAATGGATTTTATTGTCAAATGAAACTGAATCACTATAAGTGGAGAGAGTTGATATTTAAATTATTTCGTAACCTTAATTTATACCATTTATCATTTTGATATTTTGATATGAGGATTATTTATTAGATAAAACATTAATGAAATTTTTTGAGATCATTTTGGTTGTTCTTCGATAACCACGAACATGTTTCACCATATACGTTTAATATTATTCATATAAGTTAATTATAAAACATAATAGAGGTCATATAATACACATTAAAATATTTTCCAACCAGTAAAATGGTTTTGCAACCATTTTTTATTGAAGTAATGGAAATTTAAGACACGAGATCCATTATGTCGGAAAATCGACAAATCACAGATGTTTTTTTTAATTTTTTAGAACAAGAGTAAGAGGAGAAAGAAGTATGATGATGAATTTATCCAATAACCTCATAAAAATAGATAATATTTATAATATTGGATATTTAGTTCCTCTTCTATAAGGTTAAGTTAATAGAATATAAGAAAATAAAAAAATTGAAAAGAAAACACAAGATAAAGATAGAGAATATTTACCACTTGATCTCTTCTCCTTGAAATCCTTCTTAAGGACTTTTCTGTTAGCCTTTTGGTGAGACCATCAGTCCTTGGACATGGAAATGATCATTGGGAATTTTTTTGGGAAGAATCTAGACAATGATAATATTTTGAGAGGTGTGATAGGAAGAGGTGTAAGGTGAGGGTGGTATTTATAGTGGCGGAGATGATGGGTTTTACATTATTTTAATCATTAGTTTATTAATTTTGATCAGGATAATGAACATTCTTAATTATTTTTAAAAAACTATAATTTTTGAATGTGATTTCGAAACAAGGGTGATTACCTCAGAAAAACATCATCAATTAAAAAATAAATCATGATTTAGCTTATTTTGTAAATTATAGTATTTAACTATTTACCAAAAATTCATGTATTTCTGAAAAATCCCAAAAATTAAACCCTACCATTTTTTGACATTTAGAATTCAAAAATGTTCTTAAATTTATCAAAATAAATTTATAAATTTGAGAAGTTTAATTTGTAAATAAAATAATAATTTATTAAATAAAGAATAATTTTGAAACTATAACTAATTTTATAAAACGTTGAAAAATTAATCAAGGTCTCATAAAATTATATTATAACAATAAGACAGTAAAATAATATTTTCTGACAACCTTTTATGAAAATAAATTTTCCTTTAAATTATTTAATAAATCACAAAAGTGTAATTAAATATTTATGAATTACAAAAATACCAACACTTATAGTGTGGTCATATTGTTACTTATAAGATGAATTCTTGTTATACATTGACTGGTGTGATCACTATTTATTTTCTTGATTTAATATTCAAAAAATTCATTTGACTATTCATAATGGTAGGTTACGATTCATAAGAGTAGGTTACTATTCACCAAAAATTATGTTTGACCTATCATAATCCAAATAACTTACTTATCACAACCGTTTATCTCAAATTTTTCAAATTCGTAACATAGAAGCAAAAAAATTATGTTTAATGGATAGTTTATAACTACCCCTATAAAAAAGTGTTTCATCATAGAGAATTAGTTTTTCATGCATTTAATTATATTTATTTGAAAAACCATTGGGTGTTACATTATCCCTTCCTTCTAGAAATTGTGTCATCTCAATTTTTATTTACTTATTATATAAGTGAGCATGCCTTTCCCTTAGATCAATTTCAAATTCCCAGGTTGCTTCTTCAATGATGTGGTTTCTCCATAAAACCTTTACGTGGTGGATTACCTAAATCTAAAATAATTTCTCTCTATGATAAATAATTTGAACATGTCCCTCTTCATAAGAAAGGTTCTCTTTCAGTTGAACTACTTCTGGGCTCAAACATGAGATGAATCTGGAACATAATTTCTCAATATAAAAACATGAAAAACAATGTATACCTAAGATAAACCCAGAGGAAAATCTACTTGATAGAAAACTTGTCCAACATTATACATTATTTTATAAGGTCCAATGAACTGTGGACTAAGCTTTCCTTTCTTACCAAAATGAATAACACTCACCCATGGTGATATTCTAAGAAAAACATGATCACCTACCTAAAAAAGAAAAGTCTTTCCTCCTATTGTCAACATAAATTTCCCGCATGATCTTTGCTACCCTGATGTGTTTCTGGATCATCTACACTTTTTTAGTCACTTACTCTCCTAATTCTAGTCTCATCAACTTCCTTTCCCCGAATTCATCCCAAAATGATATATTTCGTCACTGCTTCTCATATAATGCCTCAAATGGTACCATCTGTATACTTTAAACAAAACATTTTCTATAAGAAAACTCAACTAAAGAGTGGTGTTGATCCAAACATCCCTAGTAATCCACTGAACAATATCAAAACATATCCTCCAATGTTTGGATCATTTGTTCTGACTACCCATCTGATTGGGGATGAAAACCTTACTAATATTTATTTCTGTTCCTAATGACTTTTGAAGGCCCTTCCATAAATTTGAAGTGAATCTAGGATTTCGGTCAGATATAATGGAAAGATGAACTCCAAGTAACCTAAAAATCTCATTGATGTACAATCAAGAAATATAATCAAAATACATAGTATATCTAATAGGAAGTAAATTATAATATTTAGTTAGTTAGTCAACAATAACCCAGATTGCATTGTTACCTTCAGATATCTTTAGTAGTCACACAATAATGTCCAAGGATTTATTTTCCCATTTCTACTCTAGCACTTGTAAATGTTGAAGCATCCATTTTGTTAACTATCGCACTGCTTTAACCTTTTGAAATATCAAACATTTCAAAATAAAATCATCATGATATCTATTCATTCCATCCCACGAGTAGTACTTTTGATGATCACTGTACATCTTTGGGCTTCTAGGAAGAACTGAAAATGGAGAACTATGAGCTTTACCAAAAAACTCTTTCTTCAACTAAGAATCATAAAGAACACATAATCTTTTCCCAAACCTTAAAACACAATCCTTATCAAGGTTAATTTCTAGAAACATACAAATTTTAACCAATTTTATCATTTTTGTCACTCGTTGTATTCTTCTTTTGCTTAAATAATTCTGTCTAACACATATGACTACAATAAAAGCTAAAACAAAATAGAGGTATTTCCTATATCAAAAAATTCCAAGACAATATTTATTAAATCATTAACTCATGGGTCACACTCAAAATGTATCCTGGTTAATGTAGACATATTTTTTCGAATCAAGGCATCTACGACTTTGATTTCTTTTCCCATAGGCTAATTGATCAAGAAATTATAATATTTTTTCAATTAAAGCCATCTTGTCTACCTCCTTTTTAATTCATTTTGAGTGAATATATACTTCAGACATTTGTGGTTAGTATATATTTCACACTTCACTCTATACAAATGATGCCTCCAAATTTTTAATGTAAAAACAATAGCTTCTAACTACAAATCATGTGTAAGGTAATTCATCTCATGAGGTTTCAACTAATGCGAAGATTAATCAATTACCTGATCGATCTACAATAGGATAAATAAACAGTCAATTTTTTCAATAAACCACTCATAATAGCCTGCCAAATCAAGAAAACTAAGAATCTTAGTTATATTTGTGGGTCTTGTCCATCCTTCAACATATTTTGATAAAAGGATAAACAATTATTCCATATTTAGAAACAATGTGACCAAGGAAAGAAATTTGTCACAACCAAAATTCACACATTCTTATTTTTCCTCAAATTATATTTTCTTTTGGGGTTTGGAAAACAACCCTTAGATGTTTTTCATGCTCATATTTACTTCTATAATATAACATAATTTCAACAATAAACACAACCACTAAATTATCAAAGAACTCATGAAATATTATTTTCATAAAATACATGAATATAATTGGTTCATTAGTTAACCCAATTAGAATGAAATAAAATTCATAATTCCCATATCTAGTATGGAACATAGTATTCAGGATGTCTGGTTCATTTAGTTTCTACTGATGGTACCCCAACCGTAGGTCAACCTTCAAAAAATGTTATGCTCCCAAGATATGATCAAAAAAATCATTGATTTGAGGCAAAGGAAACTTGTTTTTAACAATTATATTTTTAAAGGATCATTAAACAATGAAAATTCTCAATTAACCATCTTTATTTTTATCAAACAATACAGGAGAACCCCATTTTGAAGTTCTAGGTCGGATTAAGCCTTTTTATAATAATTCCTGAAACTGCTTTTTCAATTCCAGAAGTTCCATTTGAGAAATTTGATAAGGGGGTTTATAAATTACCTTATCATCAGGAACTAAGTAAATAGTAAAATCAACCATTCAAACATAAATAACACTGGGAAAATCATCTGGAAATACATCAACATTCTTATTTACCACTAGCACAAAACAAATCAGAACGGTTCCCTTGTATTCAACAATGTGTGAAATATAACATTCATTTATATCTTTTAATAGTTTCTTAGCTTCTTGATATGTAATGAATATTAAAAGTTAATTCATGTACACAAACTGAAACTATTTCTAAAAAAACAATGTATTTTACTCTATAATCTATTTTGACATGATTAAAAGAAAGTCAGTCCAAACCTAGAATAACATCATACTCTATTAGAGGCTATACAGCTCTGGGCCCAACCATCACATTTATATCATGTGAATATAATATTCATATTATATCCTTCCATACAGCATACATGGAAAATCATGAGCTAACAACATTACCCAATGCATTGGATGTCTATATAGCATTGTGCCCACCTATCAGATTTATATCATGTATATTCATAAGTATTCAACATAGATCATTCAACATAATGATTTATTTGATTAATTTAAATCCCAGGATTAAGGATTGTCGGTAAAATACATGAGAATACCAAACAAAATAAGGGATTTTACATATAGGTTAATATTCTTAAGTGGAAATAGTTATTTGTATTGATAATACAAAAAAATTCATGGATATGCCTGGGATAATTTTAGCCTTATAACTGTGGTACATTCAGATTCATGGAAGGGTTTAATGAGAGTTAAATTGTTATTTTTTCTAGATATCATGTGTATATTAATAGGTATGTCTGAAAACATATCCGAACATGAAACATTTGAAATAAATAGTCATGATATAAATTGGTTTCTAGGATACAGAGATAGATGAGAATATCTATTACCTTGAGAGGGCCCCTCTAAAAGATTGAGAGGTGCTTCAAAAGAGATTAAAGAAACACTAAGAGGGTATTATAGATTTAAATGGATTTTATATAAGTGATACAAGTTTTTTTAGTTAAGAGGGATATGATATGGGTTTATTTATGTAAAAATGTTTAGGGGAATTCATTATTAATTTGTAATTTTAGGGTTTGGAATATGTGTAATAAATAAATCCAAACCACAAACCATCACATTGTTTTTTCCCATGGACACTATAGAAGAGGATGTATTTCATTATTGTATAATTTTATGTATGGGACCCATTATAATAATACCCTATTTTACGTGAAAGGGGTCCATTTTTATAAGGAATTTACTATAAAATGTTATAATATAATATAGTTTTTAGTGGATTTAATAAGGGTTTATAAAATTAAAAACATAATATAAAAACAAATTTTATAAAGGGAAATATAATTTTTTTCAAGTATACTATTTATTGTATTTATTACATAATTTTTTTGATTTTATAATGGTAGAATACATACAATATATGTATACCATATTTAATTTATACACAAAAATTTAACTATCTCAGAAAATTATGAGAAATTCACCATTGAATAATTTATATGCTCTCAATTAAAAAAATAATATTTATTTTATCAATTTAAATATCTATATTTTATAATATTAAATTTTAAATAAAAAATATTCTTTATTTAGAAATATTAATTTTATAAGATGAGGGTCTTCTAACCATTCTAATAATTACATTTGACTTCAAAAAATTCTGTTTTTTATTTTATTTTGAGAAATAAAATCTACTAGGAATATTTTAATAAAAAAATATTTATTTCATAAATTATTTATTTCATAAAAAATATTTTCTTGATAAAAACTATATTTTTCTAAAAAATAAAATTTGTGTTTAATATTATAAAAATCTATTTTTTGTCAAACATATTATTTAATCATTATAATGTAATAAAATAAAAATATAAGCATTATTTAATTAAAAATAATAACATAAAAACTCATAATGTTATCATCCAGATATATACACCTTTATTGCACCATTTAATTCCCTAGGGGTATGTTTTGTTGGGGAGATATATTCTTATGGTGGTTTGGAAAACATGGCTTGGGTCGTGATATCATCGATCTTGTCATTCTCCCGCAAACAATTTAGCTCATGCATTGTTTATTATATCTCATCTTTTGGTTGGTCAATAAAAAATATCAATAATTTTATCTCTCATGGATTTTTTAATAAATTGGCTACAAAGGGTACGCTACTACCAGTCGAGACCATCTCTTCTTTATTCTATGTAAATTTGAATTTATCCTAACCATTAATATACTAAAAATAATGGTCACTATAAATTGACGATATTGTCAAAACATCAGATTCATAAAATATTTTCAAATATCAAATAATATATAACAGACCAAAATAAAAAATTATGTTCATTTGTTTTGTAAAATTTCAATTCTTAATAATAAATTTAATCATTTAAATATATATTTTCATTTATAATAGTTTGGTTCATTATACTATTCCCCATTAAAAATTTCTCCCATGAAATTTTGATTTCATACACTAAACAATTTAGATTAATAATGTTTCATAACCATATCTATTTCCCATTTCACTTAATCAAATATGTGATTCATCTACAACAATTTAACCAAGTGAGTTGTCTTGTTTCATAGAACCTTGTCTCTTTGATCTAAGATCATTATAATATCCTTCTCATGGGAAATAACACTCTTTAATAGTACTAATTATGGATTTAGTGCATGTGATGGGTCTGGTATGTATTTATTGAAGAAGAATACCTTGAATAGATCATGTACTTTAGAGATGCTTGGCGAGATTATTATTTGATAGGACACCCATCTAACATGATCAAGGATCAAAAAGGGGTCAATTTATCTTGGAATATACATTACCTTCTTCTGAAACCTCATGAATTTATTCTAAGGAGTGATGATGAAACACTTTATCTCTAACCTAAAACTCCAAGTATCATAAATTATTGTTTGAATATATTTTCTATTAACATTGTGAGTATTTCATATAACACTAAATTTTTTGGACCTTATCTATAATCTCATAGTTAAGATCTATTCCCCTTAGTTTTTTCTCTACATATGAATTTCTGCATTTTGGATTCCAACACCTCTTCCCATACAAATCCTCATAGGGTTCCATTTGAATACTAGAATGAATATTTATTAATGTTGAAAACTCTACTAGGGAAGGTTTTGATCGCAACATCCATTGGAACCATTGAACATTATCTCATCATATCATCTGGTGTTTCAATGGTCCTCTAAAACAAATTATCCATTAGAGGGTGATAATTAGTTTTCAAACATATATCTTTATTGAATGCTTCTTGGAACCTTCACTAAAACCTCAAATTGAAACCCTAATATCAATAATATATAATATAAAGTGGAAATCTATGCATTATGACAACATTCATTATTTATATCATGGTGAGTTGGTCAAGAGTGATATCTACTTTGATATTAATGAAACACACTATCTTTGTAAAGAAATGGACCATCACCCTAACAGATTTATTTTCTTTAAGGGTATTGGGGGTCATATAATTAAATAAATGGTTACAATTCCTAATTTAAATAATTTTATGGGAAATGTTTAAATTATATTCATAAAATTATTTCATTCATCCTTAACATTTTGGTATACTGGGCATCATGTTACAAACTCTGCAATATCGATCATCATGTTACCCTAAAAAATGTTTTTCTCCCATGATTTTTAAATATTATTTCTTACTGAATGAATATAGAAGGATGATATATGTTCTTAATCTAAAACTTCATTTTTTATTTTTGGTTTTTATGGGGTACATATCTGAATTACAATACTTATAACTTTATATTTAGAAAAGTTGAACTTTGTTATTTTAATTTCCTTTTTTGTAGCACCATATAATCCTTTGGTTCCCCCTTAACTGTCTCATGAATAGATGGATGAGGATTCATTAGAGAAAAAATTGATGATGTTACTTTTTCTATTCCCTTGTTTATCATCTTTATGTCCATGAATATTGAATCTCGTACATTCCCCATTATGGATAGGTTTGTGGGATCCTTTTTACTTAGATCATTTTCCACATAGTTCACATTCCTAATATAGAAATGAACTAAAAAATCATAATAATTGTGTAACTAAAAAAATTCATTGGTATATATTAATATATTCGATTTTAATTATATACTTGAGTAATTCACGATACACATTAATGTCAAACTTTTCTCGATAGAGATAATATTTCCATATCTTCAATGTAATGGTTTTTACATACAATTCTTGATCATTATTTGGGTTGTTCAGGACATTGATCATTATTCATTGGGATTAATAGGAAATATATTTTTCATACTACATGAGAACACAACCCAATCCATTTTAGACTCAATGTTATAGATCATAAATCCGTCCCTACTAATTAGTAATTCCAAAACATGTGAAATTATTATCATATTTTTCTACAAATTGAATATTTCTTCGCATTAACTTATTTAGAAATACATGAAACCCTTCCATGCTAGCTTCATTAGTGTTCTGGGAAATCATTATACGTTTCTCCAAAATTGTTCATATTAGACAACTAATCAATGAAATATATATATTTCCATCATAAATATTAGTCTATTCTTTCCTTTACATTCATTTATTTTTAAAGTATCCACATATATCCATTTTATAGTGATAAAATGCACCAAGAAAGAAACTTTATCCATCTAAAACTCATAATTATTTTAATTCAAAAATATATTATCATTTCACAATTTTTTCAGTGTAGAATTGAAATTCCCCTCATGTTCCTCCTTGATTTTATAGTGGATAAGAAAATAGTCAGTAAATAACAGCATAATGTTCTCTATCTAATCTCTAAATACTATGCACGTCAATTCCATGTATACTATTTGAGAAAATTTTAGATCAAAATGCATCACAATGAACTCATACTTCCTAGACATTGTATAAAAAACAATCATGGGGATATCCTCCTTCATTATTTTATCTTGTAATATCTTAAATAAAGATTAATTATAGATAAATATTGGGATCCGTGTAGCTAATTGGACAAATCATAAATCCAAGGATGGTGATAATTGATATTTATTGTGATTTTTTGAGATCATGGTAATCTATTATTAAGTGCATTGACTCATCATTATTCATAATAAAGAGGCCTAATTCACCCCATGGTGAAGTCATTGGGAGCATGAAACCATTATCTATATTTTCCTAAAGTTACTTATCAAGATCCAAATAATCAATTATATTCATTTGGTATGGATTCATGGATATTATAAAAACTCTAGTTAAAAGTTCAATTGAGAAGATAACATTTCTACTAGGAGTAAGATAAGAAAATTCTTCAAGAATCAACTTAGTGGATTTTCTCACAGTATTAATGTCAATAATTGTGATCTTTTACCTAGCCTAGATAATTTTGAGAATTTAATATATAACATAAGTCAATAATATATATTCTCAAGATGATGATTCAAACTAATATTAATCCTCCACCCTTCACATTCATTGAATATCATGGTGATTTGTTCTAAAGAGGGTGATTTTCTTCTATTGGTAATTTATTTTTTATCTATATAATTAAATCCAATCCAATCCTAGAATTGGATAAAATTATAAAAAAGGGAGTATCATAAGGTTCATTTGGAAATTAAAGCGATAAATATTTTCTAGGGATGTCTTATATTCTTTGAATGAAAAATTGACTGATTTTTTGTCTTTGCCGATAACATGACATCCACTTTATGAAGTGGTGTTTAAGTAGTTGTACTAAACATTAATGATATAAAGGAATGTTTATAACTATAATTAAAAATTATGTTCTATATTCTTGAATGAATAACTACAGACCATTCCCCACTTTTATGTTGAGATCCACCTCAGTAGTTGTTCTTACAATAGTTCGCCTATTATATCCAGGCCTTCAATGTTATTAACATTGTTTTTTGTTAAAAACCCCATGTAATTTTCATTGGGTTTAATATTATCCTTATTAATTTCATTTAAAACAATGGAAAATAGGTTGAGGTTTCAATAGAGAAGTCATTTATTCCATCATATTTGTGGGTATCTCTTATCAGCAGTTGCAAGCTAAGTGTCATTTCATCACGAAAATAATTTCCTTAACCAATTCAATAAATTTATAGGATGTTTTTTCCAACACATTCGAAAAATGGGATGTTGGACTTTATTCCCCCCAATGAGAATTTTCTATATATCGTATGGATTAAAATTCAATATCCCCTTCTTCTTACTAGATCCATAGGACCCTTGTGAATTAGTGATCTATATTTCTCCTTTGAGGTAATATTGTAAAATTTCTTCACATCTATCAAATTATATAACCACAATTTAATTGTTTAAACCTAGAATTAGCCAACCAAATAAGAGGTAAACTATACATGGGGGGAAATTAAAAACTCAGAGTATTTTCCATGTCTTGTGAGTTTTTCATTATTTCCCGCATCATATTATTTATACTTTTTCATGGTTCTAAAGAAATATGTTTCCATCTTAAGTCATATAGTGGGAGGAAATTTTTTTTAAATTTTTTTTTTCAGAATTCCATCCACACCATCACTTCGATATTATAATTAGGATTTATACTTTTTTATTAATTTATAACATTTTTCATCTTATCCTTTTACTCCAAAAAAAAACATCATGACATTCTCTTATTTAGATAAATAAAGGATGGATAAAATAATCTACATTGAGTTGATCCATTTTTTGTGATCAAAGTATCAAAGGTCTACTGAAATTTGGAGGCATTTTTCATATAAAGGTATCAGTTGAATGTTTCTCTATCTTAGGGGGATTTGAACATTAAAAATGAATAATGTTTCAATTCAAATCATTAGTTAATTTAGATTTTATTGTCAAGATGTTTATAAAATCTTCTCACATTGGGTTTTCCATCTCTTATGTGTATTCATCTCATACCCCTCAAAATGGTTATGGAATTTTTTCTTCATATTTAGAACCATTGAATAAAAAAATGGAAAATTAGGAATTAGTATTTTTATTAAATTAAAAATAGTAATGGGATACCATGAACATTAATGGGATAACTCATTAATGGCATATATTCTTTAACATATGAATTTCTAGGCATCAAAATATGTTATCCATGATCTATTTACTATCATAAGATTATTGGAATATATATTTCATTAATAATTTTCACAATGATCTTATGAAATTACCAAAATATATTCCCATTATGGGTCAAAAAATGTGTACATTAAGGACTATTTTCATGCAGCAGGCAACGATCATGTCTAGAACAATGCACCATTTTTAGGGTTATTTTCCTGAGGTTTGACTTTTCTATAGCGACATACACATTAAGTATCCAAACATGGATGTATTTTTATGGAAAACATATAATTTATACTTTACCAAAATATATGGATATTTTACTATTTTTAGACTTTTCCATAAGGATTTCTTAATAGCTTTGCTATCATAATCCCACAAAATAACTATAGTTTCCTTCGATAACAACTATGAGTACTCATGTATTTAATAAACCATATTATTTGTTTATTATTGAATGGTACGTATAAAATTTAACACCAAAAGTGTTAATAAAATATTTTTTAAACTAGATTTAATTTCTTTGATAATCTTTTTTACATGGAACAACATGTTCAACCAAACTGTGATATGATATTTAAATGTTTTTATTTAGTGTTATCACATATAATTTGGTTTGTATTTTATGAATCATAATAAATATATTACCAAAACTTATGGTGTATACATGTATAAAAATAATTCATTAGTTATGAATTAATTTGAAATGAAATAATAATAATATTTGAAAATTAAGGACATTTTATTTGAAAACTATATTTATATGTGAAAATGTATTTTTAAAATAAAAAATATAATTGAACACTATTGGGGAATGATTATATTTAATATTATATATTACATATTTAGTAAAACAATTTAACATTCATATAATATTTTTCTTTTCAGCGAATAAAAATAAAATAATTTTTATTTTTAAAAAATGTATTTTTTGAATCGTTGTTTTCATCATAATTTTCACAATTATTTTATAATTAATTTATACCACTTATAGAAATTTAATCTTGAATGATGGATTATTAATTTGGAATCCCGAGGTTCAATTTAGTTAATTATTTACCTTTTATTTTTAGATGATAAGACTGGTAAATCTAATAAAATTTATAGTAAAGTGTAGATCAGGTTAATATTGGTTAAAAATAAGTGAAAAGGCTATAATTTATTAATCTTAATTATTATTAGAATATTTAAATTAGACCATGATCAAGATAACTGATAAATTTATATTTTTAATAGACACTTCTTGATGAATATGATCTATATAATATTTAAAGGAAATAAGGTTACAAAATGTAACTCTCTTAGTTTTCAATATATCACATGCATTAAAATAGAGACAAAAGATATTTAGGAAGGAATATAAATGTTAATTTTCTAATTAATGATATTATATTTATAAAGGAAATTTATTTATAATTTTTTGTAATTATATAATTACATTATATACTTATGCGAGATTGAAACAATATTTCTTAACTTAATAAGAAAAAATGAAATTAACGATCATAAAAATAGTAAAATAATAGAATTTAAGTGATTTATAGTGTTCCATGAATTTTTTAGATAAATATATATCATTGAAGATTTATAAAATTATTATATTCAAATTCTTTATTGTTTTCCTTACGTCTATTAAGTAAAATTAAATGAATGGTTTCAAAAATGACATTATTGATATTTTGTTGAAATAAAATTATTTAAATTATTTAATATTTGTAAATAATAATAATAATAAAATTAAAATCTTATATCCTCTGAAGTATCATAGTTTTTCATTTTTTAATAAAATACTAACCTTGTAACTTAAATTATAAACCATTAAGAGGGAAAAAAAATTTCATGCTTAAGGATAAAAGAGGTCAACTAAAGGATCAAACCAGAATAACTTTTTTAAAACAATGCCTAAACCATTAAAATTTTTTTTGATTCATGATATTGAAAAATTATCCAATCATTTATTCTAATATATATATATATTGAGAATACTTTTTATTGAGAATTACTTTATTATAATTTAATCATTTAAGAAATTCATAGTGTGTTGTCTCTCCCTGAATGAAAGGACCTCCATCCTTTCTCTAGATCAAACAACATTGAGATTTGTAAATCATCCATCCCAGACCAAAAAACCTTCTCAAGATACTTATCAAAATTTTTTAGGAGTATTCATTCCCCAATATACCAACCCTCTGAACGTTAAAAGGATATCTAAAGAAGTTCATTCAATAGTAGTTTGACGCCTTAATTGATCGGTTTCTTTTTAAAAACTTTTGATATGATTTAAATGTTTTTATTTTATAATAAAATAATTATAAATAATATAATAAAATTGTATTATTATTATTAAACCATTATACACCCTCTTTCCCATCAATTGTATTCTTAATGCATCGTTCATGTTTATGAATGGTTAACCATCTCCAAATATCGGTAAAATTCATTTTTCCTCACCATATTTTTAGGATGGATATTGGTATGGGTTTAATTACTTTATATTATATCATAACATAATTATACTTATTGAATTATAATATCATATCTACCTTCTGACCTTCCAATATGTTCAAAAGTTATGACGTTTTTTAAGCGAAGGTGTAGACTTCCACCTCGATGAAGCGATGTGATTTGATTTACATTCTGATTTTAAAAGACTTTAATGGGGATATATTTAATGAATATAAAATATAATTATTATATAATAATTATTTTTAATGTTTAATTATTATTAAACATTCTTTCATTATATCCTTTGTAAAATGAAAAGACATTCATGTGTATGTACGACCTACCATCTCAATGAATAGTGTATTTTATTTTTATATATATAATTTTATATAAGAATTTAAATATATATTTAATAAATATATATAATATAGTAATAATTTATTTTATTATATTACATTATTATACTACATTTATATTTATTATATAGGAGGTCAAAGAACTTTCAAGGAAAGGTGATGTCGAGCTAAGGAATTATTATTTCACTTTTTTTCCATGGGATAGATTTCATATTAACTACTTATTTCATTCATATAGTGTAGATAATTTCCTTGAATTAAATTGATATTTATTATTTTGAAAATAATGGGATAAACATATATGGTATCTTTCAAGGGGATTATGATTTGATAGTACTTACTAAAATTTTAAGGGTTTTATGTTATAATCTCTTTGTTTATTAGGATTGTTTATGATTAAGATTTCAGTTATTAAATATAATGATATACCTATAAATAAACCCATTAATTTTATTCTAATATGAATATTTCACGAAAACAAATGGTTTCCTTCAGATTCCTCTCTTTGAGTAATCCAGTGACTAGAAGAGTGTTTTTAATGAAAAACTATTTTATTTCTCTTTTGTGAATTTTTTTTGTCTCTATATCCTTGTTTTCTAAAATTGTTTTCAAGTGTGATTTTGATATTATTATATTATTGATTAACATTAATTTAAAAAATAATTTAATTTTTACAATATGGATTAAAATTAATCGTATAATGGGTTTATGAACGACGTACTTTATTGACTTTTACCAAATTGTGAATGGAATGTTTTGTTTTAACTTATATGGAATGAGTGGAATTTCTGAATATCATGATCTCTCAATGATATAATTCTTCCATTAAAATTTTCCATGTTTATTTTCAAATAAATTATATTCCATAATTTGTTTTGATATATCATTATTTTGATTAATTATTTTCAAAATGGAGTGGGTTTTTTCCTTAATAATGTTTTAATGATAATTCATTTTTGTATTCCAAAGTGACAGTACACATTAGTTTTAAGTATGATTTATTGGGGATATGATTCAATGGTACAATCCTCATTCTTTCAATGGATGGTTTATGATTGTGATGATTAGTTGATTATAAAACACATTTATTTTCCATGGATTATGAAATGATGGATAGAGGAAATTTTTATAAAACCCATTTTCTTTGAATGGGTTATTATAGAATGATATGGTGAATGTATTATGATCTTGTGGAAGAAATATGTATGAAACCCATTTAATAATCTATTGATTATGTTGTGGATTAAAAACAAGTCTACAAAACATGATATTTATAAGATTAATTAATAGCTATGAATAAATAATTCAATGTGCCTTAAAGATATAAAAAGAAATTTGATATTCCCACCATTACCATAGTTTTTATAGGAATCAAATGATAGAGATTCCTAAATATAAAACTAAACCATATGGTCTAATGAATTTCCCCACATCTAAACGACAAAAAAATTGGATGAAACATCAAGGGAATTGATAGAATTGAATTGGGAGGTTCCTTAAATGTCTAAAGGTGTTTTATTAATTCAATGAATGCATAAAGTAAATGAATGGGAATGATGATGAAATGGAAGAGAATAAGACACAAACTAATTAACCATAAAACATTCAATGCTTAAAATGTATTATTAATGTTAATTATGTTAACAAGTGCACTAGTCTAGACTTTTATGATGATAATCAGAGTATGAAACACCTTCATAAAAGTGCATTATCATGTGATCATAAATTCCAAGTTTTTTATTACAATTACTTATTGAAAGGTACCCTTATCATTCAATCTATTACAACTCAAGTATTATATTATTTTGGATCTTCCCAATATTTTATATCTATGTAATTTTAATAGGGTTTGGAATTATCACCTTAATGATTTTATACTGAGCTTGTAGGGAAAAATTCTAATGGTATTATGGTCACATATCATGTCAATAGTTCATCTCTGATTTATTTTTGTAGTAAATTGCATCCTTTAAATCTTTTTATTCACCCTTTGGTTGAGTTCTATGTGGTTCGTGGAATATATTTTCATTATCTATGTAAATCCTATATCAATTTACAATGAAGGGAGGTCACATTTTATATTTTGAATGAATCTTATTTATTCATGGATGTGAGAATGAATAAAAACATTCACTTATAATTACTTTTATTATATAGGCCTTAATTAATATACCTTTAATGCTATATATCTCAAATGGTTGAGGAGAAAATAAAAACTGAGGATACAAATATTTTTTGAGAGTTAGTTTACGTCTCTCTAGAATAGTTTTCGGGTCTTCCACTAAATTGTGGAGTATAGTTCTCAATAGAAATCATACATATTGATACAAATAATCCAAAGAATCCTTATAGAATGGACCTAGTCGAGTTATGGTAATTGATGTAGAAAATCCAGTATAGTCTTGAGAATATATTCACTTTTCCTACTATAACCACTTGGGTTTCAACTATTCATTTCCTTAACAAGAATGATACATCACTATAAATTTTCAATGATCATCCGAAACATGAAAAAATAAAAATCCAAAAAAAGTATCCTCTACCACATATTGGTGAATTTTTTATCAATATCATGGGGATAAATATTTTTAAATGATTGAACTTTGTTCTCGATATCATCAACATGGGTTCAAGAAATAGGATATACACAAGAATGAAATACATAAAATGTATAAACAATATGATTTTATTGTGATTCCATTTTTTTATTACAATTATCCCTCTATATTCATGGATTTTATTAATAGATATTTTATAGATTACCATCATCAGTTTGTGTTCGTATTTACAAATTATATTCATATATATATTAAGTTAATGGAAGATAATGAATATCTCTTGAGCCATAGGTTAAACACTCTATGAAATGAGAAGTTCTATGAAAATTTTACCATTTATGAGTTTTAGTTAAAAGATTTTATTTTTAGTTCATATAATCTCATGTGAGGGCATATCACTAGATCCATCGAAGCAGAATGTTATTAAGAAATGGCCTAGAATAACTACAATCACTGAAATTTACTGATTTCAGGGTTTATCTAGATATTATAGTCACATTGTGGATAAATTTGTATAAATTCCTAATACGATCTCAATGTTAACTCATAACAATGTAAAATTTCGTGGGATAGAGGAATTCAATTAGTGTTTCATGGAGATAAATAGACGGATAATTAATTCACCCATTCATAAAAAACCATATAGTGGGAAGGTTTTTCAATCTATAGTTACACATCCTTAAAGGGACTCATATGTGTCCTCATATATAATGATATGCCTATAGCTTATGACACATGATAACTGATGGATCATGAGAAAATTTACCCAACACATGTTTTGAAGTAAGCTATGGTAAATTTTTATTAATGATATTGATATATTATCAATATAGAGAAATGTGTGACACATAAACTAATCATAAAATATTCAAGTATATATTCACTCTAAAATTATTTAATATATGTTAGAGAAGATGGTTGGATCTGATTAAGGATTAAAATTTCCAAATACATAACCACCTAGAGACATTACATACGGGGGGACCTTGCTTTGATTTAAATGGATTATGCTTGCATATCAATGATAAGGTTCACAAAATATCCAATATTTCTTGAATTAAAAATCATATATCTTAAAATATTTAAAGAAGGGAAGAAATATTATCTTTCTCAAAAGAGTGATCAACCACATATCAATTTTAAGAGTAAGGAGTTATATGAGGAATATGTAGAAATGTATAGGAAGGTCAAAAAATTTCCTGAGTTCAACCTAGATATTTATAGAATGATATAGTTTTGGAATCATGTATGTATCCCATTAATACCTAAATAGAAGAAGGACCTTATGTATTATGCTAATATTTATTCATTATCTATACACCAAGGAATTATGATCATTTATAGAGATCAGAAATAGTATTTATAATGGGGTAACAAAAAGAGAGTTATTTCGGAGTATGTATATCAATGGCTTGTATTTAATCATGTCAACGATTAGAAATATAATTCTATGGGGTTGTTACAACAATTAACCATATAATAATTGAAATGGGAAAACATAAATGTTGAATTTTTAATTAGACATATCAAAACATTGAAATAGATAAATGATATATTGTTCATAGTAGGTTACCATGTGAGGTTAGAACACTTCATTTACATTAGAGGATAATTCTCTCTTTATTATCTAAAATCATTATAAATTATGGATGTGTCAAGATTTCTTGGAGTAACATACTTTATTGTGTTTGATTGATATATTAGGATTACAACCATGTTTTGAAGAAGTATTCAGTTGGATATGGATATAGAGTTGAGTTTCAACATAGTATATTATCCTCAAAATGATGGTCAGTATGATAGGACCATTAAAATTATAGAATACATGTTGTTATATTTCTATATTGATATCAAAGGAGGTTGGGATCAAAACCCTCTTTTTGTGGAATTTTATTACAACATTATATTTCAGTCAAGCATTAACATGGGTCTTTATGATTCCCTATATGGTAGGATGTATAAAAATCTAATGTAGTGTAATGAAGTTGGATAAATAATCCTTTAAGACCTAATTTATGTAATGAAAAATAATATATGTTTATATTCATCAACATCATATAAGGGCATGTTATAGTGTAACACCCCAAGGATTTACGAATAAATTTAATATAGAATGAAATGAATGAAACACTAAGTCTCTACGAAACAAAACTTTTTTATTCATAAGAGATAGTTTTAACCTAGTCGTTAAACATAATTTTTCTGCCTATACATTTTTAATTTTGAAAAACAGACATACACAATTATGATTTGTATGGTTTTTAGATTTTGATAGGATCAACTCGCATTTTTTGTGAATTTTAACTTGAAACTTTTGAATAGTAATGTACCCTTATGAAATAGTAATATTAGAACCTCACCCGTGAATGTGTAAATAAAATTTATGCACCTTAAAAATGAATGTACGATATAATTATATATTGGTTCAAGTAAATAAATATTTTAAAAATTATAATTATGTGTTGGTGTTTTATGATAAATAAATATTTAATAATTAAATAAATGATTTAAACGGAAATTCATTTTCTTTTTTCTTCTAAATCAATATTTTTTGTCTTCTGATTTTAAGATAATTTTATGAGAACTTAGTTAATTTTTGAAGCGGTTATAAAATCAGTCATAAATTTTAAATTATGTTCTTTACGTAAATAATTATTTTAATAAAAAATAATTTCCTTATATTTAGAAAAATATATTCTTAAAATGGAGTTAATATTTTAATTATAAACATCAAAAAATGGTTAGGGTGAGTTTTTTGTATTTTTCTAAAATAATTTAATTTCTAGTGAATAGTAAAATATGATAATTTACGATATATGATAAATAAAAGATTTATTGAGACATAAGTGATGATTGGATGATGTAATAACACTTTCTTCCAACTCAAATGAACTTATTACTATATATAGTAACAATAATAAACACTATTGGTATTCTTGATCAATATAATAAAGTAATGAATAAAATAATAAGAAATCACCCCCCCCCCCTCCACTATAAAAACCACCCCTCGCCCCCTCTTCTCCTCATGTCTATACACCTTGATTATTGTAAAAATTATGCTCAAGTAATAATCCCTAGTCTCTCCCAAATTTCATGAGCTCTTGGTCTTACCAAAATACAAAATCCCATTTCCTTAAGGAGGTTCTCTAGGGGGGGTGGTATTCAATAGGTAAAATCCTTTTATTTTTCCTTTTTTTTCAAGATCATTATTTTAATATTCTATCCTCTCCACATCTATCCAAATGATCATTATTACTACAGTATCATTTATATACTTTATTTACATCATGTTAATGGAATAAACATAATCAATAACCTTACTCTCCATCTTTTATTTTAAAACAAAATCTTCTCCCAGGAGGTGCCAATTTACAACCTTTGTGGATGATAAACTTTCATTCTTCAATTTATACCAAGATAGTAACAATACCACTTTTAATGGATTTAAAAGGTTATAATATATGTATTATAAGTTTCTTATGTTCTGTAAGTAACATCTTTACATAATATTAAATGATCAAAAAATGAGTTTGTTATGATCAATAACCACCATAATATTGTGAACAATTCTTAATAAATGTATTATCTAATGATTCATCCTCAATCCATATAAAAATTTTATAAATAAAAATTTACAATTTTTTATTTTAATTAATATCATATAAATTCATATTTGGATAACTATACCCATTCCACATGAACTTCCATACTCATATACAAGTATACCAATTAAGAAAATGAAGGAAACAAATGCTCCTGAGAAATAAAGTTGTATATTATAAATCATCAAAAAGGATATGAATAAACATATAAAATTATAATAAATAAAATAAAATTAGATAAAGTTCTTAATTAATTAATTAATTAATTAATCTTATTATCATGGATGTTAAGGTAAAGTGCATAACACATTCGAAACAATGGTAATGGGTTTCGTCCTGAACCTCCATTTTCATTTGGGTTGTTATTTATTCCTCTATGAACCAATTTAATTCGTCATTTATTTTATATATTTCTTAAAAATTGTGTTTCTATGTTCTATAATCAAGTAATATGGCCTTTTTATCTTTTTTTTTGTAAAATTCATATTTTAAAAGGGTCCCCTTTTCAATTATTCACGATAAGCAAGCCTGATTAAAGGAAACATCCAAATTTCTTACCTATTTTAAAGTTAAATCTATAATCTATTTTACACCACCATTATTTTTATAAATACAATAATTTTATCATAGAAAAAGTATCTTAGTTCATTTATTGTATTATGCAATTGTTTTTCCAAAAGAACTATTTTTCATTGTAAAAGAGTATTACTCTATAAAATTCATAGATGAATTTATTAGAGCATTTTAATATAATTCAACTACCATATTGAATATAATAATTTTTTGGGATTAACCCATTATTATTATCATCTAGCATATTTTATTAAATGGTTTATTATTATTTTTACTGTGGATGTGTTGTCTTGATATCGTTCACCATACTACTTAGAATGGATGCTGATTATATTAATAGTTTGGGGAATGTTATTTAAATTTGATATGTATATGTTATTATGTTTGACCCCATTTATATGATAAATTAATTTTACATAGAAAGTGATTTGTGGTACCATCTATATCCCATAAATTAATTAATAGGTCTCATATGGAAAAATAGAATTTGGTTTTGGTCGAGTCCTTACCCTAGTATTTTCAGATGTCTATGTCGAGGCCTTGACAATATGTTTCAGATGTCCAATATTATTAATTTTCTCATTATGATATGAGAAATTGATAAACCATTTGATATTTTACTAGTATAATATCCATGAATAAGGTTCATTATATAATGATTAGTTATATTCCTTTATTTACTCACCTTTCATTCATGTCATATTATGATCATGTTTATTTTTAAATGCAAGTGTTTTTGTTATTCACCGTGCTTAATGTTCATGTTTATGGTAACTTTCATTGCATTTCTTAAAATTAATAATAATCTGAGATCACCCATTTATTATGTTTTATTTTTTCTAGGATGAAATGGTGAATATTATTTTGAATGACTTATAGGAGTAATCTATGAGTTTATTTTTTTTTCCAATGGATTTATAATGATTTTTCATCAAGTTTTAATGAAAATCATATAATTGTATCTGTTTTCCAAAAATACTAAAATATTTGGTCCTTTAGGATGCAATGTCCATGTAAAAATACCAATGTAACACTATAAGTAACTGAATCTGGGAAACTGGGGTCAGGGTCCTTACATTTGGTATCATAGGAAGTATAGTAGAATCCTTGGAAACTAGATTTAGAAAACATAGATTAGGTAAAAAACCCTAAGATATACCTTAAAGATATTCATACAAAAACAGACTTATATTTGGGTAAGGTATAGATTATGTGGATAATCATACTAATAAATCCTTATCTAGATACTACCAGTGGATGTGGTATTGTCACATATGTACTTAAGAGTAAAAACACTAAAAATGTGTTCTAATCCTGACTCGGGGTAACCTGGTATATGACAACGGACCTTACTGCTCACTCAGTTTGACACCCCTAGGTGATATTCTTAGGATAATTCAAATATTCTTTACAAACCGTTATGAAGGATTTAAATGTAAATATGCCTTCAAAGAAACCATTCTTATGATTATTCGATTAGACATGCATAAAAGTTCAATATTGGTTAAGTGTTTTCCTAGTTCAACATTATCCAATATGATTTGTAACCTAATTTAGTGTACGCAATTGGTCTAAAATAGAGCCTAGTAGAAGTAATGGAATCTACATGAACGTATGTATCCCATGTATAGATTTCACTCCTATAAAAGATAATTATTTCAGTTCTAAAGTTGTGACTGGCGATGAGAAACTTTTAAATATACCAGGACAATTAACTCAGGTTATGAACAATAACCTTACTCATATAGAGAATCATGATCAACAATACGGGGGAGAATATTTTGACCTATTTATGTGATAATATCTCCCAACATTTAATGGGTATACAAATCCATTATTAGTAGAGATGTTGATAAGTTCCTTAGAGAAGATATTTATAGCTTTCAGAAGTAACGAAAGGGAGAAGGTTTCCATGGTTGTTTGTCAACTATCGACGGATAATTAGAAATAGTGTTTTTTATTTAAAATAAAAATGATGTAGAAGATAGAAAAATTTTCAAGGATAGAAAGGAATGTCTCATATTACATACATAACTTGAGGATCAATATTGATCGATTCTTTGATGGTTTAGAACCATTCCTCTGAAGGGAACTGGACTCCAAAATATTCTAATCATATGAGGATATAGTATTATTTTCCACCAAGAAATAGAAATAATTCTCTATGTCATATGAAATTAAGGTAAATCAATAGAATAAGAGGGTGGTTGACGAAATTATCGATAAATGGAAGAATAAAAAAGATAATTTCAAACATGTGATACTTGTGAAAGGAAACACCTCAGATCCAAATTAAAAAGAAAAAAGTGGGTGTTACATGTTTTGAGAAAGAGTTCATCAAGACCATGATTGAAAGGGAGATAAATAAGCTACCAATTTTCAATGCTACAATTGTAGGGATATGGGACACTATGCAATTGATTGTCTGAAGCGTTAAGTAAACATTCCTTAGAAAATTCCATGGGATCAAGTATAAACTTATATGATCACAACTGCAGAGGTTTATGTTCCTAGTGATGTGGTCCCAGGTGCTATAATCATCTCCTCATACTTTTCCAATCCTTTATTTGATTTTGGATCATCTCATTTCAAAATATCTTCCATGTTTTCTATAAAAATTAGATATTTTCAATTCTCTATAACAAGTGAGTCTTCATTCAAAACACCAAAGTGATGTCTCATTGAATCAAATATGTGTTAGTCAGCCCCTATTATATCATATAAATGTTCTTTTCTGCTAATATTATTTTCATCCCTATGATTGACTTTGACATAATTCTTAGCATGGAAAAGCTTTCAAAATATGATGTGAAAATTTATTACAAGAAGAATGAAATTATGGGTTGTGAGAAAGGAATTGTAACACCCCAAAATTTTATGAGAAATATTATTTTTAATTTTATTTATATTTTTTTTGTACACTACACCAATATTAGCTTGCGCTATACGCAACACCGTATTAGCATGCAGTATACGCAACACTATTATTGGCATTTTTATGCACAATTTCAAGTTATTTTGATATAATTTAACACTGAATATTGATTTTTCTCAATGAAATAAGATTATATTATATTATACACAACACTAATAGAATATTTCACACAACACTGACTTTGATTACATTACACGCAAAAACGACCTTCCATGATGGCTTGGGTTGTACGCAATACCGAGTTTCACTAAACAACAATATATTATTATAATATTTTTATGAACTAGATGTTATGAATAATATTATCCACATTTTTTATTTTATAACATTATCATTCGTCTTACATATTATCTAGAAAATGGTATGAGAACAAAATTAATTTTTCAGATAAAAGAAGTAGTTATCAAAAAATGTAGTTTTGTTGCCTTTTTATGGCGCATCCATTTTAAATATAATTTTTGATAATTTTATAAGTTCAATTTGACAAATTATACTTCTTCTTTTGAATCAGGATGTAAAAATTTACGTTGAATAAATTTTTGACATTATTCTGATAACCTTCATATTTTGATGAATTGTAAAAACACGCTAAATTTTAATTAAAAACAACTTTTTTCATCGAGATAATTTATATGGTAAAATTTTAATATTATTTGATTTTAAATTATATATAAAATATATTTTTTCCATTTAATATAATTTATTTCATTATCATTTATTTTTAATTTAATTAATACGTAAAAACATATCAATCTTTTTCAATGTTTTAAATTTTAAAACATGTTTTCTCAACAATGAGATTAATTTTAAATTAATTACTACAATTTTTTTGTTTTGAATTTGGAAAAATGGATTCCATATTTTCAATCATTAGGTCCAAATTCTGCTAATATGCTACTTTTATTTTTGGCCATTATAAATAGTAACTACAGTAAATTTTATTTACCATATTTACAGGTAAATCGTGTAATTCGGGTTACAAATAATATTATAAAATTACTCTAAAACAAGTCCTAATATAATTGGATGATTATATATTGTCCTAAAATATACTTGGGTTGAAATGTTTTCTATTTTAACCCACTTGGATGAGATTAAACCTTTAATTTATTTTATTCAAAGGAAAGTAAAATATGTGTCACTCAAACTTTAATAATTAATTTTTTTAATATAAGGTCAAATGCAATATAAATTCGATTATAAGTACTCATTTTAAAAATAAACTGTTTTTATTTATCATGGTAATTTATTTGTAATTTTTAAGAAATATATGATTACCCTAATAGTTTATACATTAATGATGCGTAAATTATTTATTTAGTGAAAAATCAATAATATAGTTTTTATTAAAATAATAATACCCATCAAAAGGCCCAAACACTTGTCCAAAACATATTGGTCGACTATAGGTACACCATAAGCATCCATGTGGCGAATTTTGGACCATTTGGAGCCTTATAAAACTTATTATGACATTTATATTATTTTATTTTAAATGATGTCAAATTTATCACCTTCATAATTTAATAAATATAACTTTTGTAAAGTTTGGTATTTTAGAAATTAAATTTGACTAAAAGTATTATTATAAAATATATTAGATTTATATTTTTCATAGATTTTTATTTTTTATTTTTATGCAACAAATATTTATATTAGATAATTATACAAAAATGATGTAGTAATTATTTTATTAAGAGAAATATCAAATAAATGGTATTAAAATTATTAAAATAAATTTTTTATGAACTAATTAATGTTCTCCACGAATTTTATAGATTAATATGACATTTTATTAATCTATTAAATATTTTTTTGACTCTATAATCTGTTTGGATTTAATTTAAATTCAAATAAATGAATAGTGTCAAAACTGACAATATTGATATTTTATAAAAATAACATATTATTTATTTGTTTTAAAATCACAAAAATATTTAAAAATAAAAATTTTAAATTTATATAGCCTAAAATGTCATAAAGTATCCAATTATATAAATTTAACAACACATAAGTAAGTATTTATAACCATTTATAATTTAGAATATTATTACCACAAATAAAATTAAATAGATTAAATAAGGATAAATCAAAATGATAAGGTTTCAAATAAAATAAAAAAAGTCTAAATTTTATTTTATAATGATATTACAACCCTATATTATCTAATATTGTAATTTTAGTCACATCGGTAGTTTTTAAGTGGGGTTATAGTTCATTCTAAATTAATATTTTGGAGGTTTCCAAAAGTGATCCTCTACTCTCTTAAAAAGGGAACCTCCTCCCTCTTCTCTTCACTCCATTTTGAGCATTCAAACTCAGACAAACCCTCCCATTTCCCTTATCAACATAACTAGAAGCATACTAGTGGTATTGGTCTTCTTCATAGACCAACATTAGTGGACGAAGAGGAGGTTTAGAAGATGCGCATCGAAGAAGAGGTAATATTTTTCACCGATTCTTTCAAACATATTTCTTCTTCTACATACTGTATGTGATTTGTTTCGTTATTAAGTAATAACTCCTGTATAAGTTGTATAATAATATTTTATTTTGAATATGAAACAACCATATTTCACCTTCTATCCATTTTACAAAAAATTAACTCACTGCATGTGTGTACGTACGGCTTACCGTCTCCACATCGTGGTGTAATCTGTTTTTCCAGCACCACCTTACTTGGATGGGTATAATGGTGGATATAATAACTATATATGATTATTATAACATGATACTAATTATGAGATATTATATCATCCACTCTACTTCCATTCAATAATTATGGTAATGATATCGTTGCCCGTGCGTACGTACGGATTACCATCTCCACGACGTGATGAGATTCATTATCCATGTTAACCATTCATGAATGATTATAATGTATATGTAATGAATAATAATGATATATATGAAATAATAATGCTACCTTATATATATATATATGTTGTCTACTTACTTCCATTAAAGTCAATAAGGAAAGGAAAACAACATTCATGCGTATGTACGCCCTAGCGTCTCCAAGAATGGTGTATTTCATTTATTTATTTATCTATTATATATATATATATAATGAATTTATATATGATATATAAATCATGTTTTAAATTTTGGAAGTAAGTATATCATTATAATATCAAAAACAACAAGTCCATACACATAAGATAAATGAAACGATTATTACCCAAAACGTTGCTTCAACATGAAATTGACAAATGAACGGATAATATAAAGTCATAAGTGAATAATATATGATATCATAAAAATTAATATAATTCTTGAATAAATAAATTATATTATTTAAATCATTATATAATAGTTTTATACACGCACAGAAGAAATTGGTCCTATGGTAAGGGATAATTATTCCAATATCGTTATTATCCAATATTGTTTATTCGTATGTATTTTCTGGGGTGATATTTATCATCCATGTCCATGTTTTATAAAAATTGTTTTAATAAAGGTTATACTATTCTTACATGTATTTTTAAAGTGATATTTACCTTATTTTGACTTTTACTATGTGGTATTGAAGGAATCATTCCTTTTTTTACCATGTGAGGTACTATTTGACTTTTCTGGGAAAAGTTCGAGTAGAATGTTTTTTTAACATATACGGCGTGAATGGATTTTTACAATTTTATAACGCCTTATTTAAATAAAGCTTCCTCTACAACATTTCATGATTATTTTCAAAAAAATCTTTTCTTTTAAAATTCCATTTAATTTTTAGAAAATAAAAATATTTAAAAGAAGAAAGGATATTTTCCACAAGAATTCATTTCAAGTGTTTTATCAAAACTATTTTCCATCTATGATGACATTCTATAATATGGTTTTGTTTCAAGAATAATGTCTCTATTAATCAAATTTTTTGATTTTGTTTATGATGAAATTATATCCATTGTTTTATATGGATTATGTTATTATGGGATGATGTTTATGAAACCCATTTTATTCTTTGGGTTATGATGAATGATTTATATTTATTTTGTGGCACACAAAAAATTGATTTCATTATGAGATGGGTGGGGCCTATATCCCCCTCCAATGCATTGGGTAGAGATTTATATCTCATTATATGGACATTGATGGAATGAAAAGTAAATTTGGTTCAGTATTATAGGGCTGGAACATCAAGTAAACCTAGTTCGGTAATGGACTTTGTCCACTATGGTGGTCTTGGCAGCAATGTCTTGGATCCTATGGAAATAATATCATGTGTTTAATGGTTTTCTATAATGATAGGTTTTATTTACATTATATTTTATCATGATTAATGTTCCTTTATTATCTATGCCTTATGTACTTCCAATATTTATGTCATTACTCATGATTTTGATGTTTTAGGTTCATGTTTTTACATTCAAATTTTTATGGGATGTTTTATGTTCTCCATGATTACCCTTGCTGAGCATTTGAGCTCAGTATTTTTTTTTATTTTCCCCAAGATATAAAGAAAGGTTTTATGTAAGAAAACAAAAGGGGAAGATATTTATGGGAGATGTTGAAGATATTTCACCATGATTAGATGATTATGTTCTGAGTTTCCAAAGACACTAAAATAATACTATCTTTGGGAATCTGTTTATGTCATGTGTTAAGTTTTCCACAAAATCAATATAATGTATATATACGTCAAGCTCGGGTTCGTTATAGTTTTAATCATAGTGAAGGTTTAGTTAACCTTTGGAAACTAGGATTTAAAAACATTAGTGAGATCCCTAGAGATATATCTAAGGTATGTTTATGGATGTATGTAAGGTTAATTACAAGTATAGGTTGAAATCCTAGAATTATGATAACGATCATGAATAACCTAGGATTAAACCTATTATGTTATAGATTGAATTTAATCCCCCTTGATTATGTTGTTTTCCTAGTACGAGTTTTGCCACTCCTACTATTCATTCTAGGTTAATGAAATAGCCCGAAATAGGAGGATTCATGTTAATGGAGAATATGATGGACAATGGAATTATATTTTTCATGAGAAACCAAATGAAATGGGATCTGGTAGTCCAAATATCATTATTATGCCTAATCAGCAATCTCATAATATGGTCAACAATCTCAACTTTGGTAAGTTTACTCACTCAGCTAATAAGAAAAATATGGAGTTTCATGATGATCATAGAGGAATGAAAGTTAAATTTCCCTAATGTAAATCATGTGGGAAGATACATCAAGGAGAATGTTTCAAAGGAAATGGAAGATGTTTTGGGTGTGAAAAAGAAGGACACAAAGTCGATAATTTCAAAGGAAAAGGTTCATTTAACTCAATGGAGAAGGATAACAGTATTGCTAAGTCATAAAAAATGGTAAATGTTTTAAATGTGGAATGTATGGGCATTATGAAAATTGATGACCGAAGGGAAAATAACATGATGTGAATTAGCAGGGTCGTATGGGTATTATTTTTGTTATTGATGATGAAGAGACTACAAATGATATATGATATGAAAAATGTGTTGAGGAATAAAATGATGAAGCTCAGTCAATTGTTTAAGAAGATTGTGAAATGATTTTATTTTTATCAAGAGTAATGTTGTATGGATAATTTAATGAAACTATGGAAAAAACAAACATCTAAGGATTGTGACACTATTTTTTTCCTAATGTATTTGAAATTATATGTTGAATGGTGCCGGTAACCATGAAAGGCTATTCAGATATTTTTGGAATGTAGATGATATGTGCCTAATGATAGGATATAGAGATAATGAGATGTTTGATAGTATTAATGATCTCATGGCTGGTATAAGAACAAAGTGATATAATGGTTTGAGTATATATATTTTTTGGGATTTTTTATTTGGAAAGAGTTAACTTTTGACAGAATTCCGGTTTTCACTGAGGTTCTATGGTAACTCATGTTTCAAGAGAATACATGATTAAGGTATTCACATGTTTGGAATGTGACCAACAAGATATATCTTATGATATATGTGGAGTAAATGATGGTATTCACATGTTCGGTTGATTACCTTTCTAGTAATCGTTTTCTTTATACTATGAGATTGGTTAGAAGTATTTTCGATAATCCTAAAGGTTAGAATGGATTGAGTTGGACATCATATATTGTTGTTTAAGGGTAAAACTTTTTTCTAGAATGTTATAACAGAAATTTTTTTGAAAAAGGACATCTTGAAGGACGGGCAGCAACCCGTCACATTGGACCAGGTTGCGAGAATCAAGCCCACTATCGAAGTGAGACATGACTTTATCACCTACCACGGGCCTACAGGAAGTCCCTTGTTAGTAGAAATCAGTTTTATTTTATTAAGCGGTATGATAGATGAAATATAAGTCCATTTTTGGAATCATATGCGGTTAATCTCACAATAGATGTAATTACATATATTTAATAATGTTTTCTGTCCTTTTTGAGATAAATATAGATGGAATGACCTATCATTCTATCGCATGATCTTCTAACACATCAAGAATAAAAAATTCAACTTCATTTCATTAAATAAGAGACGATATGGAAATTTTTCATCGAATGACCAACGATGATATTACACTAAAATAAATTAATTATATCTCCTTATGAATAAATTCATCAACTTTAGGGAAATGATCTCGAAAACCAAAAATGTTGTCCTAGTACCCTCATATCCGATGAATCATACATTATCTTAGATCATCACAAATTTATGATTGTTTTCTTTTTCATAGCCATGTTCTATACCACTCTCTATCAAAACATGATGGTAAGATTTCTCTTCCATATCCATGTTTTCACATATGTTCTCATATGTGAAAACCCATTGATGAGTTAATTTGGGTAACATTTATATTTCTTACTTTACTCTTTAAAATTATGTTTTAGTATTCTATTGTATGATGTGGGTTTTTATGAAAGATACTTTCATGTATTAAACCATTTATAATATCGATGAATTTTGAGGGTTAAATTCATTTTAATGGGGATATAATGTAACACCCAGAAATATTATGAGAAAGATTATTTTTAATTTTATTGATGTCTTGTGTTGTATGCTACACCAATATTATCTTTCACTATACAAAACACTGTATTAGCTTGCAGTATACGCAACACTATTATTGGCTTGTTTTACACACAATTTCTAGTTTTTTTATATAATTCAACACTAAATATTGATTTCGTTCAATGAAATAGGATTACATTATGTTATATGCAACACCAGATGAATCTTTCACGCAACACTGACTTGCCTAGCATTACACTCAAAAGGTACCTTCCTCGATGTCTTGCGTTGTATGCAGTACCAAGATTCACTAAACAAAAATATATTATTATAATATGTTATGAACTAGACATTATGAATAGTATTAACCATATTTTGAATTTTATAACATTATCAGTCATCTTATATATTTCCTAGAACATGGTATGGGAACAGAATTAATTTTTCGGATAATAGAAGTATTTTTCAAAAAATGCAGTTTTGTCACCTTTTGATAGAGCAACCATTTTAAAATTAATTTTTGATAAGTTTATAAGTTCAATTCAAAAAATTAACCTTCTTATTTTGAATCAAGATATAAAAATTTATGTTGGAAATTTTTTTTACATTATTCTGATAGCCTTCATATTTTGATTAATAGTAAAAATACGCTAAATTTAAATTAAAAACAACTTTTTTCATTGAGATAATTTATATGGTTAAATTATAATATTATATAGTTTTAAATTATATATATAATATATTTTTACCATTTAATACAATTTATGTCATTATCATTAATTTTAAATTTAATTCATAGGTAAAAACATTTCAATATTTTTCAATGTTTTAAATTTTAAAACCCATTTCCTCAGCAACGGGATTCATTTTAAATTAATTACTGAAAATTATATGTTTTGAATTTGAAAAATGGATTCCATATTTGGAATTACTTGGTCCAAATTATGTGAATTGTATACTTCTATTTTTTGCCATTATGAATAGTAACTACGGTAAATTTTATAAACCATAGTTAAAGGTAAATCAGGTAATTAAGGTTAAAAATAATACTATAAAATTACTCTAACACTTTTCTTAATATAATTGGATGATAATATTTCCTCATAAAATATACTCAGGTTGAAATTTTATCTATTGGAACCGACTTGGATGAGATTAAAAACATAAATTTAATTTATTTAAAAGAAAGGGAAATATGTCTCACTCAAACTTTAATAATTAATTTATTTTTAATATAAGGTTAAACGGAATATAAATTCGATTATAAATACTCATTAGAAGTCAAAAATATTTTTATTTATTATGGTAATTTATTTTTAATTTTTAAGAAATATATAATCACCTTAATAGATTATACATTAATGATGCAAAAAATATATATTTTGTGATAAATCAATAATATAATTTTTATTAAAATAATAATACCAATAAAAAGGCCAAAACACTTGAAAAAAACTTATTGGTAGGGTATATATACACCATAATCAACTAAGAGTCAACTTGTGGACCATTTGGAGCCTTATAAACCATATTATAACAATTATATTTTTTTTAAATGATTTCAAAGTTTTCACCTTCATAATTTAATAAACATTACATTTTAAAATTTGGGTGTTTTAGAAGATACATTCGACTAAAAGTATTCTTATTAAAGAAATTAAATTTATCTTCTTTTTAGTTTTCTATTTTTTATTTTTTATATAAAAAATAATTATATTAGAAAATTATACAAAAATGTTGTATTAATTATTTTATTAAGAAAAATATAAAATAAATGGTATTACAGATATTAAATTAAATATTATATGAACTAATTAATGTGCCCAATGAATTTTATAGATGAATATGACATGTTATTAATCTATTAAATATTTTGGTTCGACCCTGTCATCTATTTGGATTTTATTTAAATTCAAATAAATGAGTAGTGTCAAAATTGACACTATTGATATTTTATAAAAATAAAAAATTATTAAATTTCTTTAAAATCAAAAAAATATTTAAAAATTAAAATTTGAAATTTATATGGTCAAAAATTTTATAAAGTATCCAATTATGGACAACTCAAAACACATAAGTAAGTATTTATAACCATTTGTAATTTAGAATATTATTACCACAAATAAAATTAAATATATTAAATAAAGATAAATAAAAATGATAAGGTTTAAAATAAAATCAAAACATGTCTAAATTTTATTGGATTATGATATTACAACCATATATTATCTAATATTCTAATTTGAGTAACTTTGGATGTTTTTAAGTGGGGTTTGAAATTATTATAAATTAATATTTTGGAGGTGTCCAAAAGTGCCCCTCTACTCTCTTATAAAAGGGAACCTCCTCCCTCTTATCTTCATTCCATATTAAGATTTAAAACTTGTAAAAAACCTGCCAATTTACCTTTTCAACTTACCTAGAAACATACTAGAGGTCTTGGTATTCTTCATAGTCTATCCTTAGTTCCCTAAGAGAAGGTTTAGAAGAGAAGCGTCGAAGAAGAGGTAATATCCTTTACCGATTCATTCAAAATTATTTCTTCTTCTACATCCTCTATATGATTTGTTTCATTATTATGTAATAACTACTATAACACATGTATACTTATATGTTATTATGAATATGAAACAACCATATTTCAGCTTCTATCCATCCTACGAAAAATGAAATCACTCCGCGTGTGTGTGTACGACTGACCGTCTCCACGTCGTGGTGTAATTTTTTTTTCCACCACCACCTTACATGGATGGGTATAACTGTGGAAATAATTACAATATATTATTATTATAAAATGATACTAATTATGTGATATTATATCATCCATTTCAATTATATTTAATAATTATGGGAATGATATCATTGCTCGTGCGTACGTACGGATTACTGTCTCTATGATGCGATGAGATTCATTCTCCTGGTTTAACATTCAAGAATGATTATAAAGTATATATATTGAATAATAATGAGATATATGAGATAATAATTCTACTGGATTTATGTATATATATATGTGTGTGTGTGTGTCCTCTACTTACTTCCATTCAAGTCAATAAGGAAAAGAAAACTGTGTTCATGGGTACGTACGCCCTACCGTCTTCCTGAATGGTGTATTTCATTTCATTTATCTATATTATATATATATATAATTAATTTATATATGATATATAAATCAGTTTTTAAATAATTTAATTTAGTTGATCATGATAATATCAAGAACAAAAAATCCAAACATGTACGATAAATGAAATGATTATTACCCAAAACGTTGCTTCAACATGGAATCGGCAAATTAACGGGTAATATAAAGTCATAAGTGAATTATATATGATATCATAAAAATGAATATGATTATTGAATAAGTAAATGACATTATTTAATTCATTATACATGAGTTTCGTACATGTATAGAAGAAATTGGGCCCAAGGTAAGGGATAATTATTCCAAACTTGTTCTTATCTGAGATTGTTTATTCTTATGTATTTATTGGGGTTATATTTATCCTCCATGTCCATGTTTTATAAATACTGTTTTCATAAAGTTTTTACTATTCTTCCATTTATGTTTGATGTTGTGTTTACCTCTTTTTGACTTTTACTATGTGGTATAGGCGGAATCTTTCTTTTGTTTAGCACACAAGGTACTTTTTGACTTTTCCAGCAAAAGTATGAGGTGAATATTTTTTTAACTTATATGGCGTAAAAATATTTTTACGATTTCATAACACCTTATTTACATAAATATTACTTTATAAGATTTCATGATTATTTTCAAGAAAAATCATTCCTTTTAAAATATCACGCCATTTTGAGAAAAGAATATTATTTGAAAGAATAAAGGATATTTTCATCAAAAATTCATTTCAAGTGTTTTATCAAAATGATTTTACATCTATGATGACATTATTTAATATAGTTATGTTTCAAGAATAATTTATCTACTATTTACATGGTTTGATTTTGTTTATGATAAAATTATATCCATTATTTTATATGGATTATTTTATGATGGAATGATGTTTATGAAACCCATTTTATTAATTGGGTTATGATGAATGGTTTATGTTTATTTTATGGTACATGAAAGAATGATTTCATTATGAATGGGTGGGACCTATATCTCCCTCCAATGCATTGGGTAAGGATTAATATCTTATGAGATAGACATGGATGGAATGGAATGTAAATCGAGTTCAGTATTACCGGGCTGGAACGACAAGTAAACCCAGTTTAGTAATGGACATTGTCCACTATGATGGTCTGGGTAGTAATGCATTGGCTACTATAGAAATCATATCATGTGCTTAATCATTTTCTAAAATTACATGTTTTATTCCCTTGATATTTTATCATGATTAATGTTCCTTTAGGATCTATGACTTATGTACTACCAACATTTATGTCATTACTCATTATTTTGATGTTTTATGTTCATGTTTTTACATTCAAATATTTATGGGTAATTTTTTGTTCTCAATGTTTACCCTTACTGAGAATTTGAGCTCAACCTTTTTATGTTTTATTTCACCCAGTATATAAAGAAATGTTTTTCGTAAGAAAACAAAAGGGGAAGATATTTATCGGAGATATTGTTGAACTTTCACCATGATTATAAGATTATGTTCCGAGTTTCCAAGGACACTAAACTAATATGGTCATTGGGAATCTGTTTCTGTCATATATTATGTTTTCCGTAAAAGTAATTTAATTTCTATGTATATTAAGATTGTGTGCATTGTAGGCATAGAATCCATTATCATTAGAGAAAAAACATCACTATCTGATTCTTATCTAGATCAACCCCCATTATTTCTACTAATTTCAGTTCTTGGGGAGGGAGAAAATATAATATTAATGGATGAGGGAAGAAATATTCAAATTTAAGATATACATATTATGAAAGAATACATTGGTGTATTCCTATAGGATTCACCTAGATATCCTCTAGGGCTGGAAGTTGAGTTCCCTATTGATTTAATTCTTAGTTTAAGACCTATATCAAATTCCCTTTATAAAATGGCCATGGTGTAATAAGTATAACTGAATAAATGACTAGAGAAATTAAGTGAAAAAGGATTTATCCACCCTATTATTTCCCAATGCGGATCCCCTATGATCTTTGTCAAGAAGATAGATGGATCCATGAGGGAATGCATTGACTATAGAGAAATAAATTCTATTATAATAATAAACAAATATCCCATGCATCGCATTAATGATTTATTTGATCAACTTCACATAGAGAAATATTTTTTGAAGATTGAACATCGATCTAGATAACATCAATTGCATATGAGGAAGGATGATATTCCAAAGACATCATTTTGAACCAACTATGAGTAATATGAATTTAAAGTAATGGCTTTTGGACTAACTAATGCACCCTCTGTTTTAATGGATCTAATGAATAATGTTTTTAATGAATATATTGATCAATTTTTTGTTGTATTTATTTATTATATCTTAGTATACTCCAAAAGATACAAAGATCATGATAATCACTTTCTCATTATTCCCATGACTCTTAGAAGAAACTAGTTATATGGGAAGTTTAGAATGTGTGAATTCTGGATTCAAACAATTTATTATAATGTCTATATTGTCTCTAAGGATGGAATATTATTTGATACTATAAAGAAAAATGTATTTCAAGAATTTCATACTCTCACAAACATAACCTACTTATGTAGTTTTATTGTTTTGGTTGGTTATTATAGTTTTTTCATTCAGAACTTTTCTCGATTAACTAACATGTTAACCAATCTTACTCGTAAAGCGGTTATTTTTGTATAGACAAAATAATGTGAAGAATGTTTTGATGTATTGAATAAGAGATTAGTGAATGATCTAATCATGAATCTATCATCAGGAATTGGTGGATTTATGATTTATAGTTATGCATCAAAGAAAGGACTTGGTTTTGTCCTAATGTAGAATGATATAGTCATTGCCTATGAATCAAGGAAGTTAAAAACACATGAAAAAAACTATAAAAATCAATATCTTGAGTTATTATTTGTAATATTTTCCCTGAAGATATGGAGACATTATCTCTATGGTGAAATATGTGAGATATATACAAATCAAAAGATCTTGAAATATATCTTCTCATAGAAAAAACTCAAATGAGGCAATTTTGATGGGTCAAACTACTCCAGGATTGTGATTGTAAAATAAACTACCACCCCGGTAAGGTTAATAAGGAATAAAATTCATTGACTAGTAAGGATCATGGAGTTCTAAACATAATAAGGATTGACAAGGATCCAATGTACATATATCTAGAGAGGATAGACATGTGAATTAACCTAGAAGGTGAAACATCATTACTTTTTCATTTGGTTTCTCATACATATTTATTAGAAAGGATTAAAAGTTCTCATCTTAATGATGAGAATATTAAAACAAATTAATGCTATGAATTATGAGAATTTTACAGACTTCGTGTGTGAGGATAAAATTCTGTAATTTGGGAGGAGGCAATGTGTTCCCTCTATACCCAAGCTAAAAATAGATTTATTGGATGATTACCCTAGATCAAATTTCTCTATACACCATGGTAGCACTACGATGTATATAGATCTGAAGGAACATTTTTAGTGGGATAATATAAAGCATTAAATTTATGATTATGTTTCAAAAAAATTAGTATGTAAGTAGGTGAAGGATGATAGACAACAACCTAGAGGTTTCATGCAACAACATCTTATTCCTATATGGAAAAGGGATGATATGACTATGGATAATGTAATAGGAATACCCAAAACTCCACGAATGAAAAATTCAATATGGGTATTTGATGATCAAATTACCAAATCTTCACATTTCCTTGCAATAAGGGCGGTTTTTCTACTAGGGTTCCTTCCACGACTCTATATCAGTGATGTTGTAAAACTTCATGGAGCACCTCTCTCAATTTTGATTGAACGTAATCCAAAATTTACATCACAATTCTATAAGAAATTTTATAATGTTTTGGATTCTAAGATTCTTTATAATACTTTTATCACCCTCAGACTGATAGGTAGTTTGAAAGGACAATTCAAACATTAGATGTCTTGTTGAGATATTACTCTCTTGATATTCAAGGTATATGGGACCGGTAGTTTATTTTGGTAGAGTTTTCCTATAATAATAGTTTCCATTCAATAATTTAAATGGCATAATATTAAGCATTGTATGGAAATATATGTCAAACACCAACATTTCTAGATGAAGTTGGTGAAAGTAAGCTTGTAGGTCGAGAACTTGTGAAGGAAACAATAGAAAAGGTAAATATTGTTCAACCTTATATCAAAATATCTCAATGTAAGAAAATGAGCTATACCGATAATCGAAGGAATTATTTGAATTTTCAAGTTGAAGATCATGTTTTCTAGAAATTGGCTCTATGGAACGGTGTTATAATATTTGGGAAGAAAGGGAAATTGAGCACTAGTTACATTGGACCTTCTGAAATTATGGAGGGAACTGGAGTTGTTTCTTATCATTTGGAATTCCCACCTACACTTTATAAGGAACACAATGTGTTCATTATCTCCTTATTAAGGAAGTAAATTCCAAACCCAACAAAAGTACTCACATCTCAAGGAATATAATTTAAACATGACTTATCTTACTATGAAGAGACTATCTAAATTTTGGACACAAAAGAACTGGAATTGAGGAATCGAACAACTTGGCTGGTAAATCTACTTTGGAAAAATAAAAAAAAATGAAGAGGAAAAGTGGGAGTGTGTGGAACTCATGATGTATATATATCCAAATATCTTTATGATCTAACATTCTAGTAATTTCTAGGGTGAAATTAACTGAAGGAAGGAAGAATATTACACCACCAGGATTTAAAAATAATATTAATATAGAATGAAATGAATGAGACACTAAGTCTCTAGGAAACAAAAATTATATATTTATAGTATATATTTATAACCTATCCATTAAACATAATTTTCCACTTCTATGTTTTTAATTTTGAAAAACAGACATACACGGTTACGATTAGTAACATTTTTAAAGTCGGATAGGATCAACTAAATTTTTTTGTGAATAAAAACTTGACCTTTGGAATACTAATGTTCCCTTATGAATACTAATATAGTAACCTCACTCATAATTGTATAAATAAAATCTAGTAACCTTATAAATGAATGTATGATATAATTATATCATATTACAAGTAAGTGAATATTTTAAAAATTAATCATTAAGTATTGGTATTTCTGTGAGTAATAATATTCAATAATTAATAAATTGATTTAAAGATAAATTATTTTTCACAAAAATTATTCCTGAATAAATATTTATTCGTCTTATGATTTTAATATAATATTATGAGACCTCAGTTCAATTTTTAAAGGGATATAAAATCAGTTATAAATTTAAAACAATATTTTTTGAGTAAATAATTATTTAAATTAAAAATTAAATTTCTCATATTTGGAAAATTATATTCATAAAATGGAGTTTATTTTTTAATTATACATGTCGAAAAATTGTTATGGTGAATTTTGGGGATTTTTCTAAAATACATGAATTTTTTAGATTAGTAGAATATGATAATTTATGATAAATGATAAATACATGAATTATAAAATCATAGGTGATGTTTGGTTGATATAATATCCCTTTAATAAAACTGAAATCCACTTATTACTTTATATAGTCATAATAATCAACAATATTGGTTTTTTTGAGCAAAATAATAAAATAATGAATTGAATAATGAGAAATCACCCCTCTCATGAACTAAAAAACCACCCATCACCCCATATTCTCCTCATTCTTCTAAGACATGATGCTTCTAAAATTTATACCCAAATCTACTTACCTAGTCTCTCCATACTTCTAGGAGCTCTTGGTATTACCAAAGGAACAAAACCCTTTTCTATAAGGAGGTTCTCAAGAGGAGTAATCAAGAGGTAAAATCCTCTTCATTTTCCTTTTATTTTATTTTCAAGCTCTTTATTTTATTATTCACTCATCACCTCATCTATACAATTGATCATTATAACTCCAATATTATTTATATACTAGAATTATATCATGTTAATTTATGAACCATCAACAATTTCATTACTCTCCCTCTTTTATTTTAAAATGAAATAGTCGTCCGGGAGGTGCTAATTTACAACCTCCGTGGACGATGAACATTCATTCTTCAATTTTTTCTTAAAGGATGATCCTGATTAGATTTTTTATGGTTACACCAAACTATAATATATGTATTATAACCATTATTATTTTCTATAGGTATTATATTTACAAAATATTAAATTACAAATCAAAATGACTTCGTTATGATAAATAATCACTATAATAATATAAACGATCCTCACTAAATGTCTTATCTAATGATTCTTCCCCATAGTAAATAAAAATGTTATTAGTAACTATTTTAAATTATTTATTTTTATTATTCTCATATAAATTAAATAATGGATAATTATACCCATTCCACATGAAAATCCATACTCATATACATGTATACAGATTCTGGAAACCAGGGAAACGAACACTCATGAAAAATAAAGTTGTATCTTATAACTCAAAAAAAGACTATAAATAAACTAAATAAAATTATATTAAATAAAGTACATTTATATAATGTTATTTATTAAGTAATTAATGGATTTAATTTGATTTCCATGAACATTAAGTTCAAGTGCAGAACCCATTTAGACATAAGGTAAGGGTTTTCTTCTTGAACCTTTATTTTCATTTGAGTTGTACTTTCTTCAGGATGATCCTTGAGAGCATTGGTGCCCTGCGATGATGCCCTAGTGTCGATGGCGGCTGCGGCAGCCCCTCCTCCACTGGTGGAGGGGTATCTACCTCACGCCGCTCCTCAGAAAGGGTCTCAGGATATGGGTAGGGTTTCTGCTTCATTACCTTTAGCCAAGGAGCACTCGTTCTTTCCTAGAATTTATGTCTCCCCAAAGGTTCCGGGGGTCCTTCATGGACAACCCAGGGTCCCAATTTCTATGTATAAGTTCAATGAAGACTTTGCTCTTCTCTCATTATCACTGGTGGCTCAGTTTGTTCGGCGACGACCCCCGGTTGAGTTGTTTGATAGGATTGAGAATGTGGAATTGTGTTTATCTCAGCATGCGGTTGTCAGGTTGCTAAGTCCATGATATATTCTTCTTGGCTTCTAGAGTGAGGTGGACCTGGGGTAGGTGTCGTCTCGACCTGGATGATCGGTTCAAGGCTTCCATTTTTATCTGCTCTGCTGGTCCTTCGATCTCCATATGCATCGAGACCCTTCTACCACATCAATTTGGATTCAACTTCCCAGCCATCCACTGCCTTTCCAGAATCCAGCGTTACTCCCTTCGATAGGTAACTCCATAGGACATTTTTTATGAGCTGATTGGCGGACATCCTCTCTGAAGCACCTGATTGTGGAATAGTTATTTGTTGAAATAGATCTCTCTCGGGCCCCTCCTGAATTTGTGTGGATTATGATGGAGGGGGAGTATAGTTATAGTCAATTGATTATCAAGGAATCATGGACAAAGCTTTTCTCTTGTTGTAATAGATAGGGTCATACTATTCATGAATGTTGAATGAAAGATCCATCTTCTGATGTGGTCGACACCAATGGTCTGTCTGTTGGATCCGGTTCTCAGGCATATACTTCAAAGGAAGCTCTCACGGAGGGACCTCTAGCTGTCTAGGATAGGGGTACCCTATCTCCTTGGGTGATGATCAATCCAGGCAGGGTCCATTGGGTGTAGGCCAGGGGTACTCTTCCGTTGTAGTTAATAAAGGTGTTCCAGAGGTTTTGGGGCCACTTGTTTCAAAGGTTTTTGATCGGATGCATCATGATCTGGGTGAAATCAGCTTGGGTGACTACATGCAGGGGTTCAAGGCTTGGCATGATAAGAGTCCCCTTTGTACAGTTGTAGATCAGGTCAGCCAAAGGGTGGGGTCGGAAGCAAGGGAGATCCTCCAGGATTCTTCACAGGTATCTCATGAGGTTACTACAAATACAATTGATGATGTTTTCATGAAGTTTGATAGTAAGTGTCATGGTTCCAATGCAGCCTCATAGTGCATGTCTTTGGAAGATAGACCCAACCATTTACAATATATGGGTTGTGGTCTTGAGAAGATAGGAGTCTCAACCAAGATAAAATAGGCCCTGTAGACCTCCTTTTTTGCTGAGAAGCTTTTAGCAAGGGGGAAATTGGGACCTCCCAAAACTGGTATGCAGTTCTAGCTGAAGATCACTACCTTAACTGTAATGAATTTTCATGGGTGGATCAAAGTTAGGAACCATTTATTGATTCGAAGACATCCCAAGAAGAAATGGTCAAGGCTTCGTACTTTGAATAGCCCAAGGAACTGGCCATAGCGAAGGACTATTTAAGATCCTATATGCCTAAGGGAAAGAACAAAATCATGGATTCATATGGATTCATTTCAAAAAACCGGAGGGTGCACAGGAGAAAGGATTACTCCAACCTCCCTATCCCCCTATTATAAGATCTACTAGTAAGGGAATGTTGTCACTGAAGGCCTCCACAAAGGTTGGTGGCCTAACCCTGAACAAGTCCAAAGACCTTGTCCAAGCCACCATCTCCGAGGACCTGGTTCTAGCATGATGTGAGGTTGCTTCTCCGGCTTCTACTATAGGTGGTGTGGAGATGAGATGTCAGGGTAAGCGGCATGAAGTAGGTTCAAAAGATGACTCCCAGTGCTAGATGGTCACTATTCTAGAACATAGGGATCTACTCATGCATTCGGATGATGAAATGTTTGAGGAAACTTTGGATATCAAAGCTTTGAAGAAGATGAGACTGATCTAGGTGTCCACTACAAATGATCAAGGCGAGTGGGCTAATAAGTTGGCACACATTCTACTTAGAGGCTTCAACATGGGGATGAATATTAAAGAGGAATACAAGAAATATTGGGACAACGTGGCACTCCTTTTCGAGGGCACCATGAAGGATTTCCCTGGCATGAAGGTAAACGATACTCCCTTGGTTTTGTTTGGGGAAAACAATTCCAAACAACTAACTCTTTTCTTTAATATAACTATTGTATCCTTTGGTGTTGAAACTAGTTAGTTGTGAGGGTTCCCACTTTCCCCTTAAAAGAGCTTGTTTTTAAAAAAACATTAACATTAGTGGGGGGAGTTGTGCTTTCATCCTCTATAAACCAATGTAATTCATAGTATTTTTTATATAATTATAATTAATTATAGTTATATGTTTCAAAATCACGTATTCTGATCAGTTCATCTTACTCTTTTGGAAGATACATGTTTTAAAAGGGCCCCTTCACAATTATTCAAGATATGCAAGAGTGATTAAAGGGAACTTCCCAATTTCTTACCTATTTTCATGTTAACTCTATAGCCTTTTTTAAGAGAGGACTATTTTTATAAAGCCAATAATTTTATCATAGAAAAACTATCTTAGTTCATTTATGTTTTTCGGGAATTATTTTTCCAAAAGAAATATTTTTTTCAATGTAAAAGTGTATGGATCTCAAGAATTATTTGATGAATTTATTAGAGAATTTTGATCTATTTCAATACCCCCATTGAATCATATGTTTATTTGGGAAAAATATTTTATTAAAATATTCTAAAATATGTTATTAAATGTTTTCTGGTCATATTTACTATGGATGTGAAATCTTGATACCATTCACTATACTACTCATAATGGTTAGTGGTTATATTTACATATTGGGGAAAGTTGTTTAAAATATATGTATATTTTTATATATGTTGTTATGTTTAACCCCATTCACATGATTAATGAATTTAACTTATAAAGTGACCCATGGGTCCATATATAGCCCCTCGATGCATCGGTAGGACGCATGAGCCAAAATAGAATTTTTTTTGGGATGAGACCTTACCCTGGTATTTTTAGATGTCTTGGACGAGGCCTTGATATTATGTTACAGATGTCTGACATTATGCATTCCCTCATTATGATATTATAAATTGATAAATCATGTGATATTTGACTAGTATAATATCCATTAATACGGTTCATTCTCTTATGATTGGTTATATGGGTTTATTTACTCAGCTTTCATTCCTACCATATTATGCTCAAGTTTATTTTTAAAGGCAAGTATTTTTGTTATTCATCATGCTGAATGTTTATGTCAATAATAACTTCCACTGCATTACATACCCTTACTGAGTATCTGATACCATCCATTTCATATGTATTATTTTATCTAAGATGTGAAGATAAATATTATTACGAATGACTTTTAGGAATTATCTAAGAGTTTATGGGTGTTTCTAATGGAGTTGAAATGATTTTGTTTTCAAGTTGTAATGTAAATATTATGTTTTTATCTGGTTGTCCAAAAAAATATTTGTTTATTTGGGATTATATTTCCTTGTAAACATAAAAATGTATTAATATAAGGCATTGGTCCCAGTAAATTAGTGTTGGGGTCCTTATATATAGCTAAAAAAAGTTATTCTCATAATCATTAAAAAGATTTAGAGTTTAGTGTTGATTAGAAGATATTTTGATGAATATATCCCTTGAAGGGAGGGGAGATATTTTAAAATAATTCGAGATTATTTCTATGTTTATTGGTCCGTTAAAAATTATTGACCATTTTGGGATGATAATATATTGAATGGAACTCCAACCGAACCTCTCTCAACTTCCAGACGTGTTCCAAAAAATTCTCTTGAGGAAGTACATACTTGATCTTTATCATGTACTGAAATTGGATTTTATACCAGTAGAAAATTTTCTTTCTTATGAGGAACAACTAGTGCAGATTCAGGATCATGGAGAGAAGGTTCTATGAAACAATACCACTCACCTATATAATGTTTTCTTGGAAAACCCACTGATTTGAGAAGACTACATGGGAACATGTGGATATGATAAAGTTCCATCATCCTCTTTTTTTATATAATATTTATGTAATTTTTAGGGATAATTTATTTTTAATGGGGTATAATATAACAAATTAGGATTTCATGGGAAAATATTTTGTTTTCAATTAAACATATTTTTTTCAACAACATGGGTTAGACGCAACAACGAGTTTAACCGAACTGTGATATAATATTAAAATATTATTATTTAATATAATCAAATAGACATTGTATTAGAGGGTATGAATATTAATATATTATTTATGAAAATTTATGTTTTATATATGTATACAATGAATTCATCAGTTTTCAATTAAATATATATTAAAAAATAAAAAACATTTAAAAATAAATGATATTTTAATAAAAACTATTAAATTGAGAACAATGTATTATCATCCTAATAAATTTTGTTTATCACTATTTATTAATTATTTTTATTAAATTTATTTATTATATATTTAATTAAATGTCTCATCATTCATATAATATTTTTCTAGTCATGACATAAGTATATATCCATAATTATGCTTAAAACTCTATTTTTCTAAAAAGAAGGTTTCATAATGTCTCAAAAACATATATTAAAATTAATTATTTCTATATATAGAAATTTAATCTTGAAAATTTGATTAAATATTTGAATAAAGGGGTTCATATTTGGTATATGATTCTCTTTTTTTGGGTCAATATGAATAGTTACCCTCGTAAACTTTGTCACTAGGGTAAAGGGTAAATTGGTTTAATCTATGTCAAAATTAAGTGATAAGGCCATAATTTTTTATATTAATTATTTATTGAAGAATTTATTTCTAAAAAAAAATCAAAGTATTAAAATTTAATTTTTTAATGGACACTTATCCATGAAATTGACCCATATTAAATTTATTGTAAAGAATGCTACCAAATGTCACAATCTTATTTTCAAATTTCTCTTATGTGTTCAAATATAGAAAATGATATGCATGAATATAAATTTTTATTATAATTAAATTATATTTATTACGCTGATTTATTTATATATTTTAGTAATTATATAATTAACTTAAATTCTTATACAACACAGATTCAATATTTTTCAAATTAAAATAATTTATAAAATAAATGTATATTGAAATATTAAAATTAATATAATTTTTGTTATTTATAGTGTATAAATAATTGTGATGATACATTTAATGCATTGGTTATATTTATATGTATTATAATATAATTACAACATTTCCTTTGAGCCTTTTAAGTCAAATTTAAGGAATAGTGTGAAAATTAACATTAATGATATTTAATCAAAAATTATATTTTATTATATTAATTAAAAAATATTAAAATAATTTTATAGGAAAATTATGATAATATATGTTCTAAAATATCATCTTTATTCCATATATTATTCTTTAGTAACTATATAAATAAAATTATAACACTTTAATATTAAATAATTTTTTAGAGGGGTAAAGGATAAAATGGGTTAATTAAGGGGTCAAACCAAAATATAATGTTTAAAACACCACATAAACCTATTAAAACTTTATTAGATTATGATATTAAATAAAAATGGTATCTTTTATTCTAATATATTACCATTTTTATCCATTTTTATAGATAATTTATGTATTATGATATTATATTTTATGTGATTCCATTCGTGCTCTCCCCTCTCATATAATAGGATACACCTAATTTATCTTCATCACACCACGTTGATGATTTTAGAATAATGATAACCTAAAAATCTATAATAAAATTTCTAATACACATTTTATATGTGTTTATCTTTAATAAAAGTCCGACCATATAAACATTAGGTGGAGAACTAATGGAGTACTTCTTAATAAGAGGTAATTGACTTAACAAATCGCGTTATTTTTAACTACATACATAACCTAATATAAATTAGTTTATTTATAATATAACAATAATTTTATTATCCAAAATATACTTAAATTTTATTATGTTTATGAAACTAAAATGAAACTCTTTTTTCCCATCAAATGGGAAGTGAAAATATCACTCGTGCGTATGTATGACTTACAGCCTCCGTGTAATAATACAACTAATGTTTCATAATCAACATTTACAAATGAATATTATATTGGTTTTAAAGTATATATAATATATTTATGTCATTATTATAATTCTATAATCATAATACAATATCTATCTTCTTTCCTTTCAATCCATTTGGGAAAGATAAAGTCGCTCATGTGTACATCAGGACTACAACCTCCATGAAACAGAGCGATTAGTTTAGTGATTATATAATTATTGGATTGTATTGATGACATTTTTTATGAATATATATTATTTATATGATATAATATTAATTATTTAAGGGTGATTAAATATTAAATTTTATTTTTCCAACCATTGAAAAATGAAAACGGCATTCATGCATACGTACAACCTACCACTTTTATGATCGACATAATTCATTTTTCTATCTCTACATTTATGGATGATTATATATATATATATATATATTATTTAAAAATAATTTTCATGATTATATTATATATTATTAATAAATTAAATTTTATTATGTAAGAGGTTAAATAATATTCTATGTAGGGTTATCTCGAGGTAAGGGATTTTTGTCTCCCTTTTATTTATATGGTACACATTCAATATTCACCACATATTTCTTTAATGTGTTTAATATATGTCCCATGAATTTATTTTATGATTATTCCAATGAAAAATATTGTGTACATATATATATACAAAAAAATTTATTTCTTTAATCGGTCTTAGGAATAAAAAATTACCAAATTGGTAAGGGCTTTCTCTTTCAATCTCATTGTTTATCGGGATTGTTTATGATTATGTTTTTGGTGATAAAATATAATCATATAACTTTCATGAAACACATGAATTTTCCTCTCTATAAGTTATTTATAAAGAATTATTGTTTTGATTTCATTATCCTCGCATTATGTACTCAAGAGGCCGAAATCATGTTTTTAATGAAAATATATTTTATTTCTTTATTCAGTCAAAAAACAAATATCCTTAATTATCCATATTTAAAAAAATGTTTTTTAGAAATCCATAAATATTAATATATTATTTTTAAATTCATTTTTACCCTCTGTTTAATTTTTTAAAAGTGGTTTAAAAAGAAAATCCCTCTTGTTTTCTAATCCAATATCATTATTGAATTTTTAGTAATGTGGGAGGGGAATTTTTTATATTTTACATATAAGAAATGAATATAAATTCTAACATTCATAACAACTTGATTCCTTCATGATTCAATAAAAATATTTCATTGTTAATTAAAAATAAATTTTATCCAAAATATTTTAAGAATTTATAGATTTAATAGAATTGATTTCAAAATAGAAATGTTGCATTCATTTATAATTTTTTAATGATATTTTATGGTATATCAATTCATCAATGAAAAAAATCGTTGTGTTATTTATGTTTCACTAAGGATATGATCAAATGATATAATCCAATTTATTTATTTGGATGATTTATGATATTGATGATGAGATGATTATTAAGCCCATATATTTTTCACGGGTAAAGATATGATAGATTGATGAAATGTTAATGAAACCCATTTTCTTTTCATGGGTTATGATATGATGAAATGATTTATGATTTATAATCACGTGGAATACATATGCGTGATTTTCATTGCATAGTGGGTGGGAATTGAATTATAACTGTGATAAATAGGGTAAATTTTTATATCACGTGGGATAGATTTGGGGAAAAGTTTATGGGTTGATCAAATATAGGAAACAAGTCAGTGTACATGATCGACTATAGGAAGATGGTATACCTTTTTTATCCACTATGGAAAACAAGTCAATGTGCATGATTTTTTATGGCAAACATGTAATTGTTCATGATCCACTATAGGAAATAGACTTTGATGGATGATCCATAATGATTTCAGGATCTTGGTAGTCAACTGTGACATATGAAACAGTTTTAACACTTATAATGGTGAAAAAAAATTATGACATGAATATGTGGTTCATGATTGATTTGTGATCATGTATCACTCTTATGATTCCTTCCTTTTTAATTGATAATGATTAATTCCTTGAATCATGTTTATGATCATTGAAAGATTGGGTGTGAACATTGTATATTATATTCATGTTCTTTTACCCTTGTGGTTATCTTATTCTTTCATATGATCATAAATTGATATCTCTGTTGTTTTCCCATATTGATATTTAGAGCTCACTCTTTCTTTTTCTTCCTTTCCAAAGGTTACAATGAATGATTTTAAGTGTTTTTTTCTATGAATAGTACAAAATAAGAAGATATTTTTGGTAGATATTGAAGATATTTCCTAAAATATTAAGATTTTGTATCTGTATCCAATGACTCTAATCCTTTATGGTCCTCAGATAGGTATTTGTGATATTTGTTAAATATTCATATAAAAATATGTAATATTTATGTTTGAAATCATGGGTTGATTATAAATACAATCCCATATGATCGTTAGGCCGACTGTATTTTGAAATTAGGTTTATAATATCATATCATGAACATGTACACAATAGAATTATTTAAAACACCATTATCATTCTCTTAAAATCCATTTATCTTCTAAAACTACATTTGATAACATGAGAATATACATAACAAATGGGTGATCTCTAAAGCCTTTCTAAGGTAATAATAAAATAATTACATGTTGAATGAAATATATGTTATAAAAGAAACATATAAAGGTTACATGGAGTGGATGAGAATTAGAAAAATTATCATCAAATCATGATATAAGATGATAACATAAAAGCAACATGGGAATGTGGAAACAATATAAAACATGACATCACAATGATAAATCAAGGATTACCAACAATATATCATAACGTATTGTTAATTTTATAACCTCTCATTAATAATAAATATAATATTGTGAGATAAAAACAGTACCATATGCATATTAGGTATTTATATTTCATATAACACCTGTTACATTTATATCATGTGCATGCATTAGTGTTCTATATAGATCATTCAACATAATTTTTTCTTACATCACATTTAATAACACAATTATTGAGGTTTAGTTACATACATGGAACGTTTCAATTATTTATGTATAGGAATATCTATTGGAATACCCTTTCTGAAATGGGGAAGGATATTTACAATACAAATTTTTAGCATGGAAAATCCTAGAATAATTTTGGCCACATAATAGGGAAGAATTTTGATTCATTAATGGTTTTAATGGGAGTTAAAGGGTAATATCAGCACATATTAATCACAAGGAAATTAAAAGGGATTTGTGAAAACAAATCCCTACCTGAAAAATTATAGATAAAATGGAATATTATAAAGTAGGTAGTTGAATAAAGAAGAAAATGGGTGTTCCCTTAACTTAAGAGGATACTACAAAAAGCTTGGGAGGATCTTCTTAAGAGCTCAAGGGAATAATGGGATGGGTCTACAGAGGGAAATTTAGAGTAAATTTATAATCCATGGGTTTTTAGTGAAGATTAATGGGAGGATATTATAGTTTAGGTATCAAGAGATGGGGAAATTCATTATTAATTTCTCATCAAATGTTTTGGAATCAATATGATTTATTAATAACAAAATCAATCCTCCCCATGGTTTTTTCCCTTATTTTATACCAAAAAGTAAATTTTTAAATTATTTTATAATGGAATGAAATGAAAATTTTAAAATAATACCCTTTAGTGTTTTGTAAGTGATCCATGTCTATAAATAATTGATTTTAAAACAATACCATGCAATATATGTTTTAGAGGACAAATTAATGATTTATAAAAATAAAAAAACTATGAAAAAGATTATTTTGAAGGGGATCATAATTTTTATAGTATATATACATTATATATATATTAAATCTATTTTAGTATTTTATTATGTGATAACCAATATCATAGATTTATAAAATAATTATTTATTACCCAAAAAATGAACTATCTTAGAAAATTATAAAAAAATCATTGTTTGATAATTTAAAAATGATGATTAAAAAAGTGATATTGTTTTTATAAAAATAATTATATATATTTTATAATATTATATATTAAATAAAAAATCACCATTTATTGAAAAATAATGGGTTTTTTACAATAATAGTTTTCTTACCCTAATAAGAATAACTTTTTACATCGTAAAATAATATTATCATTTATATTTAAGTAAATATTATATATTTGGAATATAATATTAATATAAAATGTATTTATAAAACTCTATAATTTGTCAAAAATAGCGACTTGATCAAAAAATTATATTTTGGAAAAATAAAAATTGATTTTCATCATAGAATAATATAATTTTTATCAAACATAACATATAATTATTTTAAAGTAAGAAAAGATGAATATAAAAATTATTTTACAAAAAAATTATATGAAAATTCATACTATGAGTGTCTAAATATACATCCCATTATAACATCAATTATTTCACTATGTTTCAAGTGTGTGACAGTGAGATTTTATTGCGATGGTTCAGTTAACATTGTCTAGGATATAATCTCAATGAGATTAAACATCTCCTCTATATTGTTTCACTCATTCTTTAGATTCTGAATCTTGACTTCTATTCTTAAATAGAAAGTACCTATAATGATATCTCTCTCAGAATCATAGACAAATGGGCTTCATTGGATATGATCCTAATGGTTCAGGCCATCACTTATTCTGTCTATTTCAATTTCACATTATCATAACCCTTAATATAAAAAATAAGTTTTCATTGTACAACAACTATATTATTAAGATTTATGATTCTTGATAGGGATTTCAGTACATATCAGAGTGGTAATGAATCCTTGTAATCTTATATCACACCCATGTTCAAATTTGAGAGGGATGGAATTTTTGTAGGTACTATAGAAGTATTGTAGATACACTGAAGTAAAGAGGGTAATGTAGAAGGTACTATAGTGGGGTATGGTAAAATTTGTAAAAAATATACCAAATAGGATTTTAAGAAAAAAAAATTGTCCTTCAATCCACTAGGCCTTTAGTCCATCAATTGGGCAGTAACACAAGCATGGAATGGGTAGACAATGACATAGGAAATGGGTGCAACCCCTTGTATGTGTTGAGGCATGTAAAGCCTTTAGGTCATCAAATGAAGGGGCCTTCAAGCCATCCAATGTTGGGACTATGACACATTTATTACAATAGGGTTTGGACCCCTATATATGTGTGTGTGTGTGTGTGTAAAAGGTATTAATTTGTATGTTATTGCTTGGTGGTATATGAAATAACTTTATGACCTATTAATGTGTGGTACATGTGTGTTTAGTTTTAATTGCACCACTAAGAAACATATATATACATACTTATATATATGATTATTAAAAGCCTATTTAAATATAATAGAATATATAATGGTCATGTATAACAAAATCACTGCATGTTTTTTCTATAAATTCATTTCATAATATGATATTGACTCATTTAAAAATGGAAATTGTTTTATAAAAGATCAAGTCATTACATTGTTTGATCTTCTATTAGAGTGTAGGTATTTTCACAAAAAAATATTGATGAAGCTACAAGGTGTAGTGATTATAAAATTCGATGGAGGGATACTATTATTTTGATTCTTATAGACCCCAATATAGTTTTAGATGGCCAAATAATCAATGTGGTTAGGATTAAGGGAGGCTGGGTGAAATGGTTCTAGGGGATGAGTCGAGTACAATAAATATTCTTCATATGTGATGCATGATAATTTCGATGAATTGATTAAGAAATATGGATTTTTGAATTAAAATTTTTTGATTCATGTCCTCAAGTGAAGCATGTAATATATGATGATGATGAGGAATGTGTTTTTCTACATGACTTGTGATGTTATGAGTTCATTCTTTATAGAATGATGAGATAGTTCATTCATACATATTCAAATTGTGGATAAGAAATAGTATACAGAACATAATTCATAAAATATTTCACACAAGCCATGGTTAAAGAAAAATAATCATTTAATTATAGGTAAATATATGTGATTAAACAATGAAGAGGAACTCACCAAAGCTGGCGTAAACCACAATGGATAAATATGTGATATGGTGGTTGCATAAATACATCTATAGTGAGAAGCTAAAACTAACTAACTAAGGAGTAAATGAAGTTCAAATGTTGATATAAATATATTTATAAAGATGAAATTGATTCGAATTTATGTTATATATTTCATTATAATAGAGAAATATGTTGGGTATGACTAAGATGCTAACTGAATGTTCAAATAATCCCATGTTGTTAATAAAGAACTATTACATATAGATTCAGCTAAATTGAATGGGAATTTTGGTAGATTTATAGAATGTAAATTAATGTGATTTTTTAGGGTAGGTGAAGTAGTACATAAATAGAGAATCTTTAAAATCATGTTGTAAATATTACTGTTAAGGAGTGGACATGGAGATGAAGTGTTAATTGATTTATAGACCCTTGGATCATTATTAGATAAATATGGATATTTAAATATATGGGTATTATTCATACAAGTAAAGGATGGTTGTATAATTATTTTCTATATTTGGTTACAACATATTTTAATTGATATATTGATTAAGCTTGTGAAAGAACATTATGTCGGTGGAATCCATTAATGGAGAGACATATTTTGGGGTATTCAATTCTAGAAATGAATAAACTAGTTTCTAGTGATATTTAAGAGAAAGAAGGGGAAGATGGAGAGAGGATTTCATATCTACATGTCTAGAAAGAATCTTATAAAACCAAGGTATAGGTGGTCCTTACTGATATATTCCTCGAGTTTTTGTTATCCACTTCTTATTTGACAAGACATTCTATATTGTTAAATCCATGCAAGGAAAAGTGTATTTTCATTTAATTTTTTTTTTCAATTTTTGATTGATTTATTATAATATATTGATTATGGTTTTTTAATTTAAACAAAATAAGTATGAAATAAATTTTTTATATGCAATTAAACTTTTTTCAACTCTCGATTGATATTGTGAACATAATGTGCATTTGATTGTTCTCAAAATTATTTAATATAATATTTATAATATATTATTATGTAAAAAGTTATTTTTTATTAAAATTTTAATAGGGAGACCTCAAATTTTTTAATTTTACCAATGAAGGGTTCACAATTTGGAATATACAATTGAAAAATATATTAATATAGATTAATTTTAAGACACAGAGGGAATATTAACTAGTGGTTAAAAATTAGGCTAGCCATCTTTTCCAAATTTGTATTATATTATTTCCCAAAACACAAAATTAATTTTTTTTCATTATTTACTATTTTAATAAATTTTATTCATTAAAATCTAAATATATTAATATATTATTTGGATCAATTATAAAAAACATAATAAAGTGACATAGAATGACTAATGTGAGTTATCATTTCGAGATATCATACTGATCCTGGATTACTGTCTTCTTTTGTACATACTTTTGAAAAATATAAATATTCATTGTAAGAGTTTCATAATAAATCTCCCCATAATCATGGAATAATTATATCTAGATAAATTTTTGTTTTTTCTATAAATGTTGATTTTATTTTATCAATAGTAAAAACTTCAATGTATGTGAATATCATAAATTTTATAACATTATTATTATAGAAATACAATGAAAATAGTTATAAAATATTTTTCTTGAATTATAATGTATTTAAATAGTAAAATAAATTATTTAAAAATAATTATATAAATTTCCAAAAATACAGATCAATTATCAAAACCTAGTAATATTATATCCAAATATAAAATTATATTGTATAATTTACGTTGAATAAAATATATATAAGGTTCCATACAGTTTTTGGTGTATTAAAATATCTAAGAGAAATTATTTTTTAATTAAAACACTTGTAGAATTAATAAGAATCAATAATATTTATAAAATTGATACTAAATAATAAAATATCAAACATTCTAATTAAACTTTTCATCCCATTTGGCTATATAAACACAACCCTCACAACCTCCTATCCTTACATACAAAATACATTCCATTTAAAATGCACTAAAAATCCTACTTTAAACACTAATAAAAATAATTTTAATTCTCTCTTCTATCCAAAATAATCTCTTATAATATCACAAAACTCAATCCAGAAGAGATGAATCAATACGCAAAGGATTCCCATGTCTCTCTTTCATTTATTATATGAATTTATTTTCTTCTAAAACTTCATTAAATATCTTATTCATTTTTTCCATAATTATATTTTCATTCCATTTTTGTAATTAAAACCCTTTACTGAAGAGACAACAGTAGTTAACTCTCATCAAACATTTTTTTCATAACAACCAACTATGTAAAAATACGGGTTACAATATCCATGTAATTTAAATTTTATTCTCCTCTTACCCATTCAATAATGTAAGTGATCATTAAAAGTAATCATAAAAAGTCATTTCAGTATGCCATATTTGTTTTATAAAACTATTTTTACATCATGATATACCCCTTCTATTAACATCATTGGAACTTCATTCACACATTGTAATGTAAGTTAACCCTAGTAACACATTTCCTTTGTGAGTTTGGCTTTTAGGGGTGTATGAAGAGGGTTCCAAGTTGTTTTGGAAGATGAATCGGGAGTTATAAAAATTCAACATCATGGAGTCCATGATTATGCTATAAATGTGGTCACAATAGCCTAGTTTAGTTATCTATAGTTTAAGAGCATGTAAATGGGGTTTCCATTCCACAATAATTTTTTTAATAGATGTTCCATTGGGATAGGATGCAATGATGGGAAGAATACTTTTATAGAATAGATAGGCAAGCTATGGTGCTAGGAATTGAGGGTGTTCTTTCTAGTATCTAGATAGTTGTGTCATGGATATTAGTTTGTGGAGTAGCCTCATTTATATAAATGGAGCTATACGGCATGGTAGTGTAGGTTTTTCCTTAGTCCATCTCCACTTTCATAATATATATGTTGTGGAATGTGTCATGTTCCTCAGACATTGGTTTGACCATGAAGGCTATTGGGTGGTCCCCTTGGAATATTCCACATTCCACACTATGTCATCTAGTTATACAATGTGGTCTTGGAGTATGTGTCTCGTTCTTTAGTAATTTAGTTTGACTATTAATAGACGAACCCCCTATGGAACCATTTTTCTCTAAAATTTATCTCTCAAACCTAAGGCCCCCATGAAATATTTTCAAAGGCCATTAAAACCTATTTCAATCAAATTAAATCCATTGATTTCATGTTCCATATATGGTGTTATGAGGTGATTTATTACAATTTTTTGTGGATTCTTTTCCATTGGATATCGCTTCCTCATGTTATTTATTTACATACTTTAGCGTATGATCTCTATTATTCCAATGGAATTTATTTTTATGTTTTTTGGAATAGATGTGGCATGTTTTTTCTATATGGACGTAGATGTCATTGTGCGAGATGTGATATGAGATCTTCATTGTGGACCCATTTTATGGTTATCAAATTGATTTTTGATTAATATTCATTTGATGTTTTTCTTCCATTTTATAATGAATTTGGATAAGGAAAATGAGGATTTAATATATTTTTGTGAATATAAATAAATAGGTATGTTAAATGATATTTTTTTCTCAATTTTTTTTAAACATGGATTTATTTATTGGAGAATTTTTTAACATCCTATAGGTTTTAATAGTTGATGCCTTTGGTTACACATCGAAAACAATGATTATTAAATCAATTAATACAAGGTATTTGTAAAATATGTTTTTCAGATAATGATAGTTATTTTGGTTCTAGTGAGGCATTATGTATGTGAAGGATGAATGAGTTTTTTAGGTCCTAATTTCCCTATTGACTCTATTTTTTGTTTTTAACCATGTAATTCTCTATGGAAGTTAGCCTAGATATTCTATTTGATGTGATACTAGGATAGATGATGAGATATAGCTGGATAGGTCTAGGTTTATGGACGTAGATGTTGTATGTGATAGAAAGATGCAAGGTGATTTAAATGTTTGGGTTAGGGATAACATCAGGCTTAATGGAATGGGTTGAAGATGGTCTTATGGATTGTTGTGAGGAAAGATATATTCTTTCAAATCAATATTTTTTTGATGTTCATATAGTAGGGTTTCTTGTTTGTCTATAATCATTTCCTCACAGGTTTATGTAGTTATATGATCTTTATTATGAATGTGTTTTGTTTTATCTTAAGATATTTTCCTAGATTACATGGAATTATGGAATGATGTTAAATAATAATTATAGTTTTAACCCATGAGGTTGGTTATTATTTGAGTGATGAATGGATATTAATTTTTAAAAACCATGTAATTAGAGGGGTTATGCCTAGTGGTTTTATAATTCACTCTCATGGTTACCCATATTTGTGTTCACACAGAAAATGGACATGTAATGAGAGATTTCAAGGAAGGCATGGACTTTTTGAACTGAGTATAGGGAAAATAACACAAAAATATCCTAATGGGGATTCGTTCTTGAAGGTCAAAACCTTCAGAAGTTGGTTTTTCCTTGACAAGGAAGACCATCCATGTATATTTTGAGGTAGTTGCCTCTGAGAATCATATGTCTACTCATTAAACTCGCTTTATAATGTGAAAGTCCTAATATTTTAAGAATTTTAGTATGTTTTGTGAGATAAATGACCCAAACTTCATAGATCCTATAAGCACCTCCCCATGTTAGACTTTTATGTAGACACAACCATTCTAAATCTAACCAGATACCTGAATTCATATAATTATATATTTTTTGGGATAAAGAAGAAATGGATTTCCCAAGGTTTCTATATTTTGTGAGAAAAATTCCTATTAGTTCTAGAGTTCATAGATTATGATATTGATTCCTTTCATAATGATCCTTTTCCATTGTGAAAGATGAAGGCCCTTAGACGATTTTGGTTTATCAAGAGATTTAAATCTTTTATTAAACATGTCCCATGGGAACCAAGTATTTACTCTAGGGTATGGCCACCCAGTTTTATAAAATATAGATGTTCATGAGATAAATTTTCATTATGAATCCTTCAACTTGTGTGAAGCCCCATCCTTTGTGGAACCCATTAACATGGTCTCTTCATGGTTCCTCCATTTAGAAAACACCATTTCACAAATATTGAGTGCACATGGACCATATACCTGTCCAAAAATTGTTAATCCCACCTCATTCATTCATTGAACTTGTATCATCAACCCTTATGTTCAACCCCATGGATTCAATCATGACGTAGACTATTATGATCCTTATACTCCTAAGAAATTGAACCATAAATCCGCTTTCTATTATGAAAATTAACACAAACATCAGGACCATTGATTAATACTTCTCCATAGTATTGTTTAAGCCATTCCACATCTAGAGTTTCATGAATTCCAGAAACATAATTCCAAAAGGTGAAAAATAAAAGTGAAACTACAAATATTTAGTGGAAAATAGGCCTTATTCTACATATTACTCCCATGATTGGAAATTTTCTCCCTAGATGTAGATCTTGACAATATCATATATTCAAGACATAAAACTATATATCCAAATGTCCCATCTATACAATGTTAAATTTTATGATTATGTTCTCAGTAAATTTTGATAAAATTTATCCCCACCTTGTTTTAGGAACAATGTATTCATCATGTATAATCAGAATGATATTCCACCTCCTCTCCCATAATTGGACGAAACTCCTAAATCAAGAATCTCATATGTGTGATCCCCACACTATATTAATCCACCATTAGTTGTAACACCACTCTTGTAATGAGACCTATAATTGGAATCCCATATTCATAATCTCCATAATCTTCCTCATTGATGATACTTCCATGAAATGAGTTTTTTAATAAAAGGACAGAAAACTACATTGACCGGTCATTTCACATGACCTAAAACTATGAAATTAAACTTTTTGGATTTAGATCCGTATTTTCAAATAGGTTATGTATGAAACCTCCCCTAAGGTTCTGACACAACTTCATAACACACCATAAAACCCCTTATGGTTCAATCGAGACACCACAATTTTCCTATCAAGTGTTTATGTATTCCCAGTAGAAGCTGAAAAATCCAAGGGTGGTCATATTTTCCATGTGATCACACTGATATCCACCTTCTTTTCCCCAAAACACATGGAACATCTGACCTAATTCTCCTCAAAATATTTTAAACTTGTGACCAACCTATCCCCACAATACATAAGCCAGTGACCTTTATGTACCCATAGTACATTAAGCATGTGACCAATATATCCCTAAAAAAATAAATTATTGTCTTACCTATCCCCAAATGACATTAATCTAGTGACATACCTATCCCTAAAATACATTAAACAATTGGTCTACCTATCCCCACATGACATTAAACCCATTACCTACTTGTCCCCATAAGACATTAAACTCATGACATAATCCAGAATCTATAACCCACACAATAATCATGGGGTTCCTGGTGTAAAAAAATTCATATGCCTTATGTCTGTGGATTCAACTAACTTGTAAATGACATGTGATTCCTTGGATTTAATGCATAAGATTCATATTTTGGGTTTTACCTCTAATTTTAGAAGAATAATATTTTTTATATGCCAAACACAAATATTGTCTACTAATTCCCAGACAGTCACAATTTAACTATCTACTCTAATTGAATGTTTTATAGAACACTTTGTGTATAGAATGTATTTTTTTCAACTAATTGTCACTGGTTATAAATGGTGTTCAATGAGATAATAATATCTCATTGTGGTCAATATGATGAAGTAGTTCCAAAGTTAATGGTTCTTTGTTAAAGTCCTCAGATCGTGATATTCCAAGTAACATGTGAATGGTTTGAAGACTTTGAGTTTCAAGGTGGTTTTTAAGGAATTTTTATGGATTCATTTGATGAAATTGGCTGTCATGGTTGAATAATTATACTAGTTAAATACGATGATTCTTTAATAATTTTTATTTCACAAATATCAAAATGCGTTTGGAGAACTTGTGATGAAAGACTTATGAAGTAAATGGGGAGAAAATATGCTACCAATATTTTTCGGGATTGATTGGAAATTAGGATGTAGCTAGAAGATAGAGATGTTACAATAATTTCCTCAAAAAATCTAACAATTATAAAGGCGATCAATCAAACAATAAATATCATGACATATGGGGTTTTTGGTGAAAGAAATCGATTGGTTTTGAAATGAATTATTTTTTGGAAGAATATGGTTAAATATTTGATGACGTATTAATGACTGAAAATCAGTATGGTTGGAGTTTTACCAAAGATATTTTTAAGGTGGAATTTTTTCCTAGTGTTTGCCATATTTCTGGGCCTGAAAATCAGCAATTAATTTTATGGAAAAGGAAGGATCATTCGCAATGGAGTTCATGAAGAAAAGTTTGTGGATAGTTAAGGATAGTTCATAGACCACATTGGAGGTACATAGAGAAGTGATGGAAAATTTTCAAAGGAATAATATAATCATAACTACGCTATGTGGAACGTGAAGCGTGGTATGAAAAACGCATAGGGGAAATAGATCGTGGGGGGACCATAGTTTGATAAGGGTTTCAAGTTCAAAAAAAGTGGATAATTTTTGAATTGGAGGTGGTGATCTGTTTTTGGGTACAATCGGCCACCGAGAAGGAAGAAACGCGGTACGCATACCACGAAGGGAAAAATGGTTCACTAGAGGAGCATTATACGTGGTGAAGGATGTACTACAATGAATCATTGTGGAAATAAGATTAGATAAATTTTTAGAGTTATTTTCCAATATAAAGGACCCTAATCAATCATTATGTTAGAGTGAATTACATTAGAAAATATCATTGGTAAAGAACTCAAAGAAGTCAAATTTGGTTCACAAGGAGAAAATATCATGAAAGAGAAGGTTGCATTCCACAAACTCAGTATGTGGAAGGAGTTATTATTGGGAACATTATCTCACAAAATAAAAAGTTCCATGGAGGAGAGTTAGTTTTCAGGGAAAAGGTTGTATGTAGAAAAAATCCAGTTTGTGGAGCAAAGAGGTTGGGCTGTGAAGAATCAATTGTTTGTAGAGGCTTCAACCATCTATGCTGTATTATCAGTCCCTGTAAGCAGAGGCAGACTGTGTAGGAAGAAGCAGTCCATGGAAGGAAAGGTGGAACATGAAGAGAATTTCATATTTGGAGCATGGTTGGTTCATGGAGAATCAATAGTACATGGGCCATCAGTTTTCCATGAAGTAGATGTTGTTTTCAGAAGGAACATTTGTCCATGAAGCACTTGTTCCATGTGGTGAAAGGTAGTATGTGGTGATAGTTCTCACCCATAGTTCATAATAATAGTTTGCAGTGACAGTTTGAGAAGGGAAGATAGTTCAAATATTATATAGGATAGTTCTTGAAGGAGAAATATTTCATACACATGATAGGTTTTTACACCCTCATCGTTCTTTGTGATGAAGAAAGGGAGATGAAGACACTACTTGAATTTTCTATTTTATTCTGTATCGAAGAAGAAGATAGTGAATGATAAATCTATATTTTGTTATCCAAAACATAATAATTGTGATGATACTAAGATAAACTAATATTAATTGATTTAATAGTCATATAGGAATTTTTTATTTCATCAAGAAGAAGAAGCATAGATCTTTGTTTGGTTTATTTGGCATTGATGTAGAAAACATAAGAGGATAAGTGGAAGTGACTGTATAGATTGATATCAGTTGATTATCAATTGGGAGAGGGATAATTTTATTCATCAGTCTATAAAACATTCATATTATTGTGATTGATAGAAGAAGAACACGGTGAATCTATCAAGTTTGATGTTGGAAGAATTAAATAGAGTTATTGCATGCTTCATGGAAAGTAACAAGTGAAGAGAAGAAGATCAAAGCAATATTGTCACATTGGATATGACTCAACTATTGGAGGAATTTCTTATTGCTACAAATCCATATCAATAAGGAGAAGTATATCTTGGGAGGTAGTAAAGAGATCTAGAAAAGTGATGTCAAAAGGTCTATCTCAGGAGGTAGAATAAAGATCTATCTAAGTGATACAAAATGTGAACAATTGTATTTTTTTCATAGTTCCCCATGAGTGTAAGGTTATGTACTGCTCATTTTAACCACACAAAAGGATTTTTTTCTAGTGGTTGTGTGGTTAGGACTTTTTCCAAACCATTCCATGGACTAGCTACTTTTATTGAGTAGTGAACCTTGTAAAAATTTCAGGTGATTTATTTACTGCTTTCATATTCTTGTCTGCGACAGGGAAAAGAGAATAATAGAATCAAGATCCTAATAGTAATTAGAGGTATAGGGGTAAAAAGTTGAAATTGGATTAAAAAAGTTCCCCAACATTGATTCAACCCCACTCTTAGTGTCAGGTATATCCCAAACTAGACCTATCAAATTTGTCTACCCTATTGAGAATTAATTAGAAAAATTAACTGGTATAAACCTCATGATAGTGGCTGGAATGGATTTCACGAAAATTACTCAAATTTATGAGTGATACCTAGACTTGGAATTGAGCTCCATGGAGGAATCCATATTTGGAGGAACTTATATCCCATCATCAAAATTTGATTACGGATATATCATTACTAATTATAGTAGTGGTGGCCTCTAGCCTTTGGAAACATTGAATGCATGATAATGAAATAACATGATGTTAACAGCCACAACGGAAAGTAACGGGAACACAAATTTCTAACCCTATGTGAAAATATTTTCCATCATCTATGAGGACTATTGACATTAGGTCACCATAAACATGAAAATACCCAGGGACATTTTTTAGAAAATTATGGGCATCATTAGATAGAGACATAATCAATATGTAGTATTTCTCTACCTTAGTAACATTGAAAAACATTTGGGAATTAGGAATTAATTTCAAAATATCTGTATTTATGGATGATTAAATGTTCCTTAAAATACTCAAGATACCAGATATTGACACCCTAATACCAACAAGCATGTGGGTACGAGGTATATGGGTGAAAAATTCCTACATGATTATATCCTTTCCCCAACATCCACCACATAGTTAGCTACAGGGTGCCTACACCCTATCTCACCATTCAAGCTCATCCAATGAAGGGTAATCAATACATTTTCATTATTATTAATAGTAAGGGGATTTTCCCATTAAGGATGTGTCCTTATAGGATCATGACGAATCAAAATCACAATAACATTTTCTCCCTCAATGGACGTTCATGGAGAAAACAACATGTGTTCCAACAGAAAAGTAATTTTTGACCCTCTCCAAGAGTGTTCTGGTATCTAACACCATTATTATAGAGATGTTGGGGATATTGAAGTTATATCCATCATGAACACTACATGGTAGCTTCCCATGATGGTTCCCACCCATCTGTGTTAGAGACCTCATAGAACTATCCTACATTTCAATGAAATGGTTAATCACATCCCCGAATTTCATTCCTTTGTTTAATAGTCCCATTTCCAATTTTGGGGGAAGGAACATAAAATTTCCCCAATGGAAGAATCTAATGAATCACTATTGTCCCATTTCCACTACTGACCTATCCCAAAATGTTCCCTCGACTTCAGAGTGAGGATCCATCATCACCATCTTAAGATCAAAACATAAGACACCTCTCAGGTAGGGATATTAGGATCTCTCGGTCATTGGTGCCACCAAAAACTATTTTTGGCTATCCAGTGATGAATATTATCACTATAGAGGTTTTACCCACACTATCATTGGCCAATTTGGAGGTTCCCCCGACCAATGATATGCCATGATTTGAAGATCCATCTAGGGGTGGGGGAAATAGCCCTCATTGTGGGTTTTGCTAGCGGCGTATATCATATAGTGCATGGGGTAAGCCAAATAAATCTACAACAACATGCACTTTGGGACGTTTCATGCCACTAAAGTGATAACCATTGGAATCCTCATGTCATCGTAAAACTCGCAAACTTCAAGATGAAAAATGACTCTATCTGGGATCCTTAATCCCTAATTTTTGATAAAGTGATAAAAACCATTAAACAATGTTTAATGATCACTTTTTTTGAGATCCAAAAGGATCCCCAAACCACTTTATAATTACCTGTAAGTGGAGGATGCTATGGCCTTCTCCCATGGACTCATAGTGCAATCATGTCCACACCATCAACTTCCCACCTCTCTAGCTCCATGTTAGAAGTTTAACGGACATTAGGGTCTAGGATTATTCCTTCATATGATGTTCAACACTCTACTGAGCACCAAATATATGTATCTACTCTTGAAAACGATGATTTTTTAAATACCCTAGCATATATTTATATTATCATTATAAATATACATCCTTTGGGATACATTGACATATGTAGTGGCTATTAGGCTTACATGTTACCCCACATTCTAGAAAATCGTTAGAAAAGAAAGAACGCATTAGCGCAACCACCAATTTTTCTGCAATCACTAGTTTATTATTGGGCCAATCAAGAATATGACCATCCTTCACATAATGAGAAATGTGTCATGTTGGGAATCCTGGACACCAACTTGTTATCTGTCACATTATAGCCACCCATAACCATGAACATCATCATCTCAAAGTCCCACACTGAGGACCATGACACATTATTCCACCAAAATACCTAGCCCAATCTCAACCTCCATAAGGACTATCTGGTTCCCTATAAGGGAAGCCTCGAACATCACAATTCATTCCACTAATAGTGCAATTGGGTTGAAGTTATATAACTTCTGGTTTCTCAAATTACTAAATTATATGGTTAACTCCAGAATTTCTAAAAAAACATGCATCAAGAGCCTCATTATGCTCCAATGATTCATGGTTGATTCATCTCAAAATTTGAACATTAGAGGATGGGGTAGTTAGCTTCCCTCTATTTTTTCCATGTTTCATTAAAACAATGGGCTCGTTAGTTCATCCCGCTCATTTATAGATAAATATCTTCCTACCACTGCTATAGTGAATGTCATCATTATGGACCCACCCAATGATCCAAAAAACTAGGTTAGTTGCATAAAACATGATTGGGAGAATCCATCCAAAGGGGTAGTAAAGTACTATGAGGATACCCAAAGAGACACACACACTAATTTGAGGACATTGTCATTGGTCTTTGAGAATCCTCCCAATGAGACATTACTACCTTCAAATTAGTATCAGAAAAAAGGTAGGGGACCATGGAGCTCATCATTACATCCTTGATTACCCTAGAAATTGAGTCCAATGATATAATTACTACTTTACTCTTGGATCTAGAGGAATACAAGAGGCTTAATACTGATCATACATACAAAAAGTGCTCAGGACATGATAATGTCAAATGAGTCCCTGTCTTTCCCCCATTTTTCACCCAGTCCCCCAATCAAAGTATTGAGGTTAAAATTAGGTGTATGTGTTCATCTGATCAGGGAAGAGGTTGAGGTTAATGGAAAATGACTAACATATGAATCATCCACTCTGTCTGAGTGGTGTTCCTTTCTACTTCAAGATCAAGGCCCTCCTAGGTCCAAGTACAATGATCATGTTACAGTGCTAGTGACCAAAAATACTCATTGGGATGACATGATAGTCTCTCCCATCACCCACCTCAATGCTATAGAAACAGGACATGTGCTGATTCACTCAAATATGAAGTTATATTGGTATTAGTAGAATAGATGTTCTTTCCACTAGAATTCTATAATACTTACTTCACTATGTTCAATGGTACGAGAGATCCACTAAAACATCGTAAAAATTTCTATCATGGTGAAACACCAGGTCGAGGACTCAAAAACAGTATGAAGTTACCAGAATTCAATTTTTTTTCTAGACCCTAGAAATTATGAAATTTATATGGTAGAACTAGCTGGCCCCTGGATCTATATCAAATTTAGGGGATCCCAACAAACTATTCTTCATCTTGTTTAGCTTCAGCCCATGCAATAACAACATCACTAACCTCTAAAAATGATAAAATGGACCAATTAGTGAGTTTTTAACTTCATTGACTTATGTAAAAGGATACACTACATTCTCTACATGCCACTTTACATGATACAACTTCTGATCATGTATATGGAAAATGTCAATGATGATCTGGCCCATACCCTTATATCCTTGAAATATATAGAGAAATTTCATGTGTTCTCTAAAAAAGAAAAATGACTACAATAATCATTATAGTTGAACAAGAAACAATCACACCAATTTCACCTTATATTTCTACTGATAAAACCTATGGAAGATGATACAACTACTTTTTTGCATCTACATGCTCTTGAGCTAGTTCAACTATTTACTTGTTTACTAGATTAACTCTTCCTAGTGTAATGTTACCCAGTGCAACCTCATATGGGGCACATGGGCCTCAGCCCAGTTGGTGAGGTCTCTCTAAGTGTATCCATGAGACCCAGTTAAAAACCAGGTGGAGGCATAATTTTTGGGGAATTGTAGTAGTCACTAGAGAAGGTATTGTTCAGTACTATAGCATCATGGACTATTCATCTTGGGCCACAAGTTTGGGATTAGAGTTCATAAGGCCTTCGGGAAACCCCGGCCTTTGGGTAAATAAGATTTTCGAGTCACCTTTATGGTCTTTCGGCCACCTCAAGGCCTATGCTTCACACAATAGATGCAGTTCCCCCGGATAAACTCAATAGATAGAAGCATACCCATAGGAGGATTTAGAGTAGGCACACTCACCAGAGAAGAACCAATAGAATGAAAAGAATGATATGGTATGTAAATTCCATCGGGACCAGCATGTGCTTACAAGGGAAGCTTATCTGGATGACCATGCGAAGGTGTAGAGATACCATCATGGTACAGATGTTGGGGAGGGGAAGTTCCTTGTATTTATAGTCTGGATGAATTCCCTTGGACCTTATTGTCATTTAATGTATCCTAAGCCTATGAACCATGTAATCTATAAGCCTGTGGGCCTTTTAAGGTTTCCCCTCATCCCTTGAATGGGGGGTATCAAAATCAATAAAAATGAAGTCATTTAGGCCATTCGGGTGGGTGAACCTCGTCTAGGGAACCCTCACTAGTAGAATTTTCTCCCATCAACTCATCAGTTCCATGAACTTGAGTTTCATTTCATAAAAATAAATAACCAGAGATTTTCTATTAAGGATTCACTGGTTCCAAAATATATCATATACACCTAGGAAAAGGGGATCCTGAAATTTCATGAATGCCTGAGATAATAGGATTTAGAACTTATTGATCACAATAATCACTGAATATAATAAAAAATACTAGTAAAAATAATGAAAAAATTATATGTCTTAAAATATTGGCTCTAAGAATATCTGGATCATGGGTTATTTAAATTTGGTGACATCCCAACACAAGTGACACATGTCTCCACAAACCCTGATTATGATCTTGTAGACTCTAAGGAGTAAAAATATTCCCTAGGCCATGAACCACATTAGTAAAATGACTAATTTTCATGTAAGATACTCACTCAAATCCATGGTATCATCGATTACTCATTTATAATGTGAGAACCTCATGTGGTTTCCATGTATCCTCCTATTTCCACCTCTATATTTTTGTGACAAACCTATACGTCTCATAGGAAGAAATATTGAGGATGTGAAGTGGATCATATTCCGGTTCCAATGTTAAAGAAAGTTCCTACCAATGGTGACTTCATTTAAAAAACAAATTAAATTCATATAGATTTCATCCGACTTTGTAATATTCCATTGATAAGGAGAAAGAGTGAAAATCTATGGAAATTTTTTGATCTGTTGGATCACTAATAAATTTAAAATAATGAGGAACGAAATGTGAACTAATAGAGAACATTTGGATAAAATTATCGGAGGAGTGGTAGAGTACATGTTATTAGAAAAAACAACTTAGATAACACTTCAAATCAGACTGTTCAAACTACTGAGACCAGAGAGAACTCCTTGTACATGAATCAATAAGCATAACCTTCTCAGGAACATTATCAGAAACAAATTTACAACCACTGACTTCATTAGCAGCCCAAATAACTCAACCAAAAATGCTCTATGATCATAGAACATCAGCCTTTTCCTATCATCATCCATATAAAGCTTATCTATTATGTGTTTACAGAAAAAATATAAACATTATTAAAGTATACCTTGCACAATTCAGTCCTTAGTTCCTTAAGGAATGATAGTTTCTACCCTTACTTCTAAATAATGTAACTTTTTAAGTAAAAAATTCCCCTTATGTATAAATATAATGTCTTCAAACAAATTTTCATAATACCAATGAGGTGATCGATAGAAGAGGCACTCCATCTGTAAAATGAGATGTGTGTGGCTCTTATCAAAACTTTGAATAGCCCCATTATGTTTGAAACTGACCTTTCTACTAATAAAGGATATTATGAATATTAATATGAATATGAATATTTTTATTCCATCATGCCATTTTATGTAAAAGATTTGGTTTTTACTATTCAGTGACATGTAAGATATTTTTATATCACTATAATGTTTAATTGCATTGAAATTCACCATTTCCTATCTGATTCTGTCTCCACGATCAATCTCATCCCAACACAGACTCTCCAAAATATAGGACATGTAGGAGAATATCAAAATCCCTCAAACCTGACAATTAAATTCTATGATAAGAGATAGTAGAGATTAGATGGAATGATTCAATAAAATACTCAATTCAGTGATCTTATAGAAAAAGATGAATTTATCGTAGTCTCATAAGATACTTCCATCAATTCACTATTAGGAAGGCCCTATCTTCAATTTCAGGCAGAAGTCCTCTATTCATACTACTGGTTCCTCAGATATTCCCTTGATGGTTGATTAGGGATACTCCATGTCAATGTATCCCCCTTTGACTCCTGTGAGGCCCATAATCTGGATGGTGGATACTACAAGTTGGAGGGAATGAAAATCTAGACTAGTGGTGTCAAATGTATTATTCCCCACAATGATCTTAAAACAACTAATAAATATCCTTGGGTAGATTTTAAATAAATATGAATTCTCCCAATTCATTAGTTGGAACCCACAACAACAGATCTGGGAAATTTTTTCATTATCCACAATAAAAAGGCATGATAAAAAATTACTTTTTAATCCTTCACGACACAAGAATTTCCAATATCAAAAGTTAAAAAACCTTTAAATTACATAGAGTTTCACCAATTGACAATTTGATCCACAATATTGTTATATATTTCAAAAAGAAAGGCCGGAACAACAAAATTCAACCCATCACTATTTCCTCAATGACAGGAATGGACATCATGGTAAAAAAAATAGGGTTGGTTCAATAGATTTTGTCTACACAATATCCATGAAACATGAACCCTTAATGAATAATTCTATATATTCTATAATAGATGTTGTTTCTCCCCCTAGGTTAGAAAACCCCAAATAGTTATCCTCTCTCTCTGGTCCCCTTGTATTATATGATGAAGATGATCTGGATGAAACCCATCCTATATTTTGAGAGGGTATTTTCACCACTGATGATGTGTATATTTAAGAATATCTCATTACTAAAGAAGATCATAGTCCAACATTTATTAGTGCATCTATGTCATTTGTTGAAAAATAGTTGTCCCTCTTGAAATGGAACCAGGAAATTTTGCCCTAGAGTTATTATAGTATTATATGGCTTCATCCTTAGGTTTCTATTCATCACCATGGCCTACCTTAGGGTCACCACGTGTTCAAAAATCATATGATAATGATACACCCCTCTCATAATTACATGATGAAGGATGATATTGAAAATATTTTTTAAGTTATCATTTCCATAGTGTTTTGGTTCCCCAAATGGTTGGGTGACATTGTCCTCATAATGTAGTAGAATTTGAAGAACATGTTCTTCATTGACTTCTAGGGCTTCTACCACCATTAGATGAATGATGATTTTACCCTTCTAGTAACAAATTGTTTCGTTGATTGTATGGCTCAGTTTCCGGTCATCACATTCATGGAATGAATTTTTGGGTATAATTAAATCTAGATGGACCATGTGGATAAGGATGATACCCCCTTTTATGTTCTATGGTAAATTTTTTAATACTCGGTGACGACTTATAGTTTGAGAAATGAATGATCCACTTACCATTATGACATGAACTATATCATCACTTCGATGATCGAGACATTCGTGGAATGTTATATGGATTATTTGGTGGTTAATTCCCATCAATAATTGGACCATCTCAAATACCTTGATAAAGTTTTTGGATTCCTATGCACATGTCATAGGAAGTTGAACCCTTGGAATTTCGTATTTGAGGATACCCTTAGATTTTTTTTGGGACCTTTTCAAAAGATGCATGGGTATCAAGATCGGGCCAATAAAAATAAAGGCTTTCAATCAATTGCCTCCCCCACATAGCCTCAAGGAGTAATGAGGTATTCATGGCCACATAGACTATTTTTACCAATTTTTTACATATCTGAAAATAAAGAGTAATCCATTTTCAAGGTTAATGTAGAAAGGATCATTTTCTCATTGGGATGAAAATTGTTAGATTATTTTTTAGTACATAAAGTATTATTTTATATGAACGAAGGTTCTTATGCCTCCCATCCAAGGAAAGGCTTTAGTCATTTATTTGATGACCCTAAAATGATCCCTAAGCACCCTTTTAAACCATAAAAGTAAAGATGTTTGGGAGAACAACATATCTTATCTAAACTGCAAGATCCATGACACAAAGAAAAGTTTTTCACCTATCGAGAAGAGTTTTCTTACACATGTATTTGAATTAGAAAAGTTTACACATTACATTAAGAACTATGAGATAGACCCAGTGTCATGTATTAACCCTCTAATGTATATTCTCAACTACTCTATTCTGACAATGTGATTCGAGCATTGGGACATGGTCATTTAATAGTAAAACATTAGACTTGTCCAGTATAAGGACATTGAGGGTAAATCACAAGAAAAATTCGTGGCCAAACATCCAACCTTCAATAAGATACCCTAGATTTTGATTTACCAGATGAATATCATTTCATTGTGCATTAGTTTGGAACATATTGAAATATTAATTTTGATGGCACATCCTGGATTCTAAATTGTTGAAGGCTCAACAGTTCTAGAATCAATAGTGTAGGCCTAGGGATCATCTTCATCACTCTTGTAATGGTCATCCTACCATACTCATTATGATTATAATATGGCTGTATTAACATTGAGGTACAATATCAGGATCTTATCAATAGCATCATGTTGTCCATCGATATTTATGTCCCATTTTTACTAGTAAAGGGAAACTCTAAAGAAGTAATCAAGTAGATCAAGGGTATGTACATCGTTAGAATGCAGGAACATGGCCCCCTTTTAGAACAGACTCTCTATATAATGGCTCAATTCCTTTTCCAAATAAAAGTATCTCAGGTTCCATAGTCAAAATATTTCAATATTATTCTTTGAAAATCCTCTATATGTCCCTTGCTAAACCCGAGTTGGATTACTTGGTCATTCAACTAGAAATGAGGAGGTTTATCACCCCTTACCCCTTTGATGATGGAAACTAATAGCTTTATCAACTATATGTATGTAATTATGTGAATGGGCCCTCAAATTCACCCTTGTAAAAAGTGAATCATAATTTTTCAACTCCCATTGTTGAATACCTCCAGCACATCACTACCTAAGTAGATCACACAAATCCTGAGATAATACACCCGGGTGTAGCACAATATACCATCAACAGTGGAAGAAACCTTGAGAATACCCTCTATATGTGTATAATCAATTGGATCCATATTCATTGAATCCAAGGTGATTAAATTCCTCAATTTATGGAATATTTCCATGGATCTTGTGGATATCATGAAGCAATATTTAATCCCTCATACAAAATCATGATGATGGTTTGATTTCATGCATGTACGATCCGCAACAAATTTGTACATCAACTGATGAAGCTTATCCACACATCCAAATATTCTTGTCCCTTAACTATTTAGTGACTCAACATTATGGTTCACTGCCCACCAATGATATCCTGAGAGTGATAGATTATCTAAACCATATAAAACACCTTTTCAAAGTGGGAAGAGGTAGTTCCCCTAAATTATGTTAAAACCCTATATGTTAATTATTTCATGATCTCCAACATCATTTATTAGTTTTTTGTTCCTCATACCATTATCATAGAAAATTTCCTTAACTTACAGACTACAGTGATGAATAAATTGTATTCAATGTATAACATCATATCCAACCACACATCCTACTCCATGTGTAGAAAATGGTATGATCTAGGAATTTAAAAAACCATGTCTAACATATTGTGGAAGATGGTAGTACATAAATTGGAAAATTTGTCCTAATAAAACCCTTAATTCTATTTGTTTCTATCATAAAATTACTCAAAGATAAAAAAAGGGAACTCCATATTCTATGTTATATATAATATAGTGGTTTTACCTATAGAGATTGAATTGGAGTCAAATTCAATGACCATTTATAGCAAGCTAGTACCCGATAATATCAAACTATTCCATTTGGATTTGTTAAAATTATTGGAATTCAATGAGATTAGGTCTCATAAATTTCATAACATAGAGAGGCACTAGTACCAAGTTGAGTGATAATTCAACAAGAATGTTATCCTCTTCTCCTTCTATAAAAGTGACATGGTACCAACTCTTATAATGTTGATGATACCTATAAAAAAACTAATATTGACCCCATGTGGATGAGACAATACATTATCAATAATGTATATTATAATGTATTTTTGTCATCAATCACCACAGATTGTAGAATATCACACCTCTCACAAATTATAAGATTCTCATGTAGAACATCACATTAACATTGTTGCTCAATGATACATGACCTTAAATTACAGCAACATGGTCTAAGAATTATAAACCAAAACTATATGCACCCATAGTCCGAGATTCATTTCGTTAAACTAGTATCAATTGTAGTGTAATCTATACAAAATTAATCTCATAATCCTAGAATCCCTAACACATGATGTTAAAATGTATTCTTACTGTATGTAAAAAAAACAATATGCCTCATATTTCAAATTTAATATGAATGTAAATCTCTACATCTAATGATGATAAACCATAGACCTACCTTATAAAATGAACACATAATGTCCCATAAGAAAAATATGAAATGTTTCCATGTCATCATCATACATCATAAAACTAAAAGATACCATGGGTCCTCCCCCAAGAGGATAACATCATCCCCCTTTTGATATTTTATCCTACCATGTCACATTTTTGAATTTCATGTGGCTTGATTTCCAATTTTTTCGATAAATAATAATTCCTATAACATTTTATTTGGGAGAAGATACATGTTTTTCTCTCCCAAAGTTAGGTTATCATAAACTTTAAAGCTCCCATGAACTCTATTTCAAAATGACAAAAAAATGAATGGGAATCCTCCCCAGGTGTATGCCCTGATCATACTACATGACCCATTAGTAAATTTGGATACTCTAATGGCCTGACATGTGGAATAAATATTATGCAGCTCAATGAATAATTCTACCGCATATCCTTATCACATGACCTTAAAATATTTCCTTACACTATGTGATGAACATTGGATACCTCATATGAAAAATAAGGGATAAAAAAACCAACATCACTTACACATGATGTTAAACTATATCCTTACCCAATTTGATGAATATCAGATACCTCATTAGACAAATATGAGATGATTCATTGTCTTTCTCAGATATGATACCACTCTAATGGTGTCAGTCTCCCACTATTTCATACTCTAGAACAATTTATGTATTTATTTTCATGTATGGCATGATATGTAGAGATGTATGGATCTATCATCCTTGGACTAGCCTCAACACCAACAAATTTTCTGGACATCCCCTTGGTTTGTTCCACATAAATGTAAACTAAGTGAAACATGTTTCAGAATTTAATTGTGTGGTGTAGGGAATCCATTGATCCTTAAGCTCTGAGTATCTAACCCCAGGTGGCCCGTTATTCTCATTATTTTCCTCCACCCTAGTGTTTTATGAATCCAATGCACCCTTGCATTTTTTTTCATCGCATCCTCTCTTGAGAGGCGCACCCCTACTTGTGTTAGTTTACTCCAATTAAATGTTATAGAAATATGTGTGGATTTATTCCCACCTTGATTGGATATGTAGTGATGTCTGAAACTCTTATCCTAATCCGGTCCACACCGTTAACTCTTTGTGTGGGCTGCCCTCCCTCCCATAATGCATCATGACATTAACATGCATGTATTTTTTCATAGGGTTTTCTATGGTTAGGTTTGTCCATGGACCTCTCTTAAATTCAGGATATCACACGTTCATAAAACATAGTCCTTTTTAAGACACCTACCCACTTAGATAGGATACACAGTGATGCTCAAATATCATATCATGGGTCTAACCCCATTACTGAACTCATTGTGTGCTCTTCACCCGTAAGGAAAAAATGATCATTTCATACTAGTGTGTTCATCTAGGGAATTCGAGCTCATTGTAGGAAATCAACTAGGCTGTTTTCTATTAACTATATCACACTTCATACTTCCTTGAATTCGGATCCTTATCTTCCTCCCAATCTAAATAGGCTCTCTACAGAAAAATGTATCAGGAGACACTCAACAACCTACCATTTTGTGTACACATATTGATGGAACCCTAGTGATAAATAATGCTTTCCATGTTTTGATCATGTTTAATAGTCAATCATACATTTTCTTCCCCATCATTGACTAGTGTGGTTGTGGATCCTATGCTTTAAATGTAGTCAGTTGTTATTCCCTACCCATCATTCACCCGCTTTCATAATCTAGTTCCTAAAAGTCATGATTTATCTTTTTTTCTCCTCCCATTGTTGTGGTAGGGATCTCAAAACCAAGTGTTTCATATTATCATATAATCATATATGATGAATAAGTATGTTTGGATTGTTAGGATTTTCCTAGGACTACTTCTTTCTCCGCTTATTCTTATCTACCTTGGGAAAATGTAAAATTCATGATCACTCATTATTTATCATATAGAGAATAAATCATGTGAACTTAGGAGTCAATAAATAATTTATTAATGCATTTTTGAGATAGACTGGCATACCAAACAAACAAATCACCACACCATTTGGTCTAAAATCTATGGCTACAAAATAAGATCTTATGTCCATGTTACATGACTTGAAACATTTTTTAAGTCATCTTGGGGAATCCATATATGTCATAGGACCTCGTTGTCTCTAAATTTACATTATTTTGATACTCTTTTATCCTATAAAATTTTGTTTAGAGGTTCATCCAAACATGGTACAAGAATTATGACCTTAAACTATTTCCAAATTCTTTGTCTGATAGGTATGAACCAAAATTTCCCATAGTAAGAGGTACATATTTCTATCATGTTGAAACCCAACTAAGAAAACATGAATAAAATACACTCTTCCATCATCCATTCCACCCTTTGTATATGGAAAAAAATTATTGTGAAGATAAATAGTTGTAGGTCCAACGGGCCCCACCATTGGCTATACATAAACATGGTTATGCCTGTTGTACCTATTGGATCCCGAAAATTATAGATAAATGTACATTATCTCTTTTCATTAAGAGATATTTTTCAATGTTTATACCATTACACTAATTATGTGGACTCATAGTTTATGGTCACAAATTCATAACTCTACTATGAATTTCCTAGTAATATGAGTTTAAAATGAATGATGTATCATCAACACCATAAGATGTTAATCTATGTGTTCAGTGTCTTTACTGTGAGGAATTAAACTACATGCCATTTGTCCACTTGGAATGGTGAAAAAACAACAGTGAATGTTAAGACCTTTCCTAAGAGGTTCTTTCCCACATCATCCCCGGTCACCTACACACCATTAATGTTATTTTACCATCACATGGTATCTAATAAAACCCCCTAAGAGATGTGTCTGGATTTTGTATTGATAGATACACTTACCCAATGCGATGATACCATAGTAGCATAATTATGAGGGTGTTAAATTCCATCCTATCATTCCCTATGGTTATCCTAATTATTTGTGTCTTATTATATTTAGGTTCCTATTATCCTTCGTGTATCAACAGCATGTCGATTGGTAATAGTGGATCACCACCCTGTTTTACCTTCCATTTATAGAATTCACTATGAAAGACTCATGATAAAATTTTGATAAGTTCGGTTCATCAAACATGGTTAATGGATGAGTCTCAATTTCATGTCACCATCCCAGATAGTGTGATAGTGGAACCTATTTTTTGAACATTGTTAAAAGTCACCCTCTATTACCAAATCACTACCTTTGTGATCTAGATCATGTGAATATTGATTTATCATCTTCATCACTCACCATTATTTGGGTAGAATACAACGACCCCGGAGTTACCCCACTCACGAACCTGTGCATATTGAAAATTAAAATTATCTTTGTAGAGAATTTTACTCTTAAATTAGTTATTTTTGGGTCAGGACACTACCAATGGTAAATAAAAAAATTCTAACCGTAATATTTTATCCCCTACATAACACTATCATATAAATGGTTAATCTATTTTTTGTCAACTGTTTCCAAAACGAAGCATAATTCACATGGGCATAGGGACTTAAAATTTGTATTATGTTCAATGTGATTAAGATGTAGGAGAAAAAAATATCATTTTATATTATTGGTAATTCAATGAAAAAAAATAGAATGGACGACATTCCCCATGTTGGTTCCTTTCCTTAATTTAAAAATAATAAAAAATACCCTAAGGTTATACCATGGTGATTTTTATTTTGGCCCATCCAGTCTTATCTAGTAACCTATATATAAAATTTCTTCTCTGAAATTCCATCCTCTACCTCTTCGGTAATAGGGAAAAAATAATTAGACCTAATTCACACATGAATTTTCTCATCATGGAAATCATTTACCATAAATAAAACCAACACTTCCCTAGCCTCATCTGCACCCAACTGATACCTTAATTTATGATGATATCTTCTATATCATTGAAGATGATTGTATGATCTTGTGTCTGATCTTCCTACCAAGAAATCCCCTCCTTAAAAACCTATAGTGACTAAGTACCCTTGTATATCATATTCTTTAAGGAAACATTGGACTCTTTCAACTCATCAAATGATCATTAAAATATAAAATCTCAATAAAGAGAATATAGGCCACTAGAGTCCACCACACCAGTCCCTTGGATGACTAACCAGTGAAGAAGAAATCCCACCCAATTTGGAAGATTAATAAGTGGAGCACGAGTGATGAAATTTGACACTCTTCTCCACACTTGAATCTTGACAACTAGATTCTCCTCAGCATCATAAGATCTATAATAATTGAAGTTCTCAAGTAGAGAAGGCTCGTACTGATGGAATATCACTGGAAAATCAGTTGAGGGACTATCTGTTGGCATATCCTCAAGTGTTCTATGCCATACGTCTAGGGAAAAAATCATCTCCAAATCCTTTCTCTATAATTGTAGACCCTCTACCATCTACAAAACTTGTAATATCGGCGAGGTCATCAGAGCAACCTCGACCATCAATTTTGGTTTCATGACTTCAACCAACATTATTAAGATCTCAGGTCTAAAATCATCCTCTTATAGCTCCATTGTTGTAGGTCTAACCAATGATGACTCCTCAAACAGTACTATCAAGGGAAAAAATTCAACTAAATCTATTGGAGTAGTTGAATCAGCCGTGACTACGTCATCTAGATTCTCAATTAACTCAAGCATCGACATAGGTGGTCAAACCACCCAAGATAGTTTTCAATTCCATTCATGAAAAAGGTTACTATAATTTTATATATAAAATAAGAATGGTTAGTCAGAGGAAAAAACTATAAGATCAGTAGAGACGAGACAACAACTTAGTAAGGTTCACAAAATTCCCACCCACAAGAGACACCTAAATAATAGATTGTGGTACACCATTGAATACATAATTGAGGTGTATCCCAACACCCACCCATCTAAGGGTCTAGGATCCCATGTACTACATGTGTGTCTAATCATAAAACCCCCATCCATAGTGCTCCATAATTCTGTCAAAATTAATGAGTTATAAAGTTACCATGAAGGAAGGGAAATGGTCAAAGAAATTTTTTTTTAAATCTATCTAATAAATAGTAGGAAATAATTTCTTTAAAAATTCTTGTTAGAAATAACTTTCCTAGGATTATTCCTCTTTCAATTCCATTACCCTGGAGACAATAATAGTCATTTTATCCAAAGAAAAATTTGATGGATAAAGCATGAAAAGCATCACCTTTATACGTCTAGATATGAGATTTTTAATATCGTAAGAATGCATCAATTCCTCCAGCTCCATGAGATACAACATCACTTATGCCCGAGGAGCATGGAATCCATATCATTCATGACCAAATCCAAGAAGTGATATGAACTTTTGGTGAATTTTATTTCACATCTCACTGAGAGAGAATAATTGTCTGTTTATTCCTCATATCACCTAGGTGTCAAGAAAGAAATCTCTATTGGGGATATATGAGTGATGAAATATCTTCCCTTGGCCCTCAAATTATGGCCTCATTATTACTCCATAAGTTCCACCTAACTCCTGTAGCTTATTTACTAGAATCATTGATCTCGGTACTTCTTCCTTCCCAAAATATTCTACCTATTCAAAATCATGCATTTCTAGAGCAGTAGCTACTGCCCTGTCTGTTGGTCTGTCTCTACCTATGTGGTTTTCCATTCTCATCACTTTATCTACACCCATTATTATGGGATACCTTCCTCATCATTATAAGTCTCTATATTCCTTATTATATCCTATCAATACACGGTTTCCTATCTCAGTGGGTATCCATGGATGAGCTCCTATGAATAAGTAAGAGGAAGGAGTTCATTTCTCTCCATCCCATCATTATACGCAAACATGAACCATATATGATGATAAACTGAGGGATGATTTGAATCATGTAACCCAATATTCACGTTTTCAATAGATATTGGAGGCATCATAATTTACTCTCAAACCAGTGTGGGGTGTACAACTTAGATATCACCTTACAGTCCACCCTATTGACCAACACCCCGCCTTGAAATGTCAATAGGTATAACCATTGATCAATGTTATTTATTACATTATCATTCACCATTCCCATATGGAGGGGATATTGGTGAATGGTAAAGTATCCTCCATCTAAATCCCTTCAGTCACACAAATTAATCTGTTCTTAATGGGTGACTCCAGGTGTTTTTTAGTATCGATAGACAAAAATTTGTAACGGTAAGGGAGTTTGGGTTTTTATATTCATATCCTTAAATGTTTAAGGTAACCCAACCATACATGAGAAATAATTTCCCACAAAACATAAAGGTTATCTTCCACTAACTGATGTTACGTACCACCTTGTATAAATTATCCAACACCAGGACCACTATGTCAATTCACTTCCCCATTAATAGCATCAAGGTCGTGATATGGGTGAGCAACCTAATCCAAATGTGATAATCTTTAACCAAGAGAATCCTCCCAAAAATTAGTGTGGCAGTGTATCTCTCCAACATGACTACAACAACCTTTACCTTCACATTATTTAATGAAAATTACTACCAGATAACCACTAGGATCCTCTTTTATTATTTTACCTTTCCTTTTTGAGAAAATATAAGAAACTTGTGGATCCTACCTATTATCTTGAATAGTGGTCAATTTAAAAAATAACTAATTAATTTTTTGTGGGAATATCTTTCATCCTTAGTTTATGCATACTTTCCCCTTATACCGGTCATAGTGAATCACTTATAATCACTAGAATCTACTGCTACTCATCCATGACATCCTCATGTAAGAGAAACTCATCATACATCTCCCCTTGGGTGCGGATTCTTACTATGTGGAAGATATACCATAAACTGGTTTCGTCCTCTCCATGATGTAGTTGAAATAAGTTGGTCCTTAGTAACCACATTCTCAACATGTTTGGAACTATTTCATATTGATGGTAGACATGGAATAGTGAAGACCATCCTTCCACATAAATCCAACCTCGATTTAACACCAACTAAAAATTATGATCTTACATGCATACCCAGAATTCCCAATCCCACTCATCTGTGAATTTGGAACACTGAAGTAAGTCTCATTCCTTGATCCAGCACAAGAGATTTTCTATCAAACCCACATCAGAATTATATCATATTGAGGAGGAAACTTCTCCTCTCCATGCTCATACACATTGACTTTTTCATATGGTTCTAAATTTTTTTATTAGTGAGTGATGTGTGGTCCTTCGAAATGTGAACATCGATAGTTTGATACAATTTTTACTACCCAGGAATGGTTCTGAAATTGTAAGCAGGATCATCCTGATTATTACTAGGATTAAAAACATCATCCATTAACCCAAAACCATATATAGGAAGAATATTGCATAATGATTATTATTTTTTTATACATTAGTAATTTATTAAGTGTTTCATCATTTGAAAGAACTCATTAGGACTACCCAATAATAAATTTTCCATCTATTTGCATCCTTTGGTACCCAAATCCACTAAACATTCAGAAGGCATTTTTTACAATATTTATAATGTTTTCTAAAACTATTTCATAATAAATTTTTTCAGATGTTGTGGTTGGTGAATGTTCACAAGCTCGTAGAAGTCTATTCATGATATCAATTTTTTTGTAAAAGTTGAAATTATCACTAGAAGTGATGATTGGAATCAAAAAATTATTATAATGGTTTTGAGTTACATGAATCGATAGCATTAGAATATATTTAGTGAAAAAAATTTGGTCAACCAAAAAACCCACATCTGTATAATGTTATAGTTTTAGACTAATTTTCCAGAACAAGGCTAGCTAATCACAAATTTTTATTGTTTTTTATCTGAACTGGATAATCAACATATATGAAGGCTCCCATTCTGAGGGTGTCTATTATGATAAAAATACATGTTATGGGAGATATTGTGTAATTCATGGCTACTTCGAAGTGAATAAAACATAAAACATGTTTATAATCCAATAAAGTGATGGTGTCTATAAAGGTAAAAAAAATCCATAGATATTTCCCATAAAGATGATAAATGGATGCACTAAGGTTGGGGGGAACTTATTTTAAGTGTATGCCTAATTCCCAAAGGTCCATAGGCAATGTGGTATTTTAGGTGATAATATATACGAATTATATGTCTATTCATAGAACTCCCCTTCCTCCATGATCATCATAATATTTTAAAAAAGTAGTTATCTTTCATGAAAATGATGCCACATACTCCGTTGAGCCTATAAATACCATCCAATTTTTGAATTTTAGGGTAAATTACATTTGGAATTCCAACCAAATATTAAAATATAAATATCTCAATCCTTTTTAATACAAAGAATAGAAGAACTTTCCATGGTATCCATTATTCAAAATTCATTCTCCCTTATGTCCTAGAGTAATTTGGGCAATGGTTGAGATACCTTTCATGATGCCCTATTTCCTTTGAGAAAAAAGAATTCACATATAGGCACTTGGGATTTCTAGGATAATAATTTTTCATAAAACCAACCCCTTGGGATTCAATAAATTTATCTCATATAGTAACACACTATTTTGCACAAGATACACCTTAACCGAACCCCTTTCCTTCATGAATCCATCAACCATTGTAAATCCACATCCCCCACTAAACCCATAAACTAGGTCTCATCATGGTGCCTCTATCAAGAAAACAAAATATCATGAATTTTATATCCCTGATACCTCTATACATATCCAAAAAAATTTCATTAACACTGCAACCTTTAGTGTTATCGATATCATCAACCCTTGTGTCCGAACCCTTTTTGTAAAGTGTAGCTCGACCCATTACAATAGATTTTACACATATTCCATGGCATCCTAAATACTCTTTCTATTATTTATAAGTCCTATTACATTTGTACCTATGATTTCCATTCCTCTATCTTGGTTTTTACAGATTTCCCCACCAAGAGGTGCATGATTGGTAGACACATAAACCCTAAAGGTGGAATCATTAGGGTAAATTTCCATGCTTTCCTGAAGTATAATCCTTATGCCAAGTCATACTATATATAATTGAAACATTATATCTATATATATATATATTGAAAAGTTCAAAGATTGGTGATGAAATACTATGTATAAAAATGTCATAGTCATATTACATTAAAATTCTAGACAATTTCCTAAGCATATATTGTTTTTTAACCTTACCTTGTGTGATGAACAATGGATTCCTCATGTAATATCACAATGGTATTCCATCTCCTCTCCCACTATAGAATGAAACTCCTACAATTATCATCTAATATTCATAATCCTCACACCATATTCCACCCACATAGGATAAAACTCCACTCTCATGATGATACCCATAATAGCTAACCCATATGCATAAACCTATACTATCCCTAATATATTCTCCTTCTCTGATAATAGAATCCTCAAAAAATGATGTAAAATTTCAAGGAAAATTCCTATAACTTGATAAGAAACTATGTAATTTATATTTGTAGGTATTGATTGTTTTTTTAAAATATGGTGTGTCAGAAACCTCTCTCGATGTTCGATATTGACTTTATGACACACCTGGGATACCCTCCCAAGGTTCAATCCTAACAACCTAAAGTTCCTTCCATATCTGCATGATCTCCCTGTGGAATAAATAAATTCAATGTGTGATCATCATCTATAAAAAATTAAATTGAAATCAACCAAACATTACCCACTTGAAATTAAACTTGTGACCTAGCTATCCCCATAAGAAGATAAACTTATGACCTCCCTGTCCCCACATGATATTAAAACTATGACCTATCTAACCCCACAAGACCTTAATATTATGAACTATCAATCCCTATATAATTTTCAAACCACATTTACCTATCCCAACATGACATTAAATATATTCCTTATATGTCCCCACAAGATGTTAGATAGGTGGCCTACTTGTGTCCATATTGCATTAAATCTATGACCTACCTTTCCCCCAAGATAGTAGACTTGTGACCGAATCTAGATCTCCTACCCAATAAAATATATAGGGGATAACTAGTGTAAAAATACCCATATGCATTATGCCTCGGGTTCCAACTACCTCATGGATGACATGAGATGACCTGGGTTTCACACCTAATATTCCTCATGTTGGGGATTCCTCCAATTTCAAAAGTTTGAAAAAAAAATAGATGCTTCACATGATCGACATCTAGAGATAAATATACATTCCCAATGTTACTAGTTTCTGGTTGATCATGAGATGTTGGTGATTCATGTTCATTACAGAGATTACCTTTAGGAACATGAGTTTTTTCATTCAATTTTATTCATCTAATGATATTACAATTGGGTGCTTGTGTTTTAATTACCAATAGTATAATAGGATTTTATTGGTGTTATTTACTTATATTTCTCTTCTTCATGTTCTTTTAAAGGGTAATACCTCCAATTTTCATGATTATAATCCCTTTATTCTTGTCTTCATCCCATGTCCTGTTGGGGGTAGGATTCAGAATGTCATAAAATCCTTTATCTAATTATCATCCAGCGATGGGTACCTTTTAGAGTACGAAGAGGGACACCCATAGTGTTTTTACACTATGTAAGTTAATAATGATGTTTTATTTTAAATTATGCACTTTGTGGTTATTCATCAAAATTAATTTCATAAATGAATTTAATATTTATAGTATAATAATTTCAACTTTATGATTCTATAATGATAAGAAATCATGATAATATTGGTATTAAATTAAATAATTATATTTATTTATAATCCCTTTAAAATGGATATACAAAGATGAAATTATTGTTTTGGAACTATTTTGCGGAATATTTTAACTATTTACTAACATTACATGTATAATAAAAATAACACTATACCAAGAAAATTATGTTACTTATTATGCCATTATATAGTGATCATTAACCATTGTCATTAAACAAAATAATTTTTTGAATGATCCACGAAACTACCTCAGAATTACTAATGCAAGATAAATTAATATAATATTTGAGTAATATATTATAATAATTAAATTATAAGGAATGATGATGATGAAATAATAATTAATAATGTTCTAAATCAGGTAATTAGTATATAATTATATTATTCCATGGTTTAGAGGACACACAATGTCATCCAAGACCCAAGTTAAAGGGTTTCACTTTAGAATCATCATTCTCTTGATAGATTATTTCCTTATAGTATGTATTACCATTAATTAATTATCAAAAAAATTAACATATACCTTAATGGGTTTCCTTTATTTTGGATTTTTTATGGTCTCTTTTCCTCCCTTATTGCTCAAAAATTGAAACCTTACATTGTTTATTATGGTTTCAACAATTTTTCATGATTAATGTAGTTATATTCAACAATACCCCCTGTCTTTTCATCTTTCAAAATTTCTCATATTTTTTGCAATATTATTTATTCTTCATATTCCTCCCTTTTTATTGATATTAATCTCTTTATGGTTACATTAATACTATTTCTAAAAATCAAACTTAACAAAGTAAGATATTCTTCTCTAATAAATATATTCCCCACCATGATTACATTACTTGAGATCTGCTACTTAAAAAAGGTCCAATAATGGTAAATATTATTATTGAAATAATTTTTTAAAATCAATATTATTCCCTATTAAAAATAATTTCTGAAAGTGACTCAATTTTATATTTTTTAATTTTTAATAAAATTAAATTATGATGACTCTTTTATTCATTTAACATATAATTTTATTTATATTCATAGGATTATTATTTATTGAAAACAATATATATAATAAGTAAAATACACTATTCATTTTTAAAATATAATTTTATTAAATATTATTAACTTTAACCCTTTCCATAAAAATAATTTCCCATTATTTAACTTAGTGTTTTGTAGAAGCTATGCAATTTCTTTTCTAGAAACATTATCAATTTTTTTATCGTCCACTGTAAGATCTTTTACACATAGAAATTTCCATTTATATTATACCATTCGAAACTTTATTATGTTTTATTTCATTTAAAAATATATTTTTTATGAATGGATACAATTCTAAAGTAATACTTTGAATAATAATCCATGTTCCTATCCATAGGTAGGGTGGTGGAAATTAAATATCTATGAGAGGAATGATCCATCACTACATTTTCTTCCAATGTCCTCAAATATATTGAAATACAACATTTTGATGAATCTGTTTCCTTTGTAAACATGTATACATACATATTTTTATTGAAGGATGTTCACCTGGATACTCATATATTTTATTGATTGGTGAAATTGTTGACATGGTTGTACAGACATTATTCTACACAATTTGAGTACCCAATAGAAATATCATCTTAAATAAAGGGTATTTACCCAGACAGTTACATTATTTCATTGGATTCATGTTATATCCAAATGAGTTAATCATGATATTATTTTTATGAATTTATGAGTTTTTTTAATATTCATATTAAACATATATATATTCATTTATCATTATGAAGATGGGTGACCTAGATTTACCTGAACCTCAAATTCCTTAGCTGATGATTTATATCCCATGGGATCTATATGTTATATATATACATGATACTATTTTAATTATTCATATTGTTATGTAGTGTAATTATGTGGTTTCTGTTATCCATTATATTAATCATGTGTATGATGTATTTAGCTTTGACCAAAATGTTATGTTGTTCTTGGAAGATAAACTTGACATACGTTATAATTTTTTATTGTTATGTATGTTATATATTCCAATGTTATTCCACATTTAAATTTCATGACACATTCCTATGTCATGCTATATTCATTGTCTATATCACCATGGTTCATTCTTATTAACAACTGGTTTCACATCCTTTTTTTATTGAATATGTTATGTTATTATGATCATTCTTTTATTAATTCTATGTCACGATTTATGATCATATTACCTTATATTGTGATTTCTTCATATTATTCAATGAACATATTCATTTAATATTTTCATTTCTATTCTAATCATATTTATCAATTTTTTTGATTTCTTGATAACTTATTTATGTCTCAATGATAATATCTTTCCACGTAATGAGAATTTTAGTTCCCTCTATTCATATGTTTCCTTATTTCCAATAGTGATCACTGGTGAAAAAAAAAATTTTGACTGAATTATGAGTCTCTATGATGAAATAATCTAGTATATTTTATAGTATAATTATGTAATAGGTACTTAGTTCACAAAAAAAATTATTTTTATTTGGTTAATTTTGTAATAAATTAATGTTATGTATAAAAGTATGTATTTTTAACACTAAATAAAAAATTGTTGCTCTAGGGATTTATTTTATTCCTTTCAAAGTAGTGTTTTGTTATTTTACAGGAATTTGGAAAGAGTAAAATTTTGTATAAAACTAAAAACAGATAAGCATTAGCACCAAAAAATTGTGTTAAGTATAAAAATTTTGATCACCAAGGATTAATAGTTCTAATTCATTTATTTTGAGTCATAATTATAGTTAATGCTTCAGATAACATTGGGTATTAGTATCTTGGTTCATGAAAATTGATAAAAACATTGATAATTTATATTCAATGAGTAAAATTATGAGGATAGAATTTATTTTAGGGGTTAAAATTTAATATCCTATATTTTTAATGATTTTTTAAAATTTTAATACATAATGTGTATATGTAAATGCTAAATAATTTTTTTCATTAATAATGATATTAAAATAGAATATATATATATATATATATTTAAAACCTATTAAGATTCCATAATTGAATATATGTTTTCATTTAAATAATAATTCCAGTATAGAAGAATTTTGTAATAATTATAGTTTATTAAAATATTTATAAAATAATAAATGTTACTAAATTCAGGATAACTTTCAAATATATAATTTTATTTTACAATTATAATACTCTTATTGAATGTTTTATTTTCATATGGCCATTAAAATTGTAATATGGTCATTGAGATACTATTGTTAACATAGTTGTATACAATTTTTTTTTGGAATATTATTGTAACATAAATCCATTGAAAGTAATATCATAATATTTAAATCTTGGTAACATTTTATGGAATTATAAAACAAAAAAGTGAGAAAATTATATATTATCATAGAATGAATATTTATTTATAATTTTACATAACGATTCTTGTAATTTTAAAATGGTTATTATCATATTTTATGTGCAAGTTTTGATGCTCTAAAACTTTCCTTTTAAAAGGCTATGCAACATTTTTTATGTTGAACTAACATTATGAAGTATTTTTTTTAATTGAGAATTTTATGTCACATATTTATTTTTTGAGTGACTCCTTGCCACTTTATTAATTTTTTTGATAAATAATTCATCCCTCACACTTTATATATTATTATTATTTCTTTACTATAATTATTATTCATGTTCTATTATTAATTTTATGTAATAGTTATTTATTATTTATTAGTTATTTATATTTTATTAAAATTATAATTTTTATAATCATTTTATTCTATGATTTTATGTTAATGATTTTTCTATGTAAAAAATCTCGTGCATCGTGAAATTAAATTATGTATAGAAAATGGTAATATTTTATAAATGTGTATTTTCATACATATAAGAACAAAAATATTATATATAATGATTTAGGAAATATAGCTAAGTATAAAATATCACATATTATATGAATCATGAAAAATATATTACTTATTTTTTTAGAAATTATTATATTTTAAAATTTTAATAAATCTTGTATATTCAATGGAGTGGGATGATATCTTTTTCACTAAATTTTTGAAAATTAATTGTCTTATGTTTGGAATATTCACAAAGTGAAAAAAAACATACATATTGAAATAAAGGATCATAAATATGAATTTTTATTAGATGAAGTGTATTACATAATGAATTTAAAAAAAGAAATATATCTTACACATGAAAGTGATTTTTGAAAAATATTTTAATAATTTTGATTATATATTATGTATTATAGAATTTCAATTTGTAGTTATTATTAGAGTGTTATACACCACATAAGAGGGTGGAAATCCTTTTTTAAGAGAGAATTACTTTGGATGAATGGCCAGAAGGCCAAAATTTTTATTTAGTTTTTGGATAAACCCTCTTTTAAGGGAAAAGAGGGATTCCTCACATGACTTTCATGACTTAGAGACATTAGAAAAATCTATAGATCAAAAGGGTTGAAAATATCCCAAAACAAGACCACACATAAAAACCCCTCCTAGCATCAACATCATTATGGCACGCCTCCACCTTGCATGGTTGCTCAGCAAACTGTCTCGTGCAGAAATGCACGGGCCTAGTACCGATGGCTATGTCATACCCTCTAAATCAAACGAATCTGAGTAGCCATGCACAATGAAGAAAACCTGCTTTAAATCCTAATCAGAAGCAATCGTTGCAGAATGTTTGGGACAAGCAACAACATACAATAACAAACCAACTGATACAAAACTACATTCATAATTCAAGGTGGACCTACCTTGTCCCAAATCACAACAATCTCCCCTCGCTCCTTCACCAAATCTGTTGCACAACACCTCTACCAATTCCAACCCCACCCCCTTAACCATGATAACTTTCACAAAATCCAGTGCCAAAACCTAATAAGCAGGAACACAAAACCAACCAAATAACAAGCACAGTAGTACAAGAACACCAGGAATGAACATCACACAAACACCAACCAAAATCAAAAATCTAAGGGAGAAATAGAGATCCAAAAGCCATCACCAATAAGCCGGCCACCCTAACTGGACATCGGAGGAAACTTCACCGCAATAAATTGATCCAAACCCATCGCCACCATCGCTCGAAGAGACTGCAAATCCAACCGAAGCACACAGCCGACACGCATCTCCACCTTCGGACCACATCAGGTTGGATCTACTCCACACCGAGCCGCCATGGAGAAGCCGATACAATCGAAGCTCTTGGGCATTCGACACCACAGATGACCGATGATAGCTACCACCCACGACGCCACTAGAGAACCCAAAAACCCTCAGAAAAGGACCTTGCACCTCCACGACACAGAAAAATCGAGATCGCGGATGTCGACACAACAAGAGGCGAAAACCTGAATACATGAATATATGACTCATATAGAATGTATAATTAGACATGTATGATATAGATTTAGTTTTATAGGAAGGAATTTGTGACATATATAATGAGAATTACAAGTTGAGTTATCAGAGGTTATGATATCAATAGTGACATGAACTCTTATTCCCATAACAATTGAATTAAATGCTCTATTATGTACTATAGTTATAGAGAAAAACGTGAAATTCATTAGTTTTATTGTACCCTACCATATATAAATAACCATTAATAATCCTAAACATTGATAATATATTCTAAGAATAGTTACCATATTATTTGTATAAATATAGTTTTTTGATAAATCAAATTAACACAGACAAAGTTATGGCCTCAAACAATTCGATTCTACGCGATAAATCCCATTTATTAGAGTTTTAATGGGAGATATCATACCTCGGAATTTAACTTTACCAATAACTTAATGGGATCCAACAAATAAAGAAAAACCAATATTGTTTACTTCATAAGTTCAAGGTCATAGAGATCAAGACCTAAACTAGGTACATCAAACTGCTCCAAGAAAATATCGTCGTCACACACCTTACACATATGGTGTTTTCTTAAGTAATAAAGGCTTATATATAAATAACCTACTAATATGAATATTTATATTTTTTTTCAATATAATAATCATTATAATTTACAGTTATTATTTTTTCTTTATAAATTATTTTGATTTTGATTTGATAAAATAGAAATTGTATTTTTCGTTATTATGTAATTTAAATTAAGAAATCACCTTTATTGGATTAGTGATTTTTTAAATAAAATATATTTTTATAAAATATTATCATTGAATATTATTTATTATTTATAGTGGATAATATAATTTTTTCAATTCGAAAATAATTTATTAGGAATTTGAATACTATTACTGTGAAAAACCCAACATTTCTCAATAAATATTGATTATTTTTATAAAAGTAAACAATTAATATATTTGTAAAATTATATGGATAAATGAAAGAATGTTTTAGGAATCATAACATTGAGATTATCCAATGGTGAATTTTTCATAATTTTATATGACATTTGAATTTTGGTAATAAATTTAATATAGAATAAATGTATGTTGTGTATTATGAACTCATAATTTACCATAAGTGATGTAATAAATTATATTAATGGTATCCATGACCAACTATATATTGATAATTTTAAGTAATTGTTTTTATTTATTATTTGATTAATTATATAAATCCATTATTAATTATCTATACCCTATATTGTATTCTATGATTTTAAATTCATCTCTTTATAGTCATTACTCTCTTCCACTTCAGTAAGGAAATATTTTAATGAGTTCAAACAATGTCCTTGTAAAATAATTGAAAATACTCCTATTTTTTAGAAACTATGTTAAAATACCATGGTAAAGTTTGTGATTTTGGTTAATTTATTATATAGAGTAAAAATCTATATTAGAGAAATAATAAATAAATCCCCTAACGTTTCCTATATAATTGAACCTAAATATACTTAATCCTCAATAAAAAATAATTTAGAACACCCTTACTCAATCCTACCCTCTATATTGTCCTCCTAAGGTTCCCAAATTCTCTCAATAAGCTCCTCTAAGGATTTTTTGAATCACCCTATCAATGTAAGGGATCCATTCCCTCTCGTCTTTATTTATGAATCTTCTTCATGTATGCCTTTTACATCCAATTCCTAATGAGGGTATATGTTTTTCCATGTCCCCATTACTATCCATTTTGTATAAAAATTATTATATAAGCCTTTGACTAACATTAAAACATTTTATGAATCTTTAATTATAATTGTTACGCTACCAAACATTCAGTATGATTTCTCCCTACCAAACCTTGGTTTTGTGAATAACATATCTATTTTCCCTCAATGGTATTCATAGAGACATACCAAAAATTATTTAACTTGGGAATCCTGTGTATGTATTCCATATTCTTTGATCCTAGAATTAAATGTAATGAAATATCATCCTATGTTGAATGGATTTTGTATCACACTTAGGCATATAAATAATATGAAAACGACAGGTGCATCCAGAATTATATACCACTCCAATGTGTTAGGTAATGTTTAATTCTCATGAAACATTTTTCAATAGAGTATCGAGTGACCCAAATCTATAACATGATTTTTTCACCATGCTACAATTTCTTATGGGTTATACTTGACCCATATTTATGATGTCATGTTTAAATTTGTCCAACATTTCCCATGTTTCATTTATGTTACCTTGTTAATAAATGCCTTATTGTTCATATTTATTATTCTAACCCCTTTTATGTCCCTTTGAAATTATTATTGAATAAAATTTCATATTTTTTCATGTTATTATTTTTTGATTCTATTACTGGGATCTATTGATCACCCCTTTGGTTATATACATCCCTAGGATATCCCTTGAAATTATAGAGGATTGATGATTTCTAAGAGAAGGTTAAAGAATTTTTTAATAATGTTATTATATCTCATGTTCATGTTTTCATGCTATGTACCGAATTCTCAAAAGCACTATAACAAATGATCTTATAGTTTGTATTCTGTGTAATCATATGTTTTAAATATTTAATTAATGTTTAATAATGAAAAGGTTATTTACATTTGATATCAAAGGGAAGCTTAGTTATTATTGGTATTATTATTAGAAAACTCTAGTGTATTCCAAAGGGATATGATTGAAAACTAGAACACATCCCCAATTTTTTGTAAACTATAGAGTAATTGGTTTTCAATAAAATACCTCCCTATCAACATATATAATTTTATGTGGATTTGGAACAGATTACCTAGGGGTAATACCCAAAACATTGTATTAAGGTAGACTTTTTTGCGAACATTTGAAAAACAATAGTCCTAGTTGTATACCTAGTTGTACATTCCAATGGGATATTATTTGGTAAATCCACAAGCTCATTACAAATAATAATTAAGGTAATAAAAAAATTATTTAGATTCTATGTTAAGAAATAGATCGGGGATAAAATAGATTAAATGGAAATGTGATAACAGCCTGAATGGGATGGACCACCTGATGGGAGAAGGATTCATGAACATTATTATGACACTCTATTAATTGAATCTGGTTCTAAATATAATCCTGAATCAGAAAGAACTCCTAATCCCCATAATAATGAACAAGCATAAATTGATACCTTTATATGAAAAAGGCCAACGACTTTCTATTGATCATCTGATCCCTTAACCATGAAACAAAGAATAAAATACATTGAAAAGATATCATCCAGCTTTCAATGGTCATATAAATATAAGGTTATAAATGTTTTTTATCACAAGGAGGGAGAAGATGATCACTGGTGTAAATTAATCAAGAATATGAAACTTGAGGAAGCGATCGATGTGATGATCTGGGAGGAATTTCAAAAAAAATTCTATAAATATTTTCCTTTTACTCTTTGAAATAAGAAAAAGTGATTTCCTTTACATAAAAAATTTTGATGAGTCCATTCGGGAATGTGAGGAAAACTTAAAAAAATGTATGAGACACCTTTGGATTTTTCACTACCCCTTAATGAAACATTGGTTGTTTCATTGGTGTGCTAAAACTAAGTCTATGAAAAGATCTAGAAATAAAAAAAATTGATAGCTATGAGAAAATTTTACAATGTTACCTCAAACTCAAAATATATATTTCTGTATCTTAAGGGTCTCATGGAAATTTGAAGTTGAAAGTGGAGTTTTATTCTGGTGGTTCGATGCAGAAATATAATGGTCGTATAAAATTTACAAATCCCACTTTTCAAAAGTGTGTGAAGAAGAACCCTAAAAATTTCCTAAAGGTGATAAGTAATTAAATTATGTGCGGAAATTAAGGGCACCTAGATTGTGTTTTCCAATGGTAGAAACCCACTAATGTAATGGAGGAGAAGAATTCTCCATTCAACCCTCAGCCTATTGTCGAATGTTTCATCTTCAGGGAATAACGTAATTTTTCAAAATAATGAACTAAGTCAAGGGTGGTCAGAGACAATTAGTTCCAACAACCTCCAAGGTATGAAGGAAAATATTATTCCAATAAAACATATTAGGTGGATCCCAAAAATTATGTTTTGATACGTATACAAGTTATTTATTCATGAATATTGGGAGTAATAATGTCTCATATATTTTATGAGTTGTTGTATCATATCCATTTGAGTTCATTTCTATGTTTTCTCTTAGACATCCCGCATTATAGTGGTTTGGAAATAAAATTTATCTATAATGGAATGTTTTTATCTTTGTATAATTTATTATTCCTCATATTTTTAGACCATTGGATTGTTCTTCACCTATTTTTGTTGTGTCATTGGTTTTTCCTGCTACATCGGAATAATGGATTAGTTAATTTTTAGACTTTTTTTCTAGATATAAGGAGTTTTTGAATAGAGGATCATTAGACTTTTGATTTCAGGATATACTATTTCATTTATTTCATGATATTTTTATCATTATATAGTTTATTTATAGATCAGTGGTTTAGCAAATCTTTGGTATTTCTGGTTCATTGGGCAATCAATTTATTTGGTGTATCATATCAGCTTTGAATCCTATTAACTCATCCTTGAATTTTTTTTCATCCTATTTTATCACTTATTGATTTGATCAATCTATTTTATTTTGGATTTTCCGATTTTTCTAAATCAACTTAGGGATAGATTAACCTTATTTCTCTAATGAAGAGGCAAGATTTATTTTTTTGATATAGAATCTATTGAGGAGGAGGAAGGTTCTCTATAATCTCCACCTTGTGAGTGAAGATCCTATGATGGAACTATCAATGATATATAAATCCCCATAATTTTCATGCACTCTACTTATGGAATTCAAAATAACACCATCACAATGTGTATGTTACCAAAACTATGTTGGAAGATAAGGATTATTTATCTTTAGGTTATAAAACTGGACATCAGAATCTATTTCTAGTTGGTCAGTATGAATTATTGTAAGTACATAACTCTTTTGGAATGGGGACCTAGATGTAATTATCTATAACTATTGAGGTAATCATATTACATAGTTGATCTCAATTTTAGGATCCCCTCTGTGGACTTTTGTTGTATTTTATGGCTAACTTGACCAAAAGGAAAAGGTTAGGTCCTGGAGCCATTAGAATCTCTTATAAAGATCCCTCTCATGACCTATCCTTAGTGATGGAGATTTTAATGAAAATATTTTTCATAATAAAATAAAAGTAAATGGTTCTTGAAGTTCATATATAATAGATTATTTTTAGGACTCTATCATTGTGAATTCACTTAATGAACATGGGTTCTATAGAAGTCCATTCATCTGGTTAAGAGGATGGTCAGTTGTTGGTCATTTTGGTGAATCCTTGGAAATATTTTTTAGAAATGATGATTGTAAATTTGTTTTATTCTTTTTTAAATATCTAATTTATCTCCCACATCATTTAATCACAACCTAGTCTTTAATTCCACTATGAAAGTTGATATTAGGGGACCTCAGTGGGAATTCCATAGTGATTTTTTTACTCCAAAATAATAGGTTTGAGAAGGATTTTTTATCTTCATGGGATTATCAGAACCATTACTTCAAGAAAATCCAAAAGGTAGAAAACAGTCTTTAGATGTGGAATATATTAAGGCATGGAGATTTTGAATGGTTTATTATCTCTGAGAAGATGCAAATGAAGTGGATTCTTTATCTCCTGTGTAGTGACCTTGTTATTAGGAAAAACTATGTTTAAAAAGGTAGATTAATGCGGATATTATGTATAAAGATAGATATTTTTGTTTAAGGGATATATAATCACATATTAAGTATGGATATCAAAATACAACTTTTTCCCAATAATAATGAATCTACAAGATGGAGTAAAAAGATGATATATTAGATGAATGAGAATAAGTTTTGGATTTTGAATGATGTTAGGTAAATGCAGCATATTTTTTTGGAATTCCACCCCAATATTTATAGGGCCAAAAACACTATGTTTCCTTCTGTATTGACTAATTTCATCTAAAAATTGGTTATATAAGACATTAATCAAAAGCTATAAATGGATATTTTTTATATTGAAATATTTGGTTCTCTCTAGAAAATTAATTATTATAATGTTACCAGTTCCTATGGCTTTCACACATTATTATTTAAACAATTATGGAATATATTTGGCACTGATGAGGTTTTTATTTTTAAAAATTAATGATCAATGAATTCTTCTCTTGACTATGAAAATGATATTTTGATTAAACTCACTCCAAAGGTCTATAACACCCAAAAAATCACTGAGTCTCGATCGTTTAATATTTTTAATGTTCTTTATAAAATTTAATATGTGAATTTGGTGAATCAACTATATGACTTACACTCTCTTATTGTGACTGAATATCAAAGTTATTTTATCCCAAATAGATCAATTAATGAAAATAATGTTATCAAATTTGAACTATTTCACTCTATAAATACTCATTCTTCTTCTAATAGAAGAATTGCAGTGATGATTCTTGATACGATGAAAGCATTTGGTATTGTTTAATGGAATTTTTTGTGCTCATCATTTATATAATGGTATTTTTAGTTAAATGGGTTAATATAATAATTCATTACGTGACCTTTATGTCTTTTATAATTAATGTTAACAGGACCCCTTATGATTTTTTCAAGCATTCAATGGGATTATGAAAAGGGTATCCTTTGTCTCTTTAACTTTTTATTCATGTGCTGTATATGTTCTCTCATATTCAATTAATCCATTTATATCATGGATTCAATCATGGTTATAAGTTTTATAGATGTACCCTCCATCTCTAATCACTTTTATTCAGATGTTAGAATTATCTTGCCATGAAATACACATCAACAATATTGCTCAGTGTTAAAGATTATCTTGGTGTATGAATGATATTTTTGGTAAAGGGTTAACCATAAAAATTTAAAAAATCATTTTAGTAACTGTGTTTTAGCATCAAAGAAGGGGGATTTGAAGTCATTATGTTGTTTTCTAGTTGTAAGATACACCAATAATTTCTTAGGCTTCCGACTATCATTGGGAGACCAAGATAACAATTCTTTTCTTCCATTATAGATAGAGTGGATAACAAATTTTATGGAAAATCAAGAAAATTTCAAAGGGTTTAAAATGATATTCTCATTAATTAAGTAGCTAATATCATTATATTTGGTAAAATCTCTTTATTAAGATTCATGAATATCATAATTGACTAACATCATTGTATTTTTTAAAATTTTTTGTTGGGATCAAATAGGGGAAGAATAATATTAAATTTGTGTCTTTGGAAAATATTGGTGTCTCATAGTCTTCTGGATGACTTGGTTTCAGGAATTTGAATTTTTTTTAATGAATCTATTTTGTCAAAGAAAGGTTTCAGTCTTTTTTCTGGTATAGAAACAATATTTTCAAGGGTTTTTCAAACTAATATTTCCCTTCCATTTTATTTTGTTATTTCAGGTTTGGTTCTTACTCCATTCTATCATGGAAGAGTATTTTGGGTGTTATACCCCATTATGAGAATGGTTTATACATGAGGACTGTGAATGCTAGTGATTGTTTTGGAGGGGTCCCAAGATTATAGATAGTTCTGGTTTGAGACCTGCTTCTCATTTTGTCATGGGTTTGAAAAATGATAGACTATGACATTTAATTAAAAATTATTTGGATGACTGGGATCATGATAAGTTTTTAAATTTCTCTAATGAGAGAGACCATAATCCAATTCACGGTATTACTCTTATCCCAAGTATGTAGAAGGATCAAATGTGTTTGAAGTGGGATACATTAGGAATTTATTCTTTTCAATATGTATATATGCTTTCGGTTTAGGAATATCACCTTATTCTGCAATTAGGGAGTTGGAATTTTATTTTGTCTCTAAAGGCTCCTCTAAAAGTGATATTTTTGGAATCTAGCCTATTATGGTGTCCTTAATACTAGAGGGTTTCTTAATTATCTCACCTCTCCATGGATGACTCTTATCCTATTTTTATTTTTGATTTTAAATCACCATTTTACACTATTATTGATGGAAAAAATTAATGGGGTTAGAAGGATTAGAGGGGAAATTTATATGATTGTTTTTATTAATCAATTTATGAATCACATAAATTATATATCTATATTTCCACATTTGATCTTTGGTTGGTGGGACTAATTTTTACAATATTTTGATTGGTGTAGACATGTTTTAATTAACGTATATTTAAGTAAATGTATATCCATGAGAACATTTGGAATGATAAGTCCACTCCAAATGAAATTATTTCCATTGATGGGTGTTTATAGTGGGTAACTTCTAGGTGGGAACCCCCCAAGAAGGGTATCTCATCATTAATACTGATGACGCTGCAACTTTTGGATCCATGGTGGGTAATGGGAGTATTTTACACCAAAATTATGGGGAAATTACGGTACCTTGATTTTTGGATATTCAATATTTGTAGGATACCTCTATGGTGGATGTGTCCAAAATTTATCATGGTCTTCTCTTTCTCATTCCAATTTGTGGGATAAGGTGATTGTGGAATCTAATATCCTTTCTGTTGATAATACTATTTCTAAACAAGTGGAGGATCTTTAGCCTTATGGAAATATTTATAAAGATATTTTAATTATTTTATGCCTTCTCATATTACATTTTTTCATTCATTAAGTGAGAACTAAATCATGGGATGCATTTTTTCTATATTTGGGAAATAATCTTATCAGAATTAGTGCCTTCACTATTTTTCTATTTGGATTTGTAATTCTATATCGATTGATTCATAATATATTTTTCTTTATTTCCTTCAAAAAAAATAATAGCGAGAAAACATTTTTATTCTGGATCTATAAATTCCATTTTATAATGGAATTTTAGTAAATGTATCTTCACTCCATAATAAATGATGGATATAGAGTTTTAGTGAATATAGAAAATGGGGAAATTATTGAATCACATGTATATAACTCCCCCCAATCAAAATTTGTGGGATGAAATTCCTAAAAAAACTTTTGATACTACCTTTAGTTGAATTTTATGAAACTATAGGTATGGATTGACTTTAATAACATAGATCCAATATAAATTTCCACTAGAAGGAAATCACTCTCCATATTAGGAATTATCCCCGGATTCTGTAATAGTGGGATGTGGCGGATGAATCTTATTTAGCACCAAAATTATAAACATGGATTTTATTTCCCTATGAGTTAGTGTATCTATATCGAATGATTTTGTCTATGTAAAATCTCACCCTTGTAGAAATTCCCATTTTAAGGGAATATTCTGAAGTGTTTCCCAAAGAATTTATGGTCTACCTCCAATTCGAGAGGTTTAGTTTTCAATTAATCTTATACCTAGGAATTTTCAAATATCATTGAATACATATGGAATGGATATTTTATTATATAAGTAGATAAATAAAATACTATAAGAGAATCTAGATAAAGAGTTTATATGGACATTTTTGTTAATGGGGGTGCACCAGTCCTATTCATTAAGAATAAATATGGGTCAATTCACCTTTTCACTAATTTTTCTGAGTGCAACAATATCATGATAAAGAACAAGTATCCTCTTACATGGATTGAAAACTTGTTAGATCAAATAGATATATCCAAAAACTTATTCAAGGTGAATAATTGGATGGGGAATTATCATTTATGGTTGAAGAAGGAGGACTTCCCTAAGACTGCTTCATGAATAAGTTAAAAGAACTATGATTTCATAGTAATTACATTTCAACTCAATAATTATCCAAAAATTATAATGGTATTGATGAATATATTCTTTAGACATTACCTCAACAAATTTATATTATTGTGTATATATGATATTTATAATATACTTTAAAATCAACGAGGGTTATGAGAAACATCTGAGCACTATATTGATTACCTTAAGAATGTATAATCTTTATGAAAACTAAATAAAATGATAGCTCTAGTTGAAGGAAATATCATTCATGTGGAATATTATCATAGGTAATGGGATATTTATAGACCCTTCATAGAAATGAGAAATTGATGTATTAGGGATGCCAACATCTATGAAATATATCCATAGTTATGTTCAGCTATCTAGGTATTATCAAAACAAATTATGTAATTTCTCATGATCTTCAAGAACTCTAACCAAGATAACTCCTAAGATAATAATTTTTAATTGGAATAATTAAACTGAAGAAAGAATCAAGTGGTTTAAAAAATAATCTCGTCACTATTCTTGTACATATCCTAGGCACATGTTGAAAAAATTTCATGTTATACTGTGAATCTCTAAATATGGTCTTGGGTCCTGTACTATTGATGGATGAAAAATTGGTAGACTATTCCTTTTGGGAATTGAATTTTCAGGAACCAAACTACCCAAAAAATGATCTTATGTTGGATGTGGAAATATTCTTATTGAAAATACGATATCATCATCACATCAGGGAGAACAATAAAATATATATGTATCATTAGAGCCTCAACTATATATTCAGACGAAAAGAGATCAATAATCCCCAGTAAAGATGGTTACAGATGATTATGGACTTTGGTTTATCAATACACTACCATCATGGGAATGAAAATAATGTGTAATATTCTCTAAGTAGAAAGGATCTAAAAAATTATCATTGATTAGAATAGAGAAGGATATGATATTTTGAGACTTGAAAAGGATGGATATTGAAATATTAAAGGAAGGAAAATAATCAATACTTCTTCAAGTGATTCCTAAACCATCCCTTATAGAGAAGATATATTATTCTAAAAGAGATTATATTGAAATTCAGAATATTTTATAAGCTATAAGGAATGGAAAATCTATAAATTTCAATAATTATTTGTAAGTACAGACATGATTTGGGTCAAGATTCTTTATACCATCAAATCATGAGTTAATGTATTTCTTGGATGATTCACATAGCTCAACCTTCTCTATATATATGGGGAGCACAAAGATTTATAAAAATATATGAGATAAATTTTGGTGGGACAATATTAATAAAGATATTATAGAATATACATCAAGGTGTCTTCATGTTTGGAATGTGAAGGATGTAAATAAAACATCCATGGGAATGATGAAAGAACTTTTCATACATACATTGAAATGAGAAAAACAGCAATATAATTTTTCACTGGTTTTCTGAAGACATCAATAGGAAATAAAGATGTACAGATTCTGGGTGATCATCTTACAAATAATGCTCACTTCATTACATTATGATAGGACTTTTTACTCGATCAACCTATAAGGATATACGTTACAAATGTTTTAAGCCTACATGAAACACCACAATTAATTATATTTAGTCGAAATCTATTATTTCCCTCCAAATTATAGAAGGACATATAACATTCTCTAAATAATAATTTGAATGGTAACATGTCTCACCACTCTCAAAATGATGGATAATATGATTGAACTATCCATATAATCGAGGAAATGTTGATAGAATTTCAAATGGACTTAAAAGTAGGATGGTATAAACATCTTCATATAGTCGAGTTCATATACAGTAATATTTTCCACTCAAGAATGAAAATGGATCCATATTAATCCCTTAATGGGAAGAGGCGAAGAATACCTGCATGATGGGATGAAGTTGGTGAACACAAAATAATGGGTCATGAAATGGTCATCTAAATAGTGTACAAGGTCATGACTATTCAACATCACATCAAGGCATCTCAAAGTCTATATAAATGCTATGATGAAAATCATAGATGATACCATGAGTTTGAGGTTGGAGAAAAGGTATTATTCCTTATATCAACATGCCATAAAGTCATAATATTTGTGAAGAAGGGAAATCTTATTCCATGATACATTGGTCCCTTTATGTTCATTAAACCCATCATATTAGTGACTAATATAATAGAACTACCACATAGCTTATCTCAAGTACATTATTTGTTCCATGTGTCCCTCATGATGAAGTTCGTGTTGGACCCCTCACAAGTGCTAAATCCAAAGGTGGTACATCTAGAGAAATATATTTGATATTTGGAGTAGTCCATGAATATCTTAGATTGAAATGAAAATGTTATATGATATACGATAATCCACATATTCAAAGTGCTTTGCTGAAAACACATGTTAGAATAAGAAACATGAGAACACGAGGATGTGATGAAATAAAATTACCCTCATATTTGATAGTGTGTGAAATGAAAATTTAGAAGGAAATTTTTCTGAAGGGTGGAATATTGTAATGACGTGAAGTTTTATTCCCTTTTTTAATGAAATTAAATTCCCTATTATGTATTATATTTGTAGAGAAAAACCTTCCCTTATTTGGTTTTATTATATACAATGCAATATAAAAGACCATTATACATCATAACCATTGTTAATATAGTCATTTAATAGTGATCATTTGATTGGTAAAATTATATAGTTTTGATCAATACAATTCACACATACAAAGTGATTGCCTAAACTACAAGAATAATACCCTATGAATCCCATTCATCAATGCTTTCAAGGGAGATAACATCACTAGATTTTTACATTGACCACGACCAAGATAAGATCCAACAACTAAAGAATTATCCAAACCATTTATGTTATAATTACACGAACATCAAGATCATATCCCAAACCATGTATACTGAAGTGCCACATGAAAATCTCCCCATCACAAACATTACCCTTAGAGAGTATACTAGTGTAATAACGGGATATGTATCAGGACCCAAGTAATATGAATATATATATATATTATTTTCAATTGTATAATGTTTTTATTCACTTATTATTGTTACATTATAAATTGTTTAGATTTTGATTCGATAAAATTGAAATTGTCTTATTTATAATATGTAATATAAATTTAGAATATTCAATTGATGAATTAAAGAATTATTTAAATAAATTTTATTTTAATAAAATATTATTATTAAAAAATGTTTATTAATTATAGTTTATTATATAATTTTATGAACTCAAAAATCATTTTTATTGGGGTTCAAAAACTGTTATAATAAAAAACCAATCATTTATCAAAAAATGTCGATTATTTTTTAGAAATGAACAATTAAAAAAATAGAAAAATATTGGGATAAAATAAGTAACACCCCATGATTTCATAGTAAGTTATTTCTTTAAATTAATTCAATAACATGAACTATACGAAACACTGATTTCATGCGCACCACGACTTACCAAACTAGTCGTCTGAAATTGGTTATGAATAGTATTAAGTGAATTTTGAACATTATATAATCCATATAATTTTATAATACATATAATTATTTTCATAGTCATAATGTAAGAACAAATTCATTTTTTTAGATAAAAGAAGTATTTTTCAAAAACAATGCAATTTTACCGCCTTTTGATGGAGAACCCTTTTTTAATCCAATATTTGACACTATTATATGTTAAATTTGACAAATTAAACTTCTTCTTTAGAATCGAGACATCAAAATTTATTTTTTATAAATATTTGGTACTTTTCTGATAACTTTCATTTGTTGATGAATAGTTAAAAATACTAAATTTTAATTGAAAACAACTTTTTTAATCGTAATAATTTATAATGTTATATTATTCATTTAAATTTTTTTGAAGTATAATTAGATTATATTTTTATCATTTAAAAAAATTTAGTTCATTATATTAAATTTCACATTGGAATTTGACATAAACACATGTCAATCTTTTGATAGTTTTAACTTTTTTAAAAACTTGCTTTTTGGTTTTGACAACCGAAATTAATTTCAAATTAATAAATGAATATTATATGTTTTTAATTTGGTAAAATGGAATTCATTTTTTTAATTCGTAATATTAAATTTATCTTAGGGTAAAATTTTGGTATTTTTCAGAAAATATTCAATTTTTGATGAATAGTGAAAAACACTCTCTTATTATTTAAAATTGACTTTTTATTTAAATAATTATTTATTGTATTTAAATTTATTTTCAGTCAAAATATATATATAATACCTATATATGTTCAATGTAATTCATTGAATTCATTTTATAATAAAATAAGATGTATAAAAGTTTATCAATCGTTTTACCGTATTTTACCCACCTCCTAGGAGCATTTGAAAATTTCAATAAATCTTAATTTTACCACTTCTATGAGTTGAGTTTTAAAAATACAAGAGACACGTTTGATATCAGTAAGTAAAATGTGGTTCAATAATATGAAAACAAAATTTGGTGAATAGTAACTTTTGACTTTTATTTACCATTTTTAAAAGTAAATAGGTTAATTAAGGGTAAAAATGATATCATAATAACTCTAACACAAGTCTTAATTATATTGGATAACTGTAATTCGAACAAAAACAACATAAGGACGAAACTATGATCCTTTAGGTCCACTTGAACTAGATTAGGACATTTATTATTATTTAATTCAAAGAAGAGTTAAAAGTGTTAAATTCAACGTTTAATAACTATACTATTTTTAATATAGGGTTACACATAATATAAATTCGGTTATAAATATTCCTTAGAAATATACAAATATTTTCTACATAATGGTATTTTATTTTTAATATTTAGACATTAAATAATTTAATTTATTTATGACACAATTATGATGCAATAATCACCTTATTAATGAAATATTAAAATAATTAAAATTATAAATACACAAATAAATTTAATTTGAGACATTTTATGAATTAAACAAATTTTATAGGTTAATATGACATGTTAGGATGGATTAAATGAATTTGTTTCAATGTAATAATGTTGTTATGAATTTAGAAAAAACGAAATACCAAATAGTTTAAAAATTGACATAAAATTGTTTTTAAAACAAATATTATATTATTAATATGCATTCTATTCCTAAAAATATATGGTTCAGAAAAAGGGCTTAAATAATATTAAAATGTCATTAATGAACCATTTGGGGTTCTCTTGTATATTTATCATAAGTTTATTAACCATATCATATTAAAATACGAAGAGGCATGGTAAATGTCAAACTATTTAACAAATAGTTAAATATAAATGATAAGGTTAATACAGTGACCCAAACCAATATAAAACTTATTATTTGAGTGGTTTTCGACCCATTACCGCCTTTTCCTTTTAATAATACATTTTTAAGCCATTAAAAACCGAAAATTATTTTATTATAAAATAATATTTTATGTTTTTTCTAAGGTGCCCCTCACCCCTCTTATAAAAGGGCATTTCCCCTTCTCTTAAATTAACACCTTTAAATCCATTTGGATCAGAAAAACCCTGCCCAAATATCCTCCCAACTATCCTACCTTTGTCCTAGAGGCCTTCCATTGGTCATAAATCCAATATAAAGAGCCATTTTGGTCATATCAAAAGGAAGAACCCAAAGATGAGGTAATGATTTCACCACCATCTTTCAATTTGTTTTCTTCATCCACTTACTCATTATTTGTTATTACCATACCAAAATAATAAATCAAGTATCATATATATATACTATGATGTTATTTGTAAAGACCCGTAAAATTCAAGGGAAATTTTTTCTTAATTTTCTTTAGAATTTTACAAGAGCGCGGTTTCAGACGGCACCTGATTCCGAGGTCCGGAGTGCTCGGAATTAATTTCCGAAGTTTGGCTCGGGTACGTTCAGTGAACGAACGAGCGGGAATTCCTAACTTTTGATCCGGTGCTCGGAATTGAAATCCGAGGGCACCGATGAACTCGCAGCGCCGATATTCGCTTAAAGAGACCTTTTCGGGAGTTGCGTTTGTTGCGGGATGAAAGTTAATTTTTGAGGTTTTTAGTTGAGTTAAATAAAATTTGTGTAGAACAAATTTTATTATAACTTCTTAAAACCTATCAAAGGAGGTTGGAAGTGGGAACCACACCCACTTAACCTCCCTTGGGAGGATTAAGTGTGGTGGGGCCCACACGAACCCCCACCTTTTCAACTCCCCTCTCTCCCTCTTAATGGCTTGACAAGTTAACTTCTATTTAATTATACAATTCATGTATATTAAATAAGTGAGTTAATTTTGGAGTTATCCATTTTGAATTTCAAACCTTTGAAATTCTAGTGTGTTATGTGATAATAAAATAAGATGTTGTCTTATTTTATTTTTGGTTGAATGGTTTGTCTTCTTGAGAGGTGGAGAGCATCATTTTCTTCTTCTTCTTCATCTCTGACGAAGATCACGAAGAACGCTCAACTTCAACGAAGAACGCAAAGAACGTCGTTCTTCAACGAAGAACTTCTTCGCCGAAGAACACGGTCTTTCCGCGACGCCATATCCGTGACGTGACATTCTTCTTCAGCATCATCTTTTCCGCGACGAACGCCATCGACAACGACTCTTCCTCCGATGTCAAAGGAATCGACACCGATATTCCACGACTCCGTCAACGTGCGACTATCAAGGTAAGGGTTCTTGAGTTCGTTGTTTCCTTTTTATTTGACTTTCCTCGAGACTTGACGTAGAACGCTCAAGTTCCGACGAAGAACGCCGCTCCGCTCTTCTTCGTCTTCGGTGTCAACGAGAGAGAACACCGCACCTTCCTCGGACAACCTTCGTCGGCGTACAAGGATTCGCCAACGACGTGCCTCTTCGGACGCGCCTCTTCGTCATTGAATTTGACGAACGACGACCGCGTCGCCCGACCTCTGTGACGTCGTCTTCCGCGGAACGTAGAACAATCTTCGAACCTTATACCAAGGTAGGGGTTGTTGATTCAATTTTTATTTATTTCGTTATTGATCGTGGATCTAGCACGTCTAACGTGAGACACTTGATTATTTTAAGTTGTGTTTTTGCTTAACGTGAGGGGGCCGGACCACATGAACACGGCCGAACCCCCTCCATCGTTTGTTTATTCTTGCGGGTGGAAGCAAGTGGCGTGGTGTCGTCGCACCACGCGGATGATAGTACAATTATTTACGCAGCGCCGTCGCGCCCCGTCAAGGAAGAATCTTCAAGAACGTGACGCCGTTGCGCCGCGTTGAATGATTATCAAAGCACGACAAAGGGGCGCGGTGCCGTCGCACCGCGCCGGACGACGAACGTCGCGGACGGTTCCGGGCCGCGGCGGGATGAGGAGACCGCGGCCGGTTCCGGGCCGCGGCGGTAGAGAAGACCGGCGGCCGGGCCGCCGGCGTCGGAAGCCGAAGAGGGGACCGGATTTTTCCGGTCCCGTTGGAGAAAACCGGCCGGCCAGCTGGCCGGCCGGATGCCAATAAACCGGGGGAATTAATCCCCCGGCCACCTCATGAAACCCCCTCTTAAAGAGGGGGCGGTTTTCTTGTGGGGGGCAAAGCCCCCCCGTTTCTGCCAATCAAGCCCCCCCACATGGGGGGGGGGGGGGGGGTTTGCAAGAGAGGCGCGGCTATATGCCGCGCCGCCAGTCCTTCAGCGGGGGAATTAAATCCCCCCCGCGCGGCCTCCCTAAGCGGCGCCAGCCGCCAAGCCGCCGCGCCGCCGCGCCGCCCAGGGGGGGTCGGGCCGGGTCGGGCCGGACCCGGACCCCCCCGTTTCGAACCAGATTTGGTTTTTGGCCCATAACTTGAGCCTCGGACCTCCGAATGACGAACCGTCTGCGGCAACGCGATCCTTGGATCGAGACGGTCGTTTCGGTATATCGCACTCAAGGTTTCGGATTACTTTGAGTTCGGACGGGTTGGTTCGTTCACGAAACCAATCGGGCCTTCGGAGGGGAAACACTCATATCTTGAGCCACGAACGTCCGATTGACGCGCCGTGAGTCGCGTTGTGTTCCTCTTAGTGAGACGGATCTTTTGGCATACTCCGCCCGAGGTTTGGACGCAGGTGGAGTACGGTCGGGTTGGTTTTGCCTTAAAAACCAACCGGGCCCCGGAGACGAAAAAGCCAATAACTCTCAGACCGGGCGTCCGATCGACGCACCGTCTGTTGCGTTGAGTTCCTGTTTACAATACGGAACTTTTGGTATCCTTCGCCCGAGTTTTGGATACAGTTAGTAGAGGCCGGGTTGGATCGCACCCGAAATCCAACCGGGCCCCTGGAACGGGAAAGCTAATATCTTTCAGACAGGACGTCCGCTTGACGGACCGTCAGCGGCGTTGGTGGTTACGTTGAGTAACGGTCCCTTTGAGTATACCCTATGGGAGTTCGGGGTACAGTTGAGATACGGCCGGGATTGGTTCACACTCGAAACCAACCGGGCCCCTAGGACGAAAAGACTAATAACTCACAGACCGGGCGTCCGATCGACGCGCCGTCTGTAGCGTTGAGACCCCTGTGACGAGACGGACTTTTGAGATACTTCTTCGCGGGACCTTGTGATACTTGGAGTATCGACCTGTGGCTCGTGGAGCGGACCCTCCCGGAGTCGAGCGTGCAGAGTACGGAGACCGTGTAGCCGGCTGAGACCTGACGACTGCTTGACCGACTCGACTTGGAGTGAGTCGACTAGCCCAGTGGACGGAGCGCCCGGTATTTGGTGGCAGACCCACGGCGGACGGAGCGCCTGGTAGTTGGCAGCAGACCCACGGTACTCGACAGGAGGAGTACCTCAGTAGGCTATCTGGGTAGCGCCCGGTATTTGGCAGCAGACCCTCAGCGGACGGAGCGCCTGGTAGTTGGCAGCAGACCCGCAGTACTCGACAGGAGGAGTACTTCATCAGTCTTAGGTTAGTGAGCGGCGACCTCGGAGTCGTGACAGGACCACTGTACACTCTAGAGACGGAGCTCTTCAGCAGTTACGGTTTCGATAATGAAAATCCTGGTTTGAGCTGAGACTTTTGACCTTGTGTTTACTTCATGATTGAGATGGGTCACTTGCTAATTTTGGTATATGTATGGGCATATACCCGGGTAGTGGTTATCCGTCGTTTTCACAATCCTTGTGTTTCCTCATGATTGAGATGGGTTACTTGATAACTTAGGTATATGTATGGGCATATACCTAAGTAGAGTTTATCTGTTGAGTTCTTCTTGTGTTTATCCTTGTTGGTTTTAGTGAGACCTTGAGGGTCTCGGGGTCCCTACTGAGTATCGTTATACTCACCCCTGCACGGGCTATGCCCGCACCTCGTTGTGTTGGTTGCAGACGACGGACAGTGCTGATGAAAGCCGAAGGTTCGAGGACTGGACGGTACCTGGAGGTGGACTATACGACGAGGCGGTACCCGGAGGTGGACCACTGGGCGGGACATACTCGGAGCGGATGGCGGGACCCGAGGAGCAGAGGAGCTATCTGTACCCACCCTTCAGGTGGGATTTCCAGTGGACATCTCAGCGTAGCAGCTTTACTTTTCAGTCGCTGTTTTCCCTTTCGAGTTGTACTTTACAGTTGGGCTTGTATTTCTGGCCCCTTTTTACTTTTCAGCTCTTCTTTTTGTACTTAGTGTTTTACTTCCGCTTGTACTCTGTGGTGCTTGTTTTCTTTTATAAAGGCAATGCCTTCCCAGTTATCGGGATTTTACGCCTTTGGTGCTAGTCGCCAGCCCCTGGCCTATGGAAGGCGGGCTTGGGGTAGTCACGGCACGGACCCCGAGGGCGGGTCGTGACATTATTATAAATATGTAACAATCATATTCATTATTCTATCCATCCTATGAATGATAATGTCACCATGCGTGCATTTGTACAGCTTGTCATCTCCACGTCGTGGTGTAATTTGTTATTCAACACTATGTTATTTGGATGGATATAATGATGAGTAATATGTATATAAATAATGAAAATAGCATGATAATTTATCTATAGAATTAATATACAATCCATTTACACACCTTTAAGGAAATTATATTGTCCCTCGTGCGTACGTACGGATTACCGTCTCCATGACGCGATGAGATTCATTTCCACGTTCACAATTCATCGACGATTATAAAAATATATATTACTAATAATTCTGTAATATGTGAAATAATGATGATACTAGAGATATATATATTTAAATATATTTATATGTATTTATGTACTTACATATATCGTATTCACTTACTTATGTTTAATACGATATGAAAACAGAAACAATGTTTATGCATACATACGTCATACCATCTCAATAAATAGTGTTTCCAATTTTATATATCTATATATTATAAATATTTAAATTATAAATATATATAATATATAAACCTAAGTTTATATTCCTGAAGTACTGAAATCAGGATCTAAATGATATGATCAAGAATAACAAGTTAAAACATGTATGATAAAGAAAGTGATTGTTAACTGAAATGTTAATTTAACATGGAAATCATTATTAAATGGGTATTATAAAGTCATTAATGAATAATGTATGATATAATAAATATGAATATGGTTCTGGTATAATTTAATAACTTATTATGGTAATTATACATGAGGTTAAACGTACCCTCTTCCAAATAAACGTACAAGGTAAGGGTTATTTTCCCAATCTCTTTATTATCTGAGGTTATTTTTACATAAGTATCTACTGGTAAATATTTATTATCCATGTCCATGTTTCATAAAATAGTTTTCAAAGGGAATATTTTTAAGTTACTTTTTACTAAAACATCAATTTAAATTTTTTTAATGATTTATTCTTCTAAACCATTATCATTAATGTCCATGTTTTCAAAATTGTTTTAAGGATTTATTTGTATGGACATGAATGTTTTAAAATGTTAATTCATTTCAAATGGTTTAAAGTGATATGGGACACTTTGGTTCAAAACTATCTTTTAAATGGATTACTTTATAAATTATGTGACATTTAAATGATTTCATGAAAAAGGGAAATTTCACTCCAATATTTTTATTGATCATTTTCAACTATGTCAACATCCTTTACTGGATATTTTTATTGATCGAGGTTGATTTATTATGATAAAAAACATCCATATTGTATTTAAGGTTTTGTGATATGTTTGACTATGGGTGAGATATTTTTATTCCATTCATGGTATATGGTTAAAGTATTGACTTTTTGTATGCTAGTTTTAATATGAATGTTTATGTTATATTTCAACCTTTTCTTATGATGAGTGTATTGGACTAGTATGTTCCGGGTTGGGGACCGGTAATTGTAAGATCTCTGGGTTGGGTTCTGGTTAAACCAGTCCTGCCAGGTTGGAGTCAGCTTAGAAAGGCTCTCTGGGTTGGAGTTCGGTTACAGAGGCTCTCTACACTGGAGTCCGGTTACAGAGGCTCTCCGGGTTGGGGTCCGGTTACAGTTATCCCCTAGGTCCTAGCACGAGGCCTTGACAAAGAAATTAATGTCTGGTACTATACATTCACTCATTATGAAATTAGTTATTTCATGTGATTATTATACTAGTATAATATATATGTGCATGTTTATATGTTAATGTTTGATTTATTTTTTTTCATATTCTGTTATAGTTTATGTTTAAAAGGCTATTGGTTTTATTACACATCTTAATGTAAATGTTTACATCTTTTGCTAAATTATTTTCCCTTACTAAGCATCTGAGCTCACCCCTTTCTTATGTTTTATTTTCTGAGGATCCCAAGATGTTTTTTATGTATTAGATGCAGGGTTAAGCTAAAAGAACCTTGGAATTCTCAAAGGATTTTTTTTTTGTGTTGTATATTAGGATGTGTAATGTAGCATTCATGAATGTAATCTATTATCCAAGACTACTAAACTGAACGGTCTTTCGGGACATGATTCCTTATAATCATTCCAATGTATTAAAATAATGCGCCAACTCTGGGAATCTAGGGTCGGGGCGTTAGAGTTGGTATCATAGAAAGTTTAGCATCAATATTAGAAATAGATTTAGATAAACTCTGATTAGAGAACACTACCCTAAGATACAATTTGAGTATTAGTATAGACGATCTTCCAATAATTTTGGTATGGTATAGATTTTGTGATTTTTCCATGCAATACATCCATGTCTGGATACGAGCAGGTAGAGGTGGCTCTAGCACAGATATACCTAGGGGTAAAACCTGAAAACACTGCTTTGAGCTAGACTCGAATGGGAACTGGTGCACAAAAATAGGCCTTGTTGAACTATTCCTTATGACACTCCCAGGGGATATGCATAGGATACCTCACATTTTCATTATAAGACATTATAAAGGATTTATGTGTAAATATTGCCTTAAAGAAAACAGTTTTATGGTTATGGATTATATCGATAAACTGTTCAATTTACTTAAAATATTTTACATGTTTGTAATTATGAATTGTGATTCATAAACTGGACTACTGTATTCCATTATAATGAAATGGTGCCTAGTAGAAGGAATGATAACTCCAACAATGAGTTTGATCCAAAAATTAAAAAGTATCATATCTTTCCTGGTATTAAGACAACATTTAGAAGGGAAATAGTCTCCCACATATTCTCAACATATGAAGAAACAATATCATGTGTTAATATGATAAGTAAATAATTCTCTGAGTCCTATGGCTTTGAAGGTAAGAAAGAGAAGAAACAGATGGTAGAGAGAATGATGAATAAATGGAAGAGGGGAAAGAACAATTTTCCCGTATGTGATAATTGTGGAAATAATCACCTTGGTAAATGTATGAAGGGAATGAGAGTTTGTTATAAGTTTGGAGAAAAAGGACACTAAGTACATGATTTAAAGGGTAAAAAAATGTTCTCAAATGTAAAATGCTTCATCTGCAAGGCGTTGACACACTACGCGAATCAATGTTCCAGTCATCAGAGTATACCGCAAATGATGCTATTGGATAATAACCAAGTTATGATACTACATCAGATGAAGTGGAATGACTAGTGTTCTTATGTTGTTGTTATAGAGTGATTTTATTTGAGTGTTGTATCAACAATATACTAATTGTATGAATTATGATGATAAATAAGGATTGTACTGCAGTACTACTTTATTGAGGATTTGAGCTTATATGGTTCTATGAAAAGTGACTTAATAGTGAGATACACATTTTGTAAAATACATGGTTGAAGGAAAGGTAATCCTTAATATGGCCCGGATAATGAGTTATTGATTTTGGAATAAGAGATGTTTGATTTGGATAAAATATATTAGATATTCTTGAATTCCTTTGAACTGATTAATAGTTTGTTTATTTCATCATTGTTGGAATATTCAAAAATTTTGGATATAAGGAATATATCTAGTATTATATGAATGATAAGGGAGCATGAATGTAATCAATATGGTTTTATGGTAATTCAGGGTGTAACATGATGAAGGTGTTCACATGTTATTACGTGGAAAAAAGGATCTTCATTGTGTTTAACTTCCATATAAGTTTTGGACATTGAGTTTGGATTAAAGTATTTTGGATAAGTCTAAAGGTTGGAATGGATTAAGTTTGAAATTGGATAAAATTGATAAGTTTATTTTTTGATTGTTATAAAATGGATAACACGCAGACCGTGTGATAATCTGTCGCATCGGACAAAGCTGCGGGAATCGAACCCACAACCAATGTTCGAATGGAATTTATCACCTACCACTGGACTACGTGAAGTCCTTGGATTGTATAATATAGTTTTCTTAAGGTTCTGATAGGTGAATTATAAATTCATTATTTTTTTCAAACCCTAAACAATTAGGATAAATATAGTATATTTTTTGAAATCTTTTGGAGTGAAAGATGAGTTTGTGGTACAAATTAGTTGAAGGATAAAACTCTACTTTTCATATATATATATATATATAAATTTTTTCCTCATATTATATGGTTAAATTAAATCTTAAACTTTATGGAACGTATCTTAAAACAAAAAATGTGTTATCCTAATACCTTATGTTTTTTCTTAAACCGATGGTATTTTAAATCATCATAGATTGATGGATTTGAGGCCCTCAATTTTACACTTGTTTGTGATTGATTACCACAATCACTCTCTATAAATATTTATGTTTTCTCTAATTATGTGTCTCTAATTTCAAAAAAAGTTCTCTTAATTGAGATCATAATTTGGCGGTGCCCATTTCATTTCCCTTTTCCTCTTATTAAGACTAAATTTTATTAACCCAATTTCCGATGTGGGTTTTCCCAAAATTGTATTTTCTATTTTCCAACATTTGTTTTCAAAGAAAAAATTCAAATTGTGAGGATGCAATTTATTTAATGAGGGACGAATGTAACACCTCATGATTTCATAGTATGTTATTTCTTCAAAGTAATTCAATAACGTGCACTACACGCAACACCGAAGTTATGCGCACCATGACTTACCAAACTAGATGTTTGAAAGAGGTTATGAATAGTATTAACTGAATTTTGAACTTTATATAATCCTTATAATTTTAGAATCCATATAATGAGTTTTTTAGACATAAGTTCATTTTTTTCAGATAAAAGAAGTATTTTTCAAAAAAATGAAATTTTATCACCTTTTAATGGCGAACCCTTTTTCAATAAAATATTTGACACTTTTATAAATTCAATTTGACAAAATAAACGTTTTTTGAGGTGTGACACTAAAATTTTGTTTGGATAAATTTTTGGTACTTTTCTGATAACATTCATATTTTGATTAATAATTAAAAATACTAAATTTTAATTGAAAACAACTTTTTAAATCAAAATAATTTATAGTATTAAATTATGAATTTTAATGGATTTGATGTATAATTAGATTATATTTTTATCATTTAATACAATGTGGGTCATTATAATTAATTTCACATTAAAATTTGACATAAACACATGTCAATATTTGGATAGTTTTTACTTTTTTAAAAACCCGCTTTTTGGTTTTGACAATGGGAATTAATTTTAAATTAATAAATGAAGATTGTATGTTTTGAATTTGGTAAAATTTAATTCATTTTTAAATTCAGAATATCAAAATTATCTTAGGGTAAGATTTTGGTATTTTCTGAAAACTTTCAATTTTTGATGAATAGTGAAAAACACTATGTTATTATTTAAAACTGGCTTCTTATTTAAATAATTATTTATTTTATTTATTTTTATTTTAAGTAAATATATATATATATAATACCTATATATGTTCAATATAATTCATTGGAGTCATTTTGTAATAAAATTAGATGTATAAAATTTTATCGAACGTTTTACCATCTTTTACCCACCTCCTAAGAGCATTTGTAAATTTGCATAAAACATAATTTTACTGCTTCTGTGAGTTGAATTTCAAAAATCCAAGAGACGCAATTGATATCAGTATGTATAATTTGGTTCAATAAGATTAAAATAATCTTTGGTGAATAAAAACAATTGACTTTTATTTACCATGGTTAAAAGTAAATAGTATAATTAAGGGTAAAAATGATATCATAATTTCCCTAACACATGTCCTAATTCTATTGGATAAATTTTATTCGACCAAAAAAAACCTTATAAGTAAATTATGATCTTTTAGGCCCACATGGACTAGATTAGGACATTTATTATTATTTAATTCAAAGAATATTTAAAAGTGTTAAATTCAATGTTTAATAACTAAAACATTTTTAAAATAGCGTTACACATAATATAAATTCAACTATAAATATTCATTAGAAAGATAATAATATTTAATACATAATGGTATTTTATTTATAATTTTTAGACATTAAATTATTTATTTTATTTTTGACACAATGATGATGAAGTAATTACCTTATTAATGAAATATTAAAATAATTAATATTATAAATACCCAAATAAATGTAATTTGAGATTTTTATGAACTATACTAAATTTCTAGGTTAATATGGCATGTTTGGGTTTATTAAAAAAAAATTTTGAAGTAATAATGCTGTTATGAATTTAGAAAAAACAAAATACCAAATAGTGTCAAAATTGACATAAAAGAGTTTTTAAAAAAAATATTATATTATTAATTGATATTCTATTCTTAAAAATAAAAGGGTCAGAAAAAGGGCATAAATAAAATTATATATATAATTAATGAACCACATTGGGTTATCTTGGAAGTTTATACTATGTTTATTAACCATATAATAAAAAAATACCAAGAGACATGGTAAATGTAAAACTATTTAACTAAGAGTTAAATATAAAAGATAAGGTTAATATAGTGACCCAAACCAGTATAAAACCTATTGGATTAGTGTTTTTCAACCCATCCCCACCTTTTACATTAAATAATACATTTTTCCCTTATAAATAGATAATGTTATTATTATAAAATAATATTTGAGGTTTTTCCTAAGGTGCCCCTCACCCCTCTTATAAAAGGTCACCTCCCCTTATCTAAAATTCACACCTCCAAAGAAATTTGGATCGGCCAAAACCTTTGGAAATATCCTCCCAACTATCCTACCTTAATCCTAGAGTCATTAATTTGGTCATAAATCACACATAAGGAGCTAATTTAATCAAACCAAAAGGAAGAACCCAAAGAAGAGGTAATGATTTCACCACCCTCTTCCATGTCCTTTTCTTCTTCCACTTACTCTTTATTTGTTATTGAAATACCAAAATAATGAATCCAGTACCTTATATATCCTATGATTTTATTTTAAATATTTCACAACCATATTCATTATTCTATCCATCCTATGAAGATAATGTCACCATGCATGCGTACGTACAACTTACCGTCTCCACACCATGGTGTAAATTGTTATTCAAAACTACGTTATTTGGATGGATATAATGATGATTAATATGTATATAAATAATGAATATAACATTATATTTTCTCTGTAACATTAATATACCATCCAAATTTAAACCATTAAGGAAATGATATTGTCGCTCGTGCGTACGTACGGATTACCGTCTCCACGACGCGATGAGATTCATTTCCATGTTCCCCATTCATCGATGATTATAAAAATATATATTCTTAATAACTATGTAATATATGAAATAATAATGATACTAGAGATATATATATTTATATATATATATATTATGTACTTAACTATATCTTATTCACTTGCATCCGTTCAAAACGATGTGAAAATAGAAACATGGTTCATGCGTACGTACGGCCTACCATCTCCATAAACGGTGTTTTCAATTTCATATATCTATCTATTATAAAAATTTATATTCTAAATATATATAATATATAAATTATGTTTTATATTCTTTATGTATTTAAATCATGATATAAATGATACGATCAAGAATAACAAGTTAAAACACAACGATAATGAAAGGGATTGTTAACCGAAATGGTAATTTATCATTGAAATCATTATTAAATGGTTATTATAAATTCATAAATGAATCAGGTATGATATAATAAATATGAATATGGTTTTGTTATAATTTAATTACATACTATGGTCATTATATAGTGGGTTAAGCGTACCCTTTACCAAAGGAAAGTGCAAGGTAAGGGTTATTTTCACAATCTCTTTATTATATGAGGTTGTTTTTACGTACGTTTCTACTGGGAAATATTTATTATCCATTTCCATGTTTCAAAAATGATTTTTCAAAGGAAATATTTTTAAGGTAATTTTTACTAAAACATAATTTTAAAATGCTTTAAATATTTATTCTTCTAAACCATATTCATTAATGTTCATGTTTTCAAAATGGTTTTAATGATGTATTTGTATGGACATGAATGTTTTAAAAAGTTAATTCATTTCAAAAGTTTCAAAGTGGTATGGGAAACATTGTTTCATAACTAACATTTAAACAGATTTCTTTATAAATGATGTGACTTTTAAATGATTTCATGGTAAAGGGATATTTCTCTCAAAGATTTTACTTATCACTTTCAACTATGTCATCATCCTTTACAAGATATTATTCTTGATCGAGGTTGATTTATTATGATACAAATCTTCCATATTGTATTTAAGGTTTTATGATATGTTTGACTGTGGATGAATTTTTTTCATGACATTCATGATTTATGGTTAAATTATTGATATTTTGTATGATATTTTTAATAATAATGTTTATGTTATATTTCAACCTTTTCTTAAGATGAATGTATTGGACTAGTATGTTCTGAGTTGAGGACTGGTAAAAGTAAGCCCTCCGGGTTGGGGTCTGGATATAGTAGTCTATCCGGGTTAGAGTCTGGTTACAGAGGCTCTCCAGGTTGGAGTCCAGTTACAGCGTCTCTCTGGGTTGGAGTCTGGTTATAGAGGCTCTTCGGGTTGGGGTCCGGTTACAGTTATCCCATAGGTCCTAGCACAAGGCCTTGACAAAGAAATTATTTTCTGGTACTATACATTCACTCATTATTAAATTAGTTATTACATGTGATTATTTGACTAGTAGAATATCCATGTGAATGTTTATATGGTAATGTTTGATTTATTTTTCCTTATTATGTTCATGTTTATGTTTCAAAGGCTATTGTTTTTATTACACATCTTGCCTTAAAAGTTTATAGCTTCTGCTAAATTATTTACGCTTACTGAGCATCTGAGCTCACCCCTTTCTTATTTTTTATTTTTCTAAGATCCCAAAAGTGTTTTATATATGATATTTAGGGTTATGATAAAGGAACAATGGCATTTTAAAATGATAAGTTTTCTGTGTTGTATGTTAGAAAGTGTAATGTAACATTCATGCACGTAATCTATTTTCCACGATTGTTAAACTGATCTTTCGTTCAAGACATGATTCCTTGTAACCATTAAAATTTATTAAAATAATGCACCAACTCTAGGAATCTATGTTCATGGAATTACAAAAAAACTATTATTTTGGAATTATTGCTTCAAAATTATCAAATGGTTAATTCTTCTTAGTTTTTTAGGATAATCAAATTTTTAGGTAAATAAATAAATACAATATAAATATATAGTTTGTATTATGGATACATAATGAACCATGAGTGATGTAATATATGCTATTAATGGTAATAAAACCATAATATTGTTTTCACTTTAATAATAATTTTTTTGATTATTTTATTACTTGTATAGATCTTTTAAAAATCCTCAAAAAACTTATATTATACTTTAAGATTATAAAATATTTTCTTTATAAACCTAACAAACTTCCACATCTCAGAGGGTAATATTGTAATGAGTACTGACCACATGCATATAAAATAAAATAAATTAATCCTATTTGGTTAATCAATGGGAAAAATTATAATTTTTGTGGTATTGATTGACTTATTATATAGATTCATAAACCTATGTTTGAGAAATAAAAAATAACCTCCTTATCTTTTCCTATATAAACCAACATAATCTTAGTTACCTCTTCACTCAAAAACCTTGAAAATTACCTTACTCTTTCTTTCCCTCTCTATATTCCTCCCAATGATCCTCTAAACTTTAAAGGAGCTCCTCCCATGTTTGTGGAATCACCCACTCATGATAAGGGATCCTTTCATTCACCTCCTTATTCCAACATTTTATTCATTTTATTCCTCTTATATATAATTACTAATGTTGGGATATATTTTTTCATACACCAAATTGTAACCATTATATGTCCAAATTATTATAATCCCCTTAAATATCAATAAACAATTATATGTATCTTTATGTATTGTCATTATACTGCATAAATATCACTGTGATTTTTCCATTCCAAAACTTTGTATTGTGAATAATATCATTATTTCCACTTAGTGGTATTCACTCGGACATGGCCATACATCCTTGATTGGGGAATTTTGTTTATGTATTCCAGATTCCATGATCACATAATTAAATGTGATGAAATATGATGCTATATTAAATTATCTATGTGTAGCACTTATGAATTTAGATGATATATATGTGATAGGTGCACCCATAATTAGATCGCACTTCAATGGATTAACTAATATTTTTGTCTCATGAAATGTCATACAATGGATTATTGAGTTAACCAAATCCATCACAATATTTTTTCCACCATTTTATGATATCTTGGTGGTTAGACTTGACTTATATATTTGATTTCATAATTAAGGTTGTTTCCATATTTCCCAAGTTCTCTTTATTTAACCATGATATACCATGAATTATTGTTCATCTTTATGATTGTCATCCCTTTTATGTCCCATTTATATTATTTTTTGTCTATCTTGTAATAAATTATTCATGTTATTTTTTTTATTCCATTATTAGAGTCTATTGTTCATCGCTTTCTTTTGTACATCCCCAAGATATCACTTATAGTTTCATAGGACAGACGATTTTTAAGAGCATGTTAGGGTTGTTTTCAATAATGTTGTTTTATCAAATTTTCAAATGTTATTCTATGCACCTAATTCAAAAATACACTAGACTTCATGATCTTTTGTGTTTTATAATGTGTATTCATATATAATAAATCATGAATTAATGTGTAATAAATACTTAGGATTTCATAATATCGATGTTTTTGGAAGTTATGTGAACCTGTAAATATAACTAATTATTTCAAAATATCATATGTTAAAACTCTTTTAATATTAGTTTTATGACTACACCATAAATATTATAGTTTGATAATTTGATTCAACAAAATTTTTAAAATTCTTTCTACTTTATTTTGATCTGAATTATTCAAATGGTTTATCATATTTTTTTCATCATTGTATTTTAATAAACACAATTGATATGATTCCATAGAGATTTATAAATGATCAATTATATTCTTATCAATGTGTATTATTATTTTTATTTAAATATCATAGTATTGTTGTTTTTTAAGTATTAGATTTATTTTAATTGATATCATTGGATTGACTACAATAACATGAATTATTATATATATATATATACAAGTTCTAATAGTATTGGGAAGAGATATACATATAGAAAACAAGTTAAAAAAGTTTTAAAATGACACGCATTAAATCTACTACAAGTAAAGAAAAATAGAAAAAAAAATCTATATATTTAATTATTCTATTATTATTGTATTTATAGATTAATATATGATTAAAAGAAAGATAAAGGGATTAAAATTGAAAGAAATAAATATGTTTACTATTTTGATTTCTTGAATGAAGTTAGTTTTTTTACATTGAAGATAAATTGCATCATAAGATATATTCATAATTTCCACTCTTCAAAGAATCATATTCTTTAAAAGATTCTTCTGATTTAAATTTCGAGAGAAAATTTTTCCCTGAAGGTTTTTTCAATTTTTACAGCTCATCTAATTTTATTCACGTTTTCAAATTCTTGTACTAAACTGTGGGGAAAGATCCAACAAATTTTACATAGTTGTTTTTCATATTTGTGAAGTCCACGGTAAAAGGATTTGAATTCCCAATAAAATCCAAGTACAATGTGTTAACTACTTTCACTCAGTTCTGAGATCTCTTTGATGATGACATAAAAATAACCAATTCTATATTTGGTGATGGGGGATTATACTAGAGGTGATAATTATATCCCAAAACAACTATAAAAATATTGTATATCCTACTCTATACTTTATTTAATTATACTACATTAACTAATTAAAAGAAAATTTATATATCTGAAAAACATTAAGGGTAATATAAATAATGGAGAAATATTTTAATGGAAATAACACACCCCCATATAAGTCTTAATATATGATAAATTTGGGAAAAATGTGTATTTATAGTAGCTCTCTTTAAGGATACTACCTACCAACATTTTGTATCCATGCTAGCCTCTTGAAATGTCTATATTGGATTGTTTAATATCAAAGATATATTTATAATCTAAATGATATGAGAATTATATATTCATTCCTTACCTATATAGTTTTACCTATTCAGCCTCAACAAACTAGAGGGAAACGTCCAACAAAAAATAAGGACTGGTTACAATGACTAATCTTAGATATGATTTGTCTTCAATTAGAGATCCTTATTTCTACAGTGATAGTTATGGTTTCTATTATTATATAATGATTATCTATTTGAATATTATTTGTTTGAAGATTTCATCAAAGGTGATGATACCATATAATATTTATATTAGTGAACCTAAGACATTAAATTCTTCTCATGAAATTGGTTTGGATTTAAATGAAAGGATATGAATGATATTATTTTTAATTAAGACCACATTAATTCAAAATAGTCTATCAACATTATACTAGCACTGTAATGTTGGATAATATACCTAATTCTAATGAAGTAATTAACAATGTATGATAATTTATGTATAATATTTAAGTTTCTAATTTTTATATTTTTGAATGTATGATGCAGAAATAATTACTCAAATAAATCATGGAAATAATGAAATAGCGGATAATGTTGTTGCTTTGTGAACTGTTATTTTATAAATAGATCAAGAATTTATTTTTCTTAGAGTTATTACAACTAAATATAGTGTAATTTCATATTTTATTATCTAGTCAACACATATTTAGCATTTGGAAATGAATGATTTGATAGGATCCAACGTGCCCATACCCGAGTGGTAAGGGCTCCTGCATGGCATCTAAGAGACCCAGGTTCATAACTGAGTGGAGGTGAATTTCTATGATTTTTAGAAGTACTGTAGCATTTGTTGTAGTAGGTACTATTTAGTACTGTAGAATCCAGAACTAATCACCCTATTTGGGACTTTGGGCTACCAGGTTTGGCCTATGGGACACATGGGCCTTTAGGCCATCAAAGGCCTTTGGGCCACAGCTTCTTCGGGCCACAGAGACCATGGAGTAGCCCAGTTCACATAGAGCAGGCCCCAAAAGAGGATTAGATCTACAAGAGTAGAAGTCACCAGAAGCAAAGCTAACTGGATTTCAAGAATGAGAGGGTATGGAAACCACCATTGGGACTAGGCACTGTGAATCTTTGTACGGTGAAATGCTAGCCGATCTGCAATGCATGGTGGGGAGGCAGGCGATCAATGATGCAGAAGCTGAGGAGGGGAAGTTCTAGTGGGTTGGGAATATGGGTTATGTATTAGGTATGGTATTCCTTTGGGGCTTCGGGTCATGTATTTCAGGTCTTGTTAGGCCTCGTGCCTTGGGCCTACGGGTCATGTACGGGTTCCCCTTCAACCCATAAAAGAGGGAATATCCATAAAAAAATAAAAAAATAATGCCTTCAGGACATTCAGGCAAGAATTTGAAAAGAAAACTCATGACACATGAAGTTGAAATGAATGAAATAGTTTATGATCATTAGTTATCCAAGAATAATGATAATAACCTTTGGTTTTTACTTTGATTGTCGAATAAGAGGTAAAGAAAAAATATTATGACTCTTGTATTGATGAATCTTGTATTATAGATTCTAGTGAAAGATTTAGAAAAATTCCTTGAAAATTCAATTAGTTGTATAAAAGTAGAAAATTATTCCTTATGAAGAAACATTGATATTTTGAGGAAGTTAGATAATATGATTGCAAGAAACATAGACATATTTGGATTCAATATCCACCACTCAAATTTAAAAATAAATACAAAAATTTAATATTATAATAATTAATGTAATAAATCTATAAATTTTACATGCATTACTTCTAAGGATTCTAGTGTCTAAACCCAGTCTATCTACAAATTCAAGCATTCGAATCAAAAATAATATATGTTTTTTAAACCTTAGTCTAAAGAGGAAATTTTTTTGAATATGAGACCTTTTCATTTGATTATCTTAATATCTATTTTTCTATTATTAAATAATAAATTTATACTCTAAATAAAATTAATAATTCTATAAATAAATATTATGAATCTATTATTTCTAAAATGGATACATTTTATAATGATAATTTCTAATTAAATTAAAAAATTCATAAAAATGAAACTATAAATGTTGTGCAAGACAATATAATGAATAAATTATTAGCTAAAGTTGATTCATTGAAATTCACTTCTAGTATGTATTCTAATTATAACACCAATATTAAATAATCCTTGGCAATTTCAATGTATATAAAGGTAAACATGGATTATAAAAAATTTATAAAACTCAATTCTTTATAGGAATTATTTTTTTCATCATTCAAATATCATGGGAATATCTACTGTTAATTTTTTCACTGTGTTATTTTTTGGATAATATCCAATTGGTTGTATCTTTAAAGAACCAAAAAATTTTGTTATTTATTATGTATAAATTTCTAAATATTTATTTAAATTTATGGATGGTATTATTATTCAAATTTGGATGATTGTTTACCCAATGCTCTTATCTTTGTGACTTTTGAACCCCAAAATCATATGGGACGAAGAAAACATTTCTGTTAAATATTATATATAAAGAAGCCATAATAAAAAAAAGAAAAACATCATTTTGGATTCTAAATATATAGAGGATTCCAAAATTTATATCATTTATTAATTTAAAAATGTCATGCAGATAATTTTAAAGGGAGGATCATTCATGTATTTTGAGATGATGATCTGTGAACTCTTATCCTCTATCATTTTAACAAAAAAAATCACAAAAAATATGCTTATAACTTTACATAGAATATTTCATCGAAAAATATCCTAGTTATAATATTTTTTGAATGTGTTGTAACTTTTTTTATATAGGGGATGATTTTATATTCATTTTATTCTTTTCACCTACCTTTATTATCCTATTTTATTATTTCATGTGCTGGAATTATTACTTGAATTATTATATTTTCTTTTGGACAAATGTTATCATTTTTTTGAATTTTTGGTATACGTGACATTTTACTAAATGGTTTATCTATTCATTGAATATATTTTATTTAATTACCCTAATATCATTGATATTTTTAATTTTTTAAGGGGTAGACATATATATTACTTATCATATATCTAAATGCTTAATTTTATTTTAATGATATAATTTTTTGTATTATATAATTCATTGTAAATACTTTTATAAATTAACTAAATATTTTTAACATATTTTAGTGATCTTTAAAGATAATTGTTGTATTCAACAAGAGTAAACATGATGATTACTAACTATTTTACCTTTTTAATATATATTTTTAATTTAAGGGGACATTTATTATTGTCAATAATCATTATTTTTGTATGATAATGATGATTTACATTATGGTTGTTGTTTTTATGAGGTTTTCTTTAGTGTTGAACCATGCTAGTTATATTTATTTTTTATTTTTAATTTGAAGTGGGATACATTGTGTGATTTACATTATTGTTTAACAAAGGTTGAAAATGAATTCTCCTATCTTTGGTGATTTTATTATACTCTTTTTGGGGGATAATACGTTTCTTATATTCTTTTTAATTTATTGTTTAATTTATTTACTCTACACCATATTACCATTTTACTCCTTACAGAGGGGGGAGATTATGTTTAATGTGTTATACTTTTTTAATTATCAAAAAAGGGAAGAATGGTGTGTTACTTGTTTCCACATTATTTATGTTTTGATAATTACCCTATATCTTTATTTATCTATTATTTTTCATTTAGTATCCTTATAATTCATGTTATATTATTTTTTCAGTCCCTAATTATTTATTATTTTTTATTCATTATTCATTAATTATTTATTATGTGTCATTATTATTCATGGTTTTGTATTTTTTATATTCCCACAATTTTTTTGAAGATCATTCTATGTTTATAATATTATCCATGGAGAAATTATTTTACATATTGACAGTGTTGATATTTTCACAATGTACAATTTAATATATACTGGAAAAATCCTTGTTTATGATGATTTAAAAATTCCACCTATGTCTAAAATATTATGTATCATATAGAGAAGGTTATATATTTCTTATATATGAATAAATTCATATATTTTGAAAATTGAATAAAATTTATGTATTTAGTGGTGTGATAAAATATTTTACATACTAAATTTTTTCCAAGGAATTATATTGAATTTGTAATGTTCACAATGTGGAAATAATACATCTTGGAATAAAGGATCATAAACATATTTTTTATTTGAATAAAAATAATAGATAACGAACGATGATAGGAAAATATATTATTCACATGAAATAATTTTTCTTTCAATGAATACATGTTGGTAAAAATATCATATGCATACTGAATATAGCTTTCACGTTTTATTAAATTTGGATTTTAGGATGACTATAAAATGATACACATCATAGAGAAGGAAATAAAACCTTATATCAGTGTATATGAGTTATAGAGACCCATAATATTTTACACATATATGTTATATCTTAATATATAAATATTTAATATGTTTTACAATACAGTTGATGATCATAAATTTTTAGTGTCTTTGGAGACCAAATTCACTCTCTTGTAATTTCATGAATGATATTTAAAATTTTCCAAAATTATCATCACATATATTACTCTAGATAGACATTCCCTATATAAAACCATTCTTCATATCTTGGAGAAAGTAAAAAAATAATGGGTGATTGTAGATAGTCGGTATGTGTAAAAAATTGATACATTAATTATCACTTAATAATTACATGAGCATAAGGGTGTGAGAAAAATATTTTAAAATTATACCCTCCATATCATAGTTAATAACTCTAATCATTAAATAATGCATAGATGTTCCTAGGATATGTGTCATAATCGAATCGATGAACATGAGTAATGGTAGCCTGAAATTATCATAACACCTATGTTAATGGGATATATACAATCATATAAAATAATTTATTCATCAATTATCTCTTCTAAAAATATAATAGTGGATTTGGTGCATGCCTCATTCCATAATATCATTTTTAATTGTTTACTCCCATGACTTTCATAGTGGATAGAGTTCCTTATTAAATTTGGTTTACTCACCATTCCAGTCCTTATCATCACATGAGATATCCATATTTTCCCAATATATTCAAGGGACATGTAATTCTATGTCCATTTTTTACATAATTATAATCCATCAATTTCAGTACCAAAAGATCCTAAATCATTCATCACATATCATAAACCATGGAAGAGAACTAGGATTCATTAAAATTTGAGCATTTCATCATATCTTAAGCCATGGAAAATATATAGGTTTCATAAACATATCATCATCATAAATGTAATATATCAAGAGAATGAACTAGGATGGTATCATTTTATTATATCCCCAATAAAACATAAGAAACATAAAAGTATTATATCATAAAAGAAAATCTTATTTCAAAGATATATGACATATTTCTTTAGGAAATATAGCTTTCTTTTTTAAATCCCTTATTTTAAATAAATAAATATAAAAAATAATACGGGAAAACTTTTATTGAAATTATCCAGGGAAACAAGTAAAGGAACATTAAAATCATTGAACATTTCTGATGTCATAATGTTTTGTTCATTTAGTGTAGGTTACAACACTAATTTTTTATTACACTTTAAGTAAGAAGTCAAAAGTTACTCCTTCATAAAATAATAAGAATAATTATTTTAAACCATTTTAAAACAAATATAAAATGTAAAACCCCAATATTTAGGTACATTACCGTTTTTATAAATTTTGATCTTATATAGTGCTTGGGATTAGTTTCGGGATGCTCTGTATAGGTTTTTACAATTTTGTATTGTCTTTTGAGGTGCACGATCTAATCATGGTTAGTAGAAACCATGAACCAACTCTATAAAAATTTGAAAGTAATAATGGAAAACACTAGGATAGTGTATGTATGAAATAAGAGTTTCTTAAACCATTAGATTTCTCAAGAGAAACCATACATATATGAATTGAGAGAAAAGACCGGTAGGTGCATGTTTGGTCAAATCATGTGAGCCAAACATGATAAGTGTTTTCCTTACTACAATATTAACAAATAATTAGTGCATAGTTTTCCAAACAATGTGTTTCAACCTTATGAATATTTGTTTTGAATTCATTATAATTCACATTGTCATCATACAGTTTGATAAAATACGTTTCCTAACCTCATGACATGGAATAAATAATTTCAAAATTTAGTTTTAAACAAGGATAATGACACAATAACCCTTATTTTTTTCTATTCATCCAAGATCTAAAATTGATTCTCTTAAAAAGTATCCCATGGAAATTACCTTCCATCAAGAGGAATATTTTGGAAAATGAATTTTTGTTAGAGATCCAAATTCATTAGTAAGTCATTGTTTCTCTTTTATCTCTCACTCTTTAGATCCTCTTATTTACCACACTAGAATTGTTATATATTTTACACCATGGATTGATATGTGTTATTTATATTGTATCATTAGGAGATCTTGTGGGATCTAGTGAAGGGATAAATATTCAAAGATTAATTATTATATTTTAGTTTCGTTCTCAGTTTCAATCATTTGTTCATTTGTAGGTGGAATCTCTATCATCAACACTAGATATTAAACATTAAGTATTAGTTTCATTAAATTTTTTACATGTATTAATTGACAAAAAAAATTGATTGTTGAAGGAAATAAAATTTCATTTATTCTTTAAAAATAGGGATGCTGAATGGATTTTAGACAACCACATTGCTTATATTTTTAAGGATATTTTTTTAAAATTTATGAAATAATATTATTAAAAGAAATTTGTTTCATAAAAAAAATTCTATGAAAGAGTTTTTTTGAATGAAATTTTTTGGAATAGAATTTGTAACTATTATTTTATCAAGTGTCTATTGTGGGATGGTGTGTTTTTGTGAAGTGGAACAGTCAAATTAGGGGATGGATCCTAGTCAAGATTAACCACCATCAATGTAAAACATGAGTTTTGAGTGTGTGTTTGTGTGTGGACATGGAAATGATTTTGATAAATGATAATGGATGGGAATTATGTTGGATTATGGTTTATGTCACATTGATTTCTTTTATGCCCTTTCATAAAGTATTTATCTATTTTTAAACATCATTATATAAAACATGACAACTTGTTATTTTCATAGTAGAGTGTGTCACAATGTTTTTGGGGAAGGACTATTATGTTTATACTTTCCCAATTATTGAGAATTGTGGGGTCTTTGATGAAATTATCTATGAGGACATTAGAAATAGAAATAAATATTATTTTTCTAGTGATGCATCTTGATACCATGTAGTCAATATGGTGGTGTGTCATGGAGATAGTACGAGCGTCACCTATGAATATGGAAGATGGGTTTCATTTTCACTTGTTGTGTGTTTTTAATTTATGTATATTGACAATAAATACCATTAAAAATCTAATATTGTTGGATATTTGGTTTTAATTTGGAGATTGAATTTATTTATACCCAAAAATTATGTATTTGGTTTTGATATTTATTCTGTGTAGTTAGGTTGGTTATTTCTTTATGCATAATCTTCACCCCCAAAATTCTCTTATTACCTTTCTATTTATTTTCATCTTTTAGGGTCATGAAGATGTCACTTAATGTCTGTATAACCATTATCTCTCTCTATGAAAAATGGATGAGGGTGAGATGATACATATGGTATTATTAGTTTTCATTCCCTATTTCATTTTTGGATGGTAGTAAGGAGATAAGAATTTCAAAACCTGAAATACATATATTACAAAAAAATAGATAACAACTTTTATTATAAACATCATGTTACTAGTGTAGTTGGGTAAATAAATTGTTTTAAGAGAAATATAGATGTGTTTTCATCTAATCATCATGGGATTATATGATGAGTGTCACATATCATGAATTAGTATTTAGACTTCTAAATAGTACTATATTTCTAATTTTGTATTTCATAATTTTTAAAATGGTTGATATGATTCCAATAGTGGGATTTTGAAAATATGTCTTTAAAATCTTGTTTCTTGTGGGGATTTGAAATATGTTAATCATTTAGTTTCAAGGGAGTTATGAGTTAGTGGTGTTTTGTTCTACTTATATGAAATGGCATCAGGTAAATGTCATATAAAACAACAAGAAAAGGCCATAGAAAATGAGGTTGCACTTGATCAATAGGTGAACTTACAATGTGTACAATTCATCATTCCGGATTTTCAATATGTTGACAGAGGGAATCCAAATGATGGTCTTATATTAGTGGATAAATAAATAAAGCATCAAAAAAATCCACCAAATTTTTGGGGGTATTCATAGAGTGATAAAGAGGAGGCATTCCTGAATAGAATACATTAGATATTTTATTTTCATGTTACACCAGAAGAGCTAAAGGTTAATCTAGTATTGTATGTTCTAGATGAGATTACACCCTATAGGTGGAATTTGGTAGTCCAAGATAATGTTAACCAACAAATTATATTGGAGTAATTTAATGAATTGTTTAAAAAATAATTCTACCCTTGAAAATTTAGGATTATGAGAAAATATATTTTATTTATCTTGTAAATGGAAAACCTCTTCATTAAAGAGTATTAAGGAATTCTTATGAACATGGTCTGATTTCCCCCAGATGTTTTTTATTTAGTATAGTTAAAGACACACATCTTTGAGTTTGGGTTAAACCAACAATTTTCTCTAAGACATCTATTCATTACATTAAGGACTATATAGAAATGTAAAAATTGGAGATAGTAGTTGAATGAAGTATTTATATAAATATAGATGAAGGTAGTATGTTTATCACTATGAAAACAATTCAGAAATCAAATTCTAAAAATAAACATAAGAGAGACACATACATCCAATGTGGTAGAGAATTACATAATCAAACCATCATATCAGTTAATGTTCCTCCATGACCCAACAATAATATGAGGTGTTTTTTGGGTGGTTCACTTGAGTATATCAAGAGATAGATTATTTCATAATTGAAACAATAGTTGAAATCTATGTAACTATTTTTTAGTGGTCTAATGTCTAGTGTTGGACATGAATCCAATGTATCTCAGACATCCAACACTTCAATGGGGAAATATCTTCATAACAACTCACATCCACATAATCGATTGAGACAAGGTGACTCTATGGTCACCGCGAATATTCATTATATGGTACCTCTATAATTAAATAATGGTCAAGTATGAGAGATTAAGAAATGGTATGGTGATCATTTGTTGATCAAAGATGACTAACCTAGTCCTTTGATGGTTCAAGATACTATTTATTGAATTTTACCATTAAAATAGCCTTGTTTGATATGGGTGTATCTCACTCCATTAATTCTCTTCATGTTGTCTATCATATCGATTGACATGATGAATTGATGGATTCTTTCTTGAATCATAATACTCTTCTAGGACAATAAGACTTTAGACCTATTCATTTCTTATGAACCATAATTGTTGATGGGGTTGAATAGGGTTTTTATTTCTCTCTTAATGAGATGAAAATCTATGACATGAATTTATGAATGGATTGGGTGTCATCTTTCAATTACCAGATTGACTTTTATACTCGATAGGTTAGTTTCACATCTTTTGAATGCATTTAGAACCTGTATAGGGGATATTGGGATGAAAATAAAAGCTTAAAATTAACTTTTATATCAGTGATTAGAAATATCTCTTTTCATTTCATAGGAAATACCATGGAATCTACAAATGAAATTTAACATAAAAAAATTTCCAACCATCATTGACCAATTTCTAGAAGCATTTAATAATTTTTTTTGGATTGACACCCAAAGGAGAAGTGGAATTTATTATTGATCTAATACTTGGGAAAGTTCCTATTTAAAATTCATCTTATATTATGGAACAAACAAAAAATAAAGAAATTAATGTACAATTATAAGATTTTTAATGAAAATTGTTTATTAAATTAATCGTTTATACATGTGTAGCACTAGTGATTTTTCTAATGATGTAGGATGGAATGCTTAGACTATGTTTGGATTGTCAAAAGATCAGCCATGTTTTCTGATAAAATATCAGTATCCTCCTACCTGAATTAATGACTTGTTTTATTATTTATGGTTTACCACATTGTTCTCAAAATTATGTTTACAATAAGGATGCCATCAACTATGGTTAGAATAGAGTTCAAAGTGAAAATAGATTTTTAGAGTCCCTATAGAAATTATCAGTATATGAGGATTCTATTTGGTCATCATAATTCACCAAAAGTTTTTATTAAATTTGATTAATCCTATCATTCATAGGTATATTGACTAAATTTTTGTGGTGTTCATAGATGATATTTGGGTGTATTCTTGGATAAATCATATTGTGGTCAATAGTTGGAAATAGTGTCGGGTATCTTATAGGAACATCGCCTTCATATACCAATCTAATAGTCTGATTTAATGATATAAGATTTAAATTTACTTGGTTGTATTGGATTTGGATGTGAAGTTTCTATGGATCATGAATATATATAAGTTTTTATTTATTAGAAACCATTGAAAATTGTTTTTGAGATATGTATATTTCTTAGCTTAGTAGAATATTATAAACACTTTTTGTATAATTTTCATGACCTGCCACAATGATTACTATTTTTATGAGAATCTAACATCCCTTAAAATAGAGTAATGAGTGATTAAAATCATTCCCTGAACTTATGTTTTATATTACATTAAAAAATATCTGTAAATTTCAAAAGTTATGGAAAAAATATGCAGTCTTTTGCGAGACATCAAAATCTAGGTAGGGATATGTTCTGATGAAGGATATTGATGTTATATCTTATGGATCATAACAGTTATGGGATCTTGAGAAAAACTACACAACCTTTTATTTGAAATTAGCTTTTGTGGTCCATGATTTGAATATATTACAACCTTATCTCTTTTGTGACAAATATAATGTTTTTATTGATCATAGGGTTTGGAAATATATTTTCTCACAAGCTTATATTAAAATAATATAATTAAGATGGATGAAATATCTCTAAATGTTTGACTTTAGGTTGATTTGAACAGCAGGAAAAGGGAATTTTTTAGCTGATTCAATGAGAATGAAGTTATATAATTAGATGGATAAAGATTCTTTAGATCATTTCTAGTTATTATTGGTCATAGATGATATGAATCCAGATTGTGTTGAACAAAGTCATGTTGTGGTTTTCATTCCAGTATCTTTTGACATTTAATTTATTTTATATGTAGGGTATGCTTATAAATATGATCAATATTGTATTCCCATGAGGGGGAAACTCAATTTTGGGTAATCAGTGAGGGATAAATACAAGATAAGTGACTTATACTATGTTTTAGTGGTCATATTTTTGTTCAAATGGTTTGATAGGAACAACTTCTCAATTACCAAATACAGTCTAAATACTTTTCTAATCCTTATATTCAATAAATAATACAATCTATTTAGATCACAATATTAGGGTTTTTCATAAGGATTAAAGTGTTTGAGTTTGTATCCATGTAATTCACTTATTAGTAGGTCAAGTCAGAGCACCAATGGCCAACTGGTACATTATATTTCTACCTATTCCCTTATAGAAATGTCACTAGATTGATATGGATTTTTCACAGGTACACAAAAAAATGGTTTTCATAAATAATTCTATAACATTGATCATGTATCATCTTATACAAATAGATCACATAATCATAATTCATGAAACCAATATGGTGGAAGACTTGTAAAAAATCTATATCGAGAAGTTTTAAAGTTTCACATTGTGGAAATCTTGATAGGGTATAATCATAACCCTAGTTTTAAATATCATTTTTATAATTCCTTATATAGATACCTCATTATATAGTTTAACTTTAGAATATATTATCATTCCCTAATAGATAGAGAATCATAATGATCAATTGAAACATTAGATGAAATTATTTGATATTTAATGATGTATTTTACTGGATTATGGGAGGAGCATGTACCTTTTTTGTAATTTAAATATACTAATAGTTATTAGGACTTGATACATATGGATTATTTTGAGGAATTTTATGTATTTATTTATCTTTCGACACATTGTTGGGTGGAATATGGTGATATTTCACTTATCAGACCTAGAATTCTACATGAGACCACAAAGAAGATTCATATGGTTAGAAAGAGAATAATGATTTCTCTGAGAATACATTAATCATATTCATATCATCATTTATGGCTGTTATCATATGAGGTTAATGGTAGGGTTTTCATGAAAATATCTCCTAGACTGGGGAAACATTTTTTTTAATGAAGGATAGTTATCAAGATAGTACATAATCAATTTTAATATACTTGAATGAGTTAGTGAAATGGAATATCGATTGTGATTACCAATAAGGTCTAGTTCCATGAATAATATGTCTTGTGAATTTTAATTGACGAAATATCAGCCTATTCTTGACCATGTCACTTAGTGAAAACATTTTTTTCTTAAAACAGATGCAATGCTGATTCATGTTGTGATAAAAAATGTGGATAGGAAAGAGAAGATCATAGAGGGTAAAAGCATCAGTTTGGTATGAGTTTTATGATAGATTGATCATATTCAGTAAGCGATGTGGGAATGTGAAAAGAAAAATCTAGAGTATTGTTCCAACATCTTCTATGACTACATTAGACTCATTCATTTAGTAGAGGGAATGACCCATGGGGGGGGGGGTAATGTAGCATTCTGTTTTCCAAAATTTATTATTATTTTTATATATTTTGAGAATATATAATGCTTGGGTGTTGTTTATAGTGGATCGGTATGTTATTGGAACATTTTATAATAAAATTGAGGTGAACTTAATATGAATGGTTGTTATAAACTATGAACCATATCTTGGAAACCATGAATGTTGGGATTGGAGTCATTGGGTAGGCACACAATTAGTTCATGGTTTGCCTAAACCATAAACTATGAATTTTCTTATAGAGGCAAAATCATGGTTTTTCTAACCAATAGTTCCAAACGTGTGGGGGTTCTTTTAGATAATAGCACAAAAAAAGTGGTGCATCATTTTCCAAACCATGTAGCTCAATCATGAGACTATTTTTTTGGAGGCGGTATATTCCACATGGTTGTTACACCGTTTAGAAAATTGTTTATCTACATTTAAAGAAATGAATATTAGTTTTAATCCAAGATTAAGACACAAAACCCGAAATTTTCTTTATTATTATGAGGCACATACACCTATTACATTATTGGATCCCTAAGAAACTTCCATTGATATGGAGGCATCATTTTGTATGCCAATGTGTTTTAGATATCCGAATTCATCAGTAACTCTTCATTTAATCTCTCTCTCTATATATATTTTATATCACTATTTTCATTTATATTGATAGATATAGTCCTCCATTTATAGATCTATATTACTTTCTGTTTATCTTAGGGAGGTCTTTTTGGATCTTTGGAAGAAAATAATATCTAAGTTCAGATCTAGATGTTTTAGTGTCATTATCCATTTCTATTATTCATTGAGTGTTATATGGCTTCTATTTCATCACAGCTTGATTTATAAATTAATTTCTTGATTTTTTATAAATTTACTACTTGGATTCATTTTGAAAATAATTCGTTTTTCTTCAAGGAAATCACTTTATATATATTCTATAAAAATAATTATGTTTCATGGATTTTAAAAAAAATATCATAATTTTAAATGGATGGATTTAAAATTATGAAATGGTTTTCATGTAAAAAAGTTGATTAATGAAATGTTTTCTACAAAGGATTTTTTTATATAAAATTTTTTGGCATGAAATGTTCCCAAATTGGGTTTCTTGGTGTGGAATGTAGAAGATAGTGTTTTCAGGTAAAACCACCATCAAACAGGGGATGGAACATGGTCATGAAGCACCACCATGAATGTGAAAACCCATATTTGAGTGTTTCTGTGTGGTATTATGTGTGTGTGTGAAATGAAAATATAATATCAAATGTTAAAGGAATGAGTTTTTGTTGTATTATGGTTAATATCACATCAATTTAAATCATGGAATTCCATAAACTATTTATATATTTTTAACCAATTTCTATAAAAAAGGATTACTAGTTATCGTAATTGTGGTGGCTGTTGGGAAGTATTTTCTAAATTCATACTATGTTTATAATGACCTCCATCTTGGGCATAATTTTTTATGATGTTGTTTATCAAGTCATATGGAATTGAAAACTATTATTTTTCTAGTGTTTCAGGTTGATACAATGGTGTCACTTGTATAGTGGTATCTTGGTGTTATTATGAGTGTTTTTTTATGATGCCACTTGGGTATCATTGGGTTTTGTTTTTTAGTCCATTTTGGATGTTTACTTTCTCTGTAGTTATAACTCAGATAATCTTGCCTATTTGGTTTTACTTATTAAATTTTATTTCATTATAAGCTTACATCATTTTGATATTTTTTATGTTAATTATTTATTTTTAGGTTTTCTACATATTTAAATAGATAATCCCTTAACAATATCTTTTTCCCTTAACAAATATTTTATGTATTTGGTGTCCTAGTGATTTTACATAAGGTTTGTAGCACCTCCATCTCTACCCAAGAAAATGGGTGAGGGGTGGGATATATCATGAACTAGCAGGAGTACCTGGGTAACCCGATGACAGAGCTAGAAATGATATGAACCGAAGGGCATTACCTATCCCCATGGTTTGGTGACTAGAACTTGACATGAAACATCATGAAAATGGGTATGATTTTTTCCACAAAAATTGTGGAATATATATAAAAATGATTGTTCATTCAAAATAATCTCTATTTGGATAGGTGTACCAGAAGTTAAACAGGTAAAAGAACCAAATTACAAAAGTAAATTACCGGAAAACATAAAGGGAAAACAACTCATGCCCTAAAAGACACAACTCTACAAGTCCATGGATCAACAACTAGAACCACTTCCAAGTGGTTCGTTATCCCTACTGATACTTGGAAGGGGATAATCTATAAACACATGAAGGAACAAGTTGTGTGTGAGAAAAATCCAAGTAAGTTCTCACCAAGGATACCATATCAAAATTCCAATATCAAATTAACTAAATAAACTGCATATAAATTTTAAATAAATATATTTTTCAATTTAAAAACAAATTAAAACAAATAATTTTTAATTAAAATGATGGAAGTGCGTTTCATATAATGGAAATAATTTTAAGAAAATTAAAATTTACACAAATGTATTAAATAAATACTTGTATACAAAATATTTTATATAAATTATAAGGCATGTAAATTTGATTAAAATAATGGACTACCTTTATATCTCTTATATAAACAAGTGAGAAACATCATTATCTACCAAGAGGTACGATAGTTCCAGGTTATGGGATCCTTACACACTCATGTGATAAAATGAAATATGTAAACACGTCCCTCGATAATAGAAATAGAGGACCCATCTATGTCCCAATGGGGAATTAATATGTGCTAAACAATATTTTTTTAGTGTTGTAAAGGGTCAATAAAAGTCTAGCGAAATTACAACATACCAGTTTTTCTTAATAATTCACTAACAACCTAGCCTTGTGTGTGATCTAGTAAAACTCAATAATGGTATATTTATTTTATGCAACCTTAAAATACAATTATATCCCATTCCACCATTTTAAAATTCTTATTTACATTTAAAAAACAAAATGGATTTTTAATCAAAACCATGCATTTTTCTTAGATAAAACCCTAAGGTTTCTGTCAAAACCATTTTTAATCCATTTTTCACAAATGCAATTTTTAAACAAATTCAAAATTAAATTTCACAATCCACTTTCACAGTTTAATTCAATAATTTAATTTCATCAATCTCCATCAATTTCAAAAACACTCCCAATTCAATGGAATTTGTGTTTTTCGCAATTTTTCCATCAAATCTATACCAAAATTTAAATTAAAAAATTTAAATTTCACAAATTTACATAAATGCACCCTAATTATATAGAACTGTGAATTTAATAATTTCATACAAAAACCCATTTTTAAAATTCCATTTTTGTGGATTTTTTTATATAAAAAATAGTTAAAATCCTATCCATAAAAATAATTAAATTTCAGTTAATTAAAAAAATTTAATTTAAATAGGGAAATTTAGTGTTAGCATAATTTGGGAAAGGAACCACCTACCTCACAATTAACGGATCAAGAAACCCCAAACCTCAATCAACATTTGTCATAGAAAAACGGAAATCATAAAAATATGGAAAACAAGGGAAAACATAGTTTTAAGATCCCAAAATAGAGGGTATTGCATCCACAATGAATCATGGGGATCCATGACACTCTAGGAAGAAGAATAGAGATGGTGGGAGAAAGAGATCAAGGTGAGGAAATTAACTGAGATGTTATCGAACGATGTTCCTTTAGCTTTAGATCGCTTCTGGGGGATATGAGGGGCCCAGAAATGATCTTGGGTGGTTTTGAGGAAGAAGAACTTGAATGGATTTATGATAGGTCTGACTAGTAACTAAAATAGGAATCTTAGGATTTTTAATATATATTTTAGGATTAATGAAATGTTTTTCACAGTTAGCTGGTAAAAGTCACTTGATTTGACAAGCCATATCAACTAACCATGAACCTATTTTAAATGGGGCACATAGTTTCTCCAATGAGGGTTCCTGGTTTGACTAACTATAGGCCAATGGGGACGAACCCCCTGCCTGCGTTTGCAAGGTTTGGATTCAATGAAAACACTTTTGGGAAAACCATTCACCAATAGTGACTTAGGCTAGAATTTTCAAAACCATTAAATTTTTAACCTAAAATAACCTCAAATAACACCCATACAAATATTGGTAATAATAGAGGGATTAGAAATAACTGAAAATAATAAAATTATGTTACAAACTCTCCACCATTGAAAAATTGTATCCCTATAAATCTTACTCAAAAGTTTTTGTTCCAGAAAGATGATGCCACTTCTCTCTCATCAATACCTCCACTACCACAAAACTGGGTTTAAACTGCACTACCCTTTATCTGTTCTTTTTTTAATAGTGCTAATAAATGGGGGTCTTTATCAGCACTTTTTTCCTAGCAATGATAAAGTTTATATTTCAAAAAGAGTCATGAAAAATAATATGTTGTTGTATAAGTATACTTATATTGATATAAATTTAATATATACATTTTAAATATGTTTAGATAAGTATAAATAGACTATGACATTTAATATATAAGAAATTTAGTTAAACTGCCTTTATAATGTTTTAAAAAATATTATTAATTAATAATTTGCTAATTATCATCGACTAATAATCATTTACTAACAATTTGAAAACACGAAATTTCAAAAATAATAATAAAATATGTAAACTAAGTTGAAAATATAACTCAAAATTTATACAACCATAAATTTTGATCCATGGGTTTATTTGAGCTCTACAGCATATCAAAATGAAGCTTTAGACGAGCTCTATGAGCCAGTTATTGAAGGAACCTTTTGTCACATTTTTTGTGTCCCAAAAAGGCCTACAAGTCCTCCAAAAAGATTTTTAGTTGGGATACCCTGATTGTTTAAAATTCAAATAGGTATAACTTCTGATCCAGATGTCCTCTAGGCTTGTACCACATATCATATCGAATATTGTTAAATTTTATTTGATTGGACTTGTTGTGGAGTTGAAATGGACTTCTAGATTAAAAGTTATGGTCATTTTAACATTACATAGCTTTTCAAATACACATATATATGCATTAATAATAAAGATGTGTGTGGGTGTGTGTCTATTCATGCCTTTGTGTTTGTATTGTATATATTTATGTATGTATTTATTTATAAACACATATAAAAAACATATTTTATAAATGTATTTAAATCAAATCTTATAAATATATATTAATATACAAATAAATATACAAATAAAAAATTATAAATAAAAATATATATATAAATATATATATATATATAAAAATAAATATACATATACTAATAAATATACAAATATATTAACATATATATATTAATATATTAATAAATATATATGTATTAATATATGAATAAATATAACTATATATATATAGATAATCATTAAATAGGGAAAAAACTAAATATATTAGTGGTAAATGTGCAGGCGCGCAAGGGGGGAGGTCTCGGGTTCAAGTTTGGATGGAAGCAGGGGTGCGTAGGTATGTGGGGGATGCGCATGCAAGTGCGGTGCATGGAGAGTGGGAGGGGGTTCACCTAGAACTGATAAAAGGGGGTCAAGCACTGTTAAAATCTCCCCCAAGCATTGTATTTTAATTTTAACTTTTTTTTACTTTTATCAGTGCTAAAAAACGTGCTGATAAAAGTTACCTTTTATCCGCACCTTTTTAGCACTGATAAATTGGCCTTTATCAGCACTTTTCTGAGCACAGATAAAAGGTACCCCCCCCCCCCACATCTTCTCCTCAATTAACAGTGCTTTTCTATTGCTGTTAATGCCCTTTTCTAGCATTTATAAAGTACATATTGGCGGTAATGCTCCTTCTACCACGTCTCATTATTATTAGACCTGTTATGCCATAGAACTAAGACCAAAGGTATCATCCTCCCATGATGTACTATTCATTCAAAATCTACTATCCGAAATGGACTTCTAGTCATAGTTAAATCAGGTTCAACCTTAACATCACTCAAGCTAAAAAAGTGAGAAGGATCAGATATATACTTTTATAGCTAAGCTACATGGAACATGTTATGTATCGATGTTAGTGTAGTGGTAGTAGTAAGTGCTAAGAAACATTACCCACATAATCTAAAAAATCAAAAGGCCCCACAAAATGGGGGGAAAGTTTCCCATGCCTCCCATGTTATCGATGACCCAATCAGGGTGAAACATTTAAGAACACATGGTCATCAACTAAGAATTCTGATGGTCGGTGATAATGATCAGCAAAAGATTTATACTGACTCTGTGGCATCAACATTATATAATGAATCATCTTAATCATTTTTATCTTCGCTCGGACCATCCTTGGTGAAACAAAGGAACTTTCACCAATATCTGACCAACATAAATAGATATTTTCAAGGTTGTCCAAACAAGGCATCAAAAGGAGCCATTCTGGTCACATTCCGGTCACATAGTGCTAACTACTGTTATAGTAAAACTAAAACAGAAAAAAATAACATAACAAGACCCGCCAAAGCTGAGAACATAATCATGGAACATATCTTAAAGAATATATATTGCTCTTTCCGTCTAGACATCCAACTGTTGATGGTATTTCATGCTCAAACAGACCTGAGTTCCTAGTGTCTCCCGAAGGCCTCTACAAAAATGATAAGTAAACAGAGCATCCCTATCATGGACTATATCAGATATAACTCCATGAAAATTAACAATATATTCCATATAGAGATTTACCAACTCCTAAACACTGGTTTTATCACGAATGAGGATAATGTGAGATAATTTAGTCTGTTCATCGATCACAAACCATATCACATTATTCTTTATATGGGTATATATAAACCCAACCAAAAATTCCATTGAGATCTCATACCACTTCCAAGTTGGCATGATAAGTGGCTCAAGAAAAGTCGAAGGTTTCTCGTTCTCTGACTTATCATTTCGGCATGTATAGAAATGAGAACAAATTTAGAAACTTCTTATTTCATACATGGATACTAGAATTAATGTCACGAGTCATAGAACATCTTTATTTTTTCTAACTGTACTACCAACCAGGAATTATGGAAATCCCTCATAACATATTTCATTACCACCAATGGTACAACAAAGCAATTACAATATCATAGAAATCCCACTTTGGAAAATGACCACTCAATACCATTCTCCAAACCATAAAGTGATTACCTAGTGATATGGAAACACCTAATCAAGCTAATGTTCCTAAAGAATCAATTTGAGAATAGAGGACGTCAATTGAAAACTAGCCCAAGAAACCTTAACACATATTTCTTATACTTCTATATGAAAGTGTTCAAAGAGATCCATCATGCTTAAATATTATAAATATTCATTCATAAATTGTGTCAGAATTTTCCTGATCAAAGATTTTTCAATGACATTCCCCTTCTCCAGTGCATAAGAAATTTCAAAGATGAAATATTATTTCTATTACACCCAAAACTTCTTGCAGAGATTCAAATATTTTAAAGTGATGATATAACTCAATAACTTTTGGACTGAAAACATTGTAAACCTCTCTCCAAAAATATAGTTCCACCAACTCTATATTTTGTGCATCATATTATTAAGTTCAAGGTAATTGGTTGGGAAATGTTTCTAGTGTGGCCTAAGATGATGAGATCCATAAGAGAAAACATGATCACCATACATAAGACCGAAGTTCAAACATCAACCCAATGTATCACAGAACCATGCCAGGCCTCTGGAAGACTCAACGCTGGTGAAATAGTCAAAATACATTTCATCTCAACAAAATAATTTTTATATTTTTCATTCCAAGAATTCATTACTCCCATCTGAGTACGAGAAGTCACCAGAGAATCCAAATTTGATAATTCCTTAATGAACTAGTGACAATACCTAGACAGAATCGAGTAGCTATGAATATTGAATACATTCCACAGTTTTTACCATGTCATAATATCATTCACCTTATTAGGATAAAAAAATATCCCATGTTCCGACATTACATGATCCATGAATTTTACTTCATGAATACATAAATTAGATTTCGAAAACCTTGCCTAAATTCGGTGATTTCTAAAAAATATAAAAACTATTCTTAAATGATGCACATGTAACTCCTCATAATTAGAGTAAATGATGATTTAATTCAATAATAGTACCATTAAAGTACCTTGATACTCATGGAAAATCTATTTCATTAAATACATAACGATTTTAAGAGCATTGGTTAGAACAAAGGGAATGACAAGGTACTCATATTGTCCATACCTTCTCCAAAGGCCATTTTATGAGTATCAGATTATTTTATCATCATCTGATGGTAACTACATATAAGGTCCATATTTGGGAACCACTATTCACTTTACAACTGATTAAACATATCATCAATCCATGGAAAAATTTTTGTTCTTTACAGTGACTCTATTGATTTTTCAGTAATCAACATAGAGGAAGAGTGAACAATAATCTTTTTTAGCAAAGAGAATTTATTCCACATAAGGTGACATGATTTATCATATGAATCCTTTATTTACAAGATTATCCATTGGAGTCATTATGTCCTTTATTTCAGCGGGTGATATGAGGTAATAAGGTATAGAAAGTAGTTGAGTATCATACATTAAGTTGATAGAGAACTCAACCACCCTTACCAGTGGAAGACTAGAAAATCCAGAAAGAAACACGTTGGGAAACATAACTACCACTAGAGGGATATCACTACTAAAATATTCCAACCCTAGATCAAAATCAAACACATATATTACTTAACCCAACTATGCATAAGAGGTCCAGCTCTACTTGACCCTAGGTCCCATTCTACATGAAAGATATGTGATAAGTGTATTTTAGGCATACATTTTAGAATATTTTAATATATTATTTTATGTATTTACCTGAATATTCTTACCAATTTTCAAGTGAATTGACTAGTTTTATGTTTTATGGAAAGAAAAAATGAATACTTTAAAATGGAATTAAAAGGGGTGAATTCTAGAGAAAAAATACACTTTTCACTATGAGCGAAGAGAAACGGAAGGAAAATGAATTTTATAGGAATAATGAAGATGTAAATTCCGAAAAATAATGATTACATGATGTTTAATGAAATTACACATCATGAATCATTAAGATGAAATTTACAAATAGAACATGTCCTGACAAGATTAAATGCTTTTAAAAGAATATACACATTGTGAGTCCTACTTACACATCATGAAAGGAGTCAAATTTCAAAATATACAAATGATATTTGCTCGAGATTCACAGAAATTCAAAATTCTTTGAAGATATCTCGATAAAGATTACACGATGTGTAAACATATTACTTGTCATCAAAATTATTAGGAAGATACCATCTAAATACTATAAAAAGCGAGTTCGGTCGCACCTTTGGAGTTCATTCTGTATAGAGCACCACCGACGGATGCCTGATGGATGAAGGCAAACCTACTATAGAGCCTTACTTCACTCCACTTTCTATAGGATTTTTATTTATTATTTTTCTACACCCACTAATTATTAACATGATTGGGTGATTTATTTGTTACATAATGTTCATGATGAATGTGGATTGAATGTATGTGGTATTTTCTATTTCGATGAAATTTTTTGTTTGGATTTAAATTTTTTTATTCAATTCTATCCCCCCTAATTATTTCGTACATGGCCATTGTGAACGTGGTTAGGGACTAGAATTAATTTCTTTATTTATTTGAGTATGACTATTTACTAGATTGATTGAATACATCTTCTTAATATGTGATCTAGGGTTCGTACTTACACCATGATCATTGTGTTTGTTTCTTCTCTATGTTAAAATAAAGGTTCAAGTAACCCATTCATTGCAATCCAAAGTAACTATTCATGAGAAAAGGATAGGATAAGATGGAGAGAATTTATCATGACTAATGGACTTTATAGGACCCAATATTGATGACTTCATAATTTTCATTTGATTATATCATACCTTATCATACCATGAACCTAGATTTATTGATTCCAAACACCACTTTTATATTTCTTTCTCCCAATTTCTTCACCAAATCACATGCATGATAGTGAAGATTTTATTTCAGGAAATCAAAATTAGTTTAGGTTTACATTGTATAATTAACATTTCCTCCAATCCAATCTATTTGGGCTTGAACTTGGACTTGTAAATTCTATACTACCTTATAGTTCATCTCTTTTTTTATTCGGGTTTTAAATTTCAAAATTTGGTAAATCGGTGGGAATTAACGATTCACATAGGGATATAAACATGGACCACACCATCGGGTGTAGTAAGAAAGACCCATTGAATATAAAAAACAATATTGAATTTAATGGAAATGTGACAATCCATCCTAAATAATATGTCAAGTGGTTTCATGTCAAGAACCAAGAAACTCCAAGAAAGCACAACATCACACAGAGAGAAAACACAAACCAATCTATAGAGACCCTTCTCTCTCATTATATGAAGGTGTGTAGTAATATCCATGAAATAAGATAAAATATAAATATGAATATGTAGAAGATTAATAATAATTGTTATAATAAATTAATGATATGCCCCACTATAAAATAGAGCAGTCACTAATGAAGAAGATATAGTGACGGTACCTCTCACGGTTGTTGGACTCGTATCCGCCTCTTATAGACAATATTAAAATACATTATGAAGTTTAATTTTATATTCCTATGGTTATAAACCTTTTATATTTGAATCATATAATTTCCTTGTTGTTTTAGGTGGAGTTGTTTATCCATTTACACTACGCAGAGTGAAATAAGCATGGAAGTATTTTTGTAAGTGGAATGAGAATCTATAAGAACCACATACCTAATGATCCCCATTACAAACCCTCTTAGAATTAATAGGGCTTCCATAATGTTGGTAAATTAATGTGCCTCTTCCAGGTACTTCAAAAGGTCTAGAGTGTCCCTGCTGTTGAGAACCATCGTGATAATCATAACGCTTCTGCTTTTCCTTGAAGGATATGTTGAAACCACTATGAGAGAATAAAACTCCAAACATCACAAATATGGCAGCCATGTCAATTTCAACCATCATCACTATTTCTGGAACAACTACAAAAGAATGAATATTTAGCAAAAAACACCATATCGGATATCATATCGACGTTCCAAATCAAACACATGGTCATTCATCACCCCATTTGATACTATGTCAAGAGATAGATTCTTGAGCTCAGAAAAAATGTTTTCCATAATTATTCATTTTTATATTAGCCTTATCAATTTTGGAAAACATTAAAGACTTGACCAAAAACATCGAATATGGATAGAACTAGTTAGTGAAAATAACATTGATATCTTTCAACTCAAATCCCTCATGATTCTTCACTTCCACCATAGTGTCCCACCATTTACTCTCAGCCCTAACAGCATTATGATGGTAGACTTATTCTTTATTTCATCAATTTTCTCAAATAATCAAAACGAATGTTCCATAATACTATACCATTCCTCATCATCACATGGATTATTTGAGTCTTTGAATACTTCTGGCTTCTAGTGATGGAATTATTTTGAAGGTACCAGGAGAACATCTATTTAAGGTTCCATAGCCAGATCCTGGATGGGAACTGGTAGTGGTGCATGTCCCAGAGCATGGATAGTTTTCACAATCACCTCAACTAGTAGTCTCTCGCCTAGGATTCCATAAAAATATACCAATATCATATTAACCAATTAAAGTGATTTCAATTTTCATATAAACATGTTTTCAATTTTAAAGGAATAGTTGAACAAATCATGATTTACTATTAAAATGATAGAAATGCATTTCATTATATAGAAATAATTTTATTCTAATGGTGATTTACACAAATTTATTAAATAAATTTTTTTTATATAAATAGTTTATATAAATCCAAAGGAATGTAAAATAGATTTTAAAAATTGAATTCCTCTATATATCATATATAAACAACTGAGAAAAATGGTCATATTCAAAGAGGTATGATAGTTACATGTTATGAGATCCCCACACAGTCATTTGATAAACCACAATGTTTAGACATGTCCCTCAGAAATGGAACAAGAGGACTTATATAGCTCCCTAAGGGGAAGTAAGATGTTCTAAACAGTATTTTGATAGTGTTGTAAATAGTCAATCCATTGCATGAGAAATTATAACCTATCTTGTTTGTACCAATAACTCACTAACTACCTAGTCTTTCAGGTTATCTAGAACAATTAAATGATTGGAACATTATTTTATGAAACATTAAAATACAATCAAATCCTATTCCCCTATTTGAAAGTTCTAATTTCTATTTAAATATCAAAACAAGTTTTTAAAAAACAATCATTTTTCCAAGATTAAACGCAAAGTGTTATATCAAAACCATTTTTAATTCAATTTCACAAAAAATTAGTATTTTATACCAATTTAAAATTCAATATCTCAATCCACTTTCACAGTTAGATTTAGAATTTTAATTAATAAAATTTCTATTTATTTCAAAAAAATCCACAATCCAATGGAATTGTGAGTTTTCAAAAATATTACATCAAATCCATTATTTAATTAAAATTAAACAATTTAAATGTCACCAATTTTCATAAATACACCCCAATTCCTTGGGATTGGGGTATTTCAAATTTTATTTCAGAAACCCATTATTAAAACCCCAATTCAATTGAATTTCGTTTTTCCAACAAACAAAATTAATTCCATTTAATTAAATCATGAATTTAATTTAAAAAATTTAAATAAATTGAATAAATTTAGTGTTATAATAAATTTTTCGTCATGACAGAACCACCTACTTTGAAATCAATGAATATGTAAATGTAAAAACATAATAGGGATTTTTCATTGAATATTGATGGTCATAGAAATCTGGCAAGAAAGGATAAAACCTAGCTATATGATCCAAAAATAGTGGGTGTTAGATCCTAAAAGAATCATAGGTATTCAAAAAACACTAGAGAGTAGAAGAGATATTGGAGGAGAAATATATTCAGGTGAGGAAACTAACCGGGAGGTGATCATACGACATTACTCTATCTTCAAATCTCTTCTGAGAGGGATCTACGGAGAAAATAATTTCTCTTGGGTGCTCCAGAGGAAGATGAATTCATATAGGTTCATTATAGGTCATAACAAAACTTAAAAAAGGGGGTTTCAAGATTATCATTATAGATTTTCAGATTAAAAAAATCCAATGCATTGTTATCTTGGCTGAGCTGCATAGTTTGACGAACCGTGCTGACTAACCTATGCATGTTTTAAATTGGTCACACAATTTCTCCTAAATGGGAACATGGTAGGACTATCCTTGTGCCAACCCTAAAAAACCCCACTACCAGGGTTTTCATTATTTGACTTGAGAGGGTCCACGGTCTGGTAAAACCAAACGCCAATTGTGCACTAGTCTAGAATTTTTCATACCATTAAAATTTCAACAAGAAATAACCCCAGACTAAACCCAAACAGAGAAAGGTAAAACATGGGATTTAAGAATACCTAAAAATAGTAACATGATGTTACTGGATGTAATATAATGAAGGGTATAAATTAATTTTCAAAATCACTTGAGAATATTAAAAAAATTCTAGAAATCATTATAAATAAAACAAGGACATGTAAGGAAAAGATGGCTGGCTAAAGAAGAAATGAGGTTTTTTTCATCAAAAAATTATCAATAATTTTATGTAGAAAAGAGACAAAAATGGTACTATTACATGAATATTATATGAATAACTAAAGGAGAATAAAATTCATGTATTCTTGATATGTATATCATGAAATATCATTATATAAAACTTCATCAAAAACAAAACTAGTAAATTATGAGATTGGGATATAAACCCCTTACCTCTAGTTCAACTTTCTTTGAAAAAAATTTAACATCATTTATTATGATCTTTAATTTATTATAATTCAATAAAAAAATAATTTAATTAGTTATAATATCATATATTATTTACATATAATATTTCAAAACACATTTATTAATAATTACATATTAAATTCTTCGTTTATGGGTGTTAACTATTTTATTTTTCGTGGAAGTTTTAGTTTATAATTTTACCTTGTAATTTGATCACAGTTCTATCATATAACAAATATAAATAGTTATATTAATATCACATGTACTCCTTATATATATGTATAATTTTATAAAAAGGTTAGGGATGGAAATTTTATTTACATTGTTCAAGGAGAAGGTAAGTCGTAGGTACGTATGAACGCTATTTTAATTTTCTAAAAAAATGAAAGAAAGAAATAATAATATTATTTTATTATTATAGAAACGTAATTATATCATAAATAAAATTCATATACATTAAATCTAACCATTTTTTCATCCTATAAAAAATGACAAACAAACCACATCGATTCATGGATGTGGTCGTCATCACATATGGACAAGTGATGTTATTATTTTCAAATGGATTGGATGTGAAGATGAAAATATAATTATATAATTATATAATAATAATTATTTCGTAAAGATAATATATAGACATTAGACCCATGATTTTTACCATCCATTTAAAACATTGATGGAGTCGTATTGATACGTGGATGTGGTAGTCCACATGTACGCACAGGTGATTCTATCACCTCCCAATTGATGGAAATGTGATTGAATAAAGGAGGATTCATTATAATAAAAAAATTATATTATATTTAGGTTAATAGAGTTACTATTTTATGATTAATCCAATATATTTAGATGAGGTTTAAGAATAAATAAATTGAAAGTGGTCATGTGGGATAATTACATATCCTTTCCTAGGCATCCACTATATCCCTTATTATAGACACTTGGAACGGTATATTAAAGAAACAAATTCATATAATGAATTTATAGGTGATTTTAAAATATTTTTTAAGATTTTTTAACAAGATAGATTCTTTAATGTGGTGTATTGTAGGTAATGGTGGGGTTCCATTTTATATGTGGGTGAGAGGACACACATGAAAATTACTAAATGATTAAAATATAAATATGTAATACTCCGTACAAATACATAAAAATGGATAGTTGTGATAATTTCATATAGGATTTGGTCAAAATATGGTGATATAATATAAATTATACAAGTTTTATTGGAAAAAAACTTGTTATCTCTTAGGTTAATCCCACAATAAACTCATTTTAACCTTAATCATTATAAATTTTTTTACCTATGTTACTATTAAATATTAGTATAAATTTATTTTAAAATAATAAATAAAATTATTATTTTTGATTAAAAATATGAGATCTATTTTATTATTTACAATTTTTATATGATGGAAATTTTAGTTTAAATTTAATCTAAAAAAACGTGATGAAATGATTTTTTCCTAGAAAAAGTTTTTCTTATGATTAAAATATTTTATTCCAAAAAAACATCATAAATTTAATTCCAATAACCATAATTGGATTATTAATAATATAAATTTACAAATTTTAAATTAAAATCATTTAAAACAAAATTATATTTTCAAAAATGTTTGAAATGAAAATACAACTACCAATGAAAGTCATTATTTATCGTTATTTATTGGGAAATTATTTTTTCATGTAATTATCAAAATTTTACTCTAATATTATTTAAAAACATGATTTAAAATTAGATGTATAACTTTTTTAAAAATATATCTAAAATTGTAAAATAAAAATTTATATTATTTCCTCACAAAATTACATAAATACCATTATTGAGAAAAAAATATTTTTGATGAAAATAAAGACATTACAAAAAATTATGTATTTATTTATCAATATATTTGGTTTATCAAAAAAACATTATAAATAATTTTCATAATGTTCTTATTACTAATAAATCATCTAATTTAATAGTTATGTTATAGTGGTATACTATATTATGATTAATGTTTATCGTGGTTATGTATATCACAAGAAATCAAAGAAATTTAATAAATATGAAGATAAATATATCATTAAATCAAGTGTTGTAACATTATACCCTCCTTAAAAGGAATTTCAACCACAAAATTATATCACACCCATAAAAAATGATAAAATTTCTATTTCATCCCATTCGCATCTTTCTAAGTGGCTTCTTTGAATTTTTTTATTCGTCTAGAGAACTATAACTTGGTGAGTAGTATTGTTTCCTATCACTTTACCTCAATGATACAAGATTTATACTAGTTGTCCATCAAATAAAATTCTCTAGAATTACATCTTCTATTATTATTACATATTTAGTATCATTTATGTACTTCTTTAGGATAGATACAAAGAGAACACCATGAAATTCAGATAGGTTTAGAAGAAGCACCAAGTGATAATATATCATCCGTAATAAATACAGAATCTCAAATGAGATGATATACCATGTTCATATATTTCACTTCATTACAAATCTCAAAACATTTTCTAGGGAGAAATTAATATGAATACGTTATTAGTAATATCAAATTTCATATTTCTCTGATGATATAAATAATAGATTTTCTATAGACTATGATCTTCATTGATGTACAAATGAATGGTTCTATAATTTCCTCTACTAGATTTTTTACCATTATTTTTTTCACTAAAATCATACAAGAATATTGGAGTTATAAAATTATTTCCCGGGATTCCTTCATAAGGATCCATATGAATTCTCAAGTGAATGATATTTTTGTAAGAAAAATCAATAAGAGGAAGGTTTTTATCATAGCTGCATTTGAAATATATAGAATAAGACCTCAAAATATCATTTAGTTTTTAATTTTTATGTCAGGGTGACCACATATCTATGTATTATAACATGTATGGAAACATAACCCTAAATTTAGACCTTACCAAAGATTTATCCAGATCGTCCTGGTAAACCTCATAGCTCGATCAGATAAAATAGAATGTGGTAATACATAAAATAATACCACTTCTATAATTTATACTCTATAAATATGATCAAGAGATAAATATTCTTTGATATAAAAAATGTGTGATAAATTCAAAAGGAGATAAAAAACAATCAAGATATCATTATGGATTTTATATGTTATTGAGACACAAAGACTCTAATCAAAGGTTTAATTTTTCTATATAGATACTAGTATGAGTAATTATTGTAACATTCAATTAGAATTGTATCTCTCAACATTATCTTTTTGACGTACCATGATGATATGTGTATTTCAAACATACATTTTAGAGTATTTTATATAATTTATTTATGTATTTAAATGAATACTCATGAAAATTTGTAATTGATTTAACTTATTTTATAATGTTTGGTAGGGAACAATAAAATTTTGTAAAAGGAATGAAAAGATGATGGAAGATTAGCATAAATACACTATGCACCGTGAGTGACATGAAGCCGTAAAATACTGTATTTTTAAAGATGTTTGAAGTTGGAAAAACTGGAGCAGAATGATTACAAGATGTGTAATTCAATTAAACATTATGACTTCATCAAAAGAAGAAAATTCTTTTAGACAAGTATGTAAAAGGTTACATGCTATGAAAAAAAATTACATGACGTGCATTCCAATTACATGGCATGATTTTTTCATGACACGTTTTTGAAATAAATACAACAATATTCATGGGATCTAAAGATTTATGGATTGAATTTCATGTATTCCACTTGCACATTGTGTGATTGTCGGGACATGCTTCAACATTCCAAATTCACGATATCTTTAACTTTTGACAAAATATATAATGATGGACCAACCTGAGCATCATGGAGGCCTATAAATAAGATTCAAAGGATCCACTCAAATGATTTATCCAGAGCCGCCACCATCGGGATCACAGACTATTGTTGTCTTGATGAATAGAATATGTTTTTTTATTTTCCTACCACCTCATCACTGTCCCGAGGGGGTTGATTGTCACGACCCATCCTCGGGGCCCGTGCCATGACTACCCCAAGACCGCCTTCCATAGGCCAGGGGATGGCGACTAGCACCAACGCGTAAATCCCGGTAAAAAGGGAAGGCATTGCCTTTGTAAAGAAAACAAGCACCACAGAGTAAGCAAGCGAAAAAAGAAAACACTAAGTAAAAACTGGTACAACAGTAAGTGCGGAAGGGTAAATGGGCCAGAATACAAACCCAAAAGAATGTACAACAACAACAAAACAAGTACAATAGAAAAAACAATATTTGGTAGGACGGAAGCGGCTCCTGGGTCGTCCTCCTCGGATCCTACCTGAAGGGTAGGTATAGATGGCGCAGCTCTTGGATCATCCACCATGGATCCTACCTAAAGGGTAGATACAAATAGCATCCACAACGCTCTCGCCCGTCAACCTCCTCCGAGTGTCTTCTTGCTGTGAAGTCCACCTCCGGATACTGACTCGTCGTGTAGTCCATCTCCGGGTACTGACTCGTTGTGTAGTCCACCTCTAGGTACCGTCCAGTCCTCAAACACTCGGCCTCCGTCAGCACTGCCCGTCGTCTGCAACCAACACAATGAGGTGCGGGCAATGCCCATGCAGGGGTGAGTATAACAATACTTAGTAGGGACCCCGAGACCCTCAAGGTCTCACTAAAACCAACAAGGATAACCACAAAGAGGATCTCAACAGATAAACTCTACTTAGGTATATGCCCATACATATACCTAAGTTATCAAGTAACCCATCTCAATCCTGAGGAAACACAGAGATTATGCAATCAATGGATAACCACTTCCCAGGTATATTCCCATACATATACCTAAGTTATCAAGTGACCCATCTCAATCATGAGGAAACACAAAGGTCATAGACTCAGCTCAAACCCGTATTTTTATAATCGAAACCGTAACTGCTGAAGAGCTCCGTCTCTAGAGTGTACAGTGGTCCTGTCACGACTCCGAGGTACTGCTCACTGACCTAAGACTGCTGAGGTACTCCTCCTGTCGAGTACTGTGGGCCTGCTGCTACAACCAAGCGCTTCCCACCATGGGTCTGCCGCTACAACCAAGTGCTCCCCCTCATAGCCTCAAGAGGTACTCCTTCTGTTGAGTACCGCGGGTCTGCCGCTATAACCAAGCGCTCCTCCGCCATGGGCCTACCGCTACAACCAAGAGCTCCCCACTGGGCTATCCGAAACACACTGTGTCAATCGGTCAAGCAGTCGTCAGGTCTCAACCGGCTACACGGTCTCCGTACTCCGCACGCTTGTCTTTGGGAGGGTCCGCTCCACGATCTGCTGGTCGATACTACAAGTATCAAAAGTTCCACGAAGAAGTATCTCAATGGACCGCCTCGTCATAGGGGTCTCAACGCAACAGACGGAGCGTCAATCGGACGCCCGGTCTGTGTGATATTAGCATTTTCGTCCCAGGGGCCCGGTTGGTTTCGTGAGCGATCCAACCCGGCCGTATCTCAACTGTACCCCGAAATCTCCTAGGGTATACTCATATGGACCGTTTCTCAACGTGATCAGCAACGCCGCTGATGGTTCATCAAACGGACGTCCGGTCTGAAAGATATCAGCTTTTCCGTTCTAAGGGCCCGGTTGGATTTCGAGTACAATCCAACTAGCCCAAACACCAACTGCATCCAAACCTTGGGTGAAGTATGCCAAAAGTTCCTTCCCATCAAGAGGAAATCAACGAGATAGACGGTGCGTCAATTGGACGCCCGGTTTGTGAGTTATTAGCCTTTTTCATTCCAGGGGCCCGGTTTGTTTCGTGAGCGAACCAACCCGACCGCACTCCGACGGCATCCAAACCTCAAGCGGAGTAAGACAAAAGATCCGTCTCACTTAGAGGAAATCATCAAGGTCGATGACACATCAATCAGATGTCCGGAGCTCAAGATTGAGCGTTTCCGCTCCGAGGGCTCGGTTGGTTTCGTGTACGAACCAACCCGGCCAATCTCAATGTATTCTGAAACCTTGATTGTGCTTTACCGAAACGACCGTCTCTTTCCAAGGATCGTTGCGCAACTGACGGTACGTCGATCGGAGGTCTGTAGCCCACGATATGGGCAAAAGACCAAAGAGTGTCCGAAAATGGGGGGTCCGGTCCCGGACCGACCCGGCTGGACCCGGCCCGACCCGACCCGGCCGCCCGGCTCAACTCGGCTCGGCCGAGCGGCCGAGCGACGCGGGGGGCATGCTGCTCCCGCGTGAGATCACCGCGGCCCCCACGGGGGGGGGGGGGGGGGGGGGGGCTCTTGAACAGGGGACGCGGCTTTGCCGCGTCCCATGTGCGCCAGACCCGCGCGGTTGCGGGTCCGCTGGCGCCGCTACCGTCGGGGCTTCAGCCGCGGCGGCTCTGTCCGGCGGCGCGCCGGGGCGCCGCCACCTCCGGCCACTGGCGGTTTCCGCGAGCCACCGGAGTTGCTCCGGTGGTCCGATTCCACTTCCGTCTGCGTCGTGGCTCCTCCCGGGTCCCGTTCTTCACTGCGGAATCAACGGATCATCTCTACGGCATGTTTTGTCGTCGCCCATCAATCCGCGCATCAACGAAGAACTGCGGAGGGTTGTCGGGCCGTTTTTGTTTGGCCCGCACCCTCCGCGTAAGATGATAACAAACGGGAAGATAATCAACACATGGAAAACATATCAATATACAATTTTAATAAATTAAAATTGCACTTTGATCCCAGGCTCTTTGTTTTAGAGGAAAACAACCACGGTAATAAAAAGTTATTTCCAAATAAAATCCCTACGGATTTCCCGCAATCAAGAATACCCATCCTGCAACCAAACTTCCCATGGATCAACTTAATATTGAGTTGATCCGCATTCTTTATTTTCAAAAGGAAACATCCGAGGAAAAAGGGTATTATTATTCTCAATTAAAAACCCTACCTCGCCATAGTCGTCGAGCGTGCGTTCTTCGCGGAATTGACCGTCGCGGAAGAAAAGGATCGTCTCGTGGAGAAAGGGTGTCGCGTTGTCGCGGAAGGGCGTCGTGTTGACGATCTCCGAGGATTAAGAACATACAGATTTAATTTTAATAATTAAATCCATGTTGAAGTTATAATCCACAAAGGAATTTAAAAGATTCGTAAACTCCTACCTCAAACGGATGTTCGAAGATTTGACACGGAAGAAGGAACGTCATAGAAGAACATTGCGGGAGGATAGTGGTCGGCGTCACGTCGTCGATCTCCGAGGGTTTGGAATTCTTCGTCGCCCTTCGTCGGAGGCCGGCGTTCTTGGCGTTCTTCGTGTTCTTCGCGAAGGAGGATAAAGATATTTAGAGATTCACCAAAGGTTAACACAACAACCAGATAATAAAATAATTCCTCATCTTATTTTATTATCAAATAAAGAATTTGAAAAAAAAAGGTACATAACGAACAATTAATTTAAAGAATTAATTGTAAAACTTAACTGCCCAATTAAATAGAGGCGTTAAGAAATTAAGGAAACACGTCGGTTGACTTTGTTTAATAGGGGGTGCGGGTGCAGGTGCGTTACTTAAGAAGAAAAGAAACGGTGGGGCTCATGTGGTCCCCACCTCACAAATATCCTACCAAGTGGGTAGGATATTTTGAATTGCACCCTATCTGCTTCAACCCAACTTAAAAAGCTTAAAGTGTTCTTTAAGCGGCTTTAAGTGAAAAAAAGTAAAATTGTCGTACAACTTTATTTTATTTCTTAACTTAAACCCCAAAAAAAACCACAACCGAGCAAACGCAACTCCGGAAGAGGCATTTCTAAGCAAGTACCGGTGCTACGATTCCATCGGTGCCCTCAGAATTTGATTCCGAGCACTGGTTCAAAAGATAGAAAAACTCGCTCGTTCGTTCACTGAACGTACCCGAGCCAAACTTCGGAAAATGATTCCGGGTACACCGGGCATTGGAATCAGGCGCCGTCAGAAACTGTGTTCTTGTAAAATTCCAAAGAAAATTAAGAAAAAAAATTCCCAAAAAATTTACGGGTATTTACAATACTCCCACCACAGGGCTTTACGTCCTCGTAAAGCTTTAACATAAACTAGGGATACAAAAGCGGTATTGAGCACGCATCTGAGCCTTCCGCTCCCAGGTGCTCACCCGGAGGTTCCCGTACTGCCAGAGAAAGTGCACCTAAGGAATCGATCATCCTCATAGGATCCGCTCCTGTCGATCCTCGATCCCTATTGAAACCCCTGTGAAAGACACCCCATCGCCATCGTCCAGCTCTTCATGGTCGATGATATGCGAAGGGTCGAGCACGTATCTCCTCAATTGAGATACGTGGAAGTCGTCGTGCACTTGGTGAAACTGAGTTGGATGGTTCAAGTGGTAAACCACCTCACCTACCCAGTTGAGGACCTAGAAAGGTCCGTTGAACCTCGGAGATAACTTGCCGCCTTGGCCACATCTTCGTAAACCTCGTCAAGGTGAGACACGTATAAGGACATGATCGTCATTCTCGAACTCAGAGGTCTCCAACTCCTATTTAGAGAAGAAACATAAAATGACTGCTGCCATGAGGGTAAGGTTGACCGACTCAAGAGTGATCAGTCGCATCCTCCTGTGCAAGATTTTATCCTGTGCTGCCTGGGGTTTCTTTTTCGTCGACCAAGGAAAACTCATCCCGACGTCATAGTTAAACCACAACCTTTTTGCCTAATACCGTCAATTTGTGTTTGAACTGTGATTGCCCAGTCTATACTCAAACCAATTTCGTAAGGCCTCGGCGCTTCCACCAAGAGATTCCAACTGAAACTCTCGCCTCGAGGGTATGACCACACCATCGGCGTAAGTGTGATTATTAAGTCTCCTCCAAAGCTATCTCCAGACGTGAGGGTCAAGTCTACGGCTTACTGGAAACTCTAGGTATGGGACAAGATTCGTGGAAGCAAGGAATGATTCGTATTGACATCTGTTACTACAACAGCTAGTAGTGGACATAGACTGTCCATTGAATCAATTTTTTAGAGCCATTGGGTCACTCTCCCTGACCGCATGCAGCCGCACTCTCCCTCCACCCTCCAGCTCCCTGAGCCTGGCGGGGATAACTAAGGCGGGTGGTTGTAGCATGTTACGATGTACACCACCTCATGTTGCTCTCCTAGCTCTGCCTCCACGCATTCCGCTTCGTAGACTCATCTCTCTTTAAAGATTCCTATTCTTGAAACATTTAACATGCCCGAGTCTCTAAGACTGACACCGGTTTCCTGTTTCTTACTGCACTGTGCAGTCTTTATCCGCTCCTGGATGGTCTGCACCTTCTTTGCCTACGATCTGGAAGAGCTGCTAAAATTTCTCCTTTGCCAAAAAGAGAAACCCGGTCTCATCCCCCTGGATGAACCACACCAATTGCCTAATACAGTCAATCCTGACATGAAGGGTGCATTCATGCCATGGATGACGTCGTAAGGCCTCGACGTAACTACTAAGAGATCCAACTGTCACTCTCGCCTCCAAGGGTCGAGTCACACTGTCGGCATCAGTGTGAGGTCACTGGGTCTCCTCCAGTAGGAATCTCGAAAGTGAGGTTCAAGTCAACATTCTTAACCAGGACCACTCAGTATCAACCAAACAAAAAGGACAAGAAAGGAAACATCACAAAGATAAGTGTCTTTTCATTATTGCAGCTTATAGTACAACGACACGAATACAACAGCAAAATGGAACTAGAAGTAAAAAAGACGTATCCACTAGTTCCTCTCTTGTCCACCTGCTCCCGGAGCTCTACTGCCTTGTCCACTGCTCGGCTGTTGCTCAAGAACCCATAGCTACTTCTGCCTCGGTGGCTCCTCCAAAGCCTGCAGATCAACTGTACGAGGAGTCAGACAGTCACGTGCCCGATGACCCTTCCCACCTCATTCATAACACTTCCTAATCCTCGTACAGCTGGCTCTGGTCCTCTTGGACCTCTGCATCATCTGTCTATTACCCACAGATGACTCAGCTACTGATCGAAAAACATGCGGCAAAGGCAGCAGCCCCTGAACACGCTCGGGGTGTAGAGCTACTGGCACGAACTCCACCCTGAAGAATGTCTTGAAGTCTTCCCATGTGAAGGCCATCCGATCGAAAAACTGGAAAAAGTGGCTCCACCACCTACCTGCTACTGCCTGAAGAAGGCTGGCAGCAAAGATCACCATGAAGTCTGTCGGCGTCCCCACTAGCCTAAAGACTCTCACCACAGCCTCCAGCCAATCCTCAGCCGCATGCGGGTCCGTCTCTCCCCGGAACCTGGGTGGCCTCTGGCGTTGGAACTCGTTCAGCACGCTCAAGTGGCGTGCATCGCCTACTACTGGGGCTGGTGGCATAGGTGGCCCAACGTATGGTAGTACCGCTGGTGCCTCCGTTGGTGCCTCGACTGCAAGAGGGCCCTATACCGAAGCCTCGTCGCTCGGCAGGCTGTCAGTACGCACATCCCTCTCTGCTCTAGCTGGTAATCCAAGAAAAGGCATCTTGAAAGAAACAACGTGACATGGTCAAACGATTATACCTGGTGAGCTGAACTGGTGTGATCTGACATTTTAAAACTTCTGGAAACACACACGCAATCAGTGTTTTCGTGCACAAAGTCGGAAATCAGTTGTCAGGGTCCTGGTGTATGGATACGTCGGCCGCCCGCACCAACACTGGACTCCCGGAACTGAAAACCACACTCGGTACTCTTAACAACATTGCTTCACACAGAAAAAAGATCAGAGTCATAAGTTATGCGGTAGAACCGACTCCTCTGATACCAATCTGTCACGACCCGTCCTCGGGGCCCATGCCGTGACTACCCCAAGCCCGCCTTCCATAGGCCAGGGGCTGGCGACTAGCACCAAGGCGTAAATCCCAGTAAAAAGGGAAGGCATTTCCTTTGTAAAGAAAACAATCACCACAGATTAAGCAAGCGGAACAAGTAAACACTAAGTAAAAACTGGTACAACAGTAAGTGTGGAAGGGTAAATGGGCTAGAATATAAACCCAAATAAAGTACAACTACAACTAAACAAGTACAACAGAAAAAAACAATAGCTGGTAGGATGGAAGCGGCTCCTGGGTCGTCCTCCTCGGATCCTACCTGAAAGGTAGGTATAGATGGCACAACTCCTGGATCATCCACCACGGATCCTACCTGAAGGGTAGATACCGATATCTTCCACAACGCTCTCGCCCGTCAACCTCCTGTGAGTGTCGTCTTGCCGTGAAGTCTACCTCTGGATACTGACTCGTCGTGTAGTCCACCTCCGGGTACTGACTCATTGTGTAGTCCACCTCCGGGTACCGTCCAGTCCTCGAACACTCGGCCTCCGTCAGCACTACCCGTCATCTGCAACCAACACAACAAGGTGCGGGCAAAGCCCATGCAGGGGTGAGTATAACGATACTCAGTAGGGACCCCGAGACCCTCAAGGTCTCACTAAAACCAACAAGGATAACCACAAAGAGGATCTCAACAGATAACCTCTACTTAGGAATATGCCCTTACATATACCTAAGTTATCAAGTAACCCATCTCAATCCTGAGGAAACACAGAGATTATGAAATCAACGGATAACCACTTCCCATCTATATGCACATACATATACCTAAGTTATCAAGTGACCCATCTCAATCATGGGGAAACACAAAGGTCATAGAATCAGCTCAAACCAGGATTTTTATTATCGAAACCGTAACTGCTGAAGAGCTCCGTCTCTGGAGTGTACAGTGGTCCTGTCACGACTCCGAGGTACTGCTCACTAACCTAAGACTGTTAAGGTACTCCTCCTGTCGAGTACTGTGGGCCTGCTACTACAGCCAAGCGCTTCTCACCATGGGTCTACCACTACAACCAAGCGCTCCCCCTCGTAGCCTCAAGAGGTACTCCTTCTGTTGAGTACCGCGGGTCTGCCGCTACAACCAAGCGCTCCTCCGCAGTGGGTCTGCCGCTACAACCATGCGCTCTCCACTGGGCTATCCGAAACACACCGAGTCGATCGGTCAAGCAGTCTTCAGGTCTCAGCCGGCTACACGGTCTCTATACTCCGCACGCTTGTCTCCGGTAGGGTCCGCTCCACGAGCTACTGGTCGATACTACAAGTATCAAAAGTTCCACTAAGAAGTATCTCAATGGACCGCCTCGTCATAGGGATCTCAACGCAACAGACGACGTGTCAATCGGACGCCCGGTCTGTGTGATATTAGCCTTTTCGTCCCAGGGGCCCGGTTGGTTTCGTGAGCGAACCAACCCGGCCGTATCTCAACTGTACCCAGAAATCTCATAGGGTATACTCATAGGGACCGTTTCTCAACGTGATCACCAACACCGCTGACGGTTTGTCAAACGGACATTCGGTCTGAAAGATATCAGCTTTTCTGTTCTAGGGGCCCGGTTGGATTTCGAGTACAATCCAACTCGCCCAAACTCCAACTGCATCCAAACCTCTGGGGAAGTATGCCAAAAGTTCTGTCCCATCAAGAGTAAATCAACGAGACAAACGGTGCGTCAATCGGACGCCCGGTCTGTGAGTTATTAGCCTTTTTCGTTCTAGGGGCCCGGTTGGTTTCGTGAGCGAACCAACCCGACCGCACTCCGACGGCATCCAAAACTCAATCGGAGTAATCCAAAAGATCCGTCTCACTTGGAGGAAAGCATCAAGGTCAAATAAACGTCAATCGGATGTCCGGAGCTCAAGATATGAGTGTTTCCGCTCTATGGGCTCGGTTGGTTTCGTGTACGAACCAACCCGGACAAACTCAAAGTATTCCTAAACCTTGAGTGCGATATACCAAACGACCGTCTCTTTCCAATGATCGCTGCGCAACTGACGGTGCGTCGATCGGAGGTCTGTAGCCCAGGATATGGGCAAAAGACCAAAGAGTGTCCGAAAACGGGGGGTCCGGGCCCGGACCGACCCGGCCCGACCCCCCCTGGGTCTACCCGAACCGGTTCGACCCGACTCGGGTCCGACCCGACTGGACCCAGCCCGGCCCGGCCCGGCCGGCCGTCTCAACTCGGCTCGGCTGAGCGGCCGAGCGACGCGGGGGGCGTGCTGCCCCCGCGTGAGATCAACGCGGCCCCCGCGGGGGGGCCGCCCTTGGACAGCGGACGCGGCTTTGCCGCGTCCCGTGTGTGCCGGACCCGCGCCGCTGTGGGTCCGCTGGCGCCGCTGCCGCCGCGGCGGCTCTGTCCGGCGGCGCGCCAGGGCGCCGCCGCCTCCGGCCGCCGGCGGTTTCCACGGGCCACCAGAGTTGCTCCGGTGGTCCGATTCCACTTCCGTCTGCGTCGTGGCTCCTCCCGGGTCCCGTTCTTCACTGCGGAATCAACGGATCGTCTCTACGGGATGTTTTGTCATCGGCCGTCAATCCGTGCATCAACGAATAACTGCGGAGGGTTGTCGGGCCGTGTTTTTTTGGCCCGCACCCTCCGTGTTAGATGATAACAAACGGGAAGATAATCAACACATGGAAAACATATCAATATACAATTTTAATAAATTAAAATTTCATTTTGATCCCGGGCTCTTTGTTGTAGAAGAAAACAACCACGAGAATAAAAAGTTATTTCCAAATAAAATCCCTACAGATTTCCCGCAATCAAGAATACCCATCCCGCAACCAAACATCCCGCGGATCAACTTAATATTGAGTGGATCCGCATTCTTTATTTTCAAAAGGAAACATCCGAGGAAAAATGGTATTATTATTCGCAATTAAAAACCCTACCTCACCGTAGTCGTCAAGCGTGCGTTCTTTGCGGAATTGACCGTCGCGGAAGAAAAGGATCATCGCTTCGCGGAAGGGCGTCGCGTCGTCGTGGAAGGGCGTCGTGTTGACGATCTCCGAGGATTAAAAACATACAGATTTAATTTTAATAATTAAATCCATGTTGAAGTTATAATCCAAAAAGGAATTTAAAATATTCATAAACTCCTACCTCAAACAGATGTTCGACGATTTGACGCGGAAGAAGGATCGTCGCAGAAGAACATCGCGGGAGGAGAGTGGTTGGCGTCACGTCGTCGATCTCCGAGGGTTTGGCATTCTTCGTCGCCCTTCGTCGGAGGCCGGCGTTCTTCACGTTCTTCACGTTCTTCGTGAAGGAGGATGAAGATCTTTAGAGATTCTCCAAAGGTTAACACAACAACCAGATAATAAAATAAGTCCTCATCTTATTTTATTATCAACTAAAGAATTTGAAAAACAAAGGTACGTAACGAAAAATTAATTTAAAGAATTAATTGTAAAACATAACTGCCCAATTAAATAGAGGCGTTAAGAAATTAAGGAAACACGTCAGTTGACTTCGTTTAATAGGGGGGTGCGGGTGCGTTACTTAAGCAGAAAAGAAACGGTGGTGCTCGTGTGGGCCCCACCTCACAAATATCCTACCAAGTGGGTAGGATATTTTGAATTCCACCCTATCCGCTTCAACCCAGCTTAATAAGCTTAATGTGGTCTTTAAGCGGCATTAAGTGAAATAAAATAAAATTGTCGTACAACTTTATTTTATTTCTTAACATAAACCCCCTAAAAAACCACAATGGAGAAAACGCAACTCCGGAATAGGCGTTTCTAAGCAAGTATCGGCGCTGCGATTCCATCGGTGCGCTCGGAATTTGATTCTGAGCACCGGTTCAAAATATAGAAAAACCCGCTTGTTCGTTCACTGAACGTACCTTAGCCAAACTTCATAAAATGATTCCGGGCACACCGGGCCTCGGAATCAGGCGCCGTCAGAAACTACGTTCTTGTAAAATTCCAAAGAAAAATTAGAAAAAAAAAATCCTTGAAATTTACGGGTCTTTACATTGATCTTGTTTGAATAAATTGTAATAAAGGATCATTGGTTGTATTAATGTATTTTATTTATTTAATTCATTCCATTTATGGTATTTTTTGTAACACTGATTTCTTATAGTCTTTCCTTCGCTCTATCATTCATGACTATTGCATGATTGGTGAGGGAGTGATTATTTTTGCGCATTCAACTAGAGAATGATTAAAACCATGACCATTTTTTTAATTTTCTACTATTTTTAAAAATGGTTTCAACTTACCAGGTCAATGAATAGCTGAATTAACATTACCATTGTGAAAATAGAATGTTGGTGATTTGGGGTTGTCTACCATGACCATTGGATTTAACTAACTCCGTTTTGACACCATATGAATGATACATAAATATTTTATACCTTAATTGATCATGAACCCAGATTTACAATTGTCAATCATGTTTTTATATTTTCTTTAAATCCAAATAAATCTCCACCTCTTCTTCTGATAAATAATTTTAGATTTGAAATGTTCAATAGCTTATGTTTATTTTATTTAATTAATATATTATAAAACCCGATTTTTGTGGGTTCAACCTCGACCTTTCAAATCCTATTATATCATGTAGTTTAGTGTTTTTTTTTGTTTAGTGTATTTAAATATATAAATTCTCTAACTCGGTAGGAATTAACAATTCCAGATGGGCTATCACATGAACCAAGATACATACATTTCAATATCACTCATCATTTTTTACATTTTAAATACTATTTTAGATCTCTATACATTTTCTTTGTTCTAGGATGAATAGATTATTATAAAATATTTTTTATATCCAAAAACCCCTTATTTAAATCTATCATGGAAGGGTAAAATACACAGTTCCAAAACTATAAAATTATTTCATAATAATGGTTGAAATTTGAAACATTTAGGACCTTCTTTTACAACTATACATCTTATTTACGAACATATTTAATCATTACATGGATAAATGGTAGAGAAATAATTTTATAAAGATAATTTTTCACCATTTCATTAAATATTACCAAATTCATTCTTTGAATGTCCTAAAATTTTGAATCTTTTATAATCCTCATAATAAATTATCGAGAACGATCCTTTCAACTAAAATAATTTTCCACCTTGTATTCTTTCACATGGTGGTAATGTTTTGAGAAGTCATAACCATTAGTCAAATCGAACCATCTCATCATCATCATATATTTATTTATTAAGAGAAAAAAGGGGTGACAAGTACCACTGAGGACAAATAAAACAACTGGCACAAGCCTAAGGAGGTTTGAAATAATGTAACCCAAGGGAATCCCCCTGAAAGATATCCACACCCTCTGGTTTCAAGATATCCACATTTGAGATGCAATAGATTTTGGATTTGGGTAGGCCAAGGAGGCAAGGTGATTTTCCACTTTGTTTCCTTCACACCACGTTTGAAGAACTTTGGTGTTGTTATTGAGAAGCATAGCCAAACACCTTCTAATGGTATAGGATATTGACCATGGTATGGAACCGATACAATTTAGAGAGTTATGTAGAATGAGGGAGTCCATCTCCACCTCAGATAGAATGATATTGGCATGTTGGAAAAGGGCGAGGCCAGTAAGAGTGGCCTTGGCCTCTACCTGGATGGAGGACCCACTACCCAAATAGGCCGAGAAGGCCATAATGATTCCGCCTTTAGAGTGTCGAACAACCCCACCTCCACGTACGGTTCCCAAGTTACATGAACCACTAGTATTCTGTTTCAAAATTCAATCTCTAGTATTCCACCACACCTCGAGGGGTCTTGGTGTATTACTAGGAAGAAGAGGACCTGGAACATTGAAAAGTAGGTGCTGCAAGGTAAGAGCCTCCTGCCATCTTGTAAAAATCATGACCATATCTAGAAGTAGGTTCCTTATACGCGCAATAATGGATCTAACAGAGGATTGGGTCCCCTCAAAGATCATCTTGTTCCGAGCCTTCCATAAACACCATCAGGCTAAATGAATCACCAGAGTACGGGCTGTATTCTCCGAAATAGAAGCACCCGCGCCACTGAACCATAATTCCAGAAAAGAGGCCTTGGATCTGGATGAAGTCGAGAATGTGGTGAATGGGACAAAATAATTCCAGACCCCATTTTCCTAATCACCCTAAAAAAATGTGTGCCACTGATTCTTCTCGGTGATTCTCACAACAGCAGCACCTGGATGCCAAGATGATGTTGCAGCATTTCATATTGGCCTCCGAGGGAAGATAATTGTTCCTGATCTTCCAAAGAAGAAATTTAAATTTCTTTGTTAAAATTTTGCAACACAATATATGATTTCAGCCGTCTGAGGGAGGGTGTGAATTCTAGACATGACTAAAGTCATTGTATGAAAAGGTTCTTGAGATGGACGGAGTGAAAATACACCTATCGTCCACATCAGTGACAAAGATGAGATCAAAAAGCGCTTTCTGATCCTTATCAAGCTGCGAATACATTCAGGATATATGCATGGCCTTTTATTTGAATGTGATATCAGAAACTGGGCACCCTGCAAATCCAAAGGGAACTTCAGCCTAGTTTTGGTACTAGAATGATATGTTTCCATTCCCCACGATCCAGCGGGTAAAGGGTTGAATGGATGGAATAAGAGCGAAGATACTGGACCAGAAGAGAGTAGCACAGTCTGTGGCCTTACGCAGTCCCATGCGCCATCATCCTTCCATGTATTTCCCCAAAAGTGAGCACTAATCAAGGACCTCCCATGAAAATTTAGCATGCATGCAATATATAGTTTCACCAAGGCGCATGAAATCGATTCCTCCTTACTGAACTGGGCGAGAAATTTTCTCCCAAGAGGCCCAATTCCTTTTTCCCTCTTGAAATGCATCCAATATTATGTTTTATAAAATCTGATCGATCTTGGAGATAAATCCCTTGGGTATGTGGACAGAATAATGTTCACAAACAAGAGTCGCCAATAGGATTCTATTAACTAAACTAACCCAACCCCCAAAGGAGAGGAACTGGTTCTTCCAGTTGAGCACTTTACCCATGATTATGGTCACCCTGTGGTCAAAGTCCCTATTTCGAAGCCTACCTGAGGAGATGGGAGCTCCCAAATAGTCTATAGGAAAGTGACCTCTCTGTATGCTAATGGAATTTTATAGGGACAATGAACGTCCTGCTGAACACTTATTGGAGATGAAGAGGTTTCTCTTGGAAGAATTGATGATCTGGCCACTCTATTAGCAGTAGGTCTCTAGAGCTTTGGTGAAACCTCTGACCGATCTTATGTTGGAATTCATGAAAACTGTGGTGTCGTCCGCGAACATCAAGTGAATAATTAAAAGGGATCTCAATCTCTTGTTGTAGGGGATAATCTCACCATTCAACACACACTTGTTGATGAGCTGGCTCAGAACATCCACGGAAAGGATGAAGATGGTACGGTATAAGGGATCCCCATGTCTAAGGCCGCGGGAGGCCTTGAAGAAACCATGCATTTTACCCATGTAAGAAACTGCAATCCCTAGGGAACTAAAACACTTGAATAAAAGATCCGTGGACCTGGGAGAGAACCCCATACCTGTTAATACCATGTTGATGAATCTCCACTCGATTCGATAATATGCCTTGTTCATTTCAATTTTTATGACCATGTTGGATCCATTTGTTTTGTTTTCAAGGTCCCTGAAGAGGTTTTGGGCCAATGAAATAGCTCCTTGGATGCACCTTCACTTCATGAAACCGTACTGTTCTAGGGAAACCCATTCTGGGAGAAGAGGATAAATTCTGAAGTAGATGATACTGGACAAAAATAATTTAGGCATGTTGCACATACTCACAGGTCTGAAGTAGGGAAGGGACGAAGGGTTGTTGATCTTGGGGATAAGAACCAGGTTTGAAGCAGACGCAACCCGCGGTAGGCTCCCCCCATGAAAGAATATTGAATAGCCATGATAACATCCTGCTTAATGAAGTCCCATTCACCTCTATAGAATGAGCCCGAGAACCCATCCGGACTTGTCGCACTCTCAGGATTGATGTTGAGCATAGCCGCATGAATCTCATCTTCCTTAGGAATGGCACCAAGAAAGTCATTGAACTGGGGAGAGACGCCTCTAGGTATAACATTAAGGATGTCATCATTCCTCTTCGGATGGCCAATATAAATTTGTTGGTCCGGACCTGCCAGAATATTTGAAAAGAAGGTATGAAAACTTTCCCAAACAACATCTCAGTCCACCGAGGAGGTTCCGTCATCCAACACAATTGAGGGGTTCGAATGGAACATATTCAACACTCGAGAGAGTATATTCTTTAAAAAAAATTATCAATATATATTCTTCACACCTCTCTTAATAAAGATAACTCAGTGATATATTTAATAAAAAAATTATATAGGTAATTAGAAATCAATACCTTGGTAAATTTTCTCATGAATATTCAATTTTCATGAAGAATTATATATTACCATATCATTCTATATGAGGAAGAATCTCAGTCCCTTCATCGATGCATCAATAAATATCACAACCCATTCTATAATTTAGGGTAGTGTAAGAACTAGTGAACTAACTAACCTTCTCTTTTGTTCCTTGAAATTTTATTCCAATTCATCTATCCAGAGGAACTCAGATCCCATATGAGTTTAATTATAGTGTTGATTAGAAAATTGTTATAAATTCTCAAAAACTTCACTAGTTTCCAAAAAAACCAATAAAACTATAGATTCCATTTATATTGGTTTTTTGTGTGAATCATTTAATAAATTCAGCCAAAAATACATATCCTAAAATACCCTATTTTGAGATTATATGACTCAGAAAAAAACTATTTATACGAAAAATTCTCACTTGGTAAACATTTCATACATCTTTTAATTATATAAGATCTTTAGTACAATCCTCATGTTATATTTATATGATACAATGTTCATGTAATATATATTAATAATATATATAAATACAATGATAAAATTATCCTAGTAATCTATATAAAATATATTAATTAATTAAATCAAGAAATATGAAGCATTATTAAGACCAAATGACATCACTATAAATTCATATTGTTTATACCACTTATAGAAGGATTTCTAGGGTAAGTCCTCAACTTTTACCATAGATTTATTGTATAAAATCAAATATTATTCTTTAAAAAATATTAATCTCCTCGTAATTGACTAAAAAATAATCAATAAGAGGAATACGATAATTATTATTATTTTAACTCTTCTTATGTTTCAGATAAATAATGAAAAATTTCATTGATACATATTTTTTATTAACAAAAATAATAGACACGCCCAATGGGGATACACTTGGTCTAATGAATCCATTAGAAATATTTTCCTCGATCTTATTCTATAATTCTAACAACTTAGTCAGGTCTATTCAGTGTAGTGTTTTTGAAATATGTGTATCATTATGTATGAGTGGTATTGAAAAAAAACACCGCATGATTCAAAGGAAAATTGCAAAACTATTCGGGGAAAAAAATTAAAAACTCTTATAAAATATAAATGTTGAGTTTATCCCTAACCATATACGATTAAAAATATGTTTAAATAAAAATTATTACTTATAAAATTGATGTAATTTGTTTTGGTAGTTCATATTTATTGTCACACCTATATATGATCATAGTATAGATCAGAATATTAAATGAGAATTATCTTCCTCCGAAATTGATTTGGGATTTTTATAATGAAATAAAATATTTTTATAAGATAAAAATAAATTCAAATACATTTTGCCCTAAGAGATTTACAAGATGTGCATTACCAATAACTTCAATCAAAGAACAATCATAAACATGAGTTTTGATCATTATAAAATTATGTGTTTTCATTTCTATTTCAATATCAAATAATTGATGAATTAGAATAACTCCTCTTTATACATTTCTTGATATAATATATTTTATATAACTAATCCCAAATAGGTTACATAAATATTTTAGAACTCTTATCACCCCATAAAACATATCATTCTAACATAAATCTCATACTAAAACCAAAATTAATTATTTGACCGAAAAAAATTAATCAGAGTGATCAATTAGATAATCATGAATTTCATTTAAAGACACCAAATTATTGGTACTTCCATTTCAATATTTGACTCCTTGTGTTTATTTAATGTCATCAATGATCATCGTTTATTCAAAATCCATCATAATGGTTCATAAATAAATTGGATTTAACCAAATAATATTCCTCCAGAGTGTCAGGCTAGGTGCGCCATAAGGGAACACTCACCTTGAACCAGAATGATGGTTGAGATATACACACACCACTCTTTTAGAGAATATTACCCCTAGATGCATTGATTCCAAAACCACACGCACTTGTTGTATCCTTGAATGGATTTATTTCTATGAAAACAAAATAATATCTTCCTTATCAAAACATTAGGATATTAGTTTATACTTAAACATATCCCCAGGTTATTCAAAAAATTTCTCTAATCATGATCTTAAAAATTGAATAATTCTTCCCTTGATACCAACTATAGTCACCCATACTTTTTACAGATAGATATAAAATCTTAATAAATTGGTTTTCAATATATTTTCTGAACTCACACCTAAGGAACATAAATTATTAGATTCTTTAGATAAAGGATACCTAAGATTATTATTTCATAAAATATCTCCAACATCTCCTGAAATGGTATTCCCATATAATACTCTTCTAACAAATAACTTACATAAAAACTTTCAGTGTAACCCAGGAAAAGGAAACAAGAGAATGAGTGACCTCAAATGCATAATAAGGGTAAAAAAGATAGATATCAATGATCACATAATAATTACATGAGAATAAGGAAATGAGAACATGAGAATAAAATTTAGAAATCATACCTGACATATCATATATCATAATCTTGAGTCATGGCATAAACTATGGAAGTTCATTTCACATGGATTATAATAATATCAATGACAATCGGGAATGATATCATAACATTGGAATAATAATAAAAAAATTGACATAAAAATAATAATAGAAAATCATTTCCATGGAAAATTCAAACTACTATGACTATCAAAGTGTATTGGTTTCTCTAACCATTCCATCATATACTTAGTCAAGGTCCACTCCCAAGATTATCATTGTGCACAAATTCCCTTACTTAAATGGTTAAATTGTATATTCATTAAGTTATTATATCCCGATATATCCTTATATACCCAATGCATTGGAGGGGTATCATATTTTTATCTCAACCATCACATAATCAAAATAAATTCATATTTTTACTAAAATATCACAAATAATTTGTCATATATAATATCTTTTAGATAGGATATAGGTTTCATAAACATTTTAACATTTTTTTATAGCCAAACCCATGGAAAAAAGTGTGATTCAAAAACAACTCAGTATAATATTCATAAATAGTCTAGAGAATGAATAATAATGGTATCTGGATTACATACCTAATAAATCACAAGTAATAACAAAGGTTATTATAATAAATTAATTCTATTAAAATATCTATAGAATATTTTTTTGAGTAAAATATCCTTTTTATTTTGAGAAAACATATTTAGAATACATAAATTCACAAAATATACTAGAAAAAAATTATTTGAAAATAAATGTAGATAATTTTAAATTAATATTTAATGAATTGTGTTGTCATAGTGGTGGAAAATTTCATTCATTCCATTTATATAAAAATAAATTTTCTTTTTTTTTCACAAAATCCAAAAGTAACTTGTTTGTATAATGAAAAGAAGAATTAGTTTCAATAATTTTATAAAACATTAACACAAGGCTAAAAATTAATAAAAATTTATGAGAACATTAAAAAAATTATTCAAATCATTTTATTAAAAACTTAGATATGGAAAAAATATTTCTCAAGCCAAATATGATGTAATGTATGTATCTTTTTAATAGTCACTCAGTCATTTTTAGTACCAAAGAGAGTAAAATTACACTTTTACAAGGAAATTCCATGAATAACAAATGAAAAATAAAATTTCAATGACTATTTGTTAGTATATAATTTCCTTTCATCCTCAGATACATAATCATAAACAATCCTAGAAAACAATGAGACTATAACATAAAACTATTACCTCAAATTTAACATTCTTCAAACATGATCTAATATCCTTTATAATTAATTTAAATATATTATTATTGCATATTATAATCATATAAAAACATATAAAATCTTTTATTATATATATATAACATTTCAATACCTATTTATTAAAAATTCATTATTTAATTCCTTTTTTTAGTGTTAAATATTTTTTTTTTCTTGATTTTTGTAGGTAGGGAAATTATTCCTTTTACTTTGATCATGATTCCATGACATAAATAATATAAATCAAGATATAAATGTCATATATGTATTCATTATATACATATTTATAATCATCCAAGAAGGTAGAGATATAAAAATCATGGATAACACTCATGGAGACGTTAAGTCGTATGTATGCATGAATGTTGTTTTCATTATCTAATGAAAAGAAATAAATAAATGTAAATAATATTTTCTAACATAAAACTATAATCATATCATTAATAACATATATATAAATTAATTTTCCCCTTACTACAATCCATGTAAAAGAGAAATGAATAAAAAATCACACCACGTCATGTAGGTGGTAGTCCACACGTACGCACAAGAAACATTATCATTTTCCAAGGGAATGGAAGGTATGATAGTAAATATGATATTTTCATACCAGAAGAATTATTATTTAATAAATATAATATATACTATTCAAACCCATTGTAATATCCATGCATGAAAAACAATGATGTAAAATGAATTTTATCATTATGTAGTAGTGGTTGTCCACACGTATGCATGACAGATACCTTCACAATTCATTTAATAGAAAATAGGGTGAATAATAATGGTTACATAATTATAATAAAATTATATTATATTTTAGATAATTAACATGTTTTTTTATGAATACCATATATTTAAGGGATTTTGAAGAAAAAATTAATTGACAGTAGTTGGGTTGGATGATTACCTATTCTTCGGTAGTCCTCCTTTAGATCCCTTGTCAAGGAAACTTGGAATTGGGATTTAAGGATACTATATACTCTTTGAGGTTTACAATATAATTTCGAATATCTTGGTTAATCTATAATGATCACATTGGTGTGTAGAATAGAAAGGCATGCTTTCCTTTTTTATGTGGGGGATAGAATACAATTGTAATTTCATAATGTATTAAAATATAATAATATAATGCTCATGAAAAAGGCTTCAAATTTTTATGATATTTTATTTTAGGATAATATGATGTCTAAATTTGTCTATAAAAATAATTTAGACATTTTTAATTCATAATATCACCATATATCTTTCTTTACCCACCCCCTATGATAAACTCACCTTCACCATAATCATGAAAACAATTTTATTGTTTTTACTATTCATTATGAAAAAATTAATCAATTTGAATATATCACATAAAATTAATTATTATTATTAAAAATAATTATTTCATTTTATCAAATTTAATTTATAGAGGTTGAAGAATTCAATTCAAAATTAGGCATGTAAAATGCGACTAAAAATAGTTTTCTGAATAAAATTTTGTTATTTTCAAAAAAAATTGAATGAAAATAAAAAATAAAATTAATTACAATGAAAATAATTGGATTAATAATAATATATATGAAATAATTTTACTTAGGAGTCATTTTCAGATAGAATTATTATATTTAAATTTTTTAAATGAAAATATATTTTTCAATAAAAACTAGTATTTTACATTATTCATTTGAAAAATGATTTCTTCAGAAAATTATAAAAAATTAAATCTAAACTAATGTTGACATCATGATTTAAAAATGATGTTAATTTCCTAAAATAAATTTTAATAAAATAAAAAAAATTATATTACTTTATAAAAAGAAATTTTTGGAAAATATATTTTTAAACCATATATGGACTTTACAAAAATTTGAGAACTTATTTATCAATATATTTTCTTTATATCAGACCATCATACATAATTTTTAGAATTTGGTTATTCCTATTCACTAAACCAATTTAACAAATATGTTATGATGTTATAATATATTATGGATCATTTAGACTCATCATTGTGTGTATCATAATTAATTGAAAAAATTAAATTTATTTGAATATAAATATGTCATATTATCTTAGGGTGATACATAAATTGTAGTTCGTGTGATGTATAATTTTTTTATGTTAATGTCATGTCATTATATTCAAATAACGTAAAAACTATATAGAAATCAACATGAAATACATAAAATTTTATAAAGTATGATCTTTTTGATTTTAGAATTAAAAATTATATTTGATTATTATATATTATTTTATTGAAATAATTAACTAGATTTCATTATTTACATTTTTTATAATATTATTATGATTCCATGTTGTTTTTGGTGTATTTTAACTTAAAATAAACATTTATTTTTTAAAATAACACCAGTAAAATTCAAAATAATCAGCACTATTTTTAGTTTGGATCCCAAATATTTATTTGATAATCAATTTTTTAAAATATACCTCTCTTACTTGGTAATATAAAAAACACTCCTCTAACCCATTTTCATTACATCCAAAACACATTCCTTTATCCATGATCTACCCAAATACACCAATAAATTACTATATTAATATTTTTAATGTTATTTTTCAATCCGATAGTCTCTCCTTTAATATTATTAGACTCAATCTATAGGTGTGGACTCAAGGAGAAAAAGGTTCTTAAGTGTCTCTCTCAATTTCTAAATGATATTTTTTTGTACATAAAATCTTTTAAAAATCATATTATGTTTTCCCATAATTATATTTTCATGGTATTGGCTTATCGTTAACCATTCAACGAAGGGATATTATTATTTTCCTCCCATGGTCTTATTTTTTATAATTTTATGGTATGTCCAAATAAATGTTTCATAATCCATTCCATTTAATTTTAAATATATTACACCAAATAAAATGAAAATGATCATTAAAATATCAATAAAAATTAATATCAATATTCTAGACATTTTTTTATAAAACATATAAATTTATTAGTTTTTCCTTTCTTTTAAGGAATTATAAAAACAGCCATGGTGGTTTTCTATGGCATGGCACGATGGCACCAGGCTACTTCACCGCTATGATATTCCTCGTTCTCGCACGGTGTCGTTGCACCGTGCCACCTTCGTCCCAAACTGCAACGGTGAACATCAACAAAAGGGGAGGAGGATCGCATGTGTTTGTGCGGTCCATACTCCACCCGTTAATTTGATTACAGGTGGCCAAATATTAAACGATGAACGCCAAGAATAATCACATAGTAAAAACACACCCCTACCTTGAAGTAGTTTTCGAAAGAAGATTGTCGGGGGAGAAGACGTCGCGAGGTAAATCTACGTACGTGCTTGACGGAGAATATCCGAGGAGGAGCGGCGTCTCCTTTCCTTCCACGTGAGATGAAGAACAAAGGAAGGCGCGCCCTCTTTCATCGAGGAAGGCATCGCACACCGGCTGTGGAGAGGAGATGAGACAGTATATCGATATCTCCTTATGGGGACAGTATTCTTCATCGAAGTCATGGCATTCCTCGCGTTATCCAACGAAGAAGATGAAGATCCCCAAGGCTTGTGTATTTTCTCCCAAATTCTTCTCACACAACAATTCCCCCCTAATAAAATAAGGTTCACCCTTATTTTATTAATCCCAAGCCATGAATTCAAAATTCAACTCTTAATCAAATACATTGATTAAATTACTCAATAATTTAATAAGATAGTTGAATTGTAATTAAGAGGGGGAGAGGATGAGTAACACATTTATGATAGAGGGGGGGGGGGGTTTAATGGGGTGCCAGGAAATTTAAGGAGGTGGGGGATCTTGTGGGCCCCATCCCAACTTCCTCACATATTCCTTTCCCCTAACACTTAAACCATCAATAGTGTAATAAAAATATAATTGTTTAACAACACTATTTTTATTGTTCACATTTTTAACAACTCCTCCCAAACAAATGCAACATCGGAAAAGGGGTTCCTAAGAAATTACCGGCACTGCAGTTTCTCGGTGCCCTCGGATTTTGATTCTGAGCACCGGTTCAAAAGTTTGGAAAACCCACCCGTTTGTTCACTAAACGTACCCGAGCTAAACTTTGGAAATTGATTCCGGGCACACCAGGGCTCAGAATCATGTGCTGTCATAAATTGCGTACTCGTAAAATAAAAAAGAAATTAAGAAAAAAAGTTTTCCTTGAAATTTACAGGTCTTTACATTACTCCCACCTCAGGGCATTATGTCCCCATAAAGATACATCACAAAATAGGGTAACAAATGAGGGTATTGAGCACGCATCTGAGCCTCCTGCTCCCAAGTGCTCTCCTGGAGGTTCTCGTGCTGCCACTTGATGCTTACTAGAGGAATCGACCGCCCACATAGGACCCACTTCTGTCGATCCTCGATCCCCACCGGGACCTCTGCAAAAGTCACCATGTCATCAATGTCCAGCTCCCCCTGGTCGATGATATGCATTGGGTCATGCACATATCTCCTCATCTGAGATATGTGGAAGACGTCGTGTACCCGGTGCAACTGAGGTAGTAGAGCTAGGCGATAATCCACCTCGCCTATCCTGTTGAGAACATGGATTGGTCCGATGAAGCACATAGATAACTTGATGCCCTGGCCAAATCTCTGTAATCCACATCGAGGTGAGACTCGCAAGAAGACGTGGTCGCCATCCTAGAACTCTAGTGGTCTCCACCTCATGTCAGCATAAGACTTCTGTCGGCTCTGAGCTATCCTCATCCGCTCCTGGATGACCTGGACCTTCTCTATCGTGGCCTGGACCATCTCTGGTCCCACAAGTACTGACTCACCAGGGTCTGTCCAACACAGAGGTGATCTTCAACATCGGCTGTAAAGTACCTTGTATGTTTCCATCCCGATGGTGGAGTGGTAGATGTTGTTTTATGCAAAATCCACCAAGGGTAGGTGATCCTCCCATCTGTGACCGAAGTTGAGGACACATGCACGGAGCATGTCCTCGAGAGTCTGAATGGTCCTCTCCATCTGACCATCTATCTGAGGGTGAAAGGCGGTGCTCAGACATAGCTGCGTCCCGAATGACTCCTGCAACCCCTTCCAAAGCCAGGAAGTAAAGCGAGCGTCTCGATCGGAGATGATAGATGATGACACACCATGAATTCATATGATATCCTGATCGTAGAGGCATCCAAATCTCTCCACTGAGCCCTTCTCTCTGATGGGTAAAAAGTGGTCCGACTTGGTGAGTCGGTCGACAATCACCCCAATGGAGTCGTGACCTCTTGACGTACGTGGAAGTCCAGTCATGAAATCCATAGATATCCCATCCCACTTCCATTCCAAGACATCCAAGGGATGTACCAAGCCTGCTGGTACCTAGTGCTCTGCCATCACCTACTCGCAGGTGAGGCATCGAGAAATGAACACTGCTACAACCTTCTTCATGCCTGGCCACCAGTGCTATCGTCTGAGATCCCGGTACATCTTCGCTACCCCTGGATGTACTGTTAAAGGGGAAATGTGAAACTCTCTCAGCACCTCCTCCAGTAAAGCAGCTGGTACCATGGTATGTCCTCTGAAAAGTACTTCATTCTCTCATCCTATATAGAATCTATCAGGTGCCTATCCTGAGGACATCTGTGCATGCCACGTCTCACATTCAACATCCCCACATTGTGCCTCTCTGACCCGCTATAGTTGTAGAGGTGTAACTGTGAGTGACTACAGAAAGGCTGCTCCATCTCTATCCACGAAGGATATCTACAAAGCGGCTAGCTGCTCTATTGCCTCCCCAAGTAGCTGAATGGCCGTCCTCCTGCTGAGGGCATGAGCTACTACATTCCCCTTTCTAGGAGTATAGACTATCTCAAGGTCATAGTCCTGGAGGAACTCGAGCCATTGTCACTGTCTTCGGTTCAGGTCCTTCTGCGATAAGATGTACCTGAGACTCTAGTGGTCAAAATAGACTATAAAGCACTCGCCCATCAGATAGTGCCGCCACATCTTCAAAGCGAAGACCACTGGTGCTAACTCTAGGTCATGGGTAGCATAGTGTTTCTCATGCTACCTCAATTGTCGTGATCCATAGGCGATCACTTCCCACTCCTGCATCAGGACACACCCGGGTCATATCCCTGATGCATCGTAGTAGACTACATACCCTGCTACCTCTTATAGTAGCCACAAGATGGGTGCGCTGGTCAATCTCTGTATCGGCTCTTGGAAGCTCTGCTGACATCTATCTGATCACTAGAAGGGTTTTACCTTCTTTTTCAAAGCTAAAAGTGGTGCCTCAACTCTGGAGAAGTCTGGCACAAATCTCCGGTAGTACCCAACCAAACCTAGGAAACTTCACACCTCTGTCACGCTCCCAGGTGGCTCCCAAGCTAGAACTACCTCGATCTTCGAAGGATCCACCACAAAACCCTCCTCAGAGATTACGTGTCCCATGAAGTGGACCTCACGTATCCAGAACTGACACTTCGAGAGCTTACCATAAATCTGGTTCTCCCGGAGTGTGTCTAGTACAATCTGTATGTGGTAGGCATGCTCCTCCTCGGTGGTCGAGTAAATCAATATGTCGTCGATGAAGACCACGAAAAATCAATCAAGGTATGGCTGAATGATCCTATTCATGAGACTCATGAACACTACTAGAGAATTGGTTTTTCCAAAAGGCATAACTAGGAAATCATAGTGGCCATACCGACATCTGAAGGTTGTCTTCTGCAAATCCTCATCCCGAACTCTATGTTGATGATAGCATGAACTAAGGTCTATCTTTGAGAACCACCGTGCCCCCTTGAGCTGATCGAAGAGGTCATCAATCCTTGGTAGCAGATACTTGTTCCTCACGGTTATCTGGTTCAGCCGAAGATAGTTGACACACAATCGCAAGCTCCCGTCCGCCTTGATGGTGAACAAAATCGGGGAATCCCAGGGTGAAACACTGGGTCGGATGAATCCCTTGCCCTGCAAGTCCTCCAGTTGTACCGCTAACTCTCTAAGCATGGAGAGATCCATCCAATATGTTGGAGTGGATATCGGGGATGTCCTAGGGTATAGGTCAATATAGAAGTCTACCTCTCTGTAAGGAGGTAGTCCTGGAACGTCGTTAGGAAACACGTCCACATACTGATCCACCACTACAGAAAAACTCAGACTTCACACATCAAATACTCCTAGGATGAGGCTAGACAACTGATAATTGATTGGCTATCTTCTCCTCTGTGTGAGTCCATCCTGCGCTGCAAAGGCTCCTTTCTCACCGGTGAAGGTGAACCTGCTCCCATCGGTGCGGACACACCGCACCTTGCACCTAATACAGTCGATCTGATCATGGACTATAGATAACCAATCCATTCCCAATATGACATCATAAGGCGTCGATGCCGCTACAAGAAGATCCCAGCAGAATCTCTCACCTCCTAGAGTAATCTCACAATGCCGGTACCAGTGCGTAATCATCGATTCTGCTCTCGTAGGAGTCTCTAGCCGTAAGGATCGAGCCAACGGCTCCGTCGGAATCTCTGAGCTCTGAAAAAGGGCATCGTCAATGAAATAATGACTCACTCATGTGTCTATAAGAACTGCAGCAAGGGTGAAGTAGAAAGAGATAATACCTTGAATCATATTTGGTGTGCCATGGTCGTAGGCCTCTGCTGCCTGAAGCTGAGCCTACCTCTGCCCGCCAGCTCTTTATGGTCGGGGTGGACCTCCTGGTGGTGGTGGTGGTAAAGCCTCAAATCGTCGCCCACCACCTACTTCTAGGCCAGCTCCGCTGACTTGTCCACCTACTCCCTGCAGACCGCCACAGTCGACCCTCTAACTCTACCGGGGTGGTCCCTCAACCATCTACTGGTCCTCTGCACGACGGGGCAGGCAGTCACGGGCCATGTGGCTCTGCCCGCCGTATACGTAGCATTGTCTGATCCTCATAAGACTGGCTCTACACCGTGTGCCCTGCACCTCTGAGCCAGTGTCCTCAGGTCGTCCGCCTGATGATCTGGTCTGCCTGGACCCCTATGACATCCGTCGACTGCTAGCTGCAGAAGACTCTGCTACGTGCCGCCCTGTGGTAGGACTCGTTGCAGGTGTAGGCTCAGCAAGAAATCTCTCTACGAGAAGGGCTCGCTCTAGTACTGCTGCCTGCATCGGAATGATGAGGGAGATCATCGATGCCTTGATCTCATGCCTCAATCCCTACTCGAAGGTCCAGGCCCGAAAGAGTGGGTCTCATACCATGTCTGTGCAGTACCGCGAGATATCGGTAAATCTCACCGAGTACTAGGATACCATCATGATTCCATGCCGTAGCAGTAGTAGCTCCTGAATGTGCACTGCACGTAGCGTGGCTGGGACGAACTCTGAGCGGATGAGACTCTCAAAGTCCGTCTAGAAGAGAGATGCATCATCGTGCACTTGGAGCATCAGGCTCCACCATCTGCTTGCTTCCGCGTGAAGGAGAGTCACAGCAAGGATCACCATGTGGTTAGATGGTGTCCCTACTAACCTAAAAACTCATACAACAGCCTCCTGCCAATCATTGGATACCTGAGGGTCCGTCTCCCTGTGGAACCTGGGTGGTCTCTGATGATTAAACTCGTGCAGTGCACTAAGGCGATGTGCAATCTCAGTGGCTAGGGCTGGTGGCATCGATGGCTCGGTAGGTAGAGGTATTCCCGGTGCCTCTGCTGTAAAAGGGCCAGGCACCGAGGCCTCGTCTCTCGGTGGGCTGTCGTCTCGCACAGAGCTCGGGACCCTAGCTGGATGCCGTCATGGGGCCATCCTAAAAAGAAACAGGTGCGCCACAGTTAATACAGTATACCTGGTGAGCTGACACAAAGTAATCACAAAGAAATCTTTTGAAACACACAAGCAATCAATGTTATCGTGCACTAAGTCAAAAATCAGAAGTCAGGGTCCTGTTGTATGGATACGTCGGCCGGGGTACCAAAACTGGACTCCCTAGACTAATAACCACACTAAATACCATTAACACTATTGCTTCACATATAAGAAATATCAGAGTCCCGAGTTCTTCGGTAGAACCGAACTCCTTTGGTACCAAATTGTCACGACCCATCCTCGGGGCCCGTGTTGTGACTACCCCAAGCCTGCCTTCCTTAGGCCAGGGGCTGGCGACTAGCACCAAAGCTGTAAATCCTGATAAAAAGGGAAGGCATTGCCTTTATACATTAAACAAACACCTTAGAGTAAGTAAGATGAAGTAAATACATAGTAAACTGGGTACAACTGTAACTGCTAGAATGTAATGGGCTAGAATACAAACCCAACTGAAAGTAAAGTACAACTGAAGAGGAAGTACAACAACTGAAAACTAAAGCAGCAACGCCGAGCTGTACACTAGAGATACCACCTAAAGGGTGGGTACAGATAGTCTCCTCACCTCCTCGGGTCCATCCGTCCGCTCTGTGTACGTCTCGCCCAATGGTCCACCTCTAGGTACCAAATTGCTCCACAAGCCTCGACCATGATCAACGCTGTCTGTCATCTGCATCCAACACAACATAGTGCTAGCATAGCTTGTGCAGGGATGAGTATACGCTACTTAGTAGGGACCCCGAGATCCCTGAAGGTCTCCCAGAATCCATGAAGGATAAACCACAAAGGAAATATACAATCACGAAGTAACAACCAACTCTACTTAGGTATATTCCCAAACATATACCTAAGTCATCAATTCTAGTTCGACTCTAACATCCAAGCCCAAGTTAGATCACATCCACATAGGATGGTAAAACCCAATCCACTAATGAAAGCAGAACCCAATCCACACAGGATAGCAAAACAATCATATCAAAGATAATGATTGAATGTCAAGACTCAGATCACACAGGTATACTTTTTCGTAAGATGATAGAGATGATCAGATGTAGCCACTGATTCATCTAGGCTGTCAGAGCCACGTAGGATACAAGACCAGCTAAGTTGTCGGACCCACAAAGGATACAAGACCAGCCAATCTGCCGGACCCACGTAGGATACAGGTACAGAGTCAAATACTGCCGGATCCACGTAAGATACAAGAACAGTAGTCACGTACTGCCAGACATACATAGGGTACAAGAATAGTAGTCATCGTCATCGAACCCATAGAGGATTTCAGTATGGTCTTCATCATTGCCGAACCCACAGAGGATCTCAGTACAGTTGTCATCGTCGTCGGAGTCACAGCCAGCTCTAGGGTTCTCGCACACAGCATGATCATTTCTGGGAGGGTCCGCTCCACGAGCCAAGGGGTCGATACATCAACTAACACGGAGTCCAGATTCGATGTATACCAAAGTTCTGTCTCATTGATAGGAACACAACACAACAGACAGTGTGTCAATCGGATGCCCAGTCTGAGAGTTATTGGCATTTTTGTCCCAGGGGCCTGGTTGGTTTTTAAGTCATAACCAACCCAACCATACTTCAACTGTGTCCAAACCTCGATCCGAGTAAGCCAAAAGGTCCTTCTCACTAAGAGGAAACCAACAAAGTATATGGCAAGTCAATCGGACGTCTGGAGCTCAAGTCATAAGTGTTTCCGCTCCGAAGGCCCGGTTGGTTTCGTGTTGGAACCAACCCGGCCATACACAATGTTATCTGAAACCTTGAGTTTAATAAACCGAAACAACCGACTCGATCCAAGGATTTCATCGCAACTAACGATGCGTCAATCAAAAATATGTAACCCATGATATGGGCATTTGAACGAAACTATCCGAAAACAGGGGGTTTGGGCCCTTTCTGACCAGGCCCAATACCCCCTGGGCCGGCACGAACCGGGTCGACCAAACCCGGGTCCAGGACCGGCCCAGCGGGTGCAGCCGGTCCATAGGGATTCCCGACCTCGACGCAGGCGGTCCGGCTCGGCCCGACTGGTTTGTCCCGGTCTGGGCGCCTGTGTGTTGAGCGGACACGGAAGGGGGGGAGCCGCCGCCCCCTTCGAACCGAACGGCAGACCCGCGGGGAGTCCGCCCTGCTACGATGACTGGGGGTTCAAACCCCTATTTTTTCCGGATCTAGGTGGCCGTTATGTCTAGCCAGTTGTTTCGCGCGACACCAGCCGGACCCGCCTCCTGAGCGCCGGCGGCCGACGATTCCAGCCGCCCTCTCCTGCTCCACCGCGGCCACAGGCAGCGGCCTTGGTCTGTCCAGCGAGGCGCGACGGTGGCGCGCCCCCCCGCCACGGCCCCGCTCCAGCCGCAGCCTCTTTCGGCCTCAACGGCTCGGCGCGACGACACCTCGCTCCTTCGCCACAGTGATATTCCACGTTCCTGCGCGGTGTCGTTGCACCGCGCCGCCTTCGTCCCAAACCGCAACGGTGAACATCAACAAATGGGGAGGAGGATCAGTCGTCTTCTTGCGGTCCATCCTCCTCCTGTTAATTTGATAACAGGTGGCCAAATATTAAATGATGAACGCCAAGAATAATCACATCGTAAAAACACACCCCTACCTTGAAGTAGTTGTCGAAAGAATATTGTCGTGGGAGACGGCGTCAGGAGGTAATGCTCCGTACGTGCTTGACGGAGAACATCCGAGGATGAGCGGCGTCTCCTTTCCTTTAACGTGAAAAGAAGAATAATGGAAGGCGCGTCGTCATTCTTCAGGGAAGGCATTGCACACCGGCTCTGGAGAATAGATGAGACGGCACATCGATCTCTCCTTGTGGCAACAAAGTTCTTCGTCAATGTCTTGGCGTTCCTCCCATTCTCCAACGAAGAAGATGAATATCCCTAAGGATTGTGTATTTTCTCCCCAATTCTTCTCACACAACAATTCCCCAAAAATAAAATAAGGTTCACCCTTATTTTATTAATCCCAAGCTATGAATTCAAAATTCAACTCTTAATCAAATACATTGAATAACATACTCAAATAATTTAATAAGAGAGTTCACTTGTGATTAAGAGGGGGAGAGGATGAGTTACACATTTAAGCTATAGGGGGGTTTTAATGGGGTGTTAGGAAATTTAAGGAGGTGGGGGTTCGTGTGGGCCCCACCCCAAATTTCTCATATCTTCCTTTCCCATAACACTTAAACCATCAACAGTGTAATATAAATATAATTGTTTAACAACTATATTTTTATTCTTCACATTTTTAACTTCTCTCGAGAAAACGCACCTTTAGAAAAGCTATTCCTAAGAAATTATCAGCGCTGCGGTTTTGTCGGTGCCCACAGATTTCGATTCCGACCACCGGTTCAAAAGATAGGAAAACTCGCCCGTTCGTTCACTAAACGTAACCGAGCTAATCTTCGGAAATTGATTTCGGGCACATCGGGCCTCGGAATCAGGTGTCATCAGAAACTGCATACTCGTAAAATCCCAAAGAAATTAAGAAAAAAAATTCCTTGAAATTTATAGGTCTTAACACAACTATCTTGATTGTCCTCTCAGTCTAAGATAAATCAAGTTCAATTTCCATGTCACTGTAGTGAAGATCCTTAAAATGATTAGATAGATACTTTCTCAACCACAATACAAGGAACATATTATGTATCGACATCATCTATGGTGGATGTTATAAATAGTATGCAACATTACACACATGCTTAACAATATCAAACAGACCCATAAAATGAGGAGCAAGATTCCCCTTCCTCTCCAACCGTTGATGCCCCAACCAGGGTGAAACATTCCAGAATAACTAGTAATCAATTGCGAACATCAATGGTCTATGGTGGTGATCAATATAATAAATATATCAGTTTTTTTCTTTTAACATTATCTGGTGAATCAACTGAATCCTTACAATTGTCTCTTACACAAAACTAGTTCTCATAGAAGAACATAAATCAATCTATGACCAACACAATATATATTTTCAAGGCTGACGATACATGGCCTAAAAATGATCCATTCTATTCATGGATTAGTAACTATTTTAATATGAAAACTTAAATCATCCTAAATGATCATCCCTATCCATACTGAAGTCGATAACACACATTCAGAGCATGTCCTCAATAATTTTTATAGATCTTTATATCTATCCATCAAACTATAGATGGTAAACTATGATCAAATGGGACTATGATCCTAGTGCCTCCTGAATTTCACTCTAAAAGTGATAAGTGGACTGATGATCCCTATATGAGACTATAGAAAATGAAACTCAATGAAAATAAACAATATCATTTGCATAGAGATTTATCAACTCTTGAACTTTGGTTGCATCGTAAATGGGTATGATGTGATCCAACTTGGTCAGCCTATCGATCACAACCCATATAACATTAGTCATTCTCTAGGTATGATACAACCCGACCACAAAGTCCATAGAGATCTCATCTAACCTCAATGTAGTTATTGGATGTGGCTGATGAAAACTCGAAGGTTTCTGTTTCTCAGAATTCACATATTTTCATGTATTGAAATGTGAAACTAACTCAACAATTTTTTATATCATACATGGCCCCCAAAACTGCATCCACATGTCATAGAATTTATTAGTGGTTCCTGCGTGCACATCCCACTATGAATTGTGATAGTCCCCCATCACATCCATCCTTGATACTAATAGTACAATAAAGTGATTCCGATAAGATAGAACACACTATTTTGAGAATGACCACTGGAAAACTTTCTCCCCGCCATAAATAGAGTATCTAATGCTATGAAATTCATCATCAAGGTGTTGATCCTGAAGAATTACATCATTAAGAGTAGATGTTAGATAGATTCTACATAAAGAAACCTCAGCCCCCACTTCCTGGACTCGAATATGCAAATTTAGAAATAGAGCCATAAAATTCTACTCTTATGAATATTCATTCACTGCCCAGGTTGGAAGTATCCTACTCAATTCATCTTTAATGACATTTTCTTTTCCTAGGATGTAGGGGATGTCAAAATTGAAAGGTTGTATATATTCCACCCAATACCTCTGATAGATATTCCAATATCGTTGAGAGAAGATATAACTAAATCTCTTCTGGCCTAAAAAATAGTAAACCTTTCTCTGGAAAGGTAATGCCACCAAATCTTATGTGCATGCATTACTGCTGCATGTTCAAGTTCATAGGTAGGGTGATTCTTCTAATGTGGCCTATACTGAAGATATCCCTACGAAATGACATGATTACCTTGAATAAGATCATTGCCTAATACTGAACTCGATGCATCATATAATACCACATATCCCTACCCAGCATCTAGAAGAGTAAACACAAGAGTAGTAGTAAAAAGACATTTCAGTTCCTCAAAAGAGTTATGACATTTATCATTCCAAGAAAACATCACTCCCTTCCGAGTAAGAGCAATCACGGGAGATTCCAACATTGATATGTCCTTCATTAACTAGAGGTAATATCATGCTAAGCACAAGATTCATTAAATCTCGAAGAAATTACATGGTTTCTCGCAATCCATAACCATCTTCGATATCTCTGGATCAACTAATATTCCATGTTCTTAAAAAAACATGTTCTAAGAATTTCACTTCACAAATCCAGAAATTAGATTTCAAAATCTTGTAATAATGTTGGTGATTTATTAGTAGACTCAATACTATTCTCAGATGATAATAATGAGTCTTCTCAGACATGGATTAGATGAGTATGTCAACCACAAAGACTACCACAAAGTTATTGAGATACTCATGGAAAATACTATTAATTAAATTTATGAAAACTTCAAGAAAATTTTTTATACCAAAAGTAATAACAAGGTACTCATAATGGTCGTACCTTCACCAAAATGTGTTTTTCTAAATGTAATATTTCTTTATCCTCAACTTATGGTAACCAGATCCATGTTCGATCATTAAAAACAACTTATACCCTTTTAAATTATCCAAAAGATCATTAATACATGAAAAATAATACTTTTCCTTCAACATAAATTGATTAATCTTTCCATAATCAACACATAAGTGAAGAGAAACATCATCTTTCATAGAGAATATAATTAGCACCAACCAAGGTGGAAAACATGGGTGTATAAAGCCTTTCCCATGTAGATCATTAAACTAGGACTTCATCTCCTTCACTTCAGCGGGATCCACATGGTAAGAGCGAATAGAAACTAGATAAGTACCAAACATTAAGTCAATGAAAAACATCACCTCCCTTACCAGTGGAAACCTGTAGAAATTAAAATGAAATACATTAAGAAACATGATGATGACTAGAGGGTGATCACACCACAAATATTCCTACTCTAGATCAAATGAAAACCCTAATATTACCTTCACTAATTACAAATAATATGGTCTAGCCCTACTCGACCTCAGATCCCATTATCCTTGAATGATAAGGGACACACCACTGGGTATAGTAAGGTAGACCCATTGAAGATAATAATCAATCTGATCATTGTTTTCAATGAGCCATGAATTCTAAAAATGACATCATGAGGTTCCATTCAAGGGCCATAAAAATCCAATCCAGCTTGACATCTGATATAGAGAAGAAACAATAGGGACTATAGAGGCCCTATGCTCTCACCATTCCAAGGGGTGTAGTAATATCCACTATAAAAGATAAAATCTATATTTTAAGATTAGGAAGAATAAAAGTACATGTTGATATAAATGAATGAGAAGCACAAATATCAAATTGATAAGTCACGAATGATGGAGCGATAGTAATAATACATCTCATAGTTCTTAGACCAATGTCTTCTTCCTCTGAAGACTCTTCCACTGTGTGAAGTAGCTTTGTTCCGGAAGCCTATGGATGGAACCCTTTATACAAAAATAATATGATTTCCATGCAGTTATAGGAGGAGCTGATAATACTGTTCCATAACACGAAATAGAAAAGATATGTTAGAATTTATTTAAGTGTCCTAAATGTCTTCATGACCTACAATTCTTGGAAAAAATAGTGAAAACCCTCACATAATGTCTTGTATTTACACACTAATAGAAAATCAATGGACACCCTCCTAGAATTGTAAGAGGTATGAAATGACCCTACCATCATGAACTACCATGAGAATCATCACAATTAAACATTCCCTTGATGGAACTCATGTTATCACTAATAAAAAATGGAACTCCCATCAACCCTGACTTTCTAGCTAGATTCATCTCAACTATCATCGTCTTATCCATCACATCTGCATAAGTGAGCATATGTAGTAAGAAAACATGAGAATTAATATCTTATCTATGTCCCAACTTGATCCATCGATATTTTATCCTCTCATTTGATACAATCATAGGTGAAAACTACACAAGTTCTAAAAAAAATTAAATATTGAATCACGATTCTATAAGCCTTATCAACCTTGAAAAAATCAACAGCCTTGGCCAACATCATTGACTCTGGATAGAACTTGTCAGTGGAAATAACCTTGAATTCTTTCCACACTAAGACCTTATGTTTCTTTGTATTCACCATTGTGTCCCACCATATCCTAATCGGTCCCTCTAGCATGAAGGTGGAACACTTCACCTTGATCTCATCCAATGTCTCCAAAAAATCAAACATACATTCCATCTTGCCCAATCATTCCTCAACATGTTGAGGATTAGTGTAGACATTGAAAAATAGTGGATTTTGGTAAATAAAATATTGATAAATAAATTTTAGAATGTTTTTTGGAGCTTACATAGCTGGTACCGGAATGGGAACTGGAGGTTATGCCTATCCCAGAGCATGGAAAGTGCGAACAATAACTTCAACTAGATTCGGGTCCACTGGTGGATTCTCTCAATATAGTTTTCTATAAACATCATCCTAGATCTGATTTTCAAGGCTTCTCAAAGTCATGATCCTACAAAACATCACGAGACAATGAGTAAGACATGAGATAATGCTAAAATTGAGAAACAAGGGGAATACAATCCTTATCAATGGAATAAAAAAGATTGGTATTTCAAGCTTTCCAAATATAAATAGGGAAAAGACTAGAACAATTAGACAAGGCATATTCCCATAACCACCCATGGTGACTTGAGGTTCATTGTGGTCAAGGATGGACATGGAATCAGTCACAAATACCTCCTAAGTCCTGATAATATTTCACAATGCATACTGACTACAAGACAAAAATCTCAGCAAAATCCCTCTAATACAACTTTGTCACATACCATCCCAGGTACTCGGGTAACCTGATAATTGAGATGATCCTAACATATCTCTATGTTCATTCTCAATCCCCAAAAGTTTCTGACTAGTACTTGGCATCATACAACATCGAAGTGGTAAAAAATTTCCACAAAATATAGAAGAATAAAGACAAGAAATTCAATACGCATACAAAAGAAACCCCATTAGGAGTAATGTACCAGAAGTGAACAAGGAATTAAATCAGAATTTACATTAACCCAAGTACCAAAAAGGTATGAATAGCTCAATTATCTATGGAAACAACTCACTAATTCCAAGGTCCAACAACTGGATCCTCCTCTAAGAGATCATTTCCGTATGCTCAAACTTGGATAGATATAATCTAAAAACACCTGAATGCACAAGTAGTGTGTGATATAAAAATCACAGTAGGGTTTCAACAAGGATTACATAATTTATTTCAGTAATATATTATGAAAAAAATTCTTTCAATTTTAAAATAAATAGGTTGGGAATTTTCAAGCATATTTACAAATCATTCTATATAGTACAATTGATAGAAAATACTTTAATCAAGGTCTTTACCAGTGATGAAATATTTCTAAAACAATTCTCAAGTACACCATTTTATAAGAATTCATAAGGAACGTAAAAAAGTTTTTAAACATTAACAAACATTTATATCTCAAATATAAAAAATTGAGTAACATGGTCATATTCCAAATAGGTATGAATGTTCCATGATATAAGACTACACAATATATATTTGATTAAAGAAATATTTGTATACACACATCCCTTTGAAATTGAAAAAAGGTGACTCATCACCATCCCATCAGTGATGTAACCTATAGTGTTAATGTTTTAGCACATTGTTTAATCACAGAGTATGTCGAAATAACTCAAAAACCACATATGTCTTGCATGTAATCATACATAATAAATGATGGGAATTTTATTTTACGACTTCATAAAATATAGTAAAATCACATTCCCCCATTTAAAATGGGAATTTACCATTTGAAACAAAAACAAGTTTTAATCAAAAACATGCCTTTCAAAAAAGATAAAACTACCCAGTTTCTATCAAAACATTTTTAATCAATTTTTACAATTTTGAAGTCTATTAAAAACCAATTACATTAATATAACTATTAATTTCCATAATTAAATTCAAAAATTTATTCAAAATAATTTCCATCAAATATAATATTTAAATTATACAATTTAAATCGACCAATATCCATAAACACATCATAATTAAATAGAATTTGGGGTTTTAATGATTTTCATGCCAAAACCATTAAAAGTATCCCAATTCAATAGAATTGGGTTTTCATTAATCAATTCAAATAATGTTCGATCAATTGAATATGAAACAATAATTGATATAAATGATGATATTCAAGGTTAATAAATTTTTCTATGTGGGACAAAATCAACTACATTTTTTCTAAAAACTCACACTTGAAATGAAACCCTCCAATCAGAACAAAGGTGCAAAAGACCTCCAAACACAACCTATAAATGAGATCAACATCATAGATAATAGATCCATCAATTTCTAGATGATCTATTGAAATCCCAAAGGATGAGGAAGAGAGAAGGATAAAGAAACAGGGAGAAAGCTTACCTAGGAATCACACCACCAACACAATGATGGTCGAACCCAGAACGAAAGGGTCCAAAAAGGGTTGGATAGCTCCAAGATCACATGGGGAAGGGTTTTGGTAAAGAGAAGTGAAATTTCATGGGATCCAAAGGGGCGAGATCAGACGTACTAACTTTTTTAAAACTGCACTCAGGGTATTACATGACATGTAATCCCATTACAGATCATGAAATAGTTAAGATTCATAACTGCTAAAAAACACATCACTTTTAATGAAAAAATGTTCATTAAATAACTCACTATGTGTAAATTCTCATATATTTTTTAACCATTCACGGTGTGAATCTTCTCACATCATGCCCCTAACAAACTTTACATAGCATGAAACCTAGTTACATGGCATATAACACTCCTACAACCAAGAAAAACACATGGCTAATGTTGAGGGTCAAAAAATCTCTAACTTCACCATTATAGCTATCCTCTCAATTCCTTCTCAACCCTACCTAGTTAATGAAAAGGAAAAACTATGACAAGATTAAAGACATACCTATTAGATCTGTAATGATATGTTACAATTAATGAATATTATAATATATTAAATGAATTATAAATAATATTAATGATGAAATAAACATTAATAAAGATTTATATTAGGTAATTTAAATATACAATTTAATTATTCCATAGGTTAGATGACATACGAAGTGAATAGAGAATGGGGGTAAAGGATTTCACTTTTGAATCTTCATTATCATCAAATATTGATCCTATATGATCTATATTATTTTATATGGAATATCAAAATATTATTGAACATATACATCAAATTATACCATTTAATTATGATTTATTAAGAACCACTCTTCCATTATTATTGAATTAATGTATGGAAAATACATTGTTTATAATGGTTTTCCCCTATTTTTCAACTTATATGTCTATGTTTTTAACCATTATATATCTATATATAAGAATTTATCAATCTATATTTATCATATTATTGAATTATATTATTTATTGTAAAAATTCCTTCATTTTTTTGGGATATTGATCTCTTTATGTTTTCATTCCTATTATTTCTTAATGTCAAACTAAATTATCTTAGAGAATCATTAAAAATTACTATATTTATTTCAAAGTATATTTTACCTTAACGCTATTTAATTTAAAGGTTTCAATGTTGGGAAATTTTAATATTAAATTTTTTTAAATAACTATTACTTTCTATTAATTATTATTTCTAAAAGTGGCCCATTAATTTTTTTTAAACATCGTAAAAAAACACTTTTTTTAACGTCTCTTCTATTTTTCTCTCAAAAATTATCTTGATAATTTTTCAAATAAATTATTGACATTATATGTCATATTAGTTATTAATTTTTAAATTATAATTTTTAAAAAATTATTAACATTATAGCCTTCTTTAAAAATAACTTTTTCCCTTATTTAATTTAATATTGTGTAAAAACTATATAATTTTTTGCAAAATATTATTCACCTTTTTTATCATTTTATGGATTTCTCATAAATGTTAATATTTATATATATTTCATTTTTGAAAATTTCCTACATTCTTTTTCTTTTAATGGTACATTTTTTATAATTTTATTTTATGTCTAAATAATCCTTCAATTCATTATTTATGATCCTAAGAATAACTAGTATGGTGGAAATGAAATTTATATAGCAATAATGATCCATCACTACCCTTTTAATTTATTATACTCAAATATTATAAAAATATAACCTTTTAAACAATACATTTCCTTTTTGAATACCTTAGGCATCATTATTCTGTTTGATGGTTGTTCACCTAGATACCTATAAATTCAACTGATGGAGAAAATTATAACAAGATTCTATAAATCGTATATATAAGGTTTGAATACTCTATACATTATTATCATGATTGAAGGGTATTTACCATGGTAGATATTTTATTTCTTTGAATCTATGTATTATTAAAATGAGTTAACCAATATATGGTCTTGAGGGATTTATAATTATTTTAATATTCTTATAAAACACACATATATAGATACAACATTATGGGGATGGTTAATTTATATTTAAATGAAATTAAAATGAATTAGGTAAATATTTATATATAATGAGATTTCTATGTGATATGTAGACATGATATAATTATATTTTCTCATAATCATATTCATCGAAATGATGCATTTGATTTTTTCTATTTTGTTATGTCTGGGAATGAAAAATTTAGCAGTGTCCAAAATATTATGACATCCTTGGTAGAGATATTGAAAATAAATTATGATTTTCTATGCTTCTGTACATTCCATAATCCTACTTCATTCCACATTTCTATGCCACGTAACATTACAATGTATTTTTATATACCTATTTTATATCACCATGGTTCATTATTATTATACAATTATTTCACTACCTTGGGTCATGGTATATGTTATACCTTCAATATCATATTTTATGAATTTTAGTCAATGTTTTATTTTTATTTTATAATGTATTATGATTTATCCATATGGTTTCATGATCATATTAAGTAAAACTTCCATTTCTATTTTGGTTATATGTATCAATTATTTATGATTTATTGATAAATCCATTATATATCAATGGTGGTTTATTACTCATTTTTGATAATTTGATCTCACACCTATCATATATTTCATAATTTCCCATGGTTATCATAAGTGAAAAAATATTGTTATCATATTAAAAGGTGTTTATGTTGAAGTATTATATAAAATTATATAAGATAATGTTGTAATATGTACATAGTATTCAGAGACAACAATACTTTGATTATGGAGGTTATTTATAATTTCATTTTATGTATAGAAGTATTTTTGTTTAGAAAAAAAATCATTATTTATGGGTTTGGGGGTGCTTCAAGAGTATTGGGTTAAGTAAAACTATAATGATCACATAGGGATAATATTTATAAATCACTTATATTGGTTTGTAATTACAGTTAATGATTAAGAGATAATTATTTATTGGCATATTAGTTCATAAATATGGGTGAAATCAATGATAATTGATTGTAAATGACTAATATTATAATGAAAAAAACTCTTTTAGGAATTAAAATTAAATATCCTTAACTTTCAAAGATTTTTTAAATTTTCATTATTATATTGTATAAGTAAATTTTAAATGAATTTATTATTTCTCTTTCTAATGATATAAAAATAAAATTTATATAAATATTTATGACTTAACTAGTTTGTATATTTCTTTATTATAGTAATTTGATTATTTTTCAATTTTTCAAAAATAATTGTTATAAAAGTTTTTTAATAAAATAAATTTTGTTAAATTCATTATTATTTTTATATATATAATTTTATTTCATAAATTCATTAATATTATTGATAGTTATAATTTTATATGGTTATTTTATAGGTAATTTCTTCATTGGGATATATTTGATAACAAAGTATTATACTTTTCATTTTAGGTACATAATTATAAATTATAGGCATTGAAATTAATGTCATAAATATTAATGTCATATAACATTTTATGCACATAATATGATAAAATAAATAACTAAATTATATATTATCATTTAAATAGTATTTATTTACAATTTTACATATGGTTCATATAATTATAAAATGGTCATTATCATATTTTATGTTGATGTTTTAACACTCTCAAAAATTCATTTTAAAATAATATGAAACATGTTTTACAATAATATAAGTTTACCAAGAATTTATTGTTTTTATTTTAAATTTAAAATTCACAGATGTATATGTCGAGTGGATTTTTATCTTTTTGGTTTGAAAATTACTTCATCCCTTTCACTTTTTAGTTTATTATTATTGATTTGTTATCATTATTATTCGTTTTCTATAATAATTATCGTGTCCTCGTTAATTTGAATTTATTTAATTTTTATTACTATTCTTATTATTATATTCTATTACTTTTCACATTTTATGTTTAGTACGAAATATTATTCATGGATATGTTATATAATGTATAGAAAGTGGTGATATCTTTGAAAAGTGTAATTTCTTATGTATAGGTGAAAAATCCTAATGTATGAAGATTTCAAATATCTACATATGTATATAGTACTATATATCAGATGGAGATGGATATTTATAATTCTTACATATAATGAAATAATTACATTTTGTGAATGTAAAGAAATATTTAGTAGTGTTAGAAAATATCTTACCTATTGATTTTTTGCAAAGGAATTATCTTAAGTTTGGAATTTTCACTCAGTGAAATTTTTTTATTGAAATAAAGGATCTTACATTTGAACTTTTAAGAAAATATATATATATTAAAAATACAATTATGATAAAGTAAATATGTTACACATAGAAGAGGCTAATAGAAAAATTTCTTATATAAGTTGTATATATCATACACATTATAGAATTTGTACATAGTTAATTGTAAAATGGTAGGAATTAATGAGAAGGGATGAAATCCCAATACAAGATCAAGTGACTTTCATCAAATTCTATATAGAAAAATGTTCTGTGAAAATATAATTTTGTCAAATAAGACTCATTAATAAACTCTTTGGAAATAAACATGCACTTTAGAATACTAAAAACATGACAAGATTTATAATTTCATAATATTAGAAGATGTGGCTCATGTACAATAGAGGGTAATGCTTGTTATGTGTAGATTGAGTTTTGCATGAACATATGCTACGACATAAATAATGGGCATTAAATTTTTAGATATCATATGTTTTGATATAAATAGTTTTGTATGTGATTTCAACCACTAGATATGATTTATGATATTAATATATTAGAAATTACAACTCAAGGAGGATGTGTTTTATGACTGTTGAAAAAATATTATTTAATGATACTCTTTTCGAACACTATTTTGATATTTCCATATAAATATTAACTAACTAGATTATTCGTTATTGTATATCAGTTAAATTTTTATCCATATATTCTACATGTTTTTTGAAACGTTTATATATACATATTGAAATATTTATATATATATATATATATTTTATAAATAATTTTACTTATAAATAATTTTCATTATAAATAATTTTGAGTTAATATTTGTGAATTAATATGTATTTTGAATTTATATTTATTTTTAAGTAATAATTTTGAATTAATAAGTATTTTCAATTAATATTTTGAGTAAATAATGTTTACCTAATTTTGGTGACATGAAAGATAATCATCGATTACAATCCAAAAAAATTAAAAAATTGACATGATATAAAATTGAAAAAAATATCATTGTTAATATATTTTTCAAATGTAAAGGTCTATATAATTGACATGATATGAAAAATAGCATTGATAATGTATCTTTTAAAATTAAATGTCTATATAATTGACATGATATAAAAACCAAATATACAATTTAAATTTAACATATTTTTTATTTGGAATAATTTATTATTGGAAAACTATATTTTTTAAAAATATTATCTAAACCTGCCAAGATAAAAAATTAGGTAATAATTTCAAATTCAATTTTTTTATACATATAATTATAAATATATTAATATATATAATTATATAAAAATGTTTTAAAATATATGTTCATAATTATATAAATACATTATTAAAAATTATAGGTGTGTATTTATAATTAAATTTCCATATATAAATATATTTTTTCATATATATTTAATATATTTAATATATATATTTATTTATATAACTTGTACTTATTTCATAAATATATATATATTTATGAATTCATATTTATAATATTATATATAAATAAATATAAAATAAATTTTTATACATATATACTATTATATACATATATATATATATATGCAAATAGGATATACACATACATATATCTAAGTCAACTGGAATAACTCACACTGTTACACCTTGAGATTTTATGAGAAGTAATTTCTTTTATTTCTTTGATGTCTTGTGTTGTACTACACACCAAGATTAGCTTTCACTATACTCATAATCGTATTATCTTGTAGTATACGCATACACTATTCTTGGCTTGTGTTGCACGAAAGAGTGACCTTCCTCAATAACATGTGTTGTACGCAATACCGGGTTTCATTAAACAACGATATATTGTTATTATGAACTAGCTGTTATGAATAGTATTAACCACATTTTGAATTTTATAACAATATCATTCATCTTACTCATATTCTAGAACATGGTATGAGAACAAAATAAATTTTTGGGGTAAAATAAGTATTTTTCAAAAAAATGCAATTTTGCCGCCGTTTGATGGAACACCCATTTTAATTCTAGTTTTTACATGTTTATAAGTTCAATTTGACAAATTAAACTTCTTATTTTGAATAAATATTTAATAATTTACATTTCATAAATTTTTGATACTTTTTTAATAACATTTATATATTGACGAATAGTAAAAATACGCTAAATTTTTCTTAAAAAAACATTATCCATCAAGATATTTTATAAGGTTAAATTATAAAATTTAATGTTATTAAAGTATAAATAGAATATATTTTTACCATTTCATATAATTTATTTCATTAGAATTAATTTTACATTGAATTCATAGGCAAAAACATTTCAATCTTTTGCAATGATTTATCATTTAAAAATCGTTTTCTCAACAATGGGATTAATTTTAAATTAATTACTGAATCTTATATTTTTTGAATTTTGGAAAATGGATTCCATATTTGGAATCATTAGGTCAAAATTATGTCAATTTGATACTTTTTTAGAAATTATGAATAGTAACTACGATAATTTTTTTTACTACAATTAAAGGTAAATTAGGTAATTAAGGGTAAAACTAACATTATAAAACTACCCTAACACAAGTATTAATATAATTGGATGATTATAGTTCGTCCTTATAAATACTTGGGTTGAAATGGTATCTATTATAACCCACTATTATGTGATTAATACCATTAATTTTTTTATTTTTAAATGAATGTGAAATTTGTCTTACTCAAACTATAATAATTAACTTATTCTTAATATAAGGTTATACAGAATATAAATTTGGTTATAAATTCTCATTTGAAAGATATATTTTTTTCATTATCATGTAAATCTATTTGTAATTTTTAAGAAATATATAATTACCTTAATAGCATATACATTAATGATGCAGAAATTATTTATTTAGTGAAAAATCAATAATATAGTTTTTATTAATATAATAATTCCCATAAAAGTCCCAAATACCTTAACAAAACTTATTTTTAGTGTAAATATAAACCATAATAATCCAAATGTCTAATATGTGACTATTTGTAGCCTTATAAAAGTGATTATGACACTTATATTATTTTATTTTAAATGATGTCAAAGTTGTCACCTTCATTATTTAATAAACACAACATTTTAAAATTAGGGTGTTTTAGAATATAAATTCGATTAAAAGTATTCTAATGAAATCTATTAGATTTAACTTCATCATAGTATTTTATTTTTAATTTTTATACAACAAATAAGTATATTAAATAATTATACAAAAAATGTTGTAGTAATTATTTTATTAACAGAAATATCAAATAAATGGTTTTAAAAATATTAAAATTAATATTATATGAACTAATTAATATTAAACACAAATTTTATAGAATAATATGACCTTTTAGGAACCTATTAATTTTTTTGGTTCGAATATATGCTCTGTTTTTATTATATTTAAATTCAAATAAATGAATAGTGTCAAAATTGACACTATTGTTATTTTATAAAAATGACATATTATTAAATTGTTAAAAAATCACAAAAATATTTAAAAATTATAAATTTACATTTATATGGTCTAAAATTTCATAAAGTATCCAATTATGGAAAATTAACAACACATAAGTAATTATTTATAACAATTTTAAATTTAGAATATTGTTAGCACAAATAAAATTAATTAGATTAAATAAGGTTAAATCAAGTTGATAAGGTTTAAATTAAATTCCCAATATGTCTAAATTTTATTAGATGATAATATTACAACCTTATCTCATCTAATATTAGTATTTTAGTCATTTTTTTTACATTTTTAAGTGGGGTTTGAGTTTATTATAAATTAATATTTTAGAGGTTTCCAAAAGTTCCCCTCCCCTCCCTTATAAAAAGGCATCTCCTCCCTCTCCTCTTCACAACATTTTAAGCCTTAAATATCGGAAAAATCCTGTACATTTCTATTTCCCACTTCCCTATAAAAATACTAGATTCCCTTGTCTTCTTCAATGACCAACTATAGTGTCCTAAGAGAAGGTTTAGAAGAGGCGCTTCGAAGAAGTGGTAATATCCTTTACTGATTATTTCAAATTTATTTCTTCTTATAGTTCCTCTTCTTTATTTTTTTCATTAAAAAGTAATAACATAAGTATAACTCATATACTAATATTTTATTAAAAATATTAAACAAACCCATTTTCCCTTCTATCCATCCTACGGAAAACGAAATCATCGCGCGTGCGTACGTACGGAATACCGTCTGCATGCCATGGTGTAATCTATTTTTCCAACACCACCTTACATGGATGGGTATAATGGTGGAAATAATAACTATATAAGATTATTATAACATGCTACTAATTTGGAGATATTATATAATCCACTCAAATTCTATTCAATAATTATGGTAACGATATCATTGCTCGTGCGTACGTACGGATTACTGTCTCCATAACGCGATGAGATTCCTTCTCCATGTTAACCATTAGAGAATGATCTTAATGTATATATAATTAATAATAATGAAATATATGTAATAATAATGATACTGGATTTATGTATATATATATATATATATTTCATTTACTTACTTCCATTCAAGTAAATAATGAACAGAAAACAAAGTTCATGCATACGTACGGCCTACCGTCTCCATGAACGATGTTTTTCATTTCATTTATCTATATATTATACATATATATACTGAATATATATGATATATAAATCATTTTTTACATTCTGTAAGTATGAAAATAATGATATAAGTAAATATATCAAGAACAACAAGTCCAAACATGTATGTAAAATGAAACAATTTTACCCAAAACGCTACTATAACATGGCATTGACAAAAGAATGGGTAGTATAAATTCATAAGTGAATTATATATAATATCATAAATATTATGGTTCTTTTACAAGATAATAATATGTTTAAACCCACTATACATGAGTTTCATACACGTACGAAAGAAATATGACCTAAGGTAAGGGATTATTTCGTCTCACTTTTATTTATGTGAGACATATGCCTTAATAACCATCTATTTATGTTGTATAGTATTTATGATTCCCATGAATGTTTCATGATTTTTTTATGGAGGATATTATATTTACATATGCATGTAATTATCTTTATTTTATTACATTTATGATTCCACTGATCATAAAAGGTAAGGGATAATTATTTCAATCTCGTTCTTATCCGAGATTGTTTATTCGTAAGTATTTACTGGGGATATATTTATCATCAATGTCCTTGTTTGGGAAAAAATGATTTCATAAAATTTTTGCTATTCTTTCATGTCTGTTTAAAGTCATGTTTACTCCTTTTTTACGTTTACTACAATGAATAGAAGGAATCTTTATTTTGTTTACCATACGAGGAACCTTTGACATTTCTAACAAAAGTACAAGGTGAATGTTTTTTTAACTTATACAGCATGAACTTATTTTTACAGTTTTATAACGCCTTATTTTCATGAAGCTTCATCTACAATATTTCAAGGTTATTTTCAATAAAAACTTTTTCTTTTAAAATTGTGTGTCATTTTGTGAAAAGAAAATGATTTTGAAGAAGAAAGGATATTTTACTCAAGAATTCATTTCAAGTGTTTCATCAAAACTATTTTCCATCTATGGTGAAATTATTTAATAGGGTTATGTTTCAAGTATAATATCTTTATTATTTACATGGTTTGATTTTTCTTATCATGAAATTACATCCATTGGTTTTATATGGATTATGTTATGAAGGGATGATGTTTATAAAACCCATTCTATTCTTTGGGTTATGATGAATGATTTATGATTGTTTTGTGGCACATGTAAGAATGATTTCAATATGAGATGGGTGGGGCCTATATTTCCCTCCAATTCATTGGGTAAAGATTTATATCTCATGATATAGACATGGTTGGAATGGAAAGTAAATCCAGTTCAGTAATACAGGGCTGGAATGACATGTAAACCCAGATCAGTAAAGGACTTTGTCCACTATGATGGTCTTGGTAGCAATGCCTTGGCTATAATGGAAATCATATCATGTGCTTAATGGTTTTACATAATTAAATTTTTTATTCCCATGCTATTTTGTCATGAATAATGTTACTTTATGATTTATGCCTTATGTACTGCCAAGATTTATGTCATTACTCATGATTTTGATGTTTTATGTTCATGTTTTTATGTTCAAATTTTTATGGATTGTTTTATGTTATCCATGATTACCATTAAGGAGAATTTTAGATCACCCTTTATATGTTTTATTTTCCCAAGGATTTAATGAAAGGTTTTAGGTAAGAATACAAAAGTGGAAGATCTTTATGGGAGATGTGGAAGATATTTCACTATGATTAGAAGATTATGTTCCGAGTTTCCAAAGACACTAAACTATTACAGTCCTTGGGTGTCTGTTTCTGTCATGTATTAAGTATTCCACAAAAGTAATGTAATGTCCATGTATGTCAAGATTTGGCTCTCTATACGCACAGACCCGATTAATATGAAAATAATGAATAATAAGATTTCACTAATCTTAAATACTAAATAGAACATCAAAATCGGATACACACATACATATATCCAAATGAAACAATGAGAAAAATACATAATAATCAATCGAAATAACTTGTGCAGACCCGATTAATATGAAAATAGGGATTAATAAATTTATACCAATTCTAAATATCAAATACAACATCAAAATTGGATAAATTTTTAAAACTAGGCTTTTGTTAAAACTAAAGCATGTAGTAAAATGAAAAAAATAAAAAAAAATGAAAATAATGGTAAAAGGAATATGTATTAAGGCGATTCGATGTTAGAGTAGTTAAAAATTATCCGCAATGTAGTAGATTTGATTGGGGTGGAATTTAGTGGTGCATGTGGCCGTTTGGGAGACGAAGAGTAATAGGATGAGAGGAAGAATAAGAGGGCGGTGTGGGTGTTTAAACCTAATATTTATTATGGCAGACTATTTGCGAGGTAATTAATTCTGTCGCAAATAGCCATTCTGTCAAAATTATTTTCTTCAGATCATAATGAAAATCTCAAATACTATGAATCCAAGGACTATTTGTGGTATAAATAGTGTTCCCTTGGAAATAACCATTTCTACAACTTTTCGTTCTTGGCAGTGGGAAGTCCCAACAAAAGTATTTGTGATGGATGGTTTATTCTGTCGCAAATGGTAACTATTTGTGATAAAACAAACCATTGATCATAAATAGATTCCTAAAAAAAGTATTTGTGACTATAAAATTTTTCATCAAAATTACCTCATCGCAAATACTATTAATTCTAGTAGTGTAAGCTATTTGAGTGTAATCCAAGGGGAATCATCCGAGTTATTCTAATGTAAATGATTCTAACTGAGTCCAAGGATCTCATACAAGTTAATCATAGGCTAAGAATTATTGTGCCTAATGGGGTGAATCCATGGCACCACATGTCATAATATGTATATATGGGTCAAACTCGTGTATCCAAGGTATCCTAATATCCATAATATATTGAAGGGATCCTACGACGTCATGTCGATCAACCACTGTTAGACAAGGACCATATTCCAAGGTGTGTATCTTCTTTAGAAATTGACTCCTTGAATAAGAATAGTGTATTATATGTGCTAAATAAATTCCCTCAATAATCTATGTTTGGATCAAGTCTGAAAAATCCTATAAATATAAAAAGTTTCATATGCAATAGGCATTGTATACTTAATTATTTATTTAATTTAATCCTTATAATACTCATGTTATTTAATAATTTAGAAGGTTCATTCTAGTGCCTTTCATACTATGCGACAAGGATAAAAGTTCATGCATCCATTTACTACTATAATTACTTATTCAATTATTAGGTTCATTCATTTACCTTTCATAATAATGAAAATGTGGGATAAGGACATGAAACCAATTCCATTTAATTCCATTTAACTAGGCCATGTGATATATATAGTATTCTTGCCATTTACATTTCAATGGTTCATTAATTAATTAAAAATATTACCTTAGATGGGTCAAGTGGTAACTATATATGTGCTAACCATTTATAAAATAAGGATCCATTGGTTATACAAGAACACTTCCCTTAAAATGGTAACATGATAACACACCCGAACGGTGGCACAAAAAGACAAAAAACTCACTAAATGCATAATTTATGAATCACCGTACATTGGGTTGTTCGAATTGAGGTTATAACCTCTATATAAATGAAGAAAAGTTATGAAAAAGGATCTAGAATATGGACACAATGATTATAAGAAAGAAATATGAATTTATTAGGAAATTCACAATGAAATCAGTGTGAGCACAATGATGATAGTTTATAAAACTGCAAGACTTAAGGGATGAGTAATAAACCACCTACTATGAGCCTATATCACTATCATCATCCTGTATCATCCCTTAGTTTGGCCTGTATTGTAAGAAAATAGAAAAATGTATCAAAGCCTTGAAAATAGGGTATATGAGCCGGCATCAAAATAATATCATTTAGTAAAATAAAAATGATGGACTAATTATAAAGATAAAAGAGACTACCTAGCGGTATCCAAAAAACCAACAGTGATTGAATCTATGCTTGGATGGTTAATTGGGATCAAATATTATAAAGATGAGAGTTTGAGAGATCCAACTGGTGAAATGAAGTCCTCCTATCCATTGGAGGAGTAAAAGATAATGTGAGGTATGGTTATTAGTAATTTAAGATAATTTAAGTCATTTCACAAAAGAATTTATGTGGTGCACATTTTGGATGGATGTTTGGCCAAACCATGCCCTAACTGTGCATGTATTACTGCTTAAATAGGGACCCCGCATGGTTGGGCCGCATAGTCTGAGAAACCATACGACAACCGTGCTTTATGGATCTACTAAAAACTACAGAGCCCTCACATAGGTGTGTACCCTTGAATGAATTTTTTCCTTAAAATATGAATTCCGTTGAACAGTCTTTCTATCCCTCGCATGGTTAAGGAGACCATGCAAACTAGGTTACACAATTTCTACTTACAGTGTGGCCCGATTTCCTTTTCCAAAAAATGATCCTCTAGGATCTGAACAAGCCCCGAACAGCCCCCAAAACTCCCATGAACTCATTATGAATCCACATTAGGTCCATAAAAAGAATTATACCAAAATTAAAATGATCCATAACTCATAGAAAAATTGGGTTCTTATAGAATTTGGAAATGCATAAAAATGAAACATCATGTTATAGTGGTCAAATACCACACATAGTTGTGATCAAAGTTATCAACACATTCCTGCATATCATATGTGCATATATCATAACATAATTATTGTAAAAATATATATCATAATTTACATATATAATACACATCATCTCATGAGATACATCACATTACATAATACCTTGTAGGTATATATAATTCTAGTCCCACCCATCAGATTATAATATTTACATAATCATGTATGCCACTTAGAACATATAAAAATCAATGTCATGAAATAACCCATAAAATCGAGTGGTTTTCATATTTATTTCATAAATAATTATATCATAAATAATTATGGGTTCTTAAATGAAAAAGGTGAAACATATTTGGCATATAAATCATCATTCTTGAGTGAATAAGAAACAACTCAAGAGGAGTAAACGATGTGTTTTGAATAAAAAACTCTTTATTGAAAATCTATATATTGGGATCATAAATCAAGGTGGGAACATGTATATCCCCAAAATAAGGTGATATAATAATGAAATTATATTTAAGGTACATTGATATTCACACTGAAACTTATGTGGAAGAGGGAAAATCAAAGGAAGGGGAGTTAGGTTTGATAATCCCCTTTCCTTAATTCCCGCTTTACATCATATATTTTATGTAACCTAAATTATAAAATTCAGATTATTAAAACATAGTTTCATAAGTGAATTATGATAAGTTATACACTATTTATCCATTATAATTATTGGTATCTATTTTATAACATTTCTTGTAAAATGTGAATTGTTTTGATATCATGTTTTCATTAAATTTTCTCGTTTTGTTTCGATTTTGATAATTTTCATCAAAGTAATTGTACATTAATATAATTAATTAAAAAATATCATAATACAAGTAATTAAATGTTTTTATATTTTATATGATTCATAATATCCATCCATGATTTTGGTTATAATTGTTTACATGGCAATGTCCCCGTAGGTGGTTAACTGTCCTTTGACGGGACATTGTCTACAGAGTGGGAAAGGGAAGATTGATATTTATATATGTTTTATATATGACACTTAAGGTAGTTTAAAAATAATAATATAATGTTAAATAATTTCCGAATTAATATTATAAGGTTCGGTTTTTAATGTGGCGGTGAAAAAAGAAATATAATAAGAAAAAAAGAGAAGAGTTAATTGAGACTTATTTAATACTCAGTGTAGCTTATCTTGTATGACAATAAAACTCCCTTCATGTTTGGAGTTAGATTACACCAAAACATCTTCAGTAATTGTAAGGGTTTTAATAGGAATGATTTGGGTAGAATTTTTTCTTTGTAAAATGAGGTAGTGGTGGCTTTCCAAGGGGAGGGAGAGGGGTTGTTTATACACTAAGAGTGGAGTATTTTAAAAATAAAATATTAAATAAAATAATAAATCAAAGGTAAAACTTGTAATAGTGATTTTTTGAAAATATAAATAATATAGAAATATAATATAACTGTTTTTAATAATTAAAACCCCTTCATAATTATAATTCATTAGATTTTAGAAATGATAGTGAAATGAAATAAAAAAAATTATTTTAAGGGATTTCGTTGACTTTAGGTTTTGGAAAATGATTTTTAGGTTAGGAATTTAAGTTTCCTTCATTTTAAAGAGTCGTTTATGAAATTAAATATTTTTCTAAAGGTAAATTTATAGAAATTAGTAGGTAATTATTATATCATGAATTGTATAATTTAAAATACACTGGTTACGAGAAAAAAATTTATTTTTATTATCCTACTGTAAATTGAATTATTTCAACAAATTACCAAAAAAACCACAATTAGATAATTTTGATATGCTGATTTCAATAATTATATTCATTTTATCTAAATAAATTAGTAACATATTTTATTTTAATTTTCAATATAAATAATATTATTTTTATGAAATACATGAAAATACTATTTATTAAAAAATTTCTTATATTTTCATTGAGTTTTTTAGTCATGATATTTATTTATTAGCCTCATAATATTTATATTTACTTAAATTAATCGTGATAAATATTATTTATATCACAATTTATTTTTTTTATGTTAAATTACTATTCCAATGGTCTGGTTACTATTCCCAATGGCCAATTTACTATTCCCAATGGTCATGTTATTATTACAATGGACACATTAATATTTCAATGGTTACTTTACCTCATATAAATTCCACTGCATTATTTTAGTCAATATTAACTTAATTTTCTCCTAAATATATATATTTTCATTTTCTAATATGTTGATTGGTTTACTAATATTTTTCTCCCTTTCTTTAGTGTTGGCAGTGGGGGTGATAAATCTAGATGATTAGGGAAATCCATATTTTCATAGTTTTTATTCTCTATTTTATATTTTTTTTCCAATTGTAATGTTCTGAATTTTCATTGGTTTCATTAATGGTTGATGAAATAGTATATATTAATGAATTAATGTTTTATCAGATTCCTTATGTGTATAATACTCTATAGTATAGGATTACACGTATTTATTTTAAGAGACAAATGTCATTTATAAAATATGGTTTGTTTCATCCCCCCCCCCTTTATAAATCTCATCACCAAAATTTCAACTCATATTCTTAGTTAAGAATATATGAGGGTAATTTTGTTTCATTATTTCCTATGGTTCCCACAGCACATCTTGATACATATAATTCCACCAAAGTACATTGGTAAGGTGTGTTTTCTTGTTTTATAGAACTTTGTCTCTACAATCTATGATATTCACCAGTTTCTCCTCATAAGAGATGCCATTCTCTAATTGTACCACCTTCGGATTCAGTACATGAGAGGGGTACGGTATATTCTTCCTTAGGAGAGATAAGTGGGACAAATCATGAACCTAATCCATAGTTAGTGGAAGTCTAAGTCGATAAGACACTACTCATATATGATCAAAGATCTCAAAGGGGTCAATGTACCAAGGTCTAAGATCCCCTTTCCTTCCAAACTGCTTGACTCTCTTTCATGGTGATATTCGAAGGGAATATTTTTCTCCAACCGAAAACTCCATGTCCCTTTGACGGTTGTCATCCAAACTCTTTTTCTGAATATGGGTATCTTTTATGTGTTGTTGGATGGGTTGAACCTATTTTATCATATCTTTCATATGTTCAAGTCCAAGTAGTTTTCTTTCTCAAAACTCATCCCATTAATTTGGAGTTCTACATCGCTTCATATACAAAGATTCACATGGATCCATTTGAATACTTGATTGGATGATATTAATGTATGAGAAATAAACTAATGTGGGATGTTGATCCCACCATCCGTTGAATTCTATTGAGTATGATCTCAACATTTTCTCAAATATCTAAATGATCATTTTAGATTAGCCATTAGTTTTGTGGTGATAGGTCATGCTGAAATTCAATTCAATATAAAAAACATGTTGAATAATTCTATAGAATTTAGATGTGAATCTTTTATCACAGTCAGGGGAGATTAAAAGTGGAACCCCATGTAACCTCAACATTTTCTTCACATATATCTTGGAAAGTTTTTTACATCTGAAATAGAAATGAAGTGATCAGTCTTGGTTATTCAGTCCACCATAAATTATAACGTAGTATTTCCTTTATATATCATTGGTAGACCAATTAAAAAGACCATAGTGACATTCTCCCATTTCCACATGGGTATAGGCATTGGTTGCATCATCCCTTTGTAATTATTTCACTCTTCTATAACTTACTAACATACCATGCACCTTGATACCTACTCTGCAATCTATTTATTCATGTTGTCCCACCATAATTACTTTCAATGATCATTGTATATCTTGGTACTTACAGGATGAATTGAGAAAGGTGATTGATGTGAATTATCTAATATATCATTCTTTATCTCATGTGATTAATTCACATAAAGCCTCATTCTAAACTAAATCCCACCATTATCATCAATGTGGAACCCATGTATCTTCCCTTACATTACTACTTTCACCTACTTTTGTAGCTCCAGATCATCCATTTGTGCCTCCTTGATCTTAGCTTAGATAGATAATAAATCATTCATTTAGGAAAGTTAGGATGTATTTCCTAGCGTTATGATTTCTAGATCCATCCATCATATATTCATAAAGATAGGGTGTTTCATAATCAATGTCATAGATAGTGTAGTAGGTTATTTTTTTCTAAGAATATCAGATTCCTTGTTTACCTATCCTAGAAGGTAGTGAATAGAGAAATCATAGTCATCGATTAACTCAATCCATCTTCTTTATAGCATGTTGAGCTTATTCTGTGTGATTATATACATTAGACTCTTATGATCCATATATATGCCACACATCTCACCATAGAGATAATGTCACCAAATCTTCAATGTGAAGATCATAGCTGCTAACTCAATATCATGCATTGGGTAGTTTTTCTCATCGATCCCAAATTTTCATGAGGCATATGATATCACGTTTTCATTCTTCATGAGTAAACAACCCAAGCAGTTCTTTAAATCTTATCCGCATATCATAAAACCTTCTCCAATTATTACTACTGTGAGTACAATAATAATGATTAGCCTCTTATGGATCTCATTAAAGCTTTACTCACATTATTATGTCCGTATATACACTACCCATTTTTATGTTAACATAGTTAGTGGTCTAGATAAACATGATAAATTTATCAAAAAACATCAACTGTTCCCTACTATGCCAAGGAAAATTCATATTTCCATGATATTAGTGGGTCTAGTATTTTCCTCAATTGCCTTTGTATTTGGAAGATCCATAAAAATGCCCTCACTTGTGATCATGCACCCCAATAATGAATCTTTATGCATCCAAAATTCACACTTTATAAACCTAGCATACATTTTCTCCTTCATTAATGTTTTTCAGCATAATGCTTAGATGCTCTTCATGTTCCTCTTTTCTCTTAGAGTAAATGAGAACATCTTTGATAAAAACTACCATAGAATTGATTATGTAGTCACTAAATAATCTATTCATCAAATCCATGAAGATTATAGGGGAATTATTAAGTCCAAATGGAAACACTAGGAACTCATAGTTCCCATACTTTGTATGGAAAGCAGTATTATGAATATCTTCCTAATTCACCATAAATAGATGACATCCAGAATAAAAATCTACCATTTATATGTATTGATCTCCTTATCATTGATCTAACAAGTCGTTAATCTTTGGTAGAGGATAAGTTTTATTTATAGTTATCTTGTTGATCTCCTGATAATTGATACATGGCCTTATTTATCCAGCCATATTCTTTATAAATATCATCGGTGAACCCCAATATGATGCACTAGGGTATATGGATCCTTTGTCAAAATTTTCTTAAAAATGATTCTTTAACTTTTCCAATTCGATCGGGCCCATCCTGTAGGGTCATTTTGATATAGGAGTGTCTCTAGGTATAATTTCTACTAATAAATCCACCTCATGATCTAGGGGAAGTCCCAGAAACTCTTTGAGAACTAAATATGTGTATTCCCTAACAATTATAATTTCTTCTGGGATGATACCTTCCATTGACACATCCACTTGGGAGAGGTCTGCATCTTCACAGAGTATCAACACCCACACTGATGAGGGATTTTCAAAAGGAGATTCATGATATACTTTGAATTTTTAGAGGAGTAGGGTATGGTTTAGAATATGAAATGATATTTCATTTACCCGACATTTGATGTGTGCTCTATAAAATCAGATTCAATATGTGCTCAATATAGCATAGAATTATACCAGGGGTAGGATTATGATATTTTCTAGGAGAATCATCCCACAAATACTTACAAGTAAAGAGTCTATTATTTGGGTTTCAATGATCACTCCCTTATGTGTTTTTATAGATACATCTACTTCAAGGTATTGGGGATTAAATTCAATAGTTCTATAAAACATTAATGATATAAAGGAATTCCTATAATTAAAATCAATTAAACTTTTTCCATTCTTTAGTAAATAGGAAGTGTTCCCTGTATGACTTCATTTTCATGGTCCACTTCAGCAATAGTGATGGAATAATCCTTCCCTTTCTATTTTGGATTTGGTTTTTTTAGGCTGATTACACACAATGGCCCATGTTTAAGTGAACTCTATTACATAGTTCCCTTACTCTCTATAGTTAAAGCATTGAACCATGGGTGGTTCATTAGTAGGTGCATTCCATTCCTCTGTCATTTTGGCTAACTTTTTGGTGTCTCTTTAACAATCATGATATTTGTGGAATTATATAACACACTTGAATAATTTACCCATTCCTTTGAGGCAATTACCATGATATTTCTGCCCATATTTTTGACATGTGGGTAGTTGGATACTCTTTCACCCTTTACCATTTGACCCTCTAGATTGAAAATCCATTCTTCTATTCTAATCATTATAACCATGGGTCCATTCTATAAAATCTATCTCTAATTTGAGAGAACATCAAACTACTTCTTCAGAACTCTCAAAGTCTCAGATATTTAGAGCCTTTAAAAGGTGTGGTATTAAACCAGTAAAGAATCTATCTATTTTGCGATCAGTTTTTATAACAAAACCTGAGGCGTATCTTTAAAGTCTTGCGAAGACTTCCTCGTAAGCCGTGATAGATTCACCTTTATTTTACTTCATCTATAGGAATTCTCTCTCTATCTATTTTCTAATATTTTAATGGAAATACATGTAAAAGAAACAAATCTAAGTCTTCCCAATCCATTTCTTCCATTTCATCCTTCAGCATGGTATTCATTATCAACTCCCACCATTGATCAGGCTGTCTATATAAATGATATATAGGTATAGTCATATTCTCTTTTTACAAATATTAGAGCATAGAAAAGATCCTCCACATTGAGTTAATCCACTGTTATGTGACAATTGGATCATAAGATCCACTAAACATCAGTAGCTGTTGCCGCAAAAATGACTCAATAGTAAGTTGTGCCTTCTTAGGTGAAGGATGATGTTCCACTTGGTTTATGTTATTTTTCATAGCTTGATGTAGGTGGGTAAAAATTTCCATAAAGTTTCAAACTCCACATCACATGGAATTTAGGACATCATTAATAAAATAATTGAATTATCCCTCATATGGGTTTTTGGACCGAATTCTCTTGGTTCACATCATTTTATAAAATAAAAAAGGTTTCAACAAAACACAACTCAACAAAGTATGAATATATAATTTATTATTTTCTACAATTAACTCTAAAGGCATATCCTGTGGGATCCCTATGATTAATATTTTTCTAAAACAAAGTTTATTGGATGTTTATATATATTTAGACTTATCCTAATGGTTTTATCTAATTTTTCCTAATTTCCAAATTAACTATAAAATACCTATGATACTAACTATAGTGACCCTGCTTTCTCTTTCAGGACTATTACATCATTTAAAAAAAAAATATAATAGGTATACAGTAAAGGATCAAAAGGTTTAATATATTTGGAAAACTATTACCATATATCACTTGTACATAATAAAATAGAAGAATTAATATAATCCATATTATTTATCCAAAAAATATCCCATACGTTCTTCTTAGTACAATTAGTCACCTGATAATATATTTCAAAGAAATGGGTGAGATAAAATCCCAATAAGTGGAAGAATAAGGGGCTTGAATCAATATAACATTGGTTATCATAATCATCATCATATAATAAGAAAACAATCATTATAATAATCATGATGGGAACATTTTAGAAAGTAATGGAATGTGTAAATTCAAACAAATGAAGCATCGTGTCATAATAGTCAAATACCTTACATTGTTTTGGAAAACTCTAGCATCATTTTCATGTATAACATATCTGCATAAATTATAACATTATCATTGTGAATAGAGATAGAATCATGTCCTCACATAATACACTTAATATCAAGATATAAATCACATTCGTTAATGCATTGGAGGGATATATAATCCTAGGAACACCTATCACATCATAATATTTACATAATCTTGAATCCACATAGAACGTATTAGAACCCATGTAATAGAATGAGTTTCATAAGGATTTAATAAATAATTATTTTGTGAATAATCATGTGGTTTTCAAAATAAACAGAGAAAATATGTATGGTATAAAAAATCATCATTCTTGATTGAATAATAAACAACTCAAGCGGTGTAAAATATGTGTTTTAAAGAAAAACTATTTATAAAAAATCTCTATATTTGGCTTATAAATCATGGTAGAAACATGTATATCCTCAAAAAAAGGAATGATTACTTAAATTTATATGAAATAGGGAAAACCCAAATAAAGTGAGTTGGGTTCAAGAATCCCCTTACCTTTAATCCCACTATATTTCATCATTTTTTTACTCCGGATTAATAAACAAAGGATTATTAAAAAATATTTCTAAAATTAAATTATGTTAATTAGTTACACTATTTATACATTATAATTATTGGATTTTATTTTATAACATTCTTTTTTAAACAATAATTCTTTTGATATCATGTTTTCCTTAGAGTTTCATGTTTTGTTTGTATTTCACTACTTTTGTTTAAAGTCATTATACATGATTACAATTAATTCCAAAAAAATAAAATAAAAGTAATTACATGATTCTATATTATATGTAATTCATAATATCCATCCATGACGACAGTTGTATGTTTTGACATGGAAATGTCTCTATATGTGCTAAACTAACCTTCTATGGGACATTGTCGGGAGAGCGGGAAAGAGAATATTAGAATTTATATATATCATAAATATGATACATAAAATAGTTTTAAAAAATCATTATATTTTTATATTACTACCTAATTAATATCATTAGGTTTGGTTTTAATGAGGTGGAAAAATCAAAGAGCAGAAAAAGAAGAGATGAGTTAATCGAAACTTAATTTATCCTCAGTGTAGATTATCTTATATGACAATAAAACTCCCTTGATTCTTCGAGTTGGATAACTCCATAACGTCCCTAGGTATTATATGGGGATTTAGAGGAAGTATTTTTTTTATAGAATTTTATTTATTAGGTGTGGGGGTAGGGGTTTTCATAGGGGATATAGAGGGTTTATATATACTTAAGAAGAGGGGTATTTTTAGAATAAAATATTAAATAAAATAGTATATCAAAGTTAAAACTTATAATAGTGAATATTTGACAATATTAATCATATATAAATATAATATAAATTTTTTAATACATTAAAAAAAGTTATAATTCACATTCATTAGTTTATTAAAAAGAAAACTAGAAATAAAGGAAATTTGTTATTTTAAGGGACCACTTTTGACTTTAGGTTTTGGAAAATCATTTTTAGGTTTGGAATTTATGTTTATTTTATTTTAATGAAAAATTTATGAAATTTAATATTCATTGTCTATATATCAAGTTATATAAAGTATTAGGTATTTATTACATCATGAATTATGTAATTTAAGATACATCAATTATGAGGAAAACTATATTTTTACAATTCATTAGAAAATTGAAGTATTTCAAAAAATTACCAAAAAAAACTTGTAAAATTTCAATGAGTTGATTTCAAAAGTTATATTAATTTAATTTAAATAAATTTCAGACATAGTTAATTTTAGTTTTCAATATAAAAAATAAGATTTTTATGAAATACTTTAACATAAAATTTATTAAAAACATGATTATAATTTATTTGAGTTTTCAATAATGATATTTTGTTTGGAATTATAATATTTATATTTACTTAGATTCAGCCTGATAAATATTATTTATATCACAATTTATTATTATTTTTGTGTAATTACTTTTTCAATAGTTAGGCTATTATTCCAAATAGTTTGGTTCTTATTCCCAATGATTAGGTTAATATTTCAATAGTTAGGTTACTATTCTAATGGTCACATTACCTCCTATAAATATCAATTCATTATTTCACTCAATATTCACTAAAATTTCTTCCAAGGATATATATTTACATTTTCTAAAATTTTGATTGGTTTATTAATATTGTGTAACTTTTTTATTATATTTTTTGTGGGGTTGATGATTCTAGCTGAATGGGGTGATCCATATTTTACCATTTGTACTTTTATATTTTATTTTTTTTGTAAAATTGTAATGTTTGGAATTTTCATTAATTTTGTTACTAATTAATGTAACAATATTTATTAATTAAATATTTTTTTTGGTTTATTAATGTGTTTAATACTATATATAATATTATAACACATATTTATTCCAAGAGAAAAATATAATTTAGAAACGTTAGGTTGTTACTCACACATTCAAATATAGGAATATCCAGTGATAAAAGGACATGTAGAATTCCAACTAGAAAGTATGTTCTCATAATCTCTCAAATTGAAGATTAATATGTGAAATATTTATGATAAGAAATCTCATATTCTTATGAGTAATCTCACATAATAGTCACATTATATGTGTCTCTTCATAGAAGGTTATCTGACCACAGAACTATATTTAATAATATCATTATATCACATCAAAGTTCTCATTATAGTGGGGAAATGCTATGACCTTATCAATACGATAGATAACCTAACACATTATTACATTAAATCCATATAAACAACAAAAATTATGTAATAAGGTTTTTTATTAATATTAAATTTATTTAATCTACTTGTAATCAATGTAATAATAGTTTGTCCTAGGGAAACAACTCCAACAATCCATAGGATTTTTTTACAATATCATTTTCAAATCGAGATTGTTATGAATAAATTTCAATCTATGGAAAAATTATGTGAAATTTATCCCTAAAATATCAACCATTAAATGATACTATGATTATTATTGGTGATTTATATTTCCTCTCAAAATTTCATTTCCCTTGGTAAATAATTTATCTCCTTTGATGCTTGTGAGTGAAATCAACCCCTTCTCATCTTTTTGGTCGAGGATATTCCTTCCCTATATCCATATTACTTTTATGAAAGTCCTAAATAATTTATTTTGCTTATTTTATACTATTTTAATTTTATATAAAATGTCTTAAAATAATGTTTTAATATTTTTCACCTATATCATTTTGAAAAAGTTTCTACTTTTTATCATTTCCCATGTGAGAACTTTCATTCATTGATTTTTATCATTCTATTTTATGAATATATTTTCCCATATTTTAAAATAACTTTTCCAATAATTTTAATTCATCATGAGTTCTTAAAAAAATTAATTTTAATGATATTTTCCAAAATTGAAATATTGATTTTGAAAGGTAACTATTGGTTTTAAAAAAGATTTTAAAGGCTTCTGTTATTAATAAATAAATATTATGTGTTTTTATGTTTTCTCAAATAATGTTTTTTAAAGAATGTTTATTTTATAAAATATGTTTTCAGATTTATCTTTTTGGTTATAAAGGGTAATTTTAAACTATTTTATCAAGCTCAAATTATTTAATTTTAAATAAAAAACATGTAAAAAGATTTTATGTATTTTTAAAAAGGGATATTTCTTTTTATTTTTCAAAGTTAGTTATCAAATAATCATAAAATGGTTTTTTCATCTATAAAAACATCCTATGATATTCCCTGTATGACACTTGGGATATGTTCATATGATACAATCTACCTTCTTTCTCCAGATAACTTATGGTGATGATGATTTAAGGATGTTTTAAAAATCATGTCTTTTCAATATGTTATTTAAGCTATGATGAAACGATAAATGTTTTTTATGATCTTTTGGATGAATTTTATATAGTTTTAATTATGTGATGGTTGGACCCATAATTATATACTCCTAAAATTCATATTGTAGTATTTTATATATCATGAGTTAATTATTGGGATCAATTATTTATGTTATCCACACTATGAAAATCATGGAGTGATGCCCACTCCACTAAGTTATAGGAATCAAGAATTGAATCCTTCTCCACTATGTTATTGGAATCAAGCGGTGACACATTCTCAACCATTTTATGGGAAATAGGTATTTATTCTTTCTCTACACTATTTTATCATTTTTTAACTTATTTTTTCTGCCACATTCATGTGTTTTTCTTCATATTCATGTTGTGTTGGATTATGTCTTATTTTATGATCAGATCATTGATTTATGTATTATGATCCATTTTTATTAGTGTATGATCATGAAGTGCTATATTCTTGGAAGTTTATTATGTTCTCATACCCACATGATTTTATTATTTCCACTTATGACAATTAATTTTTATCCCTTACTGAGCATATGATCTTGCTGCTTTCTTTTGATTTCATTCCCTAGGTTATTTACATGAGTATAACGTATGAGAAGTTTAGAATGGGGTATAGATGAATATTATTATAGAGGAATTTCAAAAAGTTTTTTGAAATAAGTTTTTTATGTAGCTAATATTCAAAGTCACTAAACCTTCAGTACATTGGGTTTTGTGACTATGTGTGAGATGAAAGGATTATTCATGTGAAATAATGAAATAAGTACATTTATTTTTCTTGGATCAGCTAAGTAAGTATCAAATTATTGTTTAGTTAATTTTTGTGATTAGGATTATAAACCTTTTCTGATAACCGTATGGATAAGTCTAGATATAAGAAATATTCTAAAATTTTGGTAATGTATAGGGTTAACAATCTTCTATTAATGACACCACTATATGGATACAAAAAATTGGATGCAGGCTCTAGCATAGATGCACCCAGGGGTAGTAACCATAAAAAGAAAGTTTCTGTTTTAACTCAATTTTCACTTGGTAAATATTAAATTGTCCTAAATGTACACTTGATTCAAAACATCCATGATATGTGATTTGTATTATCACGGTTTTTTATTAAAAAATATTAAGTATTATTTTATGTGGGTGAATTAGGTTAATAAGTATAAGAGGAACCCAACTTAAGGAAATCTAGATTGAACTTAGAATAATATAGGTTAAACTGAAAGAAAACATCATAGTGTCAAATAGTTATAAATTTCATGGCTGATTTTCTCATATTATTATTTATTATAATTATCTTATGATATTAATTATTCATTTCACATGTTAACCTATTTTGGTTTTTATAAAAGGATAGAGCCTTTATAAATTGAGTTCATAATGTATCTGATGGGTAATTCAGTGATTATCCCAAGTTTCAACCAAATAAGATAAGAGTTAGAGTGAGAAATATTATAGTTATATTGACCCAATGATCTCGAGTTATGATTAACCATTTGAAACTAGATGAATTTAGGAACTCGCCAAAGAAGATAAGGATTGAGTTTCACTAAAGTTAAAGTGATAAAGACCATGGAGGAAAGAATATTCAACTTCTAATGCATCAATAATGTGGGAAGAATCATCAAGGTAAATGTCTCAATGGAATAAGAAAATGTTTTATGTGTTGAAAAGGAGGGAATAAAGAAGTAAATTTATTAAAAAAAATAAAGAGTTTAGGTAACACGATGGTGGGAAATAAGGTTTATCCTAATCTACCACTAATCATTCAATGTCTAAAATGTAAGAACTTGTAAATTATCCTTTTCAAGTACCCAATCCAAGGGCTAACAAGGATTATGAGCATAAACAACATTCTAAAGTAAAGGAATAAGAAAGAACCTTTTCAATGACTGCCACTACAGTTTTTACATTTATGGATTCCTTATTATATTCTAGTTATAGGAACTCCGATATATGTAATAAGTTTTATAAGAGAATAAAATTATCACTTGAGTGATTTTATATTGAATTATCTATGAAAACTTATAGTTGTATGGTTATTGTATCCCAATATGAAGATTGAGGTAATTTTCATTGTTCAAATCTTATTATTCTTACCTTAGTTGAACTTGATTGAATTTTAGAAATGGATTGCCTATCTTCACATGGAATCTATATTGAATAAAAAAATAGTGAAATAACATTTCAGATTTCAAATCAACCTACGGTAATTTATCAATGCAAGGATAACTATGAATTATTTATCTAGATTACTTGAATTATATGCATATTAATACTCAATAATGATATGAGTTTCAAATTATTACCTATGTTAGTGAGTTTTATATTTCATTAGAAATTATATCTTGAGTCATTTCTATATTAAAAATACCTCCATCCATTTTCTTTTGTGGGAAAATATAAAATTGTATTTAAACAATTTATTTAAGGGGATATAATGAAATGACTCAATATTTTAGTATTAATTTTCTTTTAACAAATAATATGTTTAATATCTTTCTTAACAGTCAACATCAAAATAATATGAAATTGTAAAATATTTTATTAAGATAAAATTATAAGTATTAAAATATGAATGTTATAATATAGACATTAAGTTAGTGGATATAAATAAAGGTAACTACATTATGAAATATATACCAAAAGAAAAATAAATAAATGTCATTTACAAAAATAATGAATCAACAATATTCAATTAGTTTTGATAAAAATATAATGAAATAATTCTTGGCATAAAATATATTTTTTAAAAAACTTCCCTTTTAGATATTACGATTTTTATTATATTATAATTAAATAATGATTAAAATGAAATGAATTGATAAAATATACAATAAAATAATTTAACATAAATACAATATTTATTAATATGAAAGTAATAAATTCATTTTATACATAGAATATATATTTTTTCGAAAATTATTTTATGTTTTATTCATGCTTACATTTAAATTAATTTTTATAAATTTTAGAAATTGAATCATTTAAAATTATGTGTTTATTTTTAATAATCATTTTAAATTATTTAATAAGTTAAATATTAGTTTTAGACATAAAAATCATTTATTGATGGTAAAATTAATTACCATGGTAATGGTAAAAGGGTTATTTTTTTAGATTTCTTTTTACAAGTGTTTGAGCCATTCTTATCAAAGTATAATAAGTTCTTAGATTTTAAATAACGACTCTAATATAATGTTTATATATACAGACAAATATATTAACACCCATTTAATTGGACATTTATATGTAATTAGACTATGAACACTTAATATTTTAAAATTATATTTTTCCTACAAATGTAATTTTTCTATTTTATATGTAAATTTTATTATATTTAGATTTTGAATTAGAATAAAAGGAGTCTGAATTAAGAATCTCCATTTCAAAATTTGGTATGAGGGGTCATCGTATATTTTTACTAAAAAATAATAACCATGGTTATTTTTTAATCAAGATTATGAATATTCCAAATGAAAAAAATCATCTTTTCTAAAATGGTTTTACACTATAAGTGGATATCTCATGCATCATGACTTCAATGATCATGAATGTGAATGTGAAAAATTAAGATATTGAATATTCCTGAAGTATCTTGAAATAAAAATCATGCACCAGGTTCCACAACCAATTGAATTCTTGAGTGTAAGAGCCTTTGGTTTGTGTCCATCACAACATTAATGTATGTAAGGTGAGAACTCTTCTAACTGAAGATGATGTTTGAGACAAATCACCATAGGAAAAAGAGGGTAATAACCATCTAGTTGACTTTCTAGAAGTGTATGTCACACCTTCCAATGATCCAACTAGAATAATTTTTCAAGATGGAAATGGAAACACAAATGTTATTCCATAGATGATATTCCTTCATATTTTGGTCAAGAAAATAAACCAGATACGTTCCATAATTTCTACAAATAAAACTTTCTCAAAGATAGTATTCATATAAATCATCCCATTAGATTTTATCTTTCATACACTACATAGTCTTTGTTATTCTTTTAAGGAAAATTCCTCTCATCTCAAAGGACTTATGTAGCCTAGACCAACTGTCCCAATATTGTCTACCCTCCAATGAAGTATCCCAAATGTAACTGGTTGGGATTATATATATTGTTTTAATTTAATACTTTATATAAAGGATGATTGAAAGGTAATGTCTAGTGATGAATGATTAATCACTATTAATTAGGGTAACCATACCTCTAATATAGTGGAATATACTCTTCTAATTAATAATTCTTCACATAATTATATTAAAGATAACTTCAAAATATTAGATAAAAACTATTTTATTCAAAAAAGGGGATCATATATATTTCATATGAAATCATATTTGGGAAATATCTAGTTCATGTTCAATGAATTTAACTTTCCATATTGAGAATTTTTTGGGAATATTGACACTACTTTTATTGATATCGATGCATTAGCCACTCCTACTACTGTAATCAATAAAAATATATTTGAAACATTTTATTGAGTTTATTCTTCCATTGATAAATAATGTCATATCATCCGTGAAGAATATGAGGATGATTCCATTGAATCCCTATTGGCCTTTGAAAAGATTCACCCCTCCTCTTATAATTTCAAATTTTATGTTCCTCCTAAAAATGTCTTGTTCAATGATAAATAAGCTTGTGGAGACAATGTGCCCTTGAAAAAGCCTCAATTTTTGTTGATGAACCATAAACATCCCCCAATAATAGAGATCATAACCCAAGGGGAAGATAAGAATCGAATGTGAAGGTCTCATTCCCATTCTAAAATGCCACACACCCTATGAACATTTAGGGTGAGTTACTATTCCATTCTACTATATTATTTCTCTATATCAATTTGATCATGAAATTAGATCCAGTCACTTTTCTAAAAAATTCCACTAACATTTCTTAGGTGAGGCTAATCACTCTAGGATACTCATTCCCTTGATAAAATTATGTTTTTCATCCAAAAAAATTGGAGGAAAGATCTTAGAAATTATATTGTTGAGGATCATTATATGCACCATGTAGTTGAAATTACATAGTCTTAATGGTTGGAATTCATGAAAGTAGATTAGATGATTTGCATTGGGAATTAGGATAAGAACCATGGAATTGGTGACTCAAGAAAGAGGACCAACCATGAAATAGTCTTGAACTATCCATATCAGGTCATGTTTGATACATTCACAATATACAATATAGAAGAATCCAAGGAAACCATCAATTCTTAAAGCACTGTCTTCTTTGTGGAATTTAACAATAGCATTAATTTCTTCTTCCAATGGGTTGTATTTTAAGGAATCATTATAATAGTTCTCTACTAGAATTGGAAAATTGATTATATTTTCATTAAATTGATACACATCACTAAATACATGAAAAGGTATAGATAAAATATCATTAATGTGAGAGTTTTGTCATGGTCTAGTGGACTTAAGTTCATTGTAGAAGGATTCATCTTCATGATGTAGGTTAAGCTTCCCAAAAAAATTATTTCCCCTTATGTGTACATGGACATATGTTGTGCTTTGATATCTTCTCTCAAGACATCTGACATGAGATCTATTTTTCACCTCACTCTCTTTAGGTATCTATCTTTCTTTCATGATCTTGTGTTTATTATATTTATGTATGAAGTTTTTTTCATTCCATTGATTCTAAAGTCTACCATTAATGTGGATGATCTCATCCTAATGTTTTTCCAAATATAGACTGAGATCCAATTATCTATTCATCCATTATAAAATGGCTACCTTCATTCAACCTAGTTGTTTCTAAAACTTTACCCATGTGTACCCATGAGATGATGCATTCCACTAGTTTCAAACTAGGGAATTGAAATTTTCATCCACCTTCCATCCTTTGAATAAATGGATGCTATTAATGGGAGTTAGAGAACAATGGGTATGGATTATCAATGGGAAATGATAATATAGGGATTGATTCAAGTGGTAGATTGTTTTTGGAAAGAAATATATTACTATATGTAGGTTATCCAATAACATGTCAACCAAAATCCATATTCTTCTACCTCCTCTCTTATCATTTCACCACCTGAAACATTATCCATTAAAACCCAATTCTATTAGATTTTGAAGATCCAGTATTTATCAGAAATCATCCATTTCATTTCTAGAGTAAAATCCCCATTTATTTTCTTATTGTTTGATAATTTTATTAAATTGACCTTCTAAAAGCCAATAATTGGATTCAGGGTTGAAGTAAGATAACTACTAACAAAGATCATCCCTTTCTTCTACAATGAACATGGGATAAATAAATATCATGAAGAAAAAAGTCGAGAATTCACTTACCATAATAAGGATATTTTATATAATGTGTTGAAGAGATTAACCTGAATTGGATTATTCTAGAAGATATATTTTTTTTCATTAGTCTTTATTCCATGCATATGATAATTCATATGCATATTAAAATAATAATTCTGAATAATTACAAAAATGTTTTCAGTTAAAAATTGAAATAAATGAGGCTTGTTTTTCACTGGTCATTTTAGACAAGTAAGAACACATGGATGGGGAACCAATTCCCTTGGAATTCCATATCAGTGTGGTAGAAATGGAAAGGGTTATGAGTAGGATCCAGAACCTTATAAACATTGGTTATTGGAGGAAAAATCACTCGAGTATGAGATATTCCTTGAGTGATCTTTCACTACCCCCTAAAGAGGAAGAGTTTTTTATCATCATGATGACATATATAGGGTGATTTATTTATTTACTAACCTCCACAGAAGCCACAAATCCATTAAGGCGACAATGCCTTTCTTCTAACAGAATAGATACCTCTTCCAGTTCATTAATCCCATGGGTTGGATAAGTAAAATTAATTTTTATCACATCACCACCAAGAAGGATTGATAGAGGGACTATATCTATTACATTTTGAGAGAATAAATGTAGTTCATTATTTAACAAAAAATCAATAGAGAGAAAGGAATACATGATTATATATTGACAAGAAAAAAATAATCATAAAAACACAAACAATAATAGCATTGGGAGTGACTATGAAATTCACACCTGATATAAAATCAATCATTGGATCATGATAATTTCAAACACCAATGAAAAGGACCAAAGGATGATTCACTATACAAAATGATGAAAGTCCAGAAAATGAAAGAAATAAATCTTTGGTGACTCCCTTCAAAGCATTTCAAAGTGCTTCAAAACCATTAATATGGTTGAGAAAACTGATGGAGGATATTTTTGGGTGTCCTCCACATATGGAGATGTCACGTTTATCATTAAAAAAGAAAAAAAATAGATATGAATGTGGGAGTCACAGACTTCTCCAATGCATATAGATTTTTGAAGAGGTGGTGGCTATGTTTTGGTGGGAGTGAGACATCCATATGAGGAGCAGGTTTCATATTATTATTGGATTTTATTGATGATCAGTTTTCTTATGATCTTATTGATTATTTAGAACTCGGTTATTTAGTCAGTGATCTTAAAATGTGTATAGTTGTATTTATTGTTTTATCTTCTTTCTTGGACATCATTATTTTGTCATATTTTCTTTATTTCTCTCTTTTCCACTAGGATATTTTCTCTTATATTGGAGAAATATAATTTTTTGATCCCTTTAATTTGTGGGAGTCTCTCTCATGATATCAGTAATTGTAGTGGGTCTTTTGTATGGACTATGTCCTTTGGATTTCCCCTCATTATATTTTCAATGTTAGAAATTCATGTTGTCAAAATTAATGTTCTGCACATATTTTTTAGTCGATATGCATCCGCTTTAATTTTTATGTTAATTAAATAGGAAATAAAATTTATTTCTACTGTATGTTATCTTCATTTTTTTGTTTTCACGTTCATTGGATTATGTCTTTATCAACATGTAGTATCATAGGTTTTGGTTTTTATTTAGACAAATTATGGAATTCAATTATAGTCAGATGATTTTTTTGAATGGTTCCAACTACAAAATGTAGATATTAAAAATGGTGGATCTTATTTTTCAAAAGTAAATTCATCTGTCGATGTTTAGTAATTAGATTCTAGAAAGAATTTATGTTGATGAATTGGATTTTAAGTTTTAAATTCTGTTTGGTTTCATTTATCAGTGGGTTTAAGAGAATGTGGTGAACCATATTTTCAACATCTCTCATGCCTGAACTTTTTTGGAGAAGCTTAAGATTACCTCCCATTTTAAAGTAGGAAACAATAAATTTTTTCTCCTCAAATAGTGGATACATTTAAAGTAAAAAACGAAAGTGCATATATTTCTGATTATTTGAGTTAATTTAAAGGTTTTTTTGATCAATTTCATTGTGTGGGTATTACTTTTAAAGATGGGGTTTTAGCAATTTGGTTTCTTAATACCATACATGATTCTTGGGATAATTTTCATGTTACTCTAACTCAGTTTTATCATAATGGTGTAATAAAATTCAGTTCTGATAAGTCTTCTAATTTCAATAAATTTTCCAAGAGACATACTCAAGAGAAGTCTTATTTTTATATTTTACTCATAGAGAATAGGGTGAGAATTCGGGAAATGAATCATGGATAGAGTAGTCGACGTAAGAGAAAAGAAAGATGAAAATCCATGTTAAAGAAAATGGAGTTTGAATGTCTTCAATGTTGTAAGAAATGATAGGTTAAGAAACATTCTATCGTCTGAAGAGGTAAAATATAAATAAGTAAAATTAATATAATAAAAATGTTTATGGAGATGATCATGTGACCACCGCTGCATGGGGTGATCTTTTTATTGATTACGAATCCATTAATATTGCTTCTTAGGATTCTTGTTGGGTTATTTAAATTTTTTATTATTTTCACATGAAATTGGTGAATGAGTTCTTCTTCTCTTATATCCTAGGTAAATTTGGGATATTGATGAAGGTTAATGATGGTCATGCTGATATTTTAGGTGTCATGAATTTTTTTTTGAGACTAGCATCAGAAGTAAGCTGATTTTGAGGAATGTTCGACATGCACCTGAGGTTTTTCAAAATATTAATCTTCATGTTTTATTGATAATGATGGTTTTATAAGTTTTTTTGTTGACGTATAATGGAACCTTTCCATAGGTTCCTTGTTTGTGTCGTAAGTTAAGAAAATAATATGTTTTTACTAGACTATAGCTTCAATTTATTATGAAATTTCATGCATTATTGAGGGCAGTGTGTCTTCTAAGTTGTAAAATAATAGGATCAACAAAATTAGTTAGAGGGTTATTGTTTGTTTCTTCAAGATAAATTTTCTACCAGTTTCAAAAGGTGTCAAATTGAACACATGAAATTACTATTTGGTCTGAAAACATGACATCGTGAGTTTAAATAGTAATCCTTTGCATGAGAAGTCACATGTAATTAAATTAGTTAATTATGATTTTTGTAGTATTTTAAAATATAAGACCTTTAGTGGAATTTTGTATTTTATTTGATTTTTATTGATGACCAATCTAGTAAGATTTTGGTTTTTGTTTTGAATTCCGAAAGTTAGGTGTTTAGTGATTAAATAAAATTTCAGGTTTCAGTTGAGTGGGAATCTTGTAAGAAGTTTAAATTTATTCTCACTGACAATGGGAGTGACTATTGTGGACCTGTTGATTAGTATTATAGTAAAATAGGTATTCAAGGTCAGATTATGCCTCTTAAGACCCCTTATTTAAATGGTTTAGATTAGTAGATGAACAATAATTTATTGGAAGGATTTTGATGTTTTCTTTTGGATGAAAAGATTTCTTGAAATTTTTTAGGAGGAGGTTTATTTACTACTACTTATATTATCAATTTATGACTTGTGTTTTCTTTGTAGACAAACACTCCCACAAGTTTTGTTATGGAAAAGATATCTTGTAATATCAATTAGTATTTTTTTTGCAAGGATGATGTTCATGTGCCATGAGTTGAGAGGTATAAGCTGTATGGTATGTAATGTCAATATATTTTTAGTGTATATAGACATAATGTGTTTAGATATAGGTTCTACGATCCTTCTTTAAAGAAAATTATCAGAAGTTATGATGCGGTATTTATAAAGGATCAGAATATTTACGGTATTTATATGGGAGAAAAATATATTGGTTCTGATCATAGTGGAAGAATACAGTAGTCAGAGATATGCTTAAAATTTGTTTAATTATCTTTTACCTAAACCATGATCAATGACATTTCACATGGAATTTATAATTAATTTCTTTAATATCTAAATAAATTAATACGTATGATTAGTAAATTTTTGAATTGATGAATGTTGATCATCCAAAAATAAAATTTTGGATATCCTTTTTTTTGTGGATCGAAGGATAAAATCTCTCTAGTGGTGATCCTCACATGCTCCTATGATCTCGAAGTAGAGCCACTCGATCATTGGGTACTAGTGTGGCCAATAAAATGTCTTGTGTTGTTCATTCTTGATCACTTGTTCTTCGGTGTTGAAGAAATCTCTCTTGAATTTATTATTCTTGAGAGAGAGAGAGGGAAAAGGAGGAGTCAAGAGACATTTCATTGTGTTTAATAATTCTCTATTTTAAATCTTAGATTCAATACATAATAGGCACAACTGTCTATTTATAGTGCAATGGTTTAGGATAAAATATTATTTAATTTCATGTTGACTATTAAATAACACTTAAAAAACATTAATAAACATCATGCCTCGGTATAATAATAATAATATTATTTTTTGGTGTTCCAATATGAAAAAATTGATAAATAATATTTACTAGGTTTTGAATAATTATTTTATCACCAGACATGGTCTTCATCCATTCGAATTCCTCAATATTTACTGAATACCCAAATAATTAATTAATTAATTAATTAATTAATTAATATTTCCTTAACATACTAGTGAATAAATATTTATTAAATATCCAATAAAAAACAAATATATTTTCATTCAAATGTCAATGAATAAATCCATATTTAATTTATGTGATCAATATAAATATAGGAAAATTATTCCTCAGTCTTGAGAATAATATTTATTCCATAAATTAATTTCAAATAGAATTTAATCAAGATCTATAGAAATGTGTAGTGTGTGAACCCCTGTGATTATTTCTCATTGTCATTAGGTGGTCTTGTTTAAAGTCAAAGATTACAGTTTAGAAATTATTCAAGCCACCCAAGAGAAAGAACATAATGTTGCAATGATGAAAACCACATATGAACAATCATTGTGTAATATAACCCCATTAACACAATATATCATCAATCAGGAGGCAGAAATTTGTCACCAGCCTATATAACTGATACATCTTTCTTTGAATATCTAAAATAAACACATCGTTAAACCATAATCATATAATTTATGGTGACAATTATATTCCAATATACACTACTTCATTCTAACATCTGACATAAAAGTTGTCATTAGTAAATATAAATGTGCATGTCATGACATGAATTAATTATAATATCATAGTCTAAGGACCATAAAACATGCTCTCAAATCGGAATATTTGTTGATACTAAAACATGAGGAATTTCTCTTGGTGGGTATGTTCTCATAATATCTTATCTTTGAGATTACCATGTGTGATGTTCATGAGAAGAATTTTCATCTTCTTATGAGTACTTTCACAATACGGTCTATATATTATGTGTCCCATCATAGTATGTTATTCAAAAATAGATCTATATTAAGAATATTATCATGTCACGTCAAGGTTCATATCATAGAGAGGAACTGGTATTAACCTATCAATGTGAAAGATATTCTCGGACATCATTACATTAAAGTCATATAGAATAATGTACAATATGTAATAAGATGATTAAATAATATTCATTATATCAAATATACATGTAATCAAAGTACAATCAGTTGGTCCTCAGACACCAACTCCAACAAAATATACTCCTCTAACTTTTGATGGATTTTTTAGTCTTGAGCCATCTTTTGATTCAAATTTACCTCATTTTATTAATTTTGATGATTATGTTGATGTGCAGAATGATGTTTAGGGTGAATATGTTGTATTTAATAGTTTCAAAGAACAAATTTATTCTGATGATTTGATTAATAGGTTTATTAATGAACTCACAATTCCAACTCATATATCATCTCTACATCATACCATTTCTACTTGATATTCACCTGATAAGTATGTTCTCCTCGCTGAAGGTGGAGAACTAGAATATTTTGATGAGGTGATAGAAAGTGATCAGAAGGATAGATGGTTGGTGTTAATGGATAATGGGATGAGATCATTACATTGAAACCATACACTTGAGTTGGTGAAGTAACCTATAAGTAATATAGATTTGAAAAATAAATGGATTTATCAGATTCAAAATTAATAATCATGTTTTATTCCAAAATACAAGTTATGTTTAGTTGTTAAAGTCTTATTTAATAAGAAACATATTGATTTTGATGATATTTTTTTGCCAGTTGTCTAAATTCATTCAATTCGGGTTGTTATTGGTTTGGGTGCTAGTTTAGATCATTATATTTATTAGATTTTTGTGAAGATAGTTTTCCTCCATAGATATTTAAAGGAGGAGATTTCTATTGAGAAGCTTGATGTTTTTGTTGAAATAGGTAAATATAACTATATATATAGATTAAATAATTGTTTGTATGTTTTGAAACAATATCTGAGACAGTGGGAAAAATGTTTTAATTAGTCATTTTTCATTAGGGTTTCAAGAAGACATCCTCTGATCATTTTTTTCAGATAATTACTAATTATAATCTTATTATACTATTAATTTATGTTGGTGATATTCTTATTAGTGTCCATGATTCATCTATAATTGAATTATTGAAGATGAGTCTTTTTCAGTCTTTTGCGATGAAATAATTAGGGATAGATGAAATATTATTGGCATGCTGATCTCCCGTGAAAAAAGGGCCAAAAAATTGTGGCCATATCAGGAGATACATGTTGAGAAGGTTCTTCATTTATTTCCTATGAATTAAGATAAAGATGTTAATAATCCAATTGATTTAAATGTTAAGCTCAGTTCTAGTCAGTCACTTTGTACGAATGAAGAGAGATAGGAGATGTAACACATACTTTATTCATATACTATTGGGTTTTTTATGTATGCAATGGTATGTACTAGATCTGATATAACTCATATAGTTGATGTGTTCAATCATTTTCTGTCTTTTCCAGGTAGAGAGAATTACAGAGAAGTGAAGTATATAATTTTTTATCTTCATGGTAATTCCGATATGAGATTTTTTTTTCAAATGGGGAACCTATGTTTTGTGGATTTACATATTTAGATATGGATTAGAGAAATTTTAATTTATGCTATTTGATCACTTTTTAAAGGGGAGATATATCTTGGAAATAGAAATTGTAGAGATTTTTTTCTTTATCTACCATAGAGTTTGAGTTTATTACAGCTACAAAGCCATGACAAGAATTGTTGTGGATTAAAAATCATCTTTGAGAGCTCCATATTAATTAGGATAGGAAATTGTATTTTGTGACATTCAGAGTGTTGTTTGATTGGGAAAGAATTCCACTTTTCATGAATGTTCGAACCATATCAATGCTTGGTATCATTGGATCTACGATTTCGTTGATTCAATAAAGTTAGATCTTGTGAATATCCACACTAATAACAATGGGTCAGACATGTTGACCAAGAGTTTACCCCAAGGTAAATTTGAGAATTATCGACTAATTACAGGGTTCAAGGTAATCCCCACATGAGTTGAAGGGGGTTTTTTGGGCATCTTCCTCTCAAGGATATGTCAAATGAATTGTTAAAAAATAAAATAAAATAATGAATGTGGGAGTTATGTACTTCTACAATGAGGACAATTTTTTTGAAGAGGTGGTGGCTATGCACTATTATAAAACATGCTTTTAACAATTCTATAAAAAATCCTTTATCAGTGAAAAAAACGTTGTTAATCTAATCACTGTTAGAATGGGTCCCCTTTTACCAGTGATGATAAAGAACCCATTTATCAACACTAGAAGTAGCACTGATAAAGGCTATAATACATTAGTGTTCTATTAAAAATTATAGCACACTATAAAAATAAATATAGGATAATACAAGAAAATAAAGGACATAGAAAATTCATAATTAAATTGAAATAAAAATTACATCACAAATACATTAAAAATCCATTATTGTAGAAATTTCAAACATTTTTTTGTAAAATTATATTAGCAAGTACAATTTATCACATACATTCAAAAATATCAATGGTTTCATTGTCTTTGGCACCCAATCCCCTCTCAAAAAAGACTTATCATAGTATTAGTTGCCGAACAAATTTGCCTAACTTGATTAAATGAATTCACCTATATAAGAAAACAATTATTATGTTTTTAATACTATAAAGAAGTAAATTAAACATAAATATAAAATAATACATTAATAAAATGTTGTTTTTAAAATAAAACCGGATAATTTGAGTAATATCGGTCGCACCATACATTATATTGATTTGCATATGATTCCTACACATCACAAATGACTTATATATCATTTTTCAATAGAATCAAAACAATCTAAATGAATTTTTTCTATTTTCAGTGTGTCCCTTGTTTTTTTACTAAAATGTCATTTTAAAATAAAACCTCACAGTCTGAGTCATATTGGTCACATCACATGTTGGTTTGACATGAGACAAATTCATACACAACACAAATGACTTATAAATTGTTATACGAATTTATCAAAACAATCTTAGTGTGTTTGATCAGTTTTTAGTGAGTGACACACATTTTGAACTAACATGTCAATTTAAAAATGATAACGGATGCTTTGAATCATATCAGGCACAATCTGTAGTGGATTAAGGTTTAGATAATTCATACACATAAAAATGATTCATATATCTCTGTCCTACAGTATCGAAAAATATAAATGTGTTTTCATGGTTTTTAGTGAGTATCTTTTCTTTTTAACTAAAATGTCAATTTTCAAGGAAAACAAAAACATGGAGTCATACTAGTCGCATCACGCATTAGATTAAGGTGAATTTGATTCCTACACATGAAAAATTACTTATTAATTTTTTCGAAAAGTATCAAAACAAGTTGTTTGTTTTTTATAAATTTTTATTATGTTACATTTTTTTTACTAAAATGTCATTTTAAACCAAAAACATGCACATTGAATCATATCGGTCATATTGTGTGTTTGTTTAATGTAAGAATGATTCCTACACATGAAAAATGACTGAGGATTCGTTTTCCAAAATTATAAATACAATCTATGTGAATTTTATTATATTTCAGTAACACATGTTTTGAACTAAAATGTCAATTTTAAACTGATAATGAAAAATTTTACTCATATCAGGCACACCTTATATCATTATGAGGTGAAGAAGATTTCTAAAAATCATAAATGAATTATGTATCATTTTATTAATGTATCAAAACAATAAAAATCCATTTTTGTGGTTTTTATTATGCCACTAATCTTTTATATTAAAATTTAAATTTTAATTAAAAAGATGCACTTAGATCCATATTTGTCAAACTGTGAATATGATTGAGGTGAGGATGATTATTACACATAAAAAATTATTTTGATAAAATGTATAAATACAATCCAAATGTGTTTTCCTAGTTTTGAGTATGTCAGTTTTCGATTTCCATACAATGTCCTTTTAAAATAATAACATGCACTTTGAGTCATACTGGTCACAATGTGCGATGGATAGACATGCTGCTGATTACTAAACATCAAAAATGACATATGAATCATTTTCCTAAAGTATATAAATAATATTAATGTGTTTTATTATTTTTGATTATGTAATTTTTTTTACTAGAATTTAATTTTAAATTAAAAAAACACGCTTTGAGTCATACAGGTGACATCATGTATCGGTTCGACCTGAGAAAAATTCATACATGTCACAAAAAAATAATGAATCATTTTCATAAATTATTAAGACAATATGAGTGTGTTTTCTTGTTTTTCATTGAGTGACAGGATTTTTGAACTAAAATATTAATTTTAAACTGATAATGGACACATTGAGTGATATAAGTCATACTGTGTATTGGAATGAGGTGTAGATGTTTCTACAAATCATAAATTACTTATGGATAATTTCACTAAATTATATAAAAAATATGAGGGTTTTTATCATTTTTGAGTATGTCACTTTTATTTTTACTAAAATTTCAATTTTAAATAAAAAAAATGAACATAGAGTCACACCATTAACAATGTGAATTGAATTGAGTTGAGGTTGATACCTATATGTCAAAAATAAATTATCAGTAATTTTAATAAAGTGTCCAAATAATACAATGAAAATTCATTGTTTTTGAGTATGTCACTTGTTTTTTAACTAAAATGTAATTTTAAACAGAAAACATGCACCTTGAGTCATAATAGCCACATCGTGTGTCAGTTTGATGTGAGATTGATTCATATATGTCAAAAATGACTTATTAATAATTGTACTAAATTGTCATGATAATATAAATGTTTTTTCTATTTTTAGTGAGTGACACATGTTTTGAACTAAATTTTCAATTTTAAACTAATAACAGACACTTTGAGTTATACCGGGCACACTGTATATAGAATTGAGGTAAGACTGACTCCTACACTTAAAAAATTACTTTTGGATCATTTTTCTAACGTATTAAAACAATACAAATACATTTTATAAATTTTGATTATGTCACTTTTCATTTATAGTAAAATGTTAATTTTAAATAAAAAGATTCACTTGGAATTATACAAGTCACACCATGCATCTGATTGAGGTGAGATTGATTACTACACTTCAAAAATGACTTATGGATCATTTCAATAAATTATAAAAACAATTTGAATGTATTTTATCAGTTTTGAGTATGTTACATGTTTTTTTACTAAAATGTCATTTTTGTCACACCCCGACCTATGATAGTAATTTTATTTTAATTAATTTTCGACCTTTAAATATTTTTTCTAGGGTTCGGGTGAGTCCCAAATGATTTTTTTCTCTCAGTTATGTTTAAAAGTGTGACCTTTGGCATCGACGTTGTCAGGCACACGGGTGGAGCGTGAATTAGGAACTGCATGATCTTGCCATGACAACTGCACATCTCGTTGTCTTCGAAAAATATAAAGAGAATGTTTTTATATTTAAAACTCACATCAATGGTTTTCAATTAATATATTTATTTTTTTTAAAGATTTTATTATCATTAAAATAAATAAATACTATTATTATCCTTATTTTTACCATTATGATTTTATTATTATTATTATTAGTGTTATTATTATTATTATTTTATTATTTACTAATTGGCTATTAGAATTGAAGTTTAATTAATATTAAAAAAATCATATGTATATAATTTTTTCTACCCTTTTTTTAGGGTTTTCCAGCCCCTACCCCTATTCCCCTGGATGTGCACAAGACGACCCAGACAGCGCCTCCTCCTCATAGCACGGCCTTGGACTCATCATTGCACCCAGCTGCCCTCGTGTCTCCTTCCGAATCACGGAAGCTCGCTGCCACAGAACCCCTGCATGTGGCGTGCCCCCCTCCTCCAGAGCAGCTGTGCCCTCTCCCCTAGTTCGGCTCGCTCAGTATTCGCCGGTTGTGCACCACGTCACCTTCTCTTGAGACCAACCATCGTCGGCCCCTAGTTTCTCGTAGCTACCCTCCGGCCTATCCTCCCCCTACCTGGGCTTCGGTCGATCGACCCTAGCGCGACCCTGTTTCCCGTCACAGTAACCCACCACGCCCCATCAGCCTCTTCACCTTCCACTAGTGTGCCCTCAACCCCCTCCTACCTCTTTTCTCCCAATTCTGATTCCCTCCACACTTGCACTCAGCACCTCACCCTCACCCCCCCTTTTAGCGCGCCCCTCCTCCCTAGTTCCAACTATGAAAATCTCCCCCAGCATGAAACCCCTACTGCACCATTTTTTGGTGCCGACCCCTACCTCCTTCTCCCAATCTCCGCCCTAGCCTCCTGCTCTGTCCAGCCACCACCTCCAGTGGTGCATTTTTCTAGTGTGATTCCCCTTCATCCAGTACACCTCACCCTTCCAGTGCCACCCTTTCCAGTGCACCATCCCCTTGTGTGTCCCTTTCTCGATAAAACCACCTCTGGCCTCCTCCTGGTATAGCGCGAATCCCCCAACCGGCCGGTAAACCAAAGTTTATCCACCTAATTATTTTTCCATTTGTTTATTGTAATTGTTCCTTATTATTATTATTATTATTATTATTATTATTATTATTATTACTACTTTGGATTATGTGTTTTTTTATTGAGGGTTTTTATTAGGGGGTTTAGGATTTTTAGAACCCGCGCGAAGCGATTCGGAGTGAGTGTTGGCATCGCGCCTTCATTCTGAGTTAGCGTTGGCGTCGCGCCTTAATTCCGAGCAAGAGTTGTCATCGTGCATTGGTTCTGAGGTAGTATTCACCTGTACCTATCCTTTTTAATTTAAGATTCATCAATTTTATTCTTTTTATACTTTATTTTATTATTAGGTTATAATGTCAAGTTCTGGTTCAAATTTATTTAGTGCGCAAGTGTTTTTTATGCTTGTTTATTGATTTTTTGACTTTGCTTTGTGGAATAGAACACACTAAATGTAGGTTATTATTATGCTTGACCTCATAATTTGAGTTCCATCTATTTAATATTTCTCTCCCTTTTTGTAGGTGTTAATTTTTATTGTGCTATATTAGGTTAATTTACTTTCTTTGAAAATGGGCAGTTCCGGCCCTACATTATAAAAACGTTATCGTCCGGTTATAGATACGCACACTGTTTTCTATAATTAAATTTTTTGTTTGGTCTGCACCTGATTTTCGAGTTTCAGAACTTGGTTTAGCATTTTAAATAATACCCTGACATGAAAATTGTTGTTTTATAACTTTGTGAGTGTCAACTGAAATCATTTTCTACGCATTGCATGTCTTGTTTTTTGTAATGGTGCCTAGTTGGCCTTTATGTGTTTAAAGTTACATAAAATGTTTTGTTTTTTTAAGGTGTTGGCAGTGTGCCTAATTTTGTTTTGAGGTCTTTTTATGGATTTCCAATGTAGTTTGGATTTAAAAAAAGTGTTTCTTGTGAAAGAACGGATTGTGGGGTAATTGGAGATGTTTCAAATGTTTTAAGACAAGTTATGTGTGAAAGTATCATTCTTTAAAATTTGGATGTTTTTGTGAAAATGAATTGTAGCACGGTTTTGGTTTTTCATAAAGGTTCTTTTTTTAAAAGTACGTCATAAATGTTTTGAAGGGAGTTTTACGAATGAATTTATTTGGTAAATGGTGTGTCTTACACTTCTTTAAAAATTGGACTGCATATTTAATAAAGAATGTTTTTATGTAATGTTTAAAGGTGCGTTTGTCCTCCTTGTAAAAATAATACGAAGTTCTTATTAAAAAAACCCCCCATTGGTTGGTCCTCATGGCTTGTCAAATGGAATGCTAGGGATGTCCATGGTATGGGCTCCCCGAGTTCCATTATGTAGGTCCCTCGATTGGGGACCATTGTAATCTAATTATTTAGAGGCATGAGATTCAACCATGGGGAGACTTGGGGTGAGACTTGCTGTGAAATATTATTACAGATATGGGTTGTGATTTGATGATCGGTGGCATCTATTGGCTCACCTCCTTTTATACTTGCGGCATACGAACCCGACATATTTAGAGAATTGTTTGAGACGAGTACTGCACTGGTAGGTTATGGTACTGAATAGTGGCCCATAGTAGGTGGATATTTTTGGGTTTATTTCTATGGGATTTTCCCTCGGGATAACTAATAAAGGATGGTCGAGAGTTTTGGAGCATTAGATTTCATTATATGTGGCATACTACTGTAGATGGGGTCACAGGTATTTGTGTCATCTGGATTATTCTCGATATCTTGGGTTCGCCTATGTCTAGTGATATTTTTGATAATGAACTGTTGTTGAGATATTTTCATACCTATTTACATTTCCCTTTCTATATCTTCCTTGGTACCTTCATTTGGTGTTTTTCAGGAAAAGTGAAATTTCGGTTTTCTTAACTCATACAGTAATGTTTTCAAAAGAAAAGGTGTTCCAAACTCTTTTGTTGTGTTTTTTTTTAATGACTAAGGGAAATGGTTTGTACTTTGTTTTCATGTAAAAAATAATATAAATTCATACTTTAATATAGTGTAGTTCAAACATAGAATTGATGTTTCTTAAATTTAATGGTAGTACATTGGGAATAGATATCGGGCTAGCCTACTGAGTTTTAATACTCAAGCCTATAGTTCTTTTCGGTTTTTAGTGTTTCTGCAGGATACAGCTTGATTGTGCTCGCCTCGGGCGATGCTTGATCGTTGAGCCAGAGAGTGACTTGTGGGGTCACACTGAGTTAGTTCAGATGTCGATTTTGGTTAGTTTTATTTTCGTTCGTTCTTGTTTAGTCACTACACCTGGTTTTGTTATTCTGTGTTTCTCTATATATTTTTGTTTCTTTACTTATCTATACTGGTTGAAATCGTTCATATAGCCTCTTTTTATTCCCTGACACTTGTCGCCAGCCCGGGAGGATCAGGAACGCCTCTCGGGCCATGTCACGGACCGGCTCGGCTGACCGGTTCAGGGTCCACCAAGGTTGGATTGTGACAATTTTAAACTGAAAACACACACTTGGCGTCATACCAGTCACACCATGTATAATATTTAGTTTTTATTGATTCTTATACATCAAAATTGGATTATGGATCATTTTAAAAAAGTATCAAAAAAATTTGGAAGTGTTTTCTTGGATTTGAGTGGGTCACATTTTTTATTGAAATGTCATTTTAAACTAAAAACATACACTTTGAGTCAGACCGGTCACATTGTGTGTTGGTTTGGTGTGAGACTAATTGGTACATGTCCCAAATGAATTATTAATCATTTTATTAAATTATCAATCCAATGAGAGTAATTTTTCTTTTTTTAGTGAGTTTCATGCATTTTGAACTAAAATTTCAATTTTAAACTCATAATGGACATTTTGATTCATAATAGTAATATTGTGTAATGTATTGAGTTACAACTGATTCCTACTCATCAAAAATGAATTATGAATCATTTTATAAAAGTATTGAAACAATCAAAATTAATTTATTTGGTTTTCAGTATGTCACATGTCTTTTTTACTAAAATGTAAATATTAAATAAAAAGACAGACATGGAGTCAGACTGGTCACACCGTGCATCATATTGAGGTGTAGCTGATTCTTACATGTCAAAAATGAATTTTGGATAGTTTTTAAAAAGTATCAAAATAATATGAATGTGTTTTCTTGGTTTTGAGTGTGCCAATTTTTTTTTACTAAAATGTCATTTTAAACTAAAAACATGCACTTATAGTCATACATGTCACACAATGAGTTAAATTCATGTGAGATTAATAAATTATCAATGCTTCCTCGATGAAATTTCTTGGTTTTGAATATGCCATGTGTTTTTTTTACTAAAATGTCAATTTAATCTGAAAACATGCACTGTGAGTCTTCTCAGCCACATTGAGTGTCTATTTCACAAGAATAAAATTCCTACAAATCAAAAATTACTTTTGAATAAGTTTTCTAATGTATAAAGACAATATGAGCATGTTTGATCAGTTTTTAGAGAGTGACACGTGTTTTTAACTAAACATTAAATTTCAAACTGATAACAGATTCTTCGAGTCATGTAGGCCACACCGTGTATCATATTGAAGTGTGATTTAATTATATACATAAAAATGACATATATATTGTTGTATTAAAGTATCAAAATAATCAAAATGAATTTTCTTGGTTTTGAGTAGGAGACGTGTTTGTTTCAACTAAAATTCAAATTTTAAAATGAAAACATGCACTTTTAGTCATACCAGGTATACTTTGTATTAGATTAAGGTTTGGTTGATTCATAAATTTTAAAAATGACATATGGGTCATTTTATTAAATTATCAGATAATAATGAAGTGGAAATTAACTAAAAATGTATATGAAATGATGGTAGAATCAACTAACTAAGTAGTATGAAGTCACATCTTAATGATTTCTATATACATTATGACCTCAGATATACTTCCCATATGTTTCTAAATAAATATATTTCTTATTATGAATATGATTACAGTTAGAAGTATTGGTAGTACTAGATAAATATAAATAAACAAATATAAACAAATATTTTAAATGAATTTGTAATTATGTTTCAAAATACCTCTTCGAGGATGCTAGTTTGTTGATGGTATATGATATATTTCATAAATTTGAAAACATAATAACCATTATCCTATCCATTGGTTTGTTTTAGACACTACAGAAACATTAATAAAAATAATTAATTTGTTTTGTTATATGTTTTTATAGTGACATATTATTATATATAATATAACACTTATCCACTTGTGGAAGTCTCTAGGCTCCTTATTCCCACAGAATGTACTCATGTCATGATTATGATTATATTTTAACATCACTCTATCGTTATAGAATATTCATTGTAACATAATATAAAATATAGAAATTGAATTTTATTTGTAAGATGTTGTATTTAGTTTATTAAAAGTTGATAAACTTCATCATCCACGGTTAGTTTTTTGGTTATCCATGCATTGAATCCAAAAAAATAAATATTTGGAGTATCTAAATTGAATGTAATGAGTAACCAGTTCATCCTAAAAAGGAAAAAGAAATAGGTAATGAAATTAATGAAAATATATTTGATATGATTAAATTGTATGGTTTTACACTTGCATCATGGATATTAATAAGGATCCATCATCTGTGAATTTTCTTTTTAATATTGTGGCCAGTTATTTTACTATTCATTCATATTACTTTGGTTTCAATGAGAATAGTTGCATAGAAGTGATCTGGTGGCTAATGAGTCCACATTTATGTTCATAGGCTTTCACATCAAAATAGTATTGATATATACTCCAAAAAAATTATGAATATTATTCAGTCATAATTAAATAGTAGATCATTTGTTGAAAAACAAATCATTAAAACACACCTCATATAAAAATATACAACTGAGACTCCTAGTCATTCATGTATAAGTATTTAATTTACATTATCAATAATAGTATAGTCTATAATATCCTCTTCATACATATTTTCTTCAAAATAAATTGTGGTCATATCACCAAATGTTAATTTTGTATCCACATGAACCTTTAATATCAGTAAATACATAAGTGGAACTAGAGTGAAAAAGGTACATTATAAAGATATTTATTATTGGTTGGTTGATCCTTTAGATCATTTTGATTCAACATTTTTTCACCCCTTTCCATTTTCTATCTATAATAACATTCATTAGTTCAGACCTTTTCATTAATTGTTAATGTTTTTCTGTGAAAGAAATTTTGGAAATGAATATCATCTTATCAAAATGTTTTTTTTAAAATGTATAATGAACATGCTATGAAAGTTTCAAAAGTCTACTAAATAATATGAATATATTAATCATCATGTGGAACAAGTATCTTAGTTCTCATATCTTAATCTATGTTAATCCCCACTCTCACATAACCTATTAGAAGTTGTTTATTGTGTAGAATATTTCCTCGGATATTGTACACAATACCCCTTATAATATGGTGATGGGTGTATGTTGATGGATATAAATCATAATCATTTTCACCCTAAAAAATATTATCTTAGTAAAGGTATCAGTTTTTTCATGATTCACATTTTATAGAAACAATTATGAAAATATTGATTACCTATTCTAAGAGAGCTCGTTGATGGGAATGGCTCATCTCAAAGCTAGTGGGGGTGGGAGATATTAACATAATTGTTGATCTTGTGTTTTTTCTTCTCTTTTATTCCTTCCCATAATATTTTCTAACAACACTGACTTCCAATTAATTTTTTCTTATAGATTAGCTAATGATACTAGAAACTATTCAATTTTTAATCTTTATCCCCTCTTCATTTTTTTCTCAAAATATGTTAGGGGTGAACCAAAAACATTAACCTTTGATGTGGCCATACTATTTTTTCCATTTCGAGGACATTGATAATATTTATTTATATAGTACACCTAATAATGATTCTTGTGTCTATGTTGGATAATAAATATAGGAAATTAATTACTCATTATTATGTTATACCGATTTAAAACAAAACAAATTTTTATTATGTCATACTTAAACATGATTCCCACTATTTTATTATATTTTAATCTATTAGTATCCCTTATTTATTTACATGTACCTACTTCCATAGAACATCATGTTGGGTGGATGTTGTTTTTTATTTTTATTCATCAAACTTCATATAAACATAGGAACACAATTATGTTGTTCCTTCTTGTCAGGTAAATGTATTATGGTAGTTTAAAAAATTTTACCGTTTTATTTTAAGTGAATCACACCCCATACTTTCTTTATGATAGGGGTACATTGTTTTATCTACTTGTTGCTTATTTTTATCACTCATTTTATTTTTCAAAAATTAAAATTTCTTAATCAAAGTGATTAATACATGTATTATCAAGCAATATATTACCAATCACAATGTACCTGAAAATATGTCTCCTCGTGATTACTAATAAATGAATCCCACACTTGTTGGTTTATTAGTTGTGCAAACATTTGTGGTTTTTATAGGTTTATTTTCTCTTCAACATCTTTGATATGATGCTTCATAAGAATTTTGAAAAATCCTCTATTATCCTTTACTATAAGCATTAATACAAATTTCATTCACTGTTCATCTAGTATAAATGCACACTACAAAGGATAATTAAGTATGAGTAAACATTTCAATATTTTTTGTAAAATAATGAAAATATATCATAATTTTATCCTAATATATACCCAAATTAGTGTATTAATTGTGAACAAAATGTTCTAACATGTATCTACATCAATCTTCATGCGCATGTGAGTGTTGATCCCTAGGTGACTACTGAACATGACCTTGTTGGGCTTAATAGGATGGTCACATGAATTCCATCTAACCGTAATTTTATTCCTTTGTTTCTCAAGTTAATAATTTTTTCAAACATCATCATGCTATATTGATCCTGTTTTTTTACTGGTTGTTCTCCATATACCATTTCATTGACTTCAACATCACTAATTTTCTATTCTTATGGGTCAGGAGCATCAACATGTGTAGATGTTTTTTGTTCCTATGCATTGGGATCACAACCATGTTTAGAAACCTATTGTTCCTCAGGATTTGGAGCATCAACATATATAAAATTCATTATCTGTAGAAGTGGATAAATATTTAATTTATATTACATAATTATAATAGTAAAAATATAATAATATAAGGTAACATAATTCATTTTACAAATAAATATATATAACCTACTTATTACACACTCTTTTTTTAATGTTTGAATGGATTTGACCCCTCTATTGAGTATCCAAATATCCTCATTATTTTCTCCTCTGACATAGAAGACCTCTTCTACATAGGGACGACTAAGAAATAGTTTTTATTTCCTAATAAAATGGCTATCCTCATTTGAGTTGACATCCTAACCTTCAAGGGTTTTGGTCGATAATATAACTATTGGCCACTTTTTGTTTTTGAGATCTAGAATATAGAATACTTGTACATCCTATGATTCCATTATAAAGGATTAATCTTTGTACCCTTTCTTATTTAAAACCACTTTTACAAGTCCCAACTCATCTATTTTAGTAGTACTCCTATTATCAACCCACTAGCATTGAAAAATCAACACTTTAAATGTTGAACAATCCAAATCCCATATTTTTTTATGATTCCAATGTATAACATATTCACATAAATTGGATTTTTGTCTATGGTTCCAGATAAATGCATCATTTCAGCCACAAGTTTAACTCAACTATTTTTCATGGTACTACATTCTTCATGTTAAATTTTACATAACTTATAACCATTAATTACATAACCATTATAATATAATACATGAAAACTTGTTCCTCTGGATATCCATCAAAGTCATTCTAAAATTGAATCTGGATTTTCAGTTGAGTACTTAAAAACATGGCCTCAAAACCATCCTAAAAATTATTGATTATGTTTATTTGATATCCATATTTCATCCCTTGATGGATTCAAATTCCTGAGAACTACATTGTGGGTTTCATTATATGAGAAAACCCATTTACTATTATGAAAAAGGGAAAGGTGGGTCTATTGCAGATCTGTAATAATAATTGGGAAAAAAATATATTCTAGAAATTACTTCAACAAAAATCCACCCAATGTGATGATATTTCGGCAGACCAATGCTTATCACATTAGATAAGTAGTCATCACATAATTCAATGGCTTCCTCAACAACATATCACTACGCAATACAACCTTCTAGAAATATTCGTCTTTTGACATACCCTTTCAAAAAAATTATATTACATTTAATGGTGTATATCCATCTATAATATACACGATCATATAGTCGAATTTATCTTACTAGGTGAACCATCAAGTGAACCATCATATCAAATAATTCTGATGGTAAGAACATCTCCCATCCACATAATATGACAACAATTTCCTTTTCCAAAGATTAAAATTTCACCAGTTCTATAACCTTGATGCATGTAGATTTGAAAAGGAAATATGGCTTAGTTAATGTTTTATGGATATTCAAGGAAAAAATGAAACATAAAGCGACATGCATTAGATCTTGCATCAAAAACATGAAATTCATGTGATGTCATACCCTTTAACTTTTAAATCTGTCTTTGAAATGATATTCTTTTTATTTTATGAATACCCCTCCTGGACCTCTATATTGTTCAATATGTTTTAAAACTTATATTTATCTTACCTGGATATAGTATAAGTAGACATTGAAAGAAAAGTTCATTTTTCAATATTCACTGGCACCAAATTATCCCTTATTCATGTGTCAATCATATCCAAACTTGGATGAATTCCAAGATTTGTGTCATGGATGCATTCATTAATGTGACATTATAAAATACATTTTGTTTTCAATATGCACAAAATCAATAAAATTCCTAATGAACATATAATTATAGTATGGGAATTCAAAAAACTGATCTCTTTTTACAACTAGTTTTTATATTATTTTTCAAAAAAAATTACCAAATGTAATGTCCATATATTTTACATTTTAAATCAGTTGATCACTTATTAGTGGTGATGGTTATATATGTTCGTAGGAACTCCCATTGATTGATTTCATCCATGATTGGTACTTATGTCATAGGGTTATAAATATCTGATGTCCTAGAAACACTGTCTTCGATGAATGTTTCTACCTAATTGACTATGTACCTTATTCACAAAAGGGACACCCTTGAGTTCCTTTAATGTTATAACCATAAAAATTTCTGCAAGATTTTAAGTAATTTATCATCCCATGCAACATGGATCTCAATATGAAATCTTCATTTCTATAGGCATCACAAAACACAACACTAGAATCCAATAATAATATTAAATATTAGATAAGTGGAACCAAATAATCATCAATATAATTAAATAGTTGTTTTGGTATTGATATAAGTAGAGATAACATATTATATTTTCATTTCATGCATAACCATTATGGAAATTTATAATTTACCAACATAATCATACTTGTATTATGAGTGCTACATTGAAAACAAAAAGGTTTTATTCCATCTATAGATAGTGCAAGATGAAGGTTTCTCGACTCATTTCCAAATTTAGGATACTCATGATTAATTCTCTTCAACTTAAGAGAGTCTTCTATGTGATGAAGTTTCCAAAATTTATTTCCTATATCTGGGTTCCACATCAATTTTCTTGTTGTATCCTCACTTCTATATAGATCCCAAAACCATTCCTTGATTATAAATTATCATACAATGTTCATAAGACCCGATTCATCTTTCTTGTATCGAGAATCACAATATGTTGGGCATTTTTAAGTAATTGCGGGTCTTTGAGAAACAGTATATAATCATTTGGATAGGAATTTATTTATTCATAGATCATACCCTAGGAATGTATTATTCCTTTAGTGTCCTATGTTAAAAATGTAAGCCCATTATCTTTTAGGATAATATCATTAAAGATAGAAATTACCTCAGAAAAACATATGTCACTCCATTCATTCAATGCTTTAAAGTTATAGAGCTTCAATACGATTGACATGGCTATATATTTAGTACAAAAAACCTAAAATGGCATCTTCTCACAACTCTTTAACTTCTCAAAAAAAATTGTACAATCATGAATTTCATCTTAAACTATCATTTTCATTTCCTCAATACAATCTTTATCATCGTTCACACCTGTAACCATATATTTGATATGGTCTGCATCATATTCCACAATTATAATCATATAAAATGATCCATAAAACATAGTCTTATTTTAGTCACTAGCTAAATTCGGTTTTCCCCATGTTTATTCCAACATTTATAACATAAACCTTCTCTAATAAAGATCATGTGTTCTTCAAACTCCTTTGGACTAATTAGTCATGAATAATAATGGCATAAATATGAACAAAGGATTTTTGAAGGGTCATATGCATGATCTTTTGAAAAATTGATGAACTCTTATACCCCATCATTAAACTCTTTTTTAATATGATAGAGATCCATCCATTATCGATTCATATCCATCATATTTTATTCTGTAATATTAATATTTAACAAAATAAAAAAATACACATAAAGTCAGGGCTTGGACCCCATAAAAGTCCATTCTTAAAGAATCATTTGAAGAAACTCTTGAATTTAAATCAAATGAATTATAAGACCGCATCAAGGGTTACCTTATTCCATTATCATTTTAGACAGTTCACATTTTATCAAAGGGGCCTTTCAATGACTCATGCCAAGCAATTCAATTTATTAAAAACCACATGCAACATTAAAACATTACATTTCTTAAATCAAAGTAAAAAAAATTAAACAACCAAATAGGTATAAAAGCCCATCACTATCATCGTAAAAAGTACTTAAATAATTAAATCACCTTTATAAAACATGACATGAAAGTAAAACAAGTCAACTGGGGCATTTTAATTTGAATGGACTACAAAATTTTGAAGATAACTTTTGGGGAATTCCATTTTTAAGAAAAGAAATTGAAAATAAGGTTTAAAATCTGAAACATTGTATCTATATTTATATCTATGTAGTCTTTTTTAATTCCTTCATCAACAAGAATTGAAAAAAACATATCTTCTACGACATGGTAAAGCACTGTATAAATCAAATATCATTTTCATGAACAACAATATCATTTAAGCCTACATCAAGACCCTTTAAATGACATCAAGTTCCATTAATTGTTTGATAATGAATAATATTATCACGAAGAAAAACTAGTGTTAAATCTGCAGAATGTAGTGTATTAGGATAGATTTCAAAAACAATGGAGGAGTCGATCATCACAATGCTCACTGTGTTGGATTTATTTTGATAGCTATTTTGAAATTGGAGAAATGACATATCTTGTTTCAACAAATTAATACTCCATTGCTGGTTATATAAGATGTGTTGGGTTGTGATGTAATATAAACTTATGGTGGTACGTAATTAATTAACACCACCCATGTTCTATTTATATCATAACATCATATTCTTTTATATGTGATAGTTCATTCTGGATCTATAATACATGTGCATAACCCATGTTTTCATGTCATACCACATGTATAAAATATAAAAAAAATAAGTATCCATAAAAATATATATATAATAATAATGATAAAAATAATAAAAAAATTTAAAAAATAAATAAAAACTTATTAATTCCATAAGAATATAAATTTATTAAGAACAAACATAAAAAAAATAAAGCATATAAATAAAGAGTATGTGTACAAGTATCAAATGTATCATGAAATAATTTATATCAATAAATATATATATATATAATATAAAAAAATTTACAAACTCAATTAAATCTATTTTATAATTCCTATAAAAATACCAAATAAATCAAAAGATATTAAAATAATTTGGGTTCATATACCTTGTCATGGAAGAAAATGTGCAGAATTGTTTTATTTTAATCCATGAGAGAAGGTCGGATACTTGGAACTTGGAGCCAATTGCCATCTGTTAATCACAAAAACAATTTCTACTTATTATTTCTTCAGTCACCACCTTACATGAAAAGTGGGTAGTGTCTTTAAGATGCAGAAATAAGAGTTCTATGCAATCAGAGTAAGAAATAAATATGAATAAGTGAAAATGAATGTGAAGGTGAATGATAGGGTGAACCAATAATGCCTCAGGGAAAAGAATATTGGGTGGAGAATTAAATTTGATCATTATGAATTATATATATATATATAATCATCCTAATATAATTATACTAATAGAAAAATTCTTATAGAAACAGTGGTTATAGAAAAATAAAAAAACTGAATATAAAATTATGTTTTGTATATAAATATATAAGAAATGAAAACATATGGTTGCACTATATATAGAGGAGAAGGCTTGGATGCTTGTGGAGTGGTTGTGGTGAAGCTGTTTATGCTGCACTTTGGAAGAAAAAAGAAGAAAAATGACTTTTATAGGAGTTTGGTTTGTGGCATAGGCTACTAATACATCATGGAGTTGATCAAATCCAATGATACAAGGGTTTTAATGCTCGATAAACACTATGATGTGGGATACTAGTCGCATTGTAATGGAGATAGTTATGTTTTATTTCCATTCAAACCATATGGAAAAATATGCATATAATAATATGTTAAAAACCTTGCAGTAGATGTTCACGGAAATACTGGAGAAGTAGTGGGAAAGTTCAGGTGACCAAAAATTTTCAGTGGAGAAAGGTCATGTATGAAAAGTACCAGTCATTAAAACATTCACACTCTTTCCAAATGCACAAGATAATTTACACGATATTCAAATCCTTTTGGAAAATTTAAACACCAAATTAAAATCTAAAAAAATTATTTCTTTAATGAAATAAGTCATTTTCTCTGATAGAGAGAGAAAGATAGTGTGAAATGATGATACAGGGCAGCGGCACACATGGTGGTAGGGAGAGAGAGTTGTGGATAAGGTGGTCGGGAGGAAGAGTGGAAGTAGGGAGGGAGAGCGGAGATGCGTGTGGTGGTGGGGAGGGAGAGTGGTGGAGATGGAAATCATCAGTGATGGTGGCAAGAGGAAGAGCGGTGGAGACGTCGAAAGGGGGGAGAGCGATTGAGATGGCATGTGACAATGACCGCAGTAGGAATGGAGAACAACGATAGTGATGGATGGTGGTAGGGAGGGAGAGTAGTGACGAGCGCTCGTGGTGGCAAGGGAGGGAGAGAAGAATTGAGGGTAAGAGGGCTACAACAGGGTTTCACTTTTGTAACAACATGAATGAAGTAACTAAATCAGTTGGTTATTGTTAAATTTATATCGCAGTGAAGGTTTTTTATCAGCACTTCTAAAAAACATTGATAAAGAGCGGTTTTTTTCCTTGTTAAAATTAAAAAGCGTTGGTAAATGCTATATTTATTATCACTTTTCTAGCACTGATAATGATATTTCTTTATCAGCGCTAGAAAAACACTCATAAAACATATCTCTATCAGTGTTATAATTTTAGCACCGATAAAGATAGCTTTTATCAGCATTGAAAAATATATAATAACATAATTAATATAATTAATAAATTTGAAGTTATATAATTATAAATAAATATATATAATTTTAAATAAACATTTATATAATTATAATTATATTTAAAGAATTATAGATATGTATTTATAAATATAATTATAATGAAATATAATTATAAGTAAAAAATATGTATAATTATAAAAAAAATATTATTTATACAATTATAAATATATTAAAATAATTGTAAATATGTATTTATTAATATAATTAGAGATATATATTTATAATTATAATTATAAATAAATAATTTTGTATAATTATATATATTTTTATATATTTATAGAATTATAGAATTATAGAATTATAGAATTATATATATTTATATAATTATATATATATAATTATTTTTTAATATATAAATATATACACTTATAAATATATGAAATATATTTATTATTTAAATATATATATTGTAAATTTATAATTATTTAAATATATATATATTTATAAATAAATGAATTTAGAAAAAATTATATATAGTTATATATATATATATTATTATATAATTATAAATATTTATATATTTATATATAATTATATAATAGCGAATGAGGTTGTATCTGAACGGTAAAGGCTCCGTTTTGGCATCTAGGAGGTCCTGGGTTTAATCCATGTTGGGCGCAAGTACTATTATAGTACTATGTAGGTGGTGAGGCAGATGATGATGCAGACCTAGTGATGCATGCATCATGATTTAGGCATAACACTGCACTAGGCTTTTGGGCCATGTAATGGTCTTCATTTCACTGGGCCTATGGCCATGTACTAAATAAATAAGTCTTAATAGGTATAATATCCCCTTGGGGCACCATGACTAGCCTTTCTAGCCCTTGTGTGTGATGTGTGTTTGTGTGTGTTTCAATGTAATTATACCCCCAATAACCTAATATATATATATATGTATATATTTATAAATATAATAAATATAGTTATAAATATATTAAATATATTTATTATTTAAATATATAAAATTATAAATATAACATTATATTTATTATTTAAATAGATTTATTATTAATTAAATATATATAGCTATAATTATAATTATATATAAATCTTCTTATAAATGTTTTTATATTAATATATGTATTAATATATACCAAAAGTTGTACATGCTCTAGAAGAACCAGCTCCTACCAAAATATAATGAAAAATAAATCATAGAACATAAAAGAGAGACTAGACGAGGTCAAACAAAGGGTAATACCTCATCCAAAATAGAAAACTACGAAAGAAAAAAGGATAATCAAGCATCCCCTAAAAACATGACCAGAAATATCATCAGCAGATTCTCTTTATGACTATGAATCCTTCCGATTGAAGAGCACATATTGATTTTACCTACGTTTAACCTTCTCTATAGGGAGCTCCTTAGAATAATACCTAGTAGACCCTCCAGGCCCACGTGCCCCATCACCTCTGCCACATCCTCGACCATAGTTGATTGGGTGATGACCTCGTTTCCATATATTAGTTTGTTGGAAAACCCCTTCTGGTTCTTCCCTCTCCGAATGAGTCTATATGAGAGGCTACCCTTAGGGTCAATCAAAGGAGAAGATGTTGTACATGAATTTCTCTTCATTGCTGGGGATACAACTATCTCCACTTTCTCTTTCCTTAACTGGATATGGAATGTTCTTCAGTTTGAAAATTAGGCACTGGTTCGTTGGCTACAATCTCATCCCATGATTTCTTCTTACACTCAGCCTGCCACGCATTATCATCCATGTATTGTTACTCAATTTCCATGGAAGAGGCTCCTTAATATGCTACTATGTGGGAAACAACACACCCTAAAGTTATAGTCCCTTTACCATACAAATATTGACCAGCCAGGCCTTGGGAGTTCGTACCATTGTCCAACCCATCACCACCCTCAACACTTCTAAAACCATGACCCCCAAGATCCAGTAGAAAAATTAACCAATTCGTCATAAGTGTGGGGTGCACCAACATCTTTCTCCCCCATTGGTTTATTCACCGCACCAAGTGTGCTGTCAGACATTATTTTTCAATCATCCGCCTTGTGTCCATATTTTTTAAATCTTGACCATTTCATGCCCCTATAAAAATTTGCTTGTGTATTCCAAATTTTATGCAATTGTTCAAAAATTCTATCATGCATTCATATCCAATGCATAGTGCAAACTTATTGCAACACCCCGAGATATTATGAGAAATATTATTTTTAATTTCTTTGATGTCTTGTGGTGTACGCTACACCAATATTAGCTTGTTCTATACACAACACTGTATTTTCTTTTAGTATACACAAACACTATTCTTGGCTTGTGTTGCACGCAAGAGCATCCTTCCTCAATAGCGAGTGTTGTACGCAATATTGAGTTTCACTAAAAAATGATATATTGTTCTTATGAACTAGCCGTTATGGATAGTAATTACCTAATTTTGAATTTTATAACATTATCATTCATCATACACATATTCTAGAACATGTTATGAGAACAAAATAAATTTTTCGTGTAAAATATGTATTTTTAAAAAAATGAACTTTTGTCGCGTTTTGATGGCGCACCCACTTTAAATCTAGTTTTTGACACATTTATGAGTTAAAATTGACAAAATATTCTTATTCATTGCAATAATTATATAAAAATTTAATATTTTTCTGTTAACTTTCATATTTTGATGAATAGTAAAAATACGCTAAATTTTAATTAAAAAAACGTTTTTTCCATCAATATAATTTATATGGTTAAATTATCATATTTAATGGTTTTAAAGTATAAATATAATATATTTTTACCACTTAATATAATGTAAGTCATTATCATTAATTTTACATTGAATTCATAGGTAAAAACATTTCAATCTTTTGCAATGTTTGAACTTTTAAAACCCATTTACTCAACAATGGGATTAATATTAAATTAAATAATACAAATTATGTGTTTTGAATTTGGAAAAATGGATTCAATATTTGGAATCAGTAGGTAAAAATTATGTTAGTAGGATACTTTTTATTTTTAGACATTTTGAATAGTAACTACGATAATTTTTATTTACAACAATTAAAGGTAAATCGAATATTTTTGGGTAAAAATAAGATTATATAATTTCCCTAACACCTGCCAAAATTATATTGGATGAATAAATGTCGACCCATATCACCTAAGGGTCGGAATAGATTCCTTTCATAGAATTTTGACAATGAAAATGGTGAAATTATAATTAAAACCAATGAAAGTGACAGCTGCCACTCTCTTAAATCTTAAGTGTAATTTATTGATAAACATCAAAAAACATAAAACAAAAATACTAACCATAAAGATAATAAAATTATATAAATCATGTGAATTTCTTTAGAATTTTTAGGTATTAAATAATTATCATTAATGGTGACACAATAGTGATGCAGAAATTGATTATTTAGTGAAAATCAATAATTCACTTTTTATTAAACTAATAGTGACCATAAAAGGCACAAAAATCTGACCAAAACATATTGGTCGTGTACATGTAAACCATAAGGACCCAATGGTTAAATATTTGACCATTTGGAGCTTTATAAAAGCAATTATGAAACTTATATTATTTTATTTTAAATGATGTCAAAGTTGTCACCTACATAATTTAATAAATATAACAATTTAAACGTTGTGATTTTTAGGTTATAAATTCACATAAAATTATTCTTATAGAATATATTATATTTATATCTATAATATATATATTTTAATTTTTATTCAAAAAATAATTATATTAAATAATTATACAAAAATGTTGTAGTAATTATTTTATTAAGAGAAATATCAAATAAATGGTTTTAAAAATATTAAAATAAATATTATATGAACTATTTAATGTGATCAACGAATTTTATAGATAAATATGACAAGTTATGAATCTATTAAATATTTTGGTTTGAACATATCTTCTGTGTGGATTTTATTTAAATTCAAAAAAATGAATAGTGTCAAAATTGGTACTATTGATATTTTATATTATTAAATTGTTTAAATATCACAAAAATATTTAAAAATTTTAAATTGAAATTTATATGGTCTAAAATTTTATAAACTATCTAATTATGGAAAATTCACAACACATAAGTAAGTATTCCTAACATTTTAAAATTTAGAATATTACCACAAATAAAATTAAATAGATTAAATAAGGATAAATCAAGTTGATAAGTTTTAAAATAAATTCCCAACATGTCTAAATTTTATTGGTTGATGAGATTACAACCCTATATCATCTAATATTTGGATTTGAGTCATTTTTTGTGGTTTTTATATGGGGTTTTAGTTTATAATAAATTAATATTTTAGAGCTTTCCAAAAGTTCCCCTCTCCTCCCTTATAAAAGGGAACCTCCTCCCTCTCCTCCTCACACAATTTAGATCCTTCAAGCTCAGAAAAAACCTACCCATTTCTCTTATCCACATCCCTAGAAACATACTAGAGGTTATGGTATTTTTCAAAGACTAAATTTAGTTCCCTAAGAGGAGGTTTAGAAGAGGAGCGTCGAAGAAGTGGTAATAACCTTTATCGATTCTTTCAAATTCATTTCTTAATATACTTCTTTTTCTTTTGTTTTTTCATAATAAAGTAATAAAATCAGTATAACTTCTATACTGATATGTTATTATAAATATGAACCAACCCTATTTCACCTTCTATCCATCCTACGGAAAACGAAATCACCGCGCGTGCGTAAGTACAGAATATCGTCTCCACGTCGTGGTGTAATCTGTTTTCCACCACCACATTAATTGGATGGTTATAAAGGTGTAAAGAATAACTATATATTATTATTATAACATGATACTAATTCTGAGATAATCTATCATCCACTCCAATACCATTCAATAATTATGGGAACGATATCATTGCTCGTGCATACGTACGGATTGTCGTCTCCGTGACATGATGCGATTCATTCTCCATGTTAACCATTCAAGAATGATTATAAATTATATATATAATGAATAAACATGAAATATATTACATAATAATTCAACTATATATATAAATATATTTCATCTACTTACTTCCATTCAATTCAATAAGGAAATGAAAACAGCGTTCATGCGTACGTACGGTCTACCATCTCCATGAATGGTGTATTTCATTTCTTTTATCTATATATAATATTTATATACGGAATATATATGATATATAAATTGATTTTTTACATTATTGAAGTATAAAAATCATGATATAAGTAATAATAATATCAATAACAACAAGTCCAAATACATATGATAAATGAAATGATTTTACCCAAAACGCGGTTTTAACATGGAATTGACAAATGAACAGGTAATATAAAGTCATAAGTGAATCATATATGATATAAAAAATATTATTATTGTTCTTTTACAAGTTAATAATATGTTTATACCCACTATACAGGAGTCTCAGACACATACGGAAGAAATTGGACATATGGTAAGGGATAATTATTCCAATCTCATTCTTATCCGAGATTGATTATTCGTAAGTAATTACTGGGATTATGTTTATCATCCATGTCCATGTTTTCTAAAAAAAATTGTAAATTTTTTTCTATTCTTCCATGTATGATTAAATTCATTTTTTTCCTTTTTTTACTTTTACCACAAGGTATGGAAGGAATATTTCTTTTGTTTACCATACGAGTTATTTTTTTGACTTTTCCGGCAAAAGAATGAGGAGAATGTTTTTTTAACTTTTACGGCATGAACGGATTTATACAGGTTCATAATGCCTTATTTTCATGATGATTCCCCTATAATATTTCAAAATTATTTTCCAAAAAATATTTTTATTTTAAAATTTCTTGGCATTTTTTGAAAAGAAAATGATTTTGAAGAAGAGAGGATATTTTACTCAAGAATTAATTTCAAGTGTTTTATGAAAACTAGTTTTCATCTAAGATGACATTATTTAGTATATTTATGTTTCAAGTATAATGTATCTTTTATTTAAATTTATTTATTTTTCTTATGATAAAATGATATCAATTTGTTTTATATGGATTATGTTATGATGGGATGATATTTATGAAACCCATTTTCTTCCTTGGGTTATTATGAATGATGTGTGTTTATTTTGTGGTACATGAAAGAATGATTTCATTATGAGATGGGTGGGACCTATATCTACCTTAAATTCATTGGGTAAATATTTATATCTCATGAGATAGACATGGATGGAATGGAAAGTTAATCTGGTTCAGTAATATAGGACTGGAACGAGGAGTGAACTCAGTTCAGTAGTGGACGTCGTCCACTGTGATGGTCTTGGCAACAATGCCTTGGCTACTATGGAAATAATATCATGTTATTAATGGTTTTCCACAATTAAATGTTTTATTCATATGCTATTTTATCATGATTGATGTTCCATTATGATCTATACCTTTCGTACTACCATGTTTTATGTCATTGCTCATGATTTTGATGTTTAAACATTATGTTCATGTTTTTAAGTTCAAATATATATGGATTGTTTTATTTTCTCCATGATTACCCTTAATGAGCATATGAGCTCACCCTTTATATGTTTTCTTTTCTGTATGATATAAATAAAGGTTTTAGGTAAGAAAACAAAAGTGGGAGATCTTTATGGGAGATGTTGAAGATCTTTCCCCATGATTAGAAGATTATGTTCCGAGTTTCCAAAGACAATAAATTATTACGGTCCTTGGGTGTATGTTTTTGTTATGTAATAAGTATTCCAAGAAAGTAATGTAATGTCCATGTACGTCATGCTTGGGTCTCTACACTTATAATTGCCACCAACTAGATAGACAATTTCAAATAAGGTTGAACTGAGGTCAAGTTCAACCAACACATGACCATAATAGTCCTAATGTACAATCTGAGTTCCTTTGTCTGGCCAGATATGGGTTCTAATAGCATAGGTGATTTGAGATTATTTTGTTAATATATATATATAATTATAATAAATATATTTATTATTTAAATATATATTTTTTGATTTTATAATTATTTAAATTTATAAAAATTTATAATTATAATTATAAGTAAATATATTTAAAAATATTTCTATATAACTATAAAAATAATTTCATAGTTTTATATACTTATATAATTATATATATTTATAGAATAATATATATATTTTTTAATATATTGACATATATAATTATAAATATAATAAATGTTTTTTTAATATATTTTTTATAATTTTATAATTATTTAAATAAATATATCTTCATAATTATAATTATTAACAAATATATTTTATAAGTGTTTATATATAATTATAAATATAATTATATAATTATATATATATATATGTATTTTTTAATATATAATTATATAGTATTATAATAACCTTTTATAGGGGTCGGGTCAAGCGATTGTACTGGATATGTGTCTACTCGGGATGATGGTGGGCCTTGGCGGTGATAATCCCTATTGAGTCCGATGACGAATGGATGTGCTTTGTACACTGTTCCTTTGGTTCATTACTATTAATAAATAAGATTTGATGGGTGAGTTATCATTTGGGGGATATGGTCTTCATTTTCGATGAGTGTGTGTATAGTGTGTGTATGTTTAATGTAATTGTACCCTGAGCACCTAATATATATATATATATATATATAATTATTAATACATAAATAAATTTAATTATAAATATAAGAAATATATTTATTATCTAAATATATATTTATATTTATATTTATATTTAAAAATGAATATATTTATAATTATAATTATAAATGAATATATTTATAAATATTTGTATATAATTATAAATATATTTATATAATTATATATATTCATATAATTATATATATATATTAATATAATTATATATAATTCTTTGTATATAAATACATATAATATAGATATAACCAATATATCTATTATAATTTTATAATTATTTATATATATATTAATTAATTCATAATTTTATAAATAATTTTAAAATGAATAAATAAATAAATATTTATTTATAATTAAATATCTAAATATTGAAATTACCAAATTATTAAAACAATCATTTAAATAGATGGATTATATAAAATTCAAAAATATTTAAAATGTTAAAACATAATATTAAAAAGAAATAAATAATTGACGGTATGATGAGGCTGGCTGGAGAACTCTCCACTCCGGATGAAAATGATGGTTAGGGTTCATAAAAGATGGCGGACCTCGACTGCATCTTCAACCCATGTGATGTCTTTGTTCGCCCCTTGAGGAATCCCCTGAATTCAATGAATCTAGGTTTTGATGCTTTGAAGAAGGAGGGGAATCTAGATGTAGGTTTTCTCTCCTCCTTTGATAATAATTATCCACCATAGGTCATCAAGAAGGGAAACATTACACATGTCTCAGCTAATGGTGTGACCATCACATAACAACTAGATCTATGTATGTTTTCCATTATCGCTTGGGTTTACTTGGGAAGGGAACGCCGCCATGGAAATGTCCAGATTTTATTCATCACTTATCCTCAATTTGGGCCTTTCTAGATTGTAAATGCATATCACTTGGTAGGGAGTTTTACCATATGCTCTTTTCCTCATCCAAATAAAAATGAAAAGCATGGGGTTTTATTTTAGTCAATTCAAAACCAAGTGTGATGAAAATTTATGAATGGACCCACAATTTCAATCCATGTAATTTTATGGAAAATTAATCTTAGGTATGTGTCAAAATATTTTTCTTGAATTGGGTTTTATGGAATCTAATGATATTGTTTGACATTTCATCATTAATTGGTCTACTGATCCAGATGGACAACAACATTATCTCAACCTATATCAGAAACTATGCAAGGTTCCTGATTAAGTTCAACCTTATATATACCTTAACAGAGACAATAGTCCTCTCTACACTTCCAAATAAAGTCATTCTTAACATTCAATCTGAGAACACCCCACCATTCTATTCAATCTGTGACATCATAGGACATTTGATGTCCGATTTCCGATCTGATGTTCTATGTTTGAACTACTATAAGAAGGGTCATGACTTGGATCACTATAGAAGGATAAAGGATGCTCAAACACTTTGGATGTTGGAAGATTATAGTGGAACTCTTGATAGAAGGCTGTTTGTTGGTGCTGTGTAGGGAAATTTCCAGAAAGGGGGATGGATGAGGAGGACCTGCATCTGGTTATGCTTCTACCATGGTTGAATTTCCCCAAACATATAAAGTAATAAGGGATTTTAATTTATTCTATTCTTATGTGGTAGGGGTGTGGGTTATTAGAAGGACCATAAATAATCATTTTTCCGAAATGGCTACCCAAAATCCTATAGAGGATGTAATTTTGGTCAGCGAGGAATCTTGGATTTTTACACAACCTACAAGTGTGGTTGTTGATAATCATCCCTCTTGTAAGAAGAAATCATGGGCAGATATTACTACTGATGTGGACAAGATCAGCTACTGAAATCTAATATTCTTGTGTATAGACCTTCTGCTACTTTCACACTCGAATTGAATAGCTCTAAAGTGGTTGTAATGGATGTTTTCTTAACACCATTTCAATCAAATGATCATGGAGATGAAATTTAATTTCACATGATTGATGAACCTAATGAGTAGTCAATGTATGATAATTCAATTAATTATGTTGGTGATCAATAGTTGGCTGATCAACTTTTAAAGAAGATGCATATAATTGCATTAAGGGCTCACAAAGGTAAAAAAATGAATGCTAAAACTCCAATGAAGGTTAAAAATATGAAGGAAGTACTTGTTCATTATGATGATGCTTGATAGGTATCTCTTATTCCATTAGATATTGATTCCTTAGGTCTTGGTAATCTAGTGATGCAAGCTCAGTCCTTGGTGTAAAAGAAAGTAGAAGAGAGTGATGCTCCACTACTTATAAAGGGCTCTAATTCTTCTTTTCTAGAACCAAAGAGACCATCCCCATTGGATTTGGATACGTTAGCACACAATTATCGAGCATCACATATAAATTTAAAGGCACAGGCGGTTACTCAAAATCATTATGGAGTTATTGATTCTCTTATTAAAGAGAAAGAAGGTAGAGAGAAGGTTTTTCGTGAGGAATGTTATACTATTATTGTCCTAGAAACTCTTTCTAATGTAGAAATACAGACATATGAGGATCATAACCTCATAGGGAATGAAAATGAGACTACCTTTCTTGATTCCACATCATGTAAGATGGAGGTTATGGTAGATTTTGGGATTACTGACTCAGAGGGTAGTGACATTGATGGTCTCTGATAACAATGGAAAACATTAAAGAGATGTCGTGATCTCAGAAGTCAAGGATGTAAGCATGGATGAGAAAATTGGAATGATATATGTGATAAGTATCATATGATTGGGTCTGAGATCAGAAAAATGATAGGTATATGATTGTCTTATTGATGAGGGAAGTCTTACTATGTTTGACTCTCAATTTTTCCTTCTCTGTATTCTTGTTTTTTAATAAAATGGATTTTACCCTACCTTTTAAAAAAATATAAAAACAAATGAATAAATAAAATTAAAAAAATTAAAAAAATATATTAAGAAGTTATTTCTTAACATTTCCACATACATGTACACATGACCGACATACATATGCACACATACACATCCAAACAAACACATATACAGACATACAAATATAGACATATCATTTTACATGTACAAATATTTTTAAATATTTAATATCAAAATAAATATTTATTTAAATAAATATATTCATTTAGATATTATATAATGGTTTAAATAATGTATTAATATATTATAATTATATTAATTAGTTTGGGTTTGTCTCAACGGTTGAGGTCCATGAAATATTTCATGTCATGTTAGGGTCTAATCCTCGATTGTGGCTCTTTTAACTTGTTAAAATATGGGGGAGATTTTGGGATGGCGTCAAATGAAACCAATATCTCTTTTTGACCTATGGTAGTGGGTGTATGAAATACGAGACAGTGTTTGCTGACAACTATGATGGTTAGTGTCGATTGGCGGTACATGATGGATTTCTGTTGGCAGGACTGCGATGGGTTGTGTGTGTGGTTCTCAGTGTGATGTTGTAAAGGGGTGGGATTACTGCAAGTTGTGGAAACCTCGTATTTGGTGAGCAGAACTGTATAGAATGTTCATTGAGTGAGTAGACAATAGTAGCCACCAGATGATGTTGGTGGCAGAACAAGTGAACCTACTCAATGATGGGTGGTGGTCTGATAGATGGTTGTAACTGAGGATGCTTCTCGATGATTGATGATCGATAGGAGGTGGTTGATTGTGGGATATTGGGGCTCTTTGTACAAGCATGTTTTCGAGTAAATTTCAAGCATAGGGTTGGCGGTTTTGGTTTACAAATTTTAAAATATAGAATGGTTTGTTCGATTATTGAAGGCTTGTAGGGGAGCACTGCTCATGGTGTCTTTTGTTGGGCTTTCGATTGGTGTGCATAAGGTGGCACAAATTGGTGGAGAAGGGTTCATGCGAGATTGGTTGGTGGGTCATTGTCCATAAAATAATTTAATGGCTTGTAGTCATATACACAAGTGGGACTTTGGCCATATATATTGTACGAGACTCTGGGAAAAAATATATATATATAATAAATAAAGGGGCTTGATGGGTGGGTTTTCTTTTTGAGGGGGCTATGAATAATCTTTTAGGCCACGTGGATGTGAAGTGGGTGTGTGTTTTGTTGTACTTGTAGCCCCCAAGTACCTAATATATATATATATATGTTTGTGTGTGTGTGTGTATCTGTGTTTTAATTATATACAAATTTTTTAATTAATGTATATAAATATTCTTTTATAATTTTTGAAAATTATAAAATTGATACTTTTTATATTTAAAATTATTAAAATAATATTTGTTTTTTTATTAAAGGTATATAAATCATATCTATATTTTATATTTACATATATATAGTTTTTTTAATATAAATATTATTTAAAAATATATAAATATTCATATATAAATTAAATTACACATTTTGTTTTTTATCAGTGCTAGAAAAGAGATATGACAAGGGTTTCAGTTTTATAAGCATTGATAAAATGATGATAAATGAAGGAATTTTATTAGTTCTTGAAAAAATAGTGAGAAAAGGTACCCTTTTATTAGGTCTTTTGTGAGCGCTGATAAATGGTAAATTTCTTATTTATTTTTGTAAGGGCTAATATGATTTCTCTCTTTAGAAGTGCTTTTTATCTTGCGCTATTAAAGATCAATGCTGAATAAAGTGTGAACTATGGTTGTGAGGTTTTAATGGGTGTGTGACATCCATATAAGAAGATGATTTTAGATTATAATTGACTTTTATCTATGATCTATTTCCTTTTGATCATGGTGATTTTTAGCACATGGTTGTTCAGTCAGTGATCTTTAGATCAGTATGGTCAAATTTATTATTTTCTCTTCTTTCTCAAATAATGTTATATGGTCAAATCTGCTATCTGGCTCTCTTATCCACTAGTATATTTTCTACTATAATGGAGAGATATACTTTTGATATCTTTTCCATTTTCAGATGTCTATACCATTTACTTTTGTATTATAGTGAATCTTTTTTTGAACTAGATCCCATGATTTTTCCCTCAATGGGTTTTCCACCTTAAAAATTTCTAGCATCAACATTTATTTTTTTCACATATGTTTTTTGGTCACTGCAGATTCAGTTTAATTTTACATTCCAGTTCAAAGGGAAATAAAAATTATTCTTTTTGAATTTATTTTACGAATTTTTCTCTTGAAATCTTTGTGAACATATTTTACTTTGAATCAAACCATTGAAATGCCATACTATTTTTAAGATTAAAGTATTATAAGATTTAACTAGTGAACCTTCCTTAGATGAGTGAGGGAGGAGGGAAGTCTATTAAATGTAACAAGCCTCCACTGCCCCAAGGTGGGGATTTGGTTTACACTGACCCCCAAGTAATAATGGATCTCAGGACTGTGGAATGAAAGTGAGAGTCTAAGAAAATTGATCCACACAACAAGTGATTCCCAACATATGTGTATGATATGGGACCAACAGAATAAACAGATCCAACTTCGCTTATAGAAGTATGATTCACTCATTTGTAGATTAGCAGAGAAGGAGGAGCAGTTGTCCCTACGACATCCAAAGGGACCTCATCCCTCCGAATAGGGATGCGAACTAACAATGGGGGCATGCCGTCTAGGAGGGCTGGCGCACATGAGACCAAAAGGAGGCCTAAAATTATGTTGAGGACCAAGGGTACTATCAAAGAGATTCTATGAATCCACTTCCACTGAAGGATCCATGATGACATCCCCTTTAATAGATGTAAAATTATATTATGTATTTCTCTATAGTTGAAAAGTATATTACATATTGACATATTTTGAAATAATATTACATATATTTTTTACAATGTAAAACATCAAATTCATTGTGTTTACTCTAAAAAGGACATATTACACATTATATTTTCTCAATTAAATAACATATTACACATTCATAAAAACATTTATGTTTTAATCTTTTATTATTTCTCCCATGTGTAATACTCATCTTAAGTTAACATTGACACTTACAACATATATTATTTCTCTATCATGATTTTAGATTTCTCTTGCAATATATTCTATTAATGTATATTCTATGATTTCATATAATGTTTTAGATCATATATTTATATATTGATGAAAATATCTTCATGTTGTAGAGTCCATCTTTATTTCATTTCTCATTTTTTCAAAGAAGCATTTATTTTTAACCGCATCGTTTTTAAACTCATGTTGTGGAATTGGGAATTTGTTTTGAAGCATCAATAGACAATACTAAATTTTGAAACCTCAATTGATCTGACCATTAAATGAGATTTACCAAACATTAAAGATTAAACAACTTGATATTTATCTATAAATAATGATTGATGGAAATGGATGAAAAAGACTAAGAGAGATGAGTGAATTGTTTCAACTAAAAGTTTTCTACTCGGACTATTACAACCCATGAGTTTTTAATAAGATATAACTATTATAGTTTATTAATATACATGATTAATAATTTATATTTATATGTATGCTTTATACACAGAAACATATATGTCTATTATAGTGACCCTACATTTCTTACATTATTATTACATCATTTTATATATAAACCACATAAAAGTGTTAAAAATAAGGATCTAAATGTTTAGTGTATTGGTAAAATTAGGATAATGCATAATTTTTACGTATTAAAACATAAAAATTATTTAATTTATTCTTCTCTAGATTCATAGTTTCCATTGTGTTCTGGTTAGTACAATTAATCATTTAAGGATATATATCAATGAAAGGTGTGAGCTAAAAGCCCATTAAGAGGATAGATAAGAACATGAATCAACATAACATGGGTGATCATAATCATCAAAGTCATAACATAAGAATCGTATCTCATCATAATCATGAGATTAAGTATTAGATAAATTCATGGAATGCATCAATACATAAAAATGAAACTTCATGTTTTAGTGATCAAATACCAGACATAGTTATTAAAAAAGCTAACATCATGTTTATACATAATATATGTGCATCATCATAACATAATCGTCACTATGAAAAAATGTATCATCATGTTCATGTATATTTAAAATTATCTCATGAGATGAATCACATTACCCAATGAATTTGAGTGCAATAAAATTCTGATCGTACACATCACATCATAACATTTACATAGCCATGCATTTCATATAGAACATCTAATAATATTTGATATAAAATAACCCATGGAATGGAAATGAGTTTCATGAGAATTTCATAAATCATACATTAATAAATAAAAATTGGAGTTCCAAAAATAACTGTGAGTGACATGCTTGGTATAATAATCATCAATAATGATTGAAGAAGAAACAACATCAAGAGAAGTAAAAGATGTGTTTTTTGAAAGAATATTTCTTTGGGAAAAGTCTCTATATTTGTCATAAAATCAGATTAGAAACATGTAAATCCTAGAAATTAAAAGGGAAGGATAAATAAATGATATTTAAGGAATATTAGACGAACATGCATACTGAAAATGGAGTGAAAGAGGGGTACCCATGGAAATGGAGTTGAGTTTGAGAATCCCCTTACATTATGTCCAAGTAAATTCTTCACATTAATATCCTGAATAATGAAATTATATTCATTAATTCAAAAATACAAAAACACTTATACATGTTTTTTATTTTTTATAGTTTTATTAAGTTCATTTTTTTTATTATGATGAGTTATATATCTCAATTTCATCATTTGAACGTGTTCATTTTCTTGGTTTTCATGATCAATTCTTTTGTTTATTAGTATGGAATTTCATGTACAACGAGAATGATTATCCAATATTGAAATTATATGTTATTAATGAACATAGATAAGTTTAATTTCTCTTATATATCATTTTTTAATGTTTTGTGAGGATTATTTATTAGACAGAACAATAATTAAAATGATTTTATTTATTTTGGCGGTTTTTAAGACCATTATGAGCGTATATCATTTTATTGAACATCAGGTTTATATATAGGATACAGAAAATTATAAAAATTATAATATGTCTAATAAAATCATTTTTAACCATAATAATGGTTTTATGATGAAACTTTAAGGTGATAGTGAGAAATGAAAATGCAACGTCCGTGATGGCAGTAAATCAACACACCATTGACAATATTTTCATTTTTAGAATAAAAAGAAAAGGGGAAGTGATTTGAAGATGAATTATTCCATTAAAATAATAACATTATAGTATATAAATTATACTAGAATTATAATTTCACTTGGATAAGTGGATGTGAGGGGAGGATAATAAAATAAATGAAATTAAAAAGGAATTAAAAGAAAAAGAAAGAGGATTTTACCTCTTGAATTTCTCCTTCTTGAGAAACTCCTTAGGGAAAATGGTTTGGTATGTTTATGAGACCAAAGACTTTTTTATGTGGGTGAGGGGCTTGGGAAGATTATTATATTGATATTAGTAAAATATAATGTCTTTTAATGTGCAAGGACAAAAGGTGGTGAGGGTGGTATTTATAGGGGAGGAGATGGGTGGTTTTTCATTATTTTATTCATTAGTTTATTAATTTGGATCAAGGCTAATAATAGTTTGAACCTTGTCACTAAATATATATAAATAATGATGGTTATTTCTAGATTATGGTGATCACATTAGAAATGTCTCAATTAATAGTGTATTATATTTATAATGTATATATACCTTAAATTATCATATTTTATTATTCACAAAAATCAAGTGTTTTACAAAAATCAATAAAATTAACCCTAACAAATTTTCAATGTGTAGATTTCATAAATTAAATCCATTTTATGAAAATAAATTTCTAAATATGATAAATTAAAATTTTAATTAAAATCATCATTTATTAAAAAAATACTAATTTTAAAATTATAACTGATTTTATAACACAATGAAAAAATCATTAAGGTCTCATAAAATTATCTTATAATCATAATAAAAAAAAATTTTAATTTATGAATATATTTTATAGAAATAAATATCCTTTTAAATCATGTTCATAATTATCAAAATGTATATAAACATTTATGTTTTACAAAAATACCAACACCTAATTTATCATTTTAAAAACATTTATTTACTCGTAATAAGATATAATTATATCATAAATTTATTTATGAGATACATAAATATTATTTATACATTCATATGTGATATTAATATTCTATTGGCCTAATTTCTATTCATAATTGTCATGTTACTATACATAATGTCAAGTTACTATTCCTTGAGTATGGGTTGTAACTTCACCGACCCAAAAGCCACTAACAGACACCTCGGGTTGGGTTACCACATGACGTCATGTGCACCTCCCCATAAAATAGAGGATTCCGATAGGTGGAGAGGGTATAATTAGTCTTGTGGGGAGACTATACCCTCTTTATCAGAGTAATCCATATTAGATCACCATAATATATAAATGATGTAATAAAAAAAATCAAAAACATGAATTGCCATGAATTTCTCAAACAGAATACAAAACATAAACAAAAGATAAATATGCAATGTCGTTCTAACAGTTCCATGTTGAAGGAAACAAAAAATAAATCCATATAGAAAAAATACCCAAAATAAGTCCTGACTCTAAGTTGATATCCTCATCCATGCACATCTAAATCCTTACACAACTCCCTATAATAGGTCATTTTCCCTCATCATAACCTGCAACCATGAAATCTTCTTAGGTGCCCAACGGTGGCCCAACAGGGTGTAAGTACAACTCAGTAGGCCACCCCAAGGGTGTCTAAAAAATATCTAGTCTAAACAGATAGTGCATGCATATTTGGAATAATGAAAAAATAAAATAAAATACAACTATAGATACATAAGTTAACAAAATTAACATTAGTTGATTTCATCATTTATTTCAAAGGTTGAGTATTTACATCATTGTCAGAACGTCCCAAACCAATGAATTTCCAAGAATATGGGTTAATTTAGGCTCCCTATCCCACTAGGGGAAATCTATTTCATGATCATTTACATCACACTTACCTTGGATAATTAGTCCAGGTAGTTTCATCCAATGAAACCATTGGGTACTGGAGCATCCTTTCTGTATCCTAACCCATGCATTTTATGGGTGGGTTTAGAGCATGAGTCCAACTCATACCCTGGGAGGAGCCTTAGTCATTTATCCCACACCAATAAGCCATGTACACATTATTATTTATCCATTCACCATATATACCACATCAAAATCCAATCATATAATAAAATATCATTTAAAAATCACAATTCATTCAACATATCAATCATCATCAATAGTTACCCCTTTAGTACAATTATCAATTATATAACATAACTGATTTAACCCATTCCCCCTTTTATTATCATTTCTCATTTAGAATAGTAAATAATTCTTTTTCATCACCCATTCAACATAATTCATCAATACATATGTATTATCCCATTTACACATTTCCATCACAAATCACATGTCATTTAATACATTCATGTTATCTCATTTAACCCTTTTCACATTTTTCTAAACAATCTCATATTACATGGCCAACGAATTATAAAAAATTACCATTAGTTTCCATTAAAACCCCAATTAATCATGTCGACACATTTATCATGGGATCTGTTTCCATAGAAATCAACTCTAGGCATAACATTACCATTTTCCATGTTCAGAAATGTTGGTGAACACAATGGATGGCCCTAAACCCGTCTAATCACTATCAATGAATCCCAAAGGGATCATTAGGGGTTTAACTCATCATTTACCCAACCATTTTACTAAATATTTCTAACGACACCAAATTCACAACAATATGAAAGAAATACCACAACTACACATGCAAAAAACAATAATAAAACTACGGGATATAACTTCCACTCCACCTACCTCAAAGATGATGATCAATGAACCCATAACCTTTTCCTTATATCTATATTTAGGTACCCCTTGAACCCACAACCTAAGATCCACTAGGAAAATAGGGTTTTAGGATTTCTTAAGAAGAAGAACAAATCTACAAGGCTTAATTTGGAAAAGAGAATAAAGAGGAAGATTAGACTTACTTGGGGCTTCGATCCACAACTAATGGCGCTCCAAACGACCTATAATCGAAGGAAATACACCTTTGGGGAGCTTGGGTCAAAATGGTTCATAACTAGGGTTGATAGAGGATAAATGGGGGAATAAATAAGGTGGGATACTTAAATTTATGAGGGGGAAGAACTGTAAATTACCAATTTTTAAAGGGCACACGGTTTGGCCACACAGTTTTCCAAACCGTGTGCCAACCGAGAACCTACCTTTGAACAAGAGGGGATGAGTCACAAAATTACTTGGGGATTATACATAGTTTGAAAAACCATGTGCCAACATTGTGGAATGCCTTTGTATAGGGTCACGCAGTTTTCCTGGGGATGTCGGACGAATTGAAGAATCATCCACCGATCATGTGAAATGGTTCTTTACATGTTAACACGGTTTGGCCTCCCCCTTGAATGGTTTACTTAACCATGAACCAACTGTAAACCTTGGACATGTTGGCTCAGTTTTCCTTCCTTTCATGGTCTAAACCCACAGAACACTCCCATTTCCCCTCATATTCTCATGAAACATTTCATTAACCAAAATCAATATTTTGAAACCAAAATTTAAACAAGGAAACACCTCCTTGAAATCCAAGATCTTACAACCTCCCCACCTTAGAATGTATTGTCCTTGATCCATTCTTCAGATCATCACTATGTTTCTATAGAAGATAGATTGGGCCACGAGGCCCTAATGCATGTCTTCCACTCCCTAGTCTTTTCTTGAGCAGTACCATGCTAGCAAAAAAATCAATACCAAAGATATGGTCCAACCCTAAAACGCGTCCTTATTATGACCCACAATGAACAGAATCCTCCACAAAGGATTCATCTACTTCTAACCATACATCAACCACCAGAACTCCATAAATAATCCTACGCAATGCTGCCCAAATTTCGACACAAAGAATCTTCACACACAATATCATACCAATAAGAATGATCCAATCAATACCCATCAGTCTGATCCTTTTCCCAACTCCCGTTCCAACTCACATGGAACTATTTTACCTTGTTCTAAAAACTCAAATGGTGACCAGAACTTGTCATCACTTGAAACAAACACATAGTCATTCCAACCACATTTCCTGACTTATATTGATCCACAACTTGGGGCCTATGGTTCCATTCCATCAACGAAAATCATAAACATAACCAAACACTCAAGGAACTCAATTGTTCAAACATAATACAATGCTCAATATCATAGAAAATTCACTATAACGGTAATAACTCAAGTTCATCCAACCCAAAACACCTATCACAACATCAACCAACCACTTTACTATTGTGGTTCTCTCCCATATTATTATTTATATCACCCCAATGTGTTTCAATTATTGGAACCACCACTATTAAAGAAAGACCACCAGAATCTCAACTCAACATTCACAACATACCTGACGTGTCCCCAACTCACTGCGCCCGAACACCCATAAGAACTTCACCAATAATAAGCATCCAAACATTCCATTGAAACCACCCTGAAGAACATACCAATGCCATCTTTTCATAGACTAATAACTTTACATCACTCAATTTGAACTTTATTTCTGAAAATTTCTTCCCACTACAACATCAAATAAGAGGTCTCCCATATCATACCACATCTATTCCTTTTACCATATTGTGTATGACCACCCCTGACTAGATTGTATCATAGAATCCATCTTCTGCTATTGGAATTATACCCCCTTATTTCTACTTCCAAATGAACTTACTGAATTGAAGTCTACCAAAATCATCCAACACACCTACTGAGGTTGTTCCCTGACTTCTCATAGAAATCCTCTAACACAGAATCCCCTACCCTTTAAACAATCATCGTTATCCACTGCACCAATCAACATTCTCAAAAATTATCTCCAACCATCCATACTCTAACAAAATATAACTATGTTATTACTCCAAACACACTTAAAAACATGAAACATACTATTTACTATTAAAACCTCACCTAAGGCGGTCTAAAACTCTCTACATTCATCCTTTTCTCCTATCCAAGTCGAGTTGTCCCCAGATGGTTGATCTTAAAAATGCCTAGCATCACTAATGGAACATCATTACCTCACTTGAACATGTTTCCTTCACACCTAAGGAAACACCATGGTCCTAGAAAAACACCTACCAGAGTCAATGCTCAATCTATATTGAGTTTTGAACACTAAACTTCTATTATCATGCCATCCATGATTCAAACACATGCATTTCAGATTACTCTTAGAACAGACCAGATCCATAAGCCAATGCTTGGTTCGACCAACCACCATATCCAAGGTCCACATGCCCCTCTTCTAAGGAACTCCAACATGCACCTCATATGATTTTTATTGGTATCCCACTGTCGTCACATCAACTCCACGCTCTACTCCACAAATCTAGGGTTTCCTTATCACTCCCCGCCTTAGGAGTGTTGTTACCATAGCTTTATTTAAGAAATTCCAACCACCACAGTTCATGATTAGATCATAATATGATACCCCATCACATGGACATAGTTGTCTTTATTTTCCCAGAATAAATTAACAATCATCACTCGATACTGGTTCCCGACCTCCGTGAATGACACCCTTGATATTTTTTGACACCTGGATCATCCTGAGGACCTCACCTGTAAACATTCAATGGTGTACATCCTACTAACCATATATACATATACCACTATTTGAGCATAAACTCTATGATGTCCCACATCTAATAAAAACACATTCGACTTGCTAGGCATAAAACCATAGCATTCTCTACACACTCGGGATGATTTCAATATGTGGATCATGGCCATAATTGGATAAAACTATACTATAAAGTTGTCAAAGAAAACTATCACAATTTATCCATCACTAGTGTAGCCTACTTCTATGGGACACCCTAACCTACCTATAATTTTTTGCTTCCCTTCATACACACATCTCATTAACCCTTAACTACTACCGTTGTGGCGTAATTTCCAACCAAGAATCACCACCGCCCCATGAGCATCCACCACGAAGCTGTAAACCAATATTCCTTTTGAACTACTTCCAGTACACCACTCGAGATCTTTTGGAACGACCATGGAAGTTAATTACCAAAACATAATGGTTCACCACACCATTCAAAACCAATGGTCTCTCACATAGCCACACTTTCTTCTTTGGTCTCGTGGAGAATTATATGTTCTTATCCTGAGTCACCTGTTTTCCCACCTCGATCGAAACCACACCTTAACAGTGTGTGCCCACATCTAGACCTCATCAAATCCCTCAAGGTATCACTCCTTCCTGAAACCACACACTTAAACTGATTTTAGTTATCACATGACAACTATCACCAGAGCCCTGACCAATGCCCCTTTACTCGCATGACCATGCCTCTTGTCCCATCAGTCTCATCATCCATAAGGAATTCTCAACATTACACTAAACAACTAGAATATTTGTGCGAACAATCCCAACCATGTGACTGACCTCACCTCGGGCGTCACCTTCATAATGAAAGAATCTTACCACGCTTCAGTCATCCTTATCTCATTTTCATAAAACCAACATCGATGATTCTATTAATCGTCGTCCAAATAGACAGATAGACAGCCAAATTAAAAAATCCCTCGAAACTAACCTTTCACCAACCACAAGAACACAGGTGCCCTTCTAAAAAATCTAGGGCACAACCATACCAATTACCAAAACACGATGGTACAAAATATGTATCAACTCCACCTCTGAATCATTTTTCAGGATTCATATTCCAAGGCCCCTGCAACACTAGGCTAACCTCCCATGAGGTCACCCTTGATTTCCCCAAAACTACCAACTCATATTCACAACTCGAGTCATATCTTCCAAAACCATTTCCCTTCCCACTTAGTTCTCAAGACCAATATTCACCTATCCAAATCGAAAACATCCACATGTGCCTCACATCCCCAAGAGTACTAAAAAAAGGTCAACCACTCTCATAGTTCACTCTCATGGATCGAATGATACCAACTTCCCAACTAGGGTTAAGGGAAACAATTCACTAGCCCCTCTATCTAGGCCACATACATCACCTTCCAAGAGGTCATCACTCATGGGTGGCTCTCATATCCCCATTCCGGAACACTGTATCCAACACACCCCATATAAACCTTCACTCTAGGTTTCACACCAAGCATACTCGCACACATAAGTCAATACCTTTAACTAAAAACCCCACTCTAGGTTCCAGAATAATACTCACAAGGTCTAAACCTACTATGGCTAGAACGATCATAAAAAAACACCCATTACTAATGAAGCCAAAACCAAGACACTAATTATTAAGTCTAATGTACATCCCACACACTTATAACCCACAGGGGTTACCACCTTCACATTATCAGGAAACATCTCAAAACGTCAAAGTTATATCCATACCAAATGCATTACAGTGAACACCCCATTACCCACACATCGAGAATCATCAGTGTCCCATAACACATAATGAAGGCCTAGACCTAGGGCACTCTCACTACTCAGTCAACCCATATAATGGATAGAAAAACACACAGATAATACTTAATACCATTATTTTCCAAAATTCCATCATTACACATTCTATTATAATTTACATATCCCTTCTATAAACCCAAAGGTTCATAATTTTGAAATTTATATTTAATAAGCATTTCAAAAGTCCATACTGATTTGGACTCATATATCAAAACATTTTCATCTACAAACATCCCAAGGTAAGTCCAATTGGTGAAGACTACAATGGAAAATACACTACCTTCCACACTCAATCCACTCCAAATACACTATTCAAATGGACGTGACCACATTTTCAATACTACCCTCATCCATTACTATCATGGTTAACTATTATCATTGGGTAATTCAACCATAATACATATAAGTATATTATTAGACACCCTCTTCTAAAACCAGTTCCACTCTCGCAACACAAATCATTCTCCATTATACACTTTTCCCATTTTACAACTTCTAACAACCATTATTCTAACTCATTCAAAACCATAAAAAACAAAATTATTTAACCAATTTACCATCACAATGTAAATAATTCTCTCTTAAACACCATTAAATATTTACAATTTCTCAAATAAAATAATTTTAACCTACTTATAACATTTATTTAAACACTATATTCTAAAACAATTCATTTACATTATTTCCATTTACCTATATGAATTGTATTTATTAGACACCATTTTCTTAAAATATTAAAGAAGGTAAAATTTATCATACCCTCCATGTCCCACACACCCATCTCGTGTGTGTGCCTATCATGATGCATTCCACTTATATCGTTTAGTTCCTACAATGATGCATGAATACACAATGTTGTGTCATTCCATACATGAGAAAAATATCATAAAACAGTAAAATCACACAACATTTGAATCACTCAAGAGTGAAATATCATTCAACCATATCAACGCACACCAAGAAGAACAATTCCCACAATTGGTGACATAGGTTTTCCCTTGTATATAGGTTAGCTACTCCCAAGCACGAGCTTATTTCCAAGGACCGATACAACCTAATCTTATTTCTACTATCTGAAATAGTAAAACCACATTATATAATTGTTTTGATACCACTTTGTAATTTCCCTGACATGGATGACATTATTTGGTGCCCCAGGTTGGGTCGCCACATAATCTGAATCATTCCACCCCATATGCCATAGGTTGTTGACTAGAAGTGAGGGTCTAATAAGTTATTTAGGAGAAATAAACCCTTTATATCAGAGTAATTAATAAAATATAACCATAAGATATAAATAAAATAATAAAAAATAATAATAAATGTGCATTACCAATCATTTCTTAAATTGGGTATAAAACAAAACCAAATGATAAATATTTCATGTCATGCTAATAGTGACAAGGTAAAGGTAACCTAAAATATATCCAAACAACACAATCCCCAAAAATAGTCCTCGCTCAAAGTATAGATCCTCATCCAAGAACATCCAAATCCAAGCACAAATCCCTATAATAAGTCCTTTTTCCCTCATCATAACCTGCAACCATGAAATTTCTTTGGGTACCCAATGAAGGCCTGAGTAGTGTTGAGTAAAAGTTAATAGGCCACCACAAACGATGTCAACAAAATATGTAGTCTAAAAATATATTGAAATCAAGTACGGAATAATGGAAAAGTAAAATAAAATAAAACTATGGAGCCATTAGTTAACAATATTTAATTTTTCCAATTTCATCAATTGTTTCAGAGGTTGAGCATTTACATTATTATCACAATATCCCAAACCAATCCATTACCAAGCATATGGGATAATTGAAGTTACCTATATCACTATGTTAAATCCATTTCATGATCATTTACATCACAAATACCTTAGAGCATCAGTCTAGGTAGTTTCAACCAATTAAACCATTAGGGTCTAAAGCATCAGTCTCACATCCTAACAAGTGCATTCTATGGGTGGGTTTAGAGAATCAGTCCAACCTGGCCTATGAGAGGAGCCTATGTCCTTTATCCTACACCACCAATCCATGTAAGCATTCTTATCTATCCGCTCTCCATATATTCCACATCAAAATCAAATCTTACATGTATATAGAATTAACAATTAACAATTCATTCAACATATCAGTCATTTTCAAAATTTACCCCTTTAGTACAATTACCATTTACTTGGCATATACCATTTAAATCATTACACATTTTCTTATCTTTTATAATTTATCAAATTAAATAATGAATTTTCATTACCCATTCAATATAATTCATCAATTCATATGTATTACCCATTTACCCATTTCCATTACAAATTACAAGTTATTTAACACATTTAAGATATTCTATTTAACCTTTTTCACATTTTTAAAAAAAATACTATATTCTAAGGAAAATTACTTAGACACAAATAACATTAGTTCACCTTAAAAACAAATTAATCATGTCAAAACATTTATCATGGGCTCTATTTTCACACAAAGAAACTATAGGCTTAACATTACCATTTTCCATGTTTGGAAATGTTGGTGCATCCCATGGGTGACCATAACCCGGTCTAATCACACTAAATTTATCATATAGGGATCATGAAAGGATTAAATAATCATTTACCCAACCATTTTACTATGTGTTGATAATGAAACCAAATTCACAACAAGAGTAAAGAAATACCTCAACTATACATCCAAAAATATACAATAAAACTATAGGATATAACTTGTAGACCACATACCTCGAATTCGATGATGAATGAACCCCTAATATTATCCTATGATAAAAATTTAGGCACCCATTGATTCCCTAACTTAAGATCCACTGGGAAAATAGAGGTTTATGGTTTCATAAGAAGAAGACCAAATCTACAATCCTTAATTTGGAAAGGATAAGAATGAGGTAGATTAGACTGAAGAATGAGGAATAGTAGACTAGCCTGGGTCTTTCATTAAAAACCAATAGCACTCCAAAGAGCCTATAATTGAAGAAGATACACCCTTGGGGATATTGGGATGATTTTTTTTCACAAGGGTCTATAGAGAAGAAATGGGGGAAGACATTTGGTGGGATACTTAAAACCATGATGGGGAAAACTGGAAATTCTCACTTTTTAATGGGCACATGGTTTGGCTGCATGGTTTACCAAACCATGTGCCTACTTTATTTCTTGCTCTGAACAAGAGGGGATTATTCACATAGTTACCTTAGGATTCCACATAGTTTGAAAAAATGTGCACCAATTGTACAGAATGCTTCTATCCAGGGCCATGCAGTTTTCCTGTGGAGGCCAAACAATTTAACAAATCATGTGCCAACTATGATAAACGGTTCTATCCATGTTCATAGTATTTGGCCTCCCCATTTCATGGTTTACTTAACAATGCACCAACAATTTTCCATTCATAGGTTGGCCCAATTTTCCTTCATTTTGTGTCCCAAACCCTTGAAACACCCACATGGCCCCTCATACTCCTAAGAAACATTAAATTAACCATAATCGAGTAGTTAAAACCAAAATGTGAACAAGGAAAACCCTATATGAAATTCATTATCTTACATAGGTTTTTTAAATTATATGAATATCACTTATTTCATTATGTATTTAAGAAATTATGTTTTTATTGGGGTATATATGAAATGTATTTGTTTTTACCATATAAGTTAATTATATGAAAGGAAATAATTCCATTGATAAAAGTTTGGGTCGTTACATTCTTCCCCCCTTTTTAAATTTCACCCTCAAAATTTTATTTTACATAAACATTTGAGGGTACTTATCCTTCATTCCATCCCATGGTTCTCAAGAAAATTCTTCATACTTATGGTACATCCACAACACTTTGAAAGGGTGGGTTTTTTTGTTGTGTATAACCTTATCTCTCTGGTCAAAAATCTTTTCCAGCTACTCCTCATACGATATATCATCTTCTACTTATAGAACCTATGAGTTTAGTACATGTGAGGGATATGGTATATACTTACTCATGAGATATACATGGAACGTGTCATGAATTTGATCCATACTTGGTGGAATTACAGGCTGATAGGCCACTTATACTAGGAGATAGACGATCATAAAGGGGTTCATGTACCTTTGGCTAAGCTTCCTTTTCTTTCCAAACCACATGACTCTTTCCCATAGTGATATTTAAAGTAAGACTTTATCTACAACATCTAACTCCTATTCCCATTAACAATAGTCATCATAGCTTTTTTCCCGACTCCGAGTAGCTTTGATATGTTTCTGGATGGCTTGAACCTTTTCTGTCATCTCTTGCACAAGATCAGGTCCATGTATCTTTTGTATTCCAAATTCACCCCAACATGTTGGAGTTCTACATCATTTTACGTACAAAGCTTCATATGTAGCCATCTGAATACTCAAATAGAATCTAATGATGTATGCAAACTCAACCAATGGTAGATGATAATCCCATCCACCTTTTAATTCCATTGAGTAGGATCTTAGTATGTCTTCGAGCATCTAAATAGTCATTTCATATTGGCCATAAGTTTGGGGATGATAGGTCATGATGAAATTAAATTTTGTACTCAAATCAAGTTGAAGACTTCTCTAGAATTTATAAGTGACCCTCGGATCAAGGTTAGAGGTGATCGAAAGTAGTACCCCATGGAGCCTGACAACTTCTTTCACTTATATCTTAGCAAGTTGTTCAAGTGAGAGATCTTCTTGAATAGTGATAATTTGGGCATTCTTGTTGAGTCGATCCACCACAAACAATATTGAATCATTTATCTTGAATTTCTTTGAGTGATCGATGATGAAGTACATGGTGACATTCTCCCATTTCCAAGTGGGTATAGGAAATGGTTGCATCATCCAGTTGGACTTTTGTTGCTCTGCCTCAATTTGCTGACATACTAAACATTGAGATATATACTCCTCGATCTCATTCTCCATGTTGTCCCACCAAAATTGTTCTTGGAGATCATGGTACATATTGGTACATCCTGGATGGATGGATAAAGTTGAGTTATCTTGATTATCGTACAGTTGATACTTTATATCAGTTTATAAAGGTACACGAAGCCTTATTATAATATGAATTACACCATCATCATTAATATGAAACTATTTCATCTTTCCTTCCTTTACTACATCCACCTTCCTTTGAAGATCCAGATTATCCCTTTTTCCATTTTGATTTTATCTTGTATATATGGTTGGGAAATATTTTTTGATAGGTAGGATGCATAAACTGCCACAATGATTTCTAAATCCATCATTTTCATATCCTTGAAGAGAGGTTCTTTCTCAATATACACCATGGATAGAGTAGTAGGTTCATTTTTTCTAAGAGCATCTACTAATTTATTTTCCTTCCCATGATGATAGTGAATTGAGAAATCATAGCTCTTAATTATCTCTAACCATCTCCCTTGATGTATGATGAGTTAATTTTACATTAAAATAGAATTTATATAGTTGTGATCGTTTTATATGTCACACTTCTTAGAATAGAGGCAGTGCTGCCATATTTTCTTGGAAAATCATAGTTGTTATCTCTAGAACATGAATTAGGTAGTTATACTCACATATATTCAACTATCGTGAGGCATAGGATATCAATCTATCATTCTACATGAGTAAATAACCCAATCATTTGTTTTAAGAATCACTGTATATCAAAAATAATTCTCTACTTGTTAGAAATGTGAGTACAAGTGTAGCGATAAGCCTCTTCTTTAGCTCCTTGATGCTTTCCTCACAATATTCCATCCAGAAATAAATTATCCCTTTCTATGTTAACTTAGTTTTTGGGATATAAAATCATGATAGATTTCTCAAAAATTGTCGATAGTACTATGATAAGCCAAGAGAACTACAGATTTTTGTTACACTAGAGGGTCTGGTCCATTTCTCAATCAAATTCTTTCAAGGGTTTATTGAAATTCCCTTTCATGGGATCAGGTGACCCATGAATGTGACTTTCTTTATCAAAAAATCATAATTTATGAACTTGGCATACAATTTGTCCTTCCTTAATGTCACCATCACAATTCTTATATTTTCTTCATATTCCACTTTACTCTTGGATTAAATGAAAATATTACTGATAAACAACACACAAAAATTTTCATGGTAATTTATAAATACTCTACTCATAAAATCCATGATTATTGTAGGGGAATTAATATTTATTAAGGGAATCACAAGAAACTCATAGGGCCCATAAATTGTATGGAAGGAAATATTCTGAAAAATTTCCTTCTTTATGTTCAATTGGTGATATCTAGAATGATGATCCAACTTTGAGTAGTATTGAGATTATCATAGTTGATTGAACAATTCATAAATACTTATAATTGGGTACTTTTTATGGTTACCTTTTTAATATTAAAGTAGTCGATACACTACCGCATTGATCCATCCTTTTTATTCACAAAGATCATTGGTGCACCCCAAGGTGATGCACTTGGGCATATAAACCATTAGTCCCAATTCCCATGAAAATACTTCATTTACTCATTAAGTTAGATAGAGACCATCCTATAGGTTCATTTTGAGATTGGAGTAGCTTTGGGTATGATTTATATTGATAATACAACTTCATAATCTGGGGGAGTCTTGGAAACTCTACTAGAAATACATCATTGTATTCTCTCACAATAGGCATTACCCATAGGTTGATACCTTCCTTTGACTAAACCATTTTGAGTGAGGTATGATTATTTATTGGTAATTTACACCCACATCATTTAAGGATTTTCCAAAGTATATTCATGGTCTTCCTTGCATTTGTAGAGGGTTATGGGATAGTTCATAATTTGATATGATATTTCCTTTCCCCAAAATTTTTTGTGATATCTATATAATAAGAGCCAATATATCCCAAGTATAGCATCAAATTACATCAAGAGAGATATGATGAGATTCATTCGAATAATATTCCCACATATGAAAATAATATAATATTCCAACACTTGTGTTTCAATAATTTCACCGCTAGGTGTTTTTACGGATATATATTCTTTAATGTTTTAGGGATTCGATTCAATAGTTATAGAAAAATTCAAAGATATAAAGAAAGTCATCGAACTAGAATCAAATAATAATTTCTATTTTTAAGTGAATAATAATTAAACCTCATGAAATATCATTTTATTACTCCACTTCAGTAGTAGAGGTGGCATAATCATTCCCTTTCACCTTGGGCTTTTAAGGTTGATGGTTCTAATTACCCTCAAGGACTTGAGGTATAATGCACTAGCTTGTATAGTTCCCTCTCTCTACATTTAAAGAATTGAACCACGGGTGGTTCTCTCCTTTCCTCACTTATATTATATGGTTTTATTATGTCTCTATAATATTCATGATCTCGATGGAAATCTCTTCCACACTTATAGCATTTCCTTATCCCTTTGATGTAGTTCTCATGATGTTTCATACCACATTTTTGACACGTGAGTGGTTGAGATTTCTTTCCACTATTCTCATTAGATCCTCTACCTTGAGACTCTATATTTCATTTCATATCACCATATCCATAGAATAATTCTCCAAACTCCATATCCACTTTGAGAGAACATCCAATAACTTTTTCATAGCTCCCAAAGTCTCAAATTTCTAAATCCTTTCGAAGGTGTGGTTTTGAACCGCTAAAGAATATATATCAACTTATCTATCATTGTTAATAATAAAACCTAAAGTGTACCTAACAATCCTTATGATATTTTCTTTATAGGTATTGATATATTCACATTCCTTTTTCTTCATCTCTATGAATTCTCTCTCCATATTAGAAGGAAGAGTTCGAGGGAATTATTTATTAAGAAACATTATCTTAAAATCTTATCACTATATCTATTCAATTTATTCCTTAGGCTTTGTGTTTTTTATCAATTCCCACCATTCATAAGCCTCTCCATCTAGATGATAAATTTATAGAGTCCCTTTCTCCATCTCAGTACAATAAATCTTAGGAAATATAATCTCTATTGAGTTGACCAATTGTTCTGTGATGAGTGGTTTAAAAGATCTACTAAAGGTTGGTAGTCGTTGCTGCATAAAATCCTTGATGGATAATTTCTCTATATTAGGTGAAGGTGGAAATTTCACATTGTTTATGTTATTGTTCTTAGCTAGATATAGCTAGATAATAATCTCCATTAAATTTTGAACTCCACCTCCAAAGGCATTGGGGATGTCATTCCGGAAATAACCGCATTATCCCTCACATTGGTTGTTGGCTTGGTTTCTCCATGTTTAAATCATTTTCTAAAACATAAAATGTTTGAACAAAACATTAGTCAACAAGTCATGAAAAAATAATTTGTTACCTTTTTCAATTAACTATAAAGTCATATATTGTGATATCCCTATGTTTAGAATTTTTCTAAAACAAATCTTATTGGGTGATTACAAATATTTAATCTCATACTAAGGGTTTTCACTATGGTTAACTAATTATAATTGTAAAATTTACTAAAACATGCTCCAATACCAAATATATAATCCATACTATCCTTACATGATTATTACATCATTATAAATATAAACAATATAAAATCATTACAAAACCAGGATCTAAAGATTTAGTGTCATGGGAAAATTAGAAACAGACATAACTTTTACATACTAAAACATAAAAATTATTTATTTACTTCTTATCAATATTATTAGTGTCCCTAGTTTTCTCCTGAGTACAATTAATCACCTTAGGAAATACATAAAATAGAGGGGTGAGCTAAAATCCCTATAAGAGGATAGATAAGAACATGAATCAATATAACATGGGTGAGAATAGTCATCATCATCCTAAAATAAGAATGGGATAATAATCATAATAAAGATAGGATGCATTAGATAATGGCATAGAATGTGGCAATGAATAAAAATGAAACATCATGTCTTTGTGTTCAAATACCACATATAGTTGCGAAATAATCTAGAATCGTGTTCACGCATAACATATCTGCATAATCATAACATCATCATCATTTTGAAAAAATATAGAATCGTATTCAAGAATATTTAACATTATCCCATGAAATAAATCTCACTATCCAATTAATTGGAGTTCAATATAATTCTAGGAACACCCGTCATGTCATAACATTTACATAGTCATACATGCAACATAGAACGTATAACAATCTTTTCCATAAAATAACCCATTAAATGGAAATGAGTTTCTTGATAATTTCATAAACAATAAATTAATAATAAATATTTTGTTTTTGAAAATAAAATGTAATAATATACTTGGTATAAGAATCATCAATCTCTAGTGAAGAATAAAAAATCTCAAGAGAAGTAAAAAATGTGTTTTTTTAATAAGATTTCTTTTGGAAAAGTATCTGATTTTTTTATAAAATAAGATATGAAGAAATTATATCTCATAAATGAAATGTTAAGTGTAAATATGTGATATTTAAGTAAAGTTAAGGGAACATACATAATTAAATTGGTGTGAAAGAGGGGAAACCGAAGGAAATAGAGTTGTGTTCGAGAATCCCATTAACTTATGTCTGAGTGATTTCTTCAATTTAATATCCTCGATTGTAAAATTAAATTCATTAATTAATAAATCCATAATTTATTATAAATTTATATTATTTATTATAGTTTTATTATGTTAATTTATGGCATTTTTTATGAGTCATAGAGTTCAATTACATCATTCAAAAGTGTTTATTTTCTTGGTTATAATGATTGGTTCGCTTGATTATAAGTATGGATGTTCATGTACAATGTGAATGATTCTATAGAATTGAAATTTTATGTTATTAATGAACGTAAAAAATTTTAATTGGACATATATATCATTTGTTTATATGGTATGAGGATGATTTATTATATATAATGTTAATGAAAATGATTTAATTTATTTTGGAAATTTTTACAACCATTATGATCTTGTATCATTTTATTTAACATCAGGTTTATATATAGGTTCCAGAAAATTATATAAACTATAATATTTATAATAAAATATTATTTAACCATAATAATGGTTTTATGGCCATCCTTTAAGGTGGTAGTGAAAAATAAAAATGCATTGTCCACGGTGGCAGCAAATTGACACACCACGAATGATATTTTCATTTTTATAATAAAAGGAAAAAAGAAAGAGATATAAATATGAATTATTCCCATAAAATAATATAATTATAGTATATAAAAGATACTAGATTTATCATGTCACTTGGATAATTGGATGTGATGATAGGATAATAAATGAAATGAAATTTAAAGAAAACGAAAGTGGAGTTTACCTCTTGAATTTCTCCTCCTTGATAATCTATTTTGGAAAAAGGGTTTGGACTTTTTATGAGACCAAAAGATTTTGGAAATCGGGGAGGTGATTGGTAAGATTATTGTATAGATCACAGAGAAGTTTCAAAGATTGGAAGGAGTGAGGAGATGAGGTGGTAAGGGGTGGTATTTATAGGAAAGGAGAGGGGTGTTTTCTCATTATTTTGTACATTAATATATTATTTTGGATCAGGAATATGAATAGTTTGGAACGTATCACTGAAAATATTAAAATACTAAAGGGGAGATCTAAATTATGGTTATTATTTCAAAAATAACTCATGGAATACTTTATTTAACTAATAATGTATATATACTGTAAATTACCATATTTTACTATTCACCAAAAATTTATGTATTTCAGATAAATCCCAAAAATTCACCGTAACCATTTTTTGATGCGTATAATTAAAATTTGAAATCTATTTTAAGAAAATAAATTTATAAATTTGAGAAATTTAATTTTTAATTAAAATCATAATTTATATTTTTAAATTAAAATTGATTTTATGATACATTGAAAAATTAATCAAGGTCTCATAAAATTATCTTATAATCATAATACAACAAAATATTTATTTATGAAGATATTTTTTGAAAATAAATTTCCTTCATATTATTTTATTCATTATAAAATTTTATATAAAAATTTATGTTTTACAAAAATACCAAGTGTTTATTTATCATTTTAAAAACTTTTTTCTTCTACTAAGATATAATTATATAATATTTTTATTTATGAGATGCATAAATTTTATTCATTATTTCATCAGTGAGGTTACTAATCCATTGGATGAATTAATATTCTTAATTTTCATGTTACTATTCCAATAGTCAAGTTATTATTCCTTGAGTATAATATCCTTAATTTATATGAATATAACTTATTTCATGCTTCATTTATGAGAATGATGTTTTTGTTGGGATATCTATGAAAAGTATGTGTTTTATACCATATAAGATAATTATAATAATGTATAGAATTCCATTGATAAAATTATGGGTTGTTACATTTATAACATGTCTCAAATGATATTTTATAATCAATTAGATAAAAATTATACATTTAAAAGTATTATGCCTACTTAGTGATAGAAAAGACATTTTAATTAAAAGTTATGTATATTTTATTAAAATGAATCCATGGAATAATTTTATAAATGGATATTTATATTAATTATATAAATTTATATTGAATTTTATTATTATTATAATCATACAAATATGATTATAAAGGTATGAGGAAAGAAGATGATTTTTCATTTGAAAAAATTAAATAGTTCTTATTTTAAATAATTTCATCCATATATTATATGATTTTATTTAATAGAGAAATTTTAAATATTTAAAATTTTAATTTGATAAAACAGAATACTCTTTCATCATATTGAAATTATCTTTGGGTGCTTTTTTGGAATTTTTCTGAAATGGTTGATTTTCATATGAATAGTAAAAATACCATTTTTTAAAATACTGTAACTTTTATAACATCATTATGATATAAGAATGACTTAAAAATTTATTAAACCATTTTCATGGACATGAAATGAATTATAGTAGTAAATATATTCATTTTAAATTAGTATTTTGAATTTAGAAAATCTATACTTGATTTTTTGGAACCTAACTTATATTTTATTAAAATATTTTCCATTTTACATTAATTATGTATTCACAGTGATATATTCAATTTTATATTGAATTAAACGTTACCTAACTCTCCTTTTTTTAACCATAAACCAATATATGTCATAAAAATTCATATTATACATTATGTTTTTATGTAAATGCATTTTTATTTTTTAAAAATAATCTTTTCTAAAAAAATATTTTTCTTATATTAAACATACTTTTATTAAACTTATTTTTACCACATATATAAATTGAATATTTTCAAATAATTTTCAATTTTGGATACTATATGTTCAAATTAGGTAATAAGGACCATTTTTTAGTCATAAAAATAATTTACCACAGTAAAAGTAGTCACTACGGTAAATGCTAAAATTGGGTTGAAGTGTTATAGAAAGGGTTAATGTTTTAAAATATCAAAAACATATTATCATAAAATGAGTGGATATAAAACATGGATAACTCTGATTATATATTGCATATTATTGTCCATTTTTTATCCAAATTCTTTGAATATTTATTTTCTTTTATAATAATAAATTTACACTTACAAAAAAGCTACCTCGCTAACTTATTATCATAAAAATGTTGTTATGAAAATGATACGAAGAAAAATAAATTTTGAATGGTTCTAAATGATAAAATTTATTATTTATAAAATATATTTATTTTATTAATTTATTTTTAATTTCAAATAATAGTATAATTATCTAAAACACTTACTCAACATCAACAAATCGCTTGTGCAAGCAATAAAAAAGTCATAGTGAATGGTTTTTAAAATAGTAATTGTGATAATATTTGGATGAAACATAGAATTTAACAAAAATAGGGATAAAAATAATATTTTATAAGTAATTTAATGGTTTAAATTTTAATTTCATGGTTTCAAGATATCTTTTAAGTCAAATTAAATAAATAGTCCTAAAAATGACTTTAAAGGGTATTTAATGGTAAAATTTAATTTTTTAATTGATTTAAAACTATATAAAATATTATATTAAGTAAATTTGATGAAAAATATTCTAGAATATCAAACATTTTCCATTTATAGGCCACTTGACATTTTTAAAATTAAATTTATGATCCTTAAAGATTGAATATTTATGAAAATGCTATTGATTTTTTATTAAAAAATGAGACTCAATCTAACATGTCCAAATACAAAAACAAGTTTGGTTTTATATCAAAATTCATCCCAAATACTTCTCAAAAATTCAATTTCCATGTTTTTAATCCCCTGGTGCAACCATAAACCTCTCTTCCATAGGCCTTAGGTTCAATCTAAAAGAGGATATCATAAGATGAGGTAATTGTCTTACCCAAGTTCTTTCATGTTTTATTCTTTTTACACCTCCTATAACTCCATCATAACCATAATAATATAATTTAATCCGTATCATTGGAATATTTAAATTTTATTATATTTATGAAACAACCACTATTTTCCTCCCACCCATTCATTGGAAAATGAATGTGTCTCCCGTGTTACATGCAGACGATCTCCTTTATTAACGATGCACTTCTTTTTTCATTCATTACTATATATGAATAGTTCTAAAAACGATTCTAATAAATTAATATTATATTTATAACATTATTAATGTTCATTAAATATAAATTGTACCTCATATAAATAATATTAATAATACATAGTCATTGTGATATTTAAACACCCAAAACAGGAATACCGAGAAACTTTTATTAATTTAAATATATTTTTGAGAACTTATTAAACAGTTAAAATTTATATTCTTCTAGAATGATAATTAATATATATTTATAAATTTTTTATGTCATGAAACTATTTTATTACCTCTTTGACTATTTTCAAAGTAAAAAATAAGTTTTGAAGGAATTGATCGAATGACTGATGCCAATTTAGTAAATGAATTAAGCGTGATAATAAATGAAATTAAAGGGATAATAATAAGGTAATGAACCTGAAAAAGAATCTTAATAAATTAAATAATTTATATAATTTTATTACATATTATATTATTTAATTTTATAAATTAATCAGGGCTTGAGGTGATGGGTTTTTTTTAAACCTTACTTTAAATGTTTTTAAGTTTTCCTTTCAACTCTTTTTCTCATTATCCACTTTCTTTATATTATTTCAAGAATTTTATTCTATAATCTTAAATAATTGCTTAATTTATTTATTTTTTCATGAAATTTCTTTTAAAAGGTTTTAAATGGAATATTTGTGAGTTGGTATGTGAGTATGATATACTCTATAATACCAAATGTAGGATCGAATATATAAGCATGAGATGCTCAAATACAAGAGGGGGGTGAATTGTATACTTTAAAAATCACTAAGGAAATTTTGTATAACCAAAATTCAAAACACCTCTAAGTTCTAATAGCCTGCTTAATTCTGTAAAAGTGATTTTGGAAATGAAACGTAACAAAAGTTTACAACAACTAAGATTCAACCTTAAATCGTATAAAATTATATATAATCAGAGTACACGTATGAGGCAGTATAAGAAAGTTATAATTTCCTAATCAGTACAAAATGCATAGAAGAAAAAAAACGTAGTAACACTACAAGTAACAAACAATAACACTTTTTACCCAATGAGAAGGGAATCCAACAACCCTAGATAATAGGTCCCTTGATTTATACTTTCAATAAAGTATGTCTTACCCACACTAGGGTAACCCTCAATACGAATATCGGAGTCTGTCTTGCTATCCCCGCAAGCCATCAACTATCAGGTGGTCAGCACCTCTATCTTCCTATCCCTAGAAGCCCTCGATTGAACGCAGCAACAATCGGAGTCGCACGAAGCCAATCTGCACAATACAAAGTTTGAACAAGCCATTCAATCTTTCTACACGAAGCTTGAGAGTTTATAAGAGCCTCTCTCTCTATAAATCACTTCAACAGCATGTAAGAACATATGTCAAAGATGTTGTCAAGTGTTGTGCTCTTTTCAAAGGAGCTCCTATTTATAGGAACAGCTCCAATGGTTATCTCCCTCCCCCAACTATCATATTTTTCCTTGAATTTAGGAGGGACCTGTACACGTGTCACTCAAACAATGGTTAGTTCATAACTGAAGGCACGACATCATTTTATAATAGAACAAGTGAAAGCATAACCAAAAACTGATATTCAGAATGTAAGAAAATACAAGAGGGGGTGAATTGTATACTTTAAAAATCACTAAGGAAATTTTTTATAACCAAAATTCACAACATCTCTATGTTCTAATAGCTTGCTTAAATCTGTAAAACTGATTCCGAAAATGAAACTTGACAAAAGATAACAACAACTAAGATTCTACCTTAAAGTGTATAGAATCCTATATAATCAGAGTACAAGTATGAGGAATTATAAGAATGTTATACTTTCTTTATCAGTTCAAAATGCACAGTGAAAAACAAATTAGTAACACTAAAAGTAACAAACAATAACTCTTTTAACCCAAAGATAAGGGTATCCAATAACCCTGGATAAGAGGTCCCTTGATTTATACTTTTAAGAAAGTCTATCTTACCCAAACCTGGGTAAGCCCTCGATATGAATATTGGAGTCTGTCTTTCTATCCCTACAAGACCTCAACTATCAGATAGTCGGAACCTCTATCTTTATATCCCCAGAAGCCCTCGATTTTACACAGCAACAATTCGAGTCGCACGAAGCCAATCTGCATGAAGCAAGGTTTGAACAAGCCGTTCATAATTTCTGCACAATGCTTGAGAGTTTATACGAGCCCCTCTCTCTATAAATCACTTCAACATCATATATGCACAGATGTAAAAGATGTTTTCAAGTGTTGTGCTCTTTTCAAATGAGCTCATATTTATAGGCACATCTCCAATGTTCAGCTCCCTCCTCTAATGGTCATATTTTTCCTTGAATTTCTGAGGGACCTGTACACGTGTCAGTTAAACAACGGTTAGTTGATAACTGAAAGAACGACATCATTTTAATATATAAAAAGTGAAATCATAACCAAAAACTGATATTCGGAATGTAAGAAAATATTACAGTTTGGAATGTAAGTAAATATGAAAGTTCAAAATGTAAGTAAATGAATTCAGAATGTATAATACAAGAATATTCTGATTCTGTTTTGTAGGAATTCAGAACCTGAATTCTATAGAATTCTGGAGTCTGAATTTCAAGGAAAATCAGAATCTGAATTCATTAGAATCTGAAACCTGAACATGCAATGTTTGGAGTTAGAGTTCATGAGAATTCAAAGTAATAAATCATAAGAGTTTGGAGTCTGTTTTTCAGAGAACTCAAAGTCAGAACCCAGATAAGTTTGTATCCATAATTGTTAATCAGAATTCACAATCTGAATTCGTAATGACAATTCGTAATGAGAATTAGTCATCAGAATTTGTAATGATAATTTATAATTAGAATTCATCATCAGAATTTGTAATGAGAATTCGTAATCAGAATTCGTCATCAGAATTTATAATGAGAATTTGTAATCAGAATTCATCATTAGAATTCCTAATGGGAATTCATAATCATAATTCATCATCATAATTATTAGTTAAAACTTTATATAAGTTCGTAATCATAATTCAGAGTTGATCTACATAAATGTCCATAACATGGAATTTGGAGTAGAACTACATAAAAGTTCATAACAGGAATTCACATCTTAAAATAGAATGCTTTTTATCTAAGTATTATACGATTCCGTGTTTTTAGATATGAATCCAATTTTTATACTTATGAAAAAAATATTGATATGAACAATGAAGTCTAGGTAAGGGTATATTTCTTTGGGTGAGGAAATTTTCCTTATAGAAGTAAAATATAGGGTAAAATCAGATTTTCATTAAGATAAGGTTTTTGTGATTTTCAAGACAAGAAGGAATGGAAATGTCATAAGAAAAACCTTATTGACTCAACTATATTTTTATCATTTTCCACACAACTCATTTTCGACTTTCTTTGCAAAAATGTGAAAAGAATATCATTTTTATCATATTCTAAATGAATGCCTTTTACAGATTATATATATATTTTATTAATTAATACTACTCATCAAGTTTTATGGTTTTCCAAAGTATTCTCAATTACAATTTTTCTATGAATTTTTCACATTAAATAATAATCAAAGAAAATGAACATGCATTCTTAATTTTACAACTATAAGTGGTTCTGCTTGTGGGTTCGAAATAATGTTTTTATAAATTTAATAATGAATAGTGAAATATTATAAATTATTTGTTAAAATTATGGTACATGGGAATTATATATAATAATTTCAAATACAAATATTTTTCTCTCTAATTCTTTGGATTTTGATTTATTTTTCATAAAAATAGTTTTCAAATTAACTGGTTAAGTTATTCCATTATAGGGTATTGCAAGTAGCTAGATAAGTTACTTCAAATTATAGGAGATATTTTTATGATTGATATGAATATGATTCCTTGAGATGCATTTATATTTCTTCTATTATTGAAATTAGTTTTAATGTAAATATTTTCATAGAACTAAACAAGAAGTTTATTTTATGAGTAAATATATATTTAACCTTTTTAAAGGTAAAAAATTATTTTTAAAATAAAGTTTCTGTTTTACTCTAGATTTAATGTTTTAAATTTTTTTAATGTTCATTTCAAGGATCTTTCAAAATCATTATGTTTTCTATTCTTTTCTATGAGGTTTCTATATTAAACTATTTTGAGAAAATAAATTTATTTCATGTTTGAAGGAATTTTATATAAACTCATGGTTCTATGATTAAAGAAAATAATTTTAAAAGGTTTTCAAATATTTCAATGTAATAATTAGTTTTATCATTCTTTTTGACCCATTATTGAGCTTTATTATTATCCCATGTTTTAAAAATTTTGTTCATAGTGTTTAAAAAAGAGTATTAAATATTATAAATTATAGATATAAACATGAGCTATTGGAATTGAACAAAGCAAGCATATCATATAATTAGTTTATATAAGAAATTGGTTTTAACTAATCCATTCCCTTCTGAATATTGGGTGTTGGGGAATTCCAAGAGGAAGATGGAGGGGTGATGGTGTAGTTGATATAAAATTTTAGTTGAGTCCCCATTTTATGATGTGGAAACTTAGGTTGCATCATAGGGGTTGGTTTTATAGAATAGAGGTTGACCCTACAGCAAAAAGACTAGAGGTGTGGGGTTTTGGTGTCTCTTCCAATTCAAAGGTGACTATGACATGGAGGTAATAATAATCATAGTGACATGGGGTCCATTTTCTTGTCTCTTCCTTTTGAAGGGTCACTACAATGTGGGTGTAGGCTGCCCTTTGGAGACTCCGAGGGTTTCTATGCTGAATTGAGTATGGCTATGATGTAATTCATGGGTTGTGTGATATCCCTACAAAAGGATGTAGGATATTTTAGGTATATATATAGATTTATCCCATAGATATCCTAGGTTCTAATTTCTATTGAATGGTCTTCATAGATGCGTCGTGGTTTAAGGGAAAACCCAAATGATAATGGTGTTGTAAAAGAGGTTGAAACTTGGTTGTGTTAAATGAAAGATGTGTATATATTCTCAAGTTCCTATGGAATCTCTTATTTTCCACCTTTCTCCTTCAAACCCTAGGTGACTCTATGTCCTATTTTAGATACTTTAATCACTATTTTCTAGGCTTTAAACCTTGTCCATTAGTGAACAAATCCTTAGTGTTTCAAGGTGAGTTTCATCGACTATCGGTATTATTATCCCCCCTTTCTCTATTACATGCTATGAATAATGTATGTTATATATTTTTCATCAGTTTATCCATGATGGTTAATAGAGGATATTAATTAGGATTTTGTTTTAGGGATTATTGGTTTCCTATAAGAGAGGTCATCATATTGTGCTATTTTTTATTTTTTTCTCATGTAGAGAACATTAAAATATTCATCTTGAGGTAGGGTATTTGTTACATATCATTATTTAAGTAAAATTGTGGTATTATCATGATTTAATATTTTATTAAATGATGGAATCATTTTAATGAATAAAATTATGTGGTAACTCAAGGAGTAGTTAATTGAGGAATTTGGTTTTTTGATCGCATGTGTTTTAAACTGTGTTATTTCTTCCTCTTGTTTTTCTAGATTGTGTGCTATAAAATAGATATGGTTATTATTGTGTTTAACATGGTTATTATTCTTTAAATTTTATTTTAAAAATAAATCTATAACTATTATTACATGATTAAATAAGAAGGGGGTAATTTTCTAACTATATACCCTTCAGATTTTATGAAATATGGATGCAATTATAAGATCATATTTATGATGATTCATAGTTATTTATTAGATAATTTATTTTAGGTTTTTTGTTTCTAAAAATATATTCATAATGAAAATGTTAAATCAATATGGGAATTAAAATTGTTTTTTGTCAAAGATATTTTTTTGGGATGATCATGCCCATTATTACTATGAAAGGCGTGTATGACTTGGATCTAATGCTTTAGTTTCTCTATGATTATACCATACTAAAAATAATTTATGCTAATGGTAAGTATGATCTAGGTAAATTAGATCCTTGGTGTTATTTATTAATTACTTAATATGGATGGAATAATTTTGTGGGGTTCAGGGATGCCCAATTCTATGGTGGTAGTGATTCTAGTAATTGAAAGTTATAAAATGTATTGTGAAATGGTATTAGGGATAACACTACGGTAGATACGATGAGTCATGATCCATGATTTCTGATCAATATATCCTTTCTTGATGATTTTAATGTTCAGTTGGATAGATATTATTTATTATTGCCTCTAACTACCTAACATAGTTTGAATCTATGCACAAAAAGTGAATAATTGTGGTGGTGGAATAGGATGAGTCCTAGTGTACCCAAATAATTTGGAATTTATAAATGATGTTAATAATAGACCATGGTTTATTCTTGATGTTTATGGATAATCATTATATATTTTATATTAAGTAATGATTTATAGTGTTGAAGCCACTTGACTTGGGAGTTTAAACTATTAATAATGGAAATGAATATAGAATAACATAAATTAACGTCTAATAAATTAATTAATATTGGATTTGATTCTTGTGTTCATGTATGAGAACTAGACATTAGTAGTGAAAACTAGGTGTCTTGTGCGACAATAGTTACAAATGAATTAATGTCTAGATAGTTGCCTTTAGTGGGGATTGTGTTCAATGTTCTTATAATTTGTAATTTTATGCACTTCACTACTAAATTTGGTAGGGAAAATGACGCCCAAATGTCTTTTGGGGTGTTTTTCACAACACCTGATATGTAGAGGGAATGGATGGATGATTTCTCCATCTAACCACTCTCCTTTTGGCTATAGTTTATGTGTATGCTTATTTCAGGATATAATGGCTTATCGTATAAGGTTCATTACTACTAGGGATGCAGTGGATCATGATTTTTTAATAAATTTATGTGAGAGATATAATTAATTGAGGTTTGAAAGATACTTGTATCTAGTTATGGTGGCTATGACTTCCCATAAGTGTTCATGCATGGGTTGTGATGACTTGTGGCATAATGCATGATACACGGTTTGTAGTGACTTATAGACAAAAAATTGGTTACTATAAGGGTATGATGATGATGAGGAGGAGGATATTTCATCCTTCATTGGATAAAAAATTACTATTATAGAACGTGAGCCTTTAGTGAGTGAGAGTAGAAAACCATTGGGGATGTGGAAGCGACGTACCCTTTATCTATATCAATATGTGTTCAATATGATTTATTAACTTTATGTATTACTTAATGAGTGATCCATGGAAAGGATGGGAAAATAGATGTACGTGCTTAGGTTATGAGTTTGTTTTAATTTTTATTGATTGAGTTGTAGTATGCTTCTTTCACATTTTTAATGAGAGGTTTCAGGGATTATCATACTAAGTATACATGTTATGCTCCCTCTATGTATATATAAATCATTTTTTGGTTCTGTAGGGGATGGATGGAGATTGAGTTGTACATTACTAGATCTTTGGAGTTCTTTAGGAGTTACAGGTGTATGAGGTCACTACATAGGATTATTTTTTCACTTTTATTTGTTTCTGTTTTTTATAGAATTACATTATTTATTGGTATTTCTTATTTATTTTTGAAAGGTGTTATTTGGTAATTTCTTATTCTATCTCTTGTTCTGAATATTTATATATGAGGTTAATACCTCCCATTTGTGTGGTTTATATACCCTTGGTTCTAGTCTCCAACTCGTGGCCTGTTGAGGAAATATTTAGGCATCATTATCTCCCTCACTCTCTTCACTATCAGCCTGGGAGGGGTAACTTTAGAGGTTGGGGGTTATGAAAAAGTGGTATCAAATATGATGGTTGCGAGATGGGATGTGGTTTGAAGATAGTAATTGGTGAGTATTCAGGGGTTGGTGGGAGAATTACATCATATGTACTTAGTATGAGATGTAAATAAGGGAGACTAGAAAGGAAATGAGATTTTAGGTCTTCCTTTTTTGGACGCAATTACCTTCATGTTTACAGAATATTCTCAGCAAATTGATGCTACATGTATGGTAGAGACCTTGTTAAAGATCATGCATCGTGATTTTTTATGACTGTGTTTAGATTTGGTAGATAAATGAATATTACGTTAAAATGAATTTATTATTTAACATTAAATTATTAAAATCATGGGTTTAAGATTTCATAACCTCTGTTATTTTGTAGGAATGTCTCAAGGTTGAAGTCTCGATCAGGTTTTTATTAAATATTTCAAGCATGTTGTTTCAATGGATAAATATAGAGTATAGGTTGATGAAAAAGAAAAATGGAGAAGGAAACATTGAATGTTTCTATTTTAGGACCAACAGATGTATGTGGGATCAGTTTTGGATCAAAATATAGAGACTTGGATAGAGGTTGTGGAGATAGTATTCAGGGTGATTCTCGATAAAAATGAGAACTAGGTTTCATTGGTTGTGATGATGATGTGTAATGTTTCTTAATAGTGGAAGATTTTTTTCCCACAGGGATCTTGAGGAGTCAACTGTTTCATGGGAAATGTTTAAAGTTGAGTTTTAGGTCATGTTTCTTTGTTAGAATGCAAAGGTGACATGTATATTAAATATTCTTACCTTTCTTCAGGGGATTTTTAGCAAGTAGAAGTTGATTAATCACAACAAAAACCTCCTACATTATGTTTTAGTCCTTATGAAATAGGACGTGACTATGGAGATACATTTTGAGGAGTATTTGAATCTAGAGATCTAGTATTAGGTCACCCCATTTAAGTTGAAGTCATATCTTTAGGTGTTGGAAAATGCCAAGTTAATTAAGAGGTTGTTTTATAGAAATGGATTATATTAGGAGGGTCGTCTTCATGACTCTTCATAGGGTAGATATGTGATTGGGATTTCTCAATTTTCTAATTAGAATAGGTTCTAGTTTGCAAGAGGTAGGATTAAACCTTCTTCAACTTGTTTGACTAGAGTTTTTAGTTCTCAAACCCCTTCTAGTGGGTCTAGATTGAGTTTTTATGCATAAAGAGGTCATGACCATCATAAGACAGAGTGTATGACAACCATTAGTATTTTTCATATGACTCGTGGCTTATTTTAGGCTCAACCATTACAATAGTTCTTACTAAGGCATCCATTGTAGCAGGGTGATCCAATTTTTGATTAGTAGAGAGCAGACATGGTACGTAGAGGTAAACCCCATTATATCATACATCCTTAGAGAAAATTAACTGAAAAAATATATAGAGGTGGTCTCTATCAGGTCCAGAGAGGTTGTTCCAAAATTCATGGTCAAGTACATTCCCAAAAGTTACCACCGTAAGGTGAGATTGACATCATGTATGATACTGTCTGCCTATTTTCTACCTAGTTTTATGCTTTATTTGATATTTGAGTGATGCAAACCTTAATTTCACCTACCATAGTAAATTCACTGATACATGATTTGTTGATACATAAAATTCCCTTGGTATTGGATATGCCAGTTCGTATGGATTAGTTGTATTCAGTGTAGTATATTATGGAATTCTTCAGTAGCCATGTCATATTATATGATGTTGATGAGGTAGGTTGGGTTTGTTAGAGACTGAGACCCCCATATGGGTCTATAATTCCATGACCTAGAACCTGTTAGATCTAGATTGAGACATGGCCTCAAGAATGCCTCCCCATATGCCAGAGGTTTCTGACTAGCAGTGATGGCCTAATCCATACAATGGTGAGACTGTGACCTTGAATCATAGTTATACAACAATGGAAATAACTAGGCATAATCTACACCATTTTAGAGTATGAAAAATAAATAACCATAAGAAATGGAATAATTGATGTTTTCATATTAAAAATACAAATGATCACCCACCGAGTTGATACTAAATTCAAAATAATTTAGAAATAAAACATATGCACTCTGTACTTACTACCATCCCCAGGCCCCACACAACTTTTCTCCACAACCCAGCAAGTTTTCCCAGCTCGATCCCCTGTATATCCCCTGATCTAACCTAAAATGAAGATATAATGTCTACACACACAAACACTGATATTCCCATGCAGGGTATGACAATAAAACTTAATAGGGTCTCACCAAATACATCTAAAATATGCCTACATAAGTGTGTGTATGCATGAGGAACTAAAATACAGAAATAATATTTCCCATTGAGTTTCCATAGACTAACCAGGGCATAATGAAACTTGATGAGTATGAACACCTCTTAGGACACCATGTGTTAACTAGGCCACCACATTCACCAACCATACCTACTTTGGTGCCATTCTAGAATCCACTAATCGCCTCATGCCATTATACTAATGCATGTCCCATAACCAAAAACAAAGGGTTGGGAGGTATCCAAAACATTGACATTATGCCTATAGAAAATGGGCACATTCATACACCAAGAGCCTCGAACAATCCCTATCACTCAAGGGAGGTCCATCAGTCTCATAAAAACCATGAACCAGCCCCCAAGGAAACCCTTTACTCAAGCCTACTAAGGAAAATTCATAATCATGTATATTTACCCAAACCACATTTGGAATGGTCCTTGACTCAATATATGCACATCAGACATGATCATTGACTGACCCAAGACATGCATGGTTAGGCCCTAGGTTCCCCATGCATAAGACCACAAGGCCATAGCTTGTCACTTGGATCACCAACAAAACCCATGGCACTAGTCTATTGATACCAAACCCCTCCTCACTATGCATCTCATATTACCTATCCAGATGTCCACTAGATCAATTAGACCCATCATCTTCTCACCTTTCAGATACCATCACAATCCCATCACCCACAAGTGACATCCCTACTCGAAGTCTCCTTTGAACCAGACCCTTAGGTTCAGAACAAACTCATCAAAGTTCCTCAGCACTCCCACTCATGTTTCCCTAGGATCCCCACAAGCCATTATGTCATACCCAACCCATCCCTCATATGTGGTGTCTAAAACCTAATAAACCACCTCTTGGCATGCCAATACCAAGTCATAAACAACTCCAGAGACCCTCACTAGAGTCTCATCTTGCATCCCAAAGAGAATTCTATTATCCCATTACCCATAGGTAACCTATAACCACCATTCTATGCTAATTATTGAAGGACTTGTCTGGCTCCAAGATCATACCCAGACTAAACATCAACCTTTAGAGGGATATCATCATTACTCGTGAGACATACGCATGTCCCGATCATTATCACCCATCCCCCATGACACCATTCCAACCCATTAGCTCTAGGATCCTAACCTAGGCTATCTGCGACACAACATGAACCCTAAAACCTTCTAGTGGTCTTAAATTATCCCAATGGGACCCCCACCCCTTGGATACCATGTCTCTAGGGAAACACCAATTTTCCAAAGTGTTGAAGAGCTCTTGGTCTCATCTTAGGAGGCTCAAGCCACCCCATCACCAAGACTAAGGACTATACCATCCCCCTATACCACATTCATGAACCCATGTATTTATATAAGAATTAACTCTCATGCATAAATTTAAATTTGTATCATATGGGCCACCCATCACAAACATGGATTTAACCCCTCATCGATCTCCATTGAGCCTCACCCAAGCACTCACCAAACCTATGCATGCCTCCTCCTTGATCGTCCATGCCAACTGAGCCCCATCCATGATCAAGGGAATATATCTCATAGTAAACATAAAAAATAATTAATTATAACCATTTATAATTAATTATTTATTTATTTTCCAAAAATAAGTATAATGCTTAATTATTCACCATGTCATCCCACAACATCAGAACCATGAAAAAACACCCTTGGAAGGCTCGTAATGCATCTTCGATTCCACCCAAAAAAACCCCAACACTCAACACTAATTCAAATGTAATTTAAATTGAATTTATCTAAAAATAAAAATTTAATTCACTAGAAATCATACCTTCACTAAAATGATTTTCAACGGTGTGCAGACAATATCTAGGGATGTCCTATTTGAAAGCAGAGTGAAACCACCATCTAGATTATTTTACTATACTCTAGTGAAATCATCACTAAAACCCTAGTACAAGTGATGTGGATATTTTTCATTACTATTTTGAGACATAATTTTTCACTTGTTCTTCTCTTCATATTATTAAAATATTGTTTTTTGTAAAATAATTGAAAATTGGTTTGAACTTTGCACATAACTATTCAAAATCTGTTTTTGATGTTAAAATATTGTATTTTATTGATTATTTTTATTATTTTTAATAATTTTAAAATAGATTAATTCATTCAACTTTATTTGTTTGTGTTTTATTTTTATTTAAATTATATCTTTTCATTATTTTTATTCATTCACTTATTTCATTTGTTTTGATTTTCAAAATGATTATTTTAGTTAACTATTTAATTTAATTAATTCTTTTGTTAATAAATAAATATTTTTGATTTTTGATTCCTTAATTAATTAAATTAATCTTAAAAAATTAATTCTATGCTTAAAATATTTTAATACTCAATATTTTTTTATTTTATTTTAATTCTTTGATTTCATTACTTTTTTCTAATTAATCAATTTGTTAATTAATTTAAGAAACTTACTTTAAATATTTTTATTTTTTTTAATTAATTTATTTTTAAATGATATGTAATCTTAAATAAATTCTTTATTGGACTAATTATAATTAATATTATTTTGTTTTTAACACTTTCATTTAATTCATTTATTAAAATATTTCACTATTGTAACTCTGTTTAAAATATTTTTTTTTTGTAAATTAACATGTTTAATTTATTCATTTTTTAATTTGTTTTTTGTTTTATAATTTTAGAATGTATTTATTTTTTATTTTTTTTAAATTTATGTGTGATTTTTTTGGTGCAGGTATCGCCGCCACCATCACCATGTCGTAAGTGACTCCTTTGAGTCACCACCAGCCCCACCTTCAACCATCACTCCATGCAACGGTGACTCATGTCACAGTTTCCCCCTTTAACTGTCACTGCTGCTTCACAACGGGGACTCTCATCCACTGTTATCCCTTCACTCGACTACCACCATTGACATGCCATAACCAGCATTATTGGTTGTGACTCAGAGTCACCGTTGCCACATTCCACCAAACAATGACTTCACCATCACCACTCACCATTCCACTACTCCATCGGTGCCTCCATCTCTCATAGTTGGGTTTGGCCTTGGGGCAAGCCCAAAGAGCCCCTGTGCTAAGAAAACACTGTGGGAAGGGGCAACCCAATGACCCCCACCCATTCGGCTGCAATTTTCCTCCCCCTGCCCTACACTCCTGATTCCTTCCCACCTCCCCCACACTCTCTCTCACTACTCCTCGCCCCTGCACTCTATTCCGCTGCACCCCCCCATATTCTCTCTTTCTCTCTCTCTATAGTGCCACTCCCCTCCTATCCTCCCTGCTCATCAGCCTCACCACTTCACTTATCCCCACTGTTGGAGGCCTTCTACGGGTTATCTCGCACCTAACCTTTTTGATTCCCTGCCTTCTTGATGGAAGTTCCTCTTTCTATGCAGTGTGTCAGTGGTGTGTTCCCTACATTGTCGAGAGACCCCTTCCCCTTCTGCTGGATGGTGCAATCTGTGATTTGTGATTTTCTCATAGGTAATTAATTTAAATCTATATTTCATTTATTTTATGATTAATTGATTTTATGATCATATTGGTTGATTAGTTGATCAGTTTATCAAATACTCAATTTTGAACCACACACTATTTAATATTTTAATTCATCCTTACAATTTTAATTTTATGTCGAATTTTTTTATTTATTTATTTATTTATTAAATTGAAAAGAAATAATGTATTTATAAACATTTATATTATTATTTAAAAAATATATATTGAATTTACTTTTAGAAATATTTATTGTCTTTATTTTTAAAAAATTTATTAAAAAATATATTAGATTTTATAAATCTAAGATTATTTAAAAAAATGAAAATGCAAATGATATACTTTTAAAACAAAATAAAACTAAAATTCATTTAGATTTCAAGAATTCATCTTGTTTTATTAAATCATGTAATAAAATATGTAGTTTATCTTATTCGTTATATTTTGTTAACAATAAAAAATGAAAACTAGAATCATTTTTCAAAATCAAGTCCAGCTCGACAATTTAGTGTTTAAAAAAATCAATTATCTAGAATATATTAGTAAATTTTAAATTATTGTAAGAAATATATGATTCAATTAAAAGGAAAACATAAATTCATGTGACATTCATATGTTATGATTTATTATTTAAACAATGATTTATTGACCATTTTGAATTTTTGATAACACAGTGTGTTTTTGAATTTACATCAATATACATGCTAGTTATCTTTTTCACGTGTTATTTTAAAAATTATGTGTGATGCAAATTTTTACTTTATTGTGTTCTTGTGTTAGTTTCACTTGATTATTATTATATTCTATTTTCTATAGAGGCATTGAGTCTTACGATTTGAGGGTTACTTAAGTTAAGTGGATTCCTTAAGATGTTAAAAATGGTTTTTGTAATCAAACTCTTTCATTTGGGTTGGATTTAAATGTTGTTTGAGATTTTATTATTATAGATAGGCTTTGAAATTAATGTATTTGTTAGCTTGGTTTGGTTTAATTTTTTAAATGGTAAAAAATAGTTTTTTACAGGTTTGTTAGATGTTTTTAGATGTTTTTGTCTTTCATTTATGTTGTTTTCATGGGTACAAAGGTTTCAGATCTTATATTTAATATAACAAATTGTATTCTCTTTTCAAAGACATTTAACAAAATTGGAATGATAAACACACTGTTTGAATATTTTTCAAACATATTTTTCACAAATGAAAGATGCAGATTTTAGTTTAAATCATTGTTAAACACTGATTTAAGTTGACATTGTATAGTTAATCATGTATTGATTTTAAATTATTTAGTTCTATGTCTGAGATTCTTTTAATATTTTTATTCAAGATCAGTTTTTATAAACATTAATGTATTTTTTGATTGGTTTTAAAATGGTTTAAAAGTTTAGAAAAAGGGTTGTTTGACCTTGCTTAAATTGAATTTTCATAAGAATACAATTATTCTATGATTTAATGCCTTTTTTGACCATATTTTTAGTAGTTTTTCAAGTGAATGGTGTTGTTTTAAACATGTGTGTTTTGTATTGTTTTTTTAAATTTTTTAATACTTTTCTAGGTTGCCTCTGAGTTCGTCAGGTTTGATGTAGAATTTGTTTTTTTAAAGTCCTTATATAATATGAGTTTAAATAAATTTATAATTTTAGGTTCACAATCATGAAATACCCAAATCAAACAAGATCTGAAATCAAATCAGAACCAAAACCCAAGCCGAGCCCCCCCCCCCCCCTCCGCAAGTCGCTCCACCATCTTCCATCAGATCCAAAGTCGAGCCACACCTATCCACGCCCCCCTTATGGATGCACTTCTCTGTCCGCCGGAGAACCACCAAGCACAGTTTAAAGCTGCCAGATCTGAGCACTGGTGGCCGCAACCTGAAAACCCCACCCCTCTGCGCGATGTTCCCTTCTCTAGGCCGAGCTACCAAAAGGAAAACCTGTTAAAGCCACCAACACACCTTGTCATGCCACCTGCTGCCACCAATGACCCGCCGCAGCACCACTCTCCTCCACCACGACCCGGCACAACCCACCGTCCCTACCCTTCCCCTTCAACCCGGACCCCCTCTCCCTCATCTTTTAATTTTTTTACTTTCTTTATTATAATAAAATATATAATGATATATATATATATATAATATATATTAATAATGATATAACTATAATAATAATAATAATAATTAGTATTTAATAAATAATTAAATTTATATTAACTTGTGTACATATATTTATTGAATGCTATATAATTAAATAATAGTAAATATAAATGTGTAAATATCATAATAATAAATATTTATTGTATATATTTATATGAATTATAATTATAATAGTTTGATTTGTTTTTATAATTAAGTAACATTTTTTTTATTTTGATTCAGGGGAAGATCGTGTAGCAGGCATGATTGGGCGGGGACATTCATTCTATTACAGGATTATCTTTTTTGGTGACAGTCAAGGAGGAAGGAGCACGGTGATCATTACATGTATGAATTTGAGAGCTAATTCATCAATAGGTTGTGATAAAAGCACACGATATGCATCAGAAAACTCTAGAAGAAGGAGAGGTCTGAAAACAAATTATTAATCCATGTCATGTAGATTCCACTTGATCAAGTAGAAAGATAGACATCTAAAACATAGAGAGTACCACTAATGAGTAGATCAACCTTCACTGAACATCTTCCAAAATCGACTTTCACATTCACTCATCACTTCACTTCTAGTGAGAAGCAGATCGGGGCAGCATCCACGATTCAATTTCAGATTCACAGGGTGGGAAATCTAGAGAGCATCATCTCATTCACCATCGAGCAACAGAGCACAACAGTTCATAGTAGTGGAGACTTCTAGATATCAAGTAGGGAGAAAAAACTCTTTTTCTCCCTACTCTTTTTCTGTGCATTTTTTAATATGAACATCTTTGTGATAAACACTATTAAAATGTTGATTCCAACCATGATATTCGGCCAATCTCCTTTAGGGGAATATGATAGCTGGTCAGATCTTTTTTCCTTATTTTATAAACTGATCTTCTGTTATATGTCTCTTTCTCTCTCTCTCTCTCTCTCTAGACAATCATACATTTCAAAACATTAAGTATTAGTAAAAATTGTACATGATTATATTTAATTTCAAACTTTTTTCAATTTGAGGATTCAACTGATAAGTGAATCAAGCTCAAGATAGAGAGACTCACTGAGTTCAAATGACAATTTGAACTTAGTGAATTCTGATTTTTTTCATAGTTGATGGAAAAATTTCTACAGTTGAAAAGCAATAGATATTATTTAGTCACAAGTTGATCGAACGACAAATCAGTCCAACTACTTTCAATTAGATCAAGATATTTTGGTTTACGTGCATGAAAAGGGGAAATCATATTAAATTCGATGATCGATTTCATCCTCTCCACTATATTTATTGCTCATACTTATTTGCACTGATTCTCTATCTTCCTTGTTTCATGATTTACTTTACTGGTTGGGCACATTCACCATTACTTTCACAGACTTTATTCATTAGTCATTTCACATTTTCACCAACACCATCATATGTTTGTTTATTTTTGTGTTTTTTATATTATGTTCCATTTTATTTTTGTTCATCAAGGACATAATGTGTCCCTCCTTGTGGTTTAACTATTTCTTACCACTATATTATGTTGTAAGTAGGTTTATAAATTTCATATTTTCATGCGCTCAACGACGCACGACACGCAACATTTGGAATTATTGTCTAAGAGGGCACATGAGATCACTTAAAAAACAAAACAAAGATTCTCATATTGAATAAAATAAGAAACAAATTATGAATAACTATTAAAAAAATAAAAAATAGAAAAACCAAAAAAACTGTATAAAGATCTCAAAAAAATTTTTGAACAACCTGTGGCATGAAAACTAGGTCTATGTTTGACACCTTAGAACCTATTTTTCTTGAAATTTAAAAACACATAAAATACTTGAAAAGGAACAAAAAGGAAATAAAAATGGAATACAATATAGAAGTTGAAAACCAAAACCTGAACAACCCATTGGCAGAAAATGACAATCAACCTAGAAATGAAATATCTAAGAGACACATTTTAAGAGAGTACCTATTGCATTCTATGTCTAGTAACCCTTCATGCATTTGGATCTCACCTATGTCTTGTAATTATGAAATCAAGTGATTCATGTTGAGTCATCTGCCGAACATTAATGGAATTCTAAGTGAAGACTCCCTTGAATTCATTAAGAATATATATTGTCGTGTCCAGCTACTGCCACATAGGGGCCTTAGTGAAGAAGAGATGATGTTGATAGTTTTTCAACTTCTTCCTGAAGGTAAATGACAATACATGGTTCCAGTATTTAGAGGAGGATATTTTTTTCACATGGGATCAAGTGTACAATGACTTTACCGTGAAATTATATCTCAATAGATTCACATCTGAGATTAGGCACAAGATCGCTAGATTTCTACAAGATGAGGGTGAGCTGTTTCATGAAGTCTAGGATAGATTTAAGAGATTATGTAGGTAGGGTTCAAACTCCCAGTGCATCCCACAATTTATCATGGAAACATTTTACAATAGCTTTACCCCTTACCACCAATCCTTGGTGGATCAATCTACTAGATGGGACTTTAGTGATTGGATAACTGAGGAACTCAAGAAGAATTTCAACACTTTGTCACAATACAAATTGTAAAAATTTTCTAGATGAAGAACCATTTATAAGAAGGACCCCCTGACCCTTAAGCTAAATACCAAGTTGGTGGGTTCTCCAATGACCACACGCATAGCACACATAAGGAGAAATTCCATCACTATGGCATGTATGGGCACTCAAACACATGTTTTCCAAATGTTGACACGCCAGTCCAAGCTCATGAGAGTGCCAATTTTTCTGGATATATAGCTAGGATGTAGCCTTCGAAAGATCCTTTCTCAAACACCTAAAATCATGGGTATATGAACCACCCGATCCTTTCTTGGAGAGAGCAGGGAGTCCATCGACCTGTTGCCCCTCCTGGATTCCAATATCCTTCTAAGAACCAGTTCCAAACCCAACCCCAACCCAAGGATGAGTCATCCAATTCAAAATATGAGGTGAGGGATATGTTTCATAATTTTATATGGTGATTTAATGAGAAAAAGACTAAAAATTATTTTGATGAATTTCAAATTAATTCACAAATAAAAAAACTGGAAATTCAAATAGGGTAGTTTTCTAGGGATGTGGGAAGTAGAGACAAGGGTAGGTTACCTAGTAAAATTGAAGCTAATAAGAGGGAAAATTCTATGGTGTGACCACCATAAGTGGTCTCCAAACCCACCAATAGCCTAGGAAAAAACCTCAAATTTCGATTAATTAAAATATGGATGAATCTGGAAAAACCTGAATCTAAAAAAATGGACTACTGCACTGGGAACCCTATGGTTCCTACTATTCCAACTAAAATCCCAAAATAATTTATTTTTAGAAAAAAATATAATAAAGTAAATAAAATCCTTGAATAAGAATTTGTAGGTATTCCTCCAATAGTGAGTAACTTTTCCCTATAATCACTTTTACACAAAGAAAAACAAGACCATCCCAGGATTATAAATTGTTGAAATTTTTAAATGTTATTTAGAAGATGAATATTGATATCCCATTCCTTTGAGCTCTCATTAAAATCCCATCATACATAAAATCACTCATGAAAATCTACTCAAATAAAAAGTCCTCGGATGATTTTTCCACCTATAGATTGACAGAGGATTGTAGTGATGTTTTGCAAAATTGGATACCTTCTATGCTTCTAGACCCAGAATGCCTTATCATCCCTTTTACCTTTGAGTATATAAGTGGAAAGTTCAAATTCCTTTGTGATATAGGAGATAGTATAAATTTTATACATCTTTTACGTTTCCAAAACCCGAAATTAGAAGTTTCTTATCCCACCATTGTTGTGTTACAGCTTGCTGATATATCCATTACTCAACTAGTGGGTAGGGTTGATGATTTTATAGTGGGAGTAGGTAAACTTTTTCTACCTGTTGACTTTCTAATTCTAGATATGGTGTGTGACCAGGAGGTTCCAATCATTGTTGTTAGGCCTTTCATGGCCACATGGGGAGTTGTAATAGATGTCTCTAGGGGAATTTAATTTTAAACATGGGTGAACAAAGAGAATTATTCAATGTGTTTAAGAAAATAAAAGAACCCACCCACCCTAAATTTTACAAAGATGAGTCTCTATTTGCTAAAAGATCTATTGATGATAATGAGGAGGAGTTCCTAAGAATGATAGATGAGATCAATGGTGAACCTGAGATCCAGGCTTCCACTTTCATGGGGATACGTTCAACTAAAGAGATATATACTTTTGATGATTTTAAGGGAGAGTTTATGGAGTACCAAGATGAGTTTTATTTGGAACATATTTTTTCCCTAGTCGAGGAGTCTATGTATGAGGAATTTTTTTCTAGAAGTTCTAGTGAGGGGGAGGAAGCCTTCATTACTTCCTTCTTTAAGAGGCATCATGAAGACCATAGTCCACCCAGGCCCAAGTGTCTACCATCAAGTGAATCCTCACCCATTCTTGAACTCAAACCCCTCATTTATCATCTGAAATATTCCTTTCTAGGTGAGCATTACACCCTTCATGTGATCATTTCATCCATTATGGAGGGTAGTCAAGAAAGAAACCTCTTGATTGTTTTGAGGAAGTATAATTCTGTCATGGGATGGATAATTTCTCATATAAAGGTTATAATTACAGCATTATGTATACAAAAAAATTACCATGGAACAAGAGTTTAATCCATGATTAGAAGTTCAATGAACACTAAACCCAAATATGAAGGATGTGGTTATAGAAGAAGTGATTAGATTGCTGGACACTGGGATAATTTTTTCCATTTCTGGTAGCCCCAAGGTATGTTCTGTTCATGTGCTCTCCAAAAAGAGTGGTGTGAAGTGGTAACCAATGAAAAAAATGTTAAAATCTATACCAAGGAAGTGAAAAAATGGTGGGTCTGTTTAGATTATAGGATGTTGAACGCTTCCAAAAGAATGGAACAGTTTCCCATGCCATTTTTTACTGAATGTTAGAGTGGTTGGCAATAAAAGGTTATTTCTACTTTCTTGATGGTTACTCTGGTTAAAACTAGATATCCATTTAACTTGAGGTTCAAGAGAAAAACACCTTTACTTTTCCATTTGAGACATTCTTTTACTAGTGGATTCCCCTTGGCTTGTATATTAATCCTGCCACATTTTAGATGTTCGTGATGTCCATATTCTTACACATGATTGAAAGTATATTTGTAGTTTTCCTAGATTAATTTTCTATAGTGGTAAGTAATTTTGAGAACTACCTGTAAAATTTGGAAGTTGTTCTAGAATGATGATAAGACACCAATCTGGTCATAAAATAGGAAAATTTTTAATTCATGACTACCGAATGTATTGTTTTTTATCATAAAGAATCTAACTGGTGGATGAAGATCGATAATGCCCAGGTTGAGGTTATCCAAAAGTTTCCCCTACAAGAAAATATCAAGGGAATATGAAGTTATTTGGGACCTGATGGGTTGTACAGTGGTTTATTATGTATTTCTATAAGATTACTAGACCAATGTGATCACAGCTGGTTAATGACCCACACTTTGTTTTTGATGAGAAATTTCTAGATTCCTTTAAATTTATCAAGGATAAGCTAAACACCTCACTTGTAATCACTACCCCTGATTAAAAACTCCCATTTTAGGTAATATTGGATACAAGTGATCTAGTTGTAGGATATTTTTTGGGGTAGAGGAAGGATAGGAAGTTTCATGTCATTTACTATACCAGAAAGATGTCGGATGATGCCCAAAAGAACTATTCCACCATAGAGAAAAAATTGGAAATAGTGATGTTTGCCCTGGAGAAAATTTAGGTAGTACTTTATATGGTTTATAGTTATCATTTTCACATACCACACTGCCCTTGAGTACGTGGTGGCAAAGAAAGACTCAAAAACTAGGATAATGAGGTGGACCTTCTAGTTACAAGAGTTTTATCAGTTTGTTATGAATAATAAAGGGGGTAAGAATGTGGTGGAAGACAACTTTTTTAGGCTTCCAAACACCCAAAGTGAGGATCCAAAAGAGACAAACACTTCATTCCCCAATGAATAGTTATTTGTTGCTTTTGTGCAGTAGTCTTCTTGGTTTCTAGGCTTTTCCAATTTTCTGGTAGTTAGTGTCATTCCAAAGGACCTCTCACACATCCCAAGAAAGAGGATAATTTATGAATTGAAATATTATTTTTGGGATGGTACACTTCTCTTTAGAAGTTGTGATTATGGTATTTTGAGGAGATGTTTTGTTAAGGAACAAATGATGCCCATACATGAGAGATACCATTCATCACCTTGGGGTGGTCACCATGGTGGAGAGAGAACTACTCAAAAAGTAATGTAGGCTGGTTTCTACTGGCCTACATTGTTCAATGCTTCAAGAAGATTGGTCATAGGCGCTGACAAGTGTTAAATGTTGGGAAATGTAGAAAGAAGGTAAGAGATACATCAAAAAGTAATTTTGGAGGTAGATGTTTTTGATGTCTGGGGATTGAAATTTATGGGACCATTACCATCCTCTTATGGGAATGAGTATATTCTGGTTTTTATAGACTATGTGTCCAAATGGGTTGTGGTCATAGCTCTTCCCAACAATGATGCAGGTAGTGTTGTTAAATTTATCAAGAAAATTAGTTTTCTAGGTATGGTGTACCTAGATAATTCATTACATACAATGGTATTCATTTCAAAAATTATAAGTTCAAGAGTTTTAGGGGGAAATATGGAAGATCTCATAGGACATGTACCACCTACCACCCTTAGTCTAGTGGGAATGTAGAAGTGTCTAACATGGAGCATAAGTAGATTTTAGAGAAAGTAGTTTCTAGCTCTAGGAGGGGTTTTTTAGTGAAGTTGGACGAGGCTCTTTGGGTTGACTGAAGTACTTACAAGACTCTAATAGGGATGTCACCAAACATGATGATTTTTGGGAAATCATTTCATCTTCCTGTGGAATTGTAACAAAAATATTATTGGGCAATGAAGGCCTTCAACTTTGATTTCAAGTATAATGGTGAAAGGAGTCTCTTAGAGCTGAGTGTGCTGGAAAAGATTAGGAGGGAGTCTAATGAGAATTCTGAAATTTATAATGAAATAACAAAGGCCTTTCATGAATCAATAATTCAAAATAGGGATTTCAATGTTGGTAAAGGGTCTTGTTTTTTTAAGTTTGTACTGAAGATGTTTCCACGAAATTTGAAAACCAAGTGGTCGGAACCATTTATTATTGTGAGAGTCTTGGTTAATAGATTTTTGGAGATTATAGGAGGATAGAACAGTCCTATCTTGATTGATGTCCAAAGGATCAATTATTTCTTTTAAGGGCAGCTAAAGGGCTTGGCTTCTATCTCTATGTTGGAAGAATGAAGTAGTCTCTAGTCTAACCACGGACTTCGAACTCAGTGTTTCATGGGAAATAACCTATAGTGATCATGTAGTTTTCTTTTCATTTAGGTTTGCAAATAAAGTTTTCTCTTGCTGCTTGAATCCCCAGCTTGATGTTATGACTTTTTGATGGTGTCTAATAAACTGTTCTTGCATGAGAGTGTTATGGATACCAGAAAATTTCTAATGGAAAACCAAGGGAGAATCACATTGCATCATATGGATAACATATCTTCAACTCAGTCCTTGGTTTAATTTACCTTAAAAATAAAAATATGGATTCTTATTTCTCTAAACTTATAGGAAATGAAGAGGAGTAATTACATGGTGCTGCAAAAGAGGATATTTTGAAAGAACATTAATGGTCAAAGCTACATCATTTCAGGGAAATGTTAGTCTGCTTTTTAGTTTAATTTAATGCTCATTTTTTACTGTCCTTTCCATGATTCTAAGTTTAGGGGAGTCCCCTCTGATTCCTTTTAGAGTATATTTTTTCTTTTTCCTGCTCGGTTTCTTATTAAAATCTAGTGAGTTGAATATCTGCATGAACTAAATAGTGAAATATTCTTTCACTCAAGCTATCACTTTTATTCTCATGCAGATGTATCTATTATGTATTTAATGTTGCTATTGTAAATTTCAAAAAAAAAAATCAACCTTTTTATTTCATTTTTATATATATTTTTTGTGTTTTTCTTTTCTTTTTGGTGTTGCAAACATTCTTTTTAAACATTCCTACACCCTTAAAAATGTTTTTTAAAACACTGAATACTGTTTCCCACCTTAGGATTCAACATTGGGAAAATTTTGAGTTTTAAATGTGGGGGATATGGGTCATCCTATTGGTCATTTAAAATTCACCTATGATGTTTGAAAAAAGGTCATTTTTTAAAACATTTCAAAAGTTCAGACTCACCACCAAAGCTGGATGTGACCCCCATCACTTTTTTCTAGACACCAATGACGACTCATATGAGTCACCACCAACATCCTACCTTTTCCATTTTTCTAACCATTCTCATCAGGCAGTGAGTCATTTCACACCTCTAACCCACCACTCTCTCTGGGATCAGTTTTCACATAAATTCTATCCTACCTAGTGTATTACTACCTACTAGATGTTGATAGTTTCATGGAGTCTGAATCTATTAGGGATGCATGATTTCTGAGTGAAGTAACACACTATCTTTATGGATTTTATGTTTAGGAACCGAGGAAGGGAGTGTGATAGGATGGTTTTTTTGAATTAGGATCATGAAATTAGGCAAAAATTAATTTTAACAGGATCCTAGGGGAGTGAATTTTTATTAAAAAAATTTATAATCATTTTAGGAATTCAAATCAAATGATAATAATATAAGTCTTATGTTACTAGAGTAAAATAGTAAAATGGGATCCCTTGATTAGTCTCTGAGAAAAGTTGCAATGAGTTCCTTTCTGTTAATAAATAAATCTCAAATTCAATTTGAATAAGTTGTATGCATGGTGCTCTTTATAAGAAATATGGCTGGGAAAATTAGAATAAAGTGCCCTTGTCAAAAATGAACTCATTTGGGTGCGGTTAATTTTAACCCAAAATGATGAATGGAACAATTGACTTAATTAAAAATCATTTGAGTTGAATTAATAAAGTTAGAAAATAACAGGACTTTAATATTTGGAACCTAGGATAAAGTGAGAATTGAAGCTACTTTTGGTAATGGTTTTAATTTTACTTAATTTAACCTGTCACCAATCCATCAATAAGAACTTGAATTGGAATTGAAATAGGGAGGTTTGTGATTTCATATGAGGCATGACATCCATGGCAGTGAATGAATTTGTGATACCTTTGATCTGAAATGGGTGTTTGATGTTAGGCAGGACCCTTTCAATTTGTGAACAATTTATTTGAAAATCCATTCCAGGTTTCGTCCATTTGTTTTTAATAGTTTTTTCATGCACTTTTTTTAAATAAACTTCACAAATCATACTTTGTTTTTTAATAATTCAATAAGCATGCATTATGTTTGAGAAAAAACAAAGATTTAAGTTTGGGGGAGTTCGATGTGGTAGTTTTTCATTACTCTTTTCTATATAATTTTTCACTATTTCATCTTTTTTATTATTAAAATAATGTTTTTTTAATAATTACAAATTATTGTAAACTTTTTACATAACTGTTCAAAATATTTTTCTGCTGTTAAAATCTTGTATTTTGTTCATTATTTTTGTCATTTTAAAAAATTTCAAAATAAAATAATTCATTCTGCTTTAATTTTTTGTTTTCATTTGTATTTATTTTAATTATAAATTTTCTTCCCTTTTATTCATTCATTTCTTTTGTTTTTCTAAATAATTATTTTAGTTAATTCTTTAATTGAATCAATTGTTTTGTTAATAAACAATTCACTTTTTTCATTCCTTAATTAAATAAACTAATCTTAATAATTTAATTGTATTCTTAATATATTTTAAGACACTGTATTATTTTAATTTTAATTTAATTCTTTTAGTTCATTACGTTTTTATAATTAATTAAATGCAGCAGAAAAATCGAAACAAAAGAAGTCCAATCCAACAAACAATAGCCAATCATCAGGAAATACCCAAATCAAAAAAGATATGAAATCAGATCTGATGTCGAGCCACACCTATCCATGCCTCCCTTACCATCGTGATTTGCCATCCGCTAGAGAACCACCGAGTACAGTCTGAGACATGAAGCTGAAAACCCATCAAATCCACGGACACACCTCATCATTCTGTCTGCTGCGCTACATCTAGTGACCTATCGTGCACCCACCGCCACGCCACTCTCTTCCAACATGAGCTGATGCGACCCCCTTCCCCTTCATCTGGAACCCCTATCCCTTCCCCGTTTTCTTCTATTTTTTTATATTATTATAATATATAATGACTTATATATAATATGTATAATAATAATAATATAACTATAATAATAATAATAATTAATAGTTAATAGTTCATTTAATTTATATTAATTTGTTAATATATATTTATTGAATAATATATATTTATATACAAGTAAATATAAAAGAGTAAATATCATAATAATAAATATTTAGTATATATATTAATATAAATTATAATTATAATAGTTATTTTTGTTTTTATAATTAAGTAACATATTTATTTATTTTGTTTTAGGGGATAATCGTGAAACATGCAATATTTGGTAGGGACATTCATTCTGTTACGAGAACAAATTCATCGGTGACTGTCGAGGAGGAAGGAGCACGATGACCATGCCATATAGGAATTTGAGAGCGAATTCATCAATGGGATATGTTAGAAGCTTTTGAAAAGCATAAAAAACTCTAGAAGTGGGAGAGGTGGGAAAATGATTTATTTATTCATCTAATATAGATTTCACTTGATCAGGTAGCAGGATGGACTTCTAGAACGTATATTGTTCTACCAGGGAGTAAATCATCCTTCACTGGACCACTTCCAGACTCGACTTCCATATTCACTCACCACTTCACATCCAACGAGTTTCATATTGGAGAAGTATCCACGAATCACATCCAGATTCCCAGGGTGGGACATATGGATAGAATCATCTCATTCACCATTGAGCAGCAGAGCACATCAGATCAAGCAGGGAGTTATTTTTGTTCATTTTTTTGATATTAACATCTTAATTTTAAAACTCTATTTAAAATGTTGATACAAACCATGATCTCAGGATAATATCCCATGGTGGAATAGACTAGCCGGTTAGATCTTTTTTTTACCTGTTTTATGAACTGATCTTCTACAGGATGTTTCACGCTCTTTATCTCTCTTTATACAATTATTTATTTCAAAACATCAAGTATCAATGAAAACTAAACTTGATTGGATTTAATTTCAATCTATTTTCAATTTTAGGATTCATCTGAAAAGTTAATCAAGATCAAGAGAGAGAGAGAATCACTGAGTTCAAATGATAATTTGATCTAAGTGAATTCTGATTTTACTCATTATTGACAGAAAAATTTCTATAGTTTAAAAACATTAGAGATTATTTATTTACCATTTGACAAAAATAAAAATTAGGACAACTAATTTCAATCAAATCCAGTTATTTTGGTTTAAGTGCATGAATAAGGGAAATCATATTGAAACCACCAGCTGATTTACTCCTCTCCACTATATTGATTGCTCATCCATATTTTCACTACTTGTCTATCTGCCTGATTGCTTTCTTGACATTCTTGTTTGTGCACATTCACCATCACCTTCACACACTTTCTTCATCATTCATTTCACATTTTCAACACAATCATGATATTTTTTCGTTTTTGTGTGTTTTTATGTTTTTTTTGTCATCAAGCACATAATTAGTCTCTCCCTGTGGTTCGACCCTATCTTACCACTATATTAGGTTGTAAAGTGGTTTATAAAATTCTAATTTTCACATGGTCAATGGCACGAAACGTGCAACAACCCATAAAAAATTATAACTCAATGAAAAAATAATCAAAAATGAAAGTAATGGATCGACTAATCTCTATTCTCTTCTAGAACGCATCAAAAATCATTACCCCTAAAAGGAGGTTAAAGGAATCATTAAGTGGGGGGGGGGTTGAAAATTAATTGGACTCTCCAAGACCCATTACTCTTCAAAAACCTAATGATATCCAACTACAAATATAAGAGCTCAACCCTAATTAAAACCAAGAACCGAGGTAGCTACCAGATGGCCTATGTTCCCAGGAAGAGTGGCTGGGTTTTTCCTAATCCCACCAGTTAGACGGTGGGTGCTACTGAAATGTAGAATCCCTCTAGCCACATTCTGAACTACTCTAATGATCTCTAGAGAATCACTAATTCCCATCAAAGCCTCAAAACTCACCCAAAAATTATATCATAAGTCTTTTCAAACTCTTAGAATCTCATTCTGAGCCCCGATTCTCAAAACTAACCATTTAACAAATGGGAAATTCAAATTCCATCTGAAATTTAATTACCATAAATCTACAGTGCGTTACTAAATCCCCACCATAATTCTTTTTTTTCTTGATAAGTTGTGGTAAACCATGAACCACATCGCTTTACATATCTCAATTTTAAATTCACTAATAACTCAGGATATTCCAACTTCGAACACCCAATGTGCGCAACTCCAACACCCATCCTAGATATACTGGAATCCCTCCAAAACACTTTGTTTTGATCCCCAGACCACACCAATAATATCCAATACAATTTTCTAGAATCGGTTCCAAGATCAAAATTTTAAATTCTACACAAAAGATCCAGTCAGACCTCTAGTAATTTTTTTCCAAATGATCATCTCAAACTATCGACCCACTACCCCATTGATCACTCCCAATGCATTAATTCTAGGAGGTAGAGTAACCTTTTACAAGCACCAAAACTGATGTATGAATCTAAATCCAAGTATAATTCCATGACTGGATCAAAAACCACTAGCTCCAACCATCAGGCTCTTATCCCGATCACTGATGCACCTTTGATCTGATACATGATTGAATCATTCCAAAACCACCCTGATCATGATTCTGAATCACTAAATACTTCTAAAAACATATCCAATTTTCAAATATGGTATTTTTTTAGGAACAATATTACATCAGGTCTCGTCACACATCAACATCACACTGTCTCCTCAATCTTCCACCAATTGGTCCTACCTCCAAGAACCGTTTGAAAAGAGGTTCATTCACCAATGACTGATATGATACTTCTCACTATAGGAGTATCATTATCATCACCTGGAAAACTAACTACCCGGACTCCATCAACCACTCTCCTTCTATCACAATACGTAATGACTAGATGTGACCAACCCAGACTAACTTCATCACCCGATTTAAGCACAAAAATTATTCCCATTCAAAACTTAACATTAACTTTACCGAAGGAACAACTAATTTTTTTCCAAAATGAGGGCCACACACACAAATATCCGATAGATTACTCCCAAAAACATTGATTCCCTTATACCAATCCATGAGGGTTGACCTAAAATGTATCTCAACATCGTGCATTCCTTGTTCCTCTTAATCCACGCTCCCAGCACCCTGAAAACTCTTTTCAATACCAATATCTGATCGAGCACACCATGATGTATTGGTCTATTAAAAATTTACCTCTCACCACCCAGAGTCATCTCTCAATTCTCGGAAAAAGCATTGGGCCTCCATGCCCCATGCATGTCACCAAACACACCAGTTAACTTACCCTGGCAATAAATCTGAACCAATACCACTAATGTGATACCTCCATATAATTTCGTAGGTTCATCCACAACCAAAACCAATTTTTATAGACCCTCGTATAACTCATTTCAACAATCCACAACCCAATTGGGAAACACATGTACCTAGCGTGCACCTATCCTCATATACCATGGTTTTACACAAAAGTCCCATAAACATTCACTCTCATCCTCCCAAGGTTGAGTGATCCACCTAGAACCCTCTCATCGGTTCAAATTTACTATCTAACCCAATATCATGGGTCCCAATAACCTCATGCTACCATGAAACAAAATTTCACAACCAAACTCAATTTACATGAGTCTCATCACTTATTTCCTAAGATCACATGCATAACTCCTTAAACATGCACCAATGAATGTTATCTCTACCAATATCCCAAGGCATATCCTATTACAAGTCTAACTACATGAATTAATACAACATGGGTTTGATCTCAAGAACCATAAGCATACACCCACACTCCCACCGTGCTAGCTGAATGTGCATATAAAACCATCATGCTAGGAAACCAACCAATCCTCCCTTAGAAACAAACCTTGATACTAGCCACAAGGTATGACCCATACCCTTACACAACCATCATGAGGTTTCCACATCCTCATAAAAACATTTCCCTATCCTCAAATCACCTCCTAGGCATACCATTAACACATTCATTTGTCACTAGGGCATCAAATGCTCATACTATCCAATGATGGGTCTCTATAAATCCCTTGATGAAGGGACTGATATTCCACCATAGGGACACCTCCTTTCATAAGATCCTAATGATCCTCCATAAAAGGAAAAATCATATGGTCCTAGTAAGTATAATTTCACCAAGAAGTTATATAGGAAAATGTATTATAAGTTTTTGTTGACACTCTAAACAATTGGACCTCTCATTAAGAAACCACAGTAAAACACACAATCACATGAATCCAATGTGCCTACCATTATGCATGAGAGAAATCACATTCCAATGGGAAAAGATAAAAACACGGGCCTCTTCCTGTATAACCAGGAGGCAAAAACCCATAAAACATTAATTGAGACTCCATGTGTATCACACACGATGAAATCACATAACTATAACATCACAAACTGAGAAAAACAATCTCATCAACCTAGTAACCTAGACTTCCTATTGGAACATTTTTTCTTGACACAACAAATCAATATCCGTCACATGATCTGGTACATCCATATACTAATTTTCTACCATATCCCTTAAATAAAAAGAAGATATGATATCACAGTGTAACACCCCAACCTAAACCCCATCCAAGACAGAGTGCCACATCACCTAAAGTGAACCTCCCCATTTTCCAAAGGATGCCGACTAGTGGTGCGGGCCTAATCAATAAAATTTGGAGACGATTCCCTCAAATAAGATTCATAAAACATTGTAAATAACCAAGAATTATCAATTCTATATCAGAGTATGAAAAATAAAAAAACACAAGGAATTACATACATGATGTTTTCATACAAAACACAAAACAGATCACCCACTGGGGTGATTATAATTAAAAAAAATAGCAAAAATAATAACAAAACATACTCTGGACCAACTGTCATCCTCGATCCTAACACAACCAGTCTCCAAACTCTTTGAGATTCCCTAACATGATCCAGTGCATATCCTGTGCTCTCACCTAAAATATAGATATGAAGCATTTACATGCACCAAGAATACCATGTAGTGTGTGAGCATAAAACATATTAGGGTCTCCCCAAATACTCCTAATATATTTCATCATATGTCTGTGTATGTATGACTAAATGAAATATGTAAATAAACATGCACGTTGAGTCATCATGCACTAACTAGGCCTCCATGACACCCGATGTGTACAGATACCCATTAGGCTACCACGTGATAACCAAGTTACCATATTTCGCAAAATTACCTACATTTCCACCATGTAGTACTCCTCCTATCACCTCATTCTATCATACCAATTCCCAACCCATACTTACAGACTCCGAGTAGGGTTACATCCAAATCCTTGACCCGATACCCACAGACACCAGACATCATTATACGTCCATGAGCCTCAAACCATCCATCTCACTCATGGGTGGTCCTTCAATCTCACAAAAACCATAGACCATACCCAAAAGTGTTCATAAACCCAAACCTACAATGGAATAACCCAAATCATGAAAACCAACCCAATCCATTTTTAGAAAGGTCCTTGACCTGATACCATAGTACCAGGGAATATTCATCCACTAACCCATGCCATTAAGTGAAAGGTCCTTGACCCAATACATGAATAAATGGGGCATGATCTTCTAGTGACCCAACCCATGCATGGAAAGGTCCTTGATCCTAAACTCAAAAGAACATGGCACGATTATCCATCGACCTAAGCCTCTAAGGCATGGTCCTTAGCACACCGAACCGTACCTGTAGACTCTAAGGAGGTCATATCCACTTAACCATCCCCGAAAACACTAGGTAGGTCCATTAGTACCCCAAACCATACCTCTATACTCTTACGAGGTCAGCTTAAGCTTTCTGATCCATGCCTCCTCAAGGAAAGGTCTTTAAAGCTTAAGAACACCAGGCCAAAACCCTCACTTAGCTTACCTTCTAAACCCGGGGCGCTAGTCACTTGAAACCTATCCCCTTATCACAACACATATCATATTTCCCGTCAGGGTTTCCACTAAATTTTCTAGACCCATTACAGTCTCACATCATTGATTCCATCACAAGATAATCACTGATTGGCGATGTCCTTGCTCGAATGCTCCATCGACCAAGACCCATAGGTATAGTCCAACCTCACCAAAGTCTCTCATTGCTCCTGATCATTCTAAAAAATATTCATCCCAAGACATTATGTTCTACCCCCCATCATAGGCCTCATATGAGGGGTACAAACCCAAGAAATCACCTATTGGAATACCGATGTGAATTCCCAAACAACTCCTGAGATCCTTACTAGGGTCTCATCCCATATCCCGAAAGGGAGATCTCTCTGCCCATTACCCAAAGGAAAATTACCTCCACCATTATATTCCCTGTTATGAGGGACTCATATTTCTCCAAGAACACACCCAAAATCACCTCTTACCTCCATAGGGTGATGCTCATCGGTTGTGATATATACACATGTCCTGATAATTATCATCTCGACCCCAATACACCCATTCACTCCCACTAGATAAAGGTTGGACAAACTAGGATATTCGTTCCTCAAAACATAAGTCGAGAAATTACCAAGGTCTTGTTCTAGATCAATGGTACACCCAACCATTGGTACTAAGTCCCAGGGGAGAGTCCAATTTACTCAATTTCTGAGAGAACTTATCCTCATCTCGGAAGGTGTTATCCACCCATCACTTGGCCTAAGGACCGTATCAACCCCTTACACTATATTACAAAACACTGGAATTTATGTAGGAAAAAATTCTAAAGAATAAAAAAATGAATTTGTAATATAGGGGTTAGATACCACCGACATAGAGTAAAACCCTCATCGAGATCCATCAAGACTTGTCCAGGCACTCTCTAAAACTGTACATGCCTTTGTCAAGCTTGTCTAATCCAACCAAGAATTTTCCATGCTCCAGAGAATCTATATCATTCCAATAACAAAAAATGTTTAATTATAAAAATTTATAATTAAATAATTATTTATTTTCTAAATTAGGCATAATGCCTATGTACACACCATGTTCTCAGGCCACACTATAACCATGCCCAACTGTACTTGGATGTCCCATAAGCTGTCCTTGATTCCACACAGAGAAAAAACCTAAACACATGAAACCAATTCAATGGTATATTTAATTTAACTTATCCAAATATCACAATTAATTTTTTTAGACATTATACCTTCATTGAAATGACTTTAAAACGCACACATACAACATGTCAAGATATCATCTTCATAAGTAGCATGAAACCCCCATAAAGCTTCAGAAACATCAATATGAATTTGTTAAATCATCACAAAAAAACTATACTAATCCACCAAAAAATAAAAATTCGTGAAGGGGGAATAAAAAATGTGAGTAAAAGATAGGCAAACATCAGTTCACCACAAAAATGTGTCAAAGATCACCCACTCAAAGGGGGTAAAAGGTGGAACCAATGGGAATGGTTTAGCCAAAAAATGGGCTCCCCAAACACCTTCCCTGTCAAAAACTAAAGAAAACCTCCTATAAAATTATTGGGTTTAATCTAATTACAACTAAACACCCAAACAACCACTGTCTAGCTGATGCTCCTAGGCAGAATGAATATGATTTTTTCTATTCCTACCAGCTAGCTAGTGGGAATTATCGATTAGCCAATGTGTGCTATAGAATTGTAGTATCCCTCTAGCCACTTCCTGACTTCCTATGATTCTCACACGAGCATCTCCAACAACCATCCAATCCGTAAACCTCTAAAAAATATTATTTAAATATTTTATAAAAAGGTCACAAATTTTTACGATTTAATGTCAGCCTTTAATCTTGTTTTTTACTATGAATTGTTTGGGATGAGTTTGTGGTTTTTTGGATTATTTAAAAGAGTTTTAGAGGCATCATTGAAGGTTCACGATCTGAGCATGGTTTGTCAAAATTGTGATTATCCTCTACGAAACCGTTCAATAGTACAAGATGAACCTGGGTTGGTGCACAATTAAGGAGCACGATTTATCATACCATGTAACCTCAACTAAAAAACCATGTGACATGCTCGATAGTCCAGTGACATAACTTCTGCAAGGTTTGAAAAACCATGTGACCAAACTGTATGGGTTCCCAGGACATATAGTAAGCCTTGTATGGTTGGTGGATGGTTTGTTAAATCACGTGACGAAACCATGTGCACAAGATTTTTTGATATGAGAATCCCATTTAATGACCATTAATGATATGTTTTGACCTTTTCTTCTTTCTATTGAATCCCCTCTCAATCCTAGATACTCCAAAACATTTCCTTAATGAATTCCTCTCTTTACAAGCTTGATTATGAGGGATCCAAGAGTGTTTTTGATTGGTAATTAAGGTATGTGATATAAAAACATCTGTTATTTGGATTTCTTCTAGATATAACTCTTTTCCCTTGAGTTGAATCATAGATCCAGCATGTCATTTACTAATCATTTGTTTCAGATTCCATTTAATGATAAATTCATTGGAATTTTTTAGTATAGTGGTGGATTCAATGTGTCAATGAAATCCCCTTGAATAGAGCTAGATATCTTACCAAGACTTGACAACTCCAGGTATATTATCATAGGTCGATAATATTGAGACCTTCTTATTGAACCTAATATTAAATCTATATTCTAATAATGGATTTATGATGATCGATGTCTATTGAATAGACTCGAGGTGCTATTCTAGTTTTGTTGGGGAATTCATTATCTGGTCTTTAATTAACAATTGATCTCGTGAATTATCATCATCTTATTCGACATATCTGTGGACTAGTTCCATTAATAGACTTTTCGAGGTATGTGATTCTAGAACTACCCATATTAGTATGGAATAAACTTGGGTATCTTTTCTAAACCTTTTCTATGATAAATCGGAACCCGATATATGCATCCTTAATGTAAGAACTAGTTTTTCATGGGTGAACAACAAGATATGGGCTTCGATCCTTTGATGAATATTAGTGTACTTCACCATTAAAATTGAGATAAGAAGTTCCTTACCTTTTTGGGCCCTTTTATACTCTTATTTTCTTGATGTGATAGTTTTGTCTCCATAGCTTGTTTGACTATTCTATATTGTGATTTCATGTTTGTGTGTTTTCATATCTTGTGAGACCATATATGATATTGATTCCAAGAGTATGATAAATTATCATGATAGAACATTATTGACGTTGATAAAATTTACATGAATGTATGTACATATTCTCATGATGACAAGTCATGTTCTGTGTTTATATACTATGTTTTGTCTTTATATGCTACTCCCTATTATTTGTAATTAACATTCCATTGGAGGTATTTTTTTTAGTACTCAGAATAGGTAGACCATCATTATTTTGGTAATCCCTTAGAGGGGGATTAAACATTACTTGAAATGATGGTGATGTTAGACCAACCACAAGGTAGGGGCATGATAGCCTTGAATCCAGACCCTTGGCAGTAGTAGTGTGGGTATAATGACCTTTTAGCCTAACCAAAGGTAGAGATGAGGCTCGACGGTCATAAGGTTTAGACCATGATGGAGCTGGGAGATGAGGTTTGCATGGCCTAATCCAACTTGATTCCTTGAGAATATCGAGAGACATGTTTATCAGCCTTGTGGATTTAACTTGATCACTCCCATCATCTTTTCGATTATCCTTATAGTACAGAGACAAGGCATGTACGACTAGGGCTCTTGGTGGATTGGTTGGAACACAATATATCAAAAAAAAGTTTTTTATTATTTATTGTGAATTTACAGATATCATGGAATACATCTATTATACATATGAACATATGTTATGGTTTAATTGATGGTGTCATACTAGGTTTTATTATTCACACCTTACATAGTGTAACGTTCTGTGTTTTGGACTAGATGAAAAAAACATAGGAAATAAAAATTTTCTGTTAACTAGGCAGGTTTGTTTTAAAACTGAGCGTCAGAACATTTTTGTTTCCAATCATCGACACTGCAGCGTTGATTGAGTAAAAATATTAAGTTTATTTTATTGATACATGTGTTTTTTTCTTTTCAAAAAATCAAATCGGAGACCATCATTAGGTCCAAAACGACGGGTTTACTCTAGGTAGGGTATAACCTTGATTCGCATTGGGTGTTTGGCACCCTCGCACATGATAATTCCATATTTATTTTTTATTAATTAACTATTCCTATTTTTAAATAATAAATAATTATTTTCTCTCAAACGTTGTATCGTATAAGAAATTTGAGACTACTGTAAAGTCCAGACCGTCGGGTTTACCCTAGGTAGGGTATAACCATGATTCACATCGGGTGTCTGACACCCTCACATTTGATAATACCATCTTTTTTTTAATAAATTAATTATTCTGATTTTTAAATAATAAATAACTATTGTCTCTCAAATGGTGCGTCGAATGAGAAATCTGACACCACCAATAGTTCTGGGACGTGGGGTTTAACCTAGGCAGGGTATAACCTTTGCGAGTGTTGGACGTTTGGTCATATCACACCCGAAGATAATTTATTTGTGTTATAAATATTTTATTGACATTTAGATATATTAATAAATTTATTATTAATATTATTATTTATTTTAGAAAACAATAAATGAAAATGCACATCCACAATTAATAAATTTGTTGCGGTGTAAATAATAACTGAGTAATGTAATAAATATGATATTATTAATTATTTGAATTAAATACAAATACACAATCAATATTTATTTAGTAACCATCATCCCTTTTTATGGTTATTGTTTCTAAGTTATTAATGTTGTAATTGATGGATTAAATTAAACAATAATTATTATTTTAATTATTTTAATTATTATTATATTGGGACAAAAACATTGATGTATATATATATAAGGTATATTTATATATATGGGATTAAATATATATATATAGTTATATATACATGTGTGGGTGTATATACATGAATATGCAGATTTGTATATATATATATATAACGAATATATACATGGGTGGATATTTATTGTTAGGTTAGATAAAATATTAATAATTACCTACATAAATGCATTTAACATGTTGACTTAAAAAAAATTGTGGACTTTTAAGTTTTTAATCCAAAATTTTTTAAGCAACCTAGGGTGTGCACCTCCACATCTTGTTACGGGTCCCAGACAGTTATTAAAATTAATTAAATGATTGTTCAGGCTTTATGTAAAATATTATGTCGCGCCATAGCGCAACGTTTGGGTTAAAAATAATTAAAAATGATTAAAATAAATTAATGGAATTTAAATAGAGATAAAAATAAACAATAAAAAAGATATGGTTTCAGTGAAATTAAAAATAATTAAAATGAGGTAAACCTATTTTAATTATTTATTTAATTTCTTCCAGATTTTTATTTTTATTATTTTATTTTTTTGTCTCATTTTTATTTTTCCGTTTTCTTTTATTTCCCTTTATTTTTATTTTTTTCCCTCTCCTACTCTCCTCCTCCTCTCCTATGCATGGTGCACCTCTCCTCCCTAGGTGGTGCGCACCACCTTCTCCTCCCTTCAGAAGATCGTCGTGCCTCCTTTCGTCATCCATTTTCTTCACCGTCAGGTGTGATGTGAACCTCTCGGTATGGCTTGTCCCACACACCAAAAATCGTGCGATCTCATTCCAAATCCTTTGTGTAGTTCGCCGCAGAATGACTTTATCCTATTTTGGGGTTTTCCTAAAATCATTTGTCTTATGACTTTACCATTCTTTCTTGTTTTGAAAATCACAAACACCTTATCTCAAGGAAAATCTCATTTTACCCAGTGTTTTACTTCTATAAGGAAAAATTTCCTTCTCCATGGAAATTTATCCTTACCATGTTTTTCTTTGATCATTATCTTGTCTAAGTGTAAAATTTGGTTTCATGTCTAAAACATCGGAATCATATAATACTTAGGTATGAAGCATTTTGTTCTAGGATCCAAATTCAGACTCCGAGTTCCCTGAATTCAGGTTACAAAATTTATCAAGTTCGATACCAAATTCAGGTTACGAACTTTATAAAGATCGACTCTGAATTCTGATTAAGAACTTTTATGAAGTTCGACTCTGAATTCTGATTAAAAACTTTTATGAAGTTCGACTCTGAATTCTGATTTCGAACTTTTATGAAGTTCGAATCAGAATTCTGATTACGAACTTTTATGAAGTTCAACTCCGAATTCTAATTATGATCTTTTGTGAAGTTCAACTCTGAATTCTGATTAAGAACATTTATGAAGTTTGACTCGGAATTCTGGTTACAGACTTTTGTGAAGTTCGATTCCGAATTCTGGTTATGAAATTTTATGAAGTTCGTCTACGAATTCTGAATTCCTTAGGAAAAAATAGGAATATCCTCGTATTATAGACTTCTAATTCATTATTGGTTAGAATCTAAATTTTATTTGCTTACATTCTGAATATCTGTTTTTGGTTATGTAACAATATTTTTTCTTACACTTTTTTTTGTTATAAAATGATGTCATTTGTTCAGTTACTAACTAACCATTGTTTGAGTGACACGTGTACAGGTTCCTTTGAAATTCAAGGAAAAATATGACCGTTGGAAGAGGGATCTGACCATTGGTGTTGTGCCTATAAATAAGAGCTCATTTGAAAGACCACATAAGAAGTTCATAAATATAAATATTATATGCTACTGAAGTTATTTCTATAGAGAGAGGCTTTATTGATTTGTGCATATTGAACTTCTTGTTCGGATTTTCTTTGTGTGACTCCGATTGTTGCTATGTACAATCGAGGGCTTCCTGGGATAGGAAGACAGTGGGGCCAACTATCATGAAGTTGAGGGCTTCCTTGTTGAGGAAGACAGCAGTGCCGACTACCTCGAAGTTGAGTACATGTGGGGATTGAAAGACAGACTCTGATCTTCGTATCGAGGGCTTACCCGGGAGTGGGTAAGATAGAATTCTTGGAAAGTATAAATCAAGGGACCTTTATCCAAGGTTGTTGGATACCCTTCTCTTTGGGTTAAAATATTTACTACTTGTCACTTGTTTTGTTACAAGTTTTCTGTTGCATTTGTATTATTGAGGAAAGTATAACTATCTTATACTTCTTTATACCTGTACTCTGACATAGTGAGATTCTATATGCTTTATGGGAGAATCTTCATCTTTGTATAATTTCATCAAGATTCATTTTCTAGGACCATCTTTCTAGATTCACATTCTTGGAATCATATTTCCAGAATCAAGAAAGTTTGTAGAACTAGAGGTTTTGTGAATTACCTTGTTTAACCTTGTTAAACATAACCATCATTAAAATTTCCAATGGAAATTTTAAAAGTATATATTTCACCCCCCTCTTGTATTTTGAGCATCTTTAGATACTTGATTTAGTATCTGTATTATTTCGATCATACATTTGGTATTATAGAGTATATCATACTCACATACCATCTCAAAAATTGGTATCAAAGGATTAGTTCAATCTAAAAAAATCTCATGATTAGATTCAAAAGAGAATTCATCCCATTCTTCTCTCGTATTCAGTTTTTCGGACTCATATAGTTCGCATTCATTTTTACTCAGAGATTCTCTTCTTCTATATATTTCCTTGCATAGGAATATTTTCCTTGTTTAAATTTTTTTCTATTAATAAGTTTTTGTGGAAATATTTTTCTATATGATGGCAGGAATCAATGTTGTTTCCATATAAAATCTCAATCCAACAAGACCACCTATTTTTGATGGGAATGATTATGAATACTGGAGAGATTGTATGAAGACATTCATTATAAATACTGATGTTGATAATTTTGTTATGCTTACTGAAGGATATAAAGTCCCTAAAAAGGAAGTTAGTACCGTTACCAATCAAGAAAAGCATGAATATGAACTGAATTATAAGGTATGCAATAAATTGCTTTGTTCTATGACTACAAATATATATATCCAAATTTCATATTGTGAAGAAGAAAATTGTATTTGGATGAAACCTGAAGTTACTCACTTTGGAACTTCCAAAGTTATTGAAACTCGAAGAGCCATGCTTAGAGCTGAATATCATGGTTTCTTCTTTATGTATGGAGAACCCATATGTAAGGTGCAGCAAAGATTCATGACTATTGTGAATAGTTTACAATCTATGGGTGAGAAAGTATTAGATGATGAAGCTCTTGTTGATAAGATCATATTCATCATCCCGAATGAGTGGCAATCCAAGAGGACTGCTATTGATGAGAACAAAAAGGTTACTCATATTTCTCTTGATGAACTGTTTGAAACTCTTATTCAACATGAGACTAGAATGAAGAGAGATGCTGATAATATAAAGAAGAAGAATGAGAATGGTTGTGTTGATTTTACTACAACTTCAAATCATATGGAAGCCAAGACTCCTGAGATAGATACCAGATCCAAATATAAGAAAGTTGTTATCCAATCCGAATCTAGTGGAAGTGAATCCTCAGAAATTAAGTTAGCAAATCTTGCTCGAAGAATGAACAAGATAGCTGGACAGATGAACTTTCAATCTAGATACAATAATAGAGAAAGGAAATATAAGAAAGAATCAGAAGTTGCATTTTATGAATGCAAGAGAGCTGGACATATAAGACCTAATTATCCTATCCTTAAGAGAAAAGATAGAAAGGAAAAGCATTCTGAGAGAAACATAAAGAAGTACTACAAGGCTAAATCTAAGAATGTCTTGAAATCTAATGAAACCTGGAGTGCCAATGGTGGAGACTCATCAGATGAATCATCATATTAAAAATCTTCTGGACATAAGAATCTTGGTCTAATATCTATACTACCTATTGAAAATCATTGTATGATGCCTAAGGTACACAATGCTGAATCAATTGCCAATATTTCTTTAAATGATAATTATAGTGATAGTAAATACTATAACTCTTCTGATGAAGAATATTCTTCTGATGAAGATGATACTTTACCTACTAGTGAAGAAGTTTCTAGGTTTTCTAATCTTTTTGAGATTGAGAATTCAAGACTCATGAAAAAAAATGATAAGGCAAATTATTGGAATAATATTCTTACTAAGGAAATATCAGATCATTATAAAGATCTTGATAAGAAAAATGTTGATTTTGAAAGTATTTCAAAAATTATTGACGAAGTAAATTCTGAGAAGAATAAACTTTCTATGGATCTAGAAAATGTAATTTCTAATAAAAATGTTTTCCAGCATAACTCTAGTTTAATATAAAAATTTTTAGAAGACAAGAACCTGGTTATCAAACTGAAATCCACAATATTCTCCTTTAGGAAGTGTTTTTCAAACTTTACCTTAGGTAAGGAAAATTTTGTAAAAAGGTATTCTCAAATCCGACCTCTTAGGAATAGTTTTGGTTTTGGTTATACTAATTCTAAACCGGTTTTTAGTAACAATTATTTCATTCCTCAAAATGATCCATTCTGTACTATGTGTCAGTGCGGTGGTCATTGGGTAAAAAATTGTTTCCTAAACAAAACTCAGTCTTTAGGATTTCATAAAGCCAACTTTTCTACGAAAATGTGGGTGCCTAAAAATTTTCTTTTAGAAATTTCCGGAACCAACCAAGTTTGGGTTCTGAAAGTATAACTCTTTTGTTTTCAGGAAACTAGAGAGAGTACCTAAAGTAATACATGGTATATAGATATTGGATGTTCCAGGTATATGACTGGTAACAAAAAAAATACTTTGAAATGATTATCAAGACAAAAGGAGGGAAATTAACTTTCGGAGATAATGCTTAGGGAGAAATTATGGGTATAAGTAACATCATTCTTCTTGGAAAAACATTTATTTCAAATGTTTTCTTTGTTAAGGGTCTCAAGAACAACCTCATTATCATAAGCCAATTATGTGATGAAGGTTACCTTGTGAATTTTAGGAATAACAAGTGCTTAGTACACAATTCCAAGGAAGAGTTTATTCTTTCTACCAATAGTCAAGAGAATGTTTACACACTAAACATAGAAGTCTTTAGGAGCCAAGATCCACCTTACCTTAGTGAAATGGAAGATCATTCTTTGTTGTGTCATCGAAGGATAGGTAACTGTAACCTTAGGAACTTATGAAAACTTAATAAGAAAAGATTATTTAAGGTTCTACCGGAGCTTAAATTTGATTCATCAAAAGATTGTGACCCTTGTCAATATGGAAGGAAACATAAATCAAGTTTTAAATCAGTCGTAAAGTCTCAACTAATGGTGCATTACATTTAGTGCATATGGATCTTTTTGGTCCCACACAAACTGAGAGCATTTGAAGAAAATATTATGTATTTGTTCTAGTTGATGATTATACTAGATTTATGTGGGTCTATTTTCTAGAAACTAAGTCTGAAGATTTTTCTTATTTCAAAAGTTTTAGTGTCACGACCCATCCTCAGGGCCCGTGTCGTGACTACCCCATGCCCGCCTTCCATAGGCCAAGGGCTGGCGACTAGCACCAAGGCGTAAATCCCGGTAAAGGGAAGGCATTGCCTTTGTAAAGTAAACAAGCACCACAGAGTAAGCAAGCGGAAAAAGTAAATACTAAGTAAAATCCGGTACAAGAGTGAAGTGTGGAAAAGTAAGTGAGCCAGTATACAAACCCAGACTGAAAGTAAAGTAAAACTCGAAAGGGAAAACAACAACTGAAAGGTAAAGCCGCAACGACGAGATGTCCACTGGGACTCCCACTTGAAGGGTGGGTACAAAAAGCCTCCACTGCTCCTCGGTCCAGCCTACCGCTCCGAGTACATCCCGCCCAGTGGTCCACCTCCGGTACCGTCCTGCTCCAAAAGCCTCCATCATGATCAGCGCTGTTAGTCGTCTGCAACCACCACAACGTAGTGCGGGCATAACCCATGCAGGGGTGAGTATAATCTACTCAGTAGGGACCCCAAGACACCCAGAGGTCTCCCAAAATCCACAAAGGATAAACCACAAAAGAAAGATATAATCATGAAGTAACAACCGACACTGCTTAGGTATATGCCCATATATATACCTAAGTCATCAATTCCAATACACTCCAACCTCCGAGCCCAAGTACAACCCATTCCACACAGGAAAGCATACGTATTCCGCACAGGAAAGCAAAACGAAATCCACACAAGATAGCACTACACAATCCACACCGGAAAGTAAAACATGATTCAGCTCACACAGGTATACTTCTTCGAAAGATGATAGAGATGATCATTGATCCATCTAAGTCGTCGGACCCACAAAGGATCGATAGGTACTAACCCCCGCAATGACCCACACAGGATCAGACCCACACAGGATCTGTAGGCGCTGGCTCACACAGAACCGTTGAGCGCTGAGCCACACAGGATCAGACCCACACAGGATTGATAGCACTGATCCACACAGGATCGCTGAGTGATGTAGTCGTCTTCGTCATCGAATCCACTGAGGATCTCTGCACAGTTGTCGTCGCAGTCACAGTAGCAGTCGCAGCCAGCACTAGGGTTCCCGCACACAGCAAGATCGTTCGGGAGGGTCCGCTCCACGAGCCGAGAGGATGATACATCAACTGACACATATTCCAGATTTGATGTATTCAAAAGTTCCATATCGTAAACAGGAACTCAACGTCGCAGACGGCGCGTCAATCGGATGCCCGGTCTGAGAGTTATTGGCTTTTTCATCCTAGGGGCCCGGTTGGTTTTTAAGGAAAAACCAACCCGACCGTACTCCACCTGCGTCCAAACCTCGGTCAGAATAATCCAAAATATCTATCTCACTATGATGAAACCAACAAAGTTGATGGCACGTCATTCGGACGTCCGGAGCTTAAGATATGAGTGTTTCCGCTCCGAGGGCCCGGTTGGTTTCGTGTACGAACCAACCCGGATGAACTCAAAATATTCCGAAACCTTGAGTGTGATATACCGAAACGACCGTATCGATTCAAGGATCGCATCTCAACTGATTATGCGTCAAACGACGGTCCGTAGCCCATCTTATGGGAAAAAGACCAAAGACGGTCCGAAAACGGGGGTTTCAGGCCCGAACCGACCCGGCCCGAGACCCCCCGGTCGGCCCGAACCGGGTCGACCCGCCCCGAGTCCGGGTCAGCCCGGTGCGACGCGGCACGTCCCGTCCTGGTCGGGGCACAGCGCGGCCAGCGCGCTGGCCAGCTCGGCCATTGGCCGAGCCGTTGGCGAAGGGGGGGTGGGGCGCCTGCCCCGCTGGTGTAACCGCGACCCCCCAATTAAGGGGGCCGTTTTGTTCGGCCGGCCAGAGGAATTAATTCTTTCGGCTCCCCTTTTTCCGGCCGGCTTGCACCGGCCAGCTGGTTCTACCGACAAGGACATGCGACGGCCGGTACTTCCTCCATCACCGACACCGGCGGCCCGGAATCGGCCACGGCTTGATTCATCCGGTGTGGTGCGATGGCACCGCTCCCCTCCGAAGTGGCCCCGCTCTGGCCGCAGCGTCTTCAGTTTTCTTCGACGCGGCGCGACGGCGTCGCGTCCTGGTTCAATCTTCACGGTGCGGCGCGACGGCGCAGCGAATTACTTGCCGTACGATTTCCGCGTGGTGCGACGGCACCATGCCATTCCGTCCAAACCACAAAGTATCAAACAAGGATAAAGAGGTGGGTCGGTCGTGTTTGTGCAGTCCGACCCCCTCTCATTAAACGATAACATTTAGTCGAATATCCATGAAGATCGACAAACTAGAATCATGAACGGAAATAATTAAATAAAATAAATCCCCTACTTCGGTTTCAAGAACGGTGCACGTCAACGAGCCGCGGAAGACGAGCATCATGGAAAATGAACGTCAATTCCATTGTCATTGGGGTGCGTCCGAAGAGGAAACGTCGCGGAAGAAGAACGTCGTGGAAGAAGTTCTCCGCGTTCTTCGGTGGAGATGTTCTTCGTTGAAGAATGGTGTTCTTCGTCGGAGTCTGAGGTGTTCTTCACGGTCTTCATCGAAGAAGAATATGTTCTTCCCAAAACCTCTCAACGACAAAACACTAACAACAAATAAAATAAGCTCCTTTCTTATTTTATTAACACAAAAAGCCTTTTGAAATTCAAAGGTTTGAATTTCAAAAACATACATTAAACACTCAACATTAAAACCATAAGTTTGATAAACCTATGTTATCAACATTTAAAAGGGATTTGAGGGGGTTTAGAGGATATGAAGGGGTGGGGTTCGTGTGGGCCCCACCACCCTCATAACCTATCAAGGGAGGTTGGGTAGTTACCCAACTTCCATCCAAAGGATAAATCACTTAGGGTAAGATAAAAATTGTAGAATAATTATGAATTAAACTTCCACAATTCTTATCATTAACTCGTGAAAACGCAACTCCAGAATAGGAGTTCCTAAGAAATTACAGGCGCTGCGGTTCCATCGGTGCCCTCAGAATTCGATTCCGGGCACCGGTTCAAAATTTAGAAATTCCTGCTCGTTCGCTCACTGAACGTACCCGAGCTAAACTTCGGATAGAAATTTCGGGAACTCCGGGCCTCGGAATCAAGTACCGTCTGAAACCGTGTTCTTGTAAAATTCCAAAGAAAATTAAGAAAAAAATTTCCTTGATTTTTACGGGTCTTTACATTACTCCGACCTCAGGGGTTTACGTCCCCGTAAAGATACATAAAAACTAGGGAAAAAATGAGGGTATTGAACACGCATCTGATCCTCCCACTCCCAAGTGCTTTCCTGGAGGTTCTCGTGCTACCATTTGATGCACACAAGAGGAATCGACCATCCACATAGGACCCGCTCCTGTCGATCCTTGATCTCCACTGGGACCTCTACAAAAGTCACCCCATCATCAACATCAAGCTCCTCATGGTCAATGATATGCGTCGGGTCATGCACGTATCTCCTCAGCTGAGATACATGGAAGATGTCGTGCATCCGGTGCAACTGAGGTGGTAGAGCCAGACGATAAGCCACCTCGCCAATCCTACTGAGGACCTGGAAGGGTCTGATGTAGTGTGGAGACAACTTGCTGCCTCGGCCAAATCTCCGTAATCCACGTCGAGTTGAGACACTCAAGAAGACGTGGTCGCCATCCTCGAACTCTAGTGGCCTCCGCCTCCTGTCAGCATAAGACTTCTGTCAGCTCGGAGCTGTCCTCATCCGCTCCTGGATGACCTGGACCTTCTCTATCTTTGCCTGGACCATCTCCAGTCCCACAAGTGCTGACTCCCTAGGGTCTATCCAGCACAAAGGATATCTGCAAGGTCTGCCTTACAATGCCTCGTATGGTGCCATCCCGATGGTGGAGTGGTAGCTGTTGTTGTACACGAACTCCACCAAGGGTAGGTGGTCCTCCCAGCTGTGACCAAAGACGAGTACACATGCCTGGAGCATGTCCTCGAGAGTATGAATGGTCCTCTCCATCTGACCATCCATCTGAGGGTGAAAGGCCGTGCTCAGACGTAGCTGCGTCCCGAACACCTCCTGCATCCCCTTCCAAAGCTAGGAAGTAAAGCGAGAATCTCAATCAGAGATGATAGATGATGGAACACCATGAAGCCATACAATCTACTGAACGTAAAGTCGTCCCAAGATCTCCACTGAGCCTTTCTCTCTGATGGGTAATAAGTGAACCGACTTGGTGAGTCAGTCGACAGTCACCCAGATAGAGTCGTGACCTCTGGAAGTGCGTGGAAGTCCAGTCACGAAGTCCATAGATATCCCATCCCACTTCCACTCCGGGACCTCTAAGGGCTATACCAAGCCTGCTGGTACCTGGTGCTCAGACTTCACCCGCTGGCAGGTGAGGCATCGAGAAACGAACTCCGCCACAGCCTTCTTCATGCCTGTCCACCAGGGTTGTCGTCTGAGATCCTGTTACATCTTCCCCACTACAGGATGTAACGCCAATGGAGAAGTGTGAAACTCTCTCAGAACCTCCTCTTGTAAAGCAAATGGTACCAAGGTACGTCCTCTGAAAAGGAAGTTGTGCTCTGCTCCAAAGGAGAAACCATCAAGTGCCTGTCCTGAGAATATCTGTGCACGCTGTGTCTCACAGTCAGTGTCCCCACGCTGTGCCTCTCTGACCCACTGTAGTAGTGGAGGAGTGACTGTGAGAGACTGAAGGAAGGCTGCTCCATCTCTATCCACGAAGGATATCTGCAAAGAGGCTAGCTGCTCTTTCTCCTCCTCAAGTAGCTGAATGCCCGTCCTCCTACTAAGAGGATCGGCTACCATGTTCCCCTTCCCAAGAGTATAGACTATCTCAAAGTCAAAGTCCTGGAGGAACTCGAGCCATCGCCGCTGTCTTAGATTCATATCCTTCTGAGAGAATATATATCTGAGACTCTGATGGTCAGAAAAGACTGTAAAGTGCACGCCCATCAGATAGTGTCTCCATGCCTTCAGAGCGAAGACCACTGCTGCTAACTCCAGGTCATGGGTAGCGTAGTTATGCTCTTGCGGCCTCAACTGATGTGATCCATAGCCGATCACCACCCGCTCCTGCATCAGGACACATCCGAGTCCGGTCCCTGATGCATCGCATTAGACTACGTACCCTACTCCCTCCTTAGGCAACATCAAGATAGGTGCGCTGGTAAATCTTTATCTCAGCTCCTGGAAGCACTACTGACATCTGTCAGACCACACGAAGGGTTTCCCCTTCTTCGTCAAAGCTGAGAGTGGTGCCGCAACTCTAGAGAAGTCTGGCAAAAATCTCCGGTAGTATCCAGCTAGTCCCAAGAAACTCCGCACCTCCGTCACGGTCCTGGGTGGATCCCAAGCTAGCACTACCTCAATCTTCGCAGGATCCACTGCAACTCCCGCCTCAGAGATGACGTGTCCCAAGAAGTGGACCTCACGTATCCAGAACTGGCACTTTGAGAGCTTACCATACAACTGGTGCTCTCGGAGTGTGTCTAGTACAACCCGTACGTGGTAGGCGTTCTCCTCCTCAGTCGTCGAGTAAATCAAAACGTCGTCGATGAAGACCACGACAAATCGATCGAGGTATGGCTGAATGATTCTGGTCATGAGGACCATGAACACTGCTAGAGAATTGGTTACGCCGAAAGTCATAACCAAGAACTCATAGTGGCCATACCGACATCTGAAGGCCGTCTTCTGCACATCCTCATCTCAAACTCTGAGCTGATGATAGCCTGACCTGAGGTCTATCTTTGGGAACCACCGTGCTCCCTTGAGCTGATCGAAGATGTCATCAATCCTCTGTAGCAGATACTTGTTCCTCATTGTCACCTGGTTCAGGTGACGATAGTCGACACAAAGTCGCAAGCTCCCGTCCGCCTTCTTGGAGAACAATATCCGGGAAGCCCAGGGTGAAACACTGGGTCGGATGAACCCCTTTCCCTGCAAGTGCTCCAACTGTACCCGTAGCTCTCGAAGCTCGGCGGGGGCCATCCGATATGCTGGAGCCGATATCGGGGTTGTCTCGGGGTAAACGTCAATATAAAAGTCTACCTCTCTGTGAGGAGGTAGCCCTGGAACATTGTCGGGAAAAACGTCCGCATACTGATCCACCACTCCAGGAAAACTAGGACTCTGCACGTCAACTGCTCCTAGGATGGCGCTAGCCAACTGATGAGTGACGGGCTGTCCTCTCCTCTGCGTAATTCCATCCTGTGCTGCGAAGGCTCCCTTCTCACCGGTGAAGGTGAACCTGCTCCTGTCGGTGCGTACACATCGCACCTTGCGCCTAATACCGTCAATTTTTGCATGGACCGTAGACAACCAATCCATGCCCAAAATGACGTCGTAAAGCCTCGACGCCACTACAAGAAGATCCCAGCCGAAGCTCTCGCCTCCTAGAGTAAGATCACACTGCCGACACCAGTGCGTAATCGTCGAGTCTGATCACGTAGGAGTCTCTAGCCGTAAGAATCGAGCCAACGGCTCTGTCAGAATCTCTGAGCTCCGAACAAGGGCAGCGGCTATGAAAGAATGACTCACTCGTGTGTCTATAAGAACTGAAAAAAGGGTGGAATAGACACAGATAGTACCTTGAATCATCTCGGGCGCGTCGTGGTCGTAGGCCTATGCTGCCTGGAGATGTGCCTCTCTCTTCCCGCCAGCTCCCTGTGGTCGGGGTGGACCTCCTGGTGATGGTGGTGGTAGAGCTTCAAAGCGTCGCCCACCACCTGCTGCTCGGCCAGCTCCTCTGCCTCGTCCGCCTCCTCCCTGCGGACTTCCACGGTCGACCCTCTGCCTCTGCCTCGGTAGTCCCTCAACCGTCTAATGCTCCTCGGCACGGTGGGTCGGGTAGTCACGAGCCATGTGGCCCTACCCGCCGCATGAGTAGCACTGCCAGCCTCTCAAAAGACTGGCTTTGCGCTGTGTGCCCCGCACTACTGAGCCAGTGTCCTGAGGTCGTCTGCCTGAGGCTCCGGTCTTCCTGGACCCAAGATTCATCCGTCGACTGCCTGATGCAGAAGACTCTGCTACGTGCCGCCCTGCAGTGGGTCTGGGCAAGGTGTAGAATCAGCAGGAAAACTCTCGTTCAAAAGGGCCCACTCCAGTACTCATGTCTGAGTCAGAATGCTGAGGGAGATCAGCGATGCCCTGATATCGTGTCTCAATCCCTGCTCAAAGGTTCGGGCCCAGAATAATGGGTCCCGTACCATGTCTTTCGAGTAGCGCGATAGATCAGTAAATCTCAGCAAGTACTGGGCGACCGTCATGCTGCCCTGCCGCAGCTGAAGAAGCTCCTGAATGTGTACCGCACGGAGTGTGGCTGGGATGAACTCAGAGCGGAAGAGGCTCTCAAAATCCATCCAGAGAAGAGATGCCTCATCGTACACCTAGAGCATCAAGCTCCACCATTGTCCTGCTGCTGCGTGCAGTAGGCTCGCTGCGAGGATCACCATGAGGTCTGCTGGTGTCCTCACTAACCTGAAAACTCTCACCACTGCCTCCAGCCAGTCCTCGGATGCCTGGGTGTCCGTCTCCCCGCGGAACCTAGGCGGTCGCTAGCGCTGGAACTCATGCAGTGCACTGAGGCGACGTGCATCGTCAGTGGCTAGTGCTGGATGCATCGGTGGCTCGGCGGGTAGAGCTACCGCCGGTTCCACTGCTGACGAAGGGCCCTGCACCGAGGCCTCGTCGCTCGGTGGGCTATCATCATGCTCGACTCTCGGAACCCTAGCTGGCTGCTGTCATGGGGCCATCCTGAAAAGGAAACAGGTGTGCCACGGTCATAACAGTATACCTGGTGAGCTGATACAAAGTAATCACAATGAAAACATGAAACACACATGGAATCAATGTTTTCGTGCATTAAGTCAGAAATCAGAAGTCAAGGTCCTGGTGTACAGATACGTCGGCTGCCGCACCAACACTGGAATCCCTGGACTGATAACCATACCCAATATGCTAAACACTATTGCTTCACATAGAAAATATCGGAGTTCACGGTAGAACCGAACTCCTCTGATACCAATTTGTCACGACCCATCCTCGGGGCCCGTTCCGTGACTACCCCAAGCCCGCCTTCCATAGGCCAGGGGCTGGCGACTAGCACCAAGACGTAAATCCCGATAAAGGGAAGTCATTGCCTTTGTAAAGTAAACAAGAACAACAGAGTAAGAAAGCGGAAAAAGTAAATACTAAGTAAAAGCTGGTACAAGAGTGAAGTGCGGAAAAGTAAGTGGGCCAGTATACAAACCCAAACTGAAAGTAAAGTACAACTCGAAAGGGAAAACAACAACTGAAAGGTAAAGCCGCAACGATGAGCTGTCCACTGGGAATCCCACCTGAAGGGTGGGTACAGAAAGCCTCCACTGCTCCTCGGTCCAGCCTACCGCTCCGATTACATCCCGCCCAGTGGTCCACCATCGGTACCGTCCTGCTCCACAAGCCTCCACCACGATCAGCTTTGTCCTTCGTCTGCAACCAACACAACGTAGTGCGGGCATAGCCCGTGCAGGGGTGAGTATAAGCTACTCAGTAGGTACCCCGAGACCCCCGGAGGTCTCCCAAAATCCACAAAGGATAAACCACAAAGGAAAGATACAATCATGAAGTAACAACTGACACTGCTTCGGTATATGGCCATACATATACCTAAGTCATCAATTCCAATACGCTCCAACCTCCGAGCCCAAGTACAACCCAGTCCACACCGGAAAGCATATGTATTCCACACAGGAAAGCAAAATGAAATCCACACAGGATAGCACTTCACAATCCACACAGGAAAGTAAAACATGATTCAGCTCACACAGGTATACTTCTTCGAAAGACGATAGAGATGATCACTGATCCATCTAAGTCATCGGACCCACAAAGGATCGATAGGTACTAACTCCCGTAATGACCAACACAGGATCAGACCCACACAGGATCTGTAGGCACTGGCTCACACAGAACCGCTGAGCGCTGACCCACATAGGATCGGACCCACACAAGATCGATAGCACTGATCCACACATGATCGCTGAGTGTTGTAGTCGTTGTTGTCGAATCCACTGAGGATCTCTGCACAGTCGTTGTCGCAGTCACAGTAGCAGTCGCAGCCAGCACTAGGGTTCCCGCACACAACAAGCTCGTTCGGGAGGGTCCGCTCCACGAGCCGAGAGTCTGATACATCAACTGACACATAGTTCAGAGTTGATGTATTCAAATGTTCTGTATCGTCAACAGGAACTCAACGTCGCAGACGCCGCGTCAATCGGACGCCCGGTCTGAGAGTTATTGGCCTTTTCGTCCGAGGGGCCCAGTTGGTTTTTAAGGAAAAACCAACCTGACCGTACTCCACCTGCATCCAAACCTTGGGTGGAGTAATCCAAAAGATCCGTCTCACTAATAAGAAACCAACAAAGTCGACGGAACGTCATTCGGACGTCCGGATCTTATGATATGAGTGTTTCCGCTCCGAGGGCCCGGTTGGTTTCGTGTATGAACCAACCCGGTCGAACTAAAAGTCTTCCGAAACCTTGAGTGCGATATACTGAAATGACCATCTCGATTCAAGGATCGCATCTCAACTAACGGTGTGTTAAACAGAGGTCTGTATCCCATGTTATGGGAAAAATACCGAAGACGGTCCGAAAACGGGGGTTTCGGGCCCGGACCGACCCGGCCCGAGACCCCCCGGTTGGCCTGAGCCGGGTCGACCCACCCCGGGGCCGGGTCGGCCAGGCCCGGCGTGGCCCGGCCTAGCGGACCGGCCAGGCGGCCGGCCCGGTCAGGGTACAGCGCGGCCAGCGCGCTGGCCAGCTCGGCCTTTGGCCGAGCCGTTGGCGAGGGGGGGGGGGGGGCGCCTGCCCCCCTGGTGTAACCGCGGACCCCAAATTAAGGGGGCTATTTTTTTCAGCTGGCTGGGGGAATTAAATCGCCCGACTCCCCTTTGTTCGTCCGACCTGCACCGGCCGGCCGGTTCTGCCGACAAGGACCGGTGACGGCTGATCCTTCCTCCATCGCCGACACCGGCGGCCCAGAACTGGCCGCCGGTCACCCTGCTCAGCGTCGGCCCGGAACCGGCCACAACTTGATTCGTCTGGCGCGGTGCGATGACACCGCGCCCCTCCACCGTGGCCCCGCTCTAGCTGCAGCGTCTTCAGTTTTCTTCGACGCGGCACGACGGCGTCGCGTCGTTGTTCAATCTTCATGGTGCGGCGCGATGGTGCCGCGAATTACTTGTCGTGCGATTTATGCGTGGTGCGACGGCACCACGCCTTTCCATCCAAACCACAAAGTATCAAACAAGGATAAAGAGGTGGGTCGTCCATTTTTTTGTGGTCCGGACCCCTCTCGTTAAACGATAACATTTAGTTGAATATCCACGAAGATCGACAAACAAGAATCATGAACGGAAATAATGAAATAAAATAAATCCCCTACCTCGGTTTCAAGAACGGTGCATGTCAACAAGCCGCGGAAGATGAGCGTTGCAGAGGTCGGGCGTCGCGGAAAATGAACGTCGACTCCGTTGTCGTCGAGGTGCGTCTGAAGAGGAAATGTTGCAGAAGAATAACGTCATGGAAGAAGTTCTCAGAGTTTTTCGGCGGAGATGTTCTTCATTGAAGAACGGTGTTCTTCGTCGGAGTCCGAGGTGTTCTTCACGTTCTTCGTAGAAGAAGAAGATGTTCTTCCCAAAACCTCTCAACGACAAAACTCTAACAACAAAATAAAATAAGCTCCTTTCTTATTTTATTAACACAATAAGCCTTTTGAAATTCAATGGTTTGAATTTCAAAAACATACATTAAACAATCAACATTAAAACCATATGTTTGATAAACTTAAGTTATCAACATTTAAAAGGGAGGTGAGGGGGTTTAGAGGATATGAAGGGGTGGGGTTCGTGTGGGCCCCACCAGCCTCATAACCTCCCAAGGGAGGTTGGGTAGTTACCCAACTTCCATCCAAAGGATAAATCACTTAGTGTAAGATAAAAAATGTAGAATAATTATGAATTAAACTTCCACAATTTTTATCATTAACTCTCGTGAAAACGCAACTCCGGAACATGAGTTCCTAAGCAATTATCGGTGCTTCGGTTCCATCGGTGCCCTTAGAATTCGATTTCAGGAACCGGTTCAAAAGTTAGAAATTCCCGCTCGTTCATTGACTGAACGTACCCAAGCTAAACTTTGGATAGAAATTCCGGGCACTCCGGGCCTCGGAATCAAGTACCGTCTGAAACCGCGTTCTTGTAAAATTTTTAAGAAAATTAAGAAAAAAATTCCCTTGAATGTTACAGGTCTTTACATTTAGAGCCCATATTAAAAATGAGAAAAACCTTCCATTTGAAAACTATTCATAGTGATCATGGTGGATAATTTCAAAATTCGGATTTTGAAAATTTTTGTAGTAGAAAAGGAATTACTCATAACTTCTCAGCACCCAGAACACCTCAAAAAATGGTGTTGTTGAAAGAATATATATAATTATTCAAGAGATAACTTGAACCATGTTGAGTGAGAATTATGTAGCCAATCATTTTTGGGCTGAAGCTGTAAGTACTACTTGTTATACTATAAATTGAGTTTTTATTAGACCTTTTCTTAATAAAACTCCTTATGAGTTAGTAGAAAACCTAGAATTTCCTACTTCATGATTTTTGGTTGCAAGGTATTCATCCCGAATACTAAAGATAATCTACACAAATTCTCACCAAAATATGATGAAGGAATTTTCATAGGCTACTCCAAAACTTCTATGGCTTATAGTGTTTTCAAAAAAGCACATGTAATGTTGAAGAGATAGTACATGTCAAATTTGATGAAACTGGTCCTTTTGTTTTTAAACAACCCCAACCTACATCTTCAGATGTGTTTTCAGAAACTGATTATCAACCTTTGTCAGAAGATCCTTCTGATAAGGAAAATTCCCAATAAAATGTTTTTGAAGCATTTACCCCAGAAGATTTCCTACCCTATGTTTATGAATAGGTTTTACAAAACCCAAATTAGTCGTTTCTAAAGAATCATCCTAGTGATAACATCATTGGTGATGTGAATCAACCTGTAAGGACTAGAATTTCCTTATGAAATGAAGTATAAAATCTACCATTTCTTTCCGAATTAGAACCAAAAAGCACCGATGAAGCTTTAGGTGATGATGATTGGATAAAATCTATGCAAGATGAACTAAATGAATTCGAAATGAATAAGGTCTGTACCTTGGTTGAAAGACCTAAGGAAACTTTTGTTATTGGAGTAAAATGGGTCTTCAGAAATAAGTGTGATGAAAATGGAATAATTGTTATAAATAAATCTATATTGGTTGCTAAAGACTATAATCAACAAGAGGGAATAGACTATGAAGAAACCTACGCTCCAGTATCTAGAATTGAATCTATTCATATCTTACTTGCCTTTGTAGCATTATTTAATTTCAAAAAATTTCAAATTGATTTGAAATGTTCTTTCCTTAACGGTTATGTTCAAGAGGATGTTTTTGTTGAGCAACCTTTTGATTTTGAAGATACAAAACATCCTGATCATGTTTTTAGACTTACCAAATATTTTTATGGATTTAAGAAAGCCCCTCGAGCCTGGTATGATATAATTACAAGATTCTTGATTCAAAATAATTATGTTAAGCGAAATACAGATCCAACCCTTTTTGTAAATAATGACAAGAAAAATGTTTTGATTGTTCAAATCAATGTTGATGACATTATATTTGGTTTCAACTCAGAAATATTTAACCAATTTCTTTGCAGATCTAATGAAATATGATTTTGAAATGAGTATGATGGGTGAGTTATCATTTTTTCATGGTTTTCAAATTTCTCAAAAACCAAAAGTATCTATATATCCCAACATAATTATATAAAATATCTTCTTAAAAAGTATGGATATGACAACACTAAAAGTATAAGTACTCCCATTGGTACCTCAAACACACTTGATCTTGATTAAGCTGGGAAACTAGTAGATCAAACATCTTTTAGAGGTATGATAGGAAGCCTACATTACTTGATAGCTAGTCACCCAACCTTAATGTTTTCAGTATGCTTATGTAAAAGATATCAATCCAATCCGAAGTAATCTCATTTAAAGGTAGTGAAAATAATTTTTTGCTACTTAAAGGGAACCATGTATTTAGGACTCTTTTATACTTCTAGAAATGATTTTGTTCTGAAAAGATTTTCAGATGCTGGCTTTGGTGGATATAGAATGGATAGAAAGAGTACATCCAGAACTTTTCATTTCTTAGGAGATTCATTAGTTTTTTTGTAAATGTAAGAAGAAATACTCAGTAGCACTTTCCACTGCTAAAGCTGAATATGTAGTAGCTGGAAGTTTTTGTGCTCAAGTGTTGTGTATGAAAAACACACTCACAAACAATGGTATGAGTTTTACCAAAACAAAAATTTTGTATGATAATACATGTGCCATTTCCCTTAGTAAAAACCATTCACAACACTATCGTGCAAATCACATAGATATTAGGCATCACTTTATTAAGGATCACACACAAAAAGGAGATATAATTCTTCAATTTATCGGAACGCAAGATCAACTTGCTGATATTTTCACAAAATCATTACCCTATGAAAGATTTGAATACATTAAACAGAAGTTAGGAATGATAACTGTAAGGTAATCTTCCTTGTTAACTTTCTGTTCAACCAATCTCGTTACAGTAATAAACTCATTTTCATAGGGGGATTACATTTTCTTTTTAATTCAAAAAGTTTTTTTCATGATTTTTCGTAATGAAGTTTTTTTGTCATGATTTATTTTCTTAATGAAGATTTGATAGGTTTTTTTTCGTAGTCAAGTTTTTTTGGAATCTAATGTTCTTCAAGAATGATTTTTCCTCAATAAGAATATTCTTTCTTGAATTCTAAAAGGCATGTTTCCTTTCTTAATTTTTTATAGTCATAATTTACATGCTGGTTTTTTCTTCTATATTTAAAATTTTTCGAATTTTAGTTTCCTTAAATCTAAATGTTTACCTTTAAAAACCTAAAAAGATCGAATCCTACCAAATTATCCTTACGAATATCATTTCAACCAACAGATCTGATCAGAAAAATTCTCAGTCATTGGATTGGGATGGGAATATGAACTATCACATCAAACACCTATATAAAGGACCCCAGAAGGGTTGTCCCACAATGATTTCAAGCCTTTGTGTGTTGAAGATCTGCCCCTCATACAAAAGCCTGTTCTGAACTTCTCAGAGTTTTCTCGAGTCCGAATGCCTATAGAAGAATCATCTCTGAAAGATATGTCAACTGTCAAGCCAATTTCATAGTGGAAAGTATATAGAGAAAGGTTGGTGCAACCGAATTTCTTTAACAAATATGATTCTATAATCTCTAAGAATATCAAGATTAATTGATGGTAATGTGTATGCATATCAAAGCTAGGGGCTCAAGACTTGGTGTATCCGGATCTCCTTATAGATTTTTATGATTCAGTTAGTTTCTTTAAGGAAGAAAGCAGAGAGAACTTTTCATTCAAAAGTTATGGAAAAACCTATTCTTTATCATACACTAAGGCAACCAGCTTAGTTGGAGTTTTATTTGATGGGGAATCTAAATTTTGTTCCAATAAGTTTTCGGATGTTCAAGGATGTTTTTTCAAGGTAAAAGCTATGGAGTGTCTTGGACTTTCAGATGTCAAGACTACAAAGATTACTCATTTGTCTACAAATAAACCGATCCTTGAATTGTGGGTTCAAGGGATTATCATTCCGATAAAGGTAGACAAGGACACCTTAAAGAAGAGTGATATGTATATCTTGGATTTTTTGGTAAATATAAGGAAGATGAACTTGATGAAGCATATTCTCATTACAATTTAGAATATCAAGAATGGGAACTTGAAAGATCAGATTCTTATGTACCGACCATTCTATCCAAGCTTATTGTTCGGTGCTTGGAGTCCTTCAAAATCCACTGCAATTAAAAGTCATGGAATTGAAAAGTAATGCTAATCAGTGATGATACTCTCAAAAGGATGAAAGTTGGTTTTTCTAAGGAATCATGAGAATTCTATGATCTACCAGAGGATGAAGCTGAAGCTATTCTGAAATTAAAAGAAGTGTATGAACCATTGAAAAAGGATGGAAATAAGAGAAAATTGAAATAGGTAGAAGAAGTAGAAAAAACCCCTAAAGCTAAAGAAATTCAATCCTCACCTCCAAATCCCAAGAAACAGAAAGCCTATCCAGATGAATTTGTTTCCAAGTGGAGGGAAGAAAAAGAGAATCGGATGGAATGAGAGACACAATTTGTCTTGGATCCTATAGAGGCCAAATCATTGAAAGAGAAGGCAGCAGATGAGATTGAGTAGCAAGCCAAAGAAAAGAAGCAGAAGGAGAATATGTATGAAGTTGAAATTGTGAAATCCCTTCTGAGGGATACTGAAATAGCATCCGAGAATATCCCAGTACCGAAATTGTTCATGGTTGAGACTTTACCTGAGACTCCAGGGAAGAAATTTTTCACTCGAGAAAAATCCCAATAAATGGTTTTTTAAGAAAAGGTAGTTGAAGAAAACTGATAATAGAAGGTTGAATGTAGTGATGGAACCGAAGACCTTATAAAGCAAGTTGAAGATTATCATTAGAATCAAACCCCATCCAAGAAATTATCAGTCCAAACTTCTCAAGCAGAGTCTTCAAAAATCCCAACTCATAGGAAGGATGTGGAAGGTGAAGATGAGAAGGGTGAAGAAGAGGTTAATAAATTGTCTGAGGAATAAAATTTTAATAAACATTTCATACACCCTGAAAATGTTGTGGCTAGAGTTGAGAAGGAGAAAGTAGATAAAGATAAGATTGTTCAAATGTCTGACAGTGAACATAATTCATCAGATGAGGAAGCAGTTCTATGAACCGATAAAGAGAAACATGTGGTTGTAGATACACCTCTGAAAGTTTTTTCAAAGAACAAGGAAGATGGTGGATCTTCAAAGAGGATTATTGTTGAGCAAGAGAAAGAACCCTCACCAAACAAAGTCTCAGATTTAGAATCATCTTCTCTGGGACATGATTTCGTAGTCCAATCCTTGAAGAATCTTGTTGGGACCATTCCAATTTTCCCAAGCATAGATTCCAGATGCCAGATGCTTCAGCATACTTTAAACCAAAAATCGGATTCAGTGTCCATGGTGATGGACAAGTGTGTCAATGTGGAGAAATACTTCAAATCGTTCCTTATCAACTATGAATCTCACAAAAGATCTTGTAAGAAAATTGTTAGCTGGTCAAAGAATATAGTTGAATATTTGAGAGAGCTTGATGAGTTTCAAGATGATGTTAAGGAAGCTTTTGATATTGAAGATAGAAAAATCAAGGATCTCACAAATAGATTTAAGGAAAAGCTAAATCTTGAGCATAATACTCGAATTCAGGAGGTCAAGGATCAGAATGGGAAGTTTTACTCTGTTGCTCAAATCTGGAAGAGAGAAAGGTATCTACAGATCGAGATTGAAGAGAATCTAATAATCAAAGATGACTTGTTGAATACATAGGCAGAGGCTCTGAAGGCTCATGAAGAAAAGATCAAAGTCTTAGAGAAGCAAGTAGAGGAAGACCACGAGGAGATAAGGAATCTGAAAATCATAGTGAAGAAATTGATACCCAAGGAGAAGGAAGGAAAATAGATCCAATCCGACCTTTTTTTGTATTTTCTTTCCTTCTACAAATTTTCACAATCTTAATGAAATTTTGGTTGATCATTTTTGTTTGCATGCTTTGTAATAATATTTCAGGTACCATAATATTTTTCCATTCCCTCAAATTCTTTTTGAAAATGAAAATGGGGGAGAAATGAAAAATAATGCTAAGAAAATAAGAAACAACCCTATGTAAGGGGGAGTTTATCTAAGGGGGAGTTTTCATTATAGATATTTCCATACTCATGATAATGAAAAAATATTAGTCCAGAAATCTAGAATACGATCCTTAGTGTTCCAAAGCCTATGGGGGTGTTAGATGTATTCAACTTTGTCCACATGATATGAGAGATAAGTTTTATTTCAATGTCTAGAAAAATATTTTTAATTCCTTATATTCTTCTTTGTAAGTATGTTTGTGATTTCCAAAAAGGGGAGATTGTTGAATCAATAATTTTTTCCTAATGAATTTTCCATTCGTTCATACCTAAGGGAGATTGTTAAGTCAATAAGGTTTCATTATGACTTTATCATTCCTTCTTATTTTGATAATCACAAACACCTTATCTCAAAGAAAATCCCATTTTACCCTCTGTTTTACATTTAAAAGTAAAAATTTCCTTCTCCAAGGAAATTTATCCTTACCATGTTTTTCTTTGATCATTATCTTGTCTAAGTGTAAAATTAAGTTTCATGTCTAAATCCTCATAGTCATATAATAATTAGGTATGAATAATTATGTTATAGGATACGAATTTAGACTCAGAGTTCCTTGAATTCAGGTTACGAACATTATGAAGTTCAACACCGAATTTAGGTTACAAACTTTATGAAGATTGACTCTATATTCTGATTATGAACTTTTATGATGTTCGACTCTGAATTCTGATTATGAACTTTTATGAAGTTCGACTCCGAATTCTTATTACGAAATTTTATGAAGTTCGACTCCAAATTCTGATTACAAACTTTTATGAAGTTCGACTCCGAATTCTGATTACTAACTTTTATGAAGTTCGACTCCGAATTCTGATTACAAAATTTTATGATGTTTGACTCCGAATTCTGGTTACAAAATTTTATGAAGTTTGACTCTGAATTCTAGTTACGGACTTTTATGAAGTTTAACTCTGAATTCTGAATTCCTTAGAAAACAAAATCCGAATATCCTTGTATTATAGACTCCGAATTCATTTTTGGTTAGACATCGAAATTTTATTTACTTACATTCCGAATATCTGTTTTTGGTTATGTACCCATATTTTTTTATACACTTGTTTTTGTTATAAAAAAATTCCGTGCATTCAGTTACTAACTAATTATGGTTTGAGTGACACGTGTACAGGTCCCTCTGAAATTCAATGAAAAATATGACCATTGGAAGAGGGAGCTGACCGTTAGTGATGTGCCTATAAATAGGAGCTCATTTGAATGATCTTGTAAGAAGTTGATCAATCTAGAGGTTACATGCTGCTGAAGTGATTTATTGAGAGAGAGGCTTTATTACTTTGTGTGTACTGAAATTCTTGTTCAGATTTGATTTGTGCGACTCCGATTGTTACTGTGTACAATTAAGGGCATCCGAGAATAGGAAGACAGAGGTACTGACTACCTTGATGTTCAGGGATTCCTTGCTGAGGAAGATAGAGGTGTTGACTAACATGAATTTGAGGACGTGTGGGGATAGCAAGACAGACTCTGATCTTTGTATCTCGAGCTTACCCTGGTGTGGTTAAGTCAAAACTTCTTGAAAGTATAAATCAAGGGACCTTTATCCAAGGTTGTTGGATACACTTCTCTTTGGGTTAAAAGATTTACTACTTGTTACTTGTTTTGTTACATGTTTTCCACTGCACTTGTATTGTTAAGAAAATTATAAATGTCTTATACTTCTTCATACTTGTACTCTGATTTAGTGAGATTCTATACTCTTTAAAGTAGAATCTTCATCTTTGTAAACATTCATTATGTTTCATTTTACGGAACCATATTTCCAGATTCACATTCTCATAATCATATTTCCAGAATTAAGCAACTGTGTAGAACTAGAAGTTTTGTGAATTACCTTGATTAACCTTTTTAAAAATAAATATCTTTTAAAGTTCAAAAGGAAGCTTTAAAAGTATACAATTCACCCCCCTCTTGTATTTTTAGCAACTTTTGATACTTGATTCAGTATCTCTATTATTTTGATCCTACATTTGGTTTTATAGAGTATATCATACTCACATACCATCTCAACACGTTTTAGGCCAAATAAAAGTCTACCGTGGATGATAGGATCATCTACGACCATAAGGTAGGGTGTCTACTCTCTTTCCCTCCATTTCTTTGCGATTTATAAAAACACACCGTTGTTCCATTAGTCGGTGCCTACCGACTTTGTGGAAATTAACCAAAATTCATTAATTAATTTGTTTCGCCTAGTTTTTGTAGCCGTATTGATCATGAATTAATTTTTTTAATTTTTTGTAACAAGGTCAGACACCTGTTGGGGCGTGCCGACGTGGTTAGTATAAATTTCGTTAGCCCAAACATTTAATTTATTTAATTTCATGTATTGTGCAACTTTTTGTGTGTGTTCAATTTAACTAATTATTTTAGATTAATTATGAATCTTGAATTGGTGAATCTTTCGAAGTTAGTTGAGCTAGTTTATTTATTATTAAAAAGTGATTTATCTGCATGATTTGCACAACCTATTTTGTTGTGTTTAATTTAAGAAATTAATTTAGATTAGTTATGAACTTTGGAATTGTTGGATCATGGTGGTTGGTTAGTCAAATTTATTTATTTATTTAAAAGTACATTTATCTTTTTATGTTGATACGGTAATTTTCCTTGTTAATATTGCTATGATGAAATATTTAATTTTCACTGTGTGATGCACGGGTGTACCTGTTTGGTTTCAAGATGCAATTACATATGATGATATCATATCTGCTGCTGTGAAAACATTAATTAAATTCAGAGTAGGGAAAGGAGGTGGGTCATGTATTAAAGGCTATGATTTGATCCTTCGTTCCTGATGGTTACCTCTATGTGCCAGGGGACGATGTTCTTGGATTTTCCGGACCGAGACATCCTCGGGATTTATAATACATATGAGTGATATCAGTTCCAAAAGGGAACATTGGGATGGATCCATTTTCAATGTGGCTAAGCCAGCCTCAGATTGTGCCTGACTCCTTTTTGTGAGACCAGGACAGACTCAGGGTAAAGCCATGCCTCGAGCGATACTTGGCCTTTCGAAAGATTTCCTTGGACGGGCTCGATGGTACTGGATAATTGAAGGATGTTCCGTAGTGATACCTTCAAGACGGGCTCAGACTCCAACTCTCAAATTGAACCTTAATAATGAAGCACTAAAGGTTTATATTAATGTCATTGTTATTCCCTTGATATTTGAAATATTTTCTGGTGTGTTGAAGCACACCTAGTTGAAACATGACTTAGACCCCAAGTTAATGCACAATCTTGGGGGTATGCCTCTACCTTGTTTTACCTTACTCTTCCAGGCTTTATATATATGCATATGTGTATTCTGCTTAAAGTTACTCCTTTCAGACTTCTGGCTTAGGCCGAAGTAGGTGATTAGGGACGAGTTCTGTTGGGAACTCGGACCAAGTTATTTATTTCATTACACTTAATAAATTATCTACAATTGTTATATAACTACACACTGTATTTTATTATTGCATGAAATGGACAGGTTTAGACACCGCAGGTGCCGGCCTACTGGGATTTTATCTCACACCCCGCTCGGGTGTCGTTGACACCCGAGTAGATTATAAGTTTGTAGGTATTGACAACGGTAAGCGTACTGCTCCCGATGCTTGATTGTTTCTTGCTACATAGGATGGAGATGGGGGAAGAGGACTGAGCCTTGCTCATGATGCAATTGTTTCTTTATGTCTTTTCTTTTTAGTTGATAGAATTCGTGGGTTTTTTTCCATGTTTTTTGTTTAGAAATATGCCATAGCATGACATCATTTGTGTACCAAGTTTCATTTATCATCTTTCACATTTATTATGTATTAAATTGGGATTATTTATATTTCTTGTGCTGTAGTTTATTCATTTATATGCTTCTACTATTTATTATTTATTTGGTGTTTACATCTGTTGTGATAATACCTATTACCTATGAGAGCATAGTTTCCCCACAAACATGAAAAAGGATCTCACTACGAGTCGGAAGCCTCTGGCGTTCAGGGAGATGCGCTTGAGGTCATGTGACGCACTAGTCAGACCACCGTCTTAGAGGTGAGTTGGGTCGGGACATTACAAAGTGGTATCAGATGTGATATTTTTTTCCATTGACTTACTGTTTTGGGTTGGTAGACAGGAGACTAGAAATGTGTTCGTACTTGGTTAGTATCCGTGCTTGGGACTAATCACCCCATGTATGGGAAATGACCATGTGGCTAGGGTTGGGATTGTTGTTCATGCTTTTCGATGTTACAATTGATATGATTTCACCTTGAGTGATTTGGTGTTATTTCCATTTCTTATGAATTTATGAAATTAATGATATTTTACCCTTGGCCTATTAAGGGAAGGATGAAGCATTGCATTCATCATAACATGAACATAGGAATTCACATTCCATGCATAGTTCCATGCCACGTAGTTTCATTTTAGGTTTCCTATTGATTCAAATTTTATTCATTGAATATATTCCATGTGTTGTAATTATTTATCATTTCTTTTAGATACCATGTCTTGGTGATATATTTAGCATCCTTGCCTATTGCCATGCTTCATGTTTAATACCATGTTTGCCTTGTATGATGCTTTTGTGCCTATTAGCATGTCTCTATGATTAAAATGTTATGATTCTATGACTACAACATGTCTCTCTGTTAGATTCTTGTGGTGACATTCTAGTTTGTTTATTATGTAATTGGTTGCTTTGCTAAAATTTATTGGTTGCCTTTGAATGAGAGACTAATGCCAAAAAGAATAAAGTGTATAGTCACTTTATAAGTTGATAGGCACCCATATATCTAGCCTGAAATGTGTTTGAACATGTTATAATTTCAAATGAATTGGTTAACTACCTAAAGGCACAACTAGAACTATGTAGGCTAGTTGATTCATGTTCCTTATGAGATAACCCAGTAGGGTTGTTGTGACTCTTAATAATTAAAAAACTGTTTTTTTGGGGTTGCATTCTAATGAACCATGGTAGGCTTAGTGGGACCCTTGTAGGTTGCCTTATCTTCTTGAAAGGATTTTATGTGATAGATTTCTTAATTAAGTGAATAATGTCAATTAATGTAGAATTTTTTAAAATGGTGTTTTATAAAACATGCATGTTTTTACTTGAGGGGTTGTTTAAGATCATGTACCTTTTGTTTTATTTTGAAAAAATAGTACTTGATGTTTTGATTAAATATTTTTATGATTTACGATTAAATGTGATTAAATATAAAGGGCTTGGATATAGAACCAGTAGAAATGTCCTCTATTTAAGACCCTAGTATAAGAGTAATTTGAGTTTCTCCGTGAGTTGCTTTGGAATAGAACCTTTTACATGTTGTTGTCCCTAGTCGGACCCCTTGCTTAAAATGACACCCTTGTTCAGACCGGTGGTCATGTTTTCATTGACTTTTGTTTCAGGCTTGAGCATCAGTAATGTTCATTTAAATTATATTAGGAATGAATTAATAATGATTATTTATTCATAGGTTCTTCGACCCTCTCTTCTCCATAGTGATGGATAATTCAGTACATTGTCCTCTGAGTTAAAAGTCCTCTTTCTTCTGTATCACCTCGGCGTAGTATGTGTTCATGTATGGAATGTCGTTGAGTTCTTAATGATGTGATGAACCAGTTGAGTTTAGTGTAATTATCAAGTATTGTGCCTTTAAATACGTTTCAGGTCATCTCTATAGTACAATGAATTCTGTGTCAATGGAATCAAGTTTATCCCAATTCACGGTATGAGTTCTAGAGACTCGGCTTTTTTTGACACACCAACCAGTTTTGTTGGGAGTTCATGTCAATTGAGTAAACATTTTACTTCTACTAATCTTCAAATCCTCTTGGTGTAATCTTCTTTAAGTGACGAGCATGTACCCTATATTTCCTTCATTCTTTATGCACTAAGAGAGCATTGGTCTTACGCCATGCTAAATCCTTAAAAGTTGTTGGGCTTTGTAGGGTGATTTTATCTGTGTTGCAAACTGATGCATCATTTTTATCGAGGATTTTTTTTCTTGAGTGACCCTTGGATTTCTGTATAGGAATTCCTAACAAACTTTTCTACCCCAACCATTTCATCTGACTTGACTACCAGGCTGATTCTGCTCTAGATTCAGTCAATGTTTTGATATGGGCATCTTTCCCTTGTACCAATGTCTCACTCATAAACATGGAGTATGGAATACCCTGTGTTAGTTCCTTTACTTCTATTGTGCCAATCCATGGATACCCTAGACTTGTTTTTGGACTCGGTGATTCCTAAATCAAGGAACGTCACCGAAGGTCAGGTAACTTCAGGGGACATGTTCGCGGTAAATGTGAGGTACCTTTGAAGAAAACATCAAAATTTAGTCTATAAAACACCTGCCATCTACGTCGATCATCTTCTAAAATGGTCGGCTAGAGTGGATTGACTAGTTCTTCCTCTTGTTCAATAAAGAAGTCAGTGAATGGACTTTTTTTTCACGTCGTCAGGTAAGACAAGTGCGGTTTGAGTAGACCTGGGATTTTCATAAAAATGTGGCTCAACTTGGGCATTATGGGAGATGGGTAATATACCATTTTATCTACTTCGGAAATCAAGTGAGAAGTGTCACTAGAACGCTTAAGGGAGTGTCTTGTAGAAATTATGATGGTGTAAGTGTCGTGACTCAGAATTTTCCTCTTTGTGACTTTAAAACCTAAGGTGGGAAGTAAATTTGGCCATAAGTTAATGAGACAAAGACATGGCCGTGTCTCTAGCTGAACATGTTTGGATAGGTACCATCTCAATGTTTCAGTTGGAAAATGAGCATTGGATCAGATCTTAATGGCTTTTGTGTCGTTTCCCTAACCAATGATTGAATGTTCGTTAGGTGTTTAGAGACACAACACAACCTTTTGTATGAGACTGCATGACCATGTAGATTGAGTGAGGGTAACGTTGTTCCCAAAGGAATCTTAGGGAAGAGAAGTTCTAAGGTGGGAAGGTTGTAACGTTCCATGTTTTGAACCGGATGAAAAAAAACTCAAGAAATAAAAAATTTCTATTAACTAGGCATGTCGGTTTTATAACTGAGCGTCAGAACTTTTTGTTTCCAATAGTCGACACTGTAACGTTTATAGAATAAAAATATTAAGTTTATTTTATTGATATGCGTGTTTGTTTCGTTTCAGAAAATGTAATAACTCTCACACGGGGCATGATATAAGAAATCTGAGACCCTAGATAGGTCTGGAACAACAGGTTTACCCTAGGTAGGGTATAAACTTGATTCGCATCGGGTGTTTCACAACCTCGCACAACATAATTCGATATTTATTTTTTATTAATTAATTATTCTGATTTTTAAATAATAAATATTATTTTTTCTCAAACAGTGCATCGTATAAGAAATCTGAGACTACTGTTAGGTCTGGAACGTCGGGTTTACCATAGGTAGAGTATAACCTTGATTCGCATCAGGTGATTGGCACCCTCGCACTTTATAATACCATCTTTGTTTTTAATTAATTAATTATTCCTATTTTTAAATAATAAATAATTATTTTCTCTCAAACGGTACGTCGAATGAGAAATCTGACACCACCAATAGTTCTGGGACGTGGGGTTTACACTAGGTATGGTATAACCTTTACGAACGTTGAACGTTTGGTCATATCGCACATGAAGATAATTTATTTGCATTTTAAATATTTTATTGGAAATTATATATATTAATAAATTTATTATTAATATTATTATTTATTTTGAAAACAATAAATGAAAATGCACATCCACAATTAATAATTTTTTCGCAGTGTAAATAATAATCGGGTAATGTAATAAATATGATATTACTAATTATTTAAATTAAATAAAAATGCACAATCAATATTTATTTAATAACCATTATTCTTTTTTTAGGGTTATTGTTTTTAAGTTATTAATATTTTAATTTATGGGTTGAATTAAACAATAATTATTATTTTAATTATTGTTATTGTAATTATATAGGGACAAAAACATTGATATATATATTTATATGAGGTATATCTATATATATGAGATTAAATATATATATATATAGTTATATATACATGTGTTGGTGTATATACATGAATTTTCAGATGTGTATATATATATATAACACGTATATACATGGGTGGATATTTATTGTTAGGTTAGATAAAATTTTATTAATTACCAACATAAATGTATTTAAAATGTCGACTTAAATCATGTTGTGGAAATTTAAGTTTTTAATCCAAATATTTAAAGTGACCCAGGGTGCGCACCTGTGCACCCTGTTGTGGGTCTCGGAAAGCTATGAAAATTTATTAAATGATTGTTTAGGCTTTATTTAAGATATTATGTCGCGCCATATCGCAACCTTCAGGTTAAAAATAATTAAAAAGGACTAAACAAATTAATGGAATTTAAATAGAGATATTAATAAACAATAAAATACATACGGTTGTAGAGAAATTAAAAATAAATAAAATGACGTAAACCTAATTTAATTATTTATGTCATTTTTCCACTATTTTTATTATTATTTTATTTATTTATCTCCTTTTTCATTTTTCCCTTTTTCTTTTCTTCCCTTTCATTTTTATTTTTTTCTTCTCCTCCTCTCCTATGCGTGGAAGACCACTGCTCCCTTGGTGGTGTGCACCACCTTCTCCTCCCTTCAGAAGAGCGATGTGCCTCCGTTCGTCGTCCATTTTCTTCGCCATTAAGCGCATAGTGAACCTCTCGGTAAGGACTATCCCACGCACCAAAAATTGTGAGATCTCATTCCAAATCCTTTGCGTAGATCACCACATAATGATTTTACACTATTTTGGGGTTTTTCTAAAACCATCCATCTTTTCCTGTTTTAGGTCAAATAAAAGTCTACCACGGATCATATGATCATATACAACCATAAGGTAGGGCGTCTACTCTCTTTCCCTCTGTTTCATTGTGATTTATAAAAACGCACCGTTGTGCCATTAGTCGGTGCCTACCGGCTTTGTGCAAATTCACCCAAATTAAACAATTAATTTGTTTCGCCTAGTTGTTGCAGCCGTATTGATCATGAATTAATTTGTTTAATTTGTTGAAATAAGGTCAGACACCCCTTGGGGCGTGCCGACGTGGTCAGTATAATTTCCGTTACCCCAAACTATAAATTTATTTAATTGCTTGTGTTATGCAACCTTTTTGTTGTTGTGTTCTATTTAACTAATTATTTTAGATAAATTATGAATCTTGAATTGTTGAATCTTTGGTAGTTGGTTGAGCTGGTTTATTTATTATTAAAAAGTGTCTTTTTCTGCATGTTGTGGACAACCAATATTGTTGTGTTTAATTTAAACAATTAATTTAGATTATTTATGAACTTTGGAATTGTGTGATCTTGGTAATTGGTTGGTTTAATTTATTTATTTATTTAGAAGTGCGTTTATCTGCTTATATTGATGCAATACTTTGCGTTTTTTAGATTTCTATGATGAAATATTTAATTTGAACTGTGTGATGCATGGGCATTCCTATTTGGTTTCAAGCTGCAATTACATATGTTGATATCATATCTGCTGCTATGAAAACATTAATTAAATTCAGGGCGAGGAAATGAGGTGGGTCCCGTATTAAGGGCCACGCTTTGATCCTTCATCCTTGATGGTTACCTCTATGTGTCGGGGGGAAATGTTCTTAGATTTTCTGGACCAAGACTTCCCCAGGCTTTCTAATACTTACGATTGATACTGGTTCCAAAAGGTCCCATTGGGACGGATCTGTTTGCAATGTGGCTAAGCCAACCTCGGATGGTGCCCGACCCATTTTTTCAAGAACGGGAAAGACTCAGGGAAAAGCCATGCCTCGAGCTATACTTGGTCTTTCGAAATATTTCCTTGGACAGGCTTGGTGGTATTGGATAATTGAAGGATATTCCATAGTGATACCTTTGAGATGGGCTCTGACTCCGACTCTCAACTTGATCCTTAATAATGAACCACTGAAGGTTTATATTAATTTCGTTGTTAGTCCCTTGAGATTTGATATATTTTCTAGTGTGTTGAAGCACACCTGGTTGACACGTGACTTAGACCCTATGTCAAAGCCCAAGCATGGGGGTATGACTCTTCCTTATTTTACCTTAATCTTCCAGGCTTTATATATATGCATATGTGTATTCTTCTTACAGTTACTTCTTTCAGACTTCCAGCTTAGGCTGATGCAGGTGATTCGGGACGGGTTCCGTTGGGAACCCGAACCGAGTTATTTATTTCATTACACTTAATAAATTATCAGCAATTGTTATTTTCAAGGAATTATTTTCATACATGATGAATCTATACCAATCATAGGAATTCATAGAGTTACATAAATTATCCATGAAATTATCCATATACTCCACTCACTTCACCGAACTACTTTCTTTTTCTCCCCTTTCGTCTAAAAATAAGGTATAGAAGGCTAGGATGTTTAAGATTTGTTTTCATCATAATATCAGATGGTAGGTTAAGTGTTTTGATTTAACAACATAAAAAGAGGTTTTATGTAAGGAATTGGATATTGAGAAGGTTCTGGATGATGATTGAGTAGTTGGTCTTCTTTTATCATTTTGTGCTCATGTGGGTGGGCCTCATACCACCATCATATGTGATTCTTTTGGTAGTAGGAAGAGGAAGACTAAATAATTATAGTGTGGTAGTGGAAATATTTTTGACTAGGAAAGAAATTATTTAGCCCCATTAGTAGGAACATTATAGTGATTCGACTGTGGGAAGGTCAAAAATTATCATTGGTTTTTTTCAGTAACTCAGAGAAGGTGTCAGCAATACAAAAAGATATTACATCTTCAGTAGTTCTTCTCTATATATTTGATATTAGGTAACTAAAGGTGCATCAACAATATGTGAACTACGACATAGGGATTTGGTTGGGGTCCTCAGAAATAGGATCATATAATGAGGACTTCAAAGAGTAATTCATATCAGGTTCAAGGCCATGGAGTTGTGGTAGGTTGATCATATAAAATGGATCATGCTGTAGAAGATGGTGGTGTCAGACCATCTACTATTTGAGGTAAAACCTTGTTCACTTTGACACCATCAAATATTTTTTTATTAATTCTTCCAATTCCTTTATATTAGCACATGTTATTTCTGAAATTTACTCACTATTCACGTTATCTTCTGAGTTTCTTTCTCTTGACGCACCTTTGGGGAAGAAAGTTGAATATCATCAGTAATTTCCAAAGTTTCATATAGTAACATATGGTTATTTATATATGTGGGAATTAATTATTCTAGAGATTATGAGATTGAATGTGATTCTTATCATGAAATGTGTAAAAAGTTATAGATCCCACATATATTTCTATAGGAGGTGGGTATCATTTACATTTCTAAAGGGATAGAAGTTCATGATGAATTGTGAGTGGGAGATGGGAGAAGGTATAGTGGGTCCAAATATGAACCAGTTTGGGAGGATTTTGGAACATATTACACACTTTTATTTTTTAGTAGTGTTAGTGATATGAGCCAGTTTGGAAGGTATATGGCTCTCTATCATGATGTCTTCCTAGGAAAATTATCAAGTCTTACTCCTTGATAGATGATTTGAGTTTTATATAGAACTCATACTAGGTGAACAACCCATTTTGATACCCACTTATCATATAGAAACGTCCAAGATGAAGCAGTTCAAAGTACATCTTGAGGACTTGGAACAGAATGGTTTTATCAGGATGAGTTCATCACCATAGGGTGCACCTGTTTTATTCAAAAAGAATGGGGATGGAAGTCATTGACTCAATTTCTATTACTATAATCTTAATCATCTAGGTCATGAATAATATAATACTTTTTCCAAGGATCGATGATAACTTTGATCAGTTGAGGGGAGCCTGGTGGTTCACTAATATTTATCTTCAATCAAGATAGCAGTAGTCGTGGATTAGAGAGATGGACATTCTGACGGTGGTGTTTAGGATATGGTGTGGGAAATACGTGTACATGGTGATGTTTTTTAGACGATTGAATGCATAATTAGTGTTCATAACTATCATTAATAAGACCTCCCACCTACAAATTGACTAGCTCATCATGGTGTTCATTGATGATATCTTCATTTACTCATCGACCCTATAACAGCTTTCTAAAAATCTTGAGATATCCCTGAGTACAATTTTAGCACATAGAAATTATGCCAAGCTATCAAAGTTTTTTTAATTAGGTTCAATTATTGGGTAATATCATGTTTAGGACCATAATATTAGTGGACCTAGGGAAAGTAGAGGCAATGATGTATTGGAAACATCCATAGAACTTGTTTGAGATCAGAAGATTTATGGTATTAATGTGGTACTATCTACAATTTATCCATGAATTCTCCCATTTATCTGCACCCAATAATTCATTAATAAAGAAAGGAATAAATATTTAGTGGTCAAACCAGTGTTAGGAGGTTTTTATTAAGGCAAATAGAAGGTTGAATATAGCTCTTGTATTTATTCCTCCTAATATTGGGATTGGAAGTTCCATATATTGCGATCCATCCGAAGTTAGTTTCAGGGAAGTAATGATCCAGAGAGATTAGATAGTAAATTATGGGTCATGTCAGCTATGACTCCATGAGTGGAACTATCAAACCCATAAATTATAGCTATAATCTTTATTCCACTCTTTGAAGTGTTGTAGACACTATCTATTTGGTGAGAAATTTATTGTCTATGCAGACCACAAGAGCCTCCACTATATATTCTCATAATGAGATATGAATTAGAGTAATAGGAACTGAGTATAGAACCTATAGATGATAAAATTTTAGATGGACTATACACCATAAAAATGTAATTCATTTCATATTCTCTTATCAATAAGACACAGGTAGCTCTTGATCTTGGCAAAAGTCCATTGAAGGAGCAGTTATGCCTGATGAGGTCATTTTTTTATCGGAGAATGAATGTTTTTGAGGACCAATGATTGATGGAATACTCTCTATTATTGATCACATATTCCTTAGTATATTAGGTGAAGCCTAATATATAATCCATCCTAGAGTGTGTTTTGATGTGGGAATAGCTAGTGGGTAGTGACCCGATACCTAGGGGGTCATTGGAAGACAGTGATGTGATCCTAGTACATGGTAGATTTGTAGTACCTTATTTCATCATGAAATACATGGTAATATATTTACATTCCTCAATTTAGGTTGATAATCATAGAGTGAAAAAGGTGTATCATGAATTTAGGTAGTAGTTCTGGTTGCTAGGGATGAATATTGAAAATTTTGGATTCATTTCCCAATGAATTACCTAATAGAGGATAAAGGATGAGCACCAAAGTCCTTGTGGTTCATCCCAACCACGTCCTATTTCAATGTGTAAGTGTAAGGATTTCATGATGGAATTTGTGATGGGGCTACCTAGGAACCCAAGGTGTTGTGTCAATTCATGGGTGGTTTTGGACGAGCTCACTAAGGTGGACAATTTTTTATTGATCTGAGAGACCTTCTCCATGGATGAATTGGGAAAGTTATTTGCGTATGATATTTCACAGTAAAATGGTGTTACCTTTATAAATTTATATGATTGAAATTCACATTTTAAATCATGTTTTTTAGAAAGGTTTGCAGAAGGCCTTAATGAATCATCTAATATTGAGCATAGTGTACTATCCGCAGATATACGTACAATTGGAGAAAATTATTAATATAATATAGCATATGATCTAGGCGTGAATTTTTAATTTTGGTGGAGAATGGGATGAGTACATATCCTTGGTAGAGTTTGAATATAATAATAGTTTCTAGGATTCTATCTAGATAGAATATTTTGAGGTTCTCTATGTTTGATCTTGTTGTTCACTACTATGATCGTATGAGGTAGGTGAGGAAAATATGGTGTGGTATTGAATAATACAGTAGACCCATAAGTCAATGCAACTTATTAGAATGTTTTTGGAAACCACTCAGTGTAGGTAGTGATCATATACTAACCTATGGATATGACCCTTAGAGTTTTCTATTGGTGAAAATTTTTTCTTATGGAAAACACCTTATCTAGGGAATTGGAATTTTTTATGAAGGTAATGCTAGATCCAATATTTGTTAGATCATTTGATATTTATCAGCATATTGGAACCATGGTTTTCCATATGAACCATTAAACTTTTAACTGAGATATTCATGATGTGTTTCTTGTGTTTCAGTTTTGGAGGTACATTCTGAATTTCCCATGTGTTATTGACTACAAGGATGTTGGGATAGATCCTAACACATCATACATGGAATTACTACTATGCATTATGGGCCTGAGTTAGATTTTTTATGGGGAAAGACAATTCCACTTATCTAGATGCTATAGTGAAATGGATGGATCTGGGAGGAATCATGGGGGAAGGTGTCAGATATTTGAAATTAGTGGCCTTAATTTTTTCAAGGAAGATTAATAGAGATCCTTCTCAGGGATGAGAATTGTTTATAGGTGGATATTGCAACATCATTATAATTTTCATGTGTGTTATGAGTTAATTTGTTCCCTTAATCATTTTTTTGATCTGTAAATATTTTAGAATAAGTTTTGGGGATTTATGGTTTATTTGGAGAGCTTTAGAGGACTCATTTAGGGTGTATTATTTGATAATGGTTGTTCCAAACTATGATGGTCTTCTAGGATACCATGAAACTAGAGGTTGAAGCACATGAGGTGGTAAAAATTTAAAGCCTATAATTTACCAAACTATATGACCTTTTCTTACAGATCATGTGCCATACTCTAGGGGAAAAAACACGGTTGGTTCATGAATTTAGAGACCATGCGACTAAACCATGTTGGTTTCTAGGATAGGTAGTACTCCTCACATGTTTGGTGCATGATTTTTCAAACCATGTGATCAAACCATCCACACATGATTTTATGATTCGAAAATTGCATTTAACAACCATTAATGATCCTTTTTGACGCATTATTCTTCTGATTAAAATCCCTATTTTTCTTATATACTCCAAAACACATCATTGATGAATTCCTATACTTCTATGCTCAATTTTGGTGGATCCAAGAGTGTTATTGATTTGGAATTATGTTATGTGGTCTAAAAAATATGTTTTTGAATTTCTTCTAGATATACCTCTTTCCCTTAAGAGTAATTATAGATATGGAATGATATTTCCCCACCTATAGATTCTAATTCCATATAATGATGAATTATTGGATATTTTATAGAATGGTGGTTGGACACGATGTGTCAATGAAATCCCCTTGATTGGAGTTAGATATCTTGATAATGGTGGAAGAATCTGAGAAATATATCATAGATCAATCATCATTAGACATCATTATTCATGAATATCATCTCATATATCTGTTTTTATGATGTATTGATGGTGATCAATGTATTTTGACTAAACCCTATGATCTCTTTTAGTTTTGATAAGGATTTCATTATCCGCTCTTTAATCAACAAATGATCTGGTTAATTGGAATCCTATTATTAGACATATCTTTGAACTAGTTTCATTTACGAGATCTATGAGGCTTGTGATTATATAATTACCCTTATTAGTATGAAATATCCTTGGGTATCTTTTCTAAACATCTTCATTGATAAAAAAACCATATAAAATCATCCTCTATGTGAGAAATATTTTCATATGGGTGTATGTGATCTAGGAATCAATTATTTGTGGAATATTGGCGTACTTATCAAAATTATTTAAGTAGTAAGTTCCATAAAATTTACGGCCTTTGTAAGATCTGGTTTCCTTGATGTGATACTTGTGTTTTCATAGCTTGTTTGACCGTGATTGATTTTGATCGTATGTGTGTGTGTACTTCTTCCATGAGACCATATATGATATTGATTTCATGAGTATGATAGAGTATCATGATAATTAATTATTGATGTTGATCACATGTACTTGTATGTAGCTATTGGTTCTCATAATTACATGGTATGTTACATCATTATATGCTTTTCCCTATTGTGTGTAATTACCATGCCTTTAAAGGCATTGTTTTTTATACTAAGAATAGGCGGACCATAATTTTATGGTTATCCCTTAGACGAGGAGTATGTATGGATTATTATGATGATTATGAAGATCCTAAGAATAGGGTAGTGTCATGAAGAACTTGATCCCTAATCATTGGAAACAACAGCGGGGTTACGATGACCTTATGACCTGATCCAACCAATAAACAAGGTTCAACGATCTTGAGGACGGAATCATGATAGAGTTGATATATGGTATTCTTATGTACCCATCAAAATTGATTCATTGAGACAAACAATTGACATGTTTACCAAAATTTTGTCTTTCTTTTTATTACTCTCATGATCCATTCAATTATCCGTCCAATAGGGAACTGAGAAAGGTACAATCAATGATGTGGTGTCTTGGTTAGAACACAATTTATTGTTGTATGGTTTTTTATTCTTTCTTGAACATTTATTAATATCATGGAATACAATTATTATACCTATGAACATATTTTAGAGAAATATTGGTGGTTTTCAATTGGGTTTTATTACTCACACCCTATAAAAGAATCTCAATGTGGATGGGTAATTCATGATTAGGTATTGAGGTAAAGGAAAGGGGTCTACGGCAGATAACTAAAAAGATGAGTATGGGGCTGATACTAGTTCCTGGATGAACTCTATAGGATTCCATAGCATTTATTTATTTATTTTCTTATACCTTATATAAACTAGTTTGTATTTCCACATCGGGAGCCAATATTATTTTTTATTGAAAGGGTGACATTTTTTATTATATTATGTTTAATTTATCGTCCACATTATATTATAATGTCATATTTATTTATGTTTATGGGGTATGTGTATAATTATTATGCATGTAGTCTCACCAATGCACTCTTAGACCCTCACTACTAGTCAAAATCCTCTTTCACACAGATAGGTATGCATGAGGTTTTGTGGATGTCCGGATGGGGCACGGTGGTTTGGGTTGGGGAGTTATATTCTCAAACTCTTGAAATCTCATTTTGATTCTTAGTTCTCAAAATGAACCATCCACAAAATGGAAAAAAAATTACCCCTCAAATTTAATTACTATAAATTCATGGGGTATTATAGAATCTAATTCGTTTTGAGTCCTTGTAATATTTGATTAATTTGTTGATACTGAGTTCATCGATAGTTCAATTAGTAGTATTTCACATGGTTTTGCAAGACTACCATGTTGTCTTTTCTAAACTATTTGTGACACTACCCCCTTAATGAGATATCAAGTTTGGGATATATTTACAACCTGATATTTATTATATATCAATTTCATTATATTGGATAGCCCTGTAAGATTTATAAGAGTTGTGGATTCAATTTGATTTTATAATACAACATGGATTCAATTGGGAAAATGTAACAACATGGGGAGAATCAATTTTGTTTTGAAAGAATAAGGATTTCAGTTTACATCCATGCATTAATTACTTCCATTAGGTTACTATAATGAACTTCTACCCTCTTCCCTAGAGTGATGACTTGTTGAATTAGCTGGAGGGATCTAGTTTATTCTTGAAGATAAACTCATAGTTGGAATATCACCTGATGTGTGTGAAAGATGTGGATATTTTGAATATTTATTTTAGATGTTGATATGGGAATTAAAAATTTATTTTTATATCATTAAATGTTATGAAAAGTCCCCCCATATTCATAAGACTAATGAATTCGGTGTTCTATGATTTCTAGGACTGATTCATAGTGGTCTATTTCGATAACATCCTGGTGTTCTTTAGGTTGTAGGGGGCCCCAAAATGTATTTGTGGGTTGTTTTGGGTGTTCTTAATCATACATAACTATTTTAGAAGCTATTTAAGTATGATTTCTTCGACCATGAGGTTCATTTTTTAGGAAAATTCATGTATCAGTGTGAAGTATTCATGTATCCTTTGAATATTATGATAATCATTTCTTGGGAAATCCTTGAGAATATTGCTGAGGTGTATAATTTGTTTAGTCATTGTAGATATTACAGGTTTCTCAGGACCAAATTATCTTGGATTGTAACTCTTATGATAGAATTCATTAGAAAGGATCAGACAATCATGTGGAGTGACCAGTTCCAAACTACATTAGATTATTTGAAGGAGAATCTGGTCAGTTATCTAGTTGATTATATACTAGTGGAGGATGATTCATTATAGTTTTTTACGACGAATCATGTCTTGTATTGGGTAGCATATTGATTCTATAGATATTGGTTATCACTTATAGAACTTAACAGTTATGAACTCATGAATGTAACTATTCCACCCATGATCTTGAGCTTGTTTTTGCTGTGTTCACCATGATTTTTTTGAATTACCTCATAGATGAGTGATTTGTGGGTTTTATAAGAGATTGAGTTTGGTATTCTATACAAGCATGATTTGAATTTATGGAAACATAAGTGGATATAATTTCTATAGGATTATTAATCTTATATTTCATATACACTTCGTAAAGGTAATTTTTTGGATGATTCCTTGAGCATGAATTCATGTGGTGGTGGTGTATATGATTTTGGAGATGCTTGGAGGGTGGTGGAAGAATTGGCAATGATTTAACTTTATTTGAGGTTAGTTTATGGTTGAGGGTATCTTTGTTAGATGATAGTGAAGTCATCATTACTTCGAAAGGATGAGAAATCTCCCATGGTGGATTCCAAGGATGAGTTTTTTCATGATCATGTTGTCTATGGTAATGCTCTCATGGGATTGCATAAGGAAGAACAACACTATGTTTTGTTTTAGGGGATTATTTTTTTATTCAACGATTCATGATTTAGTTCTCCACGATTTCCATAGTCCTCCCTCACATGTATATCCTAACATGATGAAGTTGTATCATTATCTGAGAAACTAGTTTTGGTGTCCTGGTAGAAAGTCGTTATTTGTAGAGTCTTTCTCTTGATGTTTTGTCTTATAGAAGGTGATGGTTGAGCATCATGTTGCTGGGGGTTTGCTTCAGCCACTTTCAGTTCCCCAATGGAAGTGGGAGGACATCTCAATGGATTTAATCACTAGTATTCCTAGATATTAGGTTGGTTATGATGCTATATATGTGATTGTGGACCACTTTACCAAGAAGGCTCACTTATTAGTGATTAAGGAGTTGAGGTTAATGGAGGTATTATCGAGGAAATATCTGTAGAAGGTAGTGAAGCTTCATGGGAGTTAGAAGATGATAATATTTTATTATGAAACGTATTTCACCTCAAGGGTGTGGTGAGGAATTTAGTGTGCTTGTTCTTAGTTGTGCCTCAACATTGATTTTTATCTGTAGATAGATGATAATATTGAGTGGACTATCTTGACTTTGGAGGACATGTTACACACATGAATTCTGAATTTTAGAGGATATAGTGGAGTTAATTACACTTGGTATAGTTTAATTATAATTATAGTTACCAATATACAATTTTAATGGCCCTATTTGAAGAATATAATATAGGCCATTCCAATCTTCATTGTGTTGGACCAAGGTCGATAATTTAGCCATTCATAGGACAAAATTTGTGTGAATCATGACAGGGAAGGTACATGTTATTCATAGGTAGATGAAGGTGGAAAGGATAATTATAATTCCTATAATGACCATATGTGGAGGAATATATATTTTTTATGTTGGATATCAGATGTTCCTAATAGAATCTCCTCATCATGGGAAAAATTAGTTATAGGGGTAAGCTTTCTTTTAGTTTCATTGGGTATTTCAATGTGTTGGAATGTTTTAAATCTATGATGTATCAGTTAGCACTTACCCTATATATGTGTTGCAATAATTATTTATTTCACGAGTTATAGATTTTTTGATGCATTCATGATTATTTTCATGTCATTGATTGGGGACAACTAGATGTTGAAGATGATGCGACCTTTGATGAGCATTATGTCGTGATTCAGGATTGTTAGGAGAAAGTGTTACACATGCATGATGTTCCATTGGTTTGTATCATATTAATACATTGTGGCATGGAGGAGATAACTTAGGAATCTGATTCATAAATGTGAGATGAATATCTTGAGTTGTTTTGAGTCTGTTTAATCCTTGTCAATATTCTTTTTAAGTCCCTTACATGTTATAGGATATAGGTGATGATGATGTATGTTTATGTGCCTTATTCCTACCATCTATGGATATATTATTGATGCAGTTAGACCCCAGAGAGTTATAGAATCAATTGGTTTTTTGGTCCCCCTTTTTTATCTTTCTCGCATTTTTTTAGTTATCGACCTGATGTAAGGGCCTGGGTTTTCATGATCCCTTTGTGAGTTTTGGGTATTGGGGAGGTTTGGGAGGAATTCAGAGTGGTGGAGGTTTATTTGAGATGAAATTTCATCTAATGAACCATTTTATAATGTGGATCCTTGATATATTTCATAGGGGTTGGTTTTGTGGCATGGAGGTCGACTCATAGGGTCTGGTAGTGTGGGGTTTTGTTGTACATGCCTCATGAAAGGTGGATATAACATGGAGGTGGCTATAATGTGGTGACCTAAGGGTAATTTGTTTCTCCACCCTTTTAATGGTCACTATGGAATGGGTATAGCTACTCCATGGAGACCCTAAAGGAATATCTACTAAATTGAAGGTAGATATGGTGTAATGCCTGGGTTTGACTATATCCCTACCAAACATTGTTGGATATTTGGAGAAGATATGAGGGTTTTTCATTATGGGTTATAAAATTTTGAACATATATGGAATGGTCTTTATTGTTATTATGCAATTTAGGGGAGAACCCCAATGATCACAGAAAATTAAAGAAGGTTGCATCATGGTTCTGTTAATGATGGGTGGGTATAAATTCTCACGTGCCTTCATAATGTATTTTTATCATTCTTTATCATCTAAACTGTAGGTTACCTGAAGGAATATTTTAGATAATTAATCCCTTATTCCTAGTATTTAAACCAATTCTTTTGGTGATAAATTCCATGGTTATTCAAGGTGAGTTTCTTCGTTCATTTTCTTATTCTCTCTCATTTATCTATACCATTATTTGTCGATTTCTTCTTCTCTATTTTTCATTGGTTTCTCAATGAAATTTTTCATACGATTCATTTTGGGATGTTTTCTATGGATCATTGGTTTCCAATGGGAGAGTTGATCAATGTTTTGTTATTTCTATTCTATTCTCATTCGACGAACATTGGTATAATTGTCTTGTGGTAAAGGATTCATTACCCCTCATTATTCAAGTGAACTCATGGGACTATCATGACTTAATATTTTGTGTAATGATAGAATCAAATTAAATAAGATAAAAATAAATAAATTTAAGGAAGAATGAATTGATTAATTGGTTTATTGTGATCGAACATGTTCTACACTATATTGTTGTTGCTGCTTTTTTTTTCTAGATAGAGAACTATCTAATTGTTATCATTGTTTTTGTGTTTATAGTTGTTAATATGCATGAAATTTGATAAAAAATGTAAATAAAAAATTATGATGACATGATTAAAATAAGTGGAACCTAACATGTAACTATCCTTCATTGAGATTTTTTGAAATATTGAAGTAATGCTATGAGAATGTTTATACTAATTCATATCTATTGATTTGTCATTTTATTTTTGGTTTCTTAATATTCAAAACCTATACAGAATGAACATGTTAATTCAATATGAGAATAATTTTTTTTATTCTAAGGATAATTGTTTTTGGGGATGAGTGAGTCGTTCTAATTGCGATAGGCATGTATGCCTTGTTTATATGACCTCAGTTTCCTCTTGAGTTTGCCACGATGAAATTAATTTCTGCTTATCATATGTATTATCTATGAAAATTAGAACCATGATGTGATTTATTAATTACCTAATATGGTTTGGAGAGTTTGGATATCAATCAGAGGGGATTCCCTGGATGACAATGGTGATGATTCCAGTGTTGGAGGGTTGGATAGTGTTGTGCGCAATGGTTCCAGGGTTGAAACCGCAATTGATGAGGTGAGTTAAGATCTAGATTTTATCATTGATATGTAATTTATTTATACTATTAATGTAATATTTTCTAGATATTATTGGTTATGGATTCTAATTTCCTAACACATATTGAATCTATTCACTACAAGTGAATATTAATTGTGGGGATTAGGATGTGTCCTAGATCACCTAGATAATTATGAATTGATAAATAAAGTTAATAAAATAATGAGGTAAGTTCTTGATGTTTATTGATAATAAATAAATACTTGAGAGTAAGCAAGGAGTTATGGCACCTAAGGCATTTGTCTTAGGAGTTTAAATTTTTAAGCATAGAATTGAATAAAAAATGATATTAATTAATGGATAATGAATTAATTAATATTAAATTTGGTTATTGTCTTAATGTTTGATATCAAAACCATATAATAAGAATAAGGGGTTCTTATTTTTCAATAGATATAGATGAGTCTAAGGCTATCCCGTTTTCCTTGGTGTGGGTTTTGTAATATATTATTATATTTTATGATATTATATGCTTCACAACATGATTCGGTATGTAAACCAACATCAAAATGTGGGGGGGGGGGTCTTCACTAACATCTAGGATAGATAGGTAATTGATGTATTAGTTCTTCCTCAACCTCACTGAAATAACCCAAAATTTTATCAATGGAATTTCCCTTTGATTATATAATTGTGTCATATTTAGTAATGTAGTATAAATTAAATGCATCACTTGTTGAAAATATTGTTTTTATGACATTAATTATAATATTAAATTTAGAGAATAAAAATATATATAATAATTGAAAATATAATTATGGGACAAAAATATAAATTAAGATAACTAAAATATGAAAATTTGGATTTGCAAGATCCACCAGAATTACTGAAATCACGAATAACACTATAGAAATGAGATAAAATATTAGTAGTAAAATATTCATCCTGAAAATTAAAATTTATATAATATTGAGAGAAAATATAAGTGAATTAAGAATTAATGAAAGGTTATGTATTTATAAGAAGTAGGTAACCCATATGACCATTAAAAACATGACTGTTGGAATAGTAATCTGACTGTTGGAATTGTAACTTGACCATTGGAATAGTAATATGATTGTTAGGAGTAGTAACATGAAATATAGGAATTTATTCTCACAAATTTTAGTGTAATATAATATTTATGTATCTTATCATATTAAAATATTATATATATATATATATATCATATAAAATGTAAATAAATGTTTAAAAAATTATAAATTACGTGTATTTATTTTTATAAAACATAAATGTCTTAATTAAACTTTTATAATAAATATAACGATTAAAGAGAGAGTTTATTTTCCTAAAATATATTTATAAATTTATATTAATTTGTATTGTAATGATAAGATAATTTTATGAGACCATTTGAAACCTTTTAAAGGGTCAGAAAATTGATCATAATATTAAAATATTTATTTTTTAAATAAAGGAAGAATTTATTATATATTTGTTTATCATATTTAGAAAATTATTTTCAAAATTTTATATAATTTTTTTAATATAGACATTGAGAAATGGGTATGTTAAATTTTTGGTATTTTTCTAAAATAGTTGATTTTTGGTGAATAGTGAAATACTCTAAAATACAGTATTAAAAAATATAAGAAAAATACATTAATTTTTGATTAATGGATAATTTATCCACACAATTTTTCAATATAAGATGAACCATTTACTATATATATTCATAAGAATAAATATTATTGATAGTCTTGAGTCAAAATAAAAAACTAATTAATATAATATTAAAAAACACCGATCTTCTCCCCTAATAAATACTACCCCTCACCAACCCTTCTCCTCACAAATTCTAAGCCTTAGAGATTAAAAAATTTATTCCCAAAACTCTTCCCAATAATCTACCAACTTATTAGTATGTTTGGCCTCACAAAAAGAGAAATTTCAAGTGCATTATGGGTTTTTCCAAGGAGATGACATTCAAGAGGTAAAATTTTCAAAATTTCTCTTTTAAATTATTTTCTTCTTATACCCTCTCCGCACATTAATTTTCCAACATAACATAATTACGATATTAGTATAAATATATTATAATTATATTTTTTTAATGGGATATCCATATTATACCCCCTTATTTTTTTCCAAAATGAAAATGTTGTTTACAATATTGTTGGCTCACCACCTCTATGAACAACATACTTCATTTTTCTCCTCTTCCGTCAAGGGTGGTTATAAAAATATAATTATGATCAAATATGAATATAATAATTATGTTATAACTTATTTTAATTTATCTAATGTTATAATAGTCATTTAATTAAAACTAATCTACTTTGCGATGATTATTAAAATGTCCTAAAAGAACTGACCACATCCTTAATGTTTTTAGTAAGTGAATCATCCCTATGTTGAAAAAAGGATATCTGGGGAGATTTAAATATCAATAAGGACATTGATACAAATTAATTTTACTTCAATATTTTTATTCCCATTTTATATGAACTTCAATAATTATACCCATGTGATCCGACCTTGGAACCATTAAATGAACACCCTCACACCAATGAAAATAGTCTTCATATATTTTTAAATATGGTTATTAATGAACATAATAAAAGAATAGTAAATAAAATATAGATTTAAAAGATTTTTATTTATTTAATTATTGAATCTAACTTGATAATTCCGGATGTTAAGTTCAAGTGAAGAAATATTCTAGAACATAAGGTATGGTATTTATCCAAAACATCCATTTTCTTTGGGTTAAGACCTTTATCTATCTAAATCACTTTCTATATCACCTTGATGTTATGGAATTATTATAAATTATATATATATATATATATATCTATATTATATATTTACCTATCTTATTTTTCCATCTTTTTTTGGGGTAATCCACAAGTTAAGTTCATTTATTAAATATGTTCTTTTAAATCAAACCTGATTGAGGGGAGCCTTTTTATCCCTTAACCCTTTTATTTAACTAACTTTTAAATTCTATATTACCATTAATAATTTCATTAAATAAAATAATATTTTATTAATAATTATTATGGATTGAATATTGTTTTCAAAGAAAGTGAAATACTTAATCTTTTCTAGAATCCATTAACTGATTCCTTAAAAACTGTTTTGAAAGATCATTTCTATACCCAATTATCTAGCATTTATCATGATTTTATTTCAAAATAAACTCCATATTTTGATACCTAATATTATTTAATCAGATATTAATATCCAAAATATTTAATTCCTTATTCCCTTTGGAATAATTATGAAATATCCTTTGATTATGATATGAGGAAGATTATGCAACCCATTTTTTTCAATGGGTAATTCTCATATATATACCTTATGATTGAATTACTTTTGTGGAAAACATAATAATGTACATGTTATGATGGGTGAACCCGAATATAGTTTAAATTCAATGGGTAATGTTTTTGTCACATGATATGGTGAGAATGGTATTAAGGAGTAAACCTAATCCATGATAGGACTCTATCCACCATGTGATGTTGTCTTGGTGGTTAGACTTGAATTATAATTATGTCATACTATATATTGTTTCCAAATTTCAATGCTTCCATGAAATTTTGATTCCATGTTCTCTATGATATGTCTTCATATGATTATTCACAAGTATTGTCTATTATGTTGTCATGTTATTCCTTTTGACTCATATGCTATGCTTCATTATCATGTTTATTCCCTTGACAGGATTTAAAGTTAACCCATTTTTTATGTATTACCTAGGGTATTTTATGATATAAAATGGAATTAGGATCTAATTATTTATATTAATAAAAATATATATTTTTTGGTTTGGTTTCTTTTTTATGTTTTTTGAACCAAGTATTCTAAAGAAACTAGGCCTCTCAATCCTTGTTCTATGTTTGTTGTGTTTTTATGTTAAAAATCATGTAAAAATATGTGTAAAAGGATTGGGTAAATATATTTGGTATCATAGGCAGGGTATATAAATTTTTGGTAATTAAGACTTTAATAATTTCGTGAGAAGCCTAGGGATAAGTCTGAAAATATCCACATATCCTGAAATTCTCATGAAATATAGAGTGATTGGTTTCCATGAAATAAAATACTTATATGGATACTATAAGTAGACGTGCATATAAAACAGTTTTACGAAGGGCTAATAACATTGAATATTGTGCATTGGGTATTAACTCAATTGTCACCTGGTATACGGTAAAGTGGAATTTTGGTATACTTAGTTTAACACTCCTAAGGGATATGATTTGGATAATTCAAAAACACTTTATGAACCATTATGAAGGTTCTGAATAGACTATATGGTTAGAAATACTAATTAGGAAGATTAACATGGATAACCCAGACTAAAACCTAGAGACTCATAAGTTAGGTCTTAAATATCATATATATTTTATTCCTTCTATGATCATAGTTTCCTTTTTGTATGATTTTTATTTTTATTATTCTTAGAACCAAAATAAAATAGTTAATTGTGCAATTATTATCAATTAATGAACTTCAAATTTAATATTAGATTATATTTATACACATTATTTAATATATTTAATATTTAATAGAACTATTCAAACACCACCTCAAAACATGTGGGTTGAGCTATCCATGAGAACAGAAAATATAGAAATTATTTCATCCTAAGTATATAACTCATCCTTGATCAATTTTTATGGAGTAAGCCTAAAAATAATCATCATCCTATTTCCTTTAGTGTATTTTGATGCTATATTGGGAATGGATTGGTTATCCTATTATAACTCCAGCATTAACTATTGGGAGAGGGAGATCACTCTTCGTATTCTGAGTCATCCTCTTATTTTTTACTAGTGTAAAGAATAGTATGAATCTCATTTGGAATATTTTTCTTAAGAATGTAAATTATTGACTTATGGAAAAGAATATATATCCTATGTTATTGATAAAAACTAGATAATCATGCTTGAAGATATTCCCATTGTGAGGGACTACACTGATGTATTCTCATAAGAGTTTTTTGTTCTTACTCCTGACCGAGAGGTTAAATTATCAATTAAAATTATGAATGGATCTTTGCATATATCCAAGAATACTTATATAATGGGAACCATTATGTTAAAATAAAAAATTAATTAGTTATAAGAGAATATAGAAAACATTTTTACAGGCTTGAGTGCATCACCGTGGGGTGCACCAGTCTGCTTCATCAAGAAGAAGGATGGTTTGATGCATCTCCGCATTGATTACTGTGAACTCAAAAAAATCATGATAAAGAACAATTACCCCCTTCCATAAATATATGAATTTTTCAACTAGATATGTGGATCCCAATACTTCTGTATGGTGGACATTAGATGCAGATATCACTAATTAATTATGAGTAATGAAAAGATTCATATGACGGCCTTTCAAAAAAGTTATGGACATTATGATTTCATAGTGATTCCCATCAAACTCACTAATTCTTTATAAATCTTCATGAAATTAATTAATATATTATTTATATAATGATATAAATTTTTATTATCCTTTTTAGATGATATTGTGAAATACTCTAAGTGAAATGAGGATCATGTGTATCACTTGAATACTATTATAAATACATTGTTAAAAGAGTACATATATGAAAAGTATAGTAAATGTTAGTTTTGGATAGAGGATGTATCTTTATTGAAGAATTTTATCACCAGGAAAGAGGTGTTAGTTGACCCTTCTAAGACAAATGGGATTTAGGAGTGGTTGAGATCAACATTTTTAACATATATCCATAGTTTCCATAGTTTAATTGGGTATTATAGAAGATTTTTGAGAAAATTCTCATGATCATAAAACCTATTAAGCATGATATATCATAAAGTATTAACATTTACTTGGACCAATGAATATGAAGAGAGTTTAAAGGAATTTAAAAATAGTCTTATCATTGCACAAATACATATATTACCCAGAAGAAGAGAAATTATCATGGTATACATTGATGTATAAAAAAGGGACTAGGCTATGTCTGAATAAAAAATCAAAAAGTGGTAGAATATGTTACAATTCAGTTGAAAGTGAATGAGAAGAACTATCTAACACGTGATATGAAGTTGGCTACAGTTATATTTTCATTTAAAATATAGTGGCATTATCAATATAGGGAGAAGAATTAAATATATACGTATTATAGGATCCTCAAGTATATATTCACATAGAATGAAATTTTTATGAGATGAAATAAATGGTAATAGATGATCAAGGACTATGACTAAAAAATCCATTACCATCCCGAGTGTAACATCCCAGTTAAATAAAGAATATGACTTTTTCATATTTATTAATATTTGCGAGTTAAATATTAATTTTACTTTAAAGGGGTTGCTATGTTCGATAGCATTCCTAATACGCAACAACGAGTTTCTTTGAAATCTTACGTTGAACACTAGTAATATAATAATATTTTTTTAAATTGTAGTTAACACGTAGCCCTTGTATTGGCTGGAATGAATAGAAATAACTAATATATGAATATATATGTTTTTTAAATGTTTTTACATTTATCCAATAAAATATAAAGGCTTAAAATAAGAAAAGAATTCAATTTTTGGCATAAATACTCTAATATTCACTAAAGGGTGGAACTATCGCCTTTTGATGGCGAACCCTCTTTAAAAATAATTTTGGTCACTCTTATACATTCTATTGGACCAAATAAAACTATTCTTTAGAATCAGGTCATCAAAATTTACTTTGTGTAATTTTTTGGTATTTTTCTGATAAAGTTCATTTTTTAATGAATAGTAAAAATGTTTTATTTTAGTTCAAAACCTCTTTTTAATCTAATTTATTTATATGAATATATTATATTATGAATTGGTTTTAATGTACTATTAGAATATATTTTTACCATTTAATCTAATTGTGGTCACTGGAATTAATTTCACATCGAAATTGGACTTAAACTAGTGTCAATCTTTTGAAACATATTGTTTCATAAAAATACGCTTTTGGTTTTGACAGCGGGAATTAATTATTAAATTAATTAATGCAACTTATATATTATTAATTTTGTAAAATTTACATCATTTTTGAATTCAGAATATCAAATATAGCTTATGGTGAATTTTTGATATTTTTCTGAAAAAGTTCAATTTTTGATGAATAGTGAAACCACTAAGTGGTTGTTAGTGAAACTGATTTTTCATTTAAATGAAACTTTACCACTTCTGTGATTTGATTTTCAAAAATCTGACATATAGGGTTATCATTAAAAAGTAAAATGTGGTTTAATGAGATTAAAATAATTTTTCGGTGAATAGTATCTTTTAAGTTTTATTAATCGCGATTAAAGGTAATTAGTGTAATTTAAGGTAAATATAATGATTTAATAATATGAAATTATCTAGACACATGTCTTAACATCATTGGATGTGTCAGGGCCGACCATGAAAATCCATGGGTCAACTTGGGGACCCCATGGCGCCACTTTGGTAGGAAAATGATATAAATATCTTTTTATTTAAAGTTAAAATAAAATTGTCACAAACATGAGTTGTTTTACTAAAAGAGTTTTTAAATGGGGTTATACAAGTCATATTTTTTACTATAAATATTCATTAAAAAGATAAAAATATTTCCTACATTATGATATTTTTTTAATAATTTCTAGACATTATATAAATTAAATTATTTATGACACCATGATGGTGCAACGATTACCTCATTATTTAACGATTTAAATAAAATGAAAATATAATGTAAACTATAAGACCTACGCATGTCAAAAACCTATATGATGGGTGTATTTAGAACTCTTATAACCTTATCCTAGAAATATATAATTTTGGGACCTTTAAAATGTGAAAATCATTTTATAATAAAGTAACCTTTTATAACATTCCAAGAGTGTCCCTCCTCTCCTCTTATAAAAGGCCCCCACCTCTACCACCTTACTCACACCCCTCAATACTTTGGCTTGGCCAAACCCTGCCAATGTTGTCTCTACACATCCCTCTCTTTCTTCTAGAAGTCTCACTTTGGGCAGAGGTCTTCCCAAGGAAGCCTTTGATCTCAAATCAAAAAGAGTTACCCATTTTAAAGGTAATGTCTTCCGTAGTGTTCTTTAGTTATATTTTGCTTCTCCAACCCCCTAAACTCTTTTTATTTATTTCTTTTTTAACAAAACCAGTATCTTCAATATACTAGGATTTTGTTATCAGAAGTATTCAAGCTAAACATACACTCACCCTTGTCTAATGGTTAAAGAACATACTGTTTCTGTGGTTGGCGAATTTCTGCCTCACGAAACGATGATTGTTCAATATTCTTTTAACACCTTTAATGATGGACATTAAGATGTCACTCTATTTATATATGATATATATTATTATTATGTTTTCCTTATGCTTATGTATTTCTCATTTGTGGCATACCTTTATGGTTTCCATTCTGGGTAAACACGATAATTTCATTTTAACAAATGCGGACTACTGAACCCTCAATGTGATTTGATTAGTTAATACCATATGTGATACGTATAAAGGATAGATTTAATGATATTATATATGATATTATTGTGTAATTATAAAATAACTTTATATCATTATGATTTCACTCCATTAAGTAAGAAATAGAAATGACAGTAGCGTTCATGCGTACGTACGGCTTACAGTCTCCATGAACTGTCCATTTCATTTATTACCTCTAAATGTTATGTAGTATTATAAAGGCATGTATATACTGAATATATATGATATATATGATAACTAAATCATGAATATAATTCTGGATATAATGGATATTTTACCCCATGAACAACTTGTAATTATAAAGAGTTTATTTTTGACTCATGTACCAATGATCGAAAAAATGACCATTATTAACATAAATAATTACATAGTGTTCATAACATGGTAATAAGTGATATAAAAGGAATAATGAACTTGAAAAAAAGGTTCTTAAGCAAGTAGAAATTAACTCAAGTTTATTATTCAGGAGATTAAAGAGCGATCGATTCAAGTCGGACCCGAGGTATGGGACTTCATCTCAATCTCCTTTCATTGAGGCATATTATGTTTTATACACAACTTTCTTTTATACGGTGTATAAACCCCTTATACTTTTACGTTTACTCAAAATGAATCTTTTTATACGAAGTGTTTACTAAACAACAAAAGGGAATGTTTTTTTTGTCATACGTATGCGGCGACAACGACCTCTCTGCCGCCATGACCATTATTTGAGCATCGGCTTCCTCTACAAGCCATAACATTTTTTTAATTAAAAATAAATACCATGTTTTAATTTTCTTTTATTTTGGTATTGAAAATGGTTTTCATAATGTTTTTATATCAATGTGTTGTATTGATATCTTGTGATTGAAAAGTGGAAATGTTATGTTTTCTTTTATGCATGTTTTATGTGATAAGATTATGTTATGGTTCTTGGGAATTATTATGAAGACGGGTGGTTCCGTGATAAACTAAGGGAGGGTGATCCCGATATAGCTCTCCAATTCATTGGGTAATGCGAAGGAGTTAAACGTTAAGGTTTCTCCGAAGAGATGTAGGGAATATACTGTGATGGGTAATCCAAACGTAACCAAGAGGGTTACTCCCTACGTAAGAATGTTATGAATGCCTCAATTTACCTTTATGTATTATGATTTCTATGATTTATTCATGATTTGCTGAGGTATGTTAATGTGCTTATGTTTTATGAGTAAAGTATGATTTCATTGATTCTTATATATACATCTACTCATGTTTCCTTTCCATATTTTTATATCCCTTACTGATCTTTTTATGCTCATGCAACGTTTTTGAAATGTTTTCCACAGGTCAAGGGAATGGTATATGATATGATGATAGTGTCAAGGAAGTTTCAAGAAAGAATCCATGTTTTATCTTAATTATGTTTCCTTTGATGGGAAAAAATGAATACTATCTTTTATGTAACCACCTTGTTTAAATGTGGAATGTAATGCATGATTTATGATCTAATTCTCTAAAAGTCTTAACATGAAAAGATTTTTGTTGTTAATTATTCATTTAATATAATATTAAGTAAGGTTTAAGGTCGGGGCCTTACAGTTGGTATTAGAGGTCAGTTTAGACAACTTTAGGAGTTAGAAAATTGTTAAATAATAAATTAATTTATGGTATGATTGAAATGATATAGAATTTAAAGATTACTGTGTTGATTCATCTATGATATGTCTGTGTTAAGAATGATTTTCCATAAATGAAATAGAAAAACATTCTAGGAAGTCATACAGAGGAGAATGACTTTCCGAATCAGCAACCAGAGATGGTCGGAATCAGAATTGAGTTGTTTACTGTAGTGATGACTCAGTTGAATTAGGTGATAAATGGTGGTTGTGTTTATTGATGATATTTTTGTGTGTTCTAAAAATAAATAAGAGCATGAAATTCATTAAAGGGTTATATTGAAAACCTTAAAAGAAAATAAATTGTATGTGAAATTCAGCAAGTGTGAGTTTTGGTTGCAACAAATTTCTTTCCTTGGTCATATTGTTTCTAATGATAGGATAACTGTTGATCCAGCCAAAACAAAGGTTGTTGAAGAATGGAAAAGAACCACAAATGTAACTGATATCCGTAGCTTCCTTGGTTTGGAAGGCTATTACTGAAGGTTTGTTAGAAATTTTTCACGGTTATCTAGTCCAATGACTAAGCTAACTCGGAAGGGTGTTAAGTTTATCTGGACAAAAGAATGTGATGATTGTTTTCTAGAACTGAAAAGAAGATTGGTGAATCCTCTAGTTTTGGCACTACCTTCCAGGAATTGGGAGTTTGTTATCTACAGTGATGCTTCATTGAAATGACTTGGCTGCGTCCTAATGCAGAATGATCAGGTAATTGCCTACGCATCATGACTGTTGAAAACTCATGAGGTAAATTACCCTACACATGATTTGGAATTAGCTGTTGTTGTTTTTGCTTTAAAAATATGGAGGCATCATTTGTATGGAGTAAAGTGAAAAATATATACTGATCACAAAAGATTTAAGTATATATTCACTAAGAAAGAATTGAACATGAGATGGAGGAAATGGCTAGAATTAATCAAGGATTATGATTGTACAATTCATTACCATCCGGGAAAAGAAAATAAAGTGTCTGATTCTTTGAGTCGAAAAAGTAATGCTTCATTAACAATGTTGCATTTGTAATGTGATCCTTTGGTTAAGGATTTGATGAACTTTTGTATGGAAGTTTTTGTTGAAGGATGTCCTTCTGTTTTGTTTCAGGTATCAATGAAATCTTCTCTATCAAACAGAATTAAGCAAGCACAGAATCAAGACAGTGGATTGTATAAAAAGGTAGAGCTGGTTCAGAAGGGTATGTTGCCTGAATTTGACATTGATAATGATTGTGTTTTGATGTTTGGGAAGAGATTATGTGTGCCTTGTGGTTCACAGTTGAAGGGTTAGTTGTTATGTGAGGCTCATAGTTACCCATTTTTAGTTTATCCTTGAATTACTAAGATGTACAGAGATCTACGGGAGTATTACTGGTGGGATGGAATGAAAAGAGATATTGCTGATTTTACATTGAAGTGTTTGACTTGTTAGTAGGTTAAAGTACAGCGGCAGTTACCGAAAGGGTTGCTTCAGCCATTACCAGTTCCAGAGTGGAAATGGGAAAATATATCCATGGACTTTGTTGTGGTATTACCAAAGACACCTCGAGGTAATAATGAAATCTAGGTTATTGTTGATCGCTATACTAAATCTGCTCATTTCCTTGCTATACGAGATATGTTTTCCCTAGATCAACATTCCCGTTTGTATCTTAAAAAGATAATCAGGTTACATGGAGTTCCACTCTCCATTGTTTCTGACCGTGATCCCAGGTTCACATCTAATTTTTTGAAAGGCCTTCAGAAGTCATTGGGTACTGAATTAAATTTTATTACATCTTTTGATCCGCAATCAGATGGGCAGTCAGAATGAACATTTCCGACCTTAGAGGATATGCTACATGCTTGTTCGATGGATTATCATGTAAGTTGGCACCAACATCGTTCTTTGGTTGAATTTTCATATAATAACAGTTTTCATTCTAGTATACAGATGGCTCCGTTTGAAGCAATATATGGTAAACGGTGTCGAACTATAGATTTTTGGGATGAAGTGGGTGAAAGGAAGCTGATGAGACCAAAATTGGTAGAAGAGATGGCAGTAAAAGTTCAGTTGATTTTGAAACACATAAGAATAGCTCAGAGCAAGCAGAAGAGTTATGCGGATATCCGGAGGAAGGATCTATCTTTCGAGGTAGGTGATCATGTTTTTCTCAAAGTTTCACCATGGAAAAGTGTGATGCGATTCGATAAGAAAGGAAAGCTGAGTCCAAAGTTCATTGGAACAAATGAAATTCTGGAAAAAGTTGGATCATTTGATTACCGAGTGGCTTTACCTCCGAGTTTATCTCAAGTACACAATATTTTTCATGTTTCGATGTTGAGAAAGTATATCCCAGATCCATCTCATATTTTGAGCCCAGAGGTAGTTCAGTTGGAAGAGAATCTCTCTTATGAAGAACAAGCAGTCCAGATTCTTGACCATTGAGGGAAAGTGTTGCGGAATACGGTAATTCACCAGGTAAAGGTTTTTTGGAAAAACCATATGGTTGAAGAGGCAACATGGGAATCTGAAAATTTTATGAGGGATAAATACCCCCTCTTATTTTGATAAGTGAATAAAATTGCGAGGACGCAATTCCCAAAAGGGGGGAAGGATGTAACAACCTAGGTAAATAAAGAATAATACATTTGCATATTTATTAATATTTGCGAATTAAATATTAATTTTACTTTAAAGGGGAATCTATGTTCGATAGTGTGCCCAATATGCAACAACGAGTTTCTTTGAAATCTTACGTTGAACACTATTAATATAATAATATTTTTTTTAAAATGGTAGTTAACACCTAGTCGTTGTATTGGCGGGAATGAATAGAAATAACTAAAATATGATTATATATGTTTTTTTAAATGTTTTTACATTTATCCAATAAAAGATAATGTCTTAAAATAAGAAAAGAATTCAATTTTTGGCATAGATACTCTAATATTCACTAAAGGGGCGAACTATCGCCTTTTGATGGAGAAACCTCTTTAAATATAGTTTTGGTCACTCTTATAAATTATATTGGACAAAATAAAACTCTTCTTTAGAATCGGGACCTCAAAATTTACTTTGTGTAAATTTTTGGTATTTCTCCGATAAAGTTCATTTTTTAATGAATAGTGAAATAGGTTGTATTTTAATTTAAGACCTCTTTTAAATCTAATTTATTTATATGATTAGATTAAATTTTTAATTGGTTTTAAAGTACAATTAGAATGTATTTTTACCAGTTAATCCAATTGTGGTCATTGGAATTAATTTCACATTGAAATTGGACTTAAACTAGTGTCAAACTTTTGATACATATTGTTTCATAAAAATACACATTTTGTTTTGAGAGTGGGAATTAATTATTAAATTAATTAATGCAACTTATATGTGATGAATTTTTTAAAATAGACATCATTTTTGAATTCGGAATATCAAATATAGCTTAGGGTAAATTTTTGGTATTTTTCTGAAAAACTTCAATTTTTTATGAATAGTGAAACCACTAAGTGGTAGTTAGAGAAACTGATTTTTCATTTAAATGAAACATTACCACTTCTGTGGTTTGATTTTCAAAAATCCGACATACATGGTTGTCATTAGGAAGTAAAATGTGGTTTAATGAGATTAAAATAATTTTTTTGGTGAATAGTAACTTTTATGTTTTATTAATCGCGATTAAAGGTAATTAGTGTAATTTAAGGTAAAAATAATGTTTTAATAATATGAAATGACCTTGAAACATGTCCTACCATCATTGTATGTGTCATGGCCGACCAATACAATCCATGGGTCAACTTGGGGACCCCATGGATCCACATTGGTAGGAAAATAACATAAATAACGTTTTATTTAAAGTTAAAATAAAAATGTCACAAACATGAGTTGTTTTAGTAAAACATATTTTAAATGGATTTATACATGTCATAATTTTTACTATAAATATTAATTAGTAAGATAGAAATATTTCCTACATCATTATATTTTTTTTATAATTTTTAGTCATTAAATAAATTAAATAATTTATGACACCATAATGATGCAGCGATTACATCATTATTTAACGATTTAAATAAAATGAAAAGATAATGTAAAATATAAGACCTAAACATGTAAAAAATCTATTGTATGGGTGGATTTCGAACTCGTATCACCTTATCCTAAAAATATATGATTTTGGGACCTTTAAAATCCGAATAGCATTTTATAATAAAGTATCATTTTATAACATTTCCAAGAGTGCCCCCCTCTCCTCTTATAAAAGTCCCCCACCTATACCACCTTACCCACACCCCTCAATCCTTTGGCTCGGCCAACCCCTGCCCATTTTGTCTCTGAAAATCCCTCTATTACTCCTAGAAGCCTCACTTTGGGCAGAAGTCTTCCCAAGGAATCCTTTGATCTCAAATCAAAAAGAGTTACCAGTTTTAAAGGTAATGTCTTCCCTAGTGTTCTTTTGTTTTATTTTGATTCTCCAACCCCCTAAAATCTTTTTATTTTTTTTGTAACAACACCAGTATCTTAAATATACTAGGATGATTTTATGAGAATTATTCGAGCTACACTTACACACACCTTCATCTAGTGGTTAAAGAATATATTTTTTATGTGGTTGGTGAATTTCTGCCTCACGAAATGATGATTGTTCAATATTCTTTCAAAACATTTAATGGTGGCCATTAAAATTTCACTATATTTATATATTATATATATTATGTTTATGTTTTCCTTATTCTTCTGTATTTTTCATTTGTGGCATACCTTTATGGTTTCCATTATGGGTAAACACGATAATTTCATTTTAGGAAGTGCGGACTACCGCCCCCTCAAAGTGATTTGATTCGTTAATACCATATGTGGTACATATAAATGATAGATTTAATGATATTATATATGATATTATACAGGAATTATAATATACCTTTATATCATTATTATTTCACTCTATTAAGTAATAAATAGAAATGAAAGTAGCGTTCATGCGTACGTACGAATTACCGTCTCCATGAACGGTGCATTTCATTTTTTACCTCTAAATGTAATGTAATATTATAAATGCATGTATATACTGGATATATATGATATATATGATTTCTACATCATGAATATAATTATGGATATAATGGATATTTTACCCCATGAACAATTTGTAATTATAAAGAGTTTATTTTTGACTCAAGTACCAATGATTGACAAAATGACCATTATTAACATAAATAATTACATAGTGTTCATAGCATGGTAATAAGTTATAAAAAAGGAATAATGAACTTAAAAAAAAGATCTTAAGAAAGTATAAATTAACTCAAGTTTATTATTTAGGATATTAAAGAGCGATCGAGTCAAGTCAGACCCAAGGTATGGGACTTCATCTAAATCTCCTTTCATTGAGGCATATTATGTTTTATACACAACTTTCTTTTATACAGTGTATAAACCCCTTTGACTTTGACTTTTACTCAAAACGAATATTTTTATATGAATTGTTTACTAAATGACAAAAGGGAATGTTTTTTTGTCGTACGTATGTGGCGACAACGACTTCTCTGCCGTTGTGACCATTATTTGAGCTTCGGCTTCCTTTACAAGCCATAAATTTTTTTAAAAAAACGAAAAATAAATACTGTGTTTTACTTTTCTTTTATATTGGTATTGAAAATGGTTTTCATAGTGTTTTTATATCAATGTGTTGTATTGATATCTTGTGATTTAAAAGTGAAAATGTTATGTTTCTTTTATTCATGTTTTATGTGATATGATTATGTTATGGTTCTTGGGAATTATTATGAAGATGGGTGGTTATATGATAAACTAAGGGCGGGTGAGCATGATATAGCTCTCCAATTCATTGGGTAATGCGAAGGAGTTAAAATTTAAGGTTTCTCCGAAGAGATTTAGGGAATATACTGTGATGGGTATTCCAAACGTAACCAAGAGGGTTACTCCCTACGTAATAATGTTATGAATGCCTCAAGTTACCATTATGTCTTATGATTTCTATGATTTATTCATTATTTGATGAGGTATGTTAAAGTGATTATGTTTTATGAGTAATGTATGATTGCATTGATTCTTATGTATATATGTACTCATGTTTCCTTTCCATATTGTTATATCCCTTACTGAGCTTTTTATGCTCATCCCAAGTTTTTGAAATGTTTTTCACAGGTCAAGGGAAAGGTACGTGATATGATGATAGTGTCAAAGATGTGTCAAAAAATAATCCATGTTTTATCTTAAATATGTTTCCTTTGATGGGAAAAAATGAATACTGTCTTTTATGTAACCCCCTTGTTTAAATGTGGAATGTAATGCATGTTTATGATCTAATTTTCTAAAACTCTAAACCTGAAAAAATCCTCCATGTGAATTATTCATTTAATTCAATATTAAGTAATGTTTAAGGATGGGGCCTTATACCGAGAAATAAATTAATGTCATAGATTCAATAAGTATAATGGATCCGACGACCTTATCAGTGATAAGAATTGAGAAGGATCCAATATTCCTAGACATGAAAAGGATGGACATGGGAATCAGAAAAGATTGAACATAAATATTTATTTCCAAAACGATTTCCCAAGAATATATTTTGATGAAGATAAAGTATGCTCAAATAGATGATATAGAAATTCAAAATAATGTGGAAGTTATAAGAAAAGGTAAATATTTAGAATTCAAAAATTTATAGAGAGGGAGTTGCATGATTTGGGTCAAGACTACGTGTACCATCCTATCATGAAATAGGTAAGGAGATGTTGAATGATTCACATAGATCAAACTTATCCATACACTCAATGAGCATGAAGATGAATCAATATCTCCACGATCATTATTTTTGGGAAAATATAAATAAAGAGATTACAGAATATACATCAAAGTGCCCGGTACGTCAGCATGTTAAGTAGGATAAGAAAAAATCCAAGGGAATGATTAAACAATTACCCATACCTGTATTGAAATATAAAAACATCACCATGAACTTTTTCACTACTCTTCCAAAGAGATACAGGGTAAATAATTATATATTGTTTTTGGTGGATCATATTACAATGACCACCCATTTCATCATGAATGGAGAGGACTTCTCACTCAATCAACTTGCAAGGATATACATAGGATAAGTGGTGAGGTTTTATGGAACCCCATTATCGATTATATCCAATTGAGATTTGATATTTACCTCCAAGTTTCAAGAAGAGTATTCAACATGATCTAAAACTTGAGTTTATCTTTAATATGAATTATGACCCCAAATAGATATCCAATTTGAGAAGACTATCTAGACACTTGATGAAATATTGAGAGCATGCTCGATGGAATTCAAAGTAGGATGACATCAACATATTAATTTTTTAGAGTTCAAATACAATAATATATTTCAATCAAGTATAAAAATGGATCCATATGAATCCCTTTATAAGAAGAGATGAAGGAAAACTTCATGTTAGGATACATTTGGTTAATTCATGATATTAGGACCTCAAATGGTCAAAAAAATGGCAGAAAAGGTCAACACCATTCAGTAACAAATCTGGACTGCTCAGAGTCGACAAAAGAGCTATGCTAAAAATCATTAATGAGACCAAGAGTTTGAGGTTGGAGATAAAGTATTACTATGAATATCTGCATGGAATAGAGTCATGAGATTTGGGAATAAGGGTGGGCTAAGCCCCAAGTACAAAGACTTATTTGAGATCCTTGATCGCATCAGAGTTGTGTCTTATCAACTGGGACTCCCATTAATCTTGTCTCAAGAATAAAACTTATTACATGTAACCATATTGATGATTCACATACAAAATCCCTCACATGTACTAAATTTAGTGGTGGTACAAATGTAAAATTATATATCTTATGATGAAAACTGGTGATGTTTTTAGAACATAGAGATAAATTTCTACGTAGCAAAACAAATCACCTAGTAAAAGTACTATGGAAAAACCATTAGTATAAGGATGCATCTTGTGAATCGGAAGAAGAAAAGAATTAGAACTACCACCGCCTATTTTAACCATAGTTTTTTAAAATGAGTGAAATTTCATAAGGGTGGATAAATATAATGACTACTAATTTTATCAATGTAAATTCCCTCTTATTATATAATTGTGCCAAATTTAGTCATGTAGTATAAAGCACATTTATCACCTGATGAAACCAAAAAAAAATTATTACATTAATTTGAACGTCACATTTATAGAATAAAAATTTATATAAGAACTTAAATTATTAAAATGGGATAAAAATTGGAAATTAGATAACTAAAATATCAAAATTTGTATCTTATCATTCCATTAGAAAAATTTCACTCACAAAAACACTATAGAAATGAGAAAAATTATTAGCAATAAAATCCTCATTTTGAAAATGAAAATTAATATAACCTTGAGAAAAAATATAATTCAATGAAATATAATATATGTATTTGATGTAGGGAACCCATATGACAATTTTAAATCTAGTCATTAGAATAGTAACCTAGCCATTGGAATAGTAATGTGATTGTTAGTAATATTAAATTTGAAGTTATAATAGAATCATTACCTATGGAAGTGTAAATTAATATTTATATAGCTTATAAAATGAAAATATTATATACTTATATCAAAATATAAGTATATAAATATTTTAAAAATGATAACCTAGGGAGTACAGAAAATAAATGGGTGAGCTATAAATCCCAGTAATGTGATTGTTAGTAATATTAAATTTGAAGTTATAATAGAATAATTACCTATGGAAGTGTAAATTAATATTTATATATCTTATAAAATGAAAATATTATATACTTATATCAAAATATAAGTATATAAATATTTTAAAAATGATAACCTAGGGAGTACAGAAAATAAATGGGTGAGCTATAAATCCCAGTAAGGGAATACACATGACAATAAAGCATAACATATGAATAAGAAGGAATAACATCATAACATAAAATACAAGGCTCATGAATAATAATATAGAAGCATAGCCAAAAAAACATGTGATAATAATATCATGTAAATATAACTATGTGGTTGAAACATATAACATGATATAAACATAAGTTAAGTCTAATCTCCAAGACAACATCACATGCTGCACATAGTCCCATCATGGATTAAATTCACTCCATAATCCCATACATACCATCTCATGGGATAAAAATATTTTCCCCAATACTATGGAAGAAACCATGGACAAAAACTATGGGAAGGTTTGTGGTTTTGAATATTTAATTTTATAGAATCCAAAACCTATGTTTGTGAAATATTAAAGAATTCCCCTCCCGTTTCCTATATAAACCCACCCAATCTCTCACCTATCTTAACTAAAAACACTTTTAGATCATCCCTACTACATCCTCCCCTCTCTAGAATCATACTAAGGTGACTCAAGATCTCAATAATCCCCTCTTCAATCTTTTGATGTCACCCACTCAAGTAAGGGATCCTCACTTTCCTTCCTTTCTCATTTTTATCCAAGTTTCTTTATGTTGTTATAGCCTTATATTTTCAATTAATAATGTTGGAGTACAATTTTTCACCTCCCCCATACTACCCTACTTGTTTTTTAATGATGATATACCCCTTTAGTTCTCATTAATCCCTCCCATGTACACCAGTTACCATACTGCAATTTCGTAAGAGTTATTCAATTGCTCCTCTTTCTTCATGTTTCTCTATTATGTTATTCCTTCTTTTTCCAAATTAATTTTTTTGGGAAATGTATTTATATGACCCAATTATTGTAGATTTCATGTATATATGATGATATTCCCCATTCTCTCTCTTTAACCTTTTTATGAATTTTTATGTCATGTCGTTAGGCTGCCGAAATTGCACCCCAGTTTTCCATACCAAAATCATCATGTAGTGAATACCATGCCCATTTATCTATCAAGGGTACTCAACTTTATGCACATATACATATTGATTATATAATTTTTTTTATGTATTTCAAATTAATTTATCAAGTAATAAATGATGATGTTGAATGAATTCATGTTATATGATCTATGTGGCACACATAACCATTAGATTGAAATGTTTATGAAGGGTGAGCCCTGATAGTTCTCCAATGCATTGGGTAATGTTTGATATCATGATACTCCATGTGAAATGAGGGTATAATCATGATAATTCATGCGAAATGAGGGTTTAATCATGCTAATACATGTGAAATGAGCCGTGTCTCATGCTAATGTCATATTTTATGTTGTTAGCACATTTCTATGTGATGATAATCATGTTATATCATGCATTTATGTTCATGTTTCTCTTATGCTACATTGATATATATATTTACTAAAATTTATTTTATTATTCATGTTATGAATTTTTAAATCACTTATTAATCATTATAGCTCACCCCTTCCTTATGTACATCATCAGGTTATCTCATGTAGTGTTAAGTACGAAGGAATGAGTTGGTCATGTCAACTAATTTTGAAAACAAATTTTGCATTTAATTTATTAAGTTGGTATGTAATATTACTAATTTCCCAAGACACTATACCTCTATATCTTTGGAGTTGTATTAAGAACAATTTTATATAATAAATCGTGTTTAATTGTGTAATAAATAGCAGGTAACGACCCGATCTTTTATGAATAAAATTCACTTTCTTTTAATGACTCATGGATATATAAAACACATGCATTATTTTTTTATTGGATTTAAATTAATGTTATGTATTATTAACATTAATAATATATACCTTAAATAGTGACCACACAACTCATATAAATATAATGTTTTAACAAATCTTTTTGACATAGACAAAGGAGAGGATCGCCTCATCTTGTAGTCTTAGTTCATACGAAGCTACATTTGTTAGAGCTTGGAAAGGAGATAGAATCCCCAAGATTATATCTTGAACAAGACCAATATAATCTTCAACATTTTAATAATGAAAATAATCACCTACGAGAGAAGATCATGTTAAAAGACATTACCACCTATACGTTGTTATCCGAACCTCCCTAAGAGTCTGTCACCATCACACACCTTACCCTTAGGTATTATTCGGGTGTTATAAGGGGTTATGTAATAAGGTATGAGTTACTTATTGTGTAATCTTTTTTTATAAATAAAATTCGTATTCAATCAATTCCTTTATAAGAAAATTATTTCTTAAAAAAATGATGAATTTGATAAATTGATCCTTCTGGGAAAAATTGTAATTTTGATAAATATATACATCTTATATTATAATAAGGTTTTTATTAATAATATTAATAAAAAAATTATTGTAAATGATGATTATATTAGTTTCTTATCTATAATTAATTAGGTAATCATTTTGATAAGTGTTTCATTTTTTTCACGATAAAACAAAAATTGTATTTTTAAATATTTTTTTATGGAATTAATGAATTTTTGAAATAATTAATATTTTTAAAAAATATTATTGGAAAATTAATTTTATGAATAGTAAATGAGTATATAATTTTTATTAAGTGAAATGTAGTTTTTATTAAGGTTTGAAAACTGTTTCTTATCAAAACTCGTGAATTTTCAATAAATGTCAGTTTTCATTTTAAAAGTGAAAATTCACTTATTTAGAAAGTTATTTAGATAAAATGAATATTATTTTTTCAATAAGGAAATTGAAATTATCCAATAGTTAATTTTTCATAATTTTCTAAGACAATCGATTTTTTGGGTAAAAATTAAATACCGTATAAATAAAATATGTGTTTTATGATATCATAATGAACCCAAAATGATGTTATAATAATATAATGGGTATTATCATCCTAATATCGGTTTCCCCATTAAAATAATGTGATTTTATGTTCATTATACATATTTGAAAAAGTTTTAGTGAATCCTTAAAAATGTATAATATAATTTAGGATTTTAAATTCATTTCCTTGAGAGTGTGACTCATCTCCACATAAGAAAGAGAAATATTTTAATATATTCTGCCATTTTAATTATAAAAAATTGTTTCCCACTCCTCTTTAGAAAAAACCATGGGAAAAAACCATTTTATGGTTTGTGGTTTTGAATATTTAATTATATATGCTCTAAAACCTAAGCTTGTGAAATATTAAAGAATTCCCCTCTCATTTCCTATATAAACCCACTTATGCTCCAACTTCTCTTCACTAAAAATACTTGTAGCACATAAATAATCATTCCTATCCTCTAGAGTATCCTCCCAAGGTTCCCCATGCTCTCAATAATCCCCTCTTTAATCTTTTGATGTCATAAACTCAAGTAAGGGATCCTCACCGTCATTCATTTCTCATTTTTATCCAAGTTTATTTATGTTGTTATACCCTTTTAGTTTCAATTAAAAATGTTGGGGTATTATTTTTAACCTCCCCCATACTTCCATAATTTTTTTGAATGATTATAATCCCCTTTATCTCTCATTAATCTCTTCCAGGTACACCCATTACCATGTTGAAATTTCGTAAGAGTCATTCCATTTCTCCTCTTCCTTCAAGTTTCTCTATTATGTTACACCTTCTATTTACAAATTCATTATGTTGGTACATGTATATATATTAACCCATTAATATAAATTTCATTTATATATGAATAAATACCCCTTTCCCTCTCATCAATCATTTTTATGAATTTTTATGTCACACCATTAGGTTTCCGAATTGCTCTGCGGTTTTCCATGCCAAAATCATCATGTAGTAAATACCATGACCATTTATCTATCAAGGGTACTAAACATTATGAAAATATACTAATTAATTATAGAAATTCATTTATTTATTCTAAATTCCTTTATTTTGGAATAAATTATTATGTTGAATGAATCCATGTTATATGATCTATGTGGAACACTTAAGCATAAGATTGAAATGTTTATGAAGGGTGAGCCATGATAGTGCTCCAATGCATTGGGTAATTCTTAGTATAAGGATATTCCAGGTGAAATGAGGGTTTAATCATGATACTTTATATAAAATGAGGGTTTACTCATGCTGATCCATGTGTAATGAGCCTTGGATCATGATAATATCATGATGTATGTTGTTTCCACATTTCCTTGTTATAATAAACATTCTATATCATGCCTTTATATTCATGTGTCTCTCATGCTACATTGATATGTCTATTTACTAACATGTATTTTATTCTTAATGTTATGCCTTTTTTACTCTCTTATTGGTATTTTTAGCTCACCCCATTTATATGTATGCCCTCAGGTTATCCCATGCAGTGTTAAGTACGAAGGAATGAGTTGGTCATGTCAAAGAAGTTTTAAATAATGATGTTGTATTTCATGTTTTATGTTCTTATGTAATGTTCCTAATTTTTCAAGACACTAGACCTATCGATCTATAGAGTTTTATTAAGTGAAATTTTATGTAATAAATCATGTTTAAGTGTGTAATAAAGAACAAGGTAGTTATAGTTGGTATCAAAGGATAGGTTTAGTTATTTTTGGGATTAGGGTTATAAAACTATAGTGAAACCCGTAGGTAAAATACTTAGTATAATAAAATAATACCTAATTTTTTTTGAATATAGAGTAAGTGTTTTATCAATAAAATACTTCCCTGTATGGATATGAACATGTAGAAGTGGATTTGGTACAGATGTATGTAGGGGTAAAACCTAAAAACACCGCTATGAGATTGACTCGAATGGGAACTGGTGCATGAATGTGGGCCTTGTTTCCCTCTTGGTTCGACACTCCTGGGGGATATGATTTGGTAAATTAATAATCTTAGTATGAACTATTATTAAGGGAGTAAAAAATCCAAATATAATATATGTTAGGAAATATAACATTGATAACATAGATTGAATCCTATAAATTCATAAGTTAAGGAAATAAATGTAATTTATAAGTTGTCCCTTTTTATCATTGGATTCCACTTTATGTTATTAATAGTTTAAAATACTTATCCCTAATTTTCCTTTTATTTTATCCAATGGACAGTAATAGGAAGACTCAGGCTAAAAACTGGTGTGAAGATCAATGTGATGATTATTCTTATGAGACGCCCGATCTGATGGGAGCAGAAATCAAAAACATTGTCACGATACTATCTCAGTTAAATCATGGTATGAATATACACATGGGTCAAGAGAAATTTAAAACCCCCCTAAGGAATAATAATCTACAATCAAGACCTTCATGAGATAAAGGTCTCCTAATTTCAATGGATAATATGATTCGTCAATCGCTGAACAATAGATAAACTCCATTGAGAGGATATTATCCATCATCCAATGTTCACAACTAGAGAATGTTCTTCTAGATTCCTATCATATGGAGGGTGAAGTTGTTCAATGGTGTAAATTGATAAAAATATATGAATCCCCAGGAAGATATAAAGGCATTGGAATGGAATTATTTTTGTAAAATGTTTTTTGATAAACATTTTCCTTGGACCTTCCGACTTAAGATGGAAAGGTAATTCCTTTACCTTAAAAAAGATGATGAATCCATCAGATCGTACAAGGAAAACCTCACAAGGCTTGCAAAATACACCTCTAGATTTGTCATTACTCTTGAATGCAAGGTTGACCGCTTCTTTGGTGGGATAAAACCAAGCCTATTGAAATCCCTTGTGATCCGTGACTTTGATAGCTATGAGGAAATTATCAAATGTTCCCTCATAGTTGAGATGGAGATAATCAAATATTAGGGGTATCATGGGTATGGGAAGTGGAATGTAGACTTTAATTCTGGAGGTTCGACGGATAAATCCAACGGTGCTACGAAATTATAGCACCCCACTTGCCAAAGATGTGGAAATAGGCACCCCAAAAATTGCCAGAAGGGGGCGATGAAATGCATTTGGTGTAGAAGAAAAGGGAACCTAAACAATACTTGTCGACAAAAAAAACCCGCTAATGTGATAGAGGAAATGAAATCTCAATTTGATTTTCAATGCATTGATCATTTCTATAACTACAATGAACCAAGGTACTTTGAAAATCGGTTCCCAAAGACAAGGGTTTTTATAGGTAAACAACAACCTCCAAGCCAGCAAGGTTGAGCTTTTTCCATCACTAATGATGAAGTCAATCCTGAAAATGAAGGGGTGATAGGTATTCTAGTTATTCATTTAAGGATAGAAAACATACTTTTTGATTCTGTTTCTACTCATTATTTTATATCCAAATATTCTAATAGAACAATCCAAACACCACCACAAATCATGGAAGTAGAGATGTCGGTGAGAAAAAAATTGGGGCAATTATTGCATCCCATGAATATAACACATCCCCTATTACAATTTTTGGATTGAACTGTCTAATGATCCTCATCATACTCCCTCTAGTAGAATTTTATGCAATTAATGGGATGGACTGGGTTTCCCTGTATAGATCCAACATAAATTTCCATGAGAGGTAAATCACTCTCCATATGGAGAATTGACCCCTGATTCTATACAAGTGCAAGGAGGAGGATGAATCTTCTTTAGAACCAAAATATCAAGTGTGGATATTAATTCCCTATGAGAATGCATATCATGGTCAGATGATTAAGTCTATGTAAGGAACCATCCTCAAGGACATGCCTATTGTGAGGGAATTTGCTGATGTGTTTCCTGAGGAATTTCCTTGTCTTCCTCATATAATAGATATTGAATTATTGATTGATCTCATACCTAGGGCATTACCAATATCTAATAATCCATATATAATGGATGTTGTGGAGCTTGAGGAGCTAAATAAAAAACTATAGAAGAATATGGATAAAGGGTTTATACGTCCATGTTCTTCATCATGGGGTGCAACAGTCGTCTTTGTCAAGAAGGATGGATCAATGTGCCTTTTCATTGCATATCATGAGCTCAACAAAATCATGATATAGAACAAGTATCCTATTCCACAAATTGATGACTTGTTTGATCAGCTATGTGGAGCCCAATACTTCTCCAAGGTGGATCTATGGTCGGGATATTACGAAGTAAGGATGAAGAAGGAGGATATCCCCAAGACTACTTTTCATAAAAGGTACGAGCACTATGAATTCATAGTAATGCCTTTCAGACTCACTAATGCTCAAAAAATATTTATGGACTTGATGAATAGAGTATTTAAAGATTACCTCAACAAATTTGTGGTAGTCTTTATAGAGGATTTTCTAATATACTCCACAACCAAGGAGGAGAATAAAGCGCATCTATGCACTATACTAGAGGCCTTGCGAAAGGAGAAGCTCTAAGAAACGTACAACAAGTGTGAGTTCTAGTTGAATGAATTCTCATTATTGGGGAATATCATCATAAGCAATAGGATATCTATGGATCCCTCCATGAAAAATGAAGCTAAGGGATGTCTAAGGAAAACATTTGTGAAGGATATCCATAGATTCCTATGCTTAGCTGGATATTATCACCAATTTGTGAGAAATTTATCACGATTTTCAACCCTTATTATCAAGATAACTCGGAAGGAAGTAAAGATTTTTTGGAATGATGAATGTGAAGAAAACTTCATGGAGTTGAAAAGGAGGCTTATCACTGTGCCCATGCTCACACTACCCACAAGTGGAGAATTTTTCATGGTATTTAGGGATTCTTTATAGAAGGGAGTGAGCTGTGTGTTGATGGAAAATGAAAAGGTCATTGTCTATGCTTTGAGGTAATTGAAAGTTCATGACCAGAACTATCTAAAATATGTACTAGAGTTTGATGCAGTAATCTTCGCTTTGAAAATTTTGCAACATAACCACTTTTGGGAGAAGTGTACAATATATATATATCATAAAATATTCATGTATATGTTCACACATAAAGTGTGGAATATGCATCAACAAAGATTGTTAGATATGATCAAAGAATATGAATTCTCAATCCATTACCACTTTGGGAATGTGATCAAGGTGGAGAATGCTCTAAGTAGAAAGGAACTCGTGATTATATCATTAATGAGAATTGAAAAGGATCCAATCTTCTTAGATTTGATGAAGAAAGACATGGGAATCATAAAGAAGGGAACATCATCAATCCTTTCACAAATGATTGATCAACCATATCTTTTGGAAAGGTTAATGGATGCTCAAAATGATGATGTGAGAATTCAGAAGAATGTGGAAACTATCAGAAATGGGAAATCATCAGAGTTAAATGTTAATGAATAATGAATTGTGAGATTTGGTTCAAGACTATGTGTTCCATCAAATCCGGAGTTAAAGAAAGAACTTTTAGATGATGCACATTGTTCAAATTTCCCTATTAACCCAGGAAACACAAACATGTATCGAGATCTCTGAGAGTATTATTGGTTGGATAGCATGAAGAATGAGATCACTGAGTATGCATCAAAGTTCCTGGTATGTCAGAAAGTGTAGGATGAGAGGAAGAAGTCTAAGGGGATGATGCAAACATTACCCATACCAACATGGAAATAAAAGAACATCACCATGGTCTTTTTCACCGGACATCCGAAGACATCTAAAGGAAATAATTCTATCTGGGTTATTGTGGATAATCATACAAAGACAGAACACTTCATTGCTATTCAAGAGGACTTATCATTAGCTCAACTGGCACATATATACATCAGGGAAGTGGTAAGGCTGCATGGAGTACCACTGTCAATTGTATCTGATTGAGATACATGATTCACCACTATGATCTGGAAGAGTCTCTAACACGCTCTGAATACTGAGTTGAACTTCTATATGACTAATCATCCTCAAAATGATGGTCAATATGAATGGACTATCCAGACACTTGAGGAAATGTTGATAAATTCCTCAATGGACTTAAAAGGTAGATGAGGCCCACATCTTTCTTGGTAGAGTTATTTTACAACAAAAGTTTCTAATCAAGCATCCAAATGGATACTTATGAATCCACTTATGGGCAGAGGTGTAGAACACCGACATGTTGAGATGAAGTTGGGGAGAGAAAAATTATAGTTCAAAAAATGGTCTAAGAAATGGTAGATAAGGTTACGACCATCCAGAAGCACATAAAAGCTACTCAATGTCGACAAAAGAGCTATGATGACAACCAATGAAGAGACCTTGAGTTTGATGTTAGAGACATGGTTTTCATCTATATATCTCCATGGAAGAGAGTGATGTGATTTGAGAAGAAGGTAAAGCATAGTTCAAGGTACATCGAACCTTTGGAGATCCTTGATCACATTAAATCAGTGGCCTATCGACTAGAACTCTCACCAAAATTGTCTCTAGTACATGATGTATTCCATGTATCACTATTTATGAAGTACATACCTGACCTATCACATGTAATCCATTTAAAGGTGGTACCATTAGAGAATTACCTCTCCTATGAACAGAATACATGGAAGATCTTAGATCATAGAGAAAAAGTTCTATGAAATAAGATGATGTCCCTCATCAAGGTGTTGTGGTGAAACAAAAAGTTTGAAGATGAAACGTGGGAACCTGAGAAAGTGATGAGGAAGAGTTACCCTCATCTGTTTTAGTATGGGAAAAGGAAATTTTCAGGGAGGAATTTTTCAAGGGGGAATTTTGTAATGGCGGAGTCTTTTATGAATAAAATTACCTTTTTTTAATGACTTATGGATATAGAAAATAGCTGAACTCTTTTTTTATTGGGTTTAAATGACTGTTATGTATCATTACCATTGATAATATAGCCATTGAACAACAATCACACAACAGATATAAATATAAGCATTTAACAAATCCTTTCAACATAAAAAAAAGGATAGGATGGCCTCATCTAGTAGACTTGGGATGTACGAAGCACATTTTTCAGATCTCAGAATGATGGTAGCATCGCTGGGCTTCGGTCTTGACAAAACCCAAGATGAGCTTCAACACATGAAACTTTAAGGGAATCACATACAAGAAAAGTTCATGTTAATAGAGATTACCACCTCAGTGGTGTTATCCGATCCTCCCTAAGAGTATGTCACTATTACAAACCATACCCTTAGGTATTATGCAAGTGTTATAAGGGGATATGTAATAATATATTAGTTACTTATTGTGTAATCATTTTTTTATAAATAAAAGTCTTATTCCATAAATTTCATTATGTAAATAGTGTTTCTTAAAAAATGATGAATTTGATAAATTGATTCTTTGAGTTAAAATGGCAATTTTGAGAAATATATACATTATTATATTAAACTAAGGTTTTATTAATAATATTATAAAAAAATGCTTATAAATGATGATTATATTAGTTCTTTATCTTTAAATGATTAGGTAATCAGTTTGATAAGAGTTACATTTTTTATACGATAAACATAAAGTGTATTTTTAAAGAATTTATTTGAAAAAATTAATGAATTTTTGAAATAATTAATATTTCTTAAAATATTATTATCAAATAAATTTTATTAATAGTAAAATATTATATAATTTTTCTAAAGTCAAATATAATTATTATTAAGGTTTGAAAACTATTTTTGTCAAACCCCATGAATTTTCAAGAAATGTTGATTTTCATTTTAAAAATAAAAATTCACATATTTAGAAAACTATTTAGATACAATTTATATTATTTTTGGAATCCAGATGTTGAAATTATCCAATGGTGAATTTTTCATTATTTTTTGATATAGTCGCATTTTTAGGTAAAAATTAAATACTGTAAAAATTAAATATGTATTTCATGACATCATAATGACACAAAAATGATGTAATAAATACCATAATGGGTATTATAGTCTCAATATATGTTTTACCATTAAAATTTTGTGATTTTATATTTATTTTACTTATTTCATAAATCCTTAGTGAATCCTCCAAAATGTATAATATATTTTATGATTTTAAATTCATTTCCTTGAGAGCGTGACTCACCTCCACATAAGAAAGGGAAATATTATAATATCATTAGAAATTTTCTGTATAAAATAATGTCTAACACTAATCTTTGGAAATAACAGTCGGATAAAATTAAGGTAAGGTTTGAGGTTATGAATATGTAATTATATAGATTAAAAAACATAATTTTGTGAAATATTAAATAATTCCCCTCTCATTTCCTATATAAACACACCCATGCTCCCACTCATATTCACTATAAATCCTTGGAACACTTCCCTAGACATCCCTCCCCTCTCTTGAACCTCCCAAGGTTCCCCAAGCTCTCAAGAAGCCCCTATTTAAGCTTTTGAAGTCACACACTCAAGTAAGGGATCCTCACGTTACTTTATCATTTTTATCCAAGTTTCTTTATTTTGTTATACCCTTTTAATTTCAATTAAAAATGATGGGGTATTATTTTTTACCTTCCAATACTATCTGGGTTGTTTTGGATCATCTTATGAAGACTGCACACTTCATTGGGATTTGAGAGTATTTCTTTTTGGATCAACTGGCATAGATATATATCAGAGAAGTGGTAAGGCTTTATAGAGTACCACTATCGATTGTATACGATTGAGATACAACATTCAACTCTATGTTTTGGACAAGTCTCTAATATGACCTGAATACTGTATTGAACTTCAATATGAATTATCATCCTCAAAAAGATGTCCAATATAAAGGGACTATCCAGACAGTTGAGGACATTTGGAGAGCTTTTTCAATGGACTTCAAAGGTGGATGTGATCAACATATTTATTTGGTGTAGTTCTCTTAGAATAAAAGTTTCCACTCAAGCAACTAAGTGGATCATTATGAATCCCTTTATAAGAATATGTGAAGAACACTAGAATGTTGGGATGATGTTGGGGAGAAAAAACTTCTAGGTCAAAAAATGGTCGAAGAAATGACGGAGAAGGTTAAGACCATCAAATAATACATTAAATCTACTTAGAGTTGACAAAAGAGCTATTCTGACAATCATCAATTAGACCTAGAGTTTGATGTTGGAGACATGGTATTCCTCTGCATATCACCATCGAAGAGAGTTATTAGATTTTGGATGAAGGTAAATCTTATTCCAAGGTACATCAGCTCTTTTGAGATCCTTGATCGCATTGGATAAGTGTCCTATTGACTAGTATTCCCACCAAACAAGTCTCATGTCACGACCCGTCCCCCAGGGCCCGTGCTGTGACTACCCCAAACCTGGATTCCATAGGCCAAGGGTTGGAAACTAGCACCAGAAAGGTGTATCCCTAAAACGGGAAGGCATTTCATTTAAACTTGTACAAACACACAACCCAAGAACACAACAAGATTCAATCACAAAGTAAAACTATAGTAGTAAAAGTGTGTACTTAATGTATAGGGTCCAGAATACACGCCCAAATAAAAAGATAAAACTACAATAGAAAATAGTAAATAGTTCCTGAGATCGTCCACCAAGGATCCTACCTGAAGGGTAGGTACAACTTGTCTCCATAGGTCTCCACGTCAACCGTCACCGCCATCCACCATTAGGTCGTAGCTCCCCGAGTGTCGGTCAAGGATGCTCGTCGTCTGCATAAGACACAGTAATGTGTGGGTGAAGAACGTGCATAGGTGAGTATAACAACACCCAGTAGGGACCCTGCGACCCCGAAGGTCTCTCATAATTCCACAAAGGAAAACCACAACGCATGATCTCAATCACAAAGAACAATTAAAAAGTCTCATCTCAAACTAGGTATACAACTTAGTGAAATATTCTATAAGATGTTGATCCACACGAGGTCTCTATGTAGCCGATCCAGGACAGGCCTCTTTAAGGATGGTCCTTGTCGGGATTCTTTGATGCTGATTCACACAGGGTCACTATGATGCTGATCCACATAGGGTCTCTATGATGCCGATCCACATAGGGTCACTATTATGATAATCCACGTAGGGTTTCTATGAAGCTGATCCACGATGGGCCTCTCTAAGGCTAGTCCTTATCGGGCCGTTATGATGTTGATCCACATAGGGTCGTTATGATGCTAATCCACATAAGGTCACTATGATTCTGATCCACATAGGTTTTCTATGATGTGGATCCACATAGGGTCTCTATGAATGTTGATCCACACATGGTCACTTTGATACTGATCCACATAGGGTCACTATGAATTCTGATCCACACAGGGTCGCTATGATGCTGATCCACAGAGGGTTGCTATGATGCTGATCCACAAAGGGTCTCTATGAATACTGATCCACACAGGGTATCTATGAATTATGATACACATAGGGTCTTTATGAATGTGAAAAATAACAAAATGATTCCACAAAGGAGTAACCCAAAGGTCCTCCATGCCATAAGGGTTCCAATGCAATAGACAAAAAATCAATCAGATGCAGAGTATGTGAGTTATTGGCATTTTAGTACCGGGGGATCGATTGGATTCGGGTATGATCCAACCTGGCCATACTCTAACTTTCTCCAAAACCCAAGTAGATAATATCAAAAGGACTGAATCTCTCCAAGGATCCCAGCACTACAGATGGTTTATCAAACGAATGTTTGGTTTGCATGATACATCTCCTTAAAGGAAATTGGTCCTGAATAGGTCTGGGTCTAGCCGGCCCGTCTTGAACCAACCTGGTGTAGGTCTGACCCTGCCCAGGATGAACCGGCCTAGGCCAGCCCAATTGGATGAGGTCACGGTAGGCTCGACCCACTTGTCTACGGACTAGCCCAACATGCCTGGAGACACAAACCGGTGCGCTGGCGCGGATCGCCAGCCAGGTGGCCACCCAGCTCCCTGAATGGATCTTTGAGCCATTCAGATCTTTAAACAGCGGTGCCATGTGGCACCCCCACATGGTTTTTAGGGCCCGCGGCGAACCGGTCCCCCTCCATTGCAGCTTCGATGTCGTGACCCCTTCATCGTGGCGCGCGACGAAGCTCCACCTCGCCAACGCAGCTGGCCATGTGATGGCCTCCCCTTTAGGTCTGTGGTGACACCATGAGGTTCCTCCCTCTTCCATGGCCAGCGATCCCCAATCACTACCTTCACTGCCGGCACTGGTCGCGAGTACCACCGCGCCACTGCCACGTTGGTGCCGCACCGACATAACCTTCGCGGGCCACCAGGTGAGCTCCGGTGGTCTGTTTTGCCTTCCGCTCGTGCCTATGGGCCTTTTAGGTTGCTAAAATAACTGTGTTCTTCTCGGTTAAAAGATTTTGATGAGTTGAAAATCCATCCCCCAAAGAACATGGCATGAATGAAGTGGCCGATGGTTTGGGCCTTGTTTGTTTGGCCCACACCCTCTATGTTAGCATCATAAAAAAATGGAAGTAATAAATTCATCATCAACCACTTAAAATTAAATCACGTCAAACCCCCTACTTCAAGAATCTTTGGAGTAATCATGGTGGAAGAATAATCCACGCTTGGTGAAGCTTCCAATGTTCATCGTTCCCAATTCGATCCCTCCGACGTTGTTGTCCAAGACCCCATTCCTCGTCAGTGGAAGACATTGCCGCACTTTATCATAGGTTCCCCGCTTGATGAAGTCGTGTCAAAAACCCCATCCCAAGCTCCATTTAAATAGATGAAAGATGAGAGTTTAACGCAACTTATCTTTAATTAGGATCATTAATATGTTAATTAATGCACCTATCATCTCTCAACGGAGAGGTTATAATGAGAAATGGCCAAGACATTAATGGATTAACAACTCAGTGGTCCCGCCACCGCCGCTCAACCACCAGAGAAAAATAAAATTACAATTACATACTATTTTATTTTTCTTTTAAAAGTCTGAACATTAACCTTTTCTCTTAACTTACTACAGTCAAAGTGAAGCCTCTTTTATACGAATCCCGGAGCTGTAGATTCAACGGTGGCCTCAGTTTTTTAATTCGATCACCGATTCAAAAGATTGAAAATTCCTCCCATGCATTTACTGAACATACCTTAAAAAAGTTCAAAATTGTGTTCTGGGCACATCGGGCCTCAGAATCCCTCACTTTCATTTTTTACAGACTCGTAATAATCCCAAATAATTTTAAAAAAAATTATATGGAATTTTTGGGTCTTTAAAGTATCCCCATCTTAGGGATTTGCGTCCCAAAAAGCTACAACAAAACTAGGGGAACAAATGGGGGGTACTAAGCATGTATCTGAGCCTCCCGCTCTCATGTTATCTTGTGGAGATTTCCCTACTGCCAACGAACTCGCACCAGAGGAATCAACCGCCCATGAAGGACCCGCTCTTATTGATCCTCTATCTCTACCAGGAACTCCGTAAACATCTCCCCATTGTTGATGTTAAGCTTTCCCCAGTAGATAACGTGTGATGGATCATGCACCTACCGCCTCAGCTGTGACACATGGAAAACATTATGCACCTGGTGAATCTATGGGGAAGATCTATATGGTAAGCCTCCTCGCCTACTCTGCTAAGGATCAGGAAAGGTCCAATAAACCTCGAAGGCAGCTTTCCATCCCAACCAAACCTCTGTAATCCTTGTCTGGGTGAGACCCATAGGAAGACATGATCTCCCTCCTCAAACTACAGTGGTCTCTATCTCTTATTGGCATAAGACTTCTTCTGGATCTGTGCAGTATTCATGTGCTCCTAGATGATCTACATCTTTTAAGTGGTATCCCATACCAACTCTAGACCCATAAGTGCTGACTCCCCTGGGTCTGTCTAGCATTGTGTTGATCTGCTTGGTCACTCGAACAAGGCCTAAAATGGATCATGCTGATGGTGTAGTGATAAATGTTTTTGTATGTGAACTCCACCAGTTTCAGGTGGTTCTCCCAAATGCAGCGAAAATCTTGGACGCAAGTACGAAGCATGTCCTCAAATGTCTTTATGGTATGCTCTGTCTGACCATATGTCTGAGGATGAAAGGCAGTGCTCGAGGGAAGTTGAGTCCCGAACACCTCCTACAATCCCCTCCATAGAAGAGAGTTAAAATGAGTTTCACGATCTGAGATGATCATCGATGGAACTCCATGAAGTCGTACAATCACCTGTACGTAGAGGTGTTGTAATCCATCTACTGATCCATAATATCAGATGGGTAGGACGTGGGTCATCTTGGTGAGTCGGTCAATGATCACCCAGATGGAATTGTGGCCCCTGGATATATGTGGTAGCCCTGTCAAGATGTCCTGGGAGATACCATCCCACTTACATTCCGACACCTGAAGTGGTTGTGCTAAGCCCACTAGAACCTGATGTTTGACCTTCACTTGCTGACAAGTGAGGTATCACGTAATGAACATCTCCACCGCTCTCTTCATCCCTGACCACCAGTACTAATGCCAGATGTCATGGTACATCTTCACCACAGCAGGATGTACCACCAAAGTGGATGTATGGAACTCCCTCAACACCTCCTCCCATAGCGTCACTAGCACCATGGTGCTTCCTCGGAAGAGGATTATGTTCTCCCCACCTTCAAAAAAATTCATCAGGAGAGTACCTTGAGGATTCTTGAGCATGTAGGGCCTCACAATCAATGTCCCCAAGATATGTCTCCTGAAATCACTAAAGGATTGGGGGAGTGATAGTCATAGAATGGAGGTATACTACTCCATCAATATCCACATAGGATAACTGCAACGCGACTAGAAGCTCTATTGCCTCACCTAGAAAATGTGACCCAACCCTCCTTCTGAATGAAATTGCCACCACATTCCCCTTCCCAGGAGTGTAGACTATCTCAAAGTCAGAGTCCTGGAGGAACGACCTCCATCATCACCATATCAGGTACAATTTCTTATGTGAGATTATATACCTGAGACTCTTGTGATCAAAGTAAACAGTAAAACTTTCTTCCAACTATACTCTCAACTCCCAGAGCTCCGTGGAATCTATCCTATATGAATTTATACATATTGGTTCCATCCTTGGGAATAATTTAATGCAGAAGTACCTCTCACTGTGGGGAGGTAATCTTAGAAACATATTTTGAAAGGATATTCCAGCACTCTTCCACTACTGTTGGGAACTAAAAACTCAATACACGTGCTCCCATGAGGGTATGGTTGGCCGAATCAAGATTGATCGGCTGCACCCACCTATCCATGATTTTAACCCGTGCAACATGGGTTTCTGTTTTCATTGACCAAGGAAAACTCCATTACAACACTGTAGATATATCAAAACATTTTTGCCTAATACAATCTATATGAGCATGAACTGTGGATGACCAGTCCATACCCAAACTAACGTTATAAGGCCTTGATGCTGGCACCAAGAGGTTCTAACCGAAACTCATGCCTCAAGGGTCAGATCACACCACCAACATAAGTGTGATCATTTAGTCTCCTCCTATAGGTATCTTCAGACGTAGGGGGTAAGTCCACGGTTTAACTAGAATCTGTAGGTCTTGAACAAGATTCATGATAAGGAGGAATGATTAGTACCAATGTCTGTTAATACGAAAGCTAGTATTAGTCACATACTGTATCTCGAATCATTAATGGAGCCCTTTAGTCACTCTCCTAGACCGCATGAAGCTACTTCGTTCCCCTATCCTCCATCTCCCTTAAGCCTGGTGGGGAATACATTTGGGTGGTAGCTGTAACATGTCAAAAAGTATACCACCACCTGCTACTCACATGGCTCCTCTTTCATGTCTGCTGCCTTGTAGATTCACCTGTCCCTATCACTTTCTCTTTTAGAAACATTTTACACATCTAATCCTCTGAAATTGACATTTATTTCCTGCTTTCCCACTATTGACATTCATTGGCTGCATCTACATAGCCAAATAATTTCTAACCACTAAGGTTCTCTTTATCACCATAACATAAGTTGTAATTCAGAGAGGAATAATGCTGGCTTGGTTGTCTAGAAACATGTCTCTCTTGGAGGTATGATCCTAGAATCATTGGTCATATTGTATTCATCGATTACTTGGAATGGTCGGTACACCTCGATGAATACTAAATTAATGACATGTCGTCCTATTAAAACTATAGATTCTCTTGCGAACACAAACCCCTTAGCTTTTCATGGTAAGAGATCCCCCTTATCTAAGGATGATTCTCAAGAATTGTTCATGGAAAAAGTCACCTCATCCTAATATAGGGGTAATCTAAACACTGCCATCACCCTACTGAGCCATGTAGAATGTTCACTGCCAAGACCACCATCTGATCTAATGGTGCCCTAGCTAGATGGAAAATAGGTAACCACCTCAGGCCAGTCCTTAGCTGCCTGTGAGTCGGGCTCTCCTCGGAACCTGAGGGGTATCTATCAATAAAACTCGTGTAAGGTACTAAGACTACATGTGTCCTCTACCAGTAGTTCCGGTAGTAATTTCTTTCCAATGGGTAGTGGTATTGCTGGGACACTGGCTGAAGGTACCATCTCAGGAAATATTCTTTGTTCTAAAGCCTCATCACACTGTGGACCATCCACATGGTCATTCATTGGAATAATGGTTGGCTGTCTACATTGAGGAATCTTGACATAGAATCAAGATAAACCATGATCAATAAGTTATACCTGGTGAGTTGACTCAAAAGAGATGAAAAGAAAAGAAATTCAAAAACACACGTAATCAGTTTTTTCATTTACCGAGTTGGAAAATAGAATTCAGGGTCCTAGTGCATGGATACATTGATCACCACACCCACACTGGACTCCCTGGACTGAAATATGAACTCAAGACACTTAACTCTATTGCTTCTTTGAAAACATAGACTCTTAGTTATTTTGATAGAACTAACTCCACTAATACCACTTTGTCACAACATGTCCCCCAGGCCACTTACCGTGACTACCCCATGCCCGCCTTCCATAGTCTAGGGGTTGAAGACTATCACTGGAAAGGAATATACCTTAAATAGGATGGCATTGCCTTTATAACCGTATAGATACACATCCCAGAAACACAACAAGATGCAACCACAAAGTAAAACTGTAGTAGTAAAGGTGTGTACTGAAAGTAAAGGGCCCGAAATACAAGCCCAACTGAAAAGATACAACTACAAAAGAAAATAATAAACAACTCTTGATATCATCCACCAAGGATACTACTTGAAGGGTAGGTACAACTCGTCTAAATAGGTCTCCACGTCGACCATCACTGTTGTCCACCATCAGGTCCTAGGTCCATGAGTCTTTGTCAAGGCTACCCGTCATCTGCAGAAGACACAAAAAGGTGTGGGCGAGGCTCGTATATGAGTGAGTATAACAATATATAGTAGGGATCCCAAGACCCCTGAAGGTCTCTCAGAGTTCCACAAAGGAAAACCAAAAAGAATGATCTCAATCACAAAGCAATAATCCAAGGACTGAGCTCTAACTAGGTATAGTACTCTGTGAAATAGGAAATAAGATGATGATCCACACATGGTGTCTATGTAGATGATCCACGATGGGCCTCTTTAAGGAGGGTTCATGTTAGTTTTCTATGATGTTGATCCACATAGGGTCTCTATGATGCTGATCCACATAGAGTCACAATGATGCTGATCCACACATGGTCGATATGATGCAGATCCACACAGGGTCTTTATGAAGCTGATCCACGACGGGCCTCTCTAAGGATGGTCCTCATCTTGTCTCTATGATGCTGATCCACACATGGTCTCTATGATGCCGATCCACATAGGGTTTATTTAATGATGAACCACACAGAGTCTCTATGATTCTGATCCAAAGAGGGTCTCTATGAATATTGATCCACACAGGGTCGCTATGATGCTGCTCCACAAAGGGTCGCTATGAATACTGATCCACAGAGGGTCGCTTTGAATGATGATCCACACAGGGTCTCTATGATGCTGATCAACATTGGGTCACTATGAATTTTGATCCATAGAGGGTTGTTATGAATGCTAATCCAGACAGGGTTACTATTAATGCTAATCCACATAGGGTCGCTATGATGTTGATCCACACAGGGTCGCTATGATGGTGATCCACACAGGGTCGCTATGAATATTGATCCATACAGGGTCGATGTGCATGTTGATCCACATAGGGTCACTTTAAATGTGACATCTAGCCACATGATTCCACAAAGGAGTAACCCAAAGGTCTTCCATTTTCTAAGGGTTCCAATGAAACAGACGACACATCAATCAGACGCTCAGTTTTTGAGTTATAGGTATTTTAGTGCCGAGGGCCTGGTTGGATTCCGGTACGATCCAACCCAGATGTACTCCAACTGTCTTCAAACCCAAAGTGGATTATCTTAGAAGGACCTTCTCGCTCCAAGGATCCTAATGATGAATACGCATTGTCAAATGGTCATCTGGTTCTCAAGATATAGCTCCTTAAGCAAAATTGGGCCCGAATGGGTCTGGGTCCGGTCCGACTTGTCTTGGGCTGACCCGACCTAGTCCGAATCCAACTCGGCCTTACCTAAACTGGACTGGGCTAGACCAGTGGGGCTAGACAGCGGCGGGCTTGGCCCGCGAGGTCGCGGACCATCCCGGCCCACCGACGGGGTGCGGCCTGCCGGGCAATGGGACCCAGTGCACTGGAGCAGCTCGCCAGCCAGGTAGCCTCCCAACTCCCCGAAGGGCTCAAGGAGTCGTTCAAATCTTCAATTAGCAGGGCTACGTGGTGGCTCCAGATGGTCCGTAGGACCCGCTGGGCATGAGTGCCCCTCTGCCGCAACCCCCTCACTGTGGCACATGACGACGCGCCACCACCCCAACACGGCCGACCGAGTGCCGGCCGCCCCTTCAGGTCTTCCGCAACACCATGTGGCACCATAGTCTTCCGCGGTCTATGAGCACCGGATGTTGACTTTTCCACCAGTTCCAAGCACCGTTGCTGCACTGGAGGAACATCCAAGGGCCACCGGGTGAGCTCCGATTGTCCGTTTTAGATTTCCCTCACACCTACAAGCCTTTCAGGTTTCCATCATCGCTTTTTCCCTCTCGATTTCAAGATTCCAATCAGTTGAAAATCCATCCCCAAAAGAAGGTGACAAGAAAAAAACGGTAGAGGGTCTGTTCCTTGTTTTTTTTGCCTGCACCCTTCGCGTTTGAATCATAATGAAAAGGGAAGCAATGAATTCATCACCTTCCACATAGAATTAAATAAATTCAAATACCCTAACTCGAGAATCGTTGTTGACATCACGGTGGTGGAAGAAGAATTTGTGCTTGATGAAGCCACCGACGTTCATCATTACCGGTTTGATCCCTCTAACGTTTCTATCCAAGAACATGTTCCTCGTCGATAGAAGACACTGAAACACTTCATCATAGGTTCCTCACATGATGAGGTCGGGTCAAAAACCCCATCCCGAGATCCATTTAAATAGACAGAGGATGAGAGATTAACACAACTTAGCTTTAATGCGGGTCATTAAGAAGTTAATTAATGCACCTCTCATCTCTCAACGGAGTGGTTATGAAAACAAAGGGTCAAGAAATTAATGGCATGACAACTCAGTGGTCCTGCCACCACCGCTCGACCTCTAGAGAAAAATAAAAAAACATACATGTTATTTTATTTTTCTTTTAAAAGTACAAAAATTAACTTTTTCTCTCGACCTACTGTGGTCAAAGTGAATCCTCCCTTATGAGAATCCTGGTGCTGTGGATTCAACGACTCCCTCATATTTTTAATCCAAGCACTTGTTCAAAAGACATAAAATTCTGCCTATGCATTTATCGAACGTACCTTAAAAAAAGTTTAAAATTCAGTTCCAGACACACCAGGCCTCATAATCACACGCTGTTAATTTTCATAGATGTAGACTCTTAATAATCCCAAATAATTTAAAAAATATCATATGGAATTTTCAGGTCTTTAAATTCACCCCACCTTAGGTATTTTCATCCCCGAAAGCTACAAAAAAACTAGGGGAACAAATGGGGGTACTGAGGACATATCTGAGCCTCACGCTCCCATGTTATCTCTTAGAGATTCCCCTACTGCCAATGAACTGATACCAGAGAAATTGACGACCCATGAAGGACCTGCTCCTGTTGATCCTCTATATCTATTTGGAACTCTACAAACATCGCCCCATCATCGATGTACAACTCTCCGTAGTCGATAATGTGTGATGGATCATGCGCGTACCTTCTCACCTGCGACACATGGACAACATTATGCACCTGGAGTATCTTTGGGGGAATATCTAGATGATATTCCACCTCAGTTATGATGCTATGTATCTATAATGGTCCGATAAATCTTGGAGATAGCTTGCTACCCCATCCAAACCTCCGTATTCCTTGTCGGGGTGAGACCCGTAGAATGACTTGATCTCCCTCCTCGAACTCCAAGGGTCTCCATCTCATGTTGGTTTAAGACTTCTACCAGCTCTGTGCAGTCTTCATCCACTCCTGGATGATTTGCACCCTCTCAATGGTAGCCCGTACCATCTCTAGACCCCATAAGTTATGACTCCCCTGGGTCTTTCTATCATTGAGGTGATCGACATGGTTGCCCATACATGGCCTCAAATGGAGACATGGATATGATGTAGTGATAACTGTTGTTGTATGCGAACTCCATAAATGGTAGGGGGTCCTCCCAACTACAACCAAAATCTTGGACTCAAGCATGAAACATGTCCTCGAGTGTCTATATGGTGCGCTCCATCTGACCATCTGTCTGAGGATGAAAGGCGATGCTCAAGCGTAGCTGAGTCCCGAATGCCTCCTGCAATCCCTTCCATAGCTGGGAGGTAAAACAAGCTTCATGTTCTGAGATGGATTTCGATGGAACCCCATGAAGTCGTACAATATCCTGTATATAGAGGAATTATAATCCCTCTACTGATCCCTTCTCTCAGATGGGTAGGAAGTGGGTCATCTTGGTGAGTTGGTGAACGATCAACCAGATGGAATTGTGGCCCTTGGACGTACGTGGAAGCCCTATCATGAAGTCTATGGAGATACCATCCCACTTCCATCCCGAAACCTCAAGTGGTTGTGCTAAACCTATAAGAACCTAATGTTCGGCCTTCAATTGCTAACAAGTGAGGTATCGTGTAATGAAATTCACCACTGCTCTCTTCATCCCTGGCCACCAGTACTGATGCCAGAGATCCTGGTACTTCTTTTCCACACTAGGATGTACCGCCAAAGGGGATGTATGGAAATCCACCAACACCTCCTCCCATAGCATCATAGGTACCTTGGTGCATCCTCTGAAGATGATAAAGTGCTCCCAACCTTCAGAAAAATCCATTAGGAGACTTCCCTAATGATATCTGAGAACATTAGGCCTCACCGTCAATGTCCCCAATATAGGTCACCCAATCATGATGAAGTATTGTGGGAGTGATATTAATATAATGGAGGTAAGAAACTCCATCACTATCCACAATGGATAACTGCAATGTGGCTAGCCGCTCTATCAACTCACTCAACAACTGTAACCCATACCTCCTGTTGAATGTGTCTTCCACCACATTACCCTTCCCAAAAGATTAGACTATATAAATTCATAGTCCTAGAGGAACTCAATCCATTAACACCATATCAGGTCCAATTCCTTCTGTGAGAAGATATACCTAAGACTCTTGTGATCCGAGTAAATAGTAATCTGTTCTCCTAACTATACTCTCAGCTCCCAATGATCTGTGGAAGCCATATGATATGAAATTGTATATATTGGTTCCTTACATGGGTAAAAGTCAATTCAAAATTCCCTCTCGCTACAAAGACGTAATCCTGGAAACATATTTTGAAAAGATGTTCATGCAATCTACCACTACTGTGGGTAACTGAAAACTCAAAACACCTACTGCCATGAGGGTAAGGTCGGCTGACTCAAGAGTGATCTGCTTCACCCTCCTATGAATGAGTTTAACTCGTGATTCCTGGGTTTCCTTTTTCACCAACCAAGGAAAACCCCATACCAATGGTGTAGATATACCACAACCATTTTGCCTAAAATAGTTAATCTGAGCATGAACTGTGGATGACCAGTCCCTACCAAAAATAACATCGTAAGGCCTCGACGCTTCCAACAGGTGGTTCCAACTGAAACTCTAACCTCAAGGGTTAGATCACACCATTTGAATAAGTGTGATTATCAAGTCTCGTCCAATAGGTATCTCTAGAAATAAGGGTTAATTCAACGATTTAACTGGAAACTCTAGGTCTTGAACAAGATTCATGACAATAAGGAATGATTAGTACCTATGTTTTTTAGTAAGAAATCTTGTATTAGACACAGAACGTATCTCAAATCATTCCTGGAGCCCTTTAGATACACTCCTTGACCACATGAAACTACTCCCTCCCCATATCCTCTAGCTCCCTTAAGCCTGGTGGAAACTACATTGGGGTGGTCATTGTAACATGCCAAAAAGTATACCACATATTACCTCTCTCATAGCTCCTATTCAACTTCTTATACCCTATAGATTCACCTGTACCTATAAATTCATCTTTATGAAACATTTTACACATCCAAGCCTCTAAAAATCACATTGGTTTACTGATTTCCCGGTGCTGTCATTCACTGGCTGCATCTATTCAGCCAAACATTTTTCAACCACTAAGGTTCTCTCTAGCACCCAAACATAAGTAGGAATGCACATAGGAATAATTCTTGCTCGGATGTCCATAAACTTTTCTTTCTCAGAGGTCCGAGCCTAGAATCATTGGTCGTATCGTATTCATCGAGTACCTAGAATGGATGGTACACCACAACGAATTCTCAATTAACGACATGTCATCCTATCAAAACTGTAGATGATGTTGGGAACACAAACCCCTTAGATTTTCATGGAGTGAGATCCCCCTTCTCTGAAGAAGATTCTCGAGATCTGTTCACAGAAAAATTCACCTCATCGTTAGATAGGGGTAATTTAAACTTTTCCATTGCCCCGTTGAGGCACATAGAATACTCACTAATAAGACCACCATTTGATCTAATAATGTCCTAAATAGATGGAAACATGGTCACCACCTCAAGTTAGTCCTTAGAAGCTTGTGAGTTGGGATCGCCTCGGAACCTGAGGGGTATCTATCACTGAAACTCGTGTAAGGCATTCAGCCTACATGTGTTCTCTACTGGTAGTTCTAGTAGTAACTATTTTTCAACGGGAAATGGTATTACTAGGACAGTGCATGAAGGTTCCATCTCAAGAAACCATCCTTGTACTAAAGCATCATTAAACTGTGGACCATCCTCATGGTCACACATTGAAACCCTGGATAGCTGTCTGCGTGGAGGAATCATGAAAGAGAATCAAGATGAACCATAGTTAATAAGTTATACTAGGTGAGATGAATCAAAATATATCAAAAGAAAAACATTTCAAAAACACACACATTTTTTATTTTTGTGTAATAAGTTGGAAAAAAAATTAGGGTCTTGGTGTTTGGATATGTTGGACGCCACAACGACATTAGTCTCCATTGACTGAAATCCAAACTCAAGACACTTAACACTATTATTCAATTGAAAATATAGACTCTTAGTTCTTCTGGTAGAACCCACTCCTCTGATACCACTTTTTCCTGAACTATCCCCCAGGGATCGTGCTATGACTAACCCAAGACAGCCTTCTATAGGCTAGGGGTTGGAGACTTGCACTGGAAATGTGTATCCCTAAAACAGGAAGGTATTGGCTTTAAACTTGTACATACACACAACCCAAGAATAGAACAAGATGCAACCACGATGTGAAACTGTAGAAGTAAAAGTGTGTATTGAAAGTAAAGGGGCTGAAATAAAACCCCAACTTAAAAGATACAACTAAAATAGAAAATATTAAACAAAACCTAAGACCATCCACCAAGGATCCAACCTGAAGGGTAGGTACAACTCGTGTCCACAGGTCTCCATGTCAACCATCACTACCATCCACTGTTAGGTCATAGCTCCCCGAGTCTCATTCAAGGCTTCCCGTCATGTGTACAAGACACAACAAGGTGCAGGCGAAGCCCGTGGATGGGTTAATATAAGAATACCCAATAGGGACCCCGAGACACCCGAAGATCTCTCAAAATTCCACAAAGGAAAACCACAAATAATGATGTCAACCACAAAGCAAAAAGAAAAATACACAACACAAACCAGGTATACAACTCAGTAAAATAGGAAATAAGATGATGATCCACACATGGTCGCTATGTAGCTAATCCATGATGGGTTGCTTTAAGGATGGTCCTCATTGGGTTGTTATGATGCTGATCCACATAGGGTAGCTATAATGCTGACCCACATTCGGTCGATATGATGCTGATCTACACAGGGTCGCTATGAAGCTAACACACGATGGGCCGCTCTAAGGCTGGTCCTTGTCGGGTCACTATGATGTTGATCCACACAGGGTTGCTATAATGCTGATCCACACAGGGTCGCTATGATGATTATCTACACAGGGTCTCTATGATGCTGATCCACACAGGGTCGCTATGAATGTTAATCCACACAGGGCCGCTTTGATGCTGATCCACACAGGGACCCTAGGAATTTTGATCCACACAGGGTCTCTATGAATTTGGATCTACATAGGATTGCTATGATGGTGATCCACATAGGGTCGCTATGATGCTGATCCACATAGGGTCGCTATGAATACTGATCCATAGAGGGTCGCTATGAATGCTAATCCACACAGGGTGACAATGAATGTGACAGCCCACCATAAGATTCCAAAAAAGAGTAACCCAATGGTCCAAAATTTCGTAAGGGATCTAATGTAATAGACAGCACATCAATCAGATGCCCGGTCTGTGAGTTATATGCATTTTAGTACCGAGGGCCTAGTTGGATTTGGGTACAATCCAACCCAGATGTACTACAACTTTCTTTAAAACTAAAGTGGAGTGTCTCAAAAGGACCATCTCACTTCACGGATCCCAGCACCGCAGACGGTTCTTCAAACATATGTCTAGTTTGCAAGATACAACTCCTTAAGAAAAACTGGGCCCGAATGGGTCTGGGTCCGGTCCGACCCAGTCAGACCGACCCGACCCGGTTCGGGTTGCCTGACCATATTTGGTTCGAACTTCCCCGGACCGAACTGGCCTAGGCCAGCCTTGTTGGGAAGGGCCGCGGCAGGTGCGACTCGCCTGTCGGGTGACCGCCCAGCTCCCCAAACGGATCAAAGAGCCATTCGACTCTTCAATCAAAGATGCCACCTAGCACCACCATGTGGTCCGTGGGACCCGTAGGGTGCAGGTCCCTTTACACCGCATCTTTTATGATGCGGCCCATTCACCACGGTGTGCGATGGTGTACGTCCTCGCTAACGCGGCAGACCGAGTTCCCCCCACCCCTTTGGGTCCCCCATGGCGCCATGCGGCGTCGCCCTCTTCCTCGGCCGGTGAGGTTCGACCACTGCCTTTGCCGCCGGTGCCGGGCGTCGGAGCTGCTGCGCCAACAGAACCTTCACGGGGCACCGAATGAGCTCTGATGGTCCTTATTGCCTTCCTATCATGCCTACGGGCCTTCCAGGTTTCCTCTGCCATTGAAACCCTCCCGATATCAAGATTCTAATGAGTTGAAAATCCGTCCCCTAGAGAATGGAAAAAAAATGAAGCGCCAGAGGGACCGAGCCTTGTTCATTTGGAATGCACCCTCTATGTTAGCATCATAAAAATGGGAATTAATAAATTCATCATCATCCACTTAGTATTAAATCAATTCAAACCCCCTACCTCGAGATTCTTTGGAGTCGTCGCGGTTGTGGAAGAAGAATCAGTGCTTGAAGAAGCCGCCGATGTTCGTCGTTCCTGATTTGATCCCTCTGACTTTGATGTCCAAGCTCCCATTCCTCATTGGTGGAAGACGCCACAACACATCTTCGGAGTTTCCTTTCTTGATAAAGCCAGGTCAAAAGCCCCATCTTGAGCTCCATTTAAATAGACAGAGGATGAGATTTTAACCCAAAAAATCATTAATGAAGTTTATTAATAAGATAATTAATGCACCTCTCATCTCTAAATGGATTGTTTATGAAAACAAGGTCCATCCATTAATGTCTTGACAAATCAGTGGTCTCTCCACTGCAGTGAAACTACTGGAGAAAAATAAAATAACAATTACATGTTATTTAATTATTTTTTTAAAGTCCAAAAATTTACATTTTCTCTCGACCTACTACTGTCAATGTGAAGCCTCACTTAAGTGAATCCCGGTGCTGAAAATTCAACTATGGCCTCAGATTTTTTATCTGAGCACTGGTTCAAAAGATAGAAAAAATCACCCACGCGTTTACTTAACGTAGCTTAAAAAATTTCAAAATTCCATTCTAGGCACACCAGGCCTCAAAATCTCACGCCATCAATTTTCACAGACGCGTAATAATCCCAAATAATTTTATAAAAAATTATATGGAATTTTTGGGTCTTTACATCTCAAGTACAAGATTTATTCCATTTATCACTCTTAATGAAGTACATTCTTAACCTATTTCATGTACTCAATCGAGATGTGGTACCATTGGATAATGACATCTCATATGAAGAGACACCCATGAAGAACATTGATCATAGAGAAATGGTTCTACTAAATGAGATGATTCCCATCATCAAGGTGTTATGGAAAAAACACAAGTTTGAAGAAGAAATGTGGGAACCTTACGAAGTGATGAGGAATAGTTACCCTCATCGTTTTTATTGTTGGAAAATGAAATTTCAAGGGAGAATTTTTTTAAGGGGGGAATGTTGTAATGACCCGATCTTTTATGAATAAAATTCCTATTCATTTAATGACTTATGGATATAAAAACACATGTAATCGTTTTTTATTAGGTTTAAATGGCCATTAGGTATCATTACCATTGATAAGATAGTCAATGAACAGTGATCACACAACGGATATAAATATATGGTTTTAATAAATCCTTTCGACATAGAAAAAGGATATGATAGCCTCATCCAATAGACTTAGGACATACAAAGATCATTTGTTAGAGCTCAGAAATGAGGTAGGATCACTGATCTTTTCTCTTGGGTATGCCCAATTTTTGCTTCCACACGCTATGCATGAACAGAATCGCCTAGGGGAGAAGTTAAAATTAATAGAGAGTACCACCCTGGCGATGTTATCTAAGACGCCCCAAGAGTCTGTCACCATCACACACCATACCCTTTGGTCTTATGCAGGTGTCAAAAGGGGTTATGTAATAAGGAATTAGTTAATTTTTGTGTAATCCTTTTTTTATAAATAAAAGTATTATTCCATTAATTTCTTTATGAGAATAGTCCTTATTAAAAAAATGATGAATTTGATAAATTGATTCTTCGGGTAAAAATGGTAATTTTGAGAATTATATACATTATTATATTAAACTAATGTTTTTATAAATAATATTATAAAATAAATTCTTATAAATGATTATTATATCAGTTCTGTAAATTATTTGGTAATCGGATTGATAAGAGTTAAATTTTTATACGAAAATATAGAAAGTGCATTTTTAAAGAATTTATTTTAAGGAATTAATGAATGTTTGAAATAAATAATATTTTAATAAAATATTATTAGAAAATTAATTTTATAAATATGAAATGAGTTTATAATTTTTATGAAGTCAAATTAATTTTTATTAAGGTTTGAAAACTGTTTTTGTCAAAACCTGTGAATTTTCAATAAATATCGGTTTTCATTTTAAAAGTGAAAATTCACATATATAGAAATTTATTTAGATAAAATGAATATTATTTTTGTAATTAGTATGTCTAAATTAATCAATGGTGAATTTTTCATAATTTTATGAGACAGTCAAATTTTTGTGTAAAATTCAATACCGTATAAATAAAATACCTGTTTTATGACATCATAATGACCCCAAAATTATATAATAAATAATATAATGGGTATTTATTGTCACAATATATGTTTTAACATTAAAATAATTCTATTTTATATTTATTTTAATTATTTTATAAATCCTTAATTAATCCTCCAAAATGTATATTATATTTTATGATTTTAAATTCATTTCCTTGAGAGTGCGACTCACCTCCACATAAGAAATGATAATATTTTAATATGTTCAGAAAGTTTCAATATAAAATAATTTTTTTCAACACATATTTAGAAAAAACTCTATAAAAAACCATGTAATGGTTTGTGGTTTTGAATATTTAATTATATAGATTCCAAAACCAATATTTGTGAAATATTAATGAATTCCCTATCATTTCAAATATTAACCCACCCAAGCTCCCACTTATCTTCACTAAAAATCTTTGTATAACGTCCCTAATATTTCCTAACCTCTCTAGAACCATCCTAAGGTGCCCCAATCTCTCAAGAAGCTCCTCTTAATTCTTTTGAAGTCACACACTCAAGTAAGGGATCGTCACTTTCCATCTTTTCTCATTTTTATCCAACTTTCTTTATGTTGTTATACCCTTTTATTTTGAAGAAAAAATGTTGGGGTATGATTTATAACCTCACCCATACATACCTCTTTATTATTGAATTATTAGATATTCCTTCCACTCTCATTAATCCCTCTTATGTACACTCGTTACCATACCGAAATTTTGTAAGAGTTATTCCATTTCTCCTCTATCTTCAAGTTTCTCTATTATGTTACACCTTCTATTTCCAAATTAATTATGATGGGACATGTATTAATATGACATTATAATTTAAAGTTTCATGTATATATTATATGATACCAATTTCTAATTCATAAACCATTTTTATAAATTTTTATGTTACACTGTTAGGCTGTCGAAATTGCACCACAATTTTCCATGCCAAAATCATCGTGTAGGGAATACCATTCCCATTTATCTATAAAAGGAATTCACATTTATGATCACATACTTATTAATTAAAAACATAAATTTATCTATTAAACATTCATTTTTCATGGAATAAATTATTATGTTGAATGAATCCATGGTATATGATCTATGTGGTACACTTAAGCATGGTATTGAAATGTTTATGAAGGGTGCACCCTGGTAGCGCTCCAATGAATTGTGTAATTTTTAGTATCATGATAAGACATGATAAATGAGGTATTAATCATTATAATTCATGTGAAATTAGGGTTTAATCATGCTAATCCATATGAAATGACCCTTGGATGATGTTAATATCATGTTGCATGTCATTTCCACATTTCCATGTTATGATAATCATTCTATATCATGCCTTTATGTTCATGTTTATCTTATGCTACATCAATATGTATATTTAATAACATGTATTATATTCTTCATGTTATTCTTATTTACTCCCTTAATGGTATTCATATCTCACCCCTTTCTTATGTACATCCTCAGGATATCCCATGTTGTGTTAAGTACGAAAGAATGAGTTGGTCATGTCAATGAAGTTTGAAATAAAGATGTTGTATTTAATGTTTTAAGTTTTTATTTAATGTTCCTAATTTTCCAAGACACTAGTACTCTAGATAATTTTATTTTTATTAATTGAAATGTTATGTGATAAATCATTTTTTAGTGTGTAATAAAGAAAAAGGTTGTAATTTGGATTGTATATCATTACATAAATACAACACCAACTATTGGTAGAGGGATATAAATCTTTATATCATGAGTCATCCATTGGTTTCATAAAAGTTTAAGGAGGTGGATTAATCTCCATTGGAATATTATTCTCAATCATGTATATTATTACTGTATGAGTATGAATATCTATCCAAAATGATTGATAAAAATTATAGAACCACACTTAATGATATTACCATTACGAGGGACTACACTGAGATATTCCTTTAAGAGTTACTTAGTATTCCTCATGATGAAGAGGTTGAGTACTAAATTGAACTTAAACCTAGATCTATACCTATATCTAAGACTCATTAAAAAATGGATACCATTGAGTTAGAGGAACTAAATAATTAGTTACAATAGAATCTAGAAAATGGTTTTATATGCCTGAGTGCTTCACCATGTGGTGAATTAGTTCTGTTCGTCAAGAATAATGATGATTCAATGCACCTCTACATTGGTTATCGGGAACTCAGAAAAATTCCATTAATGAACAAGTATCCCCATCCATGAATACATGACATGTAATATCAGATATACTGCTCACAAAAATTTTCTAATGTTGAACTTCAGTTGAGATATCACTAATTAAAGGTGAACAAGGAATATATTCCCAGGATTTCCATTCGAACAAAATATGGAATCCCTAAGTTCCAAGTAATGACCTTTAGACTCACTAATTATATATAAATATTTTTAGATTTAATGAATATATTATTTATATAATTCCATGAAAAATGTCTTGTAGTATTTAAAGATGATATTATGGCATTCTCCACGAGAACGGTGGCTCATGGGGAGGATTTGAATAATTTGATGAAGACATTGCCAAAAAATAAGCTATATAAAAAGTACATTAAATATATGTTTTGGATGGAGGAAATATCATTATTAGGGAATGTTTTCACCAAAAAAGGAATTTCTATAGACCATTCTAAGACAAATATAATTTAGGAGTGGCTAAGGCTAACATCGGTAATAGAGATCCATATTTTCCTTAGACTAGCTCAGTATTATCAATGATTTTTGGGAAACTTCTCATGATTATAAGATTTTTTATCCAAGATAAATCAGAAGGGAGTAAATATTTAATGGAAAAATTAATATGAATAGAGAATCATGGAATTGAAAAAGTGTCTTTTCAATGCACCCATAATTACACTACCCATAAGTGGGGAAATTTTTGTGGTATAAAACGATTCATCAAAGATGGTATTAGGCTACGTAATGATGAAAAATGATAAAGTGATAGCCTATACCTCAAGGAAGTTGAATGTGCATTAGAAGAAATATACAATGCATGATATGGAGCTAATTGTAGTGATCTTCACATTGGAAATATGGAGGTGTTGTTACTTTGGGAAGAAGTGTGGAATATATATGGATCACAACAGACTAAAGTATATATTCACATATAAAAATTTTAATATGCACCACTATATATTGTTATAGATGATCAAGGACTATAAATTCTAAATCAAATATTATCTTTTTAAGGAAAATAATGTGCCAAATTCACTAAGTAGACAGGATATCGTGACCTTATCAATGAAGGATATGATAATAATAAATTAATGAACATCATAATTTATTTCTCAAATGATTTATAAACCATACATTTTTAGAGAAGATAAAGGATTATCAAATAGATGATGTGGAAATTCAGAATAAGGTGGAAGGTATATGAAAATGGAAATAATTTATGTTCTAAATTGATGAATAATGATTTGAAATATTTGGGTCATGAATATGTGTACCATTAAATCCCAAAATAATGATAGTTTTTTTGAATGATTCACATAACTCGACCTTCTCCATCAACCTAGGGAATAAGAAGATGTATCAAGAACATTACAAGCACTATTGGTGGGTCAATATTAAGAAGCAAGTCATAAAATATACATCAATGTTCGTAGTATGTCAGCAAGTGATGGAAAAGGGTAAATATCCAAGGGAATGAGGTAATTATTTCCCATACCTACATGGAAATGGGAAAACATAATCATGTAATTTTTCACTAGTTTTCCAAATAAATCTAGATTAAATAGTAATATATGGGTTGTGTTGAACCATCTTATAAAGTCTACTCTTTTATTCATAATTCTAAAGGACTAATCACTTGATCAACTTGTAAGGATATACATCAGGGAAGTGGAGAGACGTTATAGAACACAATTATTGATTTAATCGATTCATTTCCTAGATTTACCTCCAAGTTCTAAAAGAGTCTCCAACATTATCTAAACACCGATTTTAACTCTAGTATGTCTTATCACCCAAAAACTAATGACCACTATGAGTCAACTATATCCATACACTTGAGGAAATTTTGACAACATTCTTACTAGTCATCAAAGGAGGATGGTATTAACATCTTACTTTTCTTGAGTTCTCATATAATAATAACTTTCACTCAACTATCCAAATGGATCCATATGAATCCATTAGTTGGAAGAGATAATGAAAACCTTCATGTCTAGATGATGTTAGGTAAAAAAGTGACTAGGACCTAAAATAGTCAAGGAAATGATTTAAAATGTTAAGAACATTTAGAAACACATCAAGGTTTCTCAGATTCAATAGAAGATCTATGTTGACAATCATCGATGAGACCAAGAGTTTGAGGTTGGGGATAAATTGTTCCTTCTCATATCTCTATGGAAGAGACTCATGATATTTGGGAATAAGGGCAAGCTAAGACCTAGGGAAATTATTCCCTATAAGATTATTGATTGAATCAAAGATGTAGATTTTCATCTAGAATTTCCAATAACCATATCTCAATTACATGACGTATTCCATGTGTCCCACTTGATTAAGTACATACCATATCCTTCACATTTATTGAATTCACATGTTTTAGAAACCAATGCAGATCATGGACCATAGAGATAATGTTCTACGTAATAGGAAAACTCACATATTCAAAGTACTATGGAGAAACCATAAGTATAAGGAGGAAAGTAGGGAACCGAAGGAAGAAATAAAGTACAATTAACCCCACCTATTTTCACTCTAGTTTTTTAACATGAAATTTCAAGGGTAAAATTTCATAAGGGGGAAGAATGTAACACCCCCTAATTTTATCAACCTAATTTCCCTCTAATTATATAAATGTTTTTTATATTTTTTAATGTAGTATAAACCACATGAATCACTTGATAAAATGAACAATATTTTATTGCATTACATTGAAAATTATATTTAGAGAATAAAAATTTTCATAATAATTGAAAATATAATAATGGGATAATAAATAGAATATAAGAAAACTAAAATATGAACATTTAGGTATTCTCAATCCTTGAGAATAATTATACTCATGAAAAAACTCTGTATAATTGAGACAAAATATAAGTAATAAAATATTCATCCTGAAAATGAAAATATATATAATATTGAGAGAAAATAGGAGTTAATGAATAATGAATGAAATATGAGGTATTTATAAGAAGTAGGTAACCCATATAACCATTATAAATCTGACTGTTAGAATAGTAATAAGACTGTTGGAATAGTAACTTGACCAATAAGAATTTTAACATGATAGTTAAAATATTACCCTCACCTTTGGAAGTGAAAAATAATATTTATGTATATTATAAAATGAAAATGTGATATATTTATATCATGGAATAATTAAATAAATGTTTTAAAAATGATAAATTTAGTGTGTGTATTTTTATAAAATATAAATGTTTTTATTGTACTTTTATAATAAATATAAACATTTAAGAAGAAGTTTATTTCCATAAATGGATTTATAAATTAATGTTATGTTTTATAATGATGATAATATAATATTATAAGATAATATGTAATTTTTTAAAGGGTAAGAAAATTGATCATAACATTAAAATTTGTATTTTTCAAGTAAATGAGGATTTAATTAGAAAATTAAAATTATTATATATAAAAAAAAACTTTCCTAAAATGGATTTTATTTTCTTAATCTACAAAATTAAAAAATGGTTGGGTGAATTCTTTAAATTTTAAAAAATAGTTCAATTTTTGGTGAATATTGAAATACGATAAAATCTTACATTTAAAATTATATGCTAAAAACATGAATTTTTGATTCATGGAAATTGTATGCACATAACCGTTTGAACTCACATAAACCATTTACTTTATACTATCACAATAATCAATACTATTGATAGTATAGTTCCAAAATAATAAACTAATGAATATATTATTAAAAAAACACCCCTTTACCCCCTTATAAATACCATCCCTCACTACCCATTTTCCTCACAACATATAAGAATTGGAGATTTCAAAATTTGTTCCCAATCCTCTCCCACATGTCCTACTTCTTATAGTCTCACCAAGATAAAAATTCCAAGTGCCATAAATTGTTTTTCAAGGATAAGTCATTCAAGATGTAAAATTCTCAAACTTCCTCTTTTAAATTATTTTATTCTTCAAACTTATCCTCACCTTCATAATTCAATATAACATAATGAATCTAGTATTATGAATACTCTAAAATATTTTTTAATGGGATATCGATATTATACCCCCACTTCCTGTATCTCTATAATTAATGTGTTTATAAAATGGCTGGTTCACCACCTCTATGAATTACAGACTTCATTTTTCTCAACAACCTTTAAGGATGGTTATAAAAAATATTATTATGGTTAAATATGACAATAATATGTATGTTAAAAATTATTTCATGTTATTAAATATTTCAATAATAATTTATTTAAAATTAATACAGTTCATGATTATTGGTAAAATGAATTAAATGAATTAACCACATAACATTAACATTTTTATTAACTGAATTACCTATATATATATATATATATAAATAAATGGATAATTGGGACCATTTAAATTTTTATAAGGTCATGAATACCATTTTATTTCACTTTTATATTTTTCTCCATTTTAAAAGAGCATCAGTAATTATCCACAAGTTATCCGTTCTTGGAACCATGAAACAAACATGCTAGGAAAAATGAAAATAGCCTTTATATCACAATTAAACAATTATAAATAAAATTAGTAAAATTATACTAAATCAAATATAGGTGTAAATGTTTTTAAATTAATTAATTAATTAATCTAATATTATAATCTTGGATGTTAGGTTCTAGTGCAAGATGATTTAAGAACATAAGGTAAGGTATAACATACCAATCCTTTTACAAACATTATTATATAGTTTTTTGAATAACTAACCTTTAAATACAACCAAGTATCATAATTTCCAGTGTCTTTGGAATATTAGGTATATAAAACTGAAAAAAAGGAACAAACAAAATCTTATATTTAATCTCCATAAGGAGCTCCTAACATCATTTGAGCCTTTACATCTACATTGGATAACCTAGGGGAATACATGAACCAAAGGGATGTGTTAAAAGGCCTTGTAAGGAAATAAATATAAGAATAAAGATTAGTACATGGGTTATAAGGAAAACAATAATGGCACAAAATTTCATGAAACAAGAATAAACATAATAAATCACAACATATTTAACATGGGATAATATAAAAATGGAATCATAGTAATGTTGAATCAATATAAAACATGAAATAAACATGAGTTTAGGATCATTTCACATGGAGGTGCATGATTAAAGGATAACCACAGAGAACTTTTCACATAGATCACAACTCAAGGATAACCACCAAGATTGTTTCACATGGAGAATGAGTCAAGGTTAACCACTAAGACCATTACACATGACATCTCATGAGATTAAAAATAATCCAATGAATTTTAGCACTATATAGGTTCACCCACCAAAACATTTTCATGAATATGTGTTCCACATGAACAATCATACACAAGGAATCAAACACAAACCTAAGGGTTACCCATGAAATGAATTGGGTATCATAATCATGTTAAAAGGCATATAAAATGGGAATATCACAATGGTGTCCAAGAAATATTGGATTTAAATCATACATGGACACGTATAAAGGAAACAAAATCATATATCATGATAATGGATGTCAAAATGAAGTGAAAACAGGTAAAAAGAGTGTTTAAAACATTTTATTGTGGATTATGGAAAAAATTAAAGAGAATTTAAAGAGGAAAAGGAATAATATTTTATATTAAACCATAAATGAGCTAAAAAAATTTACAAAATCAAATGTTTGATTTTTAAAAATAATATTTTCTTAAAAAAATTATGGAGTGAACTTGAAAATGAGCAAGAATTTGTGAAGTTCCCATAAACCGTGCTTGCTTATTGAAAAGAATTGAGAAAGAAACCTTTTTAAAACATGTATTTCCCCATAAAATAAAGATTACATGATCTAGATACCTTATTTTGTAACATATACAAATATTTTATAATAATTACACAAAAATAATTAAGCATTACATTGGGGTAAAGAGATAGAAAGAGTAAACTAATGGAAAATTTGAGGTTCGGGTAGAATCCCTTACATTACGTCCAAAATGGTTCTGCACTTTTACATAATGTACCAAATAATAAAATTAATCAATTAATTAAATACCTTTAATACAAGTGTTTTATTTATTATAATTTTATTAAGTTCATTCATGACCTATTTTACGAGTAATAAGATATAATTTTATCATTTTTGTGGGTCTCTTTCCTTGGTTTCAATGCTTGGTTCACTTGAATAAATGTATGAATTATCCTGTGAAATGGGAATAGATATATATAATTTAAGTTATGTGTTATTGATGAATATAAATAATATTAAATGGTTATAAAATACATATTTTTATATTTTATGAGCCTGAATCATTAAATAAGACGTTAGTGATAATCATTTAGATTAATTTGGCGGTTTCTTGATCATCATGAATTAGTTTTTTCTATTATTTAATATCATATATATATAATATTTCCAAAAAATTAAATAAGATATAATAAATATATTACAATCTCGTTAAACCCCAAAAAATGGTTTCATGACCTTCCTTGAATATGGTAATATAAATTGTAAACCCATCATCTGTTAATGTGATAAAACCACACATCACGAATGATGTTTTAATTTTCAGAATAAAATTAGAGGGGAAATAATTGGTGATGGATTATTTCATAAACATAACAAAATTATAGTATATGTGAGATAATAGATTTACCATTCCATTTGGATAAGGTGAGGTGAGTATAGAATAATAAACGAAAAGAAGTTGGAAAGAAATAAAAGAAAAGAAAAGAGGTTTTTACCTCTTGAATTCTTCTCCTTGAGAGCCACCTTGAGGGACTTGATTTTGGTCTTTCATTGAGACCAATTTCCTATAGAAGTTTGGGATACTCTTTGGTGTATTATTTGGTAGAATTTGGACTAGTCTCAAATCTTGGAAGGTGTGAGGAGAAGAGGATGTGAGGGGTAGTATTTACAGTGAAAGAGAGGGGTATATTCTCATTATTTTATTCCTTAGTTTATTATTTTGTCTCAAGGAACAAAATAATGAGGATTTTTTTGAGTAAATACAGATAATAATTCATGTGAGTTCTAACCAATGCTTCTTACATCATCCATACATCATCCATGACTCAATAATTCATGTATTTATCTTCTACCATAAATTACTGTATTTCACTATTTACTAAAAATTTAAATATTTTATAAAGATATAAAAAATTAACTCAAATCATTTTTTATGATTAAAATTAAATAAGTAAATCTATTTTAGGAAAATATTTTTTTAAAATATGAGAACATTAATTTTTAATTAAAATCAATATTTATTTAAAAATTACAAATTCAAAAATTATAACTGATATTATAGCACCAAAAAAAATTAATTAAGGTCTCATAAAATTATATTATAAATATAAGAAAACAAATTATTAATTTATGAATATAATTTAGGGGAAAAAATTATTTTAAATATTTATATTACTTACAAAATTTTAATTAAATATTTATAACTTACAAAAATACCAACACATAATTTATCATTTCTAAAAAATTTATTTATTTATTCCAAGATGTAGATATATAATATTTTTATTTATAATACACGCAAATTTTATTTATAATTTCATAGGTTATGTTACAATTCTATTGGCTGGTTTACTATTTATAAGGGCCATATTACTATTCCAATGGACAAGTTACCATTCCATTGGTTTAGTTTCCTTAATTTATAAGAATACATATGATTTAATTTATTATTAATTTAAAAAGTTGTTTATTGTGTTCTCTTTTTAATTTTATGTGGGTTATACTATATAACGTAATTATAAGAAGGTAAACTTCATTGATAGAATTTTGGGTCAATGCATAAGGGATCTCTATGAACCACCCTTTTTATTAGGTTATGAAATTTCTCTCTCTAACTCACATTATATATCTCTTTGATGTTATGGAGTGATTTAAAATTCTCTAAATAAGTATCTTACATATATACCTAGCTTATTATCCCATCCTTTTATGGGGAAATACATTATTTGAGTTTAATTCTTAAATATGTTCTGTAAAATGAAACTCGATTAAGGAGAACTTCAATCCCTTAACCCTTTTATTTAAATATAAATTATATAATTTATTCCCATTCATAATTTTATTAAATAAAATTATATTTTTTGTATAAACATTTTGTATTACATTTTGTTTTCAAGGAAAACTTAATACTTAATATTTATCCAAAATTATTTAACTAAATCCTAAAAACACTATTTTGAAAGTAAATTTATTTACCCAATTTTATAACCTTTTTCATGAAAATATTTCAAAATAAACACCATATTTTGAGAACTCTGATCATATAATCAAATATAAACATCCAAAATATTCAATACCTTTGTATATTTTGAATCGTTATGAAATATACTTTCATTATGATATGAGGAAGGATTATGTGACCCATTTTTTTCCATGTGTAATTATTATATTTATTCATTATGATTAGTTTTCTTTTTTAGTACACATAAGCATGTATATGTTTTTATGGATGTTCCCAGATTTAACTCAATACATTAGGAAATATTTTTGTCTTATGAGATGATATATGTATGGTATTAGGGAGTGAACCTAATCCATTATGGGACTCTATCCATCATGTGATTTTCTCTTGGTAGTTAGCCTTGACTTATTTTTATGTCATATTATATATATTTTCCACATTTCTATATTCCAGGATCTTAGGATTCCATACTCTTTATTCTATGCATTTATATGGTTATTCATGATCCTTTTATTTTATTTTACCATGTTATGGATTCTGAATCATATAAAATGATTCATTACCATGTTTATTCTATTACTGGGTTTTATATATCACCCCTTTATTTTATGTATTTCATAGGTTATTGAATTAATTTTTAGTATCACAAAGGGATTTAGGAGCTCGCGGTGGAAAATAAAATAATGATTTTATGTTTTAGTTGTTTTGATATATTATGAACATAGTATTCCAAATACACTAGGCCACTTAATCCTTGGGTTTTATATTTCACTTTAATGTTTAAAATAATGTGATAATATGTGTTAAAGGTTTGGGTCATATACTCACTCTCCCTTTAAGTTTAGTTTATGTATATGGATATCCAAATCTATAATGGATTATGGTTAAGGGTGTTCTCCTAATAGGTATTTGGTGGCTCTCGATTTTTCTATATATTTATTTGAAGGAAATAATTGCTTGAGGTATAACACATAATTATATTATGTTGTGGTGGATATCAATTCCCAGGGGTTTTCATGCATCAAACTTGGTGGCGTATGGTTTAAACCATGATATATAGGTTGTAGTGGATTCTAGACTACTACTTGGTTATTACCAGGGTATGATGATGATGGGGATGTGTGGGGATATACACGATAAAGAAGGTTTATGATACATATGCATCAGTTGTTGAATGAGTTGTGGAAGGCATGATCATAGGATGTGAGTTTTTGGGATGTGAGAGTGACAAACCAATATGGAAGTGGAAGAAGGATACCATTTATATTTATTTATATGTTTTCAATGTGAATTGCTTACTTCCACGAATTACATGGTGCAAAATACCTGATGAGAAATGGAAAATAGATCTACCTATTTTAGTAATGATCCAGTTTCATTTTTTTATTCACTAGGACTGAGTATGCCTCTTTCATATTTTCTATGGTAGGTTCTATAGAGCATCTTATTGAGTATACATGTTATTCTAACCTTATGTATATATAATTTTTTGTTCAAATCTGTATGAACCATTTGAATATCAAGCTGAACATTACTATCTTGGAGGAGTTGTTTAGAGGTTTTGGGTGTATTTGGTCACTACCTCAGATTATTTTGGTACTTCTCATTGTTTTAGTTTTGTATGAAATTACATTTTATATTAGTTTTTATGATTTATTTATGTATGGTGTTGATTAGTGGTTTCTCATATCATCTCTTATTCCTTAAATTTATATACGAGTTTAATTCCTCCCATTTGTGTGGTTTATATACCCTCATTCCTAGTCAACAACCCATAACCTATTAAAGGTTAGATTCTAGAATTATTATATATTTCTCTTCATTACTAAACTAGAATGTGTACCTTTTGTGGGAGGGGATATGACTATTTGGTTTAGTAATAAAAATGTTCTTATATAGGAAGATTATCATTTTTAAGTGATATATTACTTATTTTTATAAAAATATAATCCTAAAAGGTTATGAGAATGCAAGGAAATTAAAACCTTTTTATATATCATGTTATTATGGGTTGGTTGCATATATTCTGTTGTATTTGGTATCATAGAATGTTTTACATAAGTTTAAGAGTTAGGATTTTATTATTTATGGGAAATTAACGAGTTATAGGTACCATTATGAGTTAATAAGTTTATGGGTGATTAACATTCAATGGTAGTAACATTATTTTGAGATCACATGTGATTCTATTTTGTGGTTATTAATGATATTTTCGAAGACACCCATTGTGATTTTAGAAGAGTACATGATTGAGGTATAGATAAACATTAGGTTTAGTATTCCATTAAAAGTCGAAGTACTTATTGTTTATGGGGTAAAATGTTATTATATTTTTGGGAACATATGTCGAAAAGTATAGATAAACTTGGTGATTAAAAATTGATTTTGGCGACTAAGTGAATAAAATTATTTCATAATAAGTTTCATTTTATTTTTAGAAAAATTATATGAATAATATATATATACAAAATTAATTTTAGGTATTTAATTTTATATTAATGTAATTATTAATATTTGAGTTATAAATATTGAGTTAAGTTTTAGAAGCAATTAAAATTTTATGGTTTTATGTCATGGTGATTCAAGTGATTTTTAGAAAAAATAGTATATTTTGGAAGAATATATGATTACAGAAATTATATATTTAGAATATTACTTTATGTGTGATTTATATTATTTATAGATAAACATTAAGTTTATTTTGGAAGAATATGTGATCAATTTATTTTAAAATTTTTTTGTTTTAAAATCTGTCAATTGTATCTTGATGATTTTAAAGGTTTAGTTATTTATGGAATGATTTTATATGAAAATGTATTGTTATTATTTATATTTAGGTTTTAGAGATTAATTTATTTCATTTTGATATGATGGTTTATCAATATTTCATTTGGGAATTATCTTTACTCATGATAACTATATTGGTTTTTATTAATTGGATTGAAATATGAGAAATAAGTTTTCATAAAATAATTCATATAATGAAGAAAACTATATTTTAGTTTATCTTATGATCTATCAAGAGATTATTTTTGTGCTTCATGAAATAAAAATCTATCTAGACAAATCATATTTTGGAGTCTAGGATGAATTAGAGGTGGAAACTGATTGAAAAACACAACTAAAGGTTGAAATTGTGATTATCAAATTGAAATAAATTAAGTAATTACATTTACTCATATACTCAATATAAATGAAAAAATAATACCTAAAACTCAAGAAATATAAAGACATATTTATCGAATATTATTTATAAAACATCACTCAAAAATCAGGGTAAACCTTTGGAAATTGATTCACATGTCTTATAAAAGTACATGTATGGTTTAATGTATATATATTTTTTGTATATGTTTCCTATTACAAATTTAGAAATTGAATTTATTGTTTTTTTGAACCTCCTTTTAAAATATCCATTTTTTTAATATATTTTTCAGATATTTCATAATCTATTCTATGTGGTTGTGGTTTCCAATTAAAAGGCAGGTTTTGGAATCATGGTCTGACTCCCAATAAAAGTCATGTGTTCTGTTATACATTTGGAAAAAAAATTAAATTTTAATTGAGTTAGAAACATAAAAATATGTCAATATTTAGTGGATACCATTTCTAACAAGGATTAGAGAAAATTTAATAGTATATACAGGATCCCCTTGATCCTAACTATTATAAATACTCTAGTATTATATTTTATTTTTATTTTCCGCTACAACTATAATTGAAAAATGCACTTAAAATTGATTTTTTAAGTTTAATTATAATTTGAAAAACTATAGAAAGTTTTAAAGTTGTCAATTCACCCCATCTTTACCTTACCATCATCTCAACCTAGGTAAAAAACTACTTGAGTTGGATATTGGGATGTGTTTTAGCATTCTACATTTAACATATGTATCTTTTTAGTTGGTTTCACCTCATATATGTCTTGATATTTATTCAATATTTTGAAACTCCATAATTTATATGTTATTACTCACATTCATGTGAGGGGAACCATAGGTTTGGGGTTACATAAATAAATCATAGTCACACAAGCTCGTACATAATATGGAGGAAGGGGTGATGCACTAATAATCATTTTTATGTTAATTATAAATATATCACAAAAAACTGTGAAAAAAGTTAGATTAAATAGAAAACCAATACATTCGTAGGACGATCAAGCTCATGATTATATATGCATTAAATTACTACACATTTAAAATAACTAGCATTAATTTCAAATATTTATTAAGATAAAATTCTCAAACTAATAAATTCATTATATGATTATTTAATCAATTTTTTATCTTAATTTTTGAGTTAAATAGTCTTAGAGATTACAGTCCATTTTAATTGTTAATAAATTACATTAATTAATTTAAATTTTGAAATTATTTATTATACTAAATTTATGGAAATGTAACATTTCATTTAATCTTATAATTAAAATTAAATTCAAAATATAATTTATTAAACATGATATGTACTAGAAGTAACACGATGTGTATCATTATAATTTACACAGCATATAATAGCACTCACATGGTGTCTGAATTGTGATTTTTATGGTCTATGTCATGTATTATGTACTGATAAAATATTTATGTTTAAAAAACATGTCATGATATTACACAACATGTTGTTCTATGGTTCAATGAACGATATATTCCTTGGATGAATGACCACATTACATCCATGAATATATGTGGTGTGTACTGCTTATGAATTCCATGAAGCACATATAATGTAGAATAACCATTCACATCATATATTTGTAAAATAACGATGAAAATATTTAATATAATATTTTAATTTTACATGACGAATCGAAAATCACTCAACATGTGATTCATGAGAGAAAATTTATCACAGAGTATTTATAGACAAATACAGACTATACTGTATATATTTTTTATAATTAAATTTTATTATGAATTTTTGAATAACATTAAATGTATTTCTGAGTATGTACCTTTAACTAGTCGGTATGAGTTACATGTTGTATAGAACTAGCCACATTTTATGCACTTCATTTCTACGTACCAACATTATAAGCCTGGAGACTCAGCATGAATTCCATGTGGGATATTATTTACTATATGAAACATATGATATCTACATGATGTGTAATCACATATATCACATTTAATCTTCTATAAAATCTTACATGATGTGTTTTAAATACATGTCGTGTACATTGACCACATGGCCTCTTTGATTCCTACTAATAAAAAACATATGGGCTAACACATTGTCTACATCAAAAAGTCATGAAAAATTAGGATATTTTTTTCAAATATGAAGAAACTCGTTTCCTCTTTTACCCTATTATTTTATTAAGTTAAACCATTATTAGTTAATTGTCTTGAGATCTTGGAGTGTCTTGTGAAATCATAAGTGTCAGTTTTAGTTGTTTTTATCCAAAACAGCCAACACCACAGACTTAGTGATGGCCATGGTTTTCCCTGAGTACAAGAAGGGAATAGAACATTATTTCCAAGCTTGTGTCCATTGGCATATAGAAAGTAAAGGATTATATTAGTTAAAAAGGATTGAGTAGCCTCACCAAGTCATAGTGGTATCCATGGTGAACATAAAATTGATAAGAGTTGGAAAACATATAATAGGTAATACTATTTCAGCATGGTGTGTGTCCAAGATCCACCATAACTATGGATTTCCCATCATGAAAGCTATTTTATCTTTAGAAAATATTGAAATGATAGAACTCAATACCTTCATCATGAACTAACCAAAAGGGGAAATGCATGAGGTTTAATTATGGGGTCTTTATGATGTTATTAATCAATTCATAACTCCTATTAATCAATTTTATTCCACATCCTTGATGATTCCAAGAATATGATGATATTCCATGAAGTTTGGGGAAAATATTTGGTTTAACCTCTTGGTGATGATATATGCATAGTTTTTTCTTCCTTTTTGTATCTACTTGGTAAATTTTTGGCCTTATATCATCATTCTTTATTGGTTTCTGTGTATTTCTGTGAATTAGTAAAGACATTTGATGAGTTTTTTGTCTGAAATTTCAACTATTATTTGTTATTAGATCATGGAATAACGTTTTATAATTTCCTAGAATTGTTCTCTTTGTTATTGGACCGTAGAATCAATAACCTTCTTGAGGATTATGGTGTTTTATAATTTCCTAGAAGTGTTCTCTTTGTGTTTTCTTCTTTTGTCTCTATCCAAGAGCAATTGTTTTTTATTCCTCCAACCTTGCATATATTTTTCCAATTATGAACTTTTCAATGGGTAATAATTATTCTATCCCTTATCTTGTACTTCTATGTCCCTTTCACTAGAGACATTATTATTTAATGTGAAACCTGTTCTATGAGTTATTATTAAGAAAGTTTACTCTTATTGGTGTGTGAACACGGTTCAAGAGATGAAACCCTTGTTGAATCTTGAATTTTACATTGAAAAACATTAGGCTGGATATTCCATAACATATATGTCATTTTATATGATGTTTTCATGATTGATGTTTTATTCTTGATACCCCCATTATACCTTTTCTTGCAGGTGTGTGAGTGGCCCTTGAGACAGGGCTTGATATGAAATCATATGCATTTTTTGTACCTTATGGAGAAATATTCTTGATATTCCTCATTGTTACATACTATATTTAATTTTTATTATGGTATTTCATAGCCAGTGGAACATTCTTTCAGGTATTAGTATGATCAGGTTGATCAGTATCGGTTAGCTGAAACTTGGAGGGGAAGCATAATGATGTGAAAATGGATTCAAAATATGAATAATTTATAGTGTAGGGTGGATCATGGAAATTATTATTGATGTAGTATTATAACATTATTAGGTTGATAATTTTTTAGTTATTGGATGGAGTGGGAGAATGACCTATAAGGACAATGTGTTATCCAATTATGTCAAAATATGTCAGGTGGGACTTACCATCACGCGAGTATAATGACCACATTTAGGGAAGGGGCATGTGGTGTTTTGGATAAAACCCCCCTTTAGGGTTGGGTATGCAATGTTATTGATAACTACCACCATCATGATGGGGTGTTTAGTGTATCATTGAAGTCAGTACTTGGTTTTATAGACATCTACATCCTTATTGACATTATACCAAATCAGGTGGGGTTGAGGTTCATTACTACTTGGTTAGCACATACTCACTTGGAACCTATGAGATTTTATTTTTATTTTATAATTTACTTATGTCATGATGTATTCTGTCATATATTATATGAAATCATATTAAGTATTCATTAAGGGTGTCCTACTGTATTTATTACTCACACCATGCACATGTATCTCAATGGAAATGAAGATTTCATGAATGGGGATCTAATAAAGGGAAAGGGCCTTATGACAGGTGGTAAGGATATAGAGGCATATATTCATAGCTTGTGTTAAGAAACACTCCATATTATTTCTATTTCATTTATTATTCTTCCATCATTTATATACTTTGGGTTGGATTATAATGTTTGGAGCCTATTTTTTTTATTTTCAATGTATGTCATGTGTACTATTTGGTATTATTATTCCTTTTTCATTTTATACATTGAGTTGTTGGGTTTATTTACTATATGTTCGAGTAAATTATAAAAAATTTATAGTCTCCCCATTTATAGACTTTAAACCCTTTCTCCCTACTGATATCCTCTTGTGTTTGAGGAGGCACACATGAGGGCATCTAAATCATCAGTTCAGACCTGGTGGTTTAGGTTTGGGAATTACAAAAAGGCATTTAAGAAAAAATTTCTTCTTATCTTTATGAATAAATTGGAATATAATAGAAATGTGATAGATGTTCAGGACATGGGTGTGGGAGCTTCCATGTGCCTAGATAGTTCATGGGTGATGGACCACCATGTTGTTTTTCACTAGATTACTAATACAGTTTATGACATTTTAGGACTATTCATGCATCATTACTAGGAACATAGGATCACATGACATATTTACACCTATTTTTTTGTGGCATATTTGTTCTTAAATTTAATTCAATTATTGGGATATATGTTAAGAATATACCTATATTCTTTTTTGAGTGATATATTTGTTTTCCATGTAGTTACGATATATCTATTGGCATTAATTAGATGGACCTAAGGATGTTATCATGTTATATATATATATGTGTGTGTGTGTGTGTGTGTGTGATTTTGACTAATGTGTACAGATGATACCTTATTTAATTAAAGGAGGGATATACCTTGAGTTATAGGTACAGTCCGAATATAACATTTTACGATCACGTAGAATAGTCAGGATCTATCTTTACTTAGCATCTTTATATTCTAAAATGTTCTTCTAAATTTTAATAAATCCCACCACCTAGAAGTTTGATAGGACTATGTGTGGTGGTGGACAAGGATGGTCTTGTTAGGGTGGGAGTACATGTTCCATTATAAGTATCATAGGAGGATGTACCCCAACGTGCCTCTTTACCAGAAAAAGTGATTTTGGATATAGATCCAATTCATCTAGGATTATTTTTTATTATTCCAATTTAAGGTAGAGTTATCAAGAGGTAAATGATCGATCTTTATGGATATTTATAGATCTGAAATCCTTAATCCATTTAGGGTACTTTTATCCAGTATAATGCAGAGGACTATCTGTATGTTATCGATCGAAATTTCAAGCTAGTCTAGTCTCTTGTGGATGAGTGAGTGACTCTAGAGACCTTCATGTTCCAAGGACTTACCAAAAGATAGTGTAATACCATGATTTAAGAAATTAGTTGATATGGCATTACTTAGATGACCTTCAAGGAGTTGTTTCTTGAGAAATACATTCTTGACATGATATTGGTAGACTATGCATATTATTTGATGGAATTGTAGTAGATATCTATGATTGTATCTATATATTCTATCCAATTCACAACATTTCTTTAATTTACTCATCTATCAGATGGGAATGAGGTATATAAGAATTAAAATTTTGAGACATTCCTCTTTCTAAACCTCATATATTAGATTAGGCCCTTTGACCTAATGATATAAACATATGTGATTCACAAGATCCTGACATTTGAGAATGGTCTAGAGGATGACATGGTAGCAGAATTACTTCCAATCAACAATGAACTGGTAACTAATCTTACTCCCACTACTATTAGAGTCTCTTATGGTTGAATAAAGATAATGGCTAATAAAGAGAAATAGGGATGTTGTATTATAGGTTTAAGTAGGACATCCTAAGTGTCCTTTATTGGAGATTATTCAAACAAGGTGATTAAATTTTGAGTAAATGGGGAATTGTGTAAATTCTTAAAATAATACTTCTATGGAGTTCCACCATTATGGAAAGGCTAGTCATCTTCATTATTTTTTCTAGAGGGATTCACAAAGGAGTGCTAGGATATTGGGGAATACTGGGGATGGATGACCTTAGGAGACAATGTAGACTTCTTAGACAATAGTGACTCAAGGGTAGAGACATGGAGCTGATGTAGGGTGATTCTATATAGTGGATTAGAATCTAGTACATGGTGGTGAAGGGCCATCTAATGTTAAAGGTATAGTACCAATCACTTCTATGTTGCCTACAACTTTTTTTTGATATAGGGACTTCCCATTACATTATATCGTCATAAGTAGTTGTTGGAATCGACTTACTGGTCATGTTTTCCTCCGAGTTACTTTACATTTATGCACCACTGGAAAGGAAAGTGGACCATTTTCGGCACTTTAGAGAGTTACCTATAGTCATTTTTAGTTATGGACATCTCTGGGACTTCATATTTTTGGATATCATGCTTTTTTATGTGATTCTTAGAAAGGACTGGTTGACCAACTTCTGATATCACATTAATTACTATCTGATATGAGTATATATTACTTCCCTGAAGGGAGATATGTTCCTTATGTCAAAATAATGTGATTTGGTAGTTGGTATAGTTGGTCTTAACATGATCCAAGTTGGGATGATTATAGAGCATATTGTAGGGTTGGCTTTTTCAACATGATCACTGGCATCCCCTTTATCTCTTCCTCTAACTATAGATCTATATCAGAATTCCATTCTAGAAGACATCATAGGAATTTCCTTAGATAGAGGAATTTAATTTTTGATATTAATCATTTTTGGTTCATAGCCCATTTTGATACCTCCTTATCATATAGAATTGATTAATTTGATGGGGAAAAAGGTAAAAATCAAGGACTTAGAGAAAATGAGATTTAAAAGGCCGAGAACATCCCTGTGGGTTCAACTATTTTCTTCACCCAAAAGGTATAAGGTACTATTAGACTCTACTTATATTATTGAAAGTTAAACCAGGTGATAGTGATGAAAAATATCTTTTTCCTAGGATTGATGATCCTCTCAATCGGTAATGGGGAGCTCGGTGGTTATCCAAGATTGATCTTTGATCTGGAAATCACTAATAGTGAGTTATAGAGGAGGATATCACAAAGATGGTTTTTTTGAGAAGGTATGGGATATATGAATACTTGGTGATGATTTTTTTACAGAATAATGTTCCATCAGTGATCCTAGATATCATGAATAAGATCTAACACCCACATCTTGACTCGTTCATTATGGGGTTCATGGATGATAACCTCATATACCCTCTACCCTAGAGAAGCATGCTATAAATATTGAGAAATTATTGAGTATACTTTGAGAACATCTAATTTATTACAAGATTCCAAAGTGTAACTTTATGATTCATAAGGTGATATTCATAGGGAATGTGGTGTTTGAGATATGTATATTCATATACCTAGAGAAATTTGAGGTTGTGATGTCATGGACACATCCCCAAAATTTGTTTGGTACAAGGATATTTCAACATTTGGTGGGTTATTACTGAAATGTTATCCATGAATTCTCAAAATTATCATCTCCCATGACTATGTTGATGAAAAATAGAGTGAATTTCAAATTTTCAGACCCGTGTGAAGAACCATTTCATGAGTTGGAGAGGAGGTTGACCATAACTCCAACATTGATACTTTCAGATCTAGGTATTGGATATATTGTTTACTACGATGCATTATGTATTGGTTTGTGGGAGATACTAATGCAAGTGGAGTACATAGTAGCTTATGGGTCATGATATTTATGAGCCCATGTGAAGAACTATACTACACATGAATTTGATTGGGTAGTCGTATTCCATTATTTGAAGTGTTGGTGACATTATCTATTTAGAGAGAGGGTTGTTATCGATACACATTACAATAGCCTTTACTATATATTCACATTTCTTGACCTCGATTTGTGGAAGAGGTTATAGGTAGAGTACTTATAGATATTCATTTTTGAGATGGCCTTTGCACATTGAAATGGTAACATTATTGCATATGCCTTTAGATGTAAGATGTAGGTAGCCTAGGATATTGGTGAATGGAATTCATATGAATAGTAGTGCCTAGTGAGCCTCTTATCCAAATAGAGTATGAATGATTCTGAGGACCAGGGATCTATGAAATCTGATCCTTTGGTGATTAAATCTTCTCTGGTAGATCGGGTGAAGGCTAGAGAGGGATGTAACCTAGAATGCACTGTGATTCAGGAATAACTAATATGTTGTGACCTGATACCCGGGTGGTTATTGGATTATGAAAATGTGCTATTTTTATATTAGAGAGTTTTAGTACCTAATTTCATCAATGAAATATTGATGAGATAATTCTATACCTCAATGTGGAATGTTCATCCAAGAGGGAAAAATATGTATCATTAATTCAGGCAATATTTCTAGTGGCTAGGGATGAAGAGGGACATTTCTTATTTCATTTACCAATGCATTACCATCTAGAGTATAATGGTTGATCACAAGAGTCTTGGTGGTTCAATCTAGAAACTTCCTATGTCATTATGGAAGAAGTAAGAAGTCATGATGGAATAGGTGATGATGTTTTCTAGAACCCGAAGGAGTTGTGACACTATTATGATGAATTTAAAATGGATAATGAAAGTTTTACATTTATTAACAATCCGTGAGACACACTTAATGGATGAGTTGTGAATGATATATTTCAATGAGATCATAATATTATATAGAGTTCTCTTGAGAATTGTATCTGATAGATGTGAGTTTTTTTACATTACACTTTTGGTAGGGCCTGCAAAAGTCCTTAGGTACTCAACTGATATTGAGCACAACATTTCATACCCCGAAAGGCCGATAGTCGAATCCAATGATTTGTAGTTTTAAGGACATGATCTTAGTTTTTTATAATTAGATAGATCTTGTTATGATCACCTATCCTTGGTTAAGTTTTAATACAACAATAGTTACTATGATTTGATTCAAATGAGACCATTTTTAGATCTTGATGGATGACCTTCCACTCACCACTATTTGGGCATGAGGTAGGTGAGGCAACAGTTGTTGGGCCTTGTTTGCTATAGGAGAAATTAGATAGAGTTTAGTTGATCAAGAAGTGGTTGATCAAGAAGTGGTTGGTGAGAACCTCAAATAGGCATCAATAATTTGCTAACCAGAGGAGATTACCTTTACAGTTCACTGTTGGTGATTGAGTTTTCTTGTGGGTATCACCTCAGTTTGGATGTTGGGAATGTCAAAACCATGATTTGTGAAACAATTTGAGATCATAAAGCATATCGCAGCAGTGTCTAACTAACTAGAACTTCCTCTATATTATCAATTCATGCATGATGTGTTCCACATTATTCAAATGCTTAGGATCTTTCCAAATCATGTTCATGTTATAGACTACGAGTACATTAGGTTGGACCCATATGAATATTATGAGAAGTGACCAATGAAGAATATAGATCATAGAAATATGGTGTTGTAGGGGAATAAAATTCAACTTATCTAGATCCTATGACAGTATAGATGAATCTGAGATTGTAAATGGGAGTGGGAATCAGATTTTCAAGATTAGTGTCTTGAGTTTTTTAGGTAGGACCCTTAGAAATGATTCTTGAGGATGAAAAGTCCTTAAAGGGGAAATTTGTAAAGTCCTAAATCTTTTGTTTCAAATATGAAAAACATTATATACTATTCTATCCTTTGATTTCTTAGTGGAACCATGGTTATGGTAAAGTCATGAGATCTTAGAGAGGCTTTTGAAATCATAAGAGTGGGTTTTAGTTGATTTTACTGAAAATAGCCAACACCATGTATGTAGTGCTAGATGTGGTGTTCCTTAACTAAAAATGAGGAAATGAAATAGCTTTCCAAGCACGTGGGAATAGGAATGGATAAAATATTGATTTTTTGGTGAAAAATGGATTGGTCAACCTCACTATGACATATTGTAAGTAATGGTTACTGTAAAATAACATAGTGTTAGACAAAATGCTATAGGCCATACCATTTTAACCTAGTGTGTGTTCAAGAACCACCACAACCATCCTAGGTCCTGAAAAAAGATTTTTTAGCTTCAAGAAATGGTGAAATGGACAATTAAATTCCCCCCACTTCTCTGATATTGACCTAACCAAAATGTGAAATGTGCATGGTTTAATTATGGGGTCTTAATGAGGATATTTATCAATTACTAACCCTTATTAAGTGATTCAACACACCCTCCATTGTTGATTCATTGAATATGAATATATTCTAGGTGTTATTGGGAATGGATTCAGGTGAATGTATTAAATAATCTATGAACGTGGTAATTTCTTCCTTCTTGTTTCTCCTTGGTCAACCTAAGGACACTGCTCATACTTATTCACTGGTGTGTTTCTGATTTCTATGATTCAGGGAAGGCCTTCATTGAGTCTTATTGTTTGGTTGAATTTTCCTCTCTTATTTCCTTTTCAATCATGTAATAATATTTTTATGTCTTAGATAATTATTCATTATGTCATCTAGTGAGTTAATTATAGTGTTTGTGAATTAACAACCTTACTGCGGATCGGTGGAATTCTACGACATCTTGGTGGAATTATCTTTATAGATCCTTCCCTTTTAGCTATCTAATAGTTAAAATATAACCTTCCTCCATCCATTTAAAATAATAAAATTTCTAATAGTTTTGATTGGGTAATTAATGATCTATACCTTGGATTTTTTTTCCTTATTCCTTTCTCTAGAGACAATATTATTTTATATGAAAATTTTTCTATGAGTTATTGGTTAGAGATATTATTCTATTTGGTGAGTGAAATTGTTTTTGGAGATGAAACACATGAAAAAACATGGCATTGACGTCAAAAAACTTGAGGTAGGAATCACTTAAACATATATTTCCTTGTATATTATATTTTCATGATTGATGGTTTATGCTTGATACTCTTGTTATGATTTTTCTTGTTAGTGTATGAGTGGACCTTGAGACCATGCTTGATATGTGACCCTATGCATTAGGTCCATCATTTTGAGAACTGTTATTGATATTCATTATTGTAACTTTTTATAATATTTGTTTCTTCTGTTGTTGAATTTCCATTGGAACCTTGCTTTTGGAATCAGGATGATCTGGTTGCTCAGTATCAGTTAGATGACCCTTAGAGGGGAAGTGTGATGATGACTATAGACTATGACACATTTGATGGTATGAATTGGATCATGAACAATATTTTGATGTGACGTAAACCATGAATTGTTATAGAATCCATAAATTTTTGGATGGGGATGGATAATTACAAGGAAGGGTAATGAGTTATTCAATTATGTTAAACATGTTAAGTGGGACTTACCATCATCTAAGGATAAGGACTACTGTTTGGGTGGGGAATAGGGTGTTACTGATAATGACCACGATCAGGGTGGGGGCATGCAGTGTTTATGATAAAAAACACCATCCATGTAGACTATTTGGTGTTCTCTTAAAGGCAGTAGTCGGCATGATAGACATCAACATTGTGTCAAAGAAGGTTCTTGGCAGCTTTGGTAGATCATGATGACTCAAAACAACTGTGAAAATTTTTTTATTTGAAAATTTAATTATTTCATGACATACACTATTATATATTTAATGCACTTGTGTTAAGGACACATTGGTGGTGTCCTACTGAGTTAATTAATCACACCCTACACGAGCGTCTTGGTGCATGTAAAGATTTCATAAGTAGGGACCTAGTGAAGGGAAAGTGACCTATGATAAGGGGATGAGGAGATAAAGGTTTGGATTCATAGGTTATATTAGGACACAATCAAAACTATTACTATTGAGTTTATTATTCTTCAATACCTTTAATATTTTTGTTCGGATTTCCATACTAGGAGCACAGTCTGTTTATTTTCCAAATATCACATGTGTGCCATTGTATAATATTCTTATTGTGATTTTTTTTACCATATTTTGTTAAAATTATTTATTATTTTTGAAAGGGAATGATGCAGAGGGTATAGACTCCCAAATTACAGAATCCATGCCCTTGCTTCTATTCGGGAGCCTCATACATAAGAGGAGGTGTACATGTTGTCTTGTGGATCATTGGCTCTACCCTGGTGGTTTGGGTTATAGAATTACAAGTTTCATTCCAACTATAAGTCAATATAAAGAGTGTAATGTTTTCACATAATATTCTCCCACATAATGTGTTGTGATTGAATCATATCATCCTGGTGTGTTTGACCAAAGGTACACATCCTGTACTTTTTCAATACATGTTTTGTATCAGAATCACTCGACCAAAATTCTTAACACCTGTCAAAGAGATCATTGAAAATTCTTAATTTATTCTTTGATTGTTCTTGGTCATATGAAATTAAACTATCATATTTTTTGAATTTTGGACTAAGAATAAAAAAATTGAAATGAAAAACTGGAAAATGACTTATTCAATCAATAAATAATAAATAATTATCAATTAATATGTGATTACCTTGATACCACATGAGCGTTACGGTGCACAACGATAGTGGTCAGGCCCATTCTCAACAATTTTTTTTATCGACTTCTTTAGATTAAATCCTTAGAACTAGATGAATGAAACCCCAAAAATATTTATATAGAGGATATATCCACATATAATTTATAATTAATTACTATAAATTAATTGCCTCAAATTGATGATTATTTTTTCATTTTTGATTAAGTCAACCTTTTACCATACCATCATTATAATGAATGATATAAAGAAGAATCCCTCTAGTGGTATCTATGCATTTTGTATGAATCTTAGAACATCACCGTTAGAAATATGGGTGTTATCATAGATGATCCAAACATCTTGCCTCATTTACCATTGATCGCAATAAAAATCCCTTTGATCTTGAAGGATTATCTCTAGTTATTTTTGACTTGATAGGGAGGAGGAGGATGATCATATCATTTTTTTAATATAGTTTTCATTGGTCATGAGAGAATTATATTTATAGAATGTGTTCAGAATATTTCACCGACAAATATAAAATGATATTTGTTGATTAATCTAATTAGGATTAGAAAATTATTTAATACATAAATTCCCTTATCTAATTTTTATATTTTATGTTAACCCTACATATAATAATAATAATTATTATTATTATTATATTTTTATATTACATGACATGAAAAAACTTTTGGATTTATAAATACTATTTCTTAAATAAATAAATCAATATTTTTTTAAATAAAGTTAAATAAAATATATCTTTTCATATGTACCCTTATCTCAATCCATTAATCTCCCTTGAGATTTATTAAACCTTGAATAAAAATTGTTTTAAATAAATAAATTCCATTATAATATTTAATTCGTGAATAAATAAATATTATATTCATGAAAAATAAAATAAATATTTATTTAATATTCAAAATACATATATTCCAAACTGGAATAACTCGTGATTTAATTTATGGTATCAATATAGCCTAAATAATATTTATTTCTCAATCATGAGAATAATATTTAATCTAATATAAAATTAAAATAGTATTTAACTAAGATTCTAGATGCACTTAATATATGACCCTTTAGGCATATTTCTTAGTGTCATTAGGTGATATAGAATAAATTAAAATATTAACATCTAGTAACATGTTAAGGAACCCATAGATAATGATGTTAACATAATAAGAAAAACATCCTAATCCAGACACTCACTATGAAATATAATCATTTTGTCTCAATATCTTAATATGTGGGTTCTGTAAACATCTCATCAACCAATATTCATCATATATATTTCTTGGACATCTAGAAATGAACTTTTCAACAATAATCCATGTCCATTGATGTAATAAAATAGTTCCATTACAATCAAAGGGGTATTAATATATACTTGCATTAAATGGAAGGGAAAACCCTTTCTTGACTTATTAATTAATTTCATATCACTTATAATGAAACAATGTATCCTACCTCACCATGGACATATGTCATCATGAATTTTATCTATACATAAAAGCGTGTGATTCCTAAAATACCTTAATTATACACTCAAGTTCAACTACCAAAACAAACATTCACATATAATAATATCCAATGACACATATATTGTGGAATTCCTATTGTTGGGTTTGTCCTCACAATATTCTATCATTGAGATTACCTGGTAAAAAAATTCATGATAAGAAGCCTCATCTACTTATAAGCATCAAGCACCTTATAGTCTAAACCATATCTATGTACTATCAAATGAAATCTTCCAAACTATAGGATTTTTTTGGAATATTGTCATATCAATTCAAGGTTCTCATCATAGCAGGTAACTTATATGATCTTAAAATAAGTCATATATTCAAAGGACATTATCACATTAATTTAACATAGAATAACACTCACCATGTGATCAAATATTTATTAATATTTAGGTATTTGAATATATAGGTAATTAAAGTAAAAATAATGTAGGTTCTTGGGAAAAAATTGTAAAAGTATCTATGGGATAAGGTGAACTGCTAATCAAATGGGTGGGATCCTCTTTCCTCCCATGAATTTCTTATGTCTCACTAGGAAAAGAAAACGATGAAGATGAGAGATTTTTAAAAGATAAATTCATGACGTGTTTGGGAATAAATTAACCACTCCACCCAAAATTACTTGAACTATTTTTATATCATTTCTAGGATGTTCCTTGAACATGTATTTATTTACTCATGTGTCAAAAAATGCATGAGTAATTCCATGGGTTTCAAATCATTAAACTAATGAATACACTCACTTACTCCAATGAGTTTCATCATATGATATACATAATATTAATGATATCTAATGGAATATATTCAAACATTAACACATTAAAATTCAATTTCCATGAAATTACAACCAAGAAAAGGGTAGTGGGTACAATATATCATATCAAATTATACACCGTTAACATAGACTATGATTTGATGAAGGAAGTATCAAGTTATCTTATAACATTCCATATAATATGACTATATCGTGTCATAAAAAATAGTCATAGTGTATGACATACATAAGGTCTTTAGGACACATATACTTTAGATACTCCATTTGATGGAAAGGACACATTAGTGATGTGGGATCAAGAGATTGAGGTAGACATATGGTATTTTTTGGTTATCTATTGAGAATAAAAACATAGATAATGCTCCATAGATTGACACTAACTAGCATGAGAGGAATAATTAGTTTTTTAAGAATGTGAGCCAAGGACCTTTAGGATATGATTCATGGTTTGGTATGTTATGTTTAATAGTAATGTAGCACTATGATGTGTACTTGATAAAAAAATGGTATTTAATTTGTAATGGTAGTGATTATGGATTTTTATAAGGGTTATTTTTTCAAACAATCTATCTTTTTTTGTAAAATAATATGAGATCTTAATTGTAATACGTGGAATGTGGATTGGGATGGCCTAATCATGGCCTAGTGATAGTGAGCTTAATGAGCAGTTAGAAAAAATCACCCTTGGATATAATATGTGAACTTATTCTTGGAGAATTACAATGAATCTCATATTATATAAGATCATGAATGAATCAAGGAATATTTAAATATCCTCAACATCTTAGAGTAAAATCAAGGTGAAGTGACCATATAATTTTTGAAGAATCTATCTTTTTTGTCGGCCCTGTTTAGAACAATCTATGAGTTTTTTTATAAACGTTTTTGAGATTTTGAGAGATGACTTGAATGGTTTATATAGGTTTTAAAATTCTTGTTAGAAGGTTCATAAAGTTCTAGATGAGATCTTCAAATTGATAAAGGAAATTATTATGCACAATGTATAGTTCTTCCACACATAAAAATTTTATCTACATAGCTTTTTTTTGTGAAATAAAAATGAAAATTATCCTATAGGGATTTCTTGTATGATATTATACATGAGTTTTAATTTCTGGAGTAGGGGTTGAAATTTTGGAAATGGAATATATCCTACATGGGTCACCCATAAGTCAATTTACCTACATGTAGTGTATTTATCTGAGTGTATGATATTTTAGTGAAATTCGGAAAAGGAATTTATCCAACATGTAATTCATTTTATAAAATTTACTTATACAAATCATATTTTATTTTCCTATAAAATTATTTACCCATACAAAAATGTTTTGAGGGGAGCGTATGGTAATTCTCATATCGTATAATAATCACACATATAGATTTTTTTTGAAAACTAAATACCAAATCCAATTATGATATAATTTTTGAGTATTTATAAAATATCCTAGGTTCTATAAATATCAATTATTCAATATGAATTTTATGGAATTACGAATGGGGATTTATTGAGATGAATCATGATTCTATTTTTATGAGATTTCAAATTAAAATATTTAAAATTATTGATCAGTAATGTTAATTTTTTTGTAAGAGTGTTTGAATATGAATTTTTATGTAACAAAAAAATGTAGTTTCCAAAAACCAATATGGAATATTTATTCTCATTCAATTTGTTGATAAGAAAGAAATAATTTTAGAAGTTCTACTTTGTTCAATTTTTTTGGGAGACTGATAAACTATTATCTTAAAGAGAAAATTTTGAGAAGATCATCAACCTATATGCATATGAAATTTCTATAGAGTTTGAGGAAATTTTTTTTTCAAGGTTTTTGATTGGGGATCTTTATATGCAGATGAAAGAATAACATCTCCAATGTATATTCACTCGTGCATGAGTTGTTTATTCCTAAAAAAATATATATAGATTGATTTGTTACTATGATAGTCATATTCACTTGGAAGTTGAAGTATTTCCTAAAAATGATTCATTATTGGGAAAATAAAAATTCAAGGATAATCTAAAAATTTTATTCAAACACAATAGTGAAGGAGAAACTCTAATCTACTAGTGATTCTAGTTTAAATAACGATGCTATTCTTTAAAATGTATAGGGTTCGAATCCTGGGAGTCCGCTTTTGTTAAAAACCTCTCCCCTAGGATATACTCGCCTTTCCGGGTCACTCAGTTTCTGACTGGGTGGGAAAAATGAGGCACAACCTACCCATGTTGATAGGTTGCTTAATGATTCATCACCGCTCGGGTTATCACCCTTTAGGAAGCTCTGGCATTTTGGTTGGAAATGACTCCTTCTTGGCTAGGACTCTCTCAGGAGTGAACTATTCTTGGGGATGGGGGTTTCATTATATGGGTGGTTCGAAAAGGCCACACATGGGAATTCTTTTAAAGAGATTAATAACAATGTGTAATTTTTAGTGTGAAATGGATGATACCTGCGTACAAATAGAAGTGGATAAAACTTAGTCGAACCTTGTGCACAAATTTTAGGTGTTTATAATTAATACAATTTTATATTAATAAGAAAATATATTTATTCAATATGAGTCAAACATGACATGTATTAATCTCTCAAAGTAAGGCTAAAACTTATAAAAATATCATGCGTTCTTTTTATCTTTTATATTATTACATATGGGAGAGGAAGAGATTATAAGAGGAGAATTGAGGATTTAATCAGTCACAAGGGTTTTATTTAAAATAAATAATTTTTTTAAAAATAAACTAGGTACTACTTATTTAACCATATCCTAGTAGTAGCCTTACTAAAATAATCTCCACAAGTGGTATCATAGTGCTGCAATTAATTTTTTCCCCATTTCTAGAAGCCGGTTTATGGGTTCTCGGTACCCAAACATACAACCAAAGAAAAGCCAGACAACAAAAAGAAAGACATAGACTTACACATCATAATAACTGGATTCATCTCCTCAACCCAAGCATGAGTCCTCTTCACTGGTAGCTGTTTCCCATTCCGGATTCCACCAAAATCTTCAACTTTGAACCCAGCTGCAAAGTTGTTCCAGAACACATTGATCTGGGGTAGCCTTCTTAGTCTTTCTTCCCTTCTTAAAAGCCAAAGTCACCTCATTATTCTGGTTTGATGAAGATCTAGTCCACATCGGCCTCATAAGAAATGATTAATACTTCCTCAGTCTTCTTCTTGGAGTAGTAGACAAAGGACCATCTGTTGTGGCTATCATCTGACTCCCACTTTATACAACATCACTAAAGGATCTACCAACTGGACCACACATGTTATCTTTCCCTCTCCGTGAAACCTCCCTTCCAGTTCCATCTCACTCCCTTAAAGTAGTAGCAGTAAACTCTGCGTTGATTCCCGGCTTCTGGAAAGGAGTAATGCATTCCATCAAAGGCGGTTGTCGGTCTTCAATAAGAGAATTTTCCACCGGAGGTATGGCCATGTATCCCAGCCTCAGGTCCGTGCTCACCACCAAAGGTCCACGCCTTGCCTCATTAAAATTTTTATACACATACATGATACATGCTTCATGTCCCTGACATTCGGCATGTTGATCTTCCCAGACCTCTTCACCAACTGAAGCAAGATCATGCACCCTACGATCAGCCTGCTGGTCATCAACAATCTCCGGGCTAACATCTCCTCCCAACATAGAAGCCTCTTCCAAACACGCATCCAACACATCTTAAAAAATCCCGTGAAACCTGTTACTCAAAGCTATGAAAGGTTTGGCCAACGGGTCGAGGCCTTTAGTAGCCTTAGCACTCGTGGAGACAACCTCCGCAACACTGTCCGCTCTTCCTTCCTGACTTTGCAATGTACACAGATCAACCATGGGGCAACGGTTACTCCCAAGACCCTCCTTAACCATTGGAAAACCTCAGACACCAGCGGATTACCCTGTGTTGCCTTAGCACCGAAAGCGTCAGACACCCGACGAGGACTCACCCCTTCTCATCAGAACAACATGGACCCCGATCTTTCTCAGCCTGTTCTGTAGCTCTTGAAGCCAATCCCTCTTGAATCCCATTACAGACACTAAACTCAGATCTCACTGAAGAAGAATTCCCATCACCATAGGCCTGCATCAACCGAGACTGACGCTCCCTTCGGCAAACCTCAATCGAATAGCCCAATTTCTTGCAATAACCACAAAAATCGGTCCAGTTCTCATAGACGACATTCTATTTTCACCGATAATCCTAGCAGATAGTTATCCAAATAGAATCAAAAGGGATGCGGGATGCATCCATCTTGACACACACTCGGGGATTCACCAGATGGCATACCGCCTCGGTACGACTATCCGAGCAGAGGTTTCTACAAGCATATTTCCCAACATGCATATAATCGACGGGTTTTAGAACGGTAAAGGAAGATCTGGAAAACATACTAAGGCCACAATTGAAGGTGTGTCACAGTTCATATGCAGATCGAAGGACCAAAGAAAAAGTAGGAACTGAGATCCATTGAAGCTGTGTGGAGCCCTCGCTCAAGCTCAGATGAGGTCCTCCTCTAAATCAAACCAAATCATAATTTTTTCAGTGTCATGTAAGCCAACCACATCTCTATCTCAAAGATCCCATGTTCTGAAGACAAAGCGGCCAAAATCATCCACAGAAGGTCTCCTACGCTTGAACTGGGCCACCAGGGTGAGATTCAATAGGGTCGAGGCTTCAGAGAACTTAGAAGAGGACAGAGGGAGGTTCAGCAAGACATGGATTAAATCTGGAACTTTAGGGTTTAAAGAAGATTTTGTAAACTGGGGAAGAAACTAAAGGTTTGAGAAGGGATGAAAAGGCCTAGGTTTTCCAATAGACAACGAAACCCCCTCCCCCACCGAGGGGGAGGAGCCGGCGCAGAGGCCTCCATATTCACCGGTAGCGGAGGAACTCTACGCAGAGCCCGAGCCACCCTTATTGGGTGATTGTTCAGGCCACAAGTGGTATCATAGTTATCCAGGTTCCAATAGACTCTTCTCATCTGGAGTATATTATTGAGAATCATAATTATAAGAATAGAAAAGGAATTCCATTTTTTATGGGAAGAATTTTCATAAGTGTGTTAATAAAATGGCACTATATCTTTTATCACATGGACTATAATTTAGTGATTCTGTCAATATAGGCTATCCACTAATTGAAATAGATGCTTCCATAATATTTTTTAAAAAATGGATATTTAATACATGGGAAATAATAAGATTTTATAATATAATTTTTTTAGAAAAATGTTTTTTAAAAAGATGATGGGGATACAAATAGATAAGGAAAAGTGGGATAAATTGGAGAATATGTAAAAAGAAAACAACATGATCAAACAAGAAAACATGTAAGTCTAGAGGGAAAATTTAAAATATATATGAATGTATGAATATGAGAATGTTGAGGACTATTTCACAAGGATGAACAAGATAATCAATAATATTAGTGGCTTTAGGGAAAATATGGAGGATTCAACAATGGATAACTTTTTTTGATAAAATTTACATATAAATTCGAGCAAAAAACTCAATTTTAGAGGAAATTTGTTATATATATCTTAATGAGTTGTAAAATACACTTATGAATTATGAGATAAGAAAAGAAGAAATTTAAAAAAATATGGCTAAAGAGGAGATGGATTTTAATTAAATGGATAAATTAAATATTATAGAAAAAGAAGATGTGTCCTCTAGTGACATTGATATATACGATGAGAGTGATTATAAACATAAGAAACTCGTAGTTATTTTTTCTAAAAAGGTAAATAATGTAAAATTAAAATATAAAATAAAATTTATACTTAAATTTGTTAATTGCAGAGGAAATGGAAATTTTGAAACATATTTTCTAAATATAATAAAATATAGAGTTAGATGATGATGATGATGAAGAAGATGAACCATAATAGAAGTCAAAAAGAAAACCTTCCCAAAGATATATGTAATTTAATAAAATTAAAAATAATATGTTTAGAAAGAAAAATAGAAACAAACTAATAAAATTAGAATAATACATATCATATTAAATTGGAGATTGTAACACCCCAAGATTTCATAATGTGTTATTTTTTTTTCAAAATAATTCAATAACTTTCACTACACGCAACACCGAGTTCAAGCACACCATGACTTACCAAACAAGCTATTCAAAAGAGGCTATGAATAGTATTAACTAAATTTTGAACTTTATATAATCCTTATAATTTTAGAATCCATATTATGAGTTTCTTAGACATAATGTAAGAACAAATTCATTTTCAGTATTGCACTTTTACCATCTTTTAACATTGAACCCTTTTTAAACACAATATATTAAAATTTTTGACTAAATGGGGACATCAAAAATTTAAAATGAAACATCCCAAGCTTCCACGGTACGCTTCTCTTTGAATAAAACAGTTGCATGTGTTGTACGCAACTTCGAGTTCTAACACACACCATAATCAAATCAAACTAGCCATTATGAATAGTAATACCTAATTTTTGAAATTTTATAAATTTTATCTCTCAAAATGGACTTCATTTTTGGATTCGGAGTATCGAATTTAGCCTAAGGTGAAATTTTGGTACTTTTTGAATAACTTTAATATTTTGATGAATAGTTACAATTACTAAATTTTAATTAAAAACAACTTTTTTAATCAAAATAATTTATAGTGGTAAATTATTTTATTGAGTGGTTTTAAAGTATAATTAGAATATATTTTTACCATTTTATCCAATGTTGTTCATTAGAATTAATTTCACTTTGAAATTGGACGAAAACAATTGTCAATCTTTTGGTATACATTGTTTCTTAAAAACACGCTATTTGTTTTGACGGTAAGAATTAATTATAAAATTAATTAATGCAACTTATAAGTTTGAAATTTTGTAAAATAGAAATCATTTTTGAATTCTGAATATCAATTATAGCTTAAGGTGAAATTTTGGCATTGTTCTGAAAAACATCAACTTTTGATGAATAGTGAAACTACTAAGTGGTAGTTAAAAAACAGAATTTTTCATAAAAAATAATTTTTCCATTTCTGTGAATGGAATTTTGAAAATCTGAGAGACACGGTTAATATCAATATGTAAAATGTGGTTCAATGAGATGAAAATAATTTTTGGTGAATAGTAACTTTTTACTTTAATTTACCATGGTTAAAAGTAAATAGGGTGATTAAGGGTAAAAATGATATTAATATTACCCTAACACATGTCCTAATTCTTTTGGAAAAGTGTATCTCGACCAAAAAAAACCTTAGGAATAAAATATTATCATATAGGTCCACTTGGATTAGATTAGGACATTTATTATTATTTAATTCAAAGAAGAGTTAAAAGAGTTAAAATCAATGTTTATTTACTAAAATATTTTTAATATAGGGTTATACATAAGATAAATTATATTGTAAATATTAATTATAAAGATAATGAGATTTCATACATAATGATATTTAATTTATATTTTTTAGACATTAAATAATTTAAATTATTTATGACACAATGATGGTGCAGTAATTTCCATAATAGTGAAATATTAAAATAATTGATATTATAAATACCCAAATAAATAAAATTTGAGACTTTCAATAAATTAAAATAATTTTCAAGGATAATATTACATATTAGGATTGATTTAATTGACTTTTTTCTAAGTAATCATTCTGTTATGAGTTTCACAAAAATCAACTATTGAATAGTGTCAAAACTGATATAAAAGAGTTTTTTAAAAAAAATTATATTATTAATTGACATTAAATTCAAAAAATCTAAGATTCGGCCAAGAGACTTATATCATGATAGGGGTATCATTATTGGACCACTTGGGGGTATTTTGGATGTATATGGTATGTTTATTAACCATATAATATAAAAATACAATGTGACATTGTAAAAGTAAAACTAATTAACATAGAGTTAATACTTAAAGATAAGGTTAATATAGTAACCCAAAACTGTCTAAATTCTATTGGGTGAATTGCTTTCGACCTATCCCCACCTTAATTTTTTAATAATCAACTTTTGAGCCATTAGAAACCGAATATGAATTTGTTATAAATTATTATTTCTAACTTTTCCAAAGGTGCCCCTCACCCCTCTTATAAAAGGGAACATCCCCTTCTCTTTACATCACACTGTCAAAGCCTTTTGGTTCGGCCAAAATATTCCCAAATACTCTCCCAACTTCCCACACTACAACCTAGAGGCCTTAGTTTGATCAGAAAGCCATCTTAAGGAGCCCTTTTGATCAAATCAAAAGGAAGACCCGAAGAAGAGGTAATGATTTCACCACCCTTTTCCAAGTTCCTTTCATCTTACACTTCTTCTTTGTTTGTTATTACCATTCTAAAATAATAACTCATGTATCATATATATACTGTGATGTTATTATAAATATGGTACAACCATATTCAGTATTCTATCCACCCTTTGAATAACATGTCACCATAAGTGCGTACGTACGGCTTACCGTCTCCACGTCATGGTGTAATTGTTATTCAATATATTATTATTTGTATGGGAATAATAATGAAGTGTAACTCATGTAAATAATAAATATAACATGTTAATGATTCTGTATATATGATATACCATCCATTTATATATTATTTTAATATCAAAATAATGATATTGTCGCTCGTACGTACGTACAGACTACCGTCTCCACGAACGCGATGAGATTCATTCTCCATCGTATCCATTAAAGTAAAATTCTCATTTGAAGATTAATAATAGTATCTAAGGACCTGATATAATTCTGGATATGATTAAGATACAACCTATTCATTAAAAACATGGCTTACGTAACAAAACATATAAAAGGAAACGAGTAAGTTAACACCCGAAACAACGATAATACTAAGATATTATTAACAAATCAATGTTAAAAGATCATATATGATATCATATTAATGTATATGATTATTTTATAATTTAATAACAATTATCTCACCATTATACAGGATGTTAACCTACCCCCAACCAAGGAAAAGTACATGGTATGGGGTTTTCATCTCACTCCTTATTCTCGTGAGATTCATGCCATTTTGCCACTATTACATTTTGTGTGGTGTATGTGCTGACCATAATTATATTCTTTGTGTAATACACATTAATTTATGTGTATTTACATATTAATTGTATGATACCTCTTTCATGGGTTGTACGTTTTGTATGTTACCAAAATGGTAAGGGTATATTTCACAATCTCTTCATTATCTGAGGTTGTTTATACGCAATTATCTACTGGGATCTCTTTATCATCCACATCCATGTTCCTTAAAAATTTATTTAAAAACATTTTTACTTTTTACTAGATAGTTGGTTAATGTAATTTATACCCTTATGTGTTTTTAAAGGAATATTTCTGTCGTTTTCCAAACAAGGCACTTTTATCCTTTTCGACAAATTTAAGGTAAGAATGTCTTTTTTTAACTTATACGGTGGGTGCGGCTATTTACCGCCGTTATAAAATCGTCAAAGCTTCCCTTAAAACATTATAAGAATATTTTCAAAGTAAATGTTTTATTTTATAATTATGTGACTTTTAAATGATTTCAAAATGAATATTTTAAGAATTTGTGAAAGGTACTCTGTATCAAGATCATAAATGTAATTGTTTTAAAGATTTATCTTTCTAAATATTTTTAATTAATGTCCATGATTTCAAAATGATTTTAAGGATTTATTTATATGGACATGAATGTTTTGAAATGATATTTCTTTTCAAAAGTTTCAAAGTGGTATGGGACACTTTGATTCAAAAATCTATTTTTAAATGGATTCTTGACAAATAGTGTGACTTTTAAATGTTTTCAAGAAAAGGGGGATATTTCTCTCAAATAGTTTTGATGATTATTTTCATCTATGTCAACATCCTTCATTATTCTTGATTGAGGTTAATGTGATACAATAAAATCTTCCATATTGTATCGAATGAGTTATGTTTGACTGTGGATGTGCTATTTTTATACCATTCATGGTTTGTGGTAAAAGTATTGACATTTCGTATGCTAGTTTTAATACGAATGTTTATGTTATGTTTAAACCTGTTCATATGAGGAATGCATTGGACTTAATAAGTGACGGGTGGAGCCCGCTATAGCTCCTCGATGCATCAGTAGGTCTCATTAGACAAACTACTGTCTTGGCACAAGGCCTTGGCAAAATCTTATTTGTACTCTTGGCACGAGGCCTTGGCTATGTGGTTATGATAGTCTGGCATTATGCATTCCATCATTATGAAAGTGGTTATTGATATTTCATGTGAATATTCGATTAGTAGAATATCCATGTGAATAAGTAAATGGAATTATTTCATTTTAATTTTTTCCATACTATGTTGAAGTTCAAGTTTAAAAGGATTTTGTTTTAGTTATACATTGCCTTAAATATTTATGCTTATTTATGAATGTTTCCGATGTATTGCTTACCCTTACAGAGTGTTTGAGCTCACCCCTTTCTATGTTTTATTTTTCCCAGGATTCCAAGAAGTATATTGTGATTGATAAGAAGGGTTAAGAAAAGGGAATAATGGCATTCATAAAGTATTATTTATGTTTTTTTGTATGTTATGAAGTGTACTATAACATTCATGTATGTAATCTACTTTCCAAGACTGCTAAACTAATCATTCTATCGAGACTTGATTCCTTGTAATCATGCCAATGTATTAAATTAATGCACCGAATCTGGCTAACTAGGGTCGGGGCGTTACAGAGATTCATAGTAATGTGATAGAAAATAAACTAACATTAGGGAAAATATTGAAAGAAAAGAGGAAAACCCTAACAGTAGAGAAGGAGAAAGAGATAAAGCTTACATGATTCACCTATTGGGGACTGAACTTGAAGTCTCTCTAGAAACCAACACTGAGAAAAATATGAATGTTAATAAATATAAAAATTAATTCCATATGATGAAGAAATTTGATATTGGGTTTCAGAATAAGGAAAATGGAAACATTGAGAAGATCAGAATTCTTAATGTGAAAGTGACTGAGTAAGAAAGAGTTATAAAAGAATAATGGAAAAAGATAGATACCTGGTAATAAGAAATTAAGAAGTCTAAATAAAGTTAAATCACAGATTAAAAGATTCTTGGAAAAATAAAGATTGATTTTGATAAACCAATTTAATTTAAGGAAAATTCATCATAGAATGCTTAGAAAAGTTGTATATATCATCAGTAAAATTTCATGGCCTATTAAATCTAAAAATATTAAAATTTTATATCTTAACAAAGTTTGTTCCATGAGAATCTATTAAAAAATGGGATGAGATAATCCCATAGAAAAATTTTACTATATTTTAAGTGTCACAGTGTTACTAGAAGTTTAAAGGTTATTTAAAACCAATGTAAAAGAAGCATTATTTGTACCAAAAGAGCAAGAATATTTTCATAGTTAGGATCAATAGTTTTATAAGAAATCCAACATTAGGGGATAATTATAGTGTTTTGGAACTTATGGATATAATTGTTATATTTTATTATATAACATGCCTCTTCCTTGTAATAAAATAAGGTTAAAATTTATGGGGATATTTTTAGATAACATTAGAAAAAGGAATCTAAAGAGATAAATAGACAATGAAAACTCTTATTTCATGCCCAACCAAAATAGGGTTGAAGTAATCATAGAGTATTATGGTATGTTTGATTACCAAGTAATATATTCTATGTAGTGTTTTAATATTATTCCAGGTTAATAAATACAAATTTATAAAAGTGACAAGTTTCATCATAGAATCAGGATTGAAAATCATTAATTATAGAGTTTTCTTGAAAATTTAGTATGAGGAAAATACGTTGGATTTTTTTATAATTGATGCTCATAAAATATGTCATAAGATATTAAACATTTAAAATATATATAGTTTTATGATCATGGTGATTTTAATTTTTTAAATGAAAGTTATTTGAATATTCATGGAATTTGGAGTGCTGCAATTGAGCCACGGAAACTAAATTCACATAAGGTGTTGTTTGTTAGTAGACTCAACAATAACCCCTTAAGTGTTACTCACCTATGTAATGAGTGTAATGGGAAAATATATAAGTAAATTAATTTCCAAATTAAAATAATTAAATAATGAATTTTCATTTATCAAGTACAAAGAGTTAGTTTTTTAACATATTGGATATTTGAGAAATTCTTGTTATCTGAAATTAAAGGAGTAAAATAATCTTTTTAAATGAATAAATTATCATAATTTTTAAATTAATTTGATGAATTTTTATAAGGATAATTTTTTATGGATATTCATTATTTTATCCAATATAGATATAGGTTTTTTTAGCCATTCAAAAATAGAAAATGGTCCAACGGAATTATTAGTGAGTGGAGACACAACCAATCAGAGATCTTGAATTAATTCACTTATATCCATGTGTAATTATGAGACAATAATCTTTAAAAGGTGAATTATATATTTTTTACTTTCATTGATGATTCCTCAAAAATTTAAAGAGTGTTATTTTTAAATCATAATTCGTAGGTAGTGCTAATGTTCATGATCTACAATAGATAAGTTGAAAGGAAACTAGGTATTAACATAAAAAAATTGAGATCAATTAATGTAAAATAGTATGAAAGAAGTTATTTTGAATATTATCTTGAAAATCATGGGATAAGACATATATATAACACCCCTTACACCCCAAAGTAGAAAAATGTAAATGAAATAATGAATAGAAATATTGTAGAAATAGGGATAATAATGATTTCTTAATTTAAGAGATAAAATATTTTCAGAGGGAAGTAGTAAGTAATATTGTGAAAATTCATAATTATTTTATTTGTAGTCCAAATTAAAATTATAATTCTTATGAAATGTGGTACAAATATAATATTATAGTGATATTATTTAGAGTCATGGAAAGCCCAAATATCCTTAAAATCAAAGACTCAAATCTAGGGAAATTTAATGACAAAACTTAAGGTGTCTTTCTTGGATACCTACCTAATGGTAAAGACTATTGATACTCAAATAAGTGTCTACATGGTCATTGACTTTTATAATGTCAATATTATTGAAATAAAAACCCATAAATCATAATAATATTTTAGTATTTTTTGAAGAATAGTATCAATATAACAAACATAATATTTTTGGATAGATAGTGAGAAATAACCTAAAATTGGACCTTATAAAAGATGTGTTGACTCTAACCAGATATATGATGAAGAGGAGGATGTTGAGTCTAAAAAAATTTATCCATATAAAAAAATATATTATAAGATATTATTATTGTAAATATTTATGCACCAGTTCAAATTAGAAGAAGCCATAAGTTAAAAATTAAATATTTTAAATCTATTATATTAAACCGAATTCAGGATTTGAAGCATTTCGGCATATATAATGGATTGAGTCTTTGAATTAAGAGATAAATAATATTGAGAATAATTACACTTTGTAACTTTTTCCAAGATTCATTGAAAAAATATTGTTGGAAAACATGGTATTTAGAAAAAAAATTAAATTATCAAGGAAACGTTATTGGAAAAAAATATAGAATCATGTGAAAATGGTAATCCTAAGTTGAAGTGTTTGATTTTGAATATTCAATTTCTTAGATTTCAAGATAGGAATCCATTAGAATGTTATTTTCTCTAACAAAATATAGATAATTTGAAATATTTTATATGGATGTAGAATATACCTTCTTAAAGGGAGAGTTTGAAGAAGTGTATATTTTGAAACTTGATGGGTTTTTTTGATATCAACGTCACAAAATTCCTCTCACAGAAGCGATAAAATTATGTTTTTTGAAATATTTAGTTTTTTAACTACTACTTAGTGGTTTCACTATTCATCAAAAAATGATGTTATTTCGAAAAATACCAAAAATTCACCCTAATCTTATTTTGATATTCTGAATCCAAATATGAAGTCCATTTCGAAAAATAAAATGTATAAATTTCCTAATTTGGGTATTACTATTCATAACGGCTAGTTTGAGTGGTTGTGGTGTGTTAGAAGTCGATGTTGCGTATGACACACGCTATTGCATTATTCAAAGAGAAACGTACCGTAGAACCTTGGGGTGTTACAATCTACCATTATTTATATATTGATGAAATAATGGTTATATAAAAAATTGAGTTAAAGATTAGTAAATTAAAATATAATCGCAACTCAAAGTTTGAGATGAATGATCTTGGAGAGGGAAATAGGATTTTTGGGATGAATATTGGATTTGGAAAAGATAAAGGGATTTTTACCCCCATATAGATAGAATATATTAAGAAATTTATCTAGATCTTTGACATTATTAATAAATAGATGTTAGTCATCACCCAAGTAAAATGTAACATTAAAAAAAGAACACTATTATCCATAGATATTGATGAATAGAGGAAATAGATTGATGTGCCCAAAGGTTTTTATTGGTTGTAATTTTTTCTAACATATCATGTTAATGAAGAAGGTCAATATGTGAGAGTTGATGTTGTGTGATGGTGTTAAATTACACCCAAAGAAGTTAAATGTGATGCTTATGTATGTGGGCAAAGGAAGAGTGAGGAAACATCATTGAAATACCTAGATGGACGGTTTCTATGTGGTGGATAAAACATAATATGATCGATGAGATGATATTCATAGAGAATAAAAATTCTTACAAGGATGAATGTATTGTCTACAATATGCTTAAGGAAGTCTATGTATAGTATTTATCTTCTAAACTAAACTATAAATCATTTAAAGTTATTTTTAATAAGTTTAAAAATAGTTTCAAATGTAGAAAAAGTGTTAGTTTAGGTTAAAGAGAATCCATCCTTGTGTAATATAGCAAAAAGAAACTAAAATCAATTAGAAATTATAATTAGGTTATGGTATGTAAATGATGAAGTGAGTCTAGAGTTGAGAACACAGAGGAGTTTTTGAAATACTATATCTTTGGTATTTAATATGATTCCATATAACTTAGAAACATGGTAAAAATGTTTTCAATTTTTCAAGTGATCGTGAAGAATATTTTAATTAGTTATTAGGTGATTTAAAGTGTTTATAATGAAATATTTACTTAAAGGAATCCCTTGGAGTCATTTTAATAATTCTGTAATTTTTTGATTTTAAGTATAATAAAGACAATGTCTTGAAAATTTCATAGGACTTCATATGATCCCTTTTATGTTTTTTATGAATTTTTTTATGAAATTTATCATAAATATTCATACTCATATAATAATTTTGTGTTTTGTGATTTTAAGAATCATATAATATTTTTAGAATAGATGTATGACTTTGAGTTCAATTAATAACAATTTATGCTACTCGTATGAATGGCATAACCATGTATGACTTTTAAGTTTTCCAAAATTTGGTAAAGGGAATAAATAACCTTCTAAAAATATGAATTTTATGTGATCTCGCATCATAAAATCATAAATGGACTATTCCTTTAATGTAATGTACACCTTTTATTTCGCTCCATGTATGACTTTTCACTTTTCAGAATTATAAAAAAGTTTTTGAACCATAAAATATTCATAAGACATAAGGAAACTTTATATGAAATGGTGTATCATTCTATTTCTAAAATTTAAAAATTAGGCATCTAGGAATTTAGGGAAAACATATATAATTATATTTAGCATAATATTAAACAATATGTGAGATTATAAAATTGAAGATTCTCTGGAGGAAATCAAATAGGATGGTTCCAAAACTGTTATTTCAACTGGAAAACATTATGAAGCTCTGTTGAGATATAATTAAGGCTAGAGTTAAAAGAAGATTTAATGAAGTGAATGAGAGGATTGTAATTATATTATTATTGATTTAAAAATGGGAATATTTTAATTTGGATATTAGTGATAAAATTGAGATTCAATTCAGATAATTCTCTAGTTATTCTTAAGTGTAATAAAAAAAATGTAAATTTTATTCAATTTGAATGAGGAAAAACATGATTCTATGTTACTATCTGAAGTGTACATAATCAAACTAATGTATATACTAGTTTTTCTAAAGCTCTCAAGATACCAATGATATCTGACATGTCACATGTTGGTGATACTATATTTTTAATATATCTTTAATGATTATTTAGATGTGAATGATATAGAGATATTTTTTGTTGAATATTTTTTGATGAAAAATATATCAAGCAATTTGGAAGAAAATATAATATATATTAAGATGACATAAAATGAGAAAAAAAAATAAATAAAGTTTATTTTTATACACTTAGATACAACAATTAGGGAAAATATATGCAGATCATAAGGGAGAAAAGTGGGGGGTATGCAATGTATTTTTCTTGGGATAAAACATTTAATATGTAATTATTTAGAAACTAAATAATCTCCTAAAAAATAATGTTTTTTATATACAATATCAATGTTATAATACCCATTGTGCACATATGCATGAATATTCAAGAAAGAATTTAATTTATTGAGTTTGTTGAATGGTTCATTTGGAAAAATAAGGTTTGGACAAGAATATGAGAGTTATAACATATGAAAATATTTTTTATAACATGTTTTGTATCTTAAGAAATATACTATGTTATAAAATTATTATCAAGATGTTTGGGTTGAGTTTAAAAAGTTTTTAGTGATCACTTACCTAGGTGAATGATTTTTTCACATGGTTTTGATCGTACCGTGTAGTTACCCTAACAGAGGAAGGTTTTTAAATCTAATTATACAGTTAATGGTTGTATTTACTGGTTATCACTTGATTTAGGGTAAACCATGAAATTTATATAGGAACAAATTTGAGGTGTATTGGATTTAATACTTGTCTCACAGTTGGAGAGAAACAATGTGAATTGTTATAGAAGGTTCTAGAGACAATTTACATGGTTGATGTATAGTTTCAAAAGCATAAAAACCAACCATGTAAGGTGGGGTGTTTTGGGATAGTGTTGTATTCCCATTTAGATCACTGTTTAGAAAACCATGCAATATAACTATGCAAACATTAAAAATTCGAAGTTTAGTTTTTTTCCCATAGGATTTTATAGCATGAAGCCTCACTTTCTCTCCCACATTTTAACCAAGATTCTCCAAAACTTGATTCCTTTTCTTACGTTTATTTAATTATGGATCTCCAACATCAATTTTACACTTCATCCACTATCTATTTCAATAATATCTTATCATAAGGCTACAAATCCTCTTATCTATAATCTTTCTTTACTTTACTATCAAGTGTTCTCTCACTGATTTTGTTTAATATGACATATTTATATGGAATTTTTATGATCCTTAATTTTCTCTTATGTTAGGATGAACGATAAAAAAAATGTATGTATGAACTCTTCTAAGGCTGAGGCAGGTGGTATCTAGACTTAACCTATTGTCCCATACCTTTTTAAGTGGTATAATGTGTGGTCATTCTTTCATTATCTTATATTGACCTAGTTATATTTAATGTTTTATAGGGGAGTCTCACCTTAATTTAAATTCCCATTAATAATCTATATTCCAATGTAAAATTATATTACATGAAGAATTTCTTAGTCATGGAATTGGTCTTGATTTCACTTGATGATAATAAATGATTAACTTTTTCTTAAATGGTTTTAAAATGGAAACTGTGTTATGAATTGATGAATGTGAAATGGAATTTTGTAATCATTAATGATTGAAAATGTATAGGACCATTGAACAAGGACCAATGTATTGGTAAACATTGAACGAAAATTTGACGTTCATGGGTTGATATGGATTTTAGTATATTAATTGGTAAGGGTTAACAAGTGAGTTTTTGGAATGTTGTTGTTAAGCGATGAATGACAATGTATAAAATTGGTTTGAAGATTGGTGTTAATTTTTTTCTTGGAATGAAAATTCCTTTTGGGATGGCTTTGTTTTTAAAATCTCATGAAAAAACATTTGGGAAATTTTATTAAAATAGAAAAAAAATCCAAGAGGGGAGGTCTATTTTACTTTTGGTCCTATGGACCAGGCTAAGAAAACTCTTATAGGGAAGTCCCATGTTACATTTGGGATTATGATTTTGGATGAGAAAATGCCCATAGGGGAGGACTGTGTTACTTATAGACTTATGACCATGGCTGAGAATACTTCTATAGTGGAGGTCTATGATATATATTTTATATACAAGGGAGACCCTAGTCAATTATAGGAGGAGTTGTAGTCCCCATAACATGCTCAGAGACACCCCAACACTGGCCGAAACATGCATGTTCTCTCGGGATCACATAACTAAGGATCAAAAATGGTATAAATGACCTCATTGATTTTTTAAACTAGGTTATTAATGATTATTATTAATTTCCTTTATTTTGTTTTAATATTAAAAACTTGTTTTTTATAGAACTTTTTCATGCACCTTTTATCAAACTAGTTACATTTAGGGATGTCGTTGCTGGTGGAATATTGAGCCATACTCAAACCTTTCTCAGACCACCATGACACTTGGGTGCCTAAGAAGATGCTACTATATTTTAGTTCTTATTTTAGTCAGGGATGATTCTTTATGATTGGATAAATAAGATAATGAATGGGATTTGGGATTGGTCCAACATTTGAGATCATTTGTCAGATATTTTCCTAGTTTTCTCTTTTTGGTCTTTTAGTTCATGTTGTTTAATTTCATGACATGAATGATATGGAGTGAATTTATTTTAAATTGGTTTTTGTTTTTTCATAATATTCATGAATTTAAGTTTACATTATTATTTGGATAATGTATATGATTTCAATGATTTCCTATATTATTTTACTCTGGCATATGGGTATATTCTCTAAACCATACAACCATACAACCAAACTACTAGATGGAACCCTCTAGAATATGTGGAGGCATTCCTGAGGTATTATAGAGACCACTGGTATGGGAACTGATTGCTGGTCCGAGGTGGAGGTACATTACTAATTGGTATCAAATCTCTTTTATTTTTGTATTTCTATTTGGAAAAGATAGACATGTGGTATGATTGTCTTAAAACAATTTTATAGAGATTATGTATGGGACTATCCACCCCACATAAAAGGGATGTACATGTTGTTAAGGGTTATAACTTTGACTCATTATGGTCACTTTTAAGGTGGGTATAATTTAACCTGGAATGATAGACATGATTTATTAGGTTATGGTTTAATGGATTTCGAACTCTTGTCACGTGTGTTCAGGCATCATATGTGGAACATAGGATTCACATGTTATTTATGTGAATGCCTGTGATTTTTTACATGGACTATGACATGGGATGGAAATTTAATGCACCTTCATTCATTTATACAATGCTATCATATAAAAGTGTATAATAAAATCTTAATCTCTCAATCCCTTAAATAGATAAAAAATTTCATATGATTACTTACCTTGGTTATTTGGATGCCTCAAAAAAATAAAATTAAAATCACAACTTATAGATCCTTTTACATTATAAATTACAATTGAAATTTCATTTAACTAATCAATGCTTGGAAAATGAATAATTTTTTTCGGTGTTAGAAAAATAGAATTCAATGTACAATTTGATAAATTGTTTTCCTCTATAAATTTTACTTGAAATTTCATTTAATTGAGCCCCTTGTTTTGAATGTTATAGTTAAAGAAAAATGTAAAATAGTACAAATTTTAATCCTATATAAATATATAATGTGGTCTTGGTTACTTACTCATGTTGACCATGTGTATGGGTAGTTGGGTCTGTTTAGAGAACCTGACTTATGTGGTATCCATGTGATGTTGAGTCCATAAAAAAATATAGTTTATGTAAGTCATGGTATGTGTGACTTGACCCAGAGAATCGGAAAACGAGGTCTAAAGAGATAGATCATGAGTTATGAGGTCCTTTTTATGTGGGGTGTATGGGATAGTGGAATATCATCTGTATTGTAACAATTTTTGGTGATGTGAACATATCTTGGGGTGAACTGTGGATGCATGTGACCATAATGTTTATGCCTAACCTAAGAGTGAGTGGGATAGAATGAACTCCAAACTTTTACATGATACCCTATAGTGGGTGTTTGGTATGTAAGTTTTTTTGTGTCTCAAGAGGGGAGCAGGATGCTGCTCGTGAGTTTCAGTTTATGTGAGGCTTTGATTTCTAGTCTAGGTGGGATAACCTGGTGGATTTTGAGGTGTGACATGGGATAATGGAGAGTCCGTGGGTTTATATTATATATGGTAATTTGATGGGGGGGGGGTCTAAGTAATGTGGGTGCCTTCAGATATGAGGATAATGCATGAATTTTTATAATGTACCGGAAGTCTAATAAGCATATAGTAGATGTTGGTGAGATGATTTTAGAATAATAAAATCTATGTTTTTATGTATTTATAGATACTCATGAATGTGATTGAGGAATTAATTGGGGATGACTTGGGTTGTTTTGGTGACAAAGTAAATATGGAAGGTAGGATAATTTAGATTCCTATCCTTTTTATCGTTTTTGTGTGGTTATAAGGAGTGATCGATACTAACCCTAGAATAATGAATATGGGGTGAGTAGAGAATAGTTATATGATTTGGGTTTTAGAATGAAATTTAGTTTATGAGTGTCTATTTAAATAGTTGTGGATTGATAATATGACTCTAGCTCTTAAAAGTTCCAAAGGTGCTCTTCAATTGGTAAGACTGGCACATGAGAGAGGCATGTATAGTATTGTAAACGCATGGTGAATGTTTGAATGATATGTGACTCGATGAATTTGAGTTAGGCCCTTGTGTTTGTGTTTTTCATGAGCATGAATCCATGTATTTTGATTGAAATATTAATGTAAATCATGTGTTGGATATTAATTATTCCATTTGAATTATGTTTTTGGTGGTAGGGAAGCTTAAACCCTTGATGCTTAAATGAGAAAGCATACACATGTGGGATAAGTGATGAAATTTGTGTGATGTGAGGCTTGTGGGAATATTTTCTCAAGGGGATTAATGGGATGGTATGTTCCCTGGTAGAGGGATGTTTGGAAATAGATCATGTGTAGTGGTATGACTGATGAAGTTTGATCCTGATGAGGTATAGATAAAATTGGGAGTATGAATTGTGAGGAGAAACACATGTGTGATATGGGATCCATCATGAATTATACATGAGAAGCAGAAAGGAAGCACATATAGAGGGGATTCCACCATAGGCTAATGGGGGTGAAACCCTTATTTTTCATAAATTTTGGGGAATGTCATGAATAATGATTATGTGATATGGGATCCTCATGCATTAGTGATTTTTTCCATGTATGACCATTTGGTTTGGTGAAGGATAAGATTTGGGTGGTTATGATCATTATTTTCAAATGAATTCATGAAAATAAGTACACTCCTATGGTGCGGAGTGGGATGTCGATCGTGGGTGATAAGACCCACCCATTAAAGGGGTAGGGGTGATTGATATCATTTGTTATAAAAGTAGTATGAAAATTGGTTCTAAAAAGATGGTCAATTAGGTCTTATCAAGATTCATTGGTTAATATTGGATTTGAGTTTGTTTATGGTATCATATGGAGTTTGAGCACTGGATTTGGATGGGGGGTAATTTGAGAAAACCTAAACCTGGTGGTGTTTGTGGTTCGTCGGTACTCATGGCAGGGATTGATGACTAGATTGGGATGTTTGAGGATTCAATCATGGAGTTATACTAGAGGTTGAGTACTTACTTTAGTGGGAATATAAAAATGATCATGGGATACCTCTAGGTGTAGGGTCACCAGGATTGGGTTTTCTAGTTGAACATAGGTGGGGAAGCCAAGAACATTTGAGACAGGTCAGCCAAAGGTGGTATGACCAGTGGTTTTTCTTTTAATTGGATACAGTGGGTTAGAAATTAACCCAAGATCATTTTTTATGAAACAATGGATTTATTTCCATAATTAGATTATATTTTGAGGATAATTCGGTGTTCTTGTGTTGTGCATTGATTATAGAGGTACAAGGGCTTTAAATTTTCCTTCATATGTAAAGTATGATGGTGCGTAACTCCATAGGAGGGATTCTTTATTGGATGATGACATGAGAATGCATTAGTATGGAAGAGATTGAGTGATTTTCATCTGTGTGTTTCATAACTGGTTTGAGTGATGGAGCAAGATGTGGTGTCTAAATTTACTTATGATTGTAGATGCACTTTATAAGTGTGATAAGCATTCAATTAAATAACACAATAAATTAATACTGTTTTTAAATTTATAATGTTTAGATAATGTGATCTGTTGACCACTAAGGCTTCTTAGGGATGATAAGTGTTATTTTGGGGAGTTTAGAATATCTCATGTTTACACATTCATAAAAATATTAGAAGAAATTTGAATTTTTGAGTTTGATGGATGGCTCATTGTGAGATTCGATATTTTGATCAAGAATCTAAGAGTTGGAACATCTTAAATGAAAGTTTTTTGGAATTTTTTTAAAGACTAATAAGATTGTTGGGTTCTTAGATAATTTTATAGATCTTAGGAATGAGTTTGAGATGTTTTGGGAGAACAGTTCCCATGGTTCAGGGGAGGGGTCACTATGTTTATAGAAAACCATGTCGTCACCCTTATGCATCAGGGATATCAATTAAAATTATATAGTGAACTATTGAGTCTAAAGGTTATAGAATGGTTTAAGAGAAATTCTACATGAATTATAGGAAACGATGCGAGGTGGATTTGATCTGGGACATAACACATTATCTATTCACGATTATAGGTAAACTTTATGAATTGTTGTAGTGTGTTCGAGAGTTGATTCACATGATTGGAACACTACTGATAAACTATGAGAAAATCCATGAAATTTCTGTTTTTTAAGATATTTCTCACTAAAAAGGTGGTGAATGGTTTAGGTGACCATGCATCCAAACCGAGTGACATTTAAATCGTTTAACTTTACCTTTTCCCCTTATGATTTTATAACCAAATCCCCAATTTTTCTCACCTATTTAGACTCATTAGCCCAATAAAATTCCTATTTATCCTCTCTATCATCTATTATGAATCTTCTCTATATGTTTTCAATTTCATCCATCATCACTTAAAGTCAAGAACCTATAACAAGGATGTGAATCATATTGTCTCTAATATTAATTTATTTTAGTGTCATGTAATCCTCTCCCCAATTTTCCAATATTCCCTATTTCCTAGGATTTTATTAGCTTTGTAATTTTCCCTTTATTTATTCCAAAACAAAGGTCAATGAATAATATTTTGAATCCTATAAGGATAAGGTAGGAATTCCCAATACACAACCCATTGGATTATCTATTTTTTAAGTGGTGTAATGTGCATTCATAATAGCATTTAAATGTATTAACTTAGTTTAATTTAATCATTTAAATGTGAGTTACATCTTAATTTAAATTACCATTAATAAGCTATGTTCCCATGTAAAATGTGATTCTATGAGGAATGCCTTAGTTGTGGATTTGGTCTTGATTTTGATGATGCCACTGAATGGTTAAATTTTTCTTAAATGGTTTAAAATGGGGAATTGTGTTATGAATCAATGATTGTGAGATGTAATTTCATTACCATCAATAATTGAAAATGGATTAGACCCTTGAACTAGACATAATATATTTGTAAATGTTGAATATAAATTTTATGTTCATGGGTTGATATGAATTTTTGTTAATTAAATAGTAAGGGTTAAAATGTATGTTTTAGGAATGTTATTTTTATGTGTTAAATGATAAGGTTTAAAATTTGTCTAAATCTTGATTTTATGAAATGTATTTTTCATGGAATGAAAAATCCCCTTTTATGTGGTTTTGTTTTTAAAATATCATGAAAACACATTGGAAATGTTTTTTATAGATAAATAAAAATCCCATTGGAGAGATCCATGTTTCTTTTTTTACTTGTACCCTAGGATGAGAAACATTATGCATGGGAGGTCCTTGTTACTTTTGGGTTTATTACATAATATTAGAAAACTCATACAGGGGAGGTCAATATTAGTCATGGGATTATACACATAGCTAATAAAACTCATATAGGATAGGTTTGTGATACAAATTCTATATTACAGGGAGACTAAGTCAATTATAGTGGGAGTAATATTCTTCATGACATGCTCAGAGGTTCCCATACACTGGTTGCAACACCACAACCCCAGTTACCCAAAGTTGGTGCATTATTACATAACATTGGCATGATACAAGGAAATAATATCCCAAAATCCCGATCGATTTAGTAGCCTTGTAAATACTAGATACATTCATAAGGTCAACATTACATCTTGAAAAGAAAAAAACACTAAATTATTCCATTAGAAACATCCAAGATTCCTAGATTATTCCTTCAAGTAACTCATAACTAACTTCTTCATATCCTGGAAAAATGAAACATAAGATAGGGTTGATCTCAAATGCTCAGTAATAGTAAGCAATACAACTAAAGAAAACATAAACATTAGGCATGGTGAATAATTGAAAACACATTCCTTTACAAATAATTAACATGAACACTTTATGGAAGGAATATGAGATCAATAAATAATTCCATAATAAAACATAGTCCTGGGTATTCTACTAGTCGAATAACTACATTAAATATCAATAGATAATCTCATAATTATGGAATGCATAATCCTGGACATCATAACCACATAGTCAAGTCCTTTTTCAAAGACTACAAATATGATTTTTTCAAGGCCTTGTGCTAAGACACTAGTTTGTATCATGAGACTCTCGATGCATTGAGGAGCTATAGAAGGCACCACCCGTCACTTAATAAGTCGAATGCATTCGTCATTTAAAATTAGTGAAACATAATCTAAACATTCATATTAAAGCCAGCATATGAAATGTCATTAATTTATCCACAAACCATGAATAGTATAAAAATAGCACATCCACAATAAAGCATAAGTCATTCAATAAAATATGAAGATTGTATTGTAACAGATTAACCTTAACCTAGAATAATGAAGGATATCGACATAGATGAAAATAATCATCGAAACTATTTGAGAGAAATATCCCCCTTTTTCTTGAAAACATTTAAAAGTCACACTGTTTTTCAAGAAACCGTTTAAAAATATATTTTTGAATAAATGTGTCCCATAACACTTTGAAACTTTTAAAATTAATTTTAATTCTAAAACATTAATTTCCATATAAATAAATCTTTAAAGACATTTTTAAAACATGGACATTAATGAGAACGATTTAGTATAATAAATCTTTAAAAAATTTTAAATGATATGTTAGTAAGAGTTCCTAACCAAAAGAGAGACATTTGAATAAAAATAATTGACATAATAAAAACTTTATAATATCATGGAATTAAAGGGATCCATGATATACTATGTCAAAGTACATTATATACACCATATAAAAGTGATTTGATGTATAAAAACAAAGAAGTATCAATAGAATGTAAATTAAGATGAAATCTTTTATGAAGACCATATCCTTACATTAAGGATAAATCAACGACATAATTATGTGTGACAAATATAAATACACTCAATATGATTGTATATTTAGTGTAAGTAAATCAGTGGACATTCACACATATTCTGGTAAAAACAACACCAATGAATTGGATGTTTAACTCAGTAAATGGAGATTAAGTCAAAATTACTCTTATCAAGTTTATATTGATGACTTGAGAATTTATCAATGGAGTGATTATGTGTAACAAAATTATATCCATATAAAGGGGAGTGGAAATTATGACATAAGAAAATGAATAGTGATTCCACACATAATCTTTGTAGAAAAATAATCAATGATGTATGCGTAAAGCCGAATGAGTGAAAATTGAAATATCAAATTCCCTTATCGATTTGGTAACATGAAAAACATACACCCATGAAATAAGGATCATAAAATGATGATGTAAATATACATAAATTAAATTATATTTCATAATAAATACAATCATGGGCAGTACACACACTACATGAAATAAATAAGTGGTGAACAATGGAAACCTCACGGGATTAATAGTGAGATTAGAAACCCCGTACTCTGTAATTTTTACTTGGTTGAGGGTAGGTTAACCTCTTTTATAATGGTGAAATAATTTTTATTAAATTATAAAAGAATAATATACATTAATATGATATCATATATGATCTTTTAACATTTGTTTGTTAATAATATTTTAGTATTATCATCGTTTCGGGTGTTAACCAATTCGTTTTCCTTTATATTCTTTGTTATGTGAGTCATAGTTGTTATGGATGGGATGTTTCTTATTAATATAATGAATTATATCAAGTCTCTAAACATTAATTTTAATCATCAAATGAAAATTATTTTTGAATGGATATGATGGGGAATGAATCTGACCGCGTTCGTGGAGACGGCAATCCGTACGTACGCACGGGCGACAATATCATTCTTTTGATATTAAAATAATATATAATTGGATGGTATATCATATATGAAGAATAATTATCATGTTATATTTATTATATATATCAATTAAACATCATTATTATACCCCTCCAAATAATAATGTACAGAATAACAATTACACCACGATGTGGAGACTGTAAGCCATACGTACGCACGTATGGTGACATGTCATTCCAAGGATGGATATAATAACGAATATGGTTGCACCATATTTATAATAAAATCACAGTATATATAATATACTGGAGTTATTATTTTATAATGGTAGCAACAAATAAAGTAGAAGTGGAAGAAGATTGGAACTTGAAAGAGGTGATAAAATATTTACCTCTTCCTCGGGTTCTTCATTTTGATTTGATCAAAAGGGCTTCTTAGGATGGATTTCTGACTAAATTAGGGCCTATAAGATGAAGGGAGGAAAGTTTAAAGTGTATTTGGATAGGTTTTGGCCGATCCCAATGGCTTTTAAGGTGTGAATTAGAGAGAAGGGGGAGTCCCTTTTATAAGAGGGGTGAGGGGAACCTTCCGAAAAGCTAGAAATATTATTTTATAATAAAACTCATTTTCGGTTTCTAATTGCTCCAGAATGGATTATTTATAGGATAAGGTGGGGATTGGTTGAAAACCACTCAACCAGTAGGTTTTAGACAGGTTTGGTCACTATATTAACTTTATCTTTTAGAATTAACCCTTAGTTAAATAGTTTGACATTTACCATGTCTATTTGTATTGTTATATTGTATGGTTAATAAAATTACTATATACTTCAAGGAGAACCCCAAGTGGTTAATTAATGACACAAATATCATTATATAAGTCTTTTGGCCAAACCATATATTTTTAGGAATATAATATCAATTAATAATATAATATTTGTTTTAAAAACCCTTTTACGTCAATTTTGAAACTATTTGGTATTTTGTTTTTTCTAAATTCATAACAGAATTATTACTTGAAAAAAAATTCATCTAACCAAACCTAAGAAGTTTTATCTACCTATAAAATTAGTTTAATTCATAAAAACTCTCAAATTATATTTATTTGAATATTTATAATATTAATTATTTTAATATTTCATTAATATGGTAATTACTGCATCATCATTGTGTCATAGATAAATTTAATTTTTTAATGGTTCAAAAATTATAAATAAAATAAAATTATTTATGAAATTGTTTTATCTTTCTAATGCATATTTATAGTTTAATTTATATTATGTATAACCCTATATTAAAAATGTTTTAGATATTAAACTTTTATATTAGCTCTTTTAACTATTCTTTAAATAAAATAATAATAAATGTACTAATCTAATCCAAGTGGACCTAAAGGACCATATTTTATTCATAAGGTTTTTTGGTCAAATTACACTTATAAAATTGAATTAGGACATTTGTTAGGGTAATAATAATATCATTTTTACCCTTAATTACCCTATTCACTTTTAACTGTGGTAAGTAAAGGTAAAAAGTTACTATTCACTAAAAATTATTTTCATCTTATTGAACCAAATTTTACTTATTGATATTGACCATGTCACTTGGATTTTTGAAATTTCACTCACAGAAGCGGTAAAATTAAGTTTATGTGAATTTGAAAATTCTCCCAGGAGTTAGGTAAAAGGCGGTGAAAAGTTCAATAAATTTTTTTATATCTAAAATTATTATACACTGAATCCAATGAATTAAACTGAACATATATTGGTATTATTTATCTATTTTGACGTAAAATAAATTTAAATAAAATTAATAATTATTTTTATAAAAATTCAGTTTTAAACTATAACTCAGTGTTTTCACTATTCATCAAAAATGAAATGTTTTTAGAAAAATACCAGAAATTCACCCTAATCTAATTTCAATATTCCGAATCCAAAAATTAAGTCTATTTTGGAAGATAAAATTTATAAAATTTTAAAAAGTGGGTATTACTATTCATCACGACTAGTTTGATTGGTTGCGGTGTGTTAGAATCTCGATGTTGCGTACAATGCAAGCAATTACATTATTCAAAGGGAAACGTATCGTGGAAGCTTGGGGTGTTACACTGGTCAAAGAATGATTGTCTATTTAGGGTCACAGACCTATATATCAGCAATATTATGATAGACCTCAGGTTTCTTCATGAACTAGGTCACCAATGGATATTATTTCTCTGGTTTATTTTGGTTTAAAATAATAAACAGTTTATTTATATCACTTTTTCATGTACTTACCATTCTCATTATATTTTGGGAGGCCATTGGTGGTGGCCTACTGAACAATAATCACACCCTACTTGGGCTTCCCTGGAACTTGGGTACCCAATAAAATGTTACTTGATTATAGATTTATGTTTGGGTAAGTCCAATTATTGATGATTGGCTTACTAGAATAGAACATGGGAGTTGGGATCAAGCAAGGACTTTAAAAAAAATTCAGAGTTTTTCCCAGATATATATTTTGAACCACACTACTAATAGGTATCCTCTAGAATACAAGGAGGCATGCCTGAGGTATAGTTGGAACTGACGGTCTAGACAATAATTAGTAGTCTTGGTGGTAGGAAGTTATAAAGCCTATATAGAAAATAAGGTTGACCCTCTAAACAAAAAACGATAAAAATTGAAAGTGAGAATGTGTGATCACTGTATACTATAGAGGATAGTACCAATAGAACCTGCAGTGTTCTAGAATAAGAGAAGAATAATTCTATATAGTGTATATTAAATAATAAAATATATAATTAAAGAAGAATAGAATGATGACTTGGTTATGACAATAATAACTTTTTAATGTTTTTACAGAATAGTCGATTTACAGAAGCATCTACATAATTTTTATTGGTATTTGAGTTCCTTAATGTTTGATGAGATTATAATTAGTGATTAGTTTCTAAATAAGATCCGGGAGTTTGGAAAAAACTTAAACCTAGTTTCTTAGTATTTTTCATGAATATAAAAAAAATTAATATAATTTCTATGAGGAATGTGATCAGTTTATTGCATACAGTGACATACTTGGATATATTAGAGAGGTTATTAAAAGAGTGGAATGTTTTTTGAAATATTTATCAAGAAACTAAATACATTGGGATGAAGTAAAATACTTATACACTTGAATAATATATTGAATAATTACATGAGTAACATGGTGAATTTTCACCTATGTAATATGATGAGAGGGTAAAAATTATAAGTATACCAACACACTATATTTTATGATTAGATTATTGTGGAAAAATTGTGAATTAGTAATGTCCAATCACAGAAAAGAGTAGGTTTACTTAGAGGGCCTGAAACTTGTAAGAAACTCTATGTTTTATTTACCTTCCATTCCAACAGTGCATGTGTTTTATGTGTATAAGAAAAAAGATCCATTTTAAATCCTAATAGGTGGAAGATATTTAAATACTAAATTATGTAAAATGATATAATATTAATTTATAATTTATTAAATTTTGGAAACAACTGATTCACCCCTATCATGTGACTACACTAATTATATGGGCATTTCAATTAGTATTAGAGCGATGTTTAATTTTAATTAGTTCATATTTTTCCTTGTAAATTTTATTGGAATTATATAATGTTTATTTTTTAAGGTTATTTAGAATACCCATTGATAAATGATTTAGTTCATATTCCCATCACTATTAAAAAGGAGGATTCATCCAAAAATCTAAGAAATGATCACAAAAATAGAGTAAATGAATTCATGGAATAATGGAAAAGATCAGGAAGGAAAAACTATCGATGAATGTAGTTAAAGTGGTAAATGATCTATTGATTCTTTTTTATATGATTCATTTGATAAATCAATCTCATTATGTGATAAAATGAGTTTAATGAAACACTTAATGGTTTTTTATTTTTTAATCAATGATTATATAAAGAATGTTCTTATTTATGTTTGAAGAGATATATTTGTATAGGTCAAGGTAACACATGATGAAATTTCAATGCTAGAATAAGATGTATATTACATGGAAGATGCATTATCCAAAAATATATGTAATTGTAGTACTCTCAAAAAACATGTTAAGGACAATGATAAATTATTTTTACTTTTCATTAAAATATATTCCAATTATTATGAAAATTTTAAAATATTTATTTGTGTGAAATAAGATTATTTTAATGTTGTTAATGAAGGGATCCATACTTTCGAGAATTTATATAAAGTCTGTATGAATTTTAAAGATAATAAATTGGATGCTAAATCCATGAGGATAATTTATTTGGATAGATCTCTATTGGACGTAAAGAATAATCGTGGGAATGAGGTTTAGAAGATTAAAAGTTAATGTAAATAAATTATAGAAACACATTAAGAACATAATTATATTTTAAATATGAAATGTTATGAGTTGGATGTGAAGATGGAAGACTTTGAAATCACCAATACATAATATTCAATCTTATGATAAGAGATATAATTCCATAAAAACATGTTTGGATTCAACGAAGTTCCAAAATAGTATTAAGAATATATGGTATTCATCTATTAATAATCCCACAACCTACTCATATTAAAAGGTATCCCACTATTATGTCAATCAATTTATCCCAAAATCTATTTTGAGAAATAGTATAGGGCTAAATTCGATATGAAGATATCTATAGTTGAAGAAAAATTTCATATCCCCGCTAATTTATCAAGGGTGTATGAAATCATTTCTATAAATAGTATCTCCCAAAATAGAGCCAAAAGTAGTGGGGTATCAACCAACAAATAACAAGGCACACATTTTGGATAGACTTATAATAAAGTAAAAATGAAAATGATTTGCTGGTCACTATCATGGAAATAAAGGTTTTTACTTAAGTTCATTGATTATTGGAACAATATGTTAGTAATTATTTGTGTGATAAGGATTAAATTTAGGGATATTGGAGATAATAAATATAATAAACCTATTATAAATAAGAAGACTCAACAGAAGAAAGAAAATTTTTCTTTCAAATATAGATTTTATCATTTAAATAATTTCTTTGAATATTAACAGAAAAGTGGTCACTTCTATGAAAATTGTTGATTTATACCAATACAACGCAACTCAAATTCCTCTATGTAAATAATACAACAATTGAAAGTCAAACAAGTGAAATGTAAGGCAAGTTTTACTTAAAGAGTAAACCAAAGAAGGGAGTTGAATTAATTACTCTGAATTATACAATGAATAAAGTTGAGATAGATTTCAAATTAATAGGGAATATAATATTCAACTATGGTAGGAAAGGACACAACATGGAAAATTTTAATATGCCTTTGAACATTAATAAAAATTTAGGGGGAAAGTAAGAATCTAAAATAGAATCAATAGAATAAATGGATAGATAAATTGGTTTAGTTATTGAAATCCAAGACGAATAATATGAATATCAAGATAGGTGTTCCAAAAAGTATAACCTAATGTCTATTGAAAATGTGTATGGATGGTTCATGAAATATAGGCACATAGATACCTAGTGGATTACATGATTTTCTGAGTAAGAAAAACTGTTGAAATCAAATGAGAATGCACTAGTTATTTGTAGTGATAAATGTGTTACTGCTAAAAAATAATCCATTACTAAGAAGAAGGATTGAAATTATCCAAATTAGTGCTAAAAAATACGGTCATCCTAGCTGGATATTTTTAATAAGATATTTGACGCACAAAATAATGAAAGTTACTTGATTTAAAATGTGAATACATCCATTAAAAATAATAAAAAAGTTAATAATAGATAAAAACCCATGCTAACCCAATGGGATTTTTTTTGGGAAATCAAGATTGGAGTATGAATGAAGAGCTACAAACACTTTAGAGACTCAAAAAAGATGTTTTTTCGGTGGGGATCTATCTATCAGCCCCATTTTACTAATTAGGTTTTTTATAAAGTGCCACATTATTCCCATATTTCAGTGATTGTGCACTAGGGAAGAGGTAATCCAATGTGAATTATGAAACAAAACAACTAGTGAGATATATAATTCATATACAACTATATAAATCCAACCATTATAGAGAATATTTAAATTAATATCTTAGTATCTACCTGTAAAACATTATTTTTTAAATCTGAAGTGGTATTAGGACTCAATTTGCATCAAAATGGTTTGATTTTATTTTTTGAATAATGACATACCATGATGAAGGTTATTGGAGATAATCCATTGAGGTGAATCTTAAAAGGGAAGGTTCCCAATTATTTTTTTATTTTTGTTAAATTTTAAAATGATTACAACAATAAGGAAAACTAAAGGTTGAGGTATGATTTTCACTTTACCATCAGTAATATGGTTTATATAGAAAATGGTTATCAAGGGGGAATGAATATATAATAAAAAGGTGGAGTTAATAACTTTAACTGTAATTTTTTGATGTGTTTTGTGAATTTTAACAAGGGAACATAAAAATTATTGAAAATCTATTTGATCTACCCTAAAAAATTAATGGTTGAGTTGGTATCACTTTTTCATTAAACATGGACATATTTTTTTTATCAAAATCGATCAGTATTGTTTTCTATACTGGTTTATCCCAAGTAAAATTATATTTGATTAGTCAACGGTACATTACTTTGTAAATTATTTTTGTCACACTTCAATCATGTAATGAAACGAGTTTAATGAAATAAGAAGATGGTTTCTAAAATTTTGAAGATAAGAGGGGGGTATTTCTCTTGGAGGAACATCCTTTATATTCATGTGTATCATCCCGAGTTTTTTGAAAAAAATATAATATTTGATAGCATACATGATATATCACATTAATCTTAAATAGATTATTAAATATTGTTATTTAAATGTTACCATTATAACCATGCTGTTAAAATGGTGGGAATGAATTGTATAAAATGAATTAGAAAAATATGGTGTACATAAACACACAAACACACACACACACACACACATATATATATAATAAATTATTTCAAATATTAATTATAAATGAATTTGAACCCCTTTTTTAAAATAATTGGTAATGTTTTGTATGAAAAACTTTTTAAATGTGCAAAAGTGTGTTTTATACCAATAAGTAATGAAATCACATATGTTGGATTATGTTAATGAAAAATATTTATAATATATTCAGTATAATGTTTAAAATTTAACTTATGTGTTTTCAAGACTCGATATAAGTACCAATCCAATTTTATGCATAAAAGATGTATTTTTCTAAAAATCCAGTTTTGCTACCTTTTGATGGTACTTCTATTTTATATATAGTTTTGAAACTTTTATAAATTATATTTAAAAAATAAAATATTTCTTTGAATGTGTAGTATAATGATTTACATTGGTTGAGTTTTGGAATTTTTCTGACAAGATCTTTTTTGATGAATAGTGAAAAGTATTGCATTTTTAAAATGAAAACCGATTTTTCATCGAAATAATGTATGTAGTTAAATTATATATTTATTTAGTTTTAAAGTATAATGAGATCAATTTTTTTTGAATTAATAAAATTTAGGTTATTTTAATCAATTTCAAATTGAATTTGGATATAAAAACAATTAATGTTTTTAGATACTTTTACATTAAAACCCCATTTTCTTAATCTGTCATCGGGATAAATTTTTAATTCCTCCAAATTCTCTTTTTTTTTTATTTTCAAAATGGTCTATTTTTGGGTGAGCGGTAACCGAAACTTCAAACATCCAACATCACGTGGGACTACAAAACATTACATGCTATATTTGAAATTCAAATTTCAAAAACACATAAAAACACAAAATGAATATATTAACAACCCACGAGGCTTGCGTCACCTCGAAATGACTCCTGTCATCATCATGAATCTCACCTTTCATTATAGCCAACCTAACCCTACATCATCATTTCCATCCTCAACACACCAATACTCCGAAGAAACCAACCAATGGAGCCAAATGTGGCCTCTCCATAGCCACCATAGAGAGAAAAAACAAAATATAGGAAGAAAATTACAAGAACATCATGATCAACCTCACAGTCATCCTTCCACGAACTATGTCATCACCAACCATATGAATGGAAAAAAAATATAAGAAATCATCAGAAAAAACCTCTTCCATTGCACCAATCATCCAAACAAATAACTCTTCTCCTATAAATATGTTGGCTACCCGAACACATCTTCCCAATGCCCCGAAGAACCATTGCACCTGGACAACTTGGGAAGGAGAGATGGGACTCGAGGCCAGGGAATATTTGAGTTTCTTAAGCCCCTATAGAGAGTCAATGCCTTAACCTTGAACAAGCATGAAACCAAAACAAACACAAAACATTTTACAGCAACAACCATCCGAACAGAAGGAAATAGGACCAGTAAACAACCAAATAGAGAACAAATCCCATAAACATAAAGGAAATCCAAAAGTGTAAAAAAGAAGGAACTGATCTGGGGAGGAAGGAAAACCAACACCGATGAAGAAAAAAACTGAGACTATTGCCATCCCCATTCCAACCCCATCCTAAGATGACCAGAAACCCACATTGAGCCTGACCAAAGTTGGGTCAAGCACAATGGGTTGGCCGCCAAGGGTATAGGATAGGAAGAATACTAGACACCAACACCAGAACTGACCCAAGACAACTGAAGCTACATCTAATAGACGTAAATAGAGGTCTTATGTGCATGAATTAGTTGGAAAGAGGTGTGGTGAGAGTGTATGAGAAACAACACCAACCACATCACTAGTAATTGGGAAATAAAAGACGTGACTAGAAGGAAAAAACTCAAGGTGAGGAGCATCGTCACGCCAAATAGAATAACCCTAGAGGGTTGGATTCTATATTTGTATTTATAAGGTCCAAATTTGTTAAATAGGTATATTTTATTTTTGGACATTATGAATAGAAACTTTAGTAATATTTTTTTATTACCATGGATAAGATTAAATCAGGTGATTAAAGGAAAAAAGAATATTATAAATATTATACATTTACACTAACACATGTCCTTACAATATTGGTTGAGTTTTTTTTCAAAACAAAATCCTATTTGGGTTGATTTTATATTCTTTAGAATCTACATGGATGAGAGTATGATATTTATATTATTATATTCACAAAAAAGTCAATTTTTTCACTCTTGTTTTGAAAAAGTAAAATATTTTTAATATGTGTTTATATAAAGGATGAGTGAGAATATAAATCTAAAATGTTTACCTACAAAATGATAATTTATTTATAATTTTAATTAAGTAAATAATTAATTTAAATTATGACACGATGATGATGTAGTTATTTCTTAATTAATGTAAGATTAAACAAATGATATTAAAACTATTAAAATAAATATAATGTGATATAATTTATGTCATCCATGAATTTTATGGAATACATTGACATGCTACTGATGTCTTAAAAGAGTTATTTAAAATTTATCTTGTTGTTATGATATTTTTAAAAAATCAATTAATGAATAGTGTCAAAATAGACAATATTGATATTTTAAAATATATAATATTTTATTAAATGATATGAAATTTATAAAAAACCCAATTTATTCAAAAATACAGTTATAAGTAATAAAATTTCATAAATGACTCATTTAGATGTTGTTTTTTATTTTATAATAATAACATTAACCCTTAAAGTGTAAATTACATGATATTATAGTATGAATTAAAAAAGTGAAATGAGGGTTTAAACAAAAATATAACGATTACAAAATATTAAAAACTTATATAATTTTACTAGGAAGATATTTATTTCATCCAAAATCATAATATCTTAAAAAAAATTGGGACCATTTAGAGTTTATAATTAATTTATATTAATTTAATACTTTGAAGAACTCCAAGAGTACCCCTCCCCTCAACTAAAAAAGGGAACTAATTATTCTATTTTATTTAAACCTAAAAAAATATCTAGTTTAGAAATTATCTAACCAAATACCTTCATAGAATCCCTACCAACATTATATAGTTCCTAGTTCAGTCATAACACACTCATTAGAGGTGTTAATGTGTTAATCAAAAGTGATTGTCCGGAGAAGAGGTATCTTTTTTAATTAAGTGTTTCTATTTTATTTCCTCTTCCACATCCTTAAAATATTATTCAACCATGATGAAAAAATAAATAAAGAATCACTGATATAATGAGATTTTATAGTTTTAATATCATCACCTAAAATCCACCTCCAATTTTATCAAATAGGAAAGGAATTAATCGTTTGTGCATACGTCAGTTGACCGCCTCGTAAACTGATATACTTTGTTTTCCATAACTATCTCTCAAGACTGATTATAATGATGTAATTAATGATTATATATGATATTAATGAAATATTTATCATTATTTAAGAAAAATATGTCCTTTACATTCATACATTTCCATGCTCATAAAAATGATAACGCTATTCTTGTGTACGTGTGGGTTATCACCTACTCGAAGCGATGGGATTATTTTTTCATCACAACATCACATAAATAATATATATATGTATATTTAATTTGTTAAAATTATATTAATTATATTATTATCATTACGTAAATATAAAATAATACTTAAATTCTTTCAATAATGATAATTTAAAATGGAAATGTTACCCATGCATACATACAACATACCATCTCCATGATTGTAACATAGTTCATTTTTCATATACAAATTCAATAGATGGATATAAAAGTATAGTTTATGTACAAAATATATTATTATATTAAGAATATTATTTTTTATGTGATGGTATAATGACCACTTTGACTATATTTGACTTAATGAAGTCATTTTGGACTCATGTATCGAATATCATCAAAACATTCGACAAAAAAATAAATAATTAAGTAATCATTATAACAAGATAATATGTGATGTGAATGGAATATGAAACTTAAAAATGTTATAAAGAATGTAAATAATGACCCTAATTTGTTTATTCATGAAGATAAATATTGTATGTGACGATTCAGACTCAAGATAAGAAACCCTTTAACAAAAACATTATTTTAAATGTTTTAAAGATTATTTCTCCTAAATCAATATTATTCATGTATATGTTTTCAAAATAGTTTTTATGAATGTATTAAAATGTTAATTTTTGAATTTTACTCAAAATTTTTAATATGTCATGGGATACATTGATTCAAAAATATTTTTTATATTATTTAAATGGGTTTTGAAAATAGATCGGTTATTTCAATAACTTGAAATGTTTTCTTATGAGAGAAATAGAATTTTATTGGAGTCATTTTGAAATTTCCAAGATTTTATCTGTTTTGATTATATAATGGTACTTCTAACTTTTATGGGTGAGCCCAATATACCTTATATGAAGTGTTTAGCCCCATTATATCTCATAAAAAATGGCTAAGTCGATTAGCTTATATGAAGGGTGAGCCCCATTATAGCTTGTCAACACATTGGGTACTCGAGAGGTGGAAATTACCATTTGGTTATTCGATTTTAAGGGTAATGCAACAGTGATATGGTAATGATGAATAACGATTTACTTTATTTATGTCCCTTATTGAGATTTGTGTGTGTGCTCATCCTATGTTTTAAAATGTTTTTATAGGTCTTAATATTGGAAAGGACCAAAAATTTTTCCTGATTAAATTATTAAAAATGTGTCTTTAAAATAAATCATGTTTTACATTAAAAGGGATTCCTTTAATGGAAAAAATTGATACTGAGTGTAAGTATCCACTTGTAATGTATGGGTTTACTATGTAATGGTTTTCCATAATTCTCAAAAACATTAGACCTAAAAGACCATTACGAATGAGAGAAAATAAATTCTAGTCAAAATTCACTAGAATAAGGTATATTAAATAAGATCCCTTATAGTTGGGTTTAGAGTAGGATTTATACAACTTTAGAGGTTATAATGTTTTCTCAAGAGTTCAATATATCACCATCAGTTTATAATTTTAGGTTTTATCATAATTCAAATGTATAATAATCCTATTTTTAAGGATTAATTTTATGAAATTATATGGTAAATAACTGTTTTTTTGGATACATTTATTTTGGAGGTAATTATGGGTTATTACTTTTTGCGAAACAAACTGAATGTTATGAGATAAAATTTGAGGTGAATACATGTTATGGTTATTTTTGAGGGCTTTATAATATTTTGGTAATGTTATATTAATTATATAGTTTTAGAAAAAGGAAACCCTCATAGGGTAGGTGACAATATATCATGTCCGGCAAGGCTAGAAGTTTTAAATCTGCCATCAAGGGTGACATTGGTACATCACCTTGCACTAGCCTAGATGAAGTCCTGGTTAGTGTGATATTTTTAATTTATTTAAAAAATTATATTTATGAATTATAAGTTGATTCTGGGAAATAATATTTTATCATATTGGAAAAATGATTTTGGGATTAAGAGAAGAATCTTATTTCGAAATATATCCACTCTTTTTGAAAACCTATAACATCCAGGTAAATAGAATACTATGGGAATTTACATGAGAAGTAAATGTTTAATTATATTTTGAAAGGATATCTGATTTAATTATGTACTTATGGTGATTTGGGTTATTGATGGAAATAATTAGCATATCTTAGAGATTATGTGATTTAGGAAATAAGTATTATTGGTATGGGATATTAAGAGATACTGATGTTTTTTAAATATAAATGTTAAATTTTTTCATATGAGACTATGATATCAAATACTTATAATTTTTTTTAATCTTAGTTTCAAATATATTTATATATTTTATGGATAGTTATTTTTTGAATGGTTTATGTTGAACTTGGAGTATTACTGTTAAATTTTGGTGATTTAATGTTGTTTTTTATCATATAATGGTTTATTATTATTAGATAATTGTTTTAACTTATCATAACCATTTGGAATTTTTTTAATGTATAATGATAAGATAAATATATATTTATTCTTTTGTGGATTATGTGATTCTATAAAATTTGATTCTAGTTCTTTAGGTTTTGAAAATTCATTATAAAAACTCATTATTTAGAGAAAAAATGAGTTTTTGGTGGAAATTTATTAAAAGATGAAGGAAAAGACACCATGTAAGTATATTTATTTATGCTATTATACTAGTATAAAATTTAATTTCTGAACTCTATGACAAGGATCTTATGAAAACATTATTCATTTAATTTTCTTACAAATAATTCAATGACTTTTTAACCCATCATAGATTTATAATTTTGTGATTGTTAACTTTGTCATGACCAATTTCTATATAACTCTACATCATAATGTGATAGAATATTTTATTTTCCATATCCAAGTATTCTTACAAGGAACCCTAATTTGTATTATATCAGTCGATTATTGTACTTTATTTTCTTTCTTTTAAAGTGGATGTTTTATTAATCCTTTTTCTGATGTGGTATTTTAATAAGGGTATTTTGAAAATTCAAACCATAGTTACCAAGAGCGAATACAAAATTGTGTGAGAATTTTTCCAAAAATTATGGGGGGGTGGGATTATAACATCACATGTTTAAAAAAAAATACTATGTTCGATCATGTACATTATATACCACATCGAGCTAAAATGGACAATTAAATACTGTTATTTAAATGTAACCATTATTACCAAGATATTAAAATAGTTGTAATTAATAGTATTACTGAATTATGAAAATATGGTTTATAAATATATATATATATATATATATATATATAATGAATCTTTTTACCAATTAATTATAAATTACTGTAAAAACTTTTTTTTAAATAAAAGGAAATGTTTTTTTGAAAAACTATTTAAATATGCAAAAGAATTCTTTATAAAAATAAATATAACAATCAGTCATTTTGAATTATATTAATTAAATATATATATAATATATTCAATATTATTTTTAAAATTTTTTTTTTCTAGACTTGATATAATAAAAATTAAATTTTATGCATAAAAGAAGTATTTTTCTCAAAATGAAGTTTTTCCACCATTTGATATAACACATATTTTAAATATACTTTTTGAAAATTTTATAAATTGTATTTTTTAAAATAATATTATATTTTAAATCATATAATAAATATTTTCTTTGGTTGAATTGTTTGAATTTTTCTAATAAGATCCATTTTTTGATTAATATTGAAAAAATATTGCAATTTTAAATTGAAAACCACATTTTCATCAAAATGATTTATACTGTAAAATAAAATATTTGAATATTTTTAAAGAATAATTAGATCTATTTTTTATAAATTAATCAAATTTAGGTCATTGTAGTCGATTCTACATTGAATTGGGATATAAAAACATGTCAATATTTTGGATGTTTTTACTTAAATAACATGTTTTCCCACACATCAACAAGATTATATTTTAATTAATTTATAAAATTCATTTTTTTTAATTTTGAAAATTTTATTCCATATTTGGAATAATAATTTTAAAATTTATTAAATAGGTCCCTTTTTTTGGACATTATGAATAGTAACTTTAGTAATATTTTTAATTATCAAGGTAAGGGTAAATAGAGTAATTAATGGTAAAAATAATATTATAAATATTATAAAATCACTCTAACAGATACCCGATCATCATTTAATGAGTTTTTTTTTACAAATATTATCATTGGTTCGATGTTATTTCCTTTGGAATCCCCTTGGATGAGAGTATAACATTTATATTATTATATTCAAAGAAAATTTAATTTTGTCACACTTTTGTTTTAAAAATGTAAACTATTTTTAATATGGGGTTATATAAGGGATACATTATAATATAATGATAAAATGTATAAAAACATCATGTTAAGTTATTTATATATTTTATCAAATAAATAATTAAATTAAATTGTGACACAATGGTGATATAGTAATTGCTTAATTAAAGAAGGAATAAAATCAATGATATTAAAAATAATAAAATAAATATAATTTGATATAATTTATGCCATCAATGAGTTTTATGGATGACTTTGACATGTTAGTTATGTCTTGGAGGAGCTGGTTAAAATTTATCTTGTTTTTATGATATTATTAAAAAGTTAAGTAATGAATAATGTCCTGATTGACATTATTGATTTTTTTAAAATAAATAATATTTCATTAATTGATATATTTTTTTAAAAAAAATAAATTTCCTAAAAATAATTAATATAAGTTATAAAATATCATAAATTACTCATTTAGTGGCCTTTTTTCATTTTATACTAATTATATTAACTCCTAAAGTGTAAATTACATGATATCATGGTAAGAATTAAAAACATTAAATAATGGTTATAAAAGAAAAGGATTAAAAAATAGTGAAAAATTATATAATTTTATTTTTATGGATGTTATTCGACACAAAATCATCATATATTTGATCTCAATCAGTTTGTGTCCATGTGAAGTAAAAAATCAATATTTATTAATTTAATACCTTGAAGAATTATAATATTTCCCTCCCCTATCTTATAAAAGGGAACCTAATATTTTCTTTTATTTACTCCTAAAAACCTATTTGGTTTAGAAAATACCTCCCCAAATAACTTTCTAGAATAACTCTTGATATTCTAGAGATCTTAGTTTTGGTATAAGACCATCCTTAGAGGTGTTAAGAAAAAGTGATCATCCGAAGAGGAGGTATCTTTTTTAATTAAGTTTTTATATTTTATTTATTCTTTCATTTCCTTAAAATATTATTTAACCATGATGAAATAATAAATATACTATCCTTAATATACTGTTATTTTATAATGTTAATATCATCACTAAAATCCATCTCCAATTTCATAAAATTGGAAATGACTTAATTTTTCGGGCGTACGACAGACTTCCACCTCGCGAACCGATATGATTCATTTTCCTTCAATATCAATGAAGAATGATTACAATGATGTAATTAATTATTATATATTATATTAATGAATTATTTATCATTATTAAAGAATAATATATCATTTACTTTCTGTCATTTCCATGCTCAAAAAATGATAACGTCGTTCATGTGTACTTATAGACCATCACCTCCACGAAGCGATGTGATTCGTTTTTCATCACCACAGAACATGAATAATATATATATGAAAATTTTAATTATTAATATGAAATTAATGATATTATGATCATTTTTTAAATAGAAAATTATAATTAACCTCTTTACATAATGGTTATTGAAAATGGAAGTGTTACTAATGCGTATGTACGACTTACAATCTATGTGATTGTAACATAGTTCAGTTTTCATATCCATCTGTAATGGATGGATTTAAAGTAAAATTTATATATAAAAGTCATTATTATGTCATGAATATTATTCTAGAGATCATGGACTAATGATCACTTTGATCACATTTGACTTAACAAAGTCATTTTGGACTCATTTACTAAATATCATCAAAACATTTGATATGAACTTAAATAATTAAGAAATTGTTATAACATGAAAGGAAGTAATGTAAAAGGAATAATAAAATTTAAAAATTTATGAATCAATTATATAATTAACCTAATCTTATTATCCAAGAAGATAAAGATTGTATGTGATGATTCAGACTAAAGGTAAGAGTCTCATTAACAAAAACTTCATTTTATATGATATAAAGATTATTTATACTAAAAAAATTATCTTTCATATCTGTATTTTCAAAATGGTTTTTGTAAATGTATTAAAATTTTAAATTTATAATTCTTAAAAAAAATTCAATGTGGTATGGGACACATTTATTCAAAAATACCATTTTAAATATTTAAAATTTGTTTTGAAAATGTATTGGTTATTTCAATAACATGAAATGATTTATTTTGATTGAAAATGGAATTTTATGAGTGACGTGCTGAAAATTTCATGATCTTATTTGTTATGATTATATAATGGTACTTTTAAAATTGATGGGTGAGCCCGATATATCTTATATGATGGTTTGAGCCCCATTATTGCTCATGAAAAGTGGGTGAGCCTGATATACATTATATGAATGGTGATCCCCATTACAACTCTCTAATGTATTGGTTATTCCAGAGGTGGAAGTCGACTGTATGGTTATTACATTTGTATGATTTAATGTAAGAGTGATAAGGTAGCTTTTTCCCAAGGAACCTATATGTTTTTTTATTCTTTCTAATTATATTTTATGAAATTATTTTTAATGGGTTTTTATGTTTTCACTGGCCTAATATTTACTTTATTTATGTCCCTTAATATTCATTATGGGGTCATACCATGTTTAAAGAAGTTTTTCGCAGGTCTAAATATTGGTAAAGACAAATAAGATTTCATGATGAAATTATTGAAGATTTACCTTAAAAAGAAATAATGTCTTATTTTAAAAGGGTTTACTTTGTTGAAAAGAATGGATATTGAGTATAAGTATCCACTTGTAATGTATGGGTTTACATTGCAATATTTTTTCGTAATTCTCTAAAACTATAGACCTAAAAGATAATTGGTAATTAATTAAAATAAATTTTATTCCGAGGTAATTAGAGTAAGTTATGTTTAAGTCTAATTCATTACATCATGGGATCTTAATAAGGGGAGAAAACCCTACTTCGACCTCTTTATTTATTGTCAATAAGGGAGAGAAGAGCCATTAACATGCATTTGTGTGATTTAGTTAGTGGTGTTGGTAAAAAACACAAAGAGGGATAGTTAAGTACCAAAAGGTTTGTATTTGTTGTATTTATTGTAAGTGGATCATGTTAATATGTGACTATTAATGTTTGGGGATGGAGTAAGATACAACCAAAAGAAGATGAAGGTGCTTACCATATCTTCGGGTAATGGAAGAGTGAGGAATATATATTTTAATACACGATTGAATGAATTTTAAGATGAATATAAATCATCAGAATATTAATGATCCAATATTTATAGATAATAAAGGTCATAAAAATTAATAAAGTGTTGTCTACAACATGTGTAATGATGTATGATTGAAGGATATGGTTGTTGAACTGAAGTAAAATCATCTATTGCTTTAGTTAAAAAGGTAAATATTTTGTTAAAAGGATTAATAAGAGCTAGATGAAGTTATAAATAATATAGCCTATTGTAATCTGGCTTGAATGCTACTAAAATTAGTCAAAAACTATACTTGGTTTTTGGTTTGTAATGGATGAAATTAAATTAGAGTTGAGAAGGAATATGATTTCTTAAAATAATTTATCATTGGTTTTTAATATATTGAAAAATATCTTGAGAACATGATAATATTGTTTTAAATTATTCTAATGATTTATATTTAAATTTAATGGTTTTCTTAGGTTATTTAATTTTTCTAATAAGTATAGAGTTATTTTTAATAATACCTATGAGTCATTTGAAGAAATTTGTAATTTTTGAGTTTAAGTAGAAAAATGACAAAGTTTTAGAAATTTAAAAAGACTTTATATGGTCATATAGAACCTGAGACCCATAATCCAAGATTTGGGGCTAAAACACTTTATTTACACAATTGATTTGATACAAAAAATGACACCCCATAGAAGTTACCATGTCAATTACATGAATTTAAATCAAATATTTCATTAATATAAAATCCCATGATCATTTAGGTTTATAGTTTTAGATAATTAAGGAAAAACAAATAACACAACCAATGTATATGACATCCAACACACATTTTTCCCACTATATAGGTAACTTATTATTCCATCATAGTTCCTTAACATCTCCCAAAAATTATCTACCCAATATAATATTCAATAAACATCATATGTTTTAATTTTATTTCTAACTTAAGTAAATGGGAACCTAATAAAGAGTGATCTCATATTCTCTATATCGGTAAAAAAATTATAAGACGATCATATGGGTATAGTCAATACGTATAAAAAATCATACCCAAAAAATCATAGATCCTAAAAGATGAGTCATGGAATATGACATAGAATAACATAAGAAATGAATCAAGAGAGTGTGTAACACAAGTCAATAAACACAAGCCATGAAAGTATAAAAATGTCATAAAAATAAGTATAGAAATGTAGAAAAAACATAATAATAGGAAAGCCATTGTGAAAAAACTCATCATTTCAATTTCTTAGATTACAATGTCATTATATCCATACGCAAAAAGTGAAAAAATTCATTATTCCCATTCTAATGTGAAAAAACTCATTATGTATATTCTATAAATATCTCATGAGATAAAAAAGTAAAACTGTGCATTATAGGGTGATCTAGGATCCCACCCATAATCATCCATACATATGTGTGACTCAAAAAATGAATCATCATCATATAATAATGAACGCATGTAAATAAAATGGGTTTCTTACCATTTTCAAATGAAATTTCATAAGGAAGACATTTATAATTCCATCAATAATCATGGTATGATATAAGAGTGAAAAAATGGTTATCTAATTTTATTTAGTAAAATTATAGTTAAATACCATTTAATAAAGATAATAGAGCATATTATATTTACACCATATAAATAAAGGTTATACAATTAAGTCAATAATTTCTACTATCACTGGATGTTATGGAATCAGGGCAAACACCCTTCAATCAAAAGAATAAAAAATAACGTATTCATAGAGGAAATGCATTGGAATGAGAATTATATCTATAGACTAATGTTCATTAGGAAATAAAATGATTTAATATATCAATTATTATATAGATATTTAATGTTTCTCATTAGTGAAAACACTCATAAATAATCAACCAGTAGATGAAAAAATAGTTTTAAAAGAATAGTCGATTTTTTTCATGGAAAATAAAGATGAAAATATACCTTCTTATATTAAAATCATTTAAAATTAAACTCATAAAATATGAAAATTCTTTAATTTATAAGTCTGACGATCTCGGCAAAGTTGTTTCAAAATTATGAGAAATATATTCTTGTGAATATTTTTTTAAAAAAGTTTATTTTCTTAATTGTTTTGAAGAAAGTCTAAAAGACAGTCTCCAGTATCATTATAAAATACATTTTCAAGAATATTGGTAGGAAATTAATTTTTAATAAATCTAAAATTATGAATTTTTGAAAAATACATATGGATTTATAGAGAAAACGTGGGGTTGAAGATAAAATATTTTATTTTGAAAGGAGGAAAACCCATTTTTTAATATTTTTAAATACCTTTGTCAAAAACCCACATCATAAAATGTGTATTATATAGTTATTTTTTGAAATAGGTAAATATAATTATGAGGATAATAGAAAATAATCCATATTTGAGTTCCCAAAATATAGGAGAACTGTGGTGGGATTTGAAATATGGACATGTAGGAAAAGATTTGTTGAGAGGAATAAGAGTTACACATTCCAACCTAAAAATTATATTTGAGAATAAATTTCATCAAGGAATATCATATTAATAAAAATTATTAACTTACATATTAAAGAATAATAAAATACCACATAGAAAAGAAATTTTAATGACAAAAGTATCAAGAAGATGACAATCAAGTAGAGAATTTTTACTCAAGGAGAAATAAATTTAGTTTTGAAAACTGTTATATTCTCAAGTAACATTTAAATTGAAACCCCTTGAATAATATAGAGTGTGAAATTGTAATTATAAAACAACTAATTAAAGATATTTAATAATTTAATGAATCAAATAAGTATCATTTACACAATATAAACAAAATTTGGTGTATAATAAAAACATGTATCGAAGAAAGGAACTTGAGACAACAAAACCTTATAAGTTTTGTAATTTTTGATTCAAAACCCCATGAAAGAAAGAACATGGAATTGAAAATGGAATATTATTAAATAAAATATAATCATGTTACAAAATATTAAAGGTATAATAGATACACCATTATAATTAAAACATGATGTATAATAATAAATAAGTCTCAATGGGTTAAAATCCAGGTAAGAACCACTTACCATGTTCAAGATTCTCTCTTCATATGTTCCCAAATTCATGAATAATAAAATTAGGTTTATTAGATTCCATTTTAGGAAACTTTTTATTCTATATTTTTTATGGACCATTTATCTTCATATGTTATTTATTTACTATATAGTTATTTCTTATGCTTGTGTGAAAATTGAGTCGGTGTCGGATTATTTGGGTAATTTTAGTGATTAAGGATGATGTTTTAGTTATATATTAAATACATAATATAAAATTTCCAGAACCATAGAAAATATTTATTTTATTATTAACTTATAATAGTGTTAGTATTAATTTTCCAATAATAATTCTTGATAGAGTTGTATAGCATTTTTCAAGTAGATGTATAAACCAAACCAAACATGAAAACTCTATATCTTGATGGGTGTGTATGGTTTTGGAAGTATACAATATGATTATAACATAATAATAATTATACATACCCTCACTTTTTATACATTAAAATTAAATAACTTTTTAGGGATACTTAATACATTACACAAATAGACACCCAAATAGTGTATTAATCTAGTTCCTTTGGAAACACGGTAACATAAACACCATTACAATAGTGAGATACATTTTCTCCTACTAGGTTCTTCATTACTAGAATCCTTCTCAGACACATTATACTTATTACACATCTTCATATCATAGGGAATGAAACATAAAAAATGGGTGAGATCAGATGCTTAGTAAGGGTAAAGATGATTAGTAATGCTAAAATTGGGAGATATATAAGAAAAATCATGAGAATAAAGGTATGAGAATGTGATCATGACATTATAATATCATTACATATCAATGATCATAAACATGAATCATGGAAAAAATATTTGAAGTTTATAATACATGAATCATAAGGGAAACAAGATCATAAACCATGATATCATAAAATAGGAATGAGACATGGAATTATGAAATGCCCATAATCATAAAATATCACTCCCTATAAGTCAAGATGCATTACTAGACTTATCAGGGTACATCATGGGGGCTACACATACTTGGTGGGACACAACACCATACTCAATAGAAGTCCTTTCCTTATAAGGGATAAGGATTACTCATATTCCCATAGTGTATTGGGTTTCCCCATATTCCATTTTTATGGTGACTACACCTACTAGGTGAGACACACCACCATCTATAGTTGTAGTCCTTTCCTTTTAAGGAATTGAGTTTCCCCAAAATTTTGTTGTGGATTGGGACCGTCAACTTGATTATCATCATTATATCTTGAGATATAAATATTTACTTTATTCATTGGAAGGATATATGGGTCCCACCCATCCCATAATAATATCATTATTTTTTGTGCCATAAGATAATAAAACCTTCATCATCTCATTACCCATAAAAATATATGGGTTACAAAAACATCCTATCATAATACCATGAATTAAAATTGGTGTCATAAACATGTAACAATATCTTAATATGTGGAATAAGACATGTTTCATAATAATTTCATCACAACATAACCCATCAAAATTAGTGGTTTCCATAAGTATAAAACTCCTAGAAGAGGAATATATTTAATTAACATATAACCCATGAAAGAGAAACAGGTTTCATAAACATTATTCCATCAAAATATAAAAAATTCAGGGAGTGAATATGAATGAAACATTTGGATCCATTCTCAAAAGGACATCAACAACACCAATGAATTTAATCTTATACGGAAAATAATTTGGAAATATCCTTTTAACAACTATCTTTAAGGAAAATATCCTTTCTTCTAAAACATGTTGTAAAAAATAATGCCTTTTTTAAAACCTTTTTCTTTAAAAACATAAAATGGAAAGATAAAAAATATTTGAAATACTTTTTCCTTGAAAAAACATGAACGAAAAATGAAAAAAATAAAAAAAATTGTTTTTAATAAAAATTAAAAGATTTTTGAAAACTATTTATTTGAAAAGGAAGCTTGAAAATATTTTTGAAAACAATTTATTTGAAAAAGAATCATGAAAATATTTTTTCAAACGATTTATTTGAAAATAATTTGAAAAATTATAATAAAAGTTTGAAAATCATAATAAAATTTAAAAACATTTTTCCTTGAAAATGATATTAAAATATCAGATTTGATTTTTTTTTGAAAACATCATTATTTAAGTTCATAGCATGTGTCTCAAAGAAGAAAATTTGATAAAAAAGGAATTTTCTGATTGGGTGACTATTGAAACATAAACCCCATAAAAGTGAGATCATTAAATGGATATGTTAATAATAATAAAATTAATGATAACAATCATACAATATATTCATGGGTAGTATGATCACCGTATAAAAGATATGAGTGGAGAATAAGGTTTAAATCTCATAGAAATGAAAGTGTGAATAGAAATCCACTTACCTTATGTCTTGACTCTCTTTGTACTCATACAAAAATATTATATAATAAATATAAGTTTATTATATATTTTTTTAGAACTATATTATTATGTATAATTTAATATATGGTCTGATTAAGAATTTTTATTACCAGCTTATTAATGATTCTAAGTTAAGGTTTCACTTTGGGTAAAATTCCCTTTTGTTTTTCATATGTTTCTTAATTTGATATATTTTTGGTCCCCATTCTTATACCGTGATTTAAATAATGTAAAAAATGATATAAATATCATGTATATTTTGTATATTTTTATTTATAATAATATAGTGAATATATAAATATGAAATTGAAGAAACTATTCATGGAGATGGTAGGAGGTATGCATGCATGAACACTATTTCCATTTTTTGTTTTTCATATTAAAAGAAAGTAAGTAAATTAAATATATATATATATATATAATATTATTAATATTGAATTATTATTTTATATATATCATATAATTTCATTAAACCAATCCCTAATACACTCTATGTAGTTTTTGAATGAATCACATCGCTTTGAGGGGGTAGTAGTCCACACTTCCCAAAACTAAATTATCATAGTTTCACAAAATGGAAAGATTAAATGTATGTGTTTTATAATAATTAAATAAGAATAATTAAATCATATATATCATATATATCACATCAAAATATAGTGTCCATCATAATTCCTGACCATGAGAGTTGGTAAATGAAAAGTTAACATTGCTTTGTGAGGTGGTGGTTCGCCATAAACAAGAACGGTAAGTTTGTTACTAATTAGATGAAAGTGTGTGTAAGGGTAGGTCTAAACCTTATAAAAAACATATCAGTATATTTAGGATACTTATGCTATTATATATTCATGGAATAATAATAATTTAGGTAGTGGAGAGAGAAAATTAAAGAAAGGTTCTTGAGTAATGTTGGTACCTCTTCTTTGGGTAACTCATTTTGCTTTGCACAAAAGGGATTCCTTGTTTGGTTTTATAAAAAAAGATAGGATTAAAAGTTTAATGGAGTTATGTAGGTATCTAAATTGGGATGTTCTTGGCAAAACATAATTGGTTTTATATGTGGGAAGAATGGGGAGAGGTGGTGACCTTTTATATGGGAGGGAGGGGACACACTTAGAATTTTTGAAAACAAGTTAGGCGTGCCCATGTTTTATTTAAAATTAATTTTTAAAAAAAACCAAAATAAATAATGGATTTTATATGGATTAAATATATCCATAAATTGTTTTTGGATAAGTGGATAGGTCATTTTGGCCCTTAAGTTTACGATTTAGTCCATTGATAAGATTAATTTTATCTTCATCGCTGTAGTCAATCTAAATCAAGTTCACTAATCTTTTTGGAACAAAATTCAGTTAATATTATTAGATTATAAATATTATACATAAAACAATCATATATTTCTATTTTACAAAATTCAATTCACAAATGTGTAAAAATTATTTTTAATGCTAATCTCGCAGATGTGGCGAGAAAGCGGGTTTCTGAAGTGAAAATGTTCAAATGTCCATTAAGACTTCATATCTAAATTTAACATAAAAATGATTAAAATGAACTAAATTGGATTAATATATTTATAATTGATATATTTTTACATTATAACAAATATAGAATATAATTTAACTATATTAATAAATTAGAAGAAAAAACAGTTTTGAATTAAAATTCGACATTATCACTATTCATCCCAAAATAATGTTTCTCAAAAAAATCCCAAAAATTAACCCAAAGATAATAATGAAATTATGAATCCAATTTTTTTTTAATTCAACAAATTAAATTTCTAAATGTTTAAAATTAATTTTATTACTTTTCATAGAAGGTCGTAAAAATCAGTTCTTTTAAGAAATTAGTATTTACAAACATTAAATACATTACTAAAACAATTGTCCAAATTATTATAAATATGATTTATCTATATATAATAAATATAAATAATATTTCAATATTATTAATTACTACTCATATTACCATGTTTAATGGATAGGTTGTAACTGTCTCATTTTAATAATTATAACAATAAAATGATGTTTCGTAGAAACATAGTGTTGTGTGTAACGTGATACAAGTCGATGTTGCATGTAACACAAACCTATATTGGTGTATCATATAAATAATGATTAAATTATTGTATCATGAAACACATTAAATCAAATAAAATTAATTTACATGGGAAAAATAATTCATAAAAACTTAGGGTGTTATATTCTACCCCCCTTAAATTGAATTTAACCCTCAAAATTCATCATTCTGATACAAAAAAATTAGGATAATTCTACCTCATAATATAATCAATCTCTCATATAGCCTTTTATATGTGGTGGTTTCTCTACAAAACATTGACAAGGTGAGTTTTCTTGTATTTTAGAACATTCTCTACATGATCCAAAATTTCAACTGGTTGTTCCTTGTAAGAAAGATCCTTCTCTAGTGTTATGAACATTGTGTTTAGTACATGTGAAGGGTCAATAATGTATATAATTAGGATAGATACATTGAAGAAATTTTGGACTTGATAGATATTTGTAGGAAGTTCCAAGTGATAGGATATCATTCAAATATGATCAAGAATCTCAAAGGGGACTATATACATAGGGATTATTTTCCCTTTCATCCTGAACCTCATATCATTATTAGTTGGTGAAATTTATAGAAACACCTTCTCACCAAATTAAAATTCTAGGTCACACTGAAGTTTATTAGCATAAAATTTTGGCCAAATTTTAGCTTCCTTGATTTGATGTTGAATGGCTCTAACCTTATATTCCATTTATTCAACTATCTTAGGTTACAATAGCCTTCTATATAAAACATCATCCAAGAAAGTTAGTGCTCAAAATTTATTCCCATCGAGGGATTTATAAGGATCCATAATAATGATTGAGTGAAAGATTTTGTATTCATAAAAATGGACAAGAGGAAGGTGTTGCTCCCAACCACCTTTGAAATCCAACATACAAGATTTCAACATATCTTCAAGGGCTTGAATTGTTCTTTCAGGATGATCATCCATATAAGGATTATAAGAAATGATAAAAATAAATTCATTATCATGTTATTTCTGAAGGATTTTCTAGAACATTGAGTTAAAACTCAGATCTCAATAAGATATAATAGAATGTGGTAATATGTGAAACCGTACCAAGTTCATAATGTATATCCAATTAAGATGATTAAGATAGAAGTTTTATCTAATATAAATGAAGTATTATGACACAGTAAGGTGATTAACTATCACCCATATATCATTCAACACTTTTGAGATTTTTAGGAGTACAATTATAAAGTTCGTTGTGATGTTCTCCCATTTCCATTATGGTATGGGTAATGGATGCAACATACCCTTATATATTTTTTATTCTTTTCCTTAACTTGCTGGAATACCAAGAATCAAGATACAAACTCAATGATATTCGTCTTCATTACATCCCAACATAAGTATTCCTTTAATTATCTATACATATTTGTAATTACATGGTGAATATGGAATGAAGAAATATGAGATTCCTCTAATTGATCCATCTTCAAATCCAGTATGGAATGAACACATACAAAATTTCAAAACCTTATCATTTCATCATGATCAATGTTAAACTTAGGAATATCTTTAACCTTATTTTACATCTCTACATATTTCTTATAAGAATGTTTTATATTCACATAAATAGAGGGATGGGAATTCAGTTGAGAGATATAATATTTTTCCCCTTCATTCAATATTTCTAGAATCATCCTTTGAAAATATTGAAATATTTATTCTTTTTTAATCTTCATCATGGATTAGCTAGTTTGATATTTCAGACTCAAAGCATCATCCATCTTGTCCGCTTTCCCTGGGGGGTAATATATAGAGAAATCATAATCCTTTATATAATCTGACCATCTTCTTTGGATAATTTTTAACTCAATATGCGTGAATATATATTTTTTAATTTTATGACTTGTATACATATCACAGTTTTCTCCATAAAGATAATCCAACCATATATTTAATACAAAAATTACTACAGCTAACTCCAAATCATGAGTTAGGTAATTTTGTTTGTGAATCTTCAACTGTCATGAGGAATAAGAAATAACCATGTTCTTCTATATAAGTAGACATCCAAATCTCTTACTAAATGAATCACTATCAATTTCGAACCATTCTCCACTATAAGGAAATGTAAGCACAGGTCCACTGACTAGCCTTCTCATCAGTTCCCTGGAATTTTCATCAAGTTCATCTGTCCAGAGGAACTTGGCACCCATCGAAGTTAACTTGCTTATAGTATTAGATATTCATGAGAAATTCTCAAAAACACATTGATAATATCCATATAACCCCAAATAACTATGTATTTTAGTCACTACGGTTGGTCTAGGAAAATATTCAACAACCTCCGTCTTTGGTGGATCTACTACTATACCATCTATTAAGATTATGTGACAAAAAATGAAACCTTATGAAACCAAAAATCACACTTCCTAAATTTTTCATACAATTTCTCCGTCTACGGGGTCTTTAGTAAAATTATCAAGTGGTCTTCATGCTCTTCCTTTCTCATTGAATATATAAGAATATCATCAATGAATACTACAAAAAACTAACCATGGTAATATATAAAGTCTCTATTAATCAAATCCATAAAGATAGTATGGGAATTAGTAAGAGAAAAAGGCATCAATATATATTTACAGTGTCCATACCTTGTAAAAAATATCATCTTGGGTATATCTTATTTCTTGAACTTCAATTGATGATATCCAGAATGAAGGTCAATATTATAAATGTATTGAGATCTGTGTAGTGGATCAAAAAATCCATCAATACTATGAAGAGGGTACTTGTTCTTTATCATGATCTTGTTCAAATCTTGATAATCAATACAGAGTCACATTGATCCATCTATATTTTTGATAAAGAGGATAAGTTCACCCCAAGGTGATACACATGAACAAATGAATCCCTTATCAAGGTTTTATTGGAGTTTTTTCTTCAATTCCAACAACTCAATTGGGGAAATTCTATAGAGAGTCATTGAAATTGGTGTGGAACCCTGTATGATTTATATTTATAACTCAACTTCATGTTTTTCGGGAAGACTAGGAAACTCATTTGAAAAAAAATTAAAAAATTCTCAAACAATAGGCATATTATCGATGTCGAGTTTATCCAAATCCATTTGAGAAAAAATGACTTATTGATTGGGAATAAAGACCCAAAAACTGGATGCAATCTCTATAGGAAGACCATTCTTATCTTCACATTGGTAAATAATCATAGGTTGGTTTGAAATATCAAACATGACTTCCCTTCCATGGAAATTGATGTGGGATTTATGTACAGAAATCCAATCCATACCTAATATGGCATAAAATTAAACCAAAGGAATAATTATAAGGTTTTCATGAAGCACATTCCTATAAACACAAACTAGATAGGAATCATAGACAGGATATAAAATCATCGTACCATTAGGGGTTTAAACTGATTATTACGTATCTAACCATTTTTCTAGAATCATAATACCCATATAAAATTCATTAGATATGAGATAGTGGGTAAATACATAATAAAATACGACCTTAGTAGTTACAGATTGGATGATAAGTATACCAATCACCATGTCATTATCACACCCCTTTTTAGAAACAATGATCACAAGAGGTTTTCACTTGTACCTATATTTAAGAGGTTGATGATGCCGATCATCATCACTAACACCTAGGATTGGGAATTGGTTAGAATAATTCTTACATTCCTTATACATAATGAACAGAAGTGTGTTAGTTATACTATATGTATATTTTACTCTATTCCCATCATTAGAAAACTTATTCCCATCAGTGTGATAAACAATTTCCTGAAGGACTTCCCTTCTTTAATTAAAAAACATATAAGACACCACAATAAAATTCAATCTATGATTTATTTCCTCACTTATAGAATAAAGGAAGGATAATATTCTTCTCTTCATAGTTTTTAGAATTTTCTTTGAAATCTATATTCCTTTTCTAGTTAAAACCATGAGATTTATATGTAACTCCAACCTCTATTTCAACTTTGATTACAAAGTGCACAATATCTTTATAGCTACTAAATTATCTTATGGACAACACGCTTATGAGGCTTTTCATTAAACCACTAAATAACCTTTCATCTTTACATTCTTGTTGGATGATAATGAAAAAATATTACCTTGCATGAATTGTTAATTTAGCCTCATAGGTGTTGAAAAATTCATTATCATTTTTCATGAACGTAAGGAACAACTTTTTCATCATTGTATGAAGAACATGTGAAAATTACTTATTGAAGAATAAGTTCTTCAACTTTTCCCAATCCATGGAATCAATTTCATCTTCATTCCTCATATTCTGGATTAGATTCCACCAATGGTCTGCTTCACATTATAACTAATAAACAGAAAGAATTAATTTCTCATGATCTGAAAACTGGAGAATAGAGAATATATTTTTAGTGGTATGTATTTAGTTTCTAAAAACATGTAGATCAGAAGACCCACTGAAATAAGGCGGATGACTTCTCATGAAATACTCAATAGAACGTTGTTCCCTTCAATGGTTGTTTGGAATCTCAGCATGATTCATAGCTTGAGAGAGTCGTGTGAGCATAGAAATAATGTTTTTCATTCTAACTCTCATAGAATTCAAATTCTCAGGGAAAAAATTATTATATTGTCTATCACATTAACCACAAATTTTTTTTTCTTTGGATTCCATCTATTGACTAAAACCAAAAATCATAGAGTAAGAAAGATTTTTCATTATGAGGTAGCACATATTCCTAGAAAAACACATGAAAGATTTCTAAATTATAAAACCTTATTTAATATATGAAACCCTATAATTATCCTAGGGAATTCGTGGATAACTTTTTTTAAATCCTTTAATATGGTTTGTGAGGATTTTTTGAATTCCCAAAGCATAACCGTCGGGTGTTTCAAACCAAGTGTGTAGTAAGGCTTGTTGTCGTATACCAGGTTACATTCTATTTAGGCCTATCACACCTTGTAAAAGTTATTAATTCTAGGTACATATCTTAAAAAACCATTTCAACACGTAGTATCTATACATGGATGTATTTATATTAAATAACTTACTCTATACTTTACCAATATTGAAGGAAATTTTTGTGTACTTATCTTCATCTCTAGACTTATCCTTAGCCATAACATTAAGATTATCAATAATGATTTCTCATCCTAGTTCCAAAAATTAAAAAACATTTAAAATGATACCAAATACAATGAACCTTTCTTTTCATACCTTAAAATTACATCACTTTTTAAGAATATTGAATACATTACACAAACACATGCCCAAATACCATATTAGTTTAGTGCCTTTAGAAACATGGTAACAAAAACACTAGTACATATGTGAGATAAATTGTCTATCACTATGTTCATCATGACTATAACACCTATTATTCACATAATAATTATTACATATCTTCATATCCTTGGGAAGAAAACATAAAAATGTATGATCTCAAATGCTTAGTATGTGTAAAAAATGGAGGAATGTAAGCATAAACATGAGCATAAGGGCGTGATAATGTAATCATGACATTATAAAATCATTCCCTACATATAAAAGATCATTAACATAAATCATGTTATAAATATTGGTAGTTCACAGGACATATATCATAAGGGAAAAAAGAGCATGGGCCATGAAATCATAACATATGAATAAGATATAGAATTGTGGAATACTCATAAACATATAATATCATTCCTTATAATCCAATACGCATTGTTAGAACTTATTAGTGAAATTAATTGGTACTACACCTAATAGTAAGTACACACCATCATCCCCAGTAACAACCCTTTACTTATATGGGTTCAATTTTCACCATCTTCCCATAGTGGGCCGAGTTTTCCCTTCATATATATGTATGGTGACTATACCTACTGGGCATGACACACCACCATCCCCAATCATAGTTCATTCTTTATAATGGATTGGGTTTCCCCATATATATATAGGTAATCAATCCCATTAACTTGATTCCCATAATTATATAATAAGATATAAATATTTACCCAATTCATTGAAAGGAGATACTGGTCACACTAATCTCATAATAATATCATTCATACTTAAGCCACAAGATAATAAAACTTTCATCATATCATGAACCATAAAAAGTGATGGGTTTCATAAACATCCAATAATAATCACATGAAATGAAATGAGCCTCATAAGCATGTAATCATGTATTAAAATATAGAAAAATAATGGTTTTGTAATAATTTCATCAAAGAATAACCCATGAAGAGAAGTGGATTTCTTATGCATAAATCCCATGGAAGAGTAATGGGTTTCATATACATAAAACCCATGAAAGAGACACGGGTTTCAAAAACCACATACCACCAAAACATAAACCATTTAGTGAAAGAATATGAAAGGAACCTTTGGATAATTTCATATAAAGGAATCAGTAACACCAATTTATTTCATCTTATATGGAAAATAATTTGGAAATATTCTTTGAAATGTATTTCATGGGGAAAATATCCTTTCTTTAAAAAATTATTTTAAAACATAAAGACCATTGGAAAAATAAAATTCTCTCAAAACATAAAATAGAAACATGAAAAAAAATTAATATAATTTTCCTTGAAAATATATAAGATACTTGAAAACATTTCTAAAATCAGTTCATTGAAAAATAATCTTGAAAACAATTCAAAAAACTAGAAATTTGAAAATGATTCTTAAAAACATTTTTGAAAACCCTTACATGAAAAGGAAGATTAAATTTTTTAAAAAATAAATTCATAAAAAATACATATAATACTTATAAAGTAATATTAAAATCCATAAAAAACATTAAAATTATTTTTACATTAAAATGAACATCAAATATCATATTCAAAAACATTTTTTAAAACATGGTTCTTCGTGTTCATTGAATGTGTCTCAGTGAAAGAAAAATTGAGACAACACTAATTTACCAATTCAGTAAATCTTGATTCATGAAACCATGAATGAAGGATCATAAAATGGATATGTAAATACCCATAAACATAGGGATAAAAATCATATAATATATTCAAGGGAATTATAATCACTACACAAAAGAGATGAGTGGTGAATAAGGTGAAAATATCAAGTGAGAATAGAAATCCCCTTACCTTATATCTTTACTCTCTTCGTACTCATACAAACCTCCAGTATAATAAATATAAATTTTTTATAATTATTTTAATGAAAAAATTATTATATCTAACACCAGATTTAGTTTTCTGATGACTTTATATTACGTTCTTATTAACGATTCCAAGTTAATGTTTTACATAGGGAAATATTTGTCCTATTTTTCACATGTATCTAATTTGTTATATTTGTGGACCTCATAGTAGTATCATGATTTATTAAATGTAAAATATTATATAACTATCAATTATATTCAGTATATATGTATTTATAATAGTTTATTGAATATATAAATATGAAATGTAATACACCGTTAATGGAGACGGTAGGTCATACGTGAACATGAACGTTGATTTTATCTTTATTTATCATATTGAAAGATATAATGTAAATGAAATATATAAATAAGTAAATTATCATTATTATGTCATATATATCATATAATTTCACTAATCTCATCTGTAAAACATTCCATGTAGTGTGTGAATGAATCACATCTCTTTGAGGGGGATGTTGTGAAAACTTCCCCAAACGAAATTATTGTATTTAAAAAATATGGAAAGAATGAAGGTATGTGTTTTATAGTTATTAAATAAGCATAAATACATAATATATATCATATATGTAATGTAAAAATAGATTTACCATGATAAATCCCAACCATGAGTGGGGGTAAAGGAAAAAAATCATCATTTCTTGAGGTGGTAGTTTTCCATACACAAGAATGGTAAGTTCATTACAGATGCAAGGTGATTTTTCATAGAACCATAATTAATAGATTATTTAACTAAACATGAAATATAGTGACCACCTAGGGCAGGTCTTGAGGATACAACTTACACAACACAAAAATTATATTGTCAATATTTAAATTCTAACTAAAATAAAACTAAATAAATAAAAAGGTGGTTTGAAAGATATATAAAATATTTATATATAATTATATATATGAATTGTAAAGAAAATGATTTTATAAATAAAGAAGAAAGACATTAGTTATTAGTAAATCATAATTGTTGATATCATTGTTCATTAAAATATTCGCCATATCAATTCAATGTAGTGATCACGATCTCTCACACCACACCTTCTCATTCGAATTGTTATTACCCCAACTCCAAGATCTATGTATGTGAGGAAATAATCTTCGTATATCACACAAGGATATAAATTCGTAGGATATAACAACCCAATACATACTCCATCGTATGCATGACTTAGATAATGTAGGGAAGGATTAATGTTGAATGAGAAGAAGAACTCGGTGGTAGAGAAAATTGGGCAATCACACACCATAATCAATTTAACCAACAAAAAAATTATATAAATTAAATAAAGTTATTTAAATTGAAGTGCAATGAAACTTAAACAACCAACACTCTCTCTCTCTAACAAACACCAAGGTTAGTTCCCCATTCTCATGGAGTTAAAATATAATACAGTGGTACAAACACATAAAAGTAAAAATGGAAGAATGAGGTATAATGATGAAGGATAATATAAATTAAAAGAATAAAAATAAAATATAGAATAAATTAAAATATAAACCTTCAAAAATGGAAACTAGTTTTTCAACACCTTGAAAGGAATAAGAAACCAATTTTTATAGTTAAAATATGTGAAATATTTGGCTATAAAATCATCTTATGATTTTTTCCACAAGTTATGCCTAATAAATGATAGAATATAAAAATGTGGTCTTATTAAAAGTTGTTCATATATGTATCATATATCTTATAGAGAAATTTAATCTTGATTTTATATATATTTAAATAGCTATTTTTGATTCACAATAAATATTGAATCTGCCTAGAATGACGGCTCATATTCCAATGTACCGAGTTACCCTGAGTTAATGGCCTTAATAATAAAAGAATAAGGAACGTAGACATTAATTAATGTTTTTAACATACATCATATTTATATAAATGTATAACTCAAATCCATTTATTATGAAATTTATGAGATATTTTCTCAAAAATAAAATTCTCTAGACCTGTGCATAATTTTTGAGGCCCGATTTCTGAGATGATTTTGGTCACTCAAATGATCAATTGTGCTTTGGTCCCTGAAGAATAAATTAAGTAAAACATGTTTAGAAACCTAAAAAATAATAATTTTTCAATTTTTTCCATTTTATAAAAAGTAATAACCGAAATAATAAATAAATTAAAATTTTTAATATTTTGAATATACCAATTTTGAAACTATGCGTAGAAAATGATTCTAAACAATAAAATGTGACAATTTCCCTTGAAATAACACTTCTAAATGATTAAAAATATTTAAATTATTTGTAAAATAATTGAAAAAAAAAATTCTCTATAAATTAACCCACAATTATGCATTCCACTTGAGGGGAATCATCTTACACTATGGTTAAAACAATCTTCCCAAAACATAAATGACAACATAACTCAATTATCATATCATTTAAAATATCATGCCTACTACATTGTTAAAAATTTCCAAAATCCTAATAAATTACAATAATCCATTCAATATAATGTTAATCCTCATATGTATTTCATAGCTACATTTTACATGGAGTTTTTCTCATTATAAAGAACAAGTGTGATTCCTAGAGGCATTCTATCATTCTAGTATCTCCACATCATAGATTAAAAAATATGTCAATCATAAAAACTTTTTCGTGGGTTTTTCTAAGGAAGAGGGTTGGCTTGTTTAAAATGTAAAACCATGTGAGGAAGAATAAGGAGGATTAAGATCTAATTGGAAGTAAATTCATGAAACCATTTTTTCTCAAGAATGGTGTGTTCCTTAATCATTTAAAAATGAATCTGCTATAAAAAACAATTCATTTTTGAAGGTTTCACTTTTGATTTATTCATCAATGAAGAATTTATTTCCCATTTTCCAAACATTTTAGCATAATTTCATCTTGAATTCAGATCGGGATTTCTCTTCAGAATCATGTTTTTGATGAAAAGAGAGTAAACTTGTTATCTTCGAAAATTGTTGAATATCCATCCCATACGTGTAATTATATTTTGGGATGCACATAAATAATTCCATCATGAAATTTCTTCCAAACTAACAGAAATAAATATAGAATAACCTATTTTTGATATCCATTCAAACAGATTTATAATGAATACAAAATAAATCTCATCTTCTTCCTCCCCCACACTTGAGTTCAAAAATAATCAAGAATTTAACTTCTATAGCAGGTTGGAATGAGATAAATGAAATGTAATGTGGCTACCTAAAAATTCATTTCATGAATACTAGGTTATTAATAAATTTCATATGAAAAGGTATTCCCAAATTATAGATTAATGTAATAAAGGATTCCAATGTGGTGCCTCAATCATACTCAACACATTCCATGAAATATAAGAGCTTTGAAAAAGAGAAAGATAGTTGTTCTTGGATCACAAAACATGTCAAAAGACTCTTCAAAAAAATATAAATGAAAATAATGTGTCAAAATGTTTTATAAACCTCTTGTGTAGGGAAAGATTTTCAATTTGGAAAGTACTAGTGCACATGAGTTTTACAATCAAGATAACTTCATCAAATGAAAATATTAGAAATCACGAAAAAAAATCCATTGTAAAATAATTTAAATATTCATGTAATAAAATAAATAAATGTGACAAAAACAAAAAGATGGTTTGAATTTTCCATTTTATTCAATTTAGCTCAATAATCCAAAGAAAACAGCAGAAAAAATGAAAAAGAAAACAAGAAAAATCTAGAAAAGGCATGAAAATATAAGGAAAGCCCAGAAAAAATTCCTAAAATCCGTTGACATACCTATCCCAAACATATTACATTTACTTCCTAATTTTTAGCTCAAATAATATAAAGAGAAATTTTCACACAAAATTAAAATTGGGAAGAAAATAGGATAATGAAAAATAAAGACACAACATGATTTATTTTTTCAATGGTAGCCTTGAGTGAAGCTTCTAGATACTACTACTTTTAAAACTACAAGAAATAAATGACAAGGCATAATAAAAATAAAGAAAATGAAAGATAATGGGTAAATAAAAGGAATAATGATTGTTTTTATCCACAAGTGGGTGTTAGGATTTTACTTCCCTTAGTCAGGAAGTTACAATGGATTATACCCAATCATAAGGAGGATAAGATTTCGTTAAGATAAACTACCACATGTGACTTTTCTGAATATCCATAACTAAAAACCAATATTTTAGAAACAAAAAAATAGAAGAACCTTCCCAGTCACCAATACAGAATAAAGATATCATTTAAGGTCTATTGTGAGAGGGAAAATAAAATAGGGGTTCTCCCTATTGACTTTTATATTGTCCTTCTCCGTATGTCACACAAGTTTTTGCAGCGGAGGTAGTCACACCACTACCAATTTCACCAGAGCTTCTTTAAAATCCACTAATTGTATTAATTCATCTATAATTTATAAGTTTCACTCCATTTGTGATGTTTTTTAAATTTCATAAAAAGAGAAGTCAAAAAATTATTCATCTCAAAGAAGATTAAAACACAATGAATCAATAAATAAATCTTCCCTTTCAAATAATAGGGATTGGAAATTGATCTCTTATGGAAGGACCATCAGAAACTCCATCTCAGAAGGTGAATCTTCATTATATTATTCTGAAGAATCGAGAGGTAAATCAGTTCTTATTTTTCATTACCAAGGATGTGAGGATCATGTTTTAGATTATGTTCAATAAAGTGATTCCAAGATTCTTCCAAAATTTATTGATCTACCAGAATTATATCTTCTAGAATGTTTTCTTTATAGACCTCCTCGATCAATGGTTGAGTGTGGTTTGATGTGATTATTTTATTTAGAAGTTACTTATCACTTGAATCAAGTTATTTGTCATAGAAAATGATCATTTAAATCTCATCCACCACTCATTCTAGATCATGTTCATGTTCTGGCATGGGATTCTCTTCACCGGCATGGACGTATTCAGTTATCCATTCTATTTCGATCTAAAAGTTTTTAATTTTATCAAAAATCCTTGAAAAAAAATCATGATCATTGTAAAATTATTCTCGAACTTGATATTTGTCATCCAATGCAGAATAATTTGAATTTAAATACATTATGAACAAAGATATTTTTTTAGTTGTTTTTTAAAATTTATTATTTTTTGTGTTCTTTATGAAAAATTAAGTACGAAATTCATGATCCTCCCAGTAAATGGATCCAAATTTATTTGGGTTGATTTTTAAGGACCCTCATTCAATAGATTATTTACCTAAGCATGAAATATAGTGCACACCCATGGGAGATCTTGAGGATGGAACTTACACAACCCCAAAATTCTATAGTTACTTTTTAAATTATAACTAATATAAAACTAAACTAAATAAAAATGTGGTTTTAATGATTTTTAATAAATATATATAGATTTAATTTGAAAATAATTATGTTATATTGAAAAAAAAGAATACATTCGTTATTAGGAAATCGTAATGGTTGATATTATTTTTCATTAAAATATTTCCAATATCAATTCAATGTAGCGATCAGGATCTATCACACTACACCCTATTATTCGAATTATTGTTACCACAATGTTGAGATCATTACATGTGGGGAAACACTATTCCTATATCCCACTAATAGATCTCTTTTACAACCATCACTACCCAAGGCATACTCTATAGTATGCATGACTTGGATAATGAAGGGAAGGATAAATGTTGAATGAGAAGAAGTGCTTAGTAGTAGAGAAAATGAGGAAATTGCACACCATAATAAATTTAACCACCAAAAATATTTAAAAATTAAATAAATTGATTTAAATTTAAGTGTAATGAATCTCAATCAACCACCATTCTCTCCCTAAAACAAATTTCCACCATAGTTCTCCATTCTCAGGAATTTAGAAGAGAATACGGTGGGAGAAACGCATAATAGAAAAAATATAAGAATGGGATATAAATAAGATCACTAATATAAGATAAAAGTATAGAAATATAATATATAATAAATTAAAATATAACATATAGAAAATGGTAACTACTTCCCCAACCCATTGAAATTATGAAGAAACCCGTATTTATAGGAAACATATGTGAAATATTTGTCTCTAAAATCAACCTCTGAATGTCCCGACATGTTATCCATAATAAATGACAGAATATTAAAATGTGATCTTCTTTAAATATGTTAATATATGTCTCTTATATCTGATAACTAATGTTCAGATTTATTTTCCATGAAATTAATGAGTTATTTATCATTTACTTCAAATATTAAATCTTCCTTGGATGAATGTTTCTATTCCTATGAACTGAGTTCCCATACATTAATGGCCATGATAATGAAAGAATCTGGAACTTACAACTTAATGAAATATGTTAATTTAGATCATATATGGTTCCTTTTATAATTTAAGATCAATTAGTGATTCTTTTTATGATATATTATCCCAGAATCAAAATTCATGAGATATATGAATTGTTTTTGAGGCTCAAATTGTGAGCTAATTTTGGGAACTCAAATGACTGATTAAGCTTTGATCTATGAAGAATAAAATGAAGAAAAACATGTATTGAAACCATAAAAAAAGTTTTTTTTAAATTTTGATAAGTTTAGAAAATTTAATATAAGAAATATAGAAATAAATTAAAATATTTAAAATCCCAAATAGATCATTTTAGAAATTATGACAAAAAATGCATCTAAACCATAAAATGTGACAATTTCTCTTTAAATAACACTTTATTGGAATTAAAAACATTGAAATTCAAGTAAAATAGTTTTAAATATTAGCTTTCTCAGTTATCCATAAGATGGAAGTGTATGTATGTGTAGGTATAACCCTTGTCATATCAACATCTAAATATATTGAGGCTATTGAGGCAATTATGTATGCACGGAATAATAATGATTGAGGTAATGTAGAAAGAAAATAAAATGGAGGATAATGAAAAAGATGTTATATTTTCTTTGGGTAACTCTTTTGGTTTGCAACAAAGGGCTTCCATGGTTGGCTTTTTTTCCATAGGGTTGATTAGAGGAGAAAGGGAGGGATTTTGGGAAGTGAATTAGTCCTAGATTGGATTAAATTAAATAGTTTTAGAGGTGTTAATAATGGGAAGAGGTGGTGGCCTTTTATAGGGGAGGTATGGGACACACATGATATTTTTGAAAACATGTTAGGTGTGAACACATTTTTACATAAAAAAGTCATAAAAACATACTCAATCCCAATAATCGAAGATTTATGGACAAAATATGGCCAACCATTGGGTTTTGGACAAGTGGGTAGGTCATTTTCTCCCATACATTTAAGGTTTAGTTCCTTGTTTAGCTTAATTTTACCTTACTCACTGTAATTAATCTTAATCACTTTCCATAATATTTTTGGTGAAAAATTAAGTTGATCTTAGAATAAAATAAATATTATACTAATTATAATAGTTTATATTAATTTTATGAAATTCAATTCATAAAAGTGGAAAAATTAAGTTTAAAGCTAATCTGACATAGGTGGTGAGAAAAAGGTTTCTAAAGTTAGAATGTTCAAATGTTCATTAATATTTCATATATAAATTAAATATAAAAATGATTCTAATTTCCCAAATAAGACTAATATATTTATAAGTGATCTATTGTGAATTTAAAACTAACATAAAATAAAATTTAACTATATAAATAAATTAGTCAAAAATAATTTTCAATTAAAATTCACTATTTTTCATTGTTCATCAAAAATTAAAGTTTCATAGAATAATCCAAAAAATTCACCCTAATTTAATTTTGAAATTATGAATTAAAAAAATTAGTTTATTTTATCAAATTTATTTTTTAAAACTGTCTAAAATTAATTTTATTATTTTTCATATAAGTACATAAAAACAAGTTCTTTTAAGAAAACAATATTTTCAAACACATAAAGTCTTTACTAAAATAATTCTATGACTTATTTTCAATATGTTTTATCAATATAAAAACATTATAAAAAATATTTCAAACGTATTAATTACTACTCATATTACTATGTTTAACGAATAAGTTATAACTATATTGTTTAAATAATTATAACAATAAGATTATGTTTTGTAGATATTCTGTGTTACGTGTAACGCAATCCAGGTTGATATTGCATGTATCACAAAATTATATTTGTGTAACATATAAATTAAGTTTGATGTTGAGTAGTGTACAATGAATTTCATCCAATAAAATTAATTTATGTGAAAAAAAGGTTTACAAATACTTGGGTTGTTATAATAATAATATTTTATAGATTATTTTTAAATCTATGAATCATATTTTAAGTTGTTTTGATAGAGGATGAAAATAATGAATAAAAAATGATACTTCATGGAGGCGGTAGTCCGCATGATGCATGGCCAATATTTATTTTGGTTTTAACAAATAGATGAGAAGGAATAAGTAAGAGTTTTTACATAAATATAGTAACACTTATATATACAAATGACAGATAGGTAATTATATTACTATTTATAGGGCTGGTTTGGAAGAGAAATATTAAGATAAAAAATATATGGATTAAGCAATACTCACTTTGGTACCCTGAACTTTCTATTGAAAATATCCTTGGAAATGAAGTTCATAGGATTTCTTATGGTGTATAAAGGATTTGAGTAATGAAAATGTCTTATAGGAAAGGAAAATTGGGTACGTTTTAGAACAAATTTATAAGGCAATGTGTAATTTTTCAATGGTGTAAGTGATCCCATTTTATAATTGAAGATAATGTCACTTTTGGGAATACACATTTTTTTAATAACGAAATTGCACTATTCATGGGTAAATGGTTACAAAAGTGATAAATAATGAATTTTGGGGTGATATAATGATAATAAATCCTCAAATACCCATTTTTAAAATGTTTTATACATTTTCAAGATTTTTAGCACTTTTTTTTAAATTTTACCATTTTTTTCCTTTCTATCTAGTTTTTAACCTAGTAGATTATATTTTATAATAAATTTAAGGTGAAAATAAATTAAAAATTTGGGTGTTCTAAACCTAAATATAATCCTTATATAGTATAGTTAAATTTATAAATAATAGAAAATTAGCTTTTAAATTAAAAAATTTAATAAATATATTTTTTTGTAGAAAAAATATTTTTTCACCATTAAGTGTTTTTAATATTATTTAGTATTAATTACTGACTTTCCTGTCTTATATTGGTGTAAATTATATTATTTATTTTTCATAATCTACTACAGTGACTAACCAGGGTTCTCTCTCTTAATGATATTTAATAATTAAAAACTTATTATTCATAATTCACTTATTATATTTATTTGGGTTTTTATATTTTATCAAAGAAGAAGAAATAAGGGCTTTTGAGAATATGGAATGAAAAACAAAAAATAGACATAAAAATGTAGAAATAATTAATATTGTTAGAAATAAATGTCTTGTTACTAGTGTTGGTTACTCATATTCCTTCATTATTCACTTTTTTCATCAAAATTGAATTTGATAGTTCGTCCCACCATACAAGAATTACTACCCTTTATATTGAGTTTTAACTTTAGAATTCCTAAGATACTTATTTGGAGAACTAAATCACACCACAACTATGAGACACCTTTACCAAGAGTGTGAGACCTTCCAAGACTGGGTTGCATTGTATTCTTATTCTTCCCCTAATCACACTCAACTAAACTATATAAATATTTTTTTCCAAGATAAGGTAGGGAACAAATGATTAATAATGAATATAATGAGTTCAAACGTATCTCTAATTATTTTTGGATGACCACAACACTAATATTAAGAAATAATTTATTCCTCACTATAAAATAATAAAAATAAATAAGGAATTGTGAAGAAAGGATTTGGGAACACTGAGAAAACCTCTATTGGGGAAAATTTTTGGGTAATTTATTCATAAAAATGAGTATAAGTGTTCATTATTAAGATAGATTGATATATAGGGAGGGAGGGAGGGAGGGAAAGATGGGGAAAGAGATATATGAAGTAATGTAAGAGCAATTAAATTAAAAATATGATTATGTTTCTTATAAAAAAGAAAAACTATAGAAGAAAATAAAAGTAGTTTTGGCAAAATTTCTTATTATAGCTACTGATTTACCTAATTTATTTATAGTCACCATGTTACTCCTCAAAGTTTGTTAAGATTCCCATTCAAAGAATTAACAATCATGATAAAATATGCCTAATTCCATTCTGAAGATTTTGCTAGGTATTTTAATCCATATGATCCTTTGTTTTAAAACCATTATCCATCAAGGCATGTGATCATGAAATTTATTATCCCAAAAGTTTTTAATTTTCATGTGCATTAAATGCACATGTAATCTCCCAAATATAGTGTGATTATTATCATGGAGCTTATGTTAAGAGTTACACAAACATCTAATTCATGAAATCCCTACTCATTCTATCTTAATCTTGGTTTTAAATATTCCCATTTTATTGGGTCACCATTACATCATTAGTTCCTTAGTTTATGGTCATTGAACACATAACCACCATTTGAAGTTGTTGGATGAGTTACAAATGTTGGACATTACTTATCATCAAAAAAATTTGACCTCTATATCAGGTTTTTCTTCATAAAAACTAAGAAACTCTATATTATAGATCATCTTTTGTCTATGTGACTAACCTGAGATTTGTACTCACCCTACATCCTTGATTGTTCATTGGGATGTGAAAGATTGGATTAATTTCAGTTTTAGATTTGTAATCTTGAAATCCCTAGTTCAAGACTATTCTAACTATGGTCACATGCTTGATGGATGGATGTCAGTGGAGAGACACAAGAGTCTGTTCATAGGCGGAAAGCAGTGGTTTGGGAAATTTTTTTAAGGACTTTCATCTATCACTTCACCCTAATAACCAATGACTTGGGAATGAATTTAGTCCCCATAATCATCAAAATTTACATACAAATATAATAAATTAAACAAAAAATGAATAATTCATCAATGTTATTCAACTATAATTGAACTTGAATCAAGGATAGTGCATATATATTCTTGAATATTTAATACCCTAGTATGCGTGTCATGCTTTGAAAAGAGGTTAAATATTGAATTTATCAAACCAGAACCTCGTATTCCATCAAATAAATTCCTTATATCTACCATGAGTTATTATTCATCATTAATATAAATTAATCTTATTCATTCAATATAATGAGTCCTTCCTGATACCTTTGAATCTTTGACAAGACATCACTTTATAGATCTAGTCATTTGGAAAGATTTGATGGAATCATCATCCATATCACAATACCTAGCATAAAACCTCTTTATATTTGACATTGATATCACAAGTTATGATCTCATATATTGAATTCTATGTTTCCCCAGTCCTTACCATCTCAACCCACCTTCTAAAATTTGAATTACATTAGAAAATCATGATGAGGTAGGATTTTAATTAGCCTCTATAGAGGCATGCCACAAATATAGAACACTATATGTTGTCTGAGGATGTCTCATGGATTCAATTGGTAGGAAGGAATAATGAGAAGGTAATCATTGATCATCCATTGTTGGATCAATCCATGATCATTTCCTAGAGACATCCCATAAAAACAAGAACATAGTTGCAGACACATGATTGAAGGTGGGAAAGCTCATGGTCACAAGTTCATGGATGAACATTGTATTAGAGTTAGGGGAATAAATAAATTCCTACAGTCATAGAAATCTTGATCAATGTCATGGTTGAAGGATTACAGTTACATTATCATGAATTAAAGACCAAGGAATGGTCGCATGCCATTGAAATTTTGAGAAATGTCACATTATTTTTCATTACTTTTTCTCGACTCTAAATATTCTCATTCTTCAACCTAAGGATTGAAGAACTATAAATTTGTTAGTATAGGTCATGTTAAAGAAATTAAAGAGAATTATCTTAATAATTATTCTTATTCAAATCCTAAAATTAATTGTGCATGTAGAATCCATGATTTGGGATAATTTACTATTAAATCACAACATACTAAAAGTAATATAAAATTTTGAATTTCCAAGGATTTATATTATTTATGGTGGAAATTATAATGATAAAATTACCAAAAAATCAAAATTTCATGCTTCATCACCCTCACACACTTAGAATCGTTCTTTTCCTTAGGCATGCATCTCAACATGTGTCACAAAGAAACCTCATCCTACTAATATTTAAACATCACAATTCAATAAAATCGAATGATTGTTAATTTATATCAAGTATAACAAAATTAAACATTTCAAACGACTCATTATTCATTGATAAATAATCTAATCATGTATGTTAATTTTTCTATTTCTAAATAACAATTCTCCTCCTTCAATACATTTATATTTCTCAATTCATCATTAATGTGCATGAAACTTAAAATATCCCCCACTTTGAATTATTTTCAGCCATTACTCAAGGTAATAAATGTAATTGGAGTGGTTATAATACATCCAATACATGTCACTTTCCTTAGGATTTAAAGGAATTTACCATCTCCACAATCTGAAGAAAAACTCAAAGTTAATCCTAAGGTATCACATCAAGGTTTAAATTTCGTTATGGCATAAAGTGGTGTGAAATTAGGCAGAAAATAAAATAAGGGTCAAAAATGAGTTTTCACTCTAAATTATAATACATGATATCAAAAGTGAAGTATATTGAATATATTCTCTAGAAATAAAAAATTAATCTCCCCAATTCCCCACAAACTCAAGGTAGGCTCATGATATGACATGTAATCATAATGAATGATTCACCCTCTTATGTTTTATTGATTTTGTGTTATTATTTTTCCATTTTTTCAAAATTTTCACTCATGAAGAATTTCATATCCACCCCCAAACCCATATGATCTTAAAACTATCATTATAGTAATGGTGATTTTTAACCTATCTAAGATAGAACCCATATTCCTTTTTCTTATTATTCGTTCTTATTTTACTTTTTTAGTGGCGTGATCAATAAAGTATAGTGTATGATAAATCATGGTGTCCCCCAAAATCAAATGAAACAACCTGTATATCTTAACCAGTGTGTAACATCACATTTCGTCTACAAAAAACCTCTCCCCAACACTTATCCTAATGAATTTCCTAAAAATATACTAATATTAAGGGAATGAAAGGATAAAATAGGCTTGTAATGTGTCTCATTCCCTATCAATGTTATTCATGGATAATATAGGATATATAGGATTAAACGCAAAGAAAAATTATAAAATAATGGTATAAACAATAAAATTTTTCATTCATATTAAAAGTGACTCTTTGTTTTCATATCATTTATAATAATCCATAAAATTTCTAGAAGATAACATTATTGATTTTCACAGGAAATATACTGAAGAAAGATTGAAAATACTATATTATATGTCATCATAGGAATGAGAATCATATAATATGGTTTCAATCAATCTAGTATGTTCACAATAATAATAAATCAATCTATACCAATTTAATAAAATTAAAGCATTTTAAATATAATAATAATTTCATCTACAAAAATAATCTCTTTTTTTATAAATCATGATTTTTAGTAATCATCCCCCTATGATTTATTTTAATAATTAATCACCCATTTTAATAATCCAATATTTTTATCAATGATATTCCCAAAATAAAATGATGATTATCCTAAGTCATATTTTTTCTCCGAGATCATAAATTTATAAAAAAGTCTAAACTGAGACATGCATGTTTTCCTTTAATCTCAAAATAGATTTCCAAACAATATTTATGTAAATAGAAAATATTATAAGTTAAAAGTGAAATACCCCATTCACATTAAGTTCATTAATTTCCTACTCTTTTCCTTTTTTCCAGGCTTCCTTGTGTTATCATCATCATGTAACTATAAAAGAAAACAACTCATGAAAGTTTAATTACCATGTCACCAATGATAAAAAAGATAGGGGAATTGAAAACCAAATCTTAATATATTTCTAAAATAGGGTCCTAAAAATAAATTTAAATGAAATAAAAGAATATAGACATTCATTCACACACCATAAAATGGGTATTATGTTTTAATTTCCACCAAAAAGGTCGCACTAGTGGCCAACCATAGTATAATGGGGGGTGGAGTTTCATTGATATGAACCACCATATATTATTTCTTGAATCTTACAATCCTCCATTTTTTATGCTGAGGAATCTATTTATATATGACAGTAAATATACCCCCTTAGAAATCATATACCACTTGAACTATAGGGTTAAGATGAAGAATGGTCCCTCCTACTTTTTAGTTTCTATTTCATTGGAATATCTTTATTTCATTAATGTTATCTCATAATATTTTATATAAATATAATTATCAATGGGAATGTTATAGAGTAATTCAAATTTGATATAATCAATGAATGAAAAATTGATATTAAAATCATTCCCTTTAATGTAGGCAGAATTTTACACAGGTTCATTATGAAAATCCATTAGAATATAATTTTTTAGTCCCTCAAGTAGATATTGAATAGGTTTTTAGAATCTTATGTGTTCATTATCAGGTTCATCAAAATTTTCAATTTTAACCTTCAGCATAATATAAGAGTTCGTTGAATAAAAAAAATTCAAATAATGGATCCTAATTCTCAATTAAATTACAATGAAGTTAAATAAAAATTAGTACAACAAAGTATTCAATCCATGAGTAGGTTCAAATTCAAATTATTCATCATTACAAAATTCTTAACGAATTGTGATTATTATGAATGCAATAGGGTAGTCATGATCTTCCAATTATTCTTTAAATTCCACTACTTGAGTTTATTCTTCATAAAAGGAAAGAAAAAGGTGATAATGTGCTGGTTTGTTGAGTTCAATGTGGGAATGATTATGTTTCATTTCAATTAATTAATATTTATTCCAAAATTCATCAAAATATTTTTGATCTCTAATATACACATCAGTCAAAAATTATTCTTCCTGAATATTCTCTAACTAAGGAAGAGTGTGTTCTGATGATTTAAATTCATCATGTGTCTCATACTAGGACTCCTTAAGCTATTATACATGAAAATTTAGAAGGATGACATATTCCTCCAATGTTTCGTGTTCTTTCTCTAATTTTAGATCTTGATATTCAAGGAGATGTTAATTTTAATATTCTAATTTTATTTGTATATTTTCAGTGTTTTCACATTTTTTCCAACTATGCATCTACATCATCGTGAAACACTTATTTCTCTTGATGTTTCACTTTTTTATTTCATTAAGAAAAATTAGGAGGACATAATAGAAACTCTTGTTTTTTCATCAGTAGTTTCTTTATGAAATTATGGGAAGTATTATGAGAATTTAATGAGCTCCTTGGATAAGGATTCTTAAAATGGTAGATAAATGTACCCTCTCAAACCCACTATAAGTTATCTAATGTCATACCCTCTACTGTTAGATTTCCAAACTCCTCTCATTAGACTATTAACTCTATTTTATACTTCATCTAACCATACATGAAATGTTACCCCATATATTGAGTGTGAAGTTTATCATTCCTAAGATACAACTTTGGTACACCAAACCTCATATTGTATGGTATTTATGGTTAATGACAGACCATAAACAAGTGTCTTATATATTATTTGATTAGGCATGACTATATTCATTTTCATCCCTTGAACACACTAAACTCTACCATATGAGATGTTTTATATGAGATAATAGAGGGAATACATTTTTTTATCATGAATGGAATAAGTTAAAATATCTTTACAAATAGTGGTGGATAGAAGCCTCACTAATCTTAAGAATTACTTTCTCCCTCACCATAAATAGGAAAAGAACATAATAATTTATAAAGGATTTGGGAACACTGAGAAACCTCCCCAAAAGATAGTTCTCAGGTCAGTTACTCACAACCATGAGTATAAGAGATCGCAATAAAGAGAGAGAGAGAGAGATTTAGATAGAGATATAGAGATGAAGGAATGGTAGAGAACTTTAATTAATAATATGTGTATCATATTACTGACTGAAAGTTGACTTTTTATTATTAAAGCATAAAGGATGCAGCCTATTTCCCAAAAAAACTACGGGGGTTAGAAGTAGTGAAGACCCAAAGAGTCCACAACAACAAAATTATTACAAACTGTAGGCAACGAACCCAAACAAGAGTGACCAATCAACCGATCGTTCTCGCTACCTTCTCGCAATAAAGCATTCGCTGCAAAGTTGGCCTCCCTCTTGATGTGTCGAACCACACAACCCTGGCTAATCTCCGACAAGAATCGTCTGGACAAATATATTAAATTCCAAGGAGAAACTATATTCCCATGCAGAATATGAACTAGAAGTTCAGAGTCAGATTCAACCTTCGCCACCTTCAAGGAGAGGTTGTTGCAAACAAGAACCCCGGAGAGGAGAGCTCTCATCTCGGCTTCCAAAGAGCTACCCAGACCACAAAAGGAACTAAAGGCTACCATGACTGAACCATTCCTATTCCGCAGGAGTCCTCCACCCCACATTTCTCCATTAATTAATGACCCATCTACATTGAGCTTGAGGCCATTCACCGGAGGCTGCAAACTAACCCATAGACCGCGCAAACCTGAATGATCATCCGATATGACGAGCATTTTACACAGAACTGGGGATTGATCTCCCACCTTGACAAGAGACCCCAACTCATGCAGTAACAATTTCAATTTTAAATGAAGTGAATAAACTGAGGGGTGATTCGCTAACCTGGCCATGTTGCGCGTCGTCCACAGTGTCCAGCAGGCTGAAATCAAAATAATAGATTGTGCCTTCCTTTCCATTTCTAAGATTTATGTGGTCTCAAATCAACCTGTTAGGAACTCAAGGAAGGAGGAGAATGCAGGGATATACAAACCCCATGACCCCATGGCTGTCCAGAGAGAAGCTTCCCATTCACTCTTGAAAAATAAATGGGTGACAGATTCCACTTTGGGATGAGAACAGCAGAAGCACCTTGAGGCCAATGACACCCCTTTCCTTTAAATATTCTCTTCTATAGGAAGTGAAGAATTTTTTATCCTCCAAACAAGAAAGTTCATCTTAAGGGGGACTTCTTTACACCCCAACAATGCGGCCTAATCATCAAGTGCAGCTTCTGGCTGGAGGAGACCATGATAAACTTGTCCGCTGAAGCGTCCATAGATAGAACCACTGAAAAAACATCTATAATCATCCTACGAAAACACAATATCTCTAAACGTGGACAGCTGATCGTCATTAAGAATGCATTCAATAAAGATGGAAAATTGGGTAGCCTGTTTGACAGTTATCTCTAGCGTAGGACAAGATGGAAAGAACAACCTCTGTCCGACCCAATTGTTACGCCACAAGCTCACTTCTCCTCTCCCAATATCCCACTGTGAAGATCTCTGAAGAAACTCTAGATGATAGTGAATATCCCTAGCTAACCTTGACAGCTTGAAGACATTCCAATATTCCCAGTTATCCCCATATTTAAACATCATCATTTTGGCCCAAAGAGAGCCCCCGACAATGATCTCCCAGGCCAGGCGACCCTGAATGGATTGTATTATAGTAAAAACATCCCTAAGACCAAATCCACCCTCTTCGTTCGGTTTCTCAAAGCGGCTCCTAGACACACAGTGACACCTACCTGCTTCATTAGAATCCCAAATAAAACCATTAAACATCTGTTCCATCAAACCAATGACCATTTTCGAAGGAGTGATAACATCCAGCACATGCATTGGAATAGACACAAGCACGCTGTTGATTAAAGTAACCCGACCGCCGAATGATAAAAATTTATTCTTCCAGCTAAGAATTCTGCCCAGCATTTTGTTCACCAGATTCTCAAAATAATCCTTTTTAACACTACTATTGGAAATGGCATCCCCGAGATATTTCATTTGAAAGGGTTTCCTCTGAATCCCCAGAATCGCTTGAATGTCTCGAGCCCTGTTCCATGGGCATTTAGAAGAAATAAAAACACTGCTTTTAGCACTGTTCACACGCTGGCCACTTAGACAACCATAAACCAGCATAAGCCTCTTAAACCATCGAAGGGACGGGCTCTTTCCATTCAAGAAAAGAATAATATCATCAGTGAACATGAGATGTGAACAAGTACCGTTTGAAGCCTGGGAATGATATGGAAAAAATTTTCTTCCTGCCAAAAGTTTATGAAAATTTTGAGACAAGGCCTCCTGTGCTAAGATGAAAATATATGGAGACAATGGATCCCCTTTCCATACTCCCATCACACTCTTGAAGAAACCAACGTTTTTCCCTAATAAGAAAATAGTGAGCCATAGAGAAGAGAAGCACCAGAATCATAAGTCACAGAACCATGCATGGAAACCCACCTTCCTCATGACTTTAATAATAAATCGCCATTCCAACTTGTCAAAAGCCTTGTTCATATCAACTAGAATGATGACATTAGACCCTATCACCCTTCTATTAACATCTTCAATAGGTTCCTTGGAAATTTAGATGGAATTTTGAATACCTCTTCCTTTAAAAAGTTGTGTTTCTCTGGGGAAATGACTTTCAGAACTACTTTGTCAAGCCTCCTCGTAATAAGGGTAGTCATAATTTTATAGGAAACATTACAGAGACTAACGGGACTGTAGTGTTCCACTGCATATGGGTCCTTGACTTTTGGAATCAAAACCACTCACATTGAGCATGAGCTCCTATTCAACGGCCCCCCTCGGAAGAAATCCTGAATCACTTCACACACTTGATCACCCACAAAATCCCAAGCCGCCACTTAAAAGGCAGCCAGAAAACCGTCTGGACCCAGGGCGCTATCCAAAGGCATATTTCTAACAATACCCCAAAACTCCTCCTTCTCTGGAATAGCACTAAGAAAATTGTTCTCCCCCCTCATCAATTCTACTCTAAATGTTATCCAAGAAACCTTTTTGTGCCTCTTGCTCCACCTCCAAATCAGAGTCGTTCTCGGCATTACTAGCAAGAATAAGCCTAAAATGATCCAAGGCGAATTTACCTTCCACCTCAATATCCGAGGAAAAGGATCCATCATAAAGTTTAATGTTATTCTTTATTGAATTACATTCTTTCACACATGCATGAAAAAACAAACTATTTCGGTCTCCCTCTTTAAGCCACTTGATCCTGGATCTTATCTTATATGATTTTTCCACCTCCAACAACCTAACTAATAAGAGGGTACGTTTGTCACATAAGAACACGAAGGAATTCTCATCCCAACCATGTACTAACATAGCTTCCAAGTCATAAATTTCTTTTTGAAGCACATCCACTGAAATATCCCTCATCGGATTCTCAAAAAGCCACTTGAAAATAACAGATTTCAAACGTTTATGACGAACAGTTAGTCCAACCTAAGAAGACTCTGAAAACACTTTTTCCCACGAGCACTTCATCATCTGCATAAATCCCTCTAACTGATTCCAGGTGGCCGAATTTCATAGTGTACCCCCAATCCCATTCTTTACTTATAAGAACCCATGTCCATATCTATGTATCTAAATATTCCAATTAAAATATTTAGAATTCATGGTCAAACATGTTTAACTAAATGTCAAATATTTTAAGAGGTTCTTAAATTTTTAAGAACCACAGTTTTAAAACCATTAACTATCAAGTCATGGGATTATATGATATATTCTTCCCAAAGTTTTTATATTTCATGTACATGAAGTGCATGTGAATTCTCCCGTGTAAAATGTTCTTGTCATCATTATAGTTATTAAAAGATCCAAATGGACATCTGCAACATGAAACTCTTTCTCATTATAAATTCATCTTAGTTTTAAACATCCTTATTGTTGTAACATTCAACTAATATCAATAAAGTCTAATTTTAATTTCGTTAAGTACATCCCACCCGTTTGAATCATTTATTCGAGAACTATGCATAAAGAAGTATTTATCATAAAATATTTTCTAACATGGCCTCATATTGTTCTTCATCCAAACCCAGAAATACTAGATTCTATATCATCATTAGTCTGTGCAACACACCTGATCTTGGTACTCACCTTGTACACCAGAGTGTGATTTATGCATTGAATTTATGTGTTGGTCTCAGTTTTTGCTTTGGCATGTCAACATCTCCAATTTTAGATCTTTATCACCATAGTCACTTTCTTCATGAAAATATGCAGGTGTACAGACACAGGACTATAGCTACAAGATGGTTACACTAGTTTAGGTAAAAAAAAATTATTGAGACCATTCTCCAATCAATTGGGGTGTAGTGTTTTTTATCCTTATAAATGGTGACTTGGTACTAAAACCAGGACCCCTTTTATTCAAAATTTATCTATATAAGGAATGAAAGAAAAATCCAATGAAAATTCATACCTATTTTTTGGATACCATTAAAATAGAATCAAGGCTAGAGAATATGACTTATTTAATATTTAGTTATCAATTATGCATGATAGGATTTCAAAGTATATAAACTATTATTATCAGAAAACTAGAACCTTTTCTTCCTTTAACTCAATTGTCAAGATCGATGATGAAAAAGTATTTATTAGTGACTTCAGTTAATCATATTACTTTAATTGAATGAGTCTCACATGGAACTATAGAATATTCATCTTGATTTTAATTTGAAGGTCAGGTCTTGTGGAAATCATCAGTTCAAAAATATTATTCACTGGAATACATAATTAGTATATTCTCCATATTGTCTATTGATATCACATATCACGCGATAATCTACCTTATTATGTGTTTTCCCAGTCATCACCATCTTGACACCCATTGAAACTCAGATCAACATTTAAGACTCTTGGTGATGCGGGATCCTCAATAAACATCCACAAAGGCATTCCATGGATGTACGAGTGTGGATGCAGGTATGGTGAGGTATCATTGATTCAATTGGCATGAAGGTATGTTGAGTGAGACAAGGTCGATCCTCCATGGTTATAACACTCGAAAGTCTATTATTATAGACTTACCAGGAAATAAAGTGCATGGATGCATATTCAAGATCAAATGCATGATGGATTAGAGGCATAGGTGCATGTATGAACATCTTCATTGAGGTATGGGACCTGATGCATTCGTATGATCACAACACTAAGGGTAAAATTCCTAGTTGAAGGTTCATGTAAACATTATCATAGATGAAGACTCATAGATACATTGTATAATCAAAATCACATGCCATTTCCATTTTTAGGAGTTTATCGTTATTTTTCATGGGTTTGTGTGGCCTATTTGAAAATTAACAGTCATTAATCAGTATAATGTAAATGATCACAATTTATTTGTGCAAGATATGTTCTAAAAATTAAAGAGCATTATCTGAATATGGGTTGTCATTCAAACCCAGTAATTAATTAATCTTCTAAACACCCTAATTTTTTCAAACATACAATTAAATTCTAATTTACTAAAATTATAAAAATTGTATAAATTTCCCCCAATTTAGATTATTCAAAGGTAAATTCTAAATACAAAACCATGTAATTTTTTTAAAATTTCATGACTTATCAATTACCAAGTGAATAAGTTATAATATATTTATATATAGGTTTAAAAATTATATTAATATGTTTTTTATAGATTATTAATTTATTTAATTAGGTAAAAATTACACAATATTAATAAAATAATTGTTTGAAAATAATATTTTGACCATTATTAGGTATATTAACATTAATAGTAGTAATAATAATATTATTCCCAGAATTTAAATTGATCTTATTAAATAATATAATAATTTTATCCAAAATATGATTTCCATTTTGATTTATTTTATTTCTAAGTGATGATAAATAATTTTTTATATTAGTGAATAAAACTAGATTTTAGAGATAAATATTACTTATGTTTCTGAAACGTTAACTGTGGATGTTCTAAATATAAAAAGTATTTTTAAATGAATTATATTAGTAATTATTTATATATATTATATAAAAAATATTTTATAAATATTTAATTCAATATTGTGCTATTAAAAGCTCATAAAAGTGACCATTTTTAATAAAATGAGTATCTTTTACTATCCACCTAAAAAATAAATTATTTTAGAAAAATCCTAAAAAATCATCCTGAGATACTATTAGAATGCTTATTAATAAAATTATTGCTAAATTTTTTACATTGTAATTATAAAATCTAAAAATCTATATTTGAAAATAAAAGTCAATAGAAAAAGAAAAACTACTTTTAAAAAATTCGATTTTTAATTTTTAACAAATTTGAATCACATTTCATATAAATTTATAAATAATTGAATTTTTTCAAAAAAGTTTATAAATATAAATACTAACTATTATAATAAAATTTTAACTATGATAAATTTAATTTATTAAGGTAAAATCGAATAGACTTTTTTCTTAATTGGTTCTTCGAAAAGAAAGAAAAATAAGGATATATAATAATTATTATTGATTAATATATTTTTATCTATGAAAGATTATATTCTTCCTGTAATGTTAATCTTTAATGGTTTTTTAGTCGGTAGTTTCATTAGTTTAGTGTTGCATGTGACACATTATATTTAAGATAATTTTAATTTAAAGGGTTTGAAATCTCAGATTGTTACATTCTACCCTACATAAATAATTTTCCCCCAAAATTTTAATCATTACTCAATAATTAAATTATGAAAGGGTATTACTAACATATTTATCTATCAGGATATAACTCCTAATATGTTATCTAACTTAATGATATAGGTAATACTATGTTACCTATACTTTCTCAAATAACATTAATCCTTTATACAATCCTATAATCTAGTATGTATATACCTTAATCATATATTCAATAAAACATTCCATTCCCAAAACCATATGAATCTCTAAGACCATAAACGATATAGAAATTATACATTCCTCCAAAATTTAACTCTATATTTAACCCTCAAATGTTTTAACCCGTAGTTTATAAAATCAAACAATAGTTAATATATATTAGATTCTACAAAAGGAGGTAAAATTTACAAAAAATACCATACATCACATTTTCATTAAATTAGTAATCAATTTCAAGGATATCAATACTATCTAACTCAACTTTCTCAAAATTAGTCAACCCATTATTACCTCATGATCAAGTATATATTAAACCTAAGTGTTTTCCATACTTCAATCAGGTGTTCTCAAATAATTATGCCAGAAAATGTAACCTTTTAATAAAATAACATCTCAATGTTGTTCATAAAATTTAATATATATTCCAAAAATAAAAATTAATAATGATAAATACCTAGATGTTTTACATAATCCTTATAATTTTAAGAATATATGAAAATATAATTGACAAACATCACTCACTAATTAGTACTGTTAAGAGTATCAATATTTAATTTATATAAATATATCAACCTCAAAACCATAGATAAATTAAGAAAATAACCTTTTCCATTATAGAAACCCTATAATAAGGTTGGAAACCATTTAATTATTCACTCTTATTTATTTATAAGACAAAAAGGTTTCTTGATATGTACCTTTCTCGACATCATTTACGTGATCCTATTTCAAAAAAACATAAAAAGAAAAATGTTATGATAATATCCCAAATATGAATATGAAAGCATCAATATGAATATTTCTATCCTAAAAACACCTTTAATTTTAACAAATGATACTTTTGGTTCAATCTATAACTCTTTTTTTCAATACTTGGTGGTTAATGGTCATTTCTATCTAACATATCTAGTTGATATTAACTCAAATAATTCATAATGATTCATTAAATAGAATGATAATTTAAAACATCATATCCTATGGAAGTGTCAAACTATTTTTACAATTAGGACTCTTTGTTGTTCACCATGTAAGGATCAAGTTAACTCTTAATCTACCCTTTTCAAGGTTATTTCCCATAGGAACACATGTTGTAGAGACTGAATCCACATCTAGTATCTAGATAGGGATGCAATTTACATGAAAAACATATACTTATAACATTACTAAAATTTCATGATGTTAACCAACATAAAAACCTACACCATATGCATTTTATAGTTCTCATATCCTAATCCCATAAATATTCAAACTTATATCAATTAACATAAAGGGATATCTGTAACAACAAAATTATGATCAATATTTTCATATCACCCTTGGATAATTCAAACCTCACATCCTAACCTCTAAAGTTATCAAAACACATATATGATACAAATTATATCTCATGAGACCCACACTCCCTGATATAGTTCTAAGAAAAATTCTATTAAAACTTTCTTTGATACCAACCATGATCATATAGGATTATAATTCTAGATAATTAATACAAAACACTGTGATATAACACCCATGTATTTTCCAAATACCACTCACTTTTACAACTATATAATAACTACCTAATCCATAAGAAGTCTTTAACATCTCCCATAAACCCCCCACACAAGATACTCTTCTAAAAAAATAATAAATTTTAATTTTCTTCATAACATAAAAAATGAAAACATAAAAAGGTGTGTGCTCAGATGCCCAGTAATGTTAAACATTAGTAATAAAAATCAAACATCATATGTTATCATAATATGAGAATATAGGTATAATAAAAATACATACAATAATCATACCTAATAAAGATTTGATCAGAAACCATGATTCATGGAATACAACATGGAATAACATAATAAATAAATCAGGAGAGTGTGGAAACATGAGTCAATAAACATGCGGAAGATAACACAAAATTTTTGTAACAAAAGGAAAATAATGTGGCAAAAAAGCACAGTAAGACTATTATGATAAAACCAATCATGCCCATACCTCTATGACCAAACTCATTATGCCCAAGCTTGGGTGAACAAACTAATTATGACTTCACTCTACTGTCTCATTAGATATAAACATAAACTAATTTCTTGGATGGAAATATAGGATTTATACCACCATTATCCCTATATATGTGTGATAAATAAAAAAAATTATCATCATTTTGTAATGAACTCAATGGAATAAAAAAAAATTCATATCCATTTTAAATGGAACCACATAGAGAAAGCATTCCTAATTATAAAAATATATATAACTTGATATAATAATGGAAAATGAAGGGCTATCCAAATATATTAGGTAAATTTATATGTAAATACCATTCAATATATATAATAGATAATATGGTTTGTCATGAACCAACAAGGGATGACCTAAACTGATTTCATGAGGTGGCCCAAAACAAGGCTAGAAATTCTTTCCCAATCCTCCCGAATTGGAAACTATGATCGCGCATGAAGAACAACTCAATTGGGATGATTTAACCCGCAATGGTCTGATAAATAAAGAAAAACAGAAAAGGTAGGAATGGGAAATGAAAAAGAAAAAAACTATATGTACCTCAATGTGACCTCACAGGTAACCTCCAACCAAAGAACCACATTCTCCCCATCAGTGATCTAAAAATAAGAGAACCTAATGAAAAAAATTAGGCACAATGACGGCATGAGCACCAATATGATCAGTAGGGAGGCTAAGGATAAAAACATTCCCTTGAATTACAATTAATTCAAAATCCAATCATGCCAGTTTGTAAATAAGGTATATAAAAATGATTTTTCCATTATTTTAGAAAAAAAGTAACAATATTTCATTTTTAGGAAACAAGTTCATTCCATTACATTTTCAAAATATTTTACATGACAAGAAACATTTATGTAAATTCTATAAAAGGGTAACTATTACTATAATTGGTTTCACAGTAGAAAGTAGAAAAATATAAATGTCACTTTGTAAAGAAACTAAAAGATATAGGAAAATTGAATATTTTCAAAACAAGTGTCATGGGGTATCATGTACTGGTTGGGGATACCTCATAAATGATATAAATATTATCTCATAATCAATATCCACTAGTACTGGTTATCCATAAACACTTCCCAAACACTAAGTGACACCCTCACCAGCTTGAATGAGGGTCACATTCCATAAGAAGTTAGGTTATCTACTCATGTATACTAGCCAGTGGGTAATCTCAACTTGTGAAAAAAGTGTACCTAAGGATCCCACCTAACTACACAAGTCTTACTAGTATAATAAATGGAGGTTATTTTTATCAAGCTATTATATACATAAATTTATTATGTTATTTACACAAAATCACATCTCTCTTATCACCTTAGAACCCCCACCTTAAGCGCAACCCCTTTCTATCTCACACACATGCCAAGAAAAAGCCTCTTCACTTGTAACATAACACCAACCACACATTTAACACATAAATCACATTTTGAAATCAATGGGGAAAGCCTTAATATGGGTTTTCCATTTTTATAAAACCAGTGAATGTGCAAATCGGGCCTCATCATCTCATGAAAAAACTTTTTATTTCAAAAAACATTTAAAATCACATTTTTAATGTGAAAGCCCCATACAGAATCTTAGAAAACTTGTAAACAAAATAAATATTTTAAAATAAATTATTTTAACAATTAGGATAACATTCCCTTTAAAAAAACTTCCTTGAATCATGTTTAGAACCAATTAAATCAATAATAAGACTATGAGAGTTTAGAAAACAAATAAAAACCCAATTCCATGGATTTCTATAATTATGTACCTTAAAAACATCATATAAATATAAAAAACACATTTTCAATCACAAGAAATCACTGAATTCATGTTAAAAAATTTAACATAGGGATACCTACATCAAATATTTTTTTGCACGGCGGTGTAAAATCGAAATCACTTATAAGAAGCCCAAGGGAGAAAAAAGAACAATGAATAACACTAAAAGATCAAAAAACAGAATTTTGAATCAAGGAAACATTAACCCTAAAGAGTACGAACCTAAGGAGGAAAGAAGACCAATAATAATATTGAAGATGAAGAAATAATGAGGAGAAATAATATATTACCTTTAAATATCCACCGAAAATATTGTATAAAACTCAAGATTTCACTATTTAATAGGATATGAACTAAGGGGATAAGTGTTGGGTGGGTTCCATTTCAAATAAAAGTTAATGGTGGAGGAGTAGGGGTGATTTGGTTTAAAAATCAAGAGAATAAATGTGGGAAAACTGACTTTTTATGTAACATGGTTGTCTGTATAGTTTTTCTGCACGATCTATGATACCTTGGACGACCCATGTGGTTTCCTATTTGCAAAGTATGAGGAAGCTCTATGGATTTTTGGTAGATGCTATACGGTCTTGAGGCTAACCATACATGGTAGACAATACTCTTTTCTAGGTTTCACAGTTGGTAGGGAGATGGTGCATGACTGTGCACTGAGACATGCAGCCCTGATAGACCCACCGTCTGGGCCGCACAGTTGGAAAAGGTATGGTGTACAGTTTCTACTAACTACGTTCCACCCTATTCCTGGAGAAAAAACTATGAATTCTCAAAAAATTACTAGGAAAAATAATATAAAAGATATATAAAAACAAATAAAATAATAGGGTTATGTTAGGTCGCGGTGCGACAACTATCCCCACTATTGAAAAAATCTATGACCAAAAAGTCCTATAATATCCTGCTAACCGAAACACGAGGCAATGAAAAACATCACACACGATGCTGAAAAAAAAACCCTTAAGGATCCTACCTGAAATTCATAAGAACAACTAACAATTTAACAAGACCCAAATTATCCAACAAATATGGAACACCTCAAACCTTAATAGAGAAATCATGAAAGAATATTATCATGTTTCATACAGTATTTGTACAAGGATCCACCACACAAACCATAAAATTTGTTAACCATTTACCATGGTTAGGTTTGGGTGGGTTGGGGTGAAGGAATATACCCATCAGAGAGATTGGATAACTACATTCACCAAGAACCCACCAAGGTTTTTATCCCCACCATTTTAGGAACCTAGTTATCAAGGACTCTTCATACTAGGAAAATCTCACAAATTCAAATGGAAACTAATGTTTTGAGAGATGAGAAAAAAATAAGAAACAACAATATCGGACAACAAAAAGATTTATAACTTAAAAAATTCATACGACATCTTCCCCCTCTTCCAAAAAAGACTACAACACTGTGCTCAAGATCCCAAAATTAGAAAACAATTTCCTCAAAATAAGTTCAAAAAATTCTACATGCAAACCATGGTTCTCCAAATAGGATAAGGTGTCCTTCTAAAGGGTGGATTTGGATCCAAATCACTTCTTAGATAAACCTTGACAAAAGTGTTGCAGATCACCCAAGATTCAATAAGTATGAAAGGTACTTTGTGCTTCTTGGAATGACGGCTTATTGTACCTTTCCTTCCCACACTAATAGAAAACCAATATATCACTCCTTCAAAAATTTTATGAGAATATAAATAGTGGTCTCTCCCCTTTCCCTACACTAGAACAACCACCACTACTCCTCAGAATAGGTGAGACATCAACCAATTTTGGTTCTCCAACTAAAATGACATCAGTACGAACTTGCAAACTTACTACATTCTCATAGGTTTCAGGGAAAGTTGACACATCTTAAGATACTTCTTTTAAAAAGACCAATTTAAAGAATTGATACTTTAAAGTTATATATTCTACAAGATCTGGTAGATATGAAAACAACATATTAAACCTCTTGGAATACTCCAAAACTATTGAATATGCTTTCCGCGGTTGATATGACTAAATCTCCTTCGGTACCTTGATAGATTTAAAGAAATACTACTAAATGAACAAGGAATTTATTCTTTCCCACAAATGGACCTTCAATGATTTATACAAGTAAACAGAAATCCACTATATCTAGTTTGATTCTTTAAGCATAAATATCACAAGCGTGAACTTAAAAGGATCAGAGAGCTCAAGAAGAATGAACTTTTTTAACTCTTTGCAACCATTATTAGAATTTTTTAGTCTATGGTTTCTTGATGAAATTAGGAGGTTTCACATCCTAGAACTTCCATATGAATTCTTGACATTCGGGACCATCGAGCTCCATGTCTAGAACAAACTAAATGACTGTGGCAAGACTTGAATATCGAAAGACAGATAGTGGTAGTTCCACTCACCGATGCTTCTCAGGATCACATAGGACTCAGTGGGAGAATACCCAAGAAACCATAATTGTGAACAGAAAATAACATAATACAAAACCGAAGGCCCAAGTGCCAATAAAAATCCTCAATCAAAAATAAAAAAACCATTTCAATATTACATCTGGTGTAACAAAATTAAAGAGATCAAAAATGGAATCTTAAAGCACCCAAAAATTCCAAACAACCCAAAATGGAACCCTATGAATCCTCACACATATAACTTTCCATGGAAACTCATGTCCCCATCCAAACATAACAACACCCATCCATATATTTGATTGTTAATTAGAATACATAATGTCAAAATATTATATTACTATTTTCCAAACAAGACATTCAACCCATGTTCAAATTCCCAACCAATTTTAATCCACCACTTATAATCCCAAAAAAGCACTTCAAGAATGTAAAAAAAATTTCAAAACCCAATTCTGATTCACCTTTTCTAAATCCTTTCAAAGATACCAAAAAAAATTCATTTCTATTTTCTAAATAATACCATTTCATCTTTGAAAACCTTAATTATCACATTAGATTCAAATTTAAATAAAGAAAAAATCATTTAGAATAAAACAATCTTCAAAACCAACCCAAATCCACATAATATAAAAAAATATTAAATCTACACTAAATGGTCCAAATCCCAAAAAATAAAAAAACAACCCCTACATATGACTTGACCACTTGGTTTGGCAGATCGTGTTCCATTCATGTAAGCATACTGGAGGTAAATAGAGGTTGTTCCATAGTCCATGAATGGTTTTCCAGATCATTCACAACAACAATGATCACCTTTAAATAACTCCATGACATCCATCAAATTCTCATGACCCATCAGAATCCCTTAAACAAACATAAAAAACCTTGAATTTTTTTTTGAGATCCAATATCCGATTTTGATACATAACAATCCCAAACCACCCTATAAATTAAAAAAACCTTTAGAATATGTTTGACCTGGTACCTACCAGTGTATTACAACATGAATTATTAAAATTATATCTCTAAACAACTATACCTATACAAATAAAAAGGGATAATGCCTATGATACAATTTTATTATGAATGAACCTGGGTTGATTCTGAACTGGTCACCCGAGCTGGCTCGTAATAAGGCCTTAGTGGATTTCCTAATCCTCCCAGGTAGGCAAAAAGTGTTGGGAATCAATATGAAATCAATAAGAAATTATATATCCCAATAGAAGATAAATAAACAATGAAAAACATAATAGACTAAATCTATAGGTGGAAAAGAAAGAAACTCATCATACCACTATGTGACCTCACAGGTCACCTCCAACCAAAGAACCACATTCTCCTCATGAGAGATCCATAAATGGGAGAACCCGATGATGAAAAATTATGAATAAATTAGGTGTTAGCATCGAGATGATCAGTAGGGATGCCAATGAAAAACAACTCCCTACACCTTACCTTTAAATTGAAACCCAATCATGCCAGTTTGGAAATAAGTTATATAAAAATAAGGTTTTCTAATCATTAAGAAAGAGAAATAACATGCTTTTATTTTTAAGAAAAAATTATTTCCATTTCTTAATAAAAAATAGTTTATAAGGAGAGAAACATTTCATTAAATTTATCACAATGGAAACCAGTTCTTGAATAGGTTTCCTATTATAAAGTACAAAAATAGAAATGCCACTTTATAAAGAAACTAGATGAAAGAGGAAAGTGAAAAACACTCAAAATAGGTTACATGGAATCCAAGGTGCTAGTTGGGAGGTCCCAGGACATAGCTATAAAAATTATCTCATAATAAATCTCTACCAGTATCAGTTATCCATAAACACTTACCAAAAACTCAAAGACACCCTTACTAGATCGATAGAGGGGCACATCCCATAGGCTGTGAGATTATCTACTCAGGGCCACTAGCCAGTGTGTAATATCAATATGTGAAACAAGTGTACCTAAAGATCCCACCTAGCTATCCAAGGATTATTCAAATAATAAATATAGGTCAATTTTATAAATCTATAATATATATAAATTTAACACATTCTTTATAAAAAACCCATCTCTATTTTCACCTTAAAACTCCCACCATAGGAACTTCCACTTTTTATGTCACACAAAATCGAACCACAATCCTATTCACTTGGAACAAAAAACAAATAACACATTTAAAACATACATAACATCTTTAAATCAAGGGGGAATTCTTTAATAGGGTTTTTCCGTTTTTATAAAACAAGTCAAATTTATAATCGGGCCTCATCATCTTGTGAAAGCACATTTCATTTCAAAAAAACAAGGTAAAAGGTTAATTTGTAAAGTGAAGAACCCTTATATATGTGTATGTAAAACTATAAACAAAAGGAAACGATTAAAATAATTAGTTTTAATGATTATTATGCATTTATCATTCTAAAACCATCTTGAAAACATGTTTAAAACCATTTCAATCCATAATAAGTCTAGGGGGAATATTTAGAAAACAAATAATAACCCAATTACAAGGATTTACATAACTATGTTGTATATAAAAATCATATAATAATAAAAAAAACTTTTAAAAACACCAATAAATCCTAGAATTTACACTAAAATATTTTACATAGTGATACCTACCACAATTCTTGGTTCACACGATGGTGGAAACTCGAAATCACTTCCAAAAAGCACAAATGAAAAAGGTGTAATGTCCCGGCTTTATTAGGAGATACTAAACATTTAATTTATTATTTAAATTCATTAAAATTTCCCAAATAATGATTCCTAAAGGGTTGGAAGAGGTATTAGGTGCGTCTGAGACTCATTTGGAGCCCAATGCCTTGAAAACGGAGGAAGAGGACTGGTCTGCATGGTTAGAGGAAACCGTACTTCCTAGCCCGCATGATTTCCACAAACCATGCGGTAGAAGGAAGTGGAGTGTATAGGGATTCACAATTTTTATAAAACCATGTGATCCTAGGTACGCACCAATGTGACATGTTTTTTGGTTTTGGATAGCGGGTTACCGTACAGTCAATTCACAATTAGTCAAACCATGTACCGAATTGTGTCGTATGCCACATTGAAGCAGTAGTAGGCACACGATTGGCGCACAGTTTGAACAACCATGAGAAAAAACTATGCACAGTGTAAAATGTGGGTTAATTGATAACTTTACCCTTTATTAATGTTTTAATCATTCTTCTTCTCTTCCCTCTTCTTTTACTCTGGCATCATCTCCCTCTAGGAACACAAGGTCCCCTCCTCACCTCTATGCGGTTTTGAAGTTTATGCCTTATTTCTAAACCATTTCCTTCAGTGTTAGAAGCTATAAACTCATCTCAATAATCTATACCTTCTACAAACTTCTATTTTTAGCTACCTCTTCCAACCATTGTTCTATTTTGGTGCAATATATTTTCCCATATTCTCATGGGTTTGTTAAATGTAATGATATTTTATATATTAGGTTGAATCATGGATTGTTATCATAAGAGTGTACTATTATGACAATGAGGTAGTGTTTTTATTCTATTTCTCATCATTTCATCTATTTTTATTTGATACACCACAACACTGCTCTCCATACATTCTGGTGATGCCTCAATCTTGAAAATTAAATTGATTGGAATAGTTTCTCATCTCCATTATGACCCTAGCATATGATGAAACCGATCCATAGGTTGGTCACCCTGACTTTGGAAACCACTTTGGGTGATCCCACCTTTAATTAAAAAATTCCCATAATTTAATTGGTTAAATACCACATGAGAGAAGAATTGTGACTAAATGGCATATATGATAAATGGAATTAAGAATAAATGGTTATCTATGAGAGTGACATTTGATATTTGCGTCTCATTCCCCACATTTAAACACATGTTGATTAATATTATTATTTCTATATGGCATTCCATTTTCTTATTACATTGAATCCCTTATCTAATTTCCTCATTATGTTCTCAGGCTTGGTTTTTTAATCTTGACGCTTTCTTTATGTTCCCAGCATAATAGAATGAATTTAATTCCATGTTATAATAAGAATGTTAAATTGAGATAATTAAATGATAATTATGTCATGTAAATGTTTACATTTTAGTCCTTGTGCTATATGAACCTTGATCGTGCCTTATTCTCTTTTAATGTTTATTTCCTAGCTATATGAATCGTTCCATTTTTTTAGGGTTAAATTGCATGACAGATTTTGGCATGAACTGTTTATTTAATAGTATTAAATTATAAATTATTTTCCTTGATATATTCCTTGATTGATATGGATTATGTGTTATGGGTCGAGAGAGAACATAGGTTCCCAATTAAGTATCCATGGGTGGACTTTCCATGCTCGAGTGGATACGAATCAACTTGCTAGGAGTGGTGCTTTGGATTGGAAGCTATGGGATACCAGAGCTATTTATTATTCTTTGAGTGATAATAGTTCCTTAAAGGAGAAACCATGGGTATAACTATTAGAAAAATGGATAAGCCATTACATTGGTGATACCCGGTCCCCTATGTGAGATTCTTGGGATGGACTGAGAGTCCCCATGCCTCATGTGATACAAGGGAATCCATATGCATCGCCTTGGATGAACTCAGTGGTATTGGGTTATATTAGATGTTCCCATAATGAAACATGGGATTATATTAGATCACCTTGTACAAGCTCAGGGATCCACCTGTGGATTTGACATAAGGAATGATTATTTCTTCACATGAGATGCACCCATTATTATTATTATTATATTCTTTACATGATTAGGATGATTCAACCTTGTTTTATGAGAACAATTTCATGGTGACATGTGAATTATAACTCAATACAAATCATATGTTTTGGGGTATTTACTTATCGGTTTCATTGTTTACTATTGGGCATTGTATACATATTCTTCCTTCTATAGGAACTTCTCTTGAAACTTTTGGAATAGGGAAATGCAAGTTGTATGAGATGAGTGTCCATTAAAGAACCTAGACCAAAGTGTTAATGTTTTATTTATTCAAATGATCTTATCTTATTATATATAAAGAACTGTCTTTTTTTTATAGTATGAAATAGAAAGGTATAAACATCATGGGTATTTGACTATTGATATTTATATCTCACACCATGATCAGGAACTGTTTAGTTCTTGAGAAGACTTTATGATCATAGGTATGGAAAAAGGAAGCATGTATATTTTGATACTTGATTTCCTTCCTTCTTAGGATGGAATTGTGGGAGAGGATTGAGTCTATACGCGAGATTTTGTATAGTATTTTATGGCATTTTTTAGTTTTGCATAGCTTATAGTATATGATTGTACACATGATCCTTTTCATTTTGGTTTTGTATAGACTCATGACATGACATGTTTAGAATTGTATCTACTATTTTTATGTATCTTCTTCCAATTATTATCTCATATTGAATGGATCATACATTATCTACCACTGCTGTCTATTCCTTATATATATGCTTCTAATAATTACCACCAATTGTTTACCACTATGATTAATCCAATCTATGAGGTAATATTATCCCCATGACCTCACCCTAGGACATTTCTTTTAGTCAGTATCCTCTGGTGCTTGGGTAGATGTGCTTGAGGTCATGTGTCCCTATATCTATGGGCACTGTTGAGTGGAACTCAGGTAGGGATGCTATAATTTCTTATAAAAGCACTTTCCCCTTTTTTATTGTTTAGGCATAGACAGTGGACTAGAACATTGGGATTTGGACCTGACCAGGTGCTTCGACATAGGTAATTGATGCATAGGAGAAACCCTAATCTCATAGTTTTGGGAATTGTAGTTATTGATTATTTTATTTATCGTTGATATGAATTCACCACAGTGTTCCACACATGTCTTATGAAATTATTAATACCGATGTAATCGGAATGATGATTTCCATTATTTTAGCCTGATGAAATGAGGGTGTTGTATTACATGCATCCTGATAGACACAATAGGAAGTGAAATGTCATGCATCATGTTATTCCGTGTTTACTTTTCAATGTGCATTTCCTGTTTTCATGTGATTGTTGTTGTGCCTTTTACTGTTGATCCCTACTGTACTTTTTTTTGCTTTGTTTATAGAATTGTGCTAAAGAAACATGTAGGGTTATGTTATGGTTTGGGTTAAGTATATTCCACTTTCAACTCATAAGGTGTATGGGACCTTATGAATTGGAATGGAGATAATTATTATTCATCCAAACTATAATGGTAATTAAATTCTTAAATGAATTAAAATGAAAAACATCTTAAAAATGAAATGGTATTAATATGAGAATTGAAAGGCCTTAACCCTATCTTTACCTTGGAAATGGGCTACAGTTCATACCCTAGTGATCTTTCTATGACTTTTTCCTTTCTTTCTAGTCCTGAATCTAGGAGCAGGCTATGACTTAAGTTATGCTTAGAGGTGGGCTTTATACCAGTCATTTTTATCACTCTCTCTATCTGATTTTATTACCTAAAAACCCAAGATGTAATAATTCTTTCTTGGGTTATGTTTGGTAATTATATAGAAATTCCACTGGGACATCCTCATGTTGTACTCTAAAGAGTGGTGATGAGAACACTTTGGAGGTAGTCAGGCATGATCCACTCATGATACCTCCCATAATGCAACCTGAGGGACCTCCTGCTGATTGTATATTGGGAACCAATGCTCAGTTCAAGGATAGTATTCATAGGTTTATTTAGTTAGTTCAGGGTTCTACCCAGGATTCCCCGAATTTGGTAGAGCTTACACAAGACTTCTAATAGTGGAATCCTAACACTTTGTTTGGGAATTGAGGACCTCTTGAGGAAGAGTCATGGTTAGAGGTGATTGTTTCTATTTTTGACCTTCCAGAGACACCTCTAGAGTGGAGGGTAAATAATGATACCTACATGCTTTGTGACTCTTCTAGGAATTAGTGGGATTCCATTTATTAGTTAGAGAATTATAGAGGAATGATCTAGGTATAATTATATACAACTTTATTTGACCACTTCATTATGTAAAATCTGAGAGTGGATTGAGCTTGAGATTCCATGAATCTTTTGTAGGGCTCTATATTTGTTCTTGAGTAATCTACTCATGTCACTGAGCTTTAAAATATTTCTACATCTCTGATGGGTGATGAATTGAGTCAAGTGATCCATTCTGAGGATGAGTTTGGGTATGATTCCAACTCAGACGTGAATGCATTTCAGTTGAGTACCACGATAGAGATATTTAACCAAAACATAATTATAAAACAAAACCTTAGAGAATATGGTCCTATGATCCCAAGTGGTTGAGTCCAAATGAAAGGTTATAGTTCTTCAGGCAGTCAAAAGAGCTATTTTTAGGGTGATTATGGGGGATGTTCCAACTAGATTTCATATATTAACATCTCCATAGTATGTCACCAATGTGGAAGGTTAGGATATAAGAATCCCTAATGCATGAGGATCTCGATGGAATATCAAGCTTGCGACAAGATGGGTCATCTTCAACACTTCTTACATTATTTTACTAAAAAATATGGTGGCATGGAATCTGTAATAAAACCTCTGATATTTATAGGATCTAAGATGCCACGTCAGAATGGTAGTTGGTTATCTAATGGCTGATTAGGATGTGATAGTAGTGGTCATGGATGAGGTAGCCAGGGTCCAGATATTCAGTGTCAGGAGAGTGCCTCTACTCAGGCTAGTTAGGAAGTATCTAATGGCTGAGGTTTAGTACATATGTATGAAATGTATCTCGTGTTATGGGACTAGATTCTAGGTCCATCTAAAGTTAGAAGTTCTATCTTGGTAACCTCTACATTTGTTTCTTGCATTTTCAATTTATGTATATGACACTATTTTATATCTAATGTGTTTGTAGAGAGTCTTGGTTTGACTATTGGGTACTTATGTAGCAATATGTCTTTCAACCCACTACTAGGGGTAAGAATTAAGGGCATACATTAATGTCAGAAGTGCCCCTTGAGATATGTGGGTGTCATTCCTTCTGGAGAATCATCATCCTTGAGATGATCAACATCAAAATCTTTCTCATTATGGAATAGATCATGCCATATCATTTCCATGTGGATTTCTATCACCATTGAGCGTCTTTTATGACACCCAAAGTAAAATCATATATGCATAAGATCGAATGGGATATCCTAGTAGATCAAGATGGACCCAAGAGAGATGAACTGGTTTGAGTGACAACTCAGTTGGAAAGTCTCTTTATAAGAGATTATGGAATGAAGTTGGTAGAATTACTTCACGTTGTGGATCATTTCAGGGATGTATTCCCTGATGACTTCTATAGCATACATTATATGAGAGTGTTTTAGATCACTATAGATCTAGTTCCAGGTGCAACACTAGTGTCCATTCCTCTATATAGGATGGAACCTACAGAGCTCCAGAAACTCAAGAAGAATATTTTAGATCTTGTGGTTATTTTTTTTTCATACCCAGCACATAACCATGGGGTTAAACTATCATTTTCTATAAGAAGGAAGATTATACCCTCATATTTTTGTGGATTATAGGTGGTTGAATCAGCTTACTGTGAAGAACAATTATACTTTTTCTCGTATAGACGAAATCATTGACCAGATCCAAGGAGATTTTTTGTCTCTACAAGATCAATTTGAGGTTAGTCTATCATTAGGTTCATGTGATACAATCATATATACCTTATACAAAAATATATAGTAGGTATGGCTTGAATGAGTACTTGGTTAAGTCGTTCTTTCGGAATAACGCACTGAAAATATTTATGGCCTTGATGAATCTGTTTTTTCACCAATATCTTTATTCATTTTTGGTGGTCTACATAGATGAAATCCCGGTGTACTCATGCACCAGATATGACCATGTAACCTATCTGGATATTGTATTGAGTACACTGATAAAGAACCATCTATTTACGAAGCTAAGTATATTCCACTTCTAGATTAATATGGTTTACTTCTTGGATCATATTATATCAAATGAAGGCATATATATTTATCTATAGAGGTAAGAACTATGGTATTCTGGGATTATCCAATGATTTTTTTGAAATACACAGCTTCTTGGGGCTAGTTTTCAATTATAGACGACTTATCCAGGACTTATCCTACTTAGTAGTGCCTCTCTTGACCTTGACTAAGAAGGGTGTGCAGTTCCTATGGTCTATATATCTTGAGAAGCATTTTTAATAATTAAAGGGATGAATAAATTCAAATCTGATTATGATTCTACCTAATCCATATATATTTTATATAGTGAATTGTGATGCTTTAGGGATTGGGTTGGGTGTAGTTCTGATGCAAGGTGATCGAGTCGTAGTGTATGGATCTCGCCATCTGATACCTCATGAGAAAAACAATACTATGCATGATGTCTAATTAACATCCATCATTCACGATCTACACTATTGGAGGAACTATCTATTTGGAGGACATTTTTTTTGTTTACAAGGATCATAAAGGTCCCAAATATATCACCACACGTAGAGACTTGAATTTATGGTAGATAAAGTGGGAAGAATACATGTTGTCCTTCAACATTGAGATTACTTATACCCCTGCTAATTGTAATGTCATGGATTATGAATTGATCTAAAAGGCTCAGAAATAAGATGTAAAGGTAGGTCACTGTGAGTGGAAAATGATGGATATGTTTTATGAGATGCATCTTGAGGTTAAGGAACAACACATGAAACCAGTCTTAGTAGCTCTATAATTGACATAATCGCTTTTAGAATGGGTCTAGATGCATATTTATATCAGATTATGAGGGACATGTTATGAGGGACATTATCATAGGGGAGAACCCACAACATGGATCAGATTTTTATAGTAATTAGACCATGCTCTACCATGGGTGTGTTTAGGTTCCTTTAAATATACGAGAATAACTGATGAGATAATATCATTCATATGTTTGGGATGTTTTACCTAGGCTTAAAAATAGGTATCAAGATATGAATTATCAGTATTGGTGTCCAGCTATGAAGAGGTAGATAATAGGATTCATAACTCGGTGATCCACCTATTAGGAAGTGAAGTAAGAGAACCATCGACCTGTTGGGATTCTACTACATCTATCCATTCTAGAGTGGAAATTTAACAAAATCAACATGGATTTTGGGATATTATTTCCTAGATATCCTAGAGATAGTAATATTTTAGGAGTATTCATTGATAGGTTGACCAAAGTTTCACAATTCCTACCAATCTCATAATCCTTCTCTATTGATGAGTTATAAAGGATTTACATCTGGGGGATCATGCGACATCATGGTGTACCCAATTCTATCATTTCAGACAAAGATTCAAAGTTAAATTCATGATTCTAGAAAGGGATAAATAATGCACTGGGTTCATAGGTGATATTGAGAATAGCATATCACCCTCAGAATTATGGGAAATTTGAGTGAATGGTTTGGGTGTTAGAGTATATTTATGCTATATTAAGACTAGTGAGGTAACTCTATTGAGTCCTCATCTTGTGTTGGAGACATTAGATAAAGTCTGGATGATTTAGAAGTATATAGATATAGCTCATTGTTGGAAGAAGTATTTTATTAATCACTTACATAGAACTCTATAATTTGACGTGGGACATCAATCCTTGATACATGTATCACCTAAGTTGTATCATAAACAAATCAAGATACACGGGAAGTTATCACCAAGATATGTTGGGACTTTTGAGATAATGGAGTGAGTTGGGTCGATAGTCTATCAGTTATTGTTACCTCAATTTTATCATACCTAGCATGATGTCTTCCACATGTCTCATCTTCAATAGTATCATCAAGAATTTCCTCATTCATTTGACCCTTAAGATATAAAGTTGGAGGAGGATGCATCCTTTGAGGATCATTAAATTCATATAGTTTATATTAGCATGAAAGTCCTCCTAGGAATTAAAATCCCTCTAGTTCGGGTAATTTGGTAGCACATGCATGTTCAAGAAGAGACCTGGTAGTGAGAGGAAAATTTATCTGAGTAGTGGACATAACTCATTTTAGATAATATCATACCACCCTTGGAAGAGAAAATTAATGAATATTTGTTTTAAGGAGGAGATGTTTTAACATATCGGGTTTATCAAAAGGTACATAACAATTAATTTTTGATTTAAAGTTCATAAAAAGACCTTAATAATTTTATATAGAGGGTAGGATGAGATATTGGGTGTATCTAAGGCTCATTTGGAGCCCGAAACCCCAAAAACTGATGAAGTAGGCAGCGTTTCACATTTAGAGGAAACCACCTAGCCCATTTCACACAATTTACAAAAACCATGTTGTAGTAGATAATGTGATGAAAAGGGATTCATGGTTTTTCTACAACTATACGACCCTAGGCACACACCCATGTGAAAACTTGCAGGTTTCGAGCAGTGAGTTGCTACACGGTCTGCGCAAGGTTAGTCAAACCGTGTATGTAATCATTCAATATGCCTTTTTGAAGCAGTAGTGACCGCATAGTTGATTCACAGTTTGTCCAAACATGAATTCAAATGATGATCAATGTAAAATTTTGGTGAATTGACAACTTTTCCTTTCATTATTGTTTTAAAATACCTTTTATTCACTTCCCTCCTCTTCCACATGGGTTTTCCTCTCCCCCAGACGCACGATCTCCCCTCCTCACCTTCATATTTTTTTTGAAGTTTCTCCTTCATTTCTCCACCAATTCCTTCAAATTGTGAATCTATTAAATCATATTGGTAAGATATACCACCCAAAATCCTCTATTTCTAACTACCTCTTTCAAACGTTGCACTATTTTGATGCAATGATATTTTTCCCTATTTTCGGTGTTTTATTAAATCTATCGATTTCATTCATTTTTAGATGAATCAAGTATTTTTATCGGATTAGTGGTGTGTTCTGAAAATTAGGTAGGGTTTTTATGATGTTTCCTATCATTTCATCTCTTTTTATTTTATGCTCCATTGTGCCCCTTTCCGAACATTCTAATGATGCCTCATTCTTGCTTATTAAATTGATTTCAATGGGTTTCTATGTCCATTATGACCCTATATTTTGGTGAAATTGATATATAGGGTGTTCACCTTGACATTGTCCACCACTTTGGGTGTTCCCTTCTTTAATATCCAAATTCCCATTATATAAATGGTTAATTACAACCTGAGAGATGAATTTTGGATAATTGAATTATATTATAAATGGAATTAAGAATCAATGGTTAGCTAGGATAGTGACCTTTGAGCTTTATTCCTTAAACACCACATTTAAATAAATTTCTATTATTATTATAATTATTATATAACATTTCTTGTGATTATTACATTGAATCTGTTTGCTAAATGCTTTGTCATATTATCACGCTATGTTTTTTAATCTTGATGCTTGATTTATGTGACCTGTTTAATGGCTTGAATTGAATGCCATGTTTTGGTAAGCATGTTATCATGATATATAGAAATCATAATGATGAAATGTAATTGTTTACATGTTAGGCCTAATGACATATGACCCTTTATCATTCCTTGTTCTCTTTAAAAGTTTATTTCCAAGCCATATGAATCATACAATTGTGTTTTGTATTAAGTAAATAGCTTGATAGATTTTTTAAATGAGACTTTTATTTAATGGTTTGAAATTATAAATTCTTTACCTTGATATATTACTTTACTGATATGGATCACATGTTATGGGCTAGGAGAGAATATGGGTTATGAATTAAGGATCCATGGATGGACTCACCATGATATATTGGTTACAACTCGACACACTGAGATCAATGCTTTGGATTTATAGGTATAGGCTGCCCAATCGGTTTGTTATACTTTGAGTGATACCAGTTCCATATGGGATAAACCATGGATAGACCCATGGGAATGATTGCTACGCCATTCCATGGTTGATAATTGATCCCCCATGTGAGATACTTGGGATAAACTTAGATTCACCGTGCATCAAGTGTTTCAAGGGATTCTATATGGGTTTCTTGGACAGACTCTAAAATATTAGGTTATATTGGATGTTCCGATAATGACATTTGAGATTCTATTAATTTTCTTTGGATCGGATTCAGAACCCACCTCTGGATTTGATGGATTTTATGATTATTTGATCTTATGATATGAATCCCTTATTCATATTATTATAAGCTTACTTTTTCAAATTTTATACTTATCCCTTGTTTTACAAGAAAAATTTCATGTTTACATGTGAATTATACCCCAATATGAAGCACAATATTGGTGGTATGTTCTTATCGGTAGCCTTGTTTACTATTGGGCCTTGTATACATATTATTCCTTGCACAGGTACTTCTCTTCAAACTTCCAACATAGGCCGGATCCAATGATATGGGATGGGAGTTCATTCTAGAACATAGATCGATGTGTTAATGTTTTATTTATTCAAATTATCTTCCCTAATTATATATAGAACACTATTTTTATTGATAGCGTGAAATAGAAAGGTCTAGACATCATGGTTTCCTGCATACTGAAATTTATATCTCACACCCTTTTTGGGAATTGTTGTCACCCGAGTATACTTTATGATCAATCTTATGGAAAAAGGGAAGCATGCAAATTTTGATATTATATTTTCATGCTTATTTGGAAGGAGTTGGGGAAGAGGACCGAGCCTATGCTCAAGATGATGGGTAGATTTTTCTGGGATATTTTAGTTGTGTACAACATACATTATATTATTGTACCCATGTTCCCCTACATTTTCATTTTTATAGGCTCATGGCATGCCATGTTTATCATTTCATTTGTTATTGTTATTCAAATTTCATTTTCTATTATCTCCTAACGAATGAATGTTACATTATCTTACACTATGTCATTTCATTATATAAATGCTTTCACTATTTCCGAGAAATTGTTTACAACTGTTCTTACAGTAATTTATAAGGTAATTGTCACCCCATAGACTCAACCTAAACCCTCGCTACTATTCAGAAGCCTATAAAACATGGGGAGATTTTATTCAGGTCATGTGGACCATCATCTCACAACACTTTTGAGTGGGACTTGGGGTGGGATTCTACAAAAGGAATGAATAATAACCCTAAAATATCAAAACAACCCCAATTTAGAATTAGGAAAACATGAAACCCAGGTCGTAGGAACCTGTAGAATAAGATGAATAAGAATATAATGGAATAATAAAGAAGAAGTAGGAGAAAAGAGGTATTAACTTTGATGATAAACAAGAAATATTTAAGATAACAAAATATTCCACCATGGAGGAGGTGATGAACCAAGGGGAGAGGCGTGGGAAGGGATCCATGACTACTGTGGTTCAGATGAGTGTGTAGGGGTAATTATGTATAAAAAATGAGGGTAAAATTGGTAAAATACAACATTTTGAGTAACATGGAAGGTTGTAGGGTTCGATCGTATGATCTAAAATACCATGTGGCAACCATGCAGTGGACTATGTCCAAAGGAGGAGGAAGTCACATGGATTCCTAATATAGGCCACATGGTCATGTGACTAAATATACAGGGGTAGACTGTGCTCTTATCTAGCCAATATGGTTGGCAGGGAGATGGAACAATACCATTTTTTCTAGTCAAGCAGCCTTGATAGACCCACTATCTAGGATACACAGTTTGAAAATTGAAGGAACATAATTTCTACTAACCTTGCACCAACCGTGAACTACACTTTTTATAGACAAAAAACTAATATTTCTCTAAAATCATGAGGGAAAACATTGAGAAAAAAATAGATCAAAAGTAAAATAATAGGGTTATTTTTGGTCAGGTGTGACATGGTTTACAAACTATACAGATAAATAGTAAATGGTTATGTTAATAATTTTGCTAATCAGGAAATGTTATGGAATCTAGGTGAGCATCCTTGAATCATAGGAATAATGAAGTGGGTATTCACAGAGAAAAATAATGGGAAGAATAATAATGGTTATAAACAAAATATTATTATGTAAGAAAAAGTCCTTAATTAATCATTTCTCGTATATAAATTTAACCTTTATAATTTATGAAAATGAAATTAAAGAATCAACTGGTAGATGAAGAATAATTTTAAAATAATAGTCAAATTTTTATGTTAATAAATGATTAAAATGACCCTTTTCCATGAAAAAACCTTTAAATAAAACTCATAGAATAATGGAAAAATAACTTAATTTTTAAAACCAAATAACATGGGAAAGAGGTTTCAAAATACTCATAAATTTGTTCTCAAGAAGATGTTTTAAAAAGCAGTTTCAATTGTAATTTTTATATATAAATTATAAGTGAAAAAAGATTTTAGTTTCTTTTAAAAATATATTTTCAAAAAGGTTGGAAATAAATATTTGGATATATATTAAAGAATTACATTTTAATAAATATCTATGAATATATTCTTGAAATATACATAGGGTTAAATAGAGAAAACATGGGGTGGAAGATAAAATATTTTATTTTGAAAGAATGGAAAACTTTTTAAAATATTTTGAAATAGCTTTGTTGAAAGCCTGCATCGTCACCACTACAAATCTGCCCTTTAATAACACTAAAAATGGATTTATTATAGCTAAAGAAGTGATGATAACATGAGGGATGTTAAAGAGATTACTTTATCAGTTCTCAAAACATGTGCTGATAAAGGCCCCCTTTAAAAGTTCTAAAAATAGAACTCATAAAGGGGTACTTTATCATTTTTTTAAAAGTATTGACAAAGGGTGAATTTTCTTACTTGGTAATCATTACCAACCCTCAGCCCTTTATCATAAATTTTCACGAACTCACCAACCACCCCTTCATCAGTGCTTGGAAAGGGCCCTTGTCACTGATTTATAAAATTTCAACATGTTGTTGACGCACTATGTGTGCTTGTATTTGATCCCTATACCTCTCATTTAGAGCTCGAATGCCTTTACCACTCCACCATGATGTTCTGTTGCCTATTTTATGATATTTATTTTTATTTATATATTTTCAAATATATATTTTTTCTTTATATATTTATATAATTGTTTTTAAAAACATCTATAAAATATATGTTTCTGGGTGATAAATATATACTTATATTTTTTTAAACATATCATTTATTAATATGAATTTACATATATGAGAATATAGTATAAATATATATCGGTTTATTAATATAAACATATACATATATATAACAATTATATATATATATATATTCATATATTTTTATAATGAAAAAAATGGTTAGACATTGTTTTAAATAAATTTTTAGAACATGCCTATATATTTTATATTTATATATAAATTAAATAAATTATATATATATATATATATTGGTTAATATATTTACATATTCACATATAATTGTATATTCACATATAAATTGTTTATAATTTATTTCTAAATATTTATTGTAAAATACATTTATATACTATATTTAATGATAATGGTCATGATTTATTAATAAAAATATATTTATATATGATGTATATATACATAATACGCACACACACATATTAACACACACAAGTAAATAATTATATTTATCACATACACATACACATATTTACATAATATGTATTAATTTAAATATATTATAATATACATATATATATATATATATATATATCTGTTTGTTGACATAGACATGTTTATATATAAACATTACTTGTATAGGTAAATATATACATATTATTGAATTTTTATATGGAAAATAATTTTTTTTATTTTTTTTTAAATAAAATTAATAATAAATATATATTTTGATTTGTTTTATACATTTAAAAGTACATTTTTTACATAAAAATGTTTAAATATGATTAATATGTATTTATACAATTATTTTTTAATAAGTAAATATTTAAAAACTCACATATATTTAATTATAAATAAAACTAAATAATGAATAATGATAAAAGTTTAAAATAATAATATCTATATAAATGTAATGCCTAGGAAAAAGTTTAGAACCCATAGAAAATGGACAATAAGACTCTCCTAAATGAAGCTAAAGGACTAAAAAATATTTACAAAATAGGGTATCCCAACTAAAAACTCAAAATTTGATGCCTTTTGTCTCTTTATGAAATTAAAAAAAGTTTAATATGGTTATATTAGGTTATCATGGCATAGATGTCTTCACATGAATTGATTTGATATATTTTAGAACCCTAACAGACACCTATATCAAAAGTTATGGCTGTTTTAAGTTCAAGTCATGTTTTCATCTTATCATAGATTGTTTATTAATTAATTTAACTTTTATATCGTCCAATTATTATTAAATTCCTATTACTCAATAATAATTATAAAAATAATAATTAATAATATTTTTTAATTATGTTATCTACTATTTTCACTAAATATATTATATATTATGTATAAATGCATATTTTTCCTTATCTAAATTGTATTTTAAAAAATATATTATATTTATATTAGGAGAAATATATTTATATATATATAAATATATAAATATAATTATATATTTATATATTATTTTTAATGAAATATGATTTTCTTTATGAAGTATACCATTTACCAGCACTGGAAAAGAAGCTCTGATAAAGGTGGTCCATTATTAGCGCTAGTAAAAAAGCGCTAATAGGGGGTCTTTATCTATTCTTTTTTTATAGTGCTGATAATGGGTTCCCTTTATCAAAACATTATTATTAGCGTGCATAAAGGGTCCCCCTTTACAAGATCTTTTTTATTAGAACTCATAAAGGGAACCCCATTATCAATGATTTTTTATTATCACTGATAAAGGGATCACCTTATAAGTTTTTAGTATAACTGATATAGTGAACCACTTATCAGTGTTTTTATATTATCACTAATATGGAACCCATTTATTAGGTATTTTTTAGTGCTGATAAAGACCTCCCCACCATCAGTGCTAAAAAAGCATTGATAAATCCCAGCATTTGATAAACCAGGATTTGTAGTAGTACATAAAAAGTTTATTATATTTTCATTGTATAAAATATGTTAATATATTTATGAGTATTATATAAAATAATTTATATTAGAGTTCCCAAAAATATAGGATAATGTTTGATTGAAGTAAAATACACACATGGAAGAAAATAACCCTTTAAAAGAATGAGAGTTATTCTTTCCGACATCAAAATATTATTTGAGAAGTTATTTCATCAAGGGAGATTTTATCAATGAAAAGAAGTAAATTACCTTGGTAAAATGATAAAATAACTTAAATAAAAGTAATTATGAGAATAAAAAAGACTTGGAAGATAATAATTATGTGGATAATTTATCACTAAAGGAGAAATAATTTGGATCAAGAAAACTGTTACAACTTGAGTAACATAAAAAAATAAATACATTGAATGAGTTAGATCTTGAAATTGAACATATGAAAATATGAATTAAAGAGAAACATATTTCAATGAGTCAAATAGAAAGAATATTCACCAAATAAACAAAATTAGGTTGATAATAAAAATGTGTCTCAATGAAAAGAATTTGACACAACAAGCCATCACTAATTTTATAATTTGCAAGTGAAAACCACTTGAAGGAAATAACATGTATTTGAACATTGAATATCTTGAAATATTAGATAATATTGATACAAAATATTATTATTTATGTATATACACCATTCCAAAGAAAAAATTTTGTATCATATGAAATATGTCTCAAGAAGTGAAAATTGATAACCCTTATCATGTTCTTGATTCCTTCTGCACATGAACCTAACTCCCAAAATAATAAAATTACGATTTTTAGATGAATTATTAAGAAATATATTTTTCTATATTTTTTTAATATGGACAATTTATTATTATATAATTATTATTTATTAAAATTTTCTTTCTTATATTTGTCTGAAAAATAAATTGGTGTCGATTTATTTGGTATTTATAGCTATCAAAGATTGTATTTTAATAATAAGTTAATTAATTAATATAACCTTTATAGAACCATTAAAAAAAATTATCTAATTTATATTATAATAATATTATTATTTAACCCCCCATATTCATCAATGATAGAGTATTAAAGAATATTTCATGTAGGTGGTTAAACAAACCCAAACATGAACATAATATATATCGATGGGTGAGTATGGTTTAGGAAGCTCATGATATAATTATAACATATGATAATCATATTATTTATATTATTTTATTTTTAATATAATATTTAAATTGGTTTGGATATATAATTAAACTCAATATGAATAATAGAAAAAATGTTACTTCTTGTAGGTGGTAGTCCACACAACACTTGATCAATGCACTTTTGGTTTTCTATGTGGATGGGAAGTAATAAATAAGAGTAATTTAATAAATATAATAAAAATTAAGTATAATAATGAAAATAATTTCATTATATTTCTATGTATAGGGTAGGTATGGAAGAGAAACATTAAGAATAAAATGATAAGGATTAAGTAATACTCACTTTGGTACCTTGTGTAACGTCCCAATTTTGGGTGCCACCCAAAAGTGCCCTATACCTGGTTGGTCACATGAACTCAAGTGAATTTCCCAAAATGCTAGAGTATTCCAACTAGTAGTGAGGTATGAGGTCTGATAATATGGAAACTATTCCCTCATTGGAAGAGTATACACAACGAAATCACAAATCTTAAACAATAGTGGGAGCAGTAATACCAAAAAAAGAAGTAAACAATAGAAAAATGATAGGAATATATCAACTGGAGCATATATAAATGATACATGTCACCTGTTTCTAGGAAAGTATTAAAACAATTCACAATGATATAAAGAATTTTAGAAACCAAATTACAACATAAAACAAGTAAACTCCAGCAACATCACAAGCCTCAACATGGTCACATGCTCTCCAGCTCCGATAGAAATAAAGTACCCAAAGAAGAAGGGAACTTTCCTTTATCTATACCTATAATAATATATTCTATTTGGGTCCAAAATCATGAACAAAACAAGGTGTGAGATGAATCTCATTAAGAAACGACCAAAAGATCTGTGCCTAACTGTCAGTGAATATATAGAGCATGTAATATGTAGAAATGAAGTTATAAACTAGGAAATACTCAAAAGCAAATAATCATATAGTTTTCAATTACATTAATTAATATTTGTTAAATATTCGAACTATTGAATAATGAAATCTTGGGATCCAGCCTGAGTTTAGAATCCCCTATGTAGTAGTAAAATAGTTTTCTCAGAAGGTTATATAAAAAATCAAGTAAGACCGAGTCAAAGCTTGTGCGTTTTCTTGGAAGACTCATCAAAATCATTAAATCATTCATAAAAAACCCTCTAGGAATGTTCTCATAGTCTAACCCCTATGATTTAACATATCATCAAATCAATAAATAATGACCCTCTAGGATTTCTCACATAGTCTAACCCCTTTGGACCCACATATCAATAATCATTTACCAAAGACCACCTGGAAAACTCTCATAGTCAATACCCCCTTGGTCTACACAACAACAATAAACTATAATGACCACCTGTAAGCTCTCACATTTAATACGCTAGGGTATAACATTCATTTAAATAACGACCATTTGGGTAGCTCTCATGGTATAACCCCTCCGGTATATGACCACTCGAGAGCTATTATAGTCAATACCTCTAGGTCAACTTAACAACAATTTATAGATGAATGACCCTAGCTTAGGATGCTCTCATTGTCAATTCACCTTGGTCATACATTCACAATGCAAATCTTATGCTTATCAGATGATTAGTAACTCTATCCTAACACCACGAGGCATGGAAAATAAAGCAATACTAATAGGCATTCTAGACCAAATGGACATGATCGATCAAACAAGGGAAACACCACAATAATCAAGGTATAAAACCTTATGCATAAGAAATAAAAATTTCTATATCAAACATAACATAACAGGTATTAATTATGGTTAAATTCTAAAACATGCAATACCCCAAACATGGATATTCAATAATTTAATCATATATAATCCAAATAAAATCAACTAAAGGCACAAACCACCCACCTTAATCACATACAATCAACACTTTTGAATGTCGACCCTTGAATCATCCTAGAACGACATATATCTACAAAAGGGTAAAAACGATCATCCTTGAAATACTCACAAGGGAAGAGGAATCATGAAGAGGGCCTAGGGAAAGGGAGAAATAACTGATGTGAATCCAACTCACTTGAAAATTCCTCAATTAGAGGTTGGATTAAGAATCTCAATGGGTTTGGAGTTCTTCGGTGTTCCTTCACACTCTTGTATGAAACACGGGGTGAATAAGGGTGTTGTGGACGTGAGACGTGACCCCACATCAATTTATAAAATAAAATAATGATTACATGGAATGTTCATTTAATGTACACACCGTGTAATAGCCTCAATCGTTCCTTGATTTAGGTGTTCTTTCAGGTAGCCTATATATCCATGTACTTGGCCGTTACATGACCACTACCTGGATACATGTTTCAACGGGGTACACAACATGTACTTAGAAAATTTCACAATTCTTCCCTTTTCATAAAAAACAACAAAAAATAAATATCCATACATGAGATGAATATCTAGTTTCTTACAAACCTCCCCCTTAAAGAAATTTGTCCCGTAATTTCCCATCCAATGGTGGTGAAGATGAAAATTCCAACAAATCTGGCCACTATGATCGTATGTCTGCCTCCCTCTCTCAAGTATCATCCAGTACTCTACTATGCTTCCATAGAACTCATACTAGAGTAATAGAATATCTATAGACAACCTTCAAGTGGTGATCCACAATATGAATAGGGTGCTCCTAGAAGGATTCATCCACCTCCAACTCAACCTCATCGGGTCGAAAAACCTGAGACGGTTATGAAAATTAATGTTGTAGCTGGGAAACATGAAAGACATCATGTATAGCCAAAAACCTCTGAGGTAACTACAATAGATAGGAAACCGACCTGACTCTCTCAAAAACCTCAAATAGGCTGATGTTTATTGGTGAATGATTCCTCAGTCTCCTAATCCCCATGTTTCTCAACCTCGGTGTGGAATGTAAGAAAACATGATCTCCAAAATCGAACTCCAAAGATCATCTCCGCCTATCATCATATGATTTATGCTAAGACTGTGCAGTATCCATCCTCTTCCAAGTCAACTACTCCTACTCAGAGGTCTCTTGGACAATATGAGGTCCCAAAAAAGTTACCTCTCCTGCCTCTAGACAATATAGGGGTGATCGACATGGCCTACCGTACAAATCCTCATAAGGTTCCATCTGAATTTTTACTTGAAAACTATTATTGTAGGAAAACTCCACTAGGGTTATGTTTCTCTCCCAAGATCCCCTAAAATATAGGATTCATGATCGTAGCATGTACTCCAAAACCTAAATCGTGTTCTTGGAATGACCATCATTCTGAGGATGGTAAGCTATACTTAGAATTACCTATGTACCCAAAGACCTCTATAGTCCCTGCCAGACATGAGAAGTAAACCAGACATCTCTATCTGAAAAGATACAGTGTAGAACCCTATCCAAGTGTACAATATATCAGATGTACAACTTTACATGATCATCAACATGGAAGGTTTCCTTAATCAGCAAGAAATGTGAAACATTTTTGAGTCTGTCAACAATAACCAAAACTTAATCATTCACTCAAGACGACCTCAGTAAACCTATCATGAAATCCATCGCAACATCATTCCATTTCCACTTCGGAATAGGTAACTCCTATAAAATCCTTGCCGGTCACTGATGCTCAACCTTCATCTACTAACAAGTGGGACATCTCATAACAAAGCTAACAACATCCCTCTTCATGCCTATCCACCAATACCAACGATGTAGATCTCGATTCATCTTGGTGACACTTATAGACACCCTAGCCTTTCACATATAACATTACATGATTTTAATAATAATTACACATAAGAGTAGAAGCCAAGGATTTTAATGATTAGTGTCTTGAAGAATAGGTACATAATAAAACATTATAAAAACAACATTTTATTTAAACTTACAAAATGATCTCCTATCTTCCATTATGCTCATAAATCTGCATAGGATACCCTGGGGAACACATGAACAAATGGATGAGCTAAAAATCCCAGTAAGGGTGTATACATAAGAATAAAGATTTAGTGAATGGGTTAGAGGGCATGAAATAATGATAAAAAAAGCATGGAAGAAATAAAATCAGAACATATAAACATGGAATCATAGTAATGTGGTAGCAACATAAAACACGACATAAGTACGAGTTAAGGCAAACCGCTAAGATAATTTTACATAGTAGAACAAGCAAAGGCTAACCGCCAAGTCCATCACACGTAACATATCATGAGACTTAACTTTACCCAATGTATTGGAGAGATATCTAGGAGCACCCATCTTAACATGTTCATGAATATTCTCTCCACATAAATAATCATACCTAATCAAACATACATAAACATAAGGGAACCTATGGAGATAAATGGGTATCACATTCATGTCATAAAGCATAATTAATGGGCGTATCATAAAAGTATCCATGAGAGAAAATAATTAAAACATATATCGAAATTAAGAAGGTAAAATAGAAATTTATAATGGTATGTGATATAAAATAGAATTGAAAACATTTAAGAAGAATACTTAGGAAATTATTAGCATTAATACATTTTAGTGCGGTTTTAAAGAATATACTAAAGAGCATTTTAAAATTGATAAAGGAATAATCTTTTATATAAAACCAGAAGTGAAAAAAAAATATTTCCATAATAAAAAGACTGATTTTATAAATAAAATGGTGACATAAAATAGATGATAGAGTGTACATGAAATTATGTACGAATTCGATATGTTCCTTCAAAATAGGTTTTCTTATCAGGAAGAATTAAGGAGGGAACTACTTAAAAAACAAGTATATACACAAAATAAAATGAGGGATGGATCCTGAAACACTAGTTTGGATCATATAAATATAATGTAGAATTTTTACATAAAACTAATGGACTACTTCATTTGGGTAAAAATAACGATGAAACACCCCGAAGGAATAAAGGCTGTACGGGTAGAATCCCTTACGGAATATCCACATGGTATGAGTTGTACTTAAGAGATATTAATGAGAGATAAAGGAATTTATAATCTTTTATAAATCATGAGGGAAGTATGTGGAAGGTGATAAATAATACCCCAAAATTAGGAATTATACATAAAGGGGCATAACATGGGGGGCATTCTTTAAAAAAAGTTAAATAGAGGGGATCCCTTACCTAAAGTCTGATGGTATTATCCACTTGATATTAATGACTTGAATATTCAAATTAGGTTCATAAATTAATAATTAAAGAACCTATTTTATATTTAAATGATTTATTAAAACATTTTTTAGTTCATTCATAACCTTTTTATTAGTTATGATGTTCAGTTTCATTGTTCAGTTCCGTTTGTTTCCTTGGTTCTAATGATCAGTTCAGTTATATTCATGTTTGGAGAATCATGTAAAATGGGGATGGTTTTTCAGAATTATAGTTATCATTTATTAGTTAAAATCCAGGGTGATACATTATTGTAAATTCCATTTGGTTACTTGGAGTAAATATTAATAATTATGTAAAACATTAGTGATAACTATTTGGGTTAATTGGTGTTTTTTGGTCACAAGGAACGTGTTTTGTTTTATAAATCAAAAACGTGTGTAAAAAAAGATTCTGTAACCATAGATGATACATAATACATATATTATAGCCTATTTCAAAAATAATAATGGTTTAATGACAATAATTAAAGATGGTTACAGAAATTGAAAACCCATCGTCCTTGAACGTGGTAAATTAGCACATCTTGGATGGTGTTTTAATTTTTTGTATTAAATAATGAGAAATGAGAGATGATGAAGAATTATTACACTATCATGAAAAAATTAAATTACATTAATGGTAATGGATTAATCAAAACATTTTTATGAAAGTACACGAGTAAAGAAAAATAAAAGAAATGAACATGAAAAGAAAAGAGAAGTTGAGAGATCCCTTATAAAAATTCTGCAGCCTAACAACGTCGCATAAAATTTCATAAAATTAATTGATGAGAGAATAAAGGGTATCTCATAATATGGAAATCACATGGATAGTAATATGGATACATAATATCAAACCCCAACATATTAAAATGGAAATTCAATGAGACAACATAAAATAAGTGTTAACTAAAAGAGGAGAGTGAATGATCCCCTTACCTTGTGGAGTAACTCTTAAAACGTGAAGGTCATGACCTTGGGGGAATAGGGACACCTTAGTAAGAATCATAATGTGGTAAAAACACATGATATTCTAGTATTTCAGATATTTAAGGAGTGTAAATTAAGGAAAGAGTGGGAATTTATAGTAAAAGAGATAGTTTTTTTTAATTTCAAAGGACACCTCCTTAATGGTTTTTGCAAAACCATGGGCTTGTACATGGTAATTTCCCATGGTATTAGCCACTTAGGACTCCTCATGACATATAATATTGTACTTAAGTTTACCAGAATTTAATATTTATTATTACATTATTATGATTTCATTAATCATACTAAAAAATAAACTCTATTTTTTCTATTCACAAAAAAAATCAAGTATTTTAGAAAAATCCAAAAAATTCACCCTAACCAATTTTCAATGTGTATAATTCCAAAATGAACTCATGAAAATAATTTTATAAATATTTTAATTTAATTTTTACATAAAATCATAATTTATTAAAAAAAATCAACATTAAAACCATGACTCATTTTATAGCACCTTGAAAAATTAATCAAGGTCCCATAAAATTATCATATAACCATAAGACAATAAAGTAAAAAAAATTATTACATTTTATGAAAATATATTTCAACTTTAAATTATTAAATTAATCATAAAAATGTAAATAAATTATTTTTGACATACGAAAATACAAATTATTATACTATGATTTTTTTTAAAAATTTATGATGTCTAAATTTCATTTATAAATTAATGGGTGAAGTTTTTTTTTCCATATTACTATTCATTAAGGCATGTCACTATTCATAAGAGTATGTTACTATTCATAAACAATTAAGTTTGTCTTATTATACTTCAAATAAATTACGGATCACAATTTCATATGATGATTTTATTGAAAATCAAATCACATAAGTGAAAAACATATGTTTAAAGGTCACATAGTACTTAGTAGTTCATTTTGTTGTGATTTCATGTGATTATATGACATTTTTTGAGAAAGGAATTTCAATTGATAAAACATTGGGTTGTTACATTCTCCCCCCCTTATGAAATTTCACCCTCAAATTTTTATTTTACATTCTAAGTGCTGCTACTTTTCCTTCATTTCTTTCTCCAGTTCCCATGTTGCCTATTAGTACTTAAGGTTCCATCATTATACCTTGACCAAGTGAGTAGTCTTGTCACATAGAACTTTATCTCAATGATACAAGATCTTCACTAGCTACTCCACGTAAGAAAGATCATACTCCAACTATACCACCTCTGAAGAGAGTACGTGTGAAGAGTCTGGTATGTACTTCCTTAAGAGGGATACGTGAAATACATTGTGTACTTTGGACATGGTAGGTAGAATTTCTAGTTGATAGGCCACAACCAAAATACAAACAAGAATCTCAATGGGGAAAATGTATCAAGGGCTTAACTTTCCTTTCTTCCCAGTCCTCATGACCTTATTCAACAGAGATATTCATAGAAAAACCATGTCTCTAACGTTGAACTCAAGGTCTTGTCAATGATTTTCTACATAACTCTTATGTTGACTTTGGGATACCATGATATGATACTGAATTGTTTTCACATTCTCCACCATTTTTTCATCCATTTTAGGTCCCAACAGCTTATTATCACTGACTACATCCCAACACAATGGTGTTGTGCACCTTTTCCCATAAATGGCTTTGTATGGTTCCATTTAGAAGATTGCGTGGAAAATATTATTGTAGGACAATTTAACTAGTGGAAGATGTTGGCCCCATCCTCCTATGAAGTCCAAAGAACACACTCTCATCATATCTTCTAGTTTCTAAATAGTCCACTTAGATTGGACATCTGTTTGAGGATGGTATTCCATACTGAAGTTCAGTTCAGTGCTTATAGCATGTTGGATACTTTTCTAAAACTTTGAGGTGAATCTCAGATCTCAATCAGATACAACAAATTGTGTTACTCCATGAAACCTAAACACTTTGTAGATATATATCCTTTCAAGTTGATCCAATTATAATTCCTCTAGAATTGTGATTAAGCGATATGTCTTTATAATATAATCCACTGTGACCCATATAGCATTGTTTCCTATGGATGTCCTTGTAAGTCTAGTGAAAAAGTAAATGGTGATATTCTTCCACTTCCATATTGATATGGGAAGTGGTTGCCTCATCCCCTTATACTTATTTCTTTTATCCTTCACTTGTTGACATACCAGGAAATTTGATATATATTCAGAAATCTCCGTTTTCAAATTGTCCCACAAAAAGTTTTCTCAGAGATCTTGATACATCTTTGTTCTCCATGAGTGAATAAAGAAGGTCAATCTATGTGCGTCATTAAAAATATCCTTCATTATCATTGAATCTGATGGTACACATAATCGTGATTTAAATCTTACAACTCCTCCCTCATCAAATTTGAAATTAAAGGATTTCCCATTTCTGATAGCTTCCACCCTTTTCATAATTTCCACATCTTTTCCTGGAGCATCCTTTATATTATTCATAAGGGATAATTGAGAAATAAATTAAGAAAGGATTGATGATGTTACTCCCTTAATGATTCCCATATCGATCCCTTGAAAAGCTCAGAAGATCAAATCCTTTTCAATTATCCTCATTGATAACGATGCATGATCATTTCTACTTAGAGCATCCACCTCCTTGTTTTCCTTATCAGGATGGTAGTGGATAGAGAAGTCATAATCCTTGATGTGCTTTATTCGTCTTTTCTGGAGCATATTAATCTTCTTTTGTGTGAATATATATTTGAGACTCTTTTGATCATTATATATCTCACACTTCTCCCCATTGAGATAGTACCTCCAGATTTGTAACGCAAATATCACAGCTGCAAACTCCAGATCGTGCATGGGATACTTTTTCTCATGGATTTTCAGATTCCTTGAGGTGTAGGATATCATTTTATCATTTTTGATCCACACATAGCCTGATAACTTTTAAGAAGCATCACTATACACCACAAAAAGTTCTAAACTTGTTGGTAATGTGAGTACTGGCACAATTATTATCCTCTTTTTCAACTCAATAAAAAAGTAATCACATTCCTGAGTCTAGAAAAACATTACTCCCTTATGTGTCAGCTTGTTCATTTCATTTGACAGTCATGAAAAGTTCTTCAAAAATCATCATTTATACCAGGATTGTCCCAGAAGGTTGTGGATCTACATTATAGATGTTGTCCTAGGACACTCTTCAATCTCCATTATCTTATAAGGGTCCACAGATATCCCTCTGATGATGATTACATGCCCCAAGAATGATACTTCGTCCATCCAAAACTCACATTTACTGTAATTTTCATATAGCTTCTCCCTTCACAATGTTTTTAACACAGTTTTCAAATTCTCCTCTTGTTCCTCATTGATCTTGAATTATATCAGAATATCATCAATAAAGACTACCATAAATTTTTCGATGTAATATCTAAAGACTCTATTAATTAAATCAATGAAAATTCACAGATCATTAATGAGTTTGTAGGGCATCACTATGAACTCATAGTGTCCATTCCTCATTCAAAAGGCAATATTGGGAATATCTTCCTTCTTCACCTTTAATTGGTGATATCCTATTCGAAGGTCTACCTTAGATAAATAACATCCCCCCCAAAGGTGATTGAACAAGTCATCTATATTTCATAGGGGATACTTGTTCATTATCATGATCTTATTGAGCCCACGATAATCAATGAAGAGGTGCATTGATCGATCCTTATTCTTAAAAAAGAGGACTAGCACACCCCATGGTGAAGAACTTGGGAATATAAAACCCTTCTCCAGATTCTCCTATAACTACTTCTTCAGCTCTTCAAGCTCTACGATGGCCATTATATAAGGTGTATTTGTTATAGGCAGAGATCTAGGAATAAGTTCAATTGAGAACTCAACCTCTCACTCAAGAGGAAGACCAAACAACTCTTCAGGGAATACATCAGTATAATCCCTTACAATGAGCACATCTCCCATACAATGATAATGTATTTAAGAATGATTTTTTCCTTTTTCTCAATCATTTGAGCTAGAAATTAATGCTCATAAATAATTAATATAAACACTTGAGACACTAATTGAAAAGGAGATTCATCTTCCTCCATAAACTTTTAAATAATTAGAGGATTCATTAGGATGTGAAGAGTGATCTCCCTTTATCAATAGTTGATGTTTTATCTATATAAATATATCCAATCCATGTGCAATATAGTGTCGAACTTCGCAAAATGAAGTATGAAAAGATTTTATGGAAGGTTTTTCCCCTGAAAATTAATCGGGGAGGAGTTATAAACCATGGACCTAGTAATTTACCCATTCTCTCTTCTCACAAATAACTTATCCTCTAAATTTTGAGGTGGTGTTTGAATAGTTCAACTACATTTTCAAGATACAAAAGAATTCATAGAAGAAGAATCAAATATTACATTCACTATTATTGAATGAATAACTAGAGTACCTATCACCACATCATTTTCTGGCGCCACCTCAGCAGTAGTGATAGCATAATACCGTCTCTGTTTCCTTGGAGGTTGTTGTTGATTTCCTCTGATAACCCTTGTCTTAGGGAATTTTTTTGCATAACTACCAGGATCCTTGTAGTTGTTACACTGCACCACTAGCTGAGAATTGATCTGAACCTTCCTTTATTCATCCAAATTATTGTGATTTTTCATATCCCTTTGGTAGTTCTTGGATAGATTTCCCAGATTTCCACATTTGAAGCAATTCATGGTTCTCTTTAGATAGTTCCCATGATGGTTCTTACCACAACTTTTACATGTGGTATATTCGAGATTCTTTCCATCATGGGATTTTTTTCTTGAACCACCCATGTTGTTTTCCATTTTTTTCTTCTTCTCACTTGGCCCACGAGACCACTAAGAGTCTCCAATCTCCATTTCAACCATGATGTTACAATAGAAAATATCCTCATAACTGTCGAAGTCTCTAATCACCATATATTTTTATAGACTCGGATTTAGACCGCTAAATAAGAGATACACCTTGAATTAGATGTTCATGAAAAATCCAGAGTCATACCTTGAAATACTTGAAATATTTGCTTCATATGCCCCGATGGACACATCTCCTTTCTGCTGAATTCCGAGGAACTCACCTTCCATTTTTAGACAGAGGGTTTGAGGAAACAATTTTTTTGAAAAACATCCTCTTGAATTACTCCCAATCCATGGAATCAATTTCTTCTTGGGAATTTGTATTATTGATCAGTCTCCACAAAAAATCATCTTCCCCATCAAAACGATAGACTGCTAATACAACTTTCTATTCTTCCAAGAACTGGAGGGAAAATAATTTCTTATTAATGGAGTTAATCCACTGTTCCATGGGGATTGGATTAGAAGATCCACAAAAAAAGGAGGACCTTTTCTGGATGAGGGACTCTATGACAACTTTATCGTTTATTTTAGGAAGGAATTTCATATTATTCATATTATTATTCATAACATGTGCTAACTGATCAAGTACTGTCATGATGTTTTGAGCTCCCATTCCAATCATATCAGACATATCATTTTGGCATTATTCACATTCCCTTTCACATTGAATGTTTGAACATATTCTTCTATTTCTCACCATTATCTAAGAAAAATAACATAAAATTATAGGGCTTTAATACTTATCTATTGAGCAAAAATTTAATCTTTGAACATAAGGGGATAATATTTTAAATGAGATGTATATCATAACTTGTAATTCTCTATGTTTCAATCTAGGATATCCGTGATCTGTTTCTTAGCTTATATTCTTATGGTTTTTTTTCCTTAATAATGTTTTTTTATGTTCATGAATTTACAAAGGTATATCCCCTGGGAGTGTCAAACCAAGCATCCACCAAGGCCCATTATTGTGTACTAGGATACATCGGGTCAGGTCTGAAACTCCTTGTCAGATTTTTCACTCCTAGGTACATCTGTGCCAAAGCCACCTCTACCAGTTTGTACCTAGACCCAGATGTATTTTGATGATAAACCACTTACTCTATACATAACAAAATTTAGGGATGTTTTAGTATACTTAGTCTTATCCATAAGGTTCTCACTAATGTGATCTATTTCAAATCTCAAAAAATAACTATACCATCCTCTAATACCAACTATAATGACCTTATCCTTTCGAATATAATACTACATGATTTTAAGAATAATTATAAATCATAGTACAAGACCAGGATCATAAATTCTATTGTCTTGGAAGACTAGGTACATAATCAAAAATTATAAAAACAAATTTTTATTTAAACATCTAAAATGAGCTTTTATCATTCATTGTGATCATACAACGACATAAGATATCCTTGGGAACACATTAACAAAGGGATCAGCTAAAAATCCTAGTAAGGGATTATATAAAAGAATAAGGCTTTAGCACATGGGTTAGAAGGCATACCATAATGGTAAGAAAAGAATGGAACATATGGAATCATAAAATATAAAAATGGGATTATATAAATATGGAATCATATTAATGTTGTAGAAACATAAAGCATGACTTAAGTACGTGTCAAGGCTAACCACCGAGATCATTTCACATAGTAGAACAAGCCAAGGTTAACTGCCAAGACCAACACACATAAAATCTCACGAGATTTAACATTACCCAATGAATTAGAGCACTATCTGGGTTCTCCCATCTTAACATGTTCATGAATAATCCTTCCACATAAATAATCATACATAATCAATCATACATAAGCATAAGGGAACCCATGGAGAGAAATGGCCATCACATTCATGTCATAAATCATAATGAATTGGTGTATCATAAAAGTGTCCATGAGAGAAATGAATTAAAAAATACAAGGAAATTAATAATTTGAAATATGAATTTTTCAAGGTAAGTGACGTAAAATATTAGTGAAATCATGTAAGAAGAGTACTTAGTAAATTCTTAACATTAAAACATTTTAGTACAGTTTTAAGGAAAATACTAAAGAGCACTTAAATTCGAAAAGAGAATAATATTTTGTATAAAAGTAGAAGTGAAACAAGATTTTTTTCATAATGAAAAGACAGATTTTATAAATACAATGGTTTCTTAAAACATAGGATAGAGTGAACCTCAAATTGGGTAATAATTCGAGACGTTCCCTCAAAATAGGTTTGCTTATTGGAAAGAATTAAGGAGGGAATCACTTAAGAAACATATATATCCACAGAAGAAAATGAGGGATGGATATTGAAACCTGACGTTGGAGCATATAGATAGTATTTATATGTTTTACATAAAAATAAATTACAAATTAATTTGGGTATAAAGAACTATGAAGAAACTTGAAGGAATAAAGGTGGTGCTGGTAGAATCCCCTACGGAATATCTGCATGGTATCATTGGTACTTATGAGATATTAATGAGAGGGAAATGGATTTCTCATATTTTATAAATTATGAGGGAAGTATGTGGAAGGTAATAAATCATACCCCATCATTAGGTATTATACATTAAAGGGAATAACATAGAGGACATTCTTAGAAAGAAGTGAAATAGAGGGGATCCCTTACCTTAAGTCCAACAATATTCTCTACAAGATATTAACGACCATAATAATAAAATTAGATTCATTAATTAATAATTATAGAAACTATTATATATTTTAAGGATTTACTAAAACGATTTTTATTTCATTCATAACCTTTTTTGATTGGTTATGAGGTGCTATTTCATTATTTGGGTACATTTGTTTCCTTGGTTCTAATGATTGGTTCACTTATATTCATGTTCGGAGAATCATGTAAAATGGGGATGATTTTCCAGAATTGAAGTTATATTTTATTAGTGAAAATCCATGAGGTTAAATGATTTTAAATTCCTTTTGGTTACTTGGGGTAAAAATTATTCATTATGTAAATCATTGGTGATAGCCTTTTAGGTTAATTGGAGTTTTTTGGCCACAAATAACATGTTTTGTTTTTAAAAATCAAATCCTTGTGTACAACAGGATTACAGAACCATATATGAGAAAAAATAAATATATTATAGTATGGTTAAACCATAAAATTTGGTTTATGACCATTATTTAAAAAAGTTACAGAAATTGAAAACCCATCATCCTTGAATGTGGTAAATTTCCACATCTTGGATGGTGTTTTCATTTTTAGTATTAAAGAAAGGGAAAAGAGAGATGTAGAAGAATTATTACTTTATCATGAAAAAATTATAGTACATTGAAGGTACTAGAGTAATCACAACATATGGATGAAATGTTGTTAGTAAAGATAAATAATGGAAATGAACTTGAAAATAAAAGAAAAGTCGAGAGATCCCTTATGGATAATCAGCAACCTGACGACATCGCTTAAAATTTCATAAAATGAATTAGTGAGAGGGAAAAGGGAATCTCATAATATGGAAATAAAAAGGACAATAATATGGATACATAATATCAAATCCCAATATATGAATATTGAAATTCAAAGAAATAACATAAAAGAAGCGTTGATTAAAAGAGGAGGGTGAAAGGTTCCCTTACTTTGTGATGTAACTCCTCAAACATTAAGGTAGAGACATTGGGGGATTTAGAAAACCTTGGGAGGACCCATTGGGATGTAAAACCACCATAACATTGAGGATTATGGATATGTAATTATTTAAAACAATGTAAAGAGTGAGTATTTATAGTAAATAAGATAGAGTTTTTTATTAATTTTTAAGGACACCTCATTAGTGGTTTTTTGCAAAACCATGGGCTTGGCCATGCTATTTTACCATGTTATTACACAAGAGGGATACCTCATGTCACATATTAATGTTCATAAGTCTACCAGAATTTTATATTAATTATCACATCATTATGATGTCATTAAATATATAGAAACTCAAAACTGCATTTTTACTATTCACGGAAATTCATGTATTTTAGAAAAATCCCAAAAATCCACCCTAACCATTTTATGAATCGTATAATTCAAAAATGAACATAATTTTATGAAAATAATTTAATAAATATTTTTAATTTATTTTTTAAATAAAATCATAATTTACTCAACAAAATCAATATTAAAACTATGACTAGTTTTATAACACCTTGAAAAATTATTCAAGGTCCCATAAAATTATCTTATATCTATAATAAAATAAATTAAAAATTTATGATTACATTTTATGAAAATATATTTCAATTTTAAATTATTAAATTAATCAAAAAATTGTAAATAAAACATTTTTGATATTCAAAAATACCTATTCGTATACTATGATTATTTTTTCACTTTTAAGATATCTAAATTTTATTTATAAATTCATGGGTGACATTTATATTTTTTGGCCAATTACGATTCATTATTATTCTTAAAGACATGTTACTATTCATACGGGTATGTTACTATTCATCAAAAATTAATTTTGTCTTATAAGACTCTGAATAACTTACTGATCACTACTGTAGATGACCATTGTTTCAAAATTCAAATCACATAAGTGAAAAACTTATATTTAAAGGTCACATAATACTTAGCAGTTCATTTTTTTTTGTGATTTCATGTGATCATATGATATTTTTATAAGAATGAAATTTCCATTGATAAAATATTGAGTCATTACAACACTGGGATGAACTTCCCATACTGAGGAATTAAAGTATCTCATAAACTCCTCACATATGTCTGTTGACACCGATAATAGTCCATCAAAACACAAGACCTCATCGTCACTTATGGTCCAACTAGGTGTAGGGTCCTCTCCTCACACACTCTCCCATAGGACTAGGCATTTGGAATCTGATATCTACCTCATTCATACCCAATTCAGAAGAGTAGAGGTAACAACTATAGAAGAAAGAAACATCTTTTCCTATCTATAGTGAACCTCCAACTGTATCATAAAGAACATACCAATAAGTTTCCACTCACTAATGGCCTCCTGAACTACCTCTATATGAGTCATGCTACTCAATGCATTAGCCACTATGATGCCTTTTTAGGCATGTAGGAAAGCTCAAAATCAATGAATTGAAGGTACTCATCCCACCTTCACTATCTCAAATTTAGATCATGCTGAGTAAAGATACACTTGAGGCTTTTGTGGTCAGTGTATACCAGAAAATGATCTCCTAAAAGATAATGTCTCCAATAGAACCAAGCATGCACAACTACTGCTAGCTTGAGATCATGTGTTGGGCAGTTCCTCTCATCTGGTATCAACTTCTAAGACCCAAATGTGATGACTCATCCTCCCTGAATGGGCACTACTCCTATCCGGATACCTGATACATCAAAGTAAACAGTGTAACTCTTTCCTGACTCTGGGAAAATCCATATCGGTGCTCAAGTCAATCTCCCTTTTTGCTCTTGAAAGGATGAATCACAAAAATCTATCCCCATGTACTTTTCACCCATTATTGTCAGGCCCATCAGTTGATATACTAAGCATTAAATATACTGTATAAATCACCTGTAGTAACCAGACAACCCCAGAGAACTCTGTACATCAAAGAAATTCTTCAGTTTCTCCCAAGAAACTACTTCTATCACTTTATCTAGGTCTACTGATACTCATGTCTCTAAGATAACATGACCCAAGAAGTGAATCTGGTCGATCCAAAAGTGGCACTTTGACAGCTTAGCATATAACTGATGCTCTCTCAGTGTACTTAACATGATCTCAATATGGGTGGCATGGTCATTTCAAGTGTGAGAGTACACCATGATATTATCCAAGAAAACTACCCCAAAACAATACAAGTAAGGATAAAACACTCAGTTCATAATTTCCATGAAAACTTCCAGTGGGTTTGTGAGACTGAAAGGCATAACCAAATACTTGTATAGACCATACCTTCTCCAAAAGCCTGTATGTGGAATATCTGATGGTATAATGTGCAATAGATGACAACTGAATCTCAATTAAATCTTTGAGAACACCTAGTATCCTCTAAGTTGATCAAATAAATCATCAATCCTTGACAATGGATATCCGTTCTTGACCATAAACTGGTTCAAATTCCAATAATCCATGAAAATTTTGAGGGTATCATCTACCTTCTTCAAAAAAAGAATAGGGGAACCCCAAGGAAAAGTACTAGTTTGGATGAAACCCTTTTCCAATAACTCTTTTAACTAATTCTTGAGATCTTGTACCTCTCTTGTAGCCATAATATATGGAGGAATGGACACTGATGCCGCTCCTAGTACAAGATCAATAGATAAATATACCTCTCTCCCCAGAGGTAAACCTGAATTGTTTTCTGGAAAGACATCTCTGAAACGATACACCACTAAAGGAAATTCCATATGTGAACTCCCTTGGTAATCCAGATATAAACTATAAATATGGACTATAATTCCTCCTAAACCATGATGCTCGGGTCCCTCTCTACTCTCCGGGACAACCCATTCTCCTTTTTGTAAAAATGATCTTCCCTCTTGTGTCGTGAAAATCACCCTACGACTATAGCACTCAACAAAGGCCTGTAAGGAGACCAATAAGTCCATCTTGAGAATGAAATTAAACCCTATCATCTCTAATACATAGAGGTCCTATATCTAGTGACACTAACCAACCTCAAGAGGTAAATACTTCTGCTGATGTCCACTATCCGTCCTAATACCCAACATAGTGTCTAGGTTCATAACATCATTAGACATAAAGATACAGAGCCCAATGATCTCCCAAATGACATCAAATATGAAACTATGAAAAGCCCCTATATCAAAAAAGAGGAAAATCTAAAACTGAGGCAACTAGAATCGTACCTATAACCATAGAGAGTCCGGGATCCTGCTCCTACTGGGTCTCTGCTACTACAAAATTATAACATGTACCATGGCCCTATGACCCTACCAAACTTCCCTGAGATGATCCAACCTACTATCACTGAAAACCTGTAGCCTGACTACCATGGCCATGACCTCCTCCTTAGCTTGAACATCCCGAAAAATATCAGTTCCCTGGATGATGATAACCCGGTGGTCTGGCTCCTAAACTTGCAGTCGTAACCGATCCCCTCTCACTTGCTGTTGGTGAGAATGTCTTGGAAAAACACTGAAGATGGACCATATTTCCATAAGATCGACACTCGACTGGGTTCTATTGGAAATATGGTATCATATTTCCACTCATCCTACACTGGTATCATACCACCTGACTACCTAAAGAAACTTCACATGAAAGCTCGCTGCAATGCTTCCTACTATCTGTTGAAGGAGTACCAACCCTGGATGCTGAACTGACCTAGCTCATAGCTTCTATCTCCCTCATATTGCACTAGGTAATCAATTCCTGATTCACTATAGCTATCACCAAAGTCATCCTGAAAATATTCACATGAAATCACATGTCATACCTGAGACGATCCTCAAATAACCTAGCTAAAGATAACTCATCACCACCAATAACAGGTGCGAAGAACTGAATATCTGTAAAAAGAGAAGAATAAAGCATTAATGAAAGTGCTCCCGACTCCAAATGCATGAACTCTCGGGCTTGATCGTCCCTCAAGGTTCCCTGTACCCGGTTCCAAGAGCCGGACAAAGGTGTCCTATGCCCAGTTGGTCACATGACTTAAAACACATTTCCCCAAATGCCAGAGGCTGCCGACTAGAATTGAGGGCCAATGTCCGATAATGGGGAAACTATTACCACATTGGAAGATTATACATAGTGGAATCACAAATAGAAAACAATATTGGAAGTACTAATACCAAAAAAATAAATATTCAACATAAGACTGAAATGAATATAACAACTAGAGCATATATAAACGATGCATGTCACATGTGTCTAGGAAAGCATCCAAACAAGTCACAATTCTAGAATGAAATACAGAAACCAAAGTACAATATAAAGTAAGTAAACTCTAGTAGCATAACAATCCTTAGATTGGTCCCATGCTCTCCAGCTCTGACAATAATCAAGTACCAAATGAATAAGGGTGCTTTACCTTATCTATACCGGCAATCATATAATCTGTTTGGGTCCAAAATCATGACCCAAATTAGGTGTGAGATGAATCCCAGTAGGCAACCACCAAAATATTTGTGCCTAACTGTCAGTGAATATATATAGCAGGTAATATGCAGAAATGAAGTAATAAACTAGGAAGTACACAAAATTAAACAATCCTACAGTTTTTAGTTACATTCATTTACATTTATTAATTATTCAAACTATTGAATAATGAAATCCTATGATCTAGCCTAATATCTGTATCACATGTGTAGTAGTAAAACAGATGTCTTAGATGGACAACTAAAAAATCTAGTAAGACCAAGTCCAAGCTTGTGATTTGGCTTGGAAGACTCATTAAAATCATTAAATCATTCATAAACAAACCTTTTGGAATGTTATCATAGTCTAACCACTTTGGTTTAACAAATCATGAAATCAATAAATAATGACCCTCTGGGAATGCTCACATAGTCTAACCCTTTTGGTCCCACATATCACTAATCATTTTCAAATAACCAACTTAGCAGATCACATAGTCAATACCCCCATTTTTCTGCATATAAACAATAAACTATAATGACCACTTAGAATCTCTCACATTAAATTCCCTGGGGTCCAATATTCATTTAAATAATGACCCTCTAGGTAGCTCTCGAGGTTGAACCCCTCTGGTCCATGACCACCCAGAAGCTCTCACAGTCAATACCTCTGGGTCAACATAACAAAAATTTATACTTGAATGGCCCTACCTTGGGAAGCTCTCATAGTCATTTCAACTTTGTCATACATTCACAATGAGAATCACATGCATCTCATATAATCAGTAACTTCATACTAAAAATACAAGGCATAGACAATAAAGCAATACTAATAGGCATTATAGACTAAACGACTATGATCAATCAATCAAGGTAAAAACACCCATAACCAAGGTATAAAACTTTATGCATAACAAATAACATTTTCTCTATCAAACAAACCATAGAAGGTATTGAAAATGGTAAAATTACAAAACACTCAATACCTCAAACATGGTTATTTGGAACTTTAAGCATATATAATCCAAATACAATCAAATAAATTTACAAACCACTTACCATGATATCGTACGATCAACACTTTTGAACGTCCACCCTTGAATCGGCCTAGAATAGAATAGATATATAAAAGGGTAAAAATTTTCATCCTTGAAATACTAATGAGGGTGGAGGAATCAAGAAGAGAGATCCTATCGAAATATAGAACTCACCAGTGGGAATCCAATGCACCCGACGATGTCTCAATCAGAGGTCGAATGATGAATTGAGAGGTGTTTAGAGTTCTTCATAATTCTGTCACTCTCATGTATGAAACATGGGGAGAAGAAGGGTGTTATAGATGTGATATGTGACCCACACTGATTTATCAAATAAAAATAATATTACATGCCATGTTTATTGAATGTACATGTCGTTTATTAGCCTCAATCGAACCTCACATTATGTAGTCTGCTAGGTCACCTACACAGCCATGTACTCGGTCGTTACACAAAAAGTACATGGCTACATGTAGAAATCGAGTACACAGAGTATAATCAAATATACACATCGTGTACTTAGAAAATTTTACAATTATTCCATTTTCCTAATAAATGACCCGAAATAAAGATCCATATCTGAAATGATGATTCAGGTTCTTACACCATAAAATTATGTAGAATGTATCATTGGAAACGGAGGGTATAGAATAATTTGTTGTTACCAAGTTATTTAGTTAGTGTAAGTTAATTCTAGGAGAGTCTAATTTTTCATGGTTTAAATGAAATTTCCAAGTGAATGTGTAGCTCTGAGAGGGTGGAAGTGATCCCCTTTTATATGTGAAGAAAATAAAACTTTATGAAAACCCATTATTTTTCAAAAATGGAATTTCGATTTCAATGTTAAATGGTTTTTGGGGTGAGGTGAGGTCTTGGAAATGATCACCAACCATGTTTATTCATGTTTTAAACTTGATTTGATATTTTTATAACGTGATTTTTACATTCTACCATATCAGTTTTTTCCTTGGTAACTTGTTTTTACCCTAGTAGTTTATATCTTTTTAGAAATATAAGGTAACCCACATACCAAATTTAGGTTTATTGATAATAAATTTAATCCCAAAATAACCTAATTAAGTTTATGAACAACATAAATTTCAATTTTAAATTTAAATATTTAATATATAGAAACCCTATTTTGAAAAAAAAGTTATTTTCACTATTAAGTGTTGTTGATCTCATTTAGTATTTATTAACAATTGAATGAGTTAAATTATAATTATATATAGATTTAAAAATTATAATAAATTCATTTTTTTGAATATAATAATTTATTTTATTAGATAGAAAATACACAATATTAATAAAACAATTCTTTGAAAATAATAGTATTACCATTATCATGGTCCTTAAATTTAGTCATAGTAATCATAATTTTGTACAAAAAAATGAAATTGAACTAAAATAGTATGATCATGTTGATCTAAAATATTAAATAAATTTTTTATATATTTAATTTCTATAAGTAATGAAAAAAAAATTAATATAAGAAAACAAAAAAAAATTAGAAAAAAAATATTACTCAAGTTTCCAAAATGTTAAACATGGATTTTATAAATTAAAAATATTATTTTTAAATGATTTATATTAATTATTAAATTTATATATTTAATATATGTTTTTTATATAAACTTTTGTGTTATTATTGTGTTAAGATAATGTCATAAATGTGGCAATTTTTAGAAAAATTAATATTTGTGTACTACTACTCTAAAAGTAAATTATTTTATACAAAAAATCTAAAAAATCCAAACTAAGAAAATATAAAAATGTTAACTAATAAAATTATATTGATTTTTTTCAATTTAATGTTCTAATATTTATATTTACATCTATTAAATAAAAATATAATATAAAAATAAAAACTGATTTTATTTGAAAAATGACCTTTTAAATCATTAAGGTTCTTTATATTATTTTACATAAATTTATAAATAATTGAATGATTACATATTAGTTTACAAAGAAAAATATCACCTATTATAATAAACTTTTAATTATTATCAATTTAATTTTCTTTGGTAAAATACAATGCCCTTTTTTAAGAAGTGTTTCTTCAAAAGACAAGAAAAAAAATATAATTATTTTAATAGATTATTATATTTTTATCTACTAATGATTATATTAATCATGTAATTTTAATATATCACAATTTTATAGTCAGTTGTTGCATTAGTTTGGTGGTGTGTGTGAACTAAACTATTGAAGATAGTATTAATTTAATGTCTTCAAAATATCATGTCGTTATAGTTCATGTGTAAATATTTTTCTGAAGATGTGAATGAATTCAGTTTAAAGACATTAAATGCATGTTAATTTTTAGTTTTTTCAGAATTATAGAATCACATAATACTTTTATAATAGAGAATACACTTTGATTTCCACAAGTAAAAATTTATGCTACCCATTAATCTTTTAGAATCGTGAATTCCTTATTAGTTTTCCAAAATTTAGAAATAGTATGAACTCACTCTCTAGGCATATAAATTTTTTGTGATCCCATACCAAAATTTCATATTGTTACTATGAATTCGATTCAATATATGAATTTGAGTCAGTGTCTTGTATAAGTTTTCACTTACCAAAAAAATGACAAAGTTATGGAACCAGATGAGATTTATAAGGACCTGTGTTTTTTCAGACTGAAGTTTTGAGCATAAATTATTATTTCTTCTTTTAGATGATTATAAAGGGTAAAATTTTCAATTTACCCTATAATATGATTTGGGATAGTTTTTCGACCCCTATGTTGGTCCTTAAATAGGGTGTTTGCCCTATTTCTGGAGTTTGGTGGAATTATAAGCTGTTTGAATTTTAGTAGAATAAATAAAATATAATATTTAATAAATAAATATTAATACATTCACATAGGGTTTTAGCCATATATTTTGAAATAATCATTAGATTGAGATTCCTTCTCTGTTTTTGAGCCCTGAACAAGTCTGTTTTCTAAGGTGGGGCAAAAACTCACTTCGAGAACTGGGGTTGGCTGGTGCCCCACTTTTCATTTCATTTAATTTTTTTCTTTATTTTCTATTTTTTCCTTTCACCTCCATTGGATTTTTGTGTACACCCCCATGGTCCTCCCCTTATCATGAAAAATAGAAAGTGAATAGGAATAAATAGAATGAGAGAGGGTGAGAGAGAGGTATCTCCATGGAGCTCTGGACACACCAGATCACTGTGTGATAGTCGTGGACCGTGAGGATGAGATAAGATTCATTTGTTTCTACCCAAATCTATTAATTTTTAATATTTACTAAAATTATCAGTTATATTTTTAATTTAAATTTTTAAAGCCATGTTCTGTTTGGTTATGGACCCTTATGGCCTGATCAGTTGTTTTGGGTGTGAAAAAAAAGGTTTCAGGCATTTTTAAGGTTTTCTGTTTGGTAAAACTCAGCTATACAGTATGTGGTTTAGGGTGACATGCCATGTGTTTTTCCCATTTTGGGATGATGATGTTTTCAAAGTACTCACCATGTACTATTGTGTACACTCCATGTATTGGGTCTCGCCTGTGTAACCGAGTACATGGATGATTTTTCTTGAGTAGGGGCACACAACCTTATAGAGTACACAGCCAAATCCTGTTTGGGTAGCATTCCCTATTAAATCACATCGCCTAGGCAAGTACATGTCCATACCGGTTGAGGGATACGAGTAGATACCCCGTGTTGGGTACATGTCGTGTACCCATTTGACACATCATGTATGTGGGGTGTTTACCCACCTAGGGCGATGACAATACATGCCCATGTGGTACTTTGGGAGTACAAGCTATGTACCCATGTGGACATGCTGTGTACTGTTCCCTTGTAACCTTTTCAGAAGTTTTCATATCTTTTCACCTAACAGTCAAAATTGGACCCATTAGTAGTCCGATCTGAGTATCCTTTCGCGTAAATCAAAGTGGTAACATATGTGATGTGTTTTGAGAACTCAATAGTATTTTTTAGGCCACTCATGAATAGAGAGGTCCTTCCTAAAGATGTTATATTCAGTATCCCTTGAGTGTAATAACTATTATGAGATGATAAATGAGTTTTCTCTATATACTTATGATTGTTTTTATTTTATTTTTAGGATGTATCCCTTAGGACATGTTCCCTACTGGCCAATGAGGTCATGAGGCCAATTGTTATCAAGGATCCCTTATAGGATTCCATTTTTTACGTTTCGATATAGATTATCTCGTGTAGGATGACTCAATATTTTTCCTATACCAATGATCCCTTGATAGACGATTTTTCATATATGATGACTTAGGGAGTTCGTTGTTGGATAAATTTACATATATAATATTTCTAGGATCCCATGTTGGATACCTATGCCTTCTAATACATTTATAGAGGTTCCCCTATAGGATGCCTTCATCTTTGTGCTGTTCTAGGGATCCCATGTAGGATTCATTTTTATTGTTTACAGTTTGAGGATCTTGAATAGGATTACTCTTTACCTTAGCATCTAAGGATCCATAGTTGGATTCCTTCTCTTCTGTTGAGACCTAGAGGATCCCATGTTGGATTCCACTTAGTGTTTGTATAGAGTTACCTATTAGGTTCCCCATTATTTAACTGACCCTAAGTTAGTACGCCGTGTTTGGGTGGATATGGTATCAGGTGTCACCATAGAACCCATTCAAAACTTGTAAGGCCATGGGGATGTGACTTTAGTGTTTGGTGTAGGTTTTTTTCCACCCATACAATTTTTTAAATCTTTACATGTTTATTACTAATGTAGTGATGTTACCAATGTTAAATCTAGGTTGGTGGATATTGATCCTAACGTCACCGTATTTCTTTATTTTGGGATACCCCAACATTCTTCCCAGGATCATTCTAAATTTTTTGGAAGAACAGAATTTATTTCCTGGGATTTGTCTTCCGAGACATGTTATTTATGATATTTATATTTACAACCAAAGGTACTACCTAATATTTTTCTATTGAGAATGTATATATTTTATTATTATATTATTATGATGTGTAGAGGTGTTTAATGGAATCCAACTATTGATCCTAATACTATTATATATGGATTTTGGACATTAGTAATTATACTCATGGATGATTAAAATCCTTTGAATGATAAGGAATCTTATGCACTCATCTAGTTTACATTTGATGAGGATGATTATATTGTCCTTGATCCGATCATACTCAAGGATGATTATTCACTCCCAAGGGATATGGATGATTTTGCTCTCTCTATCCAGTTACTTAGTCGTGGTGTTGAGTATGGAATCACACATCAATGGAAAGTCAAAATGAATACGCTCTTCTGTATGAAGATATTATTGTGCCCTCGCTTAGTAGAGATTCTAGGGGTGAGTATGGAATCTCACTGGCGAGTTCTCCTTACAGACTACCTAATGTTCAGACCCTTAGGGACTATATGAGTTATGAATGCCATGAATGCCTATAGACCATGAAATAGGTCTCAGACATTGGACTATATTTACCTATCTTGAGATTTATAGAGTCTAGCTCAGTGACCATTTAAAATTATATCCTGTTTTACTTCTTCGGAATCCATGATTATAGTGATTGGAGGTGAGTACAGGTGAACCTAGGTGTAAGAACAATATCCCTCTATGGTGACATATATTTATATGAGAATTTTCTATCATTGGTTGAATCAGTTAAATGTCATTTGGGATTACAGACCTATATATTAACTTAATGATACAAATCTTCAGTGGTATGACATCCAACTCAATGCACTTTTATGGGATTTCCAGGAGATCGAGATTATAGTTCAAAGGACCAACTGCTTTTTATTTTATGTTATTTCAATCACATTCTCATGAATATTAATATTTATGTATATGTATAGGTATGATACTATACATGTCTACTTTTAAAGATATTTTCATCTATGGTCTCACTTTCCTAGTTTACCAGGGTTACAGACCAGAGTTTCGACCATGGTTTCATGTTTACTCTCTTTACTTGTCTTTATAATTGTGTCTCAGTTAGGATGGTAAATTCCTTTTGCATACACTATAAAAACATATTTTATTGGTTAATTAACATATTTTACTAATAATATTATTTCTCACCCTCTATGTTCAACTTAGTTTACATATATACCTTAGGTATTCTTTTCTGGTGGAGCATAGTTTCATAGTGAATATGGATGAGGCCCAGAGTTGCATGATCGAGAGGAGAAGCTCAAGTGGGTTAATCTGATTGGGATAGTGCAGTACAAATGTTTTTGGATACTAGTTAAGTGGTCTATGTCAGAGTTATTAGTAGAGAAATGTACTTTTGTTTTAGTTTCTTTTGTACTTTTTTATCGATATGGTCAGTCGGGTGGGTGATAGTGTTGTATGTATGACATAACTATTGGATATTTTATATCCTTTTATTTATTATTAATGCATATTCTATTTAAGTTTTTTTATTTCTTACACACTCTTTTAATTTACTACTATGTATTTTAAAGATCTATTTCTTCTTATTTCTTACTCAAATATGAAGGTAGAGTATCCTCACTATTACTCATATAGACCCTCGATGCTAGTCAGTAGACTCTATCATATGGGGAGGTGTGCCTAAGGCCTCGTAACCCACCATGTTGGGGAACTGGTTTAGTGGAATATGGGATGGGATGTTACAAAGTGGTATCAGATCACTTCATTTCCTAGTATTTAATATTTGGGATATGGTAGATTTTGAGTTTTAGGAATGTGTCAAAACTTATGATGGATATCGGACTGCAGTGTGAAGAACACTTTTTCTGGTAGGATGTCTTTTTTTCTAGGGTATGAGATTTATATTTTGATCTATGGTGTTACAACTATATATTATTTTCACCTTGAGAAACTCACATGTTCTATGGATGTTAGTATTTACTATGGATCTCTGGCCCTTGTTAGTTGGCAAGAGGCCAATGATAGATTTTGACTACTGGCTAGCTAAGGCAATAAGCATATCAGAAAACATATTTTTCATATAGGATTCAAATAAAATAGTCCTACTAGGGTATGATTTTTACCAAAAACCGATCCCTATTTAATTGTTCCAACATACATGTATATATTTAGTTCTAATGGAAGGTTATGTATATATACATTTATGGGTTTTTTGTTAGGCTGATGAATCTGTCCTCATGTGCAGGAGGTGCAGTGACCCTAGTTGGTCGATATGAAATGTGATTACTTCATGTGGTACCCATTATAGTGTGTTGTTTTTTAGGTCATGGTATTATTATCAGATCACTATGTATGATTCCAATGAACACATGGTCTTTTCATGTGAACTGAACCTCCAGGGGGTATTATTGTATGCAGATTCTTAGTTAGTGTCAGTTCAATCTCTTTTCTACATTGGTATCATGATCAGCACGGATGAGCTACTTATGATAATTCTCAATGAGTATCAAGGCCCTTATAGGCCATTTTTTCATTTTTGAACCTCATAGGACATTGTGATATTTACCGTCCTTTGACAATTTTGATATTTTGGGATAGGTGATTATAACTTGTGACCTAGTTGTGATACTTGTTCTATAGGGCTAGTTGGGAGATATAAAGGCCCTTAATTATTCTTAGAACCTTGTAGGTTGACATCTTTTCTGTTCAAGGCTATCCTACGTGAGAGGGGTTAACCCATGTTTTTCTATGCCTTTTTAGGAAATGAGATTTGTATAATGCTCTTTTTGAGATCAAGGGTTGATAAGTGATCATGTTCTTACATTATAGGAATGTTTATTCCATCAGTGTTTTTCCGGAACCTAGGGTGATTGTTTTTTTAAGACTTGTTTTAACGGGAAAAACTATTTTCATTCCCCTCTAGGTCGATCAATGTTTTCCGTGTTACTAATACAATCAGAGTGTATATAGAAACTCGTGACTATGATGACACCATGTGGTATGTGTTCATGGAATAAATCATGGAACATGGGTCATTCTCGAATTTGAAAAGGATTTCAAAGGGATATTATTGATTGTTAAGACTAGGTTTCCATGTTGCATAATCAGCTTAGCCTCATAATGGATGACTCGCTGGTGTATGAGTCAGGTGTTACATGTATATGTTTGTTCCACATGGTAGTGTTTGAATATAAATAGGGGAGTGTCAAGGTGTGAGACATGGACCAATGGTTTCAAGACCTTCCATTGGTTTGGTTTCCTATGAGTTTGGGTAAATGTAATGAATGTACCTCTATGGTAGATGTGACATCAGGAACGAATCATGTTCCATGAAATGGTTGACCCATGGTTGGACCTTGACACACATTGTCGGTTGACATGGTGTCAGGCGTTAGTTAAAGGCAGTTAGCCTATTTTGCTGTGACGGTGGATCGAAGGGAGTTTTATATGACTTTGGATGGAATCTTTCTATACTCTTATTAGATATGATCATGCTCAATCTTAATTCAGCCTAAGTACGTTGGGAGAGAGTCTGTCATACTTCAAGCTCCTTTTATTATTAAATGTATTTCATGGTTAGAAAGAGGTACTTACTAAGGTTGTTCTCAAGGGGTGGTGTATTGTAATTCATATGGTGGGGAGTGAACCATTGTACATTTGATAGTAGAAACCCTCATTTTTAGTTGAACTTTAGTTTTTACCATGGGTCATTGGGCATGATTTTTGGTTTTGAGATGGAGATAAGGGTATTCCTATGGTGGGTAGGTCTGGAATGGCCACAGGTAAATTCCATCCATATAAGAGATGGTTTTGGATGCTATGAGATTGATCATTAGATAGTAAAAATAGCTTGGTTGTGAAAATTCTCATTTTTAGAGCATGGGACCAGATGCGCCCCTCGTTTTATTTTCTTTTCATTTTCTTTTCTTTGTTTTCACTTTTTATTCTTCCTCCTCCCTTGGATTCCAACATACACCCCAATGGGACTCCTAGTCAGATGAAAGTGAGAATTAGTATAGGGAGAGGGAGAAATAGAAAGAGATAGGGGGATAGGGATGTGCCACCACATAGCTCTAGACACACCCGATCACTGTGTGGAAAATAATGTACCATAATGATGAGAGAAGCTTTGGTGGATTCCACCCAAAGGTAATAATTTTTAATATTTAAAAAAAATACCACTTAGAATTTTTATTTTTATTTTAATTCCCTGTTATGATTTTTTATGTCACATTGTATCCTGGTCTGTAGTTTTGGGCGTGAAAAAAAGGGATTCATGCATTTTGAAGTTTTTCTATTTCGGAAAACCACACTATACAGTGTGTGGTTTAGGGTCAAATGTTGTGTGTTCTTTATATTTGGGTAAGATGAAGTTTTAGAAGTACACACCATGTACTAGGGTGTAAATTCCATGTACTAGGGTGTACACATCATGTAATTATTCCCAGATATGTATCTAAGTACCCGACCAAGGCTGCCCTTATAGGGGAACACGACCATATTAGCCCTTGCATGGGAAGTACACCATGTAAGATTACATAGTCTGGCCAAGTACATGGCCACTATGGTTGAGGGATATAGATATGTACCCCATTTTGGGTACATTCTGTATACTCATTTAACATATTGTGTACCTTGGACATTTACAGGCCCATGATGGTGACATTACACCCCCATGTTGTGCTTTAGGAGTACACACCATGTACCCATGGCAACACACCATGTATTGTACCCCTGTAACCCATTGAGGTTTTTCATATTATTTCTCCAAAGAGTCAAAATTGGACCTAATAGAAGTCCATTATAAGTATCTCTTCACATTTATCATAGTGGTAAGACCTGTGAAGTGTTTTAAGAAATTCTGAGTGGCATTTTAGGCATTTCATGAATGGAGAGGTTTTTCCTCCAGTATTTGTATTCAGTATCTTTAGCGAGTGAGAACTATTTTGAGATTATCCATTTGATATTAATTTTTACCTACACTGGTATTGTTTTTTTGTTGAGGACATATATTTTGTGAGATGGGGCCTACTAGAATATGAGGCCTTAATACCAGTTATTATCAAGGATCCCTTGTAGGATTCAGCTGTTAATTTTTTAACCTATATGATCTTGTGTAGGACTCCTCTATCTTCTTTCTACACAAAGTATCCCCTAAGGGATGATTTTTATTATATACTGACTTATGGATTTTATTATAGGGTCATTTTACCTCTATTATATTTTATGGATCTCATGTAGGATGTCTCTACATTATTATACATTAATAGAGGGTATCCTGAAGGATTCCTTCACCATTGTGTTGTTCTGAGGATCCCACGTAGGATGCCTCAATATATCATACCGTTTGAGTATCTTGAGTAAGATTACTCCTTCACCTTTATAGCCAAGGATCCCAAGTAGGATTCCTTTTCTTATGTTTAGACCCAGAGGATCCTAAGTATGATGTCTCTAAGTATTTTTCTTAAGGGACATAGTGGGTTCCCTGTTGTTTTACCAACCCTGAGTTAGGACATTAGGTTTGGGTAGAGATAGTAGTGGGTGTCACCATAGAAACCATGACACATGTTTATGCCCATGAGGGTTTGAATGTAGTGTTGGGGGTAGGTTTTCAACCACCCTCACTCTTTTTTTATACTTTTAAATATTATAACTGATGTAGTGACATTAAGAAAGGTTCTTCTTGGTTGCTGGCTACTGAGCCTGATGCAAAGCATCATTCATTATTTTGGGATACCTGAATGTTCTTCCTAGGATCTTTCATGCTTATTGGTATTACTAGATGTTATTTCATGGGATCTAGAATATGATCCATGTTATTTCTAATATTTAGTTGTATAACTGGAGGTACTATCTTGTATTTCGATGTTTATCTGCTATATATTTGATTATTATATTATTTGGATGTCCAGAGGGGTTTCCTAGAACCCGAATGTTGAGCCTACTACTATGATATACGGGTATGGAACCCTAGTAATTATACTTGTGGATGATTATGATCTCCCAATTTATGAGGATGATAATTATCTCCTCTGGTTTATATGTGATAATAATGATTACAGTCTCCTTGATCTGATCTGACTTGTGGATTATTATTCTCCCCCAAGGGATAAAGATGATTAGATACTCCCTAGTTGGTTACTTGGCTACAGTATTGAGTATGTAATCTCACATCATTGGATGCCTAAAATGATTATGATCTTTTATATGAAGGGATGATTATGCACTCCCTTATTAGAGACTCTAGGGGTGAGTATGGCATCTCACTAGTGATTTTTTCTTTCATATTGGCTAAGGGCCAGGTCCTTCGGGACCACTCAAGTTCCTAATGTTGTGACCGCCTTTAGACCAAGACCTAATGCTTAGTCATTATAATGGATATACATTGATAGAGAAGCATGGATTCTAGCCTATTGACCATTTTTATGATTTCCATAGGTACTTCAATAGAATCCACAATTACAATGATTAGAGGAGAGTATGTGTGAACACATTTGTAGGACGTGTATCCCCCTGTAGTGACATATCTTTCTTAGGGATTTTATGGAATTTGATATAACAGGTATATGTGAATTGGGATTACAGATCCATAGATAGAATTAATGATACACAGATTGAGTGGTACGACCTCTAGCTCAATTTCCTTACACCGAATATCCAGGAAATCAGTATTACAAACCCAAGGATCGAATGATATTAGTTTTATGTGATTTTATTCACTTACTCATGAATATTTATATTCCTGTATATATGTATATATATGGGACTATACTTTTACGCATATATATTTATAAGGATATCCATGGTTTCACTTTCCCAATTGACTAGGATTACAGACCCAGGGTTTGACTATGGTTTCACATTTATTGTCTTTAGTTATCTTTATATTTGTGTCTCTACTATGTTGAGAAATTCCATTTGCATAAACTATAGAATAATATTTTATATGTTCCTTTTTGTGGTGTCCTACTGAGATTATTTCTCACCACTGAACATGCACCTTATTGTACATATAGACCTTATGCCTTCTTTTTAGGTTAAGTGCAATTACATGGTAGATATGGATGAGGTCAAGAGTTTCATTATTGAGTGGAGTTTCTCAAGTGGGTTATTCGGATTGGGCTAGTGTAGTTTGAAAATGTTTGGAGACTGGGTATGTGGTTTGGATAGAAGTTAGTAATAGAGCCCTGCACTTTTATGTGAGATTCTTTTATAATGTTTTATCTATTTGGTCAACCTAGTGGGTGACCAGTGTTGTATGTATGAAATAGTTTTTTTAGTATTTTATAATATTTCATTTATTATTACAACATGGTCTATTTCAATTTATTTATTTCTTTTTCACTCTTTTTATTTATTAATTTATATGATACGTATCTATTTCAGATTTTTTCTTACTCTTATATGAGAGTATATTCTAGTTACTATACCACCATTAGACCCTCGCTACAATTTAGTAGCCTCTGGCATATGTGGAAGTGTTCATGAGGCCTCATAACCCACCGTCTTTGAGCACCGATTTAGTGGAATCTAGGATATGATGTTACAAGATTTGTAATATTTATCAGAAAGTATTATGAAATGGTGTATCTAACTATGTGAAATGCTTTTATACGGGCCATGTAAGACTTTAGAAACTTTTTATAACTTTCAAGTTCTCTAAATTTTTAAAAATTGATGAAATTCAAGATTGGATTATTTTGATGAGGAAATCTAATGGGTTGATTCCTATGTTGTTCTTTCAAGTTCAAAACATCATGATTATATGTTGATCCCTTATTCAAGATTGATTTAAATATTATTGAATGAGAAGAAATAGATAATATCACTATTATATTATATTATGATTTTTTAAATACATTTACTTGAAAGTCAATATTGGTGATCAAAATAAAGATTTGATTGAGAGTATTCATGGGTTGTTTTTTTTTTGGAATTAAATATCACGAAGTGAATTTTGATTCAAGTTGAGAGGAGGTTGATTCAGAGTTGTTAGAAGGATTTTATATACTCATGATAATGTTAGTATTTGTTTCATTGATGTTTTCAATATGCCTTTGATATGTTTCATGAAAAATGATACTTCTGCTATAATATAACTACGAAGATTGTTAATATATAGAAGGAATGGAGAGATTTTTGGTAGAATTTTGTATTAATAAAAATATTTGGTTCCTACTAGATGAAAAGATAAGATATATTCATTTGAGATAAATTGAGAAGGAAAATAATTTATTGATATATTTTTCTAGATACAATATTTAAGGTAAAGAAGTGGAGATTATGGGGATAAATGTAGTGTGCATGTGATATAATTTTCATGAAAATAATTCCAATAATATTTCTATTTATAGAAATCCAATAATACAACAAAAAATAATGTTGTATGGCTCGTATATAAAATATTGACATTGTATGAAAAAGAGGTGGGATCCTTTAAATAAAAAAGGATAATAACTAAGAGGAAGAATGTTTGATCCGTGTACACTATAGAAAAAGGTTCTAATAGAGCCTTGAGTACACACGAATATGTTATGAAGAAGTTGATACAAATCTGAAGTAATAATATCATCTAGTATCGAAGAAGAGGATAGATAAGACCTTAATTTATATATTATATATAATAAAAGATTGTGTGAATGGCAAATGTGTATGAATTTATAGGGAATATTCATTGTTAAATGATTCTATTAAAGTTTGAGGTGGGTATTTCTAGTGAGAAAATTCTAAATAAGATATGAGAGTTTGGATAGAAACTATGTCCATGTTTTATGTGATTTATCTTAATGATTATAAAAAATTCTGAATTATATGCGAGGAAATAGATAAAATTGTTGTATTTTTGAACATCCCTACACAAATTAGAGATATAATTTAAAATGTGGATGGAATCTTTTACAACCATCAGGGTAGATGATGATTGTGGGATGTAGTTTAAAGACCAATTCACTTTCATATTATACAGATTATGAAACTGTGAAATATTTTAAATGGTCAACTGTATAATATAGTGAGAGGGTATAAGATGAAAACCATCCAAACACACTATATTTGATGATTAGAATATTGTGTAAAATATTCGACTCAGTGAAACTCGATCACAATAAAGAGTAAGTTTCTAGGGAGATTCCAAACCTTATAAAAACATAATTTGATTCAATTAAATTCCTTTACAAACATTTCATGTGGTGTATATGATTAGAAATAGATAATAATACCCATTTAGATCCTAACATGTGGAACTGGTTCAAATACCAAATACGGTAAAATGTTTATAAGATGAATTTGGAATTTGGTAGAAGTTTAGTTACATTAGATTCTCCCTCCCTCTCATGTGTTTGGACTGATAATACGGGGAATTTAATAGATAGATTATACACAATATTCATGCACAATATGAATCTTGATTTATTCTATGGTGTGTTTGAGACTTAATATTTCACATGCAGTGATAATAGTAAGTTGGTACATGAAAAACCCTCATAAAATTCATTGTTTTGAAGTCAGATGGATTCTACAGTGTTTCAAAAGTATTTTACTTCATGGATTGATGTATTTGAGAGATATATATTTTGGGATATTTTTTGTTAGATATGTTTATTATGATTATACAAGAGACCTATATAAGAAATGACCCACTTATGGTTATGTTATCACTATAGCAGGAGGACCAGTTAGCTAGAGATCTACTCTACAGTAAACAATGGGTTTGTAACTACTAAGGTGAAGTATATGGAAGTATCAGAAGATTCCATGAAATATTTATAGTTACATGGATTTATAAGATACTTAAGGATAATATTGAATAATGTTGATGTTATTTGTTATAGTGAGTTTATTATTTCCATTTCCAAGAATCATGTCTATTATATTTGAACCATGTATATTGGTGTATAGTTCCATTTCATCTGAGATATTATAAATTAGAGGCATATCTCACTTCAGAAGATCCTCATAGATTATAACTCGATATAAATATTGATGAAGGTTTTCATAAGTATCATGTTTCCATATTATTTGGACTTAATCAATACCTCTCGTACATGAGATACCATCTGGAAGGAGACCAAAACTTTTTAAGAATCATCATTTGGTTTCATTTATCCTCATGGCAGAGATTGTGGAAATTTGACAGAAAATACCATGGCCCCACATGGTGGGTCTCCTCCTATGGAATTGTACATATGGTTAGTGCTTCTTAAAAATACAAAATAAGTATTTGGTTAATGCCTGATGAAAATAATGAAATACTCATTTGTTTCTTCCCCTCTATCCACTTATAAATTTGGGTGTCCATGTGTAGGAATGAACATGTAAAATCAGAATATTTTTTCCACCATTTAAAGTGAAATTTGTTACCTTACCAATGGATGTAGGTTTTTTGAATCAACCATATAATTTCTTGAGTTTTTTATTATTACTTCTTTACATGTGAGTTCAATTGAGTGAAATATGTAGAATATAGCTTCCCCATTCTATGCGGCCACCTCTTTGGAAGATGTGTTGGTTTAATTGATAAATATGTAATTAAAAATGAAGGAGGATTGGTGTAGGATTTTTAATGTTATGATTCATAAACTAGAAAAATTTTTGAATTGGAAGGAAACCATCATTTGATTGATCAAAATAAAAATGAATCATGAAGACAATTCAATATAACAGACAATAAACTGACTTCTATGGACCCAAGAAGACTGTATACCATGGATATTCACCATCTAAATAGAAAACCATGTTTTAAAGAAATCTGGGATCCATTCCAGACACCAATATATTGGTTATGACTCTGGTGCATAACTAGGATTGGTGGTGGTAGCAGAATCCCATGTATAAGTAAGATTATCATCATCAAACCCCTTGATATTGGTGTCCTTATGAGATGGAAATGTTTTCATTTGGTCCTTAATTTGTAGGGATAGATCCATAGTCTTCGTCACCCAAAATATACTTCTTGTACGAAAGTAGGAAATGACATATGATGGGGGTGTGTGAAATGATTGTTTTTTATCATGAAGAAGACTCTTTGTACCTCAGTATACTATAGGGGATAAGTTTTAGTGATGATTGGAGTGACATTCAAATCATTGCAGTCATCTGAATTTGGAGATTAGATGATCATGTAGGTATAGAAAATATAAAGGATCTTTAAATCATAAATTATGTGAAGGGATAGAGTGTAAAATATATAAATATAATAGTGATAAAAACAGAATTGATTTAATTCAAGTAGAATGTAATGATTATAGAACCTAAGGAATCATGATGCAAAAAATAAAAAAAAACATCAATATTTATATGAATTGTTCTATTTGGGAATTTTTTTCATTGTAATAACATCACCCAACACAAATGTTTTATTAATGATAGAAAAGACACAGGACAAGGATTACAAGATACAGAGAGAATTGATAAAACTAATGGTATTAAAAGCATTGAGAAACTAAAGCCAACATTCTAAGAAATGGGGTAAAATAAAACATACAGTGCCACACATGAAGGTTCAACCATCCTGTTATATTGATTCTCTAGTATAGATGATTCCACTACTATATTTTAACTCACTGAGAGATGATATCACCATATATGAGGTTTTGGTCTTCAGATCGAAATGTGGACTGAACTTCTACATTGGGAAGGGAACAAATGATGAATCCACAACAAGATGCACAACAGAGGTATACATGAAGGTCGGTAGGACAATAGACACATTCATCATATTGATTTGATTTAAAATAGGCACATTAATTATAATGGATCCTAGTAAATTGGTTATCTAACATGAAGGAATTAAATTTATTATAAAATTTACTAGATTATTTCTTTTAACTATAGAATTAATTATTCAATAGGTGTACTTGATTTAGTTTGAATTTGGTGGAGTAACCATAATGAGTTTTCATATAGAGTTTCTCATTTAAATATCCATGAATGAAGGAATTTCTAACACCAAATTTTTAATTTACTGATCACTATATGTAGAAAAAGAAAGTAAAATCCTAGTAGAGGAATTATTAACAATATGGAACAAATATCAGAATAATCAATACCTTTTTATTGAAGGAAAACCTTAGAAACTAACCATGATTTTTACATAATTTTATTTCAATTATCATTGTCTTATTTTAACTTATAAATCCACTCGAATCCAATTATATTAGCATTAGGTGGTTTGTTGACAATGTTCCATATGTGGTTTTTCTAACAGAGTGCATTCCTTCATTCATGGAAATGACCGAGTGCTTTGAGTATCTGTCATTTAAAGATTACCTATAGGTTATAGGTTAATAATATTTGAGATAATGGGATACATGAAATAAATATGGATCGATATTATACTCGTTGAACTATGTTGGAGGCCTTGTGACTCTCCTTTCTCTATCTCGGGTTAATTGGTAATACTTATTAGTGAAAAAATATTCAGATTCAGAATCTGATCTAGAACTAGAATTAGAATCATTCATAGGATGAGGAGGTGGTGGATTAGGATGGATAGAAACATCAAAGCGTGTTATGGGATCACCATCATCAGCCTTATCATGGTCTGGATCACTAATTCTAGATGTGGAGACCTTGGTTTTGGGAGAATATGAATCTTGGAAAACTATATCCCTACTGATAATGATTTTCAGATAACCGGACTTATCAACCTAGAGTTTATAACCCCTGATACCCTAAGGATACCCAAAAAATATGTACTTAAGTTCATTTGGTTCCAGTTTATCATTTTTATCATGAGCATAAGCTGTATAACTAAATAGTCTTCGGTTGGTATAGTAAAGAGGGTTACCATTTCACAATTACATAAGTTTTTTGAATTGATCTTCAAAAGAGGGACATATATTATTATGGTAAATAATAGTTCTAACATCCTCTGTCTAAAAATATTAGTGATTCCTGAGCATCAATGCATTCTTTTGACTCTCTCTTATATAGTTATGTTCATTTTTTTGCAAGGATATTCTATTAGGGATTTCCCAAATAGTCCTTTGTCTTTTAATACCTTGATATTCGCAAAATTGAATGAACTTAGTTGACATGTATTGAATCCCATTATAAGTTCTCATGGTTTTTATTTTCTCCCCCCACTGGTTTTCAACTATTTTTTTCCATGTTTATAAGGATTGGTAAACATCAAATTTATTTTTAAGAATGTAAATCTAAAATTTATTGGAGAATTCATCTATAAAGGTAATAAAAAAACCTACACAATGGGACATGGTCCTTTCTGGTCCCCATAGATCTGAATAGATGTATTCAAGGTGGATAATAACATTAAAGGGGGACCTATTAAAGGTGACATTTATAGCTTTACCCATTAAAAATATTCACAAAAGGGAATATTTGGTAGGTGTGATGTCACTCAACATCCCTTTATTATTGATTTCTTCTAGGCCCTTGGAGAAAAAATTTCCCAATACCCGTTTCCAAATCATACGATTGTCAGTGTGTGTGTTGTAGACACTACCCAACTTATGTGAATGGTTATTTCCATTTAATACATACAACCCATTAGTAAAATACCCCTTAATGATGGTTCTATATCCTTTATATATTTTAAGACAAATTGTTTCAGACATAAAGGTGAACCCCTTTTGATCTAGGACAACAAAATAAATTCGGTTTCTGTGAAGGTTGGGAACCCACCTTACATCAAGAAATGTGACGATGGACTGATTATATAGTTCTAACAAAACAAAACCACTTCCCTCAACCTTCCACCTCTTATTATTTCCTAATAGTTCATCACATTCTGTCCTTTCAAACAATTATTGTAATGAATATCTAAAATGAAACTTGTGAATGGAACAACCTGATTCAAGGACCCACTATTTATTGAGTTTATGGTTCGACACAGTAAAAATAGTCTCATTGTCGTAACTAGAGTCAACTAGAATGGACTGGTCAGTGGGCTATTTGGATTCTAACTCATGTTTGAGTTTCCTACATTCGGTATTAGTATTCCATGGTTTTCTACAATTGAAACATGTGAATTTTTTTCCAAGGGTCATATTTTTGTTTAGGGTGTTTATTATTCTTATATTTTTTTCATATTTTTTTTGTTTTTTAACTTTTGTTTGAGGTTTACCCCTAGTTATTAACCTCTTTGAATAACCTTTGATTCTAGGTTTGGATTGTAGTTTTCTATAAAGAAGGACTGACTTAACCTCTTCAAGTGTTAGTCATTCTTATTTATACATCATTGTTTCAACTAACGTGATGTAATTATTATCAATTGAAATTAAAAAGACCATTTATTGATTTTCATCATCTACAATTACATTAAAGTTTGAAATATGTAACATTACTTTATAAAATTCATCAAAATGAGATTAAAAAGATCTACTAGGATTTATGTTAAAAATGAACATGTTATGCTTTTTAAAAATCCTACCAACTAATGGAGCATTCGTGTACAATTACTCTATCTTAATCCAAATACCAACAACATTAGACCCATAATAAACCTCTCTTAGAACATTATCGAATAAATATAGTAGTAAAAAGCTATGTTATTTAACTAACATATCAGGGGGTGAAAATATGTGTTAGGTAGTGGCCTGTCCAGTCTCATTTATAGTAATGACAGGTCTATGAGGCCCAAAAAGGGTATCTACTTGGACATGATGTACTAGAAGGGATTTTATCTTAATTCTCCATAAGTTAAATTCATTGTCACCATCAAATTTATGGATTTAAAATCTCATTATTTACATGTTTACCCATAAAGTAGATGATATGTTCTTATGGACAACATTAAGTGTACACCGAAAACAACTGACAAATCTATTGGTTAATCCATGTTTTATTTAATGAGATAACAAATTCATAGAAAATTAGGGGGGATAATGGATTTATATAATGAAATCAAAAGGGATAGTGGTGAGTTAAGAGTGATATTTCAGTGAGGAAATAAAATAATTATTCATAACTATAATGCATAAACATGAGTTGTAAATTAACGTAAAAAAACAAATATGGATATGATACCACTTTCCAAGGGGTAAGGGGTAACGTACAACAACAAAAAACTGAACCAAAATAATACTAAATTGATTTAATTTTAGATGAATTCTATTATTACAGAACTGTAGAAATCATGATTAAGTAAAATAAAACAAAGAGAAAGAAACATTCATATTTATGTGCTTTGGTCTTGTGGGGACCTACATGCATGGTAAAAACACCACCCAAAACAAATATTTTATTAATGATAAAAATGAAACTGAACAAGGATTAAAAAATATATAAATAATTGAAAAAATGGTAGTAAAACAATCATGAACCTAAAGAAAATATTTTTTGAAAAGGGGTAAAATGAAGCTCACAGTGCCTAACGCGGAGGTCCGACCACCCTGTTCTCTTGATGGTTCTGGAAAGATGATGTTGTTTCTGTATTTTATCTTAGGAAGGGAAGATATCATTAGAAATGAGGAAGTTATATTCATATATGAATGTTGACCACACTTCTTTAATTGGGAATGACATCGATGATGACTCTACCATGAGTTGCACACTAGTGGTATTCACGGAAGTAGGCAGACAAACATATCTGATCCTCTAATGAGGACGAAGCCACTAGTACCAGCAAAACCTTGAGTGGGGAGGTAACACATAGTAGGGAGGGATATTGATTCCTTCTATGTCAATCCTGAAAAATAAATTTCAATGCAGGGGGAGATGGAATCCCCATGACAAACCCTGATCATTGTAACTGCTCACCCAAGGGGAGAGTTCCATGAATTTAACCCTAAAAACCAACCAGAGACACATGAAAATCACCAAAACAAATGGAAAACTGAGATTGAATAGGTGCAAACAAGAATGAACAACCCCGAATAAGGAAAACAAATCACACAGATTTCTAGTGTCACAATAAGAAAAAAATTGAACAAAGAAAGTATCCCACATACACAGCCGAACAAACATGCCCAAATAAAATTAATAGTCCCAATATAAGATTTTTAATATCATAAAATAAAAAAAATCACATCATAATATTGGATGAAGGGTAAATAAATTGAATCAAAAATAGGTAGAATAATAAATTAGGGATAATTTTGAAATGAAAATTAAATCGATTACCTTAATTAACAAATATATGTGAACTGACCCTTCTTGTACCTCTCTAAATCTATCAGATGATGACTAAGAATCGATGATACCATATTCTTGTGGTTTTATCTAGAGAAAGGAAATTAGGTTGGGGGGTGTTGAGGGGAGCTTCTAAAAATAAGTTTGTCCAGTGAAGTGTCTAGTAAGTCATTTTTAAGTAATTCAAATAAACGAATGTTTGTTATATTGAAAAAATAACATAATTACATGTTAACAAATTTCTAAAAATGTATAAAATAACATGTATATTATTCATCTTCAATCCTCCCATCTACGACTTGAGTTTTATCCCATTGTTTTATTAGAAACCTTTCATCCCTGGTGATGGGAACAATTCATAAGACATCATAAAATTTATTATATTTTTGATAATCTATTTTTTTAAAATACCTCTTAAGGGTTTCGAAAATTTTATTACATTAAATTGAAAATATGATTTTAATCAAGTAAAACATATAATAAAACATCAAATAAAAATAACTAAATATTTACATGAAAATATCACCTCTATCTTTATTAAATTTAAAATTAAAATTATATTAAAACTTCATTTGTAACTTTTAAAATTTTTACTCAGTGTCACATACATTTAATTTAATATTGTTTTCTTTTCTATGTAATACTTAATAACAATAGTTTTTGTGTGAAAACAAGGGTATAATTTGTTGATATTTTTTTGGTACATTATTTATATTTTTTTATGAATTCTATTAGATTAATAATCAATGTTCCACTTATAAAATTTTAGGATATGAAGTTTAAAAAAATATAGTGATAAAATTTATTTAATGAGTATTATCCAGTTTAATGAAATAAAAATGAAATCATAAAAGGGAACAAAATATAAATATGGGTTTAAATTTTTCCCTCAACATAGGATTTCTTAAAAGGTTAGGAATGATAATAATTAGGTTAAATGATTTGAAAACTTGATAAATAACTTGAAATATTTAGATTGATAATATATTATACATATATCTGTATATGGGTTGGTTCTATAACATTCGAGCTAGAAAAAATAGCACCAAATATTAATTTGGTATGATTGGACCGAACCTAACCTACCCCATTTATAAATTTGGACTGGAAAAAAAGATCTCATTAAAGGACCATTAATAAAACAGGTCTTAAAACATTATTAAATTAAAACATTATATATAATCATTATAAATTTGAAGAAATAAATATAAAATATTATATTTTTTTCAATAAATATCATTATAATATATTATAATTTGACCTACAAGATCACATAACTAGTCATGTACTAAAGATCATGCTTGATCCTTTTATTAATTGGTAATTAATGATATGTCCATTTAATATTAACCACAAAAAATAAGATCTAATAAGACATTTTTATCCAATCAAGATTATTGGTAAAGTCATATCCCCTAACCATGTAGATGTTTAATTGCACAACACATATGAACAATAAAACAGAAGGTTTTTTCTAGTTTCATTATAACATTAAAATAAAAAACATGAAAATTGGATATTTTTTGAATTCAAAAAGGAAACTATAATAAAATATTATATTAGTTTCATTTTTCATTGTCCAACGATGTGGTTCACTACAATACTTTATATATCAATTTTATATTTTATTTTTAGCGATTTTGATTCTATTTTGTAAAAGAATTTTTTCTCAATTACTAACTTTTGATTTTAATATTTTGCATCATTTTTTTCTATAATTATTTATTATAAAATCTTCAATAAGTTCCACTAAACCATTTTGCAACATTTATCATTTTTTCAAATTTTTAAAATCAAATCACTGTTAAATTTTTTGTGACTATTTGGATGTTATTTAAAAATATATAAAAATATAGTGGTAGTTTTCCTAAATCACATATAAAGTTAATAGATATATAATTAAATAAATAATAAAATGAAATAAAATGAAAATTAAATTCAATTTAATTCAAAATAAACATCAAATTTACATAAACATAATCATAAATATAAAATTCATTACAAAATTTCCTCAAAAATTTAGTTATCATAACTAACCAAACAATATGATTATTTTTCAAAAAAATATCTTCACTAATCAACCATCTCCATCAATAAAATTATAATCTCTTACCTCATCCTACATTATTATTACACAAAATCACCATCAGTTCACTTAAAAACAAAGAATCAAACAAAATAGAACAGTCCATAACAACAATTAACATTTAGAGTATATTTAATTATTATTTTTAACAAAAATGTAATAAAAACTATAATCCATCATGGTTGTCATATAAAGAGTGTTGCGACTCATATGGCTATCTAGAATCAACCCCCAAACTAAGAAAAAGGAATAAACAACATAATATACACACTAAAAATAAAAATCAACAAACTGTCAACAAATCATGACATTAAATTCATGTTTTAAAAAGTTTATCCATTCAATTATTGTCATTAAATGTCCATGACATAAAAATAAGATAGAAAACGTATAAATTAAATATTATCATTTATTTTAGTACGTTTTTGATGAGAAATTATGACATGGGGAAGAATTTATTGTACACTTAAGATATTATTTATCAATAGGTTATATGATAGTAAATTATGACTTGTGGGGTAAACTATTATTCAATATATAGAATTATTATTCAACAGGGGTTTATTATTAATCTATTGAATATTGTGGTTATGGACATGCAATATATTATTAATAAATTGATTTTATTACCTTCTCTCTTGGTTTCATATGTGAAGTACCATTTTTTGTGAATGAATTATTGGGTTGAGTACCATAAAATTGAGTTTTTATATACCCAAAAATTTTCACATTGAAATAATTCTACCCAACCCATGGTTTTTAACCCTATTATTTTTATTGGTTTTCTACATTAAATCCATATGATATTTGTTTTTCTATATAATTTTATTTTTATCTTTATCCTAACATTCGGTATCAGATCATGTATATAAGCCTAATGGTGAAGCAGTATGAGATCAAATAATTAAATTGAAATAATTTTCCATTATGGAAAATAAATATTCAAGCGGTTTTAATGGAGGAAAACTATCTATAAGAAAATTAAAGAAAAACCAATTCACATGAAGATCATAGGGGAAAATCCATTTTCAATCCAAACTCCATGTGTCCCATATCACTTCCATGGTTTAAAACTAGTATTCTAAAATTACCCCCAGTAGAACCTCAAGTGCAGAAAAAGTTTTTTTAAGATGAAAATACCATGAAACCCATGTAGACTCAATGTTCAGAACTAGGTAGAATTTACACCCTAATCAATATTCTGTTATGATATTCTCTAATTTTATTCACTTCTTGTCTTCGATATGATCTTCCATAAAAAACGAACATGAATGAATAAACATATAATGAATTAGGTTTTCCTCCTAAAATAAATATTGTGTTCAATGGATTTATCAACATGCAACACCCAAAACCTATATATATATGTATATATATATATACGATTTTATGGTATTCATAGAATTATTAGGTATAAGTAGTGATAACATAATTATAATATTTATATATATAAATATTATTGTACATATATATATAATAACATTATCCTTAAACATAGAACTCAATTAGTACAACCAAGAAACTAATAGGATCTGTTTTTGTACAAAAAATTATTTTTATAAGATGGATCTTTTTTCTTGTTTTATATATTTATGATTAGAACTAATTTTATGAGAATGGTTAATATAAAAAATAAAATATTTCAAATAAAAAATTCTTTTCATGATATTTTATTATGTTAGTTTAATATTAAATTTATCAATTTTAAGATATGAATTTTAAAATAAATACATCATTTTTGGATTTATCATGTTCATTGCAGCACCTTGATCCCTGATAGCCCAGATCTAGTGCAGTTAAACTATTAAATTGGCATAAGAAAGAAGTAAATAACATCTTCAAGATCTGAGAAACATAGTAGTCATGGTAAAAAAGATACATACATGTTTCTTAATTTAAAAATTAATACAATAATTACAACATATTTTTTTCATTCCAGGATAACTTTATTCTATTTATCATATAATTTAAAATCATTATTCACACACTATAGTGAATCTTATGTAATGGACACATAATAAGGGGGAGATCAAATTACCAGTAAGGGTATGTATAGCAGAAGCAATAATGAATCAATGAGAATAATTAATATGGAAAGCTAAATAACCGAGAGAACAGATGAAATGAAATCAATATCTCAGTTATAAGTGAGTAAATAATATTTCGATACACATAAATGAAAAAAAATTCAATTTAAATTACTATATAAGGAATAAGAAATATTGAATGGAAAATAACTAAAACATAGGCCATTATATCAGTGATTTTAGAATGAAATGAATCCATAGATAATGTCAAATAAAAAATATCATGGATAATAATAACTGAATCTAAATTAATAAAACTATTAATTACTGGACACCATGTTTCTCAGGTACATCGTACATTTACTTTCAAAAACTTTCACAAGATGGTTTAACATATCACTATCAAGACCTTTCAAAGGATATCTTAAAATTACTCTGATTTGGAAACAAACTAAAAGGGGTTTTCCCCAACTGATTTCATCACATGATACTACTGATGCATTGAGGTACATATATTAAATGGTCCCTAACACGTGTCATACCATCCCAAATCATTCCTTAAATATTAATAAATCAATTTAATTCACAAATAATGTGTGTTATCAAATATCTGTATTAAATACAAGATAATGATTTATCAATATTTCCACAAATAATCAAATAACTATAAAATTAAATACCATATGTAATAATGGAATACAGTTCACGCAATAATCATATCCATGAAAAGTGGTATGGATATTCTTGGGAAAATGAATGTTCAATGACCACAGGAGTGTGAATATTTCATAGGGACTGCAAAAAATTAATCAATGATGTAAATGTTAATATTATCCTTCTATAAATAAATTAAAAACCATCTAGAGTAATATTAGGTATGTTATCAATACAACTTACCCAAAGTCGAGTAAAAATGAATGGATGTTGTTATTTATGAATGAAAATCCATTAAAAATATCTTATATATTTTTTTGAGGGAAATAACCTTTTTATTTTGAAAAAAAATTGAAAGTAATTTTATTTTTAAATAAATGTAAAAAACGAATTCTTTGAAAAGTATGCTTCAAACAAGAAAAAGAATCTTCAAATAAACAACGACAGGTAAATCCATATAGCCTGTACAATGTAAAAAGAATATTCCTTTTCCATGGTAAAAAAGATAGAAAATTAAATTGTTCATAAAATGAAAAGGATATTACGTTGAAAAAAAAATTAAATGAAAAAAGAGAAAAAATTTAATTAATAAATCATTTATAATTTTTTAAAAACATATATGAAAGACTTTTTTAAAAATTGTTTTTAGATGAAAATAGGTTATCCATCTAAAGAAGAAATTTATTTCAGAATTTCTAAATAAAAATTTATGTAACATTTTGAATACCAGAGAGTGAAAAAATGGAACTATTTCATAAAAATGTTCATTAGTAACCATAGGAGAATAATATTAAAGTGATTATTAAACAATGATCAAATAATTTCTTCTTAAGAAATTCAAGTGCAATTTTTATTGAATAAAATGATATTGTAATGTAATCCCATGGGAGGACCATAAAGTTTATGTGAGACTCAAAAAATCAATTTATTATGTGCAAAATATATAAATAGAAATAAGTTAATTTTAAATACATATATATATATAGTAAAAATAATTATAAACATAATCATATGATATTAACGACAATGAAGAAGTAATATAACCAAATGAAAAATAATTGGGTTATTAAATTTCTTTACCACATGGTAACATTATGTGTAAATTCCATTAGATGGAATAATTAAAAATAATACTCAAAATATCATGAATAATTGATGAATCATTATATTACAATTGAAATTGGATTTATTGGCACCATATATATAAATTAGGTGCACAATAATAAAGTATGCGTCAAAGAATGTAAATAGAGTCAAATTCCCATATTACATGGAAGATTTTGAATTATAATCCCCATAAAGGAAATAACTTCCAATGAAACTCTAAATATAATGAAGATATATTTTTTGATGATATAAAAACAATATGGGTAGTCTATAAACCACATAATAGAAATAAGTGGTGAGAATGGTGTATGCCTCACAGAAAGAAAAGTGAGGCAAGAATCTCTTACCTAGATTTTCCATTTGGGTGAACATAATTTATGATCATATATAATAATTTTATCATGTAAATAACATTTAAAATAAACATAATAATATTTATAATATCATATATTGTCTTTTATAATATATAGTTACTCATTTTTTAACAATGTTTCATTATTTTAAATATTTCAGGTGCTAATTGACTAGTTTTTTCAGTATGTTTTCACTCATTACATGTTGTTGATATAAATATGATCATAATTTAGTCATATAAATAATGTTAAACATGATTTAGGTATCATATATATTCATTATATATTTATTTATAATAATCCTTAATATTTTTAAATAGGAAATTAAATGCACCATTCATGGAGACGATAGGCTGTATGTACACTTGAATGGTACTTCCATTTCTTTATCATATTTAAAATAATGAAAATTAAATTATATATATGTATATTATAGTGAAAGTATAATTTTTATGAAGTATATTTTACATGTATTTATTAAAACCAGCCTATATAAATTCCATTCATAGCGTGGATGAATCATATCACTTTGAGGAGGGGGTAGTTCACATGTCCACAAACGATGTTATCGTATCCCTGCAATATGGAAAACAAGATGGTATGTGATATATAAGAATAAAAGAATAATAAATAAATTATAAATATCACATATTTCATTTATAAACTATAAATAAAACATTATTTCCAACCTTTAATTGTGGTAAATGGAAGAACGAATGACATCGGTTTGCACGACGTTAGTTCACTGTACACATGAACGATGATTGCATATCACATTTTATAGATGTGTATTAAAGTGTAAACATAAATATTATATAAAAAATATATGATAATATTTAATAAAATTAATATATTATATAAAAATTAAATAATAAGAACTAAATGTTTTGATAAAGAAATAAAATTAATGTGATCGTTGAAGAATGTTACCTCATTTTTTGGTAACTATTTTTTGTTCATTCCAAAAGACATCCTTGCTTGGATTTATTCCAAAAGGGAGGACTCTAGGATTAGGGGAGGGAATTTTGGATCATATTTGGGTATAGTTTTGGTGAACCAAATTTCATTAGAGGTTTGAATAAGTAGAATTATTTTAATTTTTTGAAAAGTGAATTCCACCCAAGTTTTTTCCACGACATGTGGCTCCAATAATGAACCAAATTTGTAATGTCTAGGTTCTGGAAGCCTCCCAGAGGCACCCCGTACCCGGTTGGTCACATGGAATCAAGTGTATTTCCTCAAATTCTAGAGGTATCCGACTAGAAGCGAGGTCCTTGGGTGTGATAGTTTGGAAACTATTTCCTCATTGGCATAGTAACACATCATAAGTAAAACAGATAGCAATAGCGGAAGAAGTAATAATACCATACAATAATAAATAACGAGATACTAGAAGTGATTACAACTAAGAACATATGTATATATGATGCATGATACACATGTCTAGGAAAGCATCCAAACAAGTTACAATGATGGAATAAAATACTAATCCAATGTACAAATAAAAGAAAGTAAACAAATCCACAACATCGCAAGCCTCTGGTTGGTCCTATGCTCCGCTGCTCCACAACAATCAAGTACATGAAGTAGAAGGGTTCTTGGCCTTATCTATACCTAAAACAATATAATCAATTTGGGCCCAAAAGCAACACCCAAATAGGGTGTGAGGGGAATCCCAGTAGGTAAGCACCCAAGGATCTGTGCCTAAGAGTTAGTGAATATATATGGCAGGAAATAAGAAAAATAAGCAGTAAACAAGGAAGTACTCAAATGTAAACAATCTTACAGTTTAATTTCTTTCAATTTCATATATCAAGTGATCATATAATCACAAATAGGTAACCCTCTAGAAAGTACTCATATCTAATCCCTTCTGGTTCAACCTAACAAACACAAGCAACCCTTTGGGAAGTACACACAATCTAACCCCTTTAGTTCAACCAAACATACACAAGAAACCCTCTGGGATGTACACACAGTATAACCCGTCGGGTTCAGCTTTAGAAAAGACTCTCTAAGGAAGCACTCATCGTTAATTCCCCTTGTGTTATCATATCGGTAACTAATAGGCACTCTGAGGAAGCACTAAACATCCAATTCCCCCTATGGCCAGTATCAAGGAAACTATAGACACTCTGAAGGAGCACAAAGTCCACCGCCCCTATGGCCTCACAACATAACAGTAAAATAGACACTATGGAGAAGCCCACAATGTCCATTCTCTTTACGGAACACTACACCTGGTTCTCACGGCCCTATGTACATCAATCTTTCACAAAAATACATGGAAGCCAAAGTAAAGCTCGATAACTACTTAGATTAACAATCTATAACATATCATAGCGTGAAGGATAATAATCACTCCATCCTCACAATACTAGGCATGGAAAGCAAGCAGCCTAACTTGCAAGGTAAACCAAACTGTGAAAACAAGAATACATGGGAAAACATCCATAACATGTAAAGGTTAACCCTATTGAAAATCAATTAACCTTTATTGAAAGCAAAAAGGCATAACAGGTAATAACAGGGCTAAAAACAATACACACACAATACACCATACGAGGGTATTTGACACTTTTGCACATAAAATTCAAATAATAACTACGAAATGTCAAAAAAAAAACATTCCTCGGAATTGTGATATCAATATGCATGAACCTCAGGGCTTGAATCACCCTATAAAACCATATATCTACAAAAAAATCAAAAACGTTCAACTGGGGATATCTCATGTAAGAGGAGAAATCTGGAGATGTTGTTCAAGAAGAAGGGAGAACTCACTGATGCAATTCCAAATCAATAGAAGGAGTTCATATCAGAGAACAGATGAATATTTGTGGGATGAGAGAAGATCTGTGGTCATATGAATGCTCCTAGATGAGACAAACAAAGAAGAAGTGCATTCTGCCTATTCAAAGTGACCCCCTTCCGTTTAGTGAAATAAAAATAAAATTCATGGAATGTCCTTTAAAAGTACACAACATGTAATTTTCTTTTGCAGCCTCCACTTTAGGCGATCTCTAGGTCACCACACATGGACATGTACTCAGCCATCACCTAGCCAGTACATTGTCACCCGCAGTAACCGAGTACGTAGCATATACTTATAAGTACACGACGTGTACACTTAAATTTCCAAAAAATCATAATTTTCTAAAAAACACAAAAAAAGGGAAACCATACCTAAAAAGAAGATCTGTGTTCATACAAACTTCCCCACCTAAAGAAATTCGTCCCTGAATTTCCCAATAATGGAATCATAGAAGAAGAAACCTCGAACATCTCCAGCCACTACGATCGTACAATGACTTCCCTCTGCTAGATCTCATCCTATACTCACTCGTGCTGCCATAGCACTCGAACCAGAGGAAGAGACTTTCCACGAAGAACATTATCACTTTGATCAACAATTCAGATAGGACGCTCCTCGAACGAGGCATCCACCTTGAGCTCAACCTCCTCAGACTGGAAAAAAAGACAAGTCTGAGAAGTAACGCCGCAACTGAGAAACGTGGAAAACGTCATGCATAGCCCGATTCCTCTGAGGTAATTGCAACCTATATAAAAGCAGCCCAAGCCTCTCCAAAACCTCAAACAGCCTGACATACCTCAGTGAAAGATTATCCTATCTCCTAATCCTATTGTTTTCTAACCATGGTGTGACACGTAGGGAAACCTGATCTCCATCCTTGAACTCTAGAGGTCATCTCTGCCGATCAACATAAGACTTCTGTAATGATTGTGCAGTAGCCATCCTCTTCTAAATAAACTAGATTAGCTCCATGGTTTTCTGGACTAGATGAGGTCCTAGCATAGCTGCCTCTAATGCCTCTAGCTAGCCTATGGGTGATCAGCATGGCCTACCGTACAAAGCCTCATAAAGTTCCATCTGAATAGTTTCTTGAAAACTATTATTTTAGGAAAAATCCACAAGAGGAATGTGATTCTCCCAAGAACCATAAAAATCTGGGATGCATTCTTGAATCATGTCCTCAAGAACCTAAATCGTACACTTGGATTGGAAATATGTCTGAGAATGGTATGTTGTAATCCGATGTACCTAAGTACCCAAAGACCTCTAATGTCCCTTCCACACCCGAGAAGTAAAATATGCATCCCTGTATGAACAAATAATGTTCGGAACTCCATGTAAATGTACAATATCCAAGATATAAAACCATCCCATATCATCAACACTGAAGTTATACTTGATCATCAAGAAGTGAGAAACCATCATGAGTCTTTCAATGACAAACCATACTATATCATTCCCTCGAGGCAACCTCGGTAAACACATCAATATTTCCATCATGACGTCGTTCCACTTCCACTCTGAAATGGATAAATACTGTAAAAGCCATGTTGGTCACTGATGCTTCTACTTCACCTGCTGAAAGGTGGAACACCTCATAAAAAAACCAACAACATCTACTTTCATACCTGGAAAACAATACTTACGGTGCATATCTCGATACATCTTCGTGACACCAGGATGAACTGCCCAAACTTAGGAATGAAAGTATCACATGAGCTCCTCACTTATGTCTGCTAACACCCACAAACGTCCATGAAAATACAAGATATCATCCTCACCTACTAACCATCTAGGAACAAGGTTCTCTTTTGACACACTCTCCCATAGGACCAGGCCTTCTGAATCTGATAACTACCTCATTCGCACTCGACCAAGAAGAGTAGAGGTAACAGCTACAAAATATAGAAAATTCTTCCCCAATTATTTGTGAACCTTTAAATGCATATTAGAGAATAGGTCCATAAGCTTCCACTCATTTCTCACCTCCTGAACTACCCATATCTGAGTCCTCGTAATCAATGCATTAGCCACAACATTTCCTTTCCTAGGTGTATTGGAAAGCTCAAAGACAAAGGACTAGTGGCACTCTACCCACCCCCGCTATCTCATATTCAGATCACATTGACTGAAGATATACTTGATACTTTTATGGTCGGTAAAAACCAAAAAATTCTCTCCCAGGAGATAATGTATCCAAAAGCGTAAATCCTGAACAACTGCATCCAGCTCGAGATCGTGCATCAGGTAATTCCTCTCATATGGCCTCATCTTCCGAGACCCGTACTCAATGACTCCTTTACCCTGTATAAGCACTAATCCCAACCTGATATCTCATTCATCATTGTAAACAATATAACTCTTTCCTGCCATTGAAAATACTAGTATTGATGCTAATGTAAACCTTTCATTCAACTCTTGAAAGGCCAACTCCCAAGTATATGACCATAGGTACATTTCACCCTTCTTAGTTAGGCTCTTCCATGGTGAAGCTAAGAATGAAAAGTATTGTATGAAACATCTGTAGTAACCAACCAGCCCTATAAAACTCTGCACCTTAATGAAATTATTCGGATGCTCCTAGGAAACTAATTATCTCACTTTACATGGGTCAACTGACACTCTTATCTCTGAGAAAACATGAACTAGGAAGTGAAGTTGGTCCATCCAAAAGTGGCATTTGATACCATAACACAGTGTACTCAAAATGATCTCAAGATGTTTGGCGTGGTCATGTCGAGTGTGAGAGTTCACCAAGATATCCTCCACGAAGACCATCACAAAAGAATCCAAGTATGGATTGAACACTCAGTTCATCAATGCCATGAAATATCTAGGCACATTCATGAGACTGAATGGAATAACCACATACTCGAATAGACTATATCTACTTCTAAAGGCTATATGAGGTACATCTGATGGTCTAACACACAATTGATGGTAACCGGACCTCAAGTCAATCTTCGAGAACAACCGGGCTTCTCGAAGATGATCAAAGAGATCATCAATAATTAGCATGGGATATCGGTTCTTGGCCTTCAACTAGTTCAACTTCCGATAAACTACACAAAGTCTAAGGGTACTATCCACCTTCTTCAGAAACAGGACAGGCGAACCCCAAGGAGATGTACCAGGTCAGATGAAACCCTCTTCCTGTAACTCCTCCAAATGCTTCTTGAGATATGGAAATGCTAGTGTATCCATCATATAAGAAGAAATAGACACTGGTGCCACTCTGTGAACAAGCTCAATAGAAAATTCCACCTCTCGCTCTGGAGGAAAACAAGAAAAGTCCGCAGGAAAAACATCCCTGAAACAATCCACCACTATAGAAAAGTCTATCTATGAAGTCACATGGTCATCCATATATAGACTATAAATATAGGTTATAACTCCTCCCAACCCATGGTGCTCAGGTTCTACTCTACTCTCTTAGAAATCCCACTCACCCTTATAATGAAAAAATCTTCCCTCTAGTGATGTGAAACTCACCATACGATGATAGAAATCGACAACTTCTTGGAAGGGAACTAACCTGTGCATTCTGATAATGACATCACAGCATATCATATCTAAGATGTAGAGGTCCCATATGAAGTGGAACCCACCAAACTCAAGAGGGAACTCCTTTCACTAATGTACACTAGCCATTCTTGTCCCCAAAAGAGTTTCTAACATCAAAATAAAAATATAATAAAAGATCTAGATCCCAAGGCTCTCCACAATAACAACAAATATAAATCTATGGTAAGCCCCTATATCAAAAAGACAAGATGCTAAAACCGAGGCAACTAGGATTGTACCTCAAACTGTAGAGGTTTAGGGATCTTTCTTCTGCTGTGTATTCTCTAATACAAAAGTCTGGCATATACTGTGGCCCTAAGACCCTGCCTGACCACCCTGAGCTGATCCACCCTATTGTATCTAAAAGCCTGGAGACTGGCTACCATGACCACAAACTCCACCTCAGCCTGAACAGATGCAAGAACTCCAGTTCCCTTCCTGATGAGAAACTGGGGGTGATGCTCCTGAACACAGAGTCATAGAAGAACCATTGTCACCTGCTGTTGGTGAGAAAAACTGACAAAAATGGTAAATGTGACCCGTCTTTCTACATTGTTGTTACTTCACTAGGTCTCTCAGGAAATGCGGCCTCATATGACTGCTCTTCCTTCCCTGGTAGCACACCACATGCATACCAGAAGAAGTATCATTCCTCCTCAGATCCCCACGTGTAGACTCCCTTCAATGCTTCCTGCTGTCAGTAGGAGGGATACCAACTCCAAATGTCAAACCATCCGGGACCACCACACCAGAATCCCTCCAATTTCACTATGTGATTAGTGCTTGGTTGACTATAGATGTGATGGAATTCAGCCTGATGATGTTCACCTGATATCAGTTGTCGTTCCGGAAACCATTCTCAAAATTCCTTTCCATAAATAACGCATCACCTCCTAGAATAGGCATGAATTATTGAAATTCTATGAAGTGAGAGGAATACTCCATGACTGAGAGAGTACCCTACTCCATACTCATGAACTCTTAGGATTAATCATCCCTCAAAGTCTTCTAGTAGAAGTAGTCATAGAATTCACACTCGAACTCATCCCACAGCATAACCTGCTGGTCTCCTGTCTATGAGATCACATCTAACCATCTCTTAGTGGAGTCCCAAAGCATATAAGTAGAGAGATTCACCCTCATCTCTAGAGAAATCTATATATTCTCGTAGATAGATATCATGGCTTCTAACCATGACTCCACAGCATGAGGTCCTCCTTCCCCTGTGAAGACTGGAGGATGCTGCTACTAGAAAACCCACGTCAACTATGCCATAGAAGGTGCAGAATGTAGTATTCCTTGGAAGGTCTTCATAAACCTCAAAACGACCTCTCAAAACTGTGCCTCATCACTTGTTTCTAGAATGAAGGCTGGTTCTAAGACTGGAATAATAAGAGGTTCTAATGGTAGTCCCTAATCATCCATATCTAGTGTCTGATCAATTCCCTATAACTGCTGGACAACAGGAGGACCTCTCGGTGGCAAGAATCTTCAAGGTTAATCCCACACCTAGATCAAGAATAATAGGGACTAAAACTTAGAAGTGTAATAAGGGAACAAGAGAATGAAAGAATTCATGTTTTTTAATCATGGATACACAGTGTGTATAATTCCTACACAACATGTTCTCTTAAGCCTTCACGTAGGCATGTACCTCTTCCATCCCAGGTCATGTAACACCCAATACACATAGCTTGATTACCTAAAACATGACATGTACTTGAATCCTCTTCCCCTGAATGAGTTCTTATACATGACTAAGACACACGGTTTCCCTCAAACAAGACTAAACAACCTGTTAGTTTCAAACACGGCGTGTACTAGATGAACTTCACCGACCCGTGTTCTTAGTCACTTGGCTGGTTACACGGCTAACTATACACAGTGTGTTCTAGATAGACATGTTGTGTACTTGAAGGATTTCAACGACCCTTGTTGTTCATTACACGGCTGGATTCAGGGGTAAAATACATGATGTATTCAATCTTGAAACAACATGTATAAATGATGTTTTATCTATCCGTGTCATTAGTCACACTGGTGGACAAATGGTCTACACAACACATCGTGTACAACCAGTAGATGGAATATTCCCCAAAAGATTTCCCTACTTGGTGTCTCTTCCCACACAGTCAGTGACATGGTTAGAGACTACATGGAATGTACATACAGTACATAGAGTGTATAAATAAAAGCAGCTTCTTCCTGAACAGAAGGACCCATGGCATGTATTCATCATTACACGTTGTGTATTCTGGGTTTTTTTCGGGATAGTAAGCCTCAGAAACTACACCGGAACCAGGAAAACACTGAAAAAAATATTAAAGTGCCAAATTTTGTTTAATGAGGGCTCATACTCCCCGCTAATCAAAGCTTGGAATTTTATACATGTCATATACAAAGAATAACAATATAATGATCCACCAAATTCCGGTCCATAAGGGACCATAACACCTCAAGAACCAACGTTTGTAATCTATTCAATCAAAACCTTACACAATCCAATACCCTATCAAAATAAGGTACTCTATCAAGGCATATATCGCAATAACATGCATATCTAGCATGACATCTATCAGGACAACATGCAATCACTAATTCACCCTAAATGGCATGGCAATAATGCATGACATGTGATCTCTAGCAAGTGCTTATATGATTCATAAGATGGCATAACCTCATATCATCAGGTTGAAATATAAATTTAACATTAATAATATCCACAATAATAGCACAAAACTTGTGAATCGCCAAATGGTGAAATAAAATCAACTGTAATAATTGAAAAACCTGAAAAATCACAATAATGAGGTAAATTGGCTTTTCCCTATACAAGGATTAGCTACTCCCAAGAACAACTTATTACCAAGTACCTATTCCTTCTTATCCATGGCTATATGCTCCAAAAAGAAAGTCAAGAACAAAAGAATTCCTCTGACACCACTTTGTAACATCCCGATTTTGAAAGCATCCCAGAGGGGCCCCGTACCCAGTTGGTCACATGGCCTCAAGAACATTTCCCCAAACTCTAGAGGCTGCCGACTAGCAGTGATGGCCTAGGGTGGGATATTGGGGAAACTATTCCTTCATTGGAAGAGTAACACAGTGGATATAAAACAGATAGCTATAGCGGAAGCAGTAATAATACCATACAACAGTAAATAGCAGAAGATATGAAGTGATAACAACTATTCACATATGTATATATGATACATGATACATATGTCTAGGAAAGCATCCAAACAATTCACAATGCTGAAATACAATACTAAACCAAAGTAAAAAAGAAAATCAAGTAAAGAGCTCCACAACATCGCAAGCCTCAGCTCGGTCCCATGCTCCCCCGCTCCACAACAATAATGTATCTAAAGTAGAAGGGCGCTTTCTTTTATCTATACCTACATAAATATATTCTGTTTGGGCCCAAAAGCATGACCCAAATAGGGTGTGAGAAAAATCCTAGTAGGTAGTCATCCAAAGATTTGTGCCGAATTTATAGTGAATTTATATGGCAGGCAATAAGAAAAAAGAAGAAGTAGACAAGGAAGTACTCAAAAGTAAATAATCCTATAGTTGAATTGCATTCAATTTTAGATATCAAGGGAGAATATAATCATAAATAGGTAACCCTATCAGAAGTACTCAAAACCTAACCCCTCTGGTTCATCCAAACAAACATTAGAAACCCTTCGAGAAGTACACATAGTCTAACCCTTCTGTTTCAACCAAACAAACACAAGAATCCCTCTGGTATGTACACACAGCCTAACCCCTCTGGTTCAAATATATCAAAGACTCTCTGAGGAAGCACTCACAGTCAATTCTCTTTGTGGTATCATATCAATAACTAATTGGCACTCTATGGAAGCACTCAACGTCCAATTCCCCCTTGTGGCCCATATTGAGGAAACTACAAACACTCTGAGGGAGCAAAAAGCCCATCCCCCTGTGGTCTCGCAATGTAATAGTAAACCAGACACTCTGCAGAAGCCCTAAATGTCTATTCTCCCTATGGTCTACTACACCAGGATCTGATGGCCCTGTGTAAGTCAATAATGGACAACGATACATGGAAGCCAATTTAAACCTCAATAACTACTTTGATAAACAATCTACAACATATCATAGCATGATAGATAAAAATAACTCCATCCTAACAAAACTAGGCATGTAAAGTAAGCATCATAACAGCAAAGCTAGACCAAATGGTCAAAACCAGCAAATATTGGAAAAACATCCATATCATGGAAATTTTAACCCTATTAACTAACAATTTATCTATATGCAAACCAACAAGGCATAATAGGTAATAACGGGGCTAAAAACCATAAACACGCAATACCCCGTAGGTGGGTATTGAAAACATTTTCACATAAAATTCAAAGACTAACTACAGAAAGGCACAAACCAGCTAACTCGGTGTAATGAGATCGATATATGTGAACCTCAGGCCTTGAATTTCCCTTGAACACCATATATCTAAAAAAAATTAAAAATGTTCAACTGAGGATATCTCATTAAAGGAGAGAAATCAGGAGATGCTATTCAAGAAGAAGGGAGAACACAGTAATGGGATTCTAACTCAATCGATAGAGTTCGTATCAGAGAAAGGATGAAAAGTCCAGGGATCAGAGAAGATCTGCGGCTATAATGATTCTCCTAGATGAGATGGATGAAGAAGAAGTGTGTCCTATTAATTATACATGACCCTGGTCCATTTAATGTAATAAAAAAAATACATGACGTGTTCTTTAAAAGTACCTGAGATGTACTTTCCTTTTCCGGCCTCCGCTTTAGGAGGTCTCTAGGCCACCACACACTGACATGTACTCGACCGTCACCTGGACTCTACACGGTCACCTGTGGAAACCGAGTGCACAACATGTACTTATATGTATAGGACATGTACTCCTGAAATTTCCAAAAAACTTCTTTTTTTTATCAAAAACACCTGAAAATAGAACCCATACCTGAAAAGAAGACTCGAGTTCTTAAAAAATTAAATACAAGGGAGGATAGGGTATTAATTAGAATATCCAATGTATTTTAAACAATTTTATAGGTAATTTTAGTCCTTATATGTACGTAATAGTCATTTATTAAAGATATTTTTTCTTCTAATCTCTGTAATTATCTTTTATAACTTTTACTAATATTTTTGGTCTAAAAATAAGTTCACGTTATTATAGATTATAATTTTTTAAATACAAGTTTGGGATACATTTTTTCCAAATTTTAATCATATAATTTTTATAAATTTATTTAAATTTAACCTTAGAGATTGGATGATAAAGTGGTTTTTTAAAGAAAAAATGTTCAAAAGATTTATATGTTTTTATATCCAATTTCAAAGTGAAATTGATTCCAATGACCTAAATTGGAATATTTATTCTATGTTTTATCTATTTAAACTTTAAAAACAATTTAAAATATTGTTTAACCATATAAATAATTATACTAAAAAGAATTTCCTAATTAAAATTCAGTATTTTTAACCTTTCCTCAAAAATTAAATATTTACGGAGAAAACAAAAAATTCACTCTAACCTATTTTAGAAGTATTGATTCAAAAAATGAAGTTTTTTTTATATATAAAAAATATAAAATTTCAAAAATATATATTTAAAATACATACTCCATAAAAATTTGGATAAATTTTCTTTAGAAAAAAATAATTTTTTATACATAATATTGGGTTTACTCTTATCATATGAATGAAAAATAAATTTCACGAATATAAAAGCTTTTGATGGGATATATAATATATATCTTATCATAAATTGGTTAATAATATTCATAACCACCAATTTAATTACTATGTTGTATCTTCATATATATAATATTAATATTTTAATAATACACTGTTGTTCTGTAAAACTCCGTAAGAACCCAGATCTTTTTCTCAGGTATATTTTCTTTTTTCTGGTGTTTTTCAGGAAAAGAGGAATTTTTGGATATTTCTTAAGTACACGCCGTGTTCTTTATGTGTACATGTCGTGTACTCGGTTACCGCAGGTAGCCATGTACTGGCCGTTTAACTTTTTAGCACATGGTCATGTGTGGTGACCTGGAGACCACTTAATGCGGGCGATGTTAAGGGAAAGTACATGTCGTGTACTTCTAAAGTAGATGCTGTGTAATTTTTTCATTAAGCATACTGGAGTTGTGTCTGATGGATATAATGCTCTCTTTCTCATCCTATCTCATCCAGGAGAGACCGTACGACCGCGAAACTTCTCTGATCCCCTGATCGAGCATCCATCCTTTGATTCTACCACCGTCGATTGCATTGGGATTTGTTCAATACACTATTTCTTATTCTATTGATTTGTTTTCTGATTCCTCATCTTTATCAAGTTATCTACAGTTTAACGTTTTAGATGATTTTGTATATCTACAGTGTTCTTGGGCGATTCACGTCTTGAGGTTCATTTATAATGATCCTACAACACTGAGGTAGGTGGTTTATGCCTTTTTATAGATAGTCTATGAATTTTGGTGCAAACGTGCCCAATACCCATTAATGAGGTATTGCGTGTTCTTGGTTTTTATCCCTGATTGTGACTACTATGTCTAGTTTGATTTGATAAAAGTTATTTTTGAGAATAGGGTTACCTTTGCTAAGCTATGGATGTTTTTCCCATGTTTTTGTATTTTGATCGTTTAGTCTAGTTTTCCTATTACGCTAATGTTTACTTTCCATACCTAGTATTGTTAGGATGGGTTAATTATTAACTATCTTATTTTTATGTTGTAGACTGTTTAATCAAGTAGTTCTTGAGGTTTACTTTGGCCGCTTTTCTTTTCTATGCTCGTTTTACTTACATAGGGCCATGAGAACCTGGTGTAGTAGACCATAGGGATAATGGAAGTAAGGGATTCTCCAGAGTGTCTGTTTATTATCATGCTACGAGACCATAGGGTGGATTGAAATTGAGTGATCCCTCAGAGTGTTTATAGTTACGTTATGAGACCACATGAGGAATTGACGTTGAGTTCTTCATCAGAGTGCCCAAAGCTTCTGTTAATAGACTATAGGGGGAATTGACAGTGGGTTCTTCCTCATAGAGTCTTTGATCATACATGGCCATAGGAGGAATTGATGTTTAGTTCTTCCTTAGAGCGCCTTCAGAAAATATGAACCAGAGGGGTTATACAGTGTGTACTTCCTAGAGGTTTACTTGTGTTTTCTAGGTAGGACCAGAGGGGTTAAGCTGTGAGTAAATCCAAGAGGGTTACTTTTTTGTGATTATATGCTTACTTGCCATGTGTTGTTTGAATGCTTTGAAACTATAGGAATGTTTATTGTTGAGTAATTACTTGTTTACTGCTTCTTTTGCTTATTACCTTCCATATAAATATTCAATGACTGTTAGGCACAGATCTCTTGGTGGTTACCTACTGGGATTCAGTCCCACACCATGTTTTGGTCATGCTTTGGGACCAAACATATTATATTGTTACTGGTATAGATAATGGAGAGCACCATTCTACATCAAGTACTTGACTGCTTTGGTGCTAAAGATCCTAGGACTAAGCAGAGGCTTGTGATGATGAGGATTTGATAACTATTTTCATTCGTACTTTGGTTTATTACATTATTTCTGCATTGTGACATGTTTGGATGCTTTCCTAGACATATGTATCATGCATCATTATATATGTGCTCTAGTTGCATATTACTTTCAGTATTCCACTTTTTACTATTTTATGCCATTATTAATGCTTCCACTTTTGTTATTTGTTTCTCTTCCACTGTGTTACTCTGCCAATGAGGGCATAGTTTCCCCAATATCACACCCAAGGCCCTCGCTTCTAGTGAGCAGCCTCTGAAATTAGGGTAAATTTGGTTGAGGCCATGTGACCAACTGTGTACGGGGTGCCACTGGGTGGCTTCCGGAATCGGGATGTTACAAACTCAGTCTTGAACGTAACACACGCTCTAAAAAAATCATTGTTGCATGTGATGATAGATAAACCGGTATTGTGTGGATTTTAAGATATATAATATATTAAATTTATTAAATATACCATAATATCAGGAGAGTTATTATGCTATGAAATAAAATTAACTCTTCTATAATTATCAGGGTGTTCCATTCTCCCTACCTTAAAAAAATTATTTCCTCACAATTTAAACTTGATCATGGTAATATATTATTTGATATTTTATATATGGGAATCCCACATCATGATAAGGGTTTATAAAACATCCTATAGAAAAGAGAGGATGGGAAGTTCAAAGGTCAAATTGACTAAAAAATAACAAGGTTTTTATGAAGTAGGACATTTGTGGGAAGTGAAAACATGGACTTGGAGGAAAAGAATAAATATTTATAGGGAGTGATTGAGGTCATAAATAAAAAAAGTGAATGTTTAATTTAAATTTTAGGGTCTCAAATTCATAAATTTGTGATGTTGTAGTAGAATGCCAGTTCAATAAAAATTAAGGTGTTAGGAAAACATTTTTTTTTCAAGATCCTTTTCATAATATTGAGTAATTATTTTAATTAATCGACATATTTATATTTCATAAATAAAATTTTCACCAATTACTAATTCATCCATTACTTCATGAAAGGGATTTCCAAAAATTAAATTTTCTTCCAAAAGCACTAAAATACACTTTTAATAGATCATAGTGTCCATAAAAGGGAGAGATCTCTTTAAATTTATCTCTAAATATTCTCCAAATCCAATATGGTTAATACATTAATCATTGAACTTAAAAGTTAGGTCTACTGATTCATCATTAATATTTATTCATAAAATTATTTCACTAATAACACTGATATATTAACTAGTACATTTTATAGATCAGTGGTTTTCATTAAATCAATTTCATCCTTTGGTCATGGGTTCATATCTCGAAACCTTATAAGTTGTTCTTTTTTCTAAAACAATATTAATACAAATTCCAAAATAAATATTATGGAAATCCTTGAAATTCAATTAATCATTAAAAAAACATTTTACTAGTGTTTTCATTACAACCTATTTTATCTTAAAAGTCTTATAATCTAACTTTTCTATTAATAATAATGTTAATACGTACCGTTAATATCATGTATATAAAATTTAATGGAATTATTCCTAAAATTTCCTTTTCAATAACACCTCAAAATTCCTTAAATTTCAAAAAAAGTCACTAATCATTGTAGAATCTCATCACATAAAACCAAAAATCAAAGTTTAAGATTTAGAACTTATGATAAACCTTAATCTCATAATCCTATAATGGTATCCACACCTTTTATGTTAATTAAGACAAATGCTTTTCTATGATAATCCTCAAAGTCTATAATAGGGTTATATTCCCTAATATATGTTTTCCTAAATCTAGTTCAAAAGGTTGCTACTAAACTCGATCTGATACCAACTATATCCCCTAACCCCAGATATCTTAGAGTCGGTGTCACACTACCATTACATTGTAATATGATACATGTAAATCACATTCTAATGGATCAAGCAGTTTACTAGTCCTAATAAACTTGATACATACATGATTCTTGCATTAAAAATGAATACACTAATCGCATCACAATTTTTTACTTTCAGGTATAACTATATTCCATATAGTGTATCAATGCATATATTTCTCAGCACACTACATAGAATCCATGGGAATGGAAACATGAAAGGGTGAGAACAAATGATCAGTACGGGTAATTAAAATGAAAAAATAAGGAATTAATCAAAATAATAAATATGGAAAAGTAGATAACTATGAACATATTCCATGTAATCAATAACTGAGAAGGAAGTAAGTAAATTATATGGGATGATAATAATTGAAAACAACTTCCATTCAAATAAATATATAACACATAAAAATTATAGAATGGAAAATAACCAAAACAAATGCCATTTAATCAATGAACTTAGAGTGAAATTCATCCATAGATAATGTCAATGAAAAAATATCATGGATAATAATTAATAAATTTAAATTAAGGTAATTCTTAATTAGTAAACTCCATTATTCCAAGGTATATAGTACTTTTATTATGAATACCTTTCACAATACAGTTTAGCATTCTACCATCAAGACATTTCACAAGATAGTTTAAAACTATTTTAATTTGGAAACAAACTCAAAGGATATTTCCCCAACTGATTTCATCCCACGAGTCTGTTGATGCATCTAGGGTAGTACATTAAATATTCCCCCAACACATTTCATACTATTCTAAATCTTTCCTTAAATATCGAATAATTGATATAATTCAAAAAAATATACCTTATTGAATATCCATATTGATTAATGGATAAATATTTATCAATATTTCCCCAAATAATAAAAAAACAGTCGAAATAAAAATTGTATTTAAAAATGTTATATAGTTCAGGAAATAATCATGACCATGAAAAATGATATGGATATTCAGTGGAAATTTAATGTTCATTGACAACAAGAGGGTTAATATTTCAAGGGGACTACAAAAATGAATCAAGGAAGTGAAGTTAAATACTATCCCTGGAAAACTCAATAAAAATAATCTATAATAATAATATGGATGATTACAATACAACATGTCCCATGTTGAGTGAAAATGAAGGGTTATTGTTATTGATGAATGAATAAAATAGAAAAAGGTCATTAAAGTTTTTTGTGAGGGAAATATAAACTTTATTTTGAAAATAATTTTGAAAATAATTTTATTTGAAAATAATTTTTTTTTAAAAAATTAAAAATTAACACTTAAAAGTGAAAGTAAGAATTTAAACTTTGATGATGGGTAAATCCTTATAAGTTGTACATGGTAAACATAACATTACTTTTTCATGATAAAAAGTATTGAAAAGTACCCTTTTTAGAAAATGAAAAGAAAATATATTTGAAAAAATATTTAAATTTTAAAAGGGGGGAAATTCTTTGATAAATAATTTTTTAAAGGTTAAAAACATTTAATAAATCCTTTTTATAAAACTATGTTTTTTTTTGAAGAATACAGGTTCTCCAAATAAAGAGAGAAATGAAGTCGGGTTCTCTTCAAAACATTTAATAAAACAATTTGAGTACCAAATAGTGGGAAAAGGATATTATTTATTGGAAATGGTCATGAACAATAAAATTATAATAAAATTAAATGTTTTATTTAATAATGATCAAATAATTTCCTTTAATGAAAATTCAATTGAAAATAATCCTGAATAAATATATACAGTGATGTAAACCCTTGAAAGGACCATAAAATTGAAGTGAGACTCATAAATTTAATTGAATATGTGTGTAAATTTTAAATCTTCACAAGGTATTTAAAAATACATCAATATATGGTAAAAATCAGTATAGACATAATCATATAATATTAATGATAAGGAAGAAGTAATATAACCCAATGAAATATAATTGGTTTATGAAACTATTTTTCCAATTAGTAACATTAAGTATAAATTACATTAGATAAAATAATTCAAATTTAAACTCAAAATATCATGAATAATTAATAAATAATGATATTACAAGTAAAGTGGTAGTATTTTCACCATATATATGAAATTAGGTGCATAATAATAAATCATGCCTCAAAGAATTGAAATTGTGACGAAGTCCCTTATTACTTGGTAAATTTTCAATTATAATAACCATGAAGGAAATAACATCAAATGAAATTATAAATACCATTAAGATAAATTTATTCATTATATAAAAATTATGGTCATTATACACACCAGACAAGAGAAATAAGTTGTGAAAATGGTGTATGCCTCACAGGAAGGAAAGTGAGACAAGAATCCCTAACATTACATTTCCATTTGGGTGAACGCCCTTTAACCTCAAGTATCACGGTTTTAATCATGTCACTAAATTATAAAAAACCATAATCATATTTATTATATCATATATTACCTTCTTATAATATCTTATTACTTGTTTGATATAATTCTTTCATTAATTTCACCATTTGATGTGTTAATTGCATTTTTTTTGAGTATGTGTTGACTTTTTACTTGTTGTTATTATTAATTATATAATGATTTAATCATATCCATAATTTAAAAAATTATTAAAATATAATATTTATCCCGTATATATGTATTTATTATAATATATAATATTTGGAGATAGGAAATGAAATGCATCATTCATTGAGACGGTAGGTTGTACGTACGAATGAATGCTAGTTACATTTCATTTTTGTATTTATAAGAATGAAGATTAAATGATATATAATTATTTTTATAATTAATTGTTAATTCATATGTCATATATTTAACATATTTTTATTAAAACTCTTCTATATAAATTCTATGTATAGAGTGAATGAATCACATTGGTTTGATGAGTATATAGTCCACACAACCACAAATGATGCTTTCGTATCCCCACAATATAGAATGAATGAAGATATGTGTTATATAAGAATTAAAAAGAATAAATACTACATAAATATCATATATATTATATATAAACTATAAATTCATCATTATTACCCACCTTGAATGGTGTTAAATGAAAAAACAAATGACATCGGTTCACGATGTGATTCTCCACCGTACACATGAATGATGATTGCATATCCTATTCGATGGATGTGTGTGAAAGGGTAAGTTAAATTAATAGAATAGAAAAATTTAAGTAAACTTAAGATAATTATTTTATTTTATAATCATGGAATAAGAATAAATGAATTTTTTGAGAAAGAAATAAAATTAAAGTGATCATTAAAGAATGTTACATCTTTTTATTGTAACTCATTTTGGTTTATACCAAAAGACTTCCTTGGTTGGATTTAAGCCAAAAGGGAGGATTCTAAAATGAGGGAAGAGAATTTGGGACATTATTTTGGTATAATTTGGGTGAGACTAAAAGATTTATAGGTTTGAATAAGTGGGATAGGTGAGTGCCTTTTTATATTGGAGGAGGAGAGGCATTCTTGTAACATTGTGAAAAGGGAATTACAACCACGCTTTTTCCAGGAAAAGTGTCTTCAATAATGAAGAAAACTATATAAAAGGGAATATAGGGTTAAAATATGAACATAAAATTAATTTTTTACAATTTTAAAAGTCATTTTGGGCCTTAATATTCAGGATTGGTTCTTTAATATGCTAAATTTTTCTCATAATTGTTTTAATTAATTTTCTTCACATTCACCAAATATTTTTAGACCAAAAATGTTTTGACCAAATTATATATTATTAATTATTCTAATTCAAAACATGAGATATATTTTTCCCAATTACAATAACATAAGTTGAATAAATTAACTTAAATTTAATCCCACATATAGGATGAAAAAGTGTGTTTTTAAATTCAAAATGTTTGAAATATTGCTACGTTTTTTATCCAATTTCAAAGTTAAATTGATTCCAATGACCTTAATTGGATTAAATGATGTAAAATTGTTCTAGTTTAACTTTAAATATTATTTAAAATATAGTTTTATCACAAAAATAAATTATATAAAAAATCTCGTTTGAATTAAAATTTAGTATTTTACACTATTCATCAAAAAAGGAAATGTTTCAAAAAAATACCAAATAGTCACCATAACCTAAATTTTACATTTCACTTTCAAAAATGGAGTTTTTTTTGAAATATAAAATATATAAAATTCCCAAATTTATATTTAAATTATGTTATCTATAAAAAGGTAGTAAATTTTCTATTAAAAAATATAGATTTTTAAGCGTAATATTTTTTTTTCTCTTATATTATTAGTATAAAATATATTTAATGAATTTAAACAAAAATTATTGTGTATATAATATATATTATCATAATTTGGTTAATATTATTCATAATCTCCAATTTAACTTCTAGGTTATATCTTTTTATATAAAATAATATTATTTTATTTATATATTATTGTACTATAAAACTTCGTCTTGTGTGTAATGCATACTATCGAAGAAACTCGTTGCTGCGTATGACATGACCTAACTCAGTATTACATGCATTGAAAGATATATAATATATTAAATTCATTAAATATACCACAATTACTTTAGAGGTCATATACTATCAAATAAAATCTAATCTTTTGGAATTCTGTGGGTGGTGCATTCATATTATATTAAGATGAAAGTTTTATTTTTTTAAAAAGATGGATTTTAAGGTGAATATTGAAAAATATTGTTCTTATAAGTAAGATGAATTTATGTCATTTTTATCATATAATTTTGAGTTGAAAATATAGGAAACCATTTTTTAAGACCAAAAATGTATTTCATAAAATCATTTAAAATTTAAAAATAATATTCTTAATTTATAAAACTATATTTGAAATTTTAACATTTAAGTTATATTTAAAATAACATGTTCTAATACATTATAAATTTCAAATTTTATAATGAATTATTATAAATTTTAAAAATTTAATTAATCATAATTTATATAAAATAATGAATCATTAGATACAAATTATATAGTAAGGAATATTTTATTTTTGGTCATAAAGGATAAATTACCAAGGAAAAAACTAGTTTCCACGGAGAAAAGTAATATTTTAAGAGTTAGTAACCATAATTATAAGGGCCCTAACATGTTTTAAAAATGGTTCAATTCAAATTATAGAGGTTTTTATTGAAATTACATATTATAAAATACATTATTTTTTAATTTTTGAGGGACTTTTCCTGAGAGTGAAATCTGAATATCGAATAGTTCTCTATATTAACAATAATGGTACTATTTTTCACTAAAAAGGGCACTCTTCTATTCAGTTATCTTGAAAAATAGTACTTAATTTAGGCCCAAAATATTCCTAAACCTGTCTCTAAAAATCTTACACACATTAATGTGGTTCTGTCCATATAGAAGACCATCCCTTAAATGTTTAATCACCTTCACAAAAGTGATAATCAAAGAAGCGAGGAATACGTTTCTATCTTCTTGTCATTTCCTATTTCTTTAACTTCTTTTATTCTTCCTGAAATTTCATTTCACAATATTTAAATGAAAAAAATCAGAATCATTATTATACTTTTATGTTATTATAATGATGGTAAAAGCATTAACAACCCTCCCCTTTCCGATTAAGAAAAACAAAAATATGAATTGTTCATTATGCAGACTACAACATCCATGAATAAATGTGTTTAATTTCCCCTCACATCCAAATATGGAAGGAATTAGTTTTTAGTGGATGATTATATATGATAATTATAATTAAAAAATATCATTTATGTCCTCCATTTTGTGAGGATGGTCCATTTTACATTAATAACGATCCAATATATAACACAGTGGCTAACATTAGTGTTGCTCTAAAGAAAGAAATGTCTACATTATTAGTGGTATTTTCACAAATCATGTTGTGTATTTTTTATATTTTGAAAATGTAAAAAAAGTAAACAAATAGAAAAGTGTTAATAGTGATAAAAATAGTAAAATTGAAGAAATATTGAATGATGTAAAAAGACTAATATAAAAAGACCAACATGTGAAGAAGAAAAACACTAGGAAATGAATAGATAGAAAGACACTAAAAATAATGTTATAAATAATAATGTACATACCCTAGTCGATTCACCCTTAACTTTTTATCATATATTTATTAAATAAAAAAATAAATAACCTACAACTTACCCAATTCATTCCTGGAGACTAGAGTTATACACCTCATTCCCCTAAAAAGTGAACACCCGTACAATGAAGTTATTTAGTGATTGACCAATCCTTCAATTACAACAAAATTCCCTCCACCGATTAATTCTGGATAAGATGTCACTAACCAAACTTATATAGTTGAATTCATTAGATTTCACACCCCATCTCTATTGCTCAGTTTGAGAAATTGAGAATGGAAGGGGAAAATAAATATGGTGAGAAAGTATCATATTTTTTCATATTCTAGGTTTCGATCTCTACCACCCAAATTAAAGTCACTATCTGATAATATTTATAAGAGAAAATGATTATGGAAATGAAGGTTGGATCTCCAGGTTGTGTCAATATTCACTTTATAGATTAGCCCCACAAATTAGATCTCTATCACTGGAGATTTCAGATCCCGACATGAAGAGAATAATAATTAACAAAACATCATAATTGAGACAAAAACGCCAACTATATTAAACTAAACAACGTAACACATGATAGTATTTACAGATAGAAAATAATACACATAAACAGAGCAGTAGAAGATAGAGATGGAGGAGCAGGGTCCACATCTCCAATTTCGAAGATAGTTCATGTGTATAGAAGTTTACAGATGCAGGTGTGGATAGTGTGGGTGTTAGAAGATAGATAAACAACAAAAAAATCAATGAATTGAATACATATTAAATTAAATAATTAATTAACTATAACATAAATTAAATAAATTAAAAAATAAATTAAATTTCTAATTCACATAAAAATTTTAATTTTAAAAAATTAATTAATAATATATTAGAGTTTAAACATAAATATTAATTTTAAAATATATAAAGTTAGTTGTTCAAATTAATTGACTGATAAATTTATTAACAGAGTTAATGAAATTAATGAATTAAATTTACTCTAAGTATTAAAATAAATAAATAATATAATCAATTTTTAAAAATTAATACAATTACTCAAATTATTAAAAATAAAAAAGAAATATATATTTATTTACAAAATAATTAATTAAATATAGAATAACAAAATTTATTGTTTTTAAAAAATGAAATGAAATGAAAAAAATGAAAGAATAAAAGGGAATAAAATTTATTCATAAACAAATTAACAATGAATGTCAAAAACGAATTAATTAATTAGTTTAAAAAATATTCAAAATTTCAAAATTAATTCGTAATAAAAATATTTTTACCAAAAAAGATTATTTAAATAAATAAAATATTGACAACAGTTGTTCCAATTACACCCAAATATCATTTTAATAATAAAAAGATGGAAAAAGAGAATATTGATTTGGAAAAAAGTAATGTAAATCAGCAACATCAAACTCCCCACATGTAAATTTATATTTTTCATCTAACAAATATAGGGTTTTGATTTTGAAAAATAGTTGGAATGAATTTACAGTTAGTTCAAGAAGTGCATCTCTAGAATTTATGAACAGAGGCACCAAATTTTGAAGTGGGTTGGGATTTTCATAGGTTTGTTAACAAAAGTTATCCTTCCTAGTTTCAAAACACACCATAAATAAAAGGAAACAATGATTCACCCACTATTAAATATTGTATGCCTATTATATTAAATGATACACTATCCCACTTTAATTCCTGTTAATGTTCAAATTCATGGAGTAATGAAAAATTAAATCAAGTGGAATTAAAACCTTAACCAAATGAACCTTCAATTTTCCCTATCACTTAAGTTATAAAAAATTATAGTCTAATAATTTAATCAATTCACTATTACAACTCAATTGAACATTAACTATTTAAATTGTTCCCTTCTTCATTTAGGTTAAAAATTCACCTCACCGAAATGAGTTTTTTTGACATGCAACATTATTTTAATTTTCCCATCCATTTTTCTGGTGTAAATCATTGTGCATTGAACCTATTGAAATTGAAAATGGATTTTATTTGTTAATAGAAATAAACCCCATACATTTGTCTAAGGGACTCACTGTGGGATACCATTTTTCATTTTATTCGAGTTACAATGGACTTAAATAATTATCATATGGATTTTTTTCCTAAAAGTGATTATTTTTTAATGATGAGTTCCATAAGATCAATTTCAAGTATCCAATTCTCTAAATTTATGATATCAATTCCACCATGTTTATTCTATGTCACTCTCTTCCTTAGTTCCCAAATAAAAAATCCATAAATTTAGTGGGATACATCACTCATAAATCATACACTTTCAACAAATTCAGACTCGGTGTAACCTTTAACAGCCAACTAGTTCTTATCAACTAGGTAGTGTTTGTGTGGGAAGTGTATCAATGTATAAAGGTTATCATTCTAGGTATCTCACCATCCCAAAGGTATTAAGGACTCCAAATACGAATCATACACCCCTAAATACCAAATTCATTGTGTATGAAACAATATTTTATATACTTAATGGGTCATATAGAAAGAAAAATATTGTTCCTTATGAACTTATTTATATCCCAATACTGGGATTTTAATCACTTTAAACCTACCATTTCAAAAAAACATTAACACTCCATGATTTCAAAGAGTTATGGATTATTCAACTTTGTACTTTTAGAATTCAATTATAATTTCAATTCACGATATATATATATGGACACAAATATATATGTATCCAATGTCAAAGAATGATAATAGGATGTTAAATTTTGTATTATATAATTAATTTCATACTCTTAAACACATAAATAATACTTAACAAAATCATACATAAGTTCTTATATAACATATCACATATGCTAAACTACCATACCAAACATATGTTTTCTATACTTTAGGTCGGTTTTATAAACTCTTTATAACTCTATGTTATTCCTACAACTTATATATGAAACCTTCTCATATGACCCTACCACTAAATTCATTTGTTAGTGACATCTATGATGTATGATAGTATGAATAATAGTGAGGATTAAAAATCACATTCCTAATATTAAACTCTTTCAACATATAACTTAAAATTCATAATGGCAAAACATCCAATTATATAATGTTAATAAATTAATTTTGTATCTATAACTCTTTCTAAGACTATCATAATCCATGAAATTTTTCCATAAATATTTTCCGTTGAAATATTTTTGTAACCAATGTAACTCTTTTTTATAATCATTTATCAATATGTTATAAATATTTTATGATGTTTATTTGGAATAAAATTTGAAAGGAATATTCTATCATTTATTAAATTTTAACTTTTCGATGTCTAACCATACCCCCTTTATCCTCTTCTTCACTATATTTTAATTTGAATATCTTATTGGGATATATATAAATTCGTTTATGTTTAAAAAATAAAATTCTCTTCTTTAATCGAAATATTTAAAAAATTTAATGTAATATATATATATATATATATTATATTCTATGTTCTTAGACATTTATGTTGGAAATTATATTTTATTCCTTGAAAACCCTCACTGATGGGTGGTGGAAATCCTTTTACTTATGTTTTAACATATATTTGTGATAAACATTTTTTTCTAGGATAAAAATCTTTTTATAATTATCTACTTTTAAAAAATTTATCTTTAATCCTATAAATACTATATCATGTGTATTAAAATACCCATATCATTGAAAAAATATACCTTTTATGTTTTTCTCATTTGAATATTTATATTTATTTCTCTAGATTTTCCCCAGATTTGGTGCTCTGTTTCGGTGTCATAAGAACCCAGAATTGATATATTAAAAATATTAATATATAATAAATAACGCACACATATTGTGGTGGAATAAATTATTTTCCCATTGATTGATACCTCATGTGGGAAATATGAAAACACTATTGATTCCAAAATGGGGGTTTTCATGACATACAGTCTCAGTCAGTGGCAGAAATTACATGGAAGGTAGCTGTTGGTGGTTCTAATAAGTAATTAATTAATTAATTTAATTAATCAATATAAATCATAATGAACATAACCCCTATGTATTTCTACCTCATTATAATAATTCACTAGGGTTATCTACATACCCTCATTAGTCGTGATATGATTATGAGATATTTTTTCCCTTTAATGGATTAGGATCCCTGATTGATAAAAAATAGGTGGGAAATCATGAGGAAGATGAAGAACGCATCAAGACCTTCTTCATTGTCATTAGTGAACATGTTATTTACCAATGATTGATCAAACTAGAAGGCATGGATCATTATTTTGGGTTTCAATCCCTTGATTTATTTGATGAGAATGGATTATTATCTACATTTCTTTTATGGTTATTTTCATTCATCGAATTAGCCTATAATTGACAAATATTCTAGATCCAGTTTATTTAATTTTTTTTCCTCATTTCACCCTTGCTTTCAAAAATTATATAATATTTAGATGAGGTTACAATTATCATTGGTATTTTTACATCATTCTTGGGTTTCCCCACCACCGTTCATCACATTTAGTATCATTGGACCACTAGGTCAGTGATTCAACATTTTCGGGGTGGGTTTGAGCATGATCAAACCCCCTGATTGATGGAAGATGATAGGATCATTTGGGATCTATGGTTTGAGGATGGAACAAGGTGTGATGTTGGATGTGGGAGATATCTATGGTGGATCAGAATCCTAATGGAAAAAACATGCGGTAGATTATGTTTGGTTGTTAGGGATCTTAATTTTATAAATTAGAGGCCAAGAATCGGCAACAAGTGGTGTTTCTGCAGTTCTAGTCACGTAAATTGACAATTAATGTGTGTTAAGAGGTGTATTTGAAAATCTTGTGGAGGAAGGAATCACTCCATTCTAAATTATTGACTACACACCACATAATATAGAAGAACACACATTGTGTTTTCCAAATTCTGTGATTGATATGGTTTTTTCCAAGTTAAGGATCACACAACATATAGTCAGGCCCACACAATGTGTGACCTTAGATGAGTAGCTAGGCCATGTGAAATTTTTACATGCCCTAAGGCCCCAATTGGACATATGTTCCATGTTTCCTTAGGGACACACCATGTGGCTATATATGGTTTGTTGATCCATGTGCAAGTTGTCCATGCCTGGGCCCTCAAGTGGAAAATACATTCCATGTTCAAGGATGGATACTATGTGTGTTACAAAATTTATTCCCTAATTAGTGCACTGGGGAGGAAATTCCAAAACATCGAGGCGATGTAACATTCCATGTGACGACTCATACACAACATGTACTTCCCCCATAATACTATACCTTTGATATATCCTTATTAGAGACTCCGATTTAGGGCCATGATTAGCCTATCATGAGTTTTTTCAATGTAGGATCTATTGACTGACGTAGTTTGGTTATACAAGATATGACGTGAGGTGTTACAAGTGTGCATCTTCAACTAGTGATGATTGAATAAGTGGACCCCCTAACTCCCAGGGCATGGGTCCCCTATCTATTAAGTGGCACCCCCTGATGCACATTGTGTGGATCCTCTGTCTACGGGGTCATACCCACCTAATGCACTAAGGTAAGAGTCATCTATTAGATATAGTTCCCCTCAGGTTGTTTATTATAGTTTTAAGATATATGTCATATATATGGTTTTCTTGTGAGATTTTATATGGTGATTGGAATAGAATATGGACCTTTGGGGGGATAGGAAGCATACCCATCATTTTCAGCTGGGTTGTAAAGATGGATATATCCATTCTCTCACTCTCTTGGGATTCTTTATGTGAATTTGTGTTTGGTTTCATTTCCATTTTTCTTATTGCTTAATATTGTTATTGTATCTTTCTATTTATCCCTTTATGGATTTAAAGGTGTTCTACTGGGTAAGTATATGCTCAACCTTTCTTGGGATTTTACTGTACATGTAATGTCTTGTGTAGATGATAGATAGATTGGCGATGACCTAATTGGAACATAGATGTACTTGGGCACATTGACAACATTAAATGGTCAGACTTATAGATCATGAGTTGAGATCTATTTATCTTTCCCTTTTATGGTTGTTGTCAGGTTGGGAACTCACTATTCTAGTTGGGAATATATTTTCCCATTTATGATTTGGATTTATATTTCCTTACTATGATATTTTATTTATTTTTTCATGGTTAAACTATAGATGTTGTATTATTTTACATTTCAATTATGGTTTTTCATGGTGATGGTTTAGTGTGTGAAGATAGTTTCTTTAGGAAAAGGCCTCCCATTCAGTTTATAACTTCAATTTTCTCTTTCCCCTTGTATATTAGAAGGGGGATTGAGGTATCACACTCGAAAAACCACCTTTTAGGTGGGCCCCAATGGGTTGGGTTATGAAAATATGGTATCTAAGGTGGTTTATCCTCATTTTATTGTTTTGTGTTAGACACTTGGTGTGGATTTGTTAGGAAACTTATAGAAATGGTTTCATAGTGTTTTGAGTCTACATTTTAAGCATGGGAACCGATTGTTGGTGTGACGATTGACATATCCATTTACGAGGAATTTGAATACATGTTTGTTGACTCATCATACCTATATATTGGTTATAGGAAAACTAATGAAACATACTTCATAGAGGATTGGAAATTTTTTCTTTCATATCATACTTGAGTCATCATCCCTTATATAATTTTCTAAATGGGGCATGTGTTGCAAACATTCAGGATGACTCTATGAGAACATCATTCAAGGATGAAAATAGAGGATCACGAAGAATATGAGTGTAGTAATGAGGGATCAATTTGGTGACCGACCCGTGAGGTATTTACGCCTGGAGGGCATAGATCATTGAAACCACCTATTGAGCTTTGTAGAAAATTAAACGCATTTTGAGAACTATATCATTTTTGTGGGATAGGGAGATGATGTGTGTAGGTTTTGTGTGGTTTGTGAGTTTCAGTAAAATATACCACTATGATTTTTAGGTGAGTTAAGCCCTTAGATAGTCAATGATTGTATAGAGCTGTTGGTCTGAGTCTTCTCACTTATTTAGACCCTGACTAATCAGGTGGCTACAATTTTATCCAATCACATTTAATGATCTATAGGGCACTGGTGGAGCCTAATCACATAGATCAATGATGAGACAACACTCACATGGTTATAATTCTATTAGATACTATGTGATGATTATTCCCCTTCATGATTATGCTCAATATGGATTTTGGAGCTTCTTGAGCTGCAATTGAGTGAAATATCAGTTGATGATTATGAAATGAGTTTCAGTAAACTCACATGGTACTCCCTCAATATGGGGGGAGATATTTTCTTCCATGCATGGAGGTTTATGAAGGGACTACATAGATACATCTGTTCTAGTGCAGTCTCATTATGCATTCCTATACATATAGGAGTACTAGAGGTGGATCTGGTTATAGAGAGCTTCTTAAAAGAGGGAAACTGGATAATCTGAGCTAGTGGGGGGAAATCATGGGCCTAATTTGTATGCACCAGCAAGAGGGAATCAATCATTACATTATTATCATAGGAAACCTTCCTATTCCTAGACACAGACATATGCATTTTAAATATGGGGTTTGGTTAGTGGATCCGGGTAGATATGAGAGAGGTGTTGTTATTCTTGTGATAGATGGGGTCGTAAGGCTTGATATTTTCCGACCTAATCTACAGAGGAAGGTAGGATGGTAGGGGTATACTACCATGGTATTGTAAGAACTATGAGAACATATCTCCTAAGTGTGAAGAATGCATCCCATAGGGAGGCAGTGTTGATAAGTGAGTAGATGGAGATCTAGAGGGATTAGATATTGATTGAGTGTAACAATATGAGCTACTCCCACCACCATGACTAGGTAGACCACAATAGTCTTGAAGAGATAAAAGTCAATGGAGAAACCAGCTGTAGGGTATGGAAGGGTTTAACTATGCTGCTGATGATGTGATTCAAGGGATAATCTATTTCATTTATACACTTTTTATAGTATATTTAAACTTTAGAAAAAGTATTTCCTTCAAATCCTTATCCCTCATATGAGTGCATGAGTTACTGTAGACACTTTCTCCTAGAAGTTATGGATATTTATTCCAATATGGAGTGATTAATTGGTATCAGTCATCTTCTAGGACTATGAGATAGTGCCATGTGGAGAGGGTTCCTCATTGGACCTCTTGTTCATCATAATGAAACCTCATAATGTTATCATTTATATGGAATAGATTTAAATGGTTTGTGATTAAATTAATTGTCATCATAGGAGAGTTATATTAATTTTTATTGATGGGATGATATTCACATTTTTTGGAAATTAGGATATCAGGGATGAGCAATTCAGGCTTGTTAGAAGGATGCCACAACTCATCACCCATCAAATTATGAGTTTGTCCTTTGGTGCAATGATCTATTCGTTCATTTGGATTACAGTTGTAGTGTAAGATTATATGGATTCATTTTCCCAATGATATATTTTGGAAAAACTCCTTGGATAGAGATAAAATTATAAATCTACATACATCCTAGAACCACATTGATATATTCTGTAGTATATCAGATGACCCCTAATAAGCTACATTAGTTGAGGGTGCAGTTGGAAGAACTTTTTGAGAAAGGTTTTATTAGAACTAGTGTGTACCCTTAGGTGGATACAGTTTTATTCATGAAAATGGTGGATGAAATTATGATGATTCGGGTTAACTATAATTACCATAATCAGGTGATTGTAATGTAAAAATACCACATACTAAGGATTAGTGTCCTATTAGAATAGTTTAAATGAGTGAGTTGGTTATCAAAGATCAAACTTGGGTTTTGATACCATTAGCTGAGGGTTCAGGAGGATTTTTTGAATATGGTGTCATGATGTCACTATAGACACAATGAGTTACTTGTGATTCCTTTCAGTGTGAATAGTTCCCCCACTATGTCCATGGTTATCACGAACATAATCCTGTAGCCTCTCTTTGACCAGTATAATTTTTTCTTCACCAATGACATACAAAAAAATACATTTAATAACAAGGTTAGCATTCATAGAATATTAGGATGACATTATTCTAACTTTAGAACCACAATCTATATGGTAAGAGTTTGAATTGTCAGTTTTGGATATGTGATGTTCACTTTCAACGGTATGTCATCTTTGAGCATGGTGTAGCTATGAATCCAGTAAAGTTTTTTGTAATTCTCTCTTAGAGTTCATTGGATATAATTTCATATATGTGGAGTCTTAATGGTATGTTAGGGTAATACAAGTGGTTCATGGGGGGATTATCAAGGATTATATCCCTTTTTAACACCTTGAAGTACAAAGGGCATTTGTTTACCTGGACTGAGACGTGTTATGTGACATTTAAGAAGCTAAGGATGATGTTGAAAAGTTCCCCTATATTGAGACTACGGGAAGAGTGAATGTAGTATATATATATATTTTATATATTTGGGGTATGTTTTGTGTTGATGCAGTGGTGGGAAGTGATCACCAATGGGTTGATGCTGTTAAGACCCAATGATCAAAACTTTGTGACTCATCCCATGGATTTGATGGTGTTCGTGTTATCCTTGTAATTACAGAGGTTTTATTTTCTAGGTGAGAATTTCATTGTTAAATCATTATAGAAAAGTCCTAGTAACATCTACACACTTAGAGATACTAATCTAAGGAAAAGGCATTAGATAGAGTTTGTGCAGGACACCGACATCAAGATATTATATACTTATATAAAGGGAAATGTTGTTGTAGATTTCCTTCATAGGAAGTCCCACTCATGCTTACTGCAAGAGATATATGAGAAGTTGGATTAATTGAAGCTGTCCCTGGGGGAGGATATGGGTTCATTTTTTCTATATTCTATGACGGTGACTTCTACACATATTCATCTAGTGATATTGGATTAGTTGATATACAACCATTAAGAGTATTTATGTAACTAGATATCCTCACGAGATGTGTAAGATAAATTTTATGGAGGGGAGAACAAAATATTTTTTAGGGATAGATGGTAGTCCGGATTATGTTTTGTGAGGAGGTAATGATTAAGTTTCATAATTATTCATTATCTGTACATTCTGGTCTGGAAAAGATGTACAAGGACCTTTAATAGAATTTTTTTTTTCAAATTTCATGGGATGGAACATTATTGAGTTTTTCTCTAAGTGTATAACATGTTAGTAGGTAAAGGCTTAACATTAGGTTAGAGTATGTATGACTCATCCTATGGAGGTTCCAAAAAGGAAATGGGATTAAATATTAATGAATTTGGTGATACTGATTCCATGGATAGTGAAAGGCCCAGAAACAATCTGGGCGATTTGTGATAGACTCACCTAGTCAGAACACTTCCTCTCCATCAAATAGTAGATATAAATTCATAGTTTGGGGTAGTTATAAGTGTGGGAGATTATTCATCTCATTTTGAAACACGTGAAAATCATATCTAACCATTATGTTTAGTTCATTTCATAGCTATGGAGAGGTATGATTGAAGATTTTAGGACCCAGTTAAAGATAAGTATTGAATTTCACACTTAGACTGGTGGAAATAATGAGCAAACTATATAGGTTTTGGTGGATATATTGAGATCCTATGTGTTGGTATTTGTCTAGATAGGGGTGGATAAATTTACATTAGTAGAGTTCACTTAAAATAACATATATCACTATACTATCAGTATGAAAACATTTGAATAATTTCATGGGAGACACTATAAGACACACTTTTGATGGAATGAGGTTGAGATACCACTCTTATTAGCCCCGAGTGGGTACTGATGATGATGGAGAATGTTCAGATGATTTGTGAGTATATCTGGATGGATCGAAGTTGGAATAAATCTTATGTGGACTGTTGTTATAGTCCTTTTGAGTTTGATTATGGGGCCATTTTTTTCTAAGAATCTACCCATATTGAGGACTAGAGATATTTATTCAAGTAAGAAAGCAATCATTGTGGTTCATCAGGCCATTTTATGTCTTATGGAGGCTTGGTGAGGTTTCTTATCTCTTGGACTTTACCCATAGTTATAATGAGTGCATGAAATCTTCCACGTGTCCCAACCAAGAAGATATTTTCAATATCCATGACATGTGATTGACCAGGGTTAGCTCAACATTAAGGACAAATACAACTTCTCGGAGTACTTGGTGGTGATCGAGGATCAATAAGAGTTTGTACTATGTGGATGAAACATTTCTTTTGTTTGATTTGTTTGATAATATGGGACCACACAAGAGAGATCTTGAGAGTGAGAGATTCAAATACAAGCTCAGTACAACAACCTTTTTATGTATATTTGTCTTTTTTCGATCAAAAATCCTTCAAGGATGGGTGAATTTAATGTCTCTTGTTTTGTTGGTTTAATCCTTTGAATATTTTTATATTTATATCATTGTTTTTTCTCAGCATTGTCATTTTTTTTGTATCACAAGACCTTAGAATTAAAATATTAAATATATTAATATATATTAAAGAACATGTACAAATTTTATTAGAATAAACGGGATTCCCATTTATTGGGAACTCATATGGGAAATAAAAGACCAAATTTGATTCTGTAACATGGGTTTCACCCTAGTCAAAACAAAAATATGGTTAATGTCAGATGTTATATAGAAGTCAACCATTCACAAGAATGTAAAGTAATTTATTTATTTATATATTTAATGGAATAAAATTCTAAAAACCCAACGAACTATCTTTTAATACTTCATTATAACAATTCTCTATGATTATCTACAAATCCTTGAATTTTTAGATAGTTGGATCTGATATTTTTTGGTGGATTAGGATTGAGGTTTGACAACAAATGATTGGAAAATCATAAGGCAAATGAATAATTCAATGAGACCTTATTATTTATCATCTTGGATTGCATTCTTTTATAATGATATATCCAAACCCAAATAAGGGATTTTTATTTATGTTATCCCACACATTATTGATTTTATGATCATGGAATTTTATCTTGTTTTATTATCTAGAAATTTTAGTTATTCGTATGTGCCTAAAATTGAAAAATATTCTAAATCGAATTTATTTGTAATTATTGCAGCTAATTTCACCCATGGTGTCTTTATTTATGAAATATTTAACCAATGTTATGTTTCCCAATGTTATTTTCACTCCGTTCATGTTCCTCCCCCCCCCCCCACCATTATTTGTGTTATTCATAGTTGGCCCATGGGCCTATGATTCAATTTTTCTTGGGTGGGTTTGAGATTGATTGAACACCCATATTTATGGTTTATAAAAGGATGACATATGATTAGTGTTTTAATAATATATTTGGATTGATATTGGATATGGGTTTTGGATATAAATATTAAAACCCCAAACAATGGAGGAAGTGTGATGGATTACTACACAGGTAATTCATGTTCTGATTTCCGACCACTAGAGGATGAGATTCCACGACCTATAGTGGTTACTTCAGTTTTGATCAAGTCAATTAGAATGGATATTGGGGGAATATGAAGATATAGAAACCATGTGAAATAATGTTTCACTTATTAGGATAAACCTGATTACATTCCATGTAGTTTGGACGAACACAAGTAGAGATATTTGGATTCTGTGGTGGCTGTGGTTTGGGATTAGTTAAAGATCACATTCCATATTGATGGGCCCATAAATTTTATGACCTTACTAGGGTAGCTAATACATGTTCTTTATATACACACCCTTGTAATCTATGTGTTAAAACATGAAATTCCATGTTAAGGACCCCTTTCATAGCTGTATATGGCCAACTGATCCGTGTGCTAGGTGTATAGGCTGATGACCCTAGGTGGACAATACATGCCTTGTTCAAGGATGGATAAACCATGTGGTATGACATGGATTCTAAATATATCTCCATATAGGAATATGAACATGAATTATGGTGAGGTCTCACATCATGTTACCCATTTTTAAAATCGTGTACTTACCCCCAATAACTTCTAACTTCTGTATCTTGTTATTCTGTACTCTGATTAAGGACCATGAGTATCCTATCTTGAGTAATTTTAAAATATGATGGAGTAGTGTACTTTCATTGAGAATAAAAGATATGACACGAGGTTTTATGATCACATTTCTTCTACTATCAATTCTTTACTGAGTGGAACCCCCTATGGGATAGGGTGTGAGTCCTCTATCTACTGCGTGAAATTCTCTAACTCAAATGGAGTAGATCCTTTATATAATGAGCGGAATCATCCTAAAAACATTGAATGGGTTTTATACATATATATCAACTCCCTCATGACACATTGTAATGTGATTCAAATTTTGGTGATAGTGCCCCCTGGGATTTAGAGAAAAGTGGCGAGGTGGGGGTCCTCCACATAGTTTTCTTGTTTGGTTACATATGGTGCTGGTCATCGGAGATATACTATTTAATTAGTAAAATTAATCATCATTCATATCTAGTACGACGATATAGATATCCCCTTTCCCTATTTCTTTGGATTCTTTATGAGAATATGTGTTGGGTTTCATTTATGTTTTTATTATTTCCTAAAGTGACTGTTGTATCTTTCTATTGACCCATTTATGTTTTTCAAGGCATCCTTCTAGGTATGTATATACTCACCCTAGACAATATTTTCCAACATATATCTTGTTTTATAAAAACAATAGATAGATTGACAGTAACTTCAGTAGAGTATAGTGGTACTTAGGTTCATTGACCACATTTTGTAGTTTGACATGGAGATCAGGATCCTAGCCCTCTTTAGCTTTCCCTTTTACAGTTTTTATTAGTTAGGTCCTCATTGTTCTAGTAGGGTTTTTATTTTTTCCCTTTATGATTTGGATTTTATATTGTCATACTCTATTTTATTTCCTAGTGTTTTTCCTGGTTATACTATGGAGGTTGTGTTAAATTAATTTTCCTTTACACTTTTGAATGGAGATATCTGGGTGTGTGTGTGTGTAAGTACATTAGGATAAGGACTCCCATTCAGTTTATACCTTATTGAGGCTTGTTGCCCGTAAAATCCCAGGAAAAAAAGCATATGAAATTTTCATATTTTTTAATATTTTTTAATTAAATATTAATTTTATATTAAATGGGATTCTATATTCAATGGCTTACCTAACACACAACAACGAGTTTCTTTAAAATCCAACATTTCACACTAATAATATAATAATTTCATTTTACATGGTAGTTAACACCTAGCTGTTGTTTTAGAAGGAATTAATAGAACTAACTTATATATGTTAATATATGTTTGTTAAATATTTTTACATTCATCGAATAAAATACAAGGGCTTAAAATGTAAATGAATATAATTTTAAGCATAATTTACTTTAAAAGGGCGATTTACTGCCTTTTGATGGAGAACCCTTTTTAAATATAGTTTTTTCCCTTTTAAATTTTATTTTTGAAAAAATAATTTTCCTCTTTAGAACCGGGACATCAAAATTTACTTTGGATGAAATATTCATATTTTTCTGATAATGTTCAGTTTTTATGAATAGTGAAAAAATGTTGTATTTTAATTCAAACCCACCTTTTAATCTTATTTATTTTTATGGTTAAATTATCTTTTTAATTAATTTTAATGTGTAAATAGATTATATTTTTTCCATTTAACCTAATTTTGCGTATTGGAAGTAATTTCACTTTGAAATTGGACATTAACGATTATCAAACTTTTGATGGTTATTATTTCATAAAAACATGATTTTTTGTTTTTACGATAGGAATTAATTATAAAATTAATTAAATAAACTTATATGTTTTGAATTTGGTAAAATAGACATCATTTTTGAATTCAGAATATCATATTTATCTTAGAGTGATTTTTTGCAATTTTTCTCACCTACAATTGTTGATGAATAGTGAAACCACTAAGTAGTAGTTAAAAAGACAACTTTTTCATTTAAATGAAAGTTTACCGCATATGTGAATTTAATTTCAAAAATCCGACATACTTGTTTTTAATTAGAAAGTAAAATGTGGTTCAATAGGATAAAAATAATTATTGATGAATAGTAACTTTTGACTTTTTTAAACACGATTAAAGGTAATTATGGTAATTTAAGGTAAAAATAATGTTATAATAATAAAATATTACCTTGAAACTTATTCTAACCTTATAGGATATGTAATGTCCGACCACAAAAATCCATGGGTCAATTTTGCAATCCTGTGGAGCCACTTGGCTAAGATAATGGCATTGATAACTTTTTATTTAATGTAAACATAAAAATATCATAAACATGTATTGTTTTACAAAAAAATAACATGGGGTTATATAAGTTATATTTTCGACTATAAATATTCATTAGAAAGCTAAAAATACTTCATAAATCATGGTATTTTGTTTTATTTTTAGACATCAAATAAATAAAATTATTTATGACACACTGATGATATGGTGTTTACATCAGAAATGGATGATTTAAATAAATAAGAGGATAAAAATTAAAACAATATCCAAAACTTGTCCAGTTATTATTGGACGATTTATTTTGAATATGGGCCACATTATTTTTTACTTTAATGATTTTTGGACCTTTAGAAACTGAAAATCATTATATAATAAAATAATATTTTCAAACTTTCTAAAAGAGCCCCTCCTATCCCTTATAAAAATCCTTCACGTCATACCCATTTGTCACACCTCTCAAGCCCTTGTCTCATCCAAAATATGATCCAATAATCTCCCAAGATCCCTCTATTTCTCCTAGAAGCTTTATCTTTGGCAGAAATCACTTCAAGAAACCCTTTTGATTCAAACCAAAGGGAGTTCCCTGATTTAAATGTAACGTCTTCTTTTAAGTTATTTTGTTTTATTTTACTTCTCCAAAACCATAAACTATTTTTATTCCTTAATTTTATAACATAAACAATATCCTTAATATACAAGTATGTTTTTATGATAATTATTCGAGCTACACATACACACACCTCTATCTAATGGGTAAAGAAAATATTGTTTCAATGGACGACGAACTACTGCCTCACGAAACGATGATGGTTCAATTATCTCTTATTGCCTCTCATGGTGTCCATTTTGATGGCACTATATCTATATATGATATATATTATATTTATCTTTTCTTTATGATTCTTTATTTTTCTTTTTATAGAATACCTTTATTGTTCCCATAAGGGGAAAACACGATAATTTATTAGAGGAAGTGGGGACTACTGCCCCCTCAATGTGATATGACTCCTTCATACCATATGTGGAACATATAAAGGATATAATTTATGAACATATGTATCATATATGACATATATATTAAACTGAAATTATAATATACCTTTTAATCACTACGTTTTCATTTCATTAAAATATGAAATAGAATGAAAGTAGTGTTCATTCGTACATACGGCTTACCATCACCATGAACAGTGCATTACATTTATTTTCTCCCAATGTTGTGTAATATTATAAATACTTATATATAATGGATATATATGATACATATGTCATCTAACTGAAGAATATAATTGTGGAGATAATAGACTTTTGACCACATGGACAATTTAAAATTAAAATAGGTTCATTTTTTACTCATGTTCCAGACATTGAAAAAATGTCTAATATGAGCTCAAATAATTAACTAATTGGTTTAGCAAGGTAATAAGTAATATTAAAGGAATAATAAACTTGAAAAATATTCTTAATCAAGTATAATTTCCCTTAAGTTTATTATTCAGTAAGTACAAGGAACATATGAGCGAGTCAAGTCGGACAACGAGGTAAAGAGTTTATTATCTCACTTTTAATTCTGTGGGATTTCAATTGTTCGCCACTAATTTATTGAATGTGGTGTATTTTTTACTTAAATTTGATATATATTATCATGATTATATTTATATTCATGTTATTCTGTGAATAATTTGGTGGTTATTATCTTTTGGTCACACGAATCGATTGATTAAAATGTGGTAAGGGGTTTCTTATCTCACTTTTCATTTCGTGAGATTTCCATTGTTCGACACATATTTATAGCATGTGGTGTATTTTGAACTCCTATTGGATATATATTATCAGGATTAACTTTATATTATTTTTATAATGTAATTATTTTGATGGTTTGTAATTGTTAGTCATATGATTCGATTGAATACGATGTGGTAAGGGATTTTCATCTCACTTCTTATTCATATGAGATTCATGGTATATTTGCCACTATTTCCTTTTATGTGGTGTATGTACTTCAAATTATTGTACTCTTTGTGTAATATAATTTAATTTATGGGTATTTAAATATTCTTTATAAGATCCTTCTTTCATGGGATGTATGTTTCAGAAGTTACAAAATCGGTAAGGGATCCTTTCACACTCCCCTGTTAAGTCATGACTTCATTTATGTTATATCTTATAGTTCGTTTTCATTATGTAGGGGATTGTTATTATATATCCTTTCTACTATCCACTTCATGTAAAAAATTCTGAGAGACTGTTTCTTCTCTCGTCAATTGATTTTATGAATTTTTATGTAACGCCGTTAGGATACCGGATTTCTTGTAAAAGAAATCACATCTTCCCTTTTCATTCGTGTTTCCTTTTATTGTGGTATGTCATTAAAATATCCACACCATGATCTTATTTATTTTTATTATTTATCTCTACTAAAAAAGGATCCATTTATGGATGGGATACTTTTGTCCCCTCTCTTTTTATTATTTTCTAAAACCATGATATATAGCCGTTATGCTACAGAAATTTTACCTTCGAATTTCTCTCCCTTTCTTTCATGAAATAATCTTATTTTATATATGTGAATAACCATACCAATTAATTTTATATGGGAATTTATAGTTATACAAAAAAATGATATATTTAATTCTGGAATTGACATACACGTAACCCTCACTCCCTTTCCATGGGTTATAAATGACATAATGGTCTTATTATTAAGTACTTTTTAAACGTCACAGTTTTGAAATGAAAAAAATTTCTTTCATTCTATTTTGGTTATTTACTAAATGTTTGATTATGATCTATGTGGATCACATGAAAGTAAAGACATATTAAGGGTGATCCTTGATAGTGATCTAATGCATTGGGTAAAGAGTTAATCTCTAGAGATGATAAGTTTCACTATACCTTGGTGAATAACCTTGGTAATATTTATGAAACCTTGGGGATGGAACTTGGTAATATGTTCATTAATTTCTAAATTAAATGTTGTAGCCAAATATTCATGTTATTATTCAAGTTATTTTTATTATTATATTCATATTCTTCCATTTCATATTACTTTATGATTTATATCATGTTCTAATTAATATTGCTCAAGATCACATGTCAACCGTTTCAATTATTTTCCCTACTGAGCCTTATTCTAAACCCTTTAGTTTGATTTTATGTCTCCAGGTTATGATATGAAGTAATTTTACATTGGATGGACTTTTAATGAATCTTTTAAAGGTGATTTAAAGGAGTGTTTAAGTTTTCATGTTTTTATTCTTGATTTTTAAGACACTAGACATTAAAGATCCTATGTTTGTAAAATGTAATGAAAAGTTTTGTATTAAAAAGGAGAGATGTTATAGTTGTTATCGAAGGAAGGTTTAGTTATTTATGAAAATTAGTCTATGAAAATTTTAGGAATAAACCTATATAAAAGTTTAAATATAGGAAAACATCATGGTATTTTGGGGAGTATGGAGTAAGTGGTTTATCAAAAAAATACATCCCTGTATGGATACAAGTAGAACTATCTTAATGTGTTGGGATGAAAATGAAAGGTATAATAAAACCTTTATGGATAAAACATGTTAGGGTTATTTTTGAGTAATATAAAAAGGACAACACGCAGACCATGTGACAACCCATAACGTCGAAAAAAGATGTGGGAATCTAACCCATAACCAAAGTGCGATTGGGTTTAATCAACTAATATTGGCCTACGTGATGTCCTGGGTTATTATGACATATTATTTTTAGTTAAATGATTTTATGGATCAAGAATAAATTTATTTTAGGACCATATGTTTTATCAAATGGATATCCTTAGTATAGGAAAATGATTTGGTGATTAAATGATAAAGGTTGTTTTGGAATATGTTTTCTCTTTTGGAATACTATATGCCTAAGGAAAATAAAATACTACAGGATTTCATTTGTGGAGGAATGGTTGAAATTTTTATTTTCTAGGAATCTATGTATTTATTGTGGACATATGGTGATTTCGGTTATTTTTGGAAAACGATTAACCTAGCATGTAGAATATGTGATTTGGTTGATTACACTTTAGTAAGAGACTTTAAGAGTATTCGATGTTTTTTGGAGATAACACTACAAATAAAATGGATGATACCAACAGATATTTATTGACAGATAATATATCTGTTGGTAAAAATGAGCATTTCCAATAGATATTATGTTTTATTGGTATTATTTTTTAATACCAACACTTACTTTTACAAATAGATATATCTATTGGTGTTGGTTTTTTAATACCAACATTTCATTTTAAAATAGTTAAATCTATTGGTTTAACATACTAATACCATCATTTTCTTACTAACACATGAATCTATTATTAATAATTACTGTTACCAACAAATATTATAGTGTCAATACAAAATGTTACAGTAATCCATAAAATAACAAAAAAAATATTTTTTCAATAATTAAGAAAAACATAATGTGTATATATATATATTATTTTTATGACCAAGGTAATTTTTTTCTTGTGGTTTTCTTAAAAACATATTATAATTGATTTCAATTTTCTACTATTTTGAAATATTATATGATTTTATATTTTTCAATATTGTTTATTCAATTTCCTTAACTATTAATTATTTTAATAATTTTAAATATTATTTATTTAAAAAATATTAAAATAAATTTTATTAAAAAACACAACCCTAATCCCCCAATCCACGTGTCTTCCTCGCACCACTACCCCGCTGCCCCACCACGCCTACCATCACCGCCCCGTGGCTGCCTCCCACATCTGCCCCGCCTCGCCTCCTGCCGCCCTACCTCCCGCCGCCCCTCTCCACCTCGCCTCCTGCCTCTCTGCCTCGCCACCTTGCCGCCTCACCTATCATCACCATCGTATCCCCCAATCCTCATCACTTCCTTGAGCATCCATTATACCCACTTATTTTTCGCCCTCCACCTCTGCACCGATGTTCTCTTTATGCACTCAAAAACCTAGTTCATCACTGTTCTCCCTAGTAAAGTGGCTCCTTACTAGGGATTTCCACTTATTTCTTGGTTTTCTCTGTGCTCGTGTTCGGTGATGCATTCTTCTTCTTGACAGTGATTCTTCGTAATGTCATTGTTGTATTGTGATTTCAGTGTTGTTTAGGTTTCTGTTGGTAATTTATTTTTAGGGTTTATTCCCCATCAATTCGGGTTGAACCTCAGCTGGATTTGATCTTCCCTTTCTCTATTTCCCTTCAGGGTATGTTGATTTACGATTCAACCAGATTCGATCACCTATCATTAAGGGGGGATTCAGGTGTCATCTCTGGCGGTCCAGTTAGGTATTGAAGATGGATCTCTGAGATCATGTAGTGTCGGTTTGTCCATCTTGATTCAACAGGCATATGATGCTTCTTTATGCTCATTCTCCCTGGCATCAGAGGGTGGTAAGGTCTTTTCTATTCTTCTATTTCATGATATGTATTTGGATGGTGGATGTGATGAAGCTGGTGTTTGTTTTGGGTTATTTTTTGTCTCAAATGACTATAGAACGTGATAATCCGGAGAGGTCAGTTTCCTCTTTTGGGTTTGTTATTTTCTGGTTCACATGTTTTTTGAATAAAAAACAATACAATAAAAAATAAAGATAGATGTGAGTCTAGGATGGATTTGTCTTCTCTCGCAGTTCAGTGTATGGAGAGGAACATGTGTTTAGCATGCTATTGATGTAAAAAAAGGTGGATCTCCTCTAGTTGTCATAGAAAATGGGATTCTTAATAGTGATTTAGATTTTTATGTTTCATACATTTTTATTTCATTCAAATTTCTTTTTTGGGTGACATGGTTTTATTCATGTTAATTCCTTTATTTTTGGTTCTATTATGATTTCTCATGCTTGTTAATTATGGCACATTGTGGTGGGGCATTGCGGCTGATGACATCTTGTTCCTTGGAGATGTTTAATGAGCAGATTAGGATGGTCACACCATTGTAATATAGTTATATATTATTTTTTAGTTATTTTTTTGTGGGATATTTTTATCTCATTTGTGAGTGTGTTTTTAAGAAATAGGGTTTTTATGTACAGTTCATCGGTGGTGGTCATTGAAGTGGTGTAGATGCAGGAGGAGAGTTAGTTTGATGTTCTTCTGATGACAGGTATGTAAGGATGATAGAGGATGTCCTATATGAATTTATTCGTGGTGTTTTTTGATGATTATGTCATAGTATTATGGTTTCCCATTATTGGAAACATTAAGGCTCTTATTCATTGCACTCTCCTGGTAAGCACTTCATTATTCAAGCCTGGCCTTTAATTGTTATTTTCCATCTATTTTTTAACAGATTTTTTTGCAAGCATCCCATGTATATTGCATCTTCCGGTAATAATAATTCAATATCTTGTGTTTATTCATGTCAGCAATAACACTTGTACGCCCATCATTTCCAATCCATGCATTTTCACTTTTTCCATTATTTACTTATAGGTAATTCATAGTCCAAATCACATTATCACCACATTTTTTGTGTCAGGGATCAGGGTAATGCCTAAAAAGAAATACCAGCATCTTTGTAGGGCCACTTCTCAACACATTCAATAGACGATATCATCTACTTCAAAAAGTAATACATGGTAATTATAGTAACACTACCAACAGGTATCAACTTTGGATTCCTGAGAATGTTTATTCTTAGGGTATAAAACCATGATAATTCATGTTCAATTTAATTATAAAATCCTTGGTAACACACATTAGAACGGTGCAAGATTTTGGATCCGAACGCTACACGATGAAAGAATGAACTAGTCACTGATCCACTTGACTAAAAATAAATAAGCTTTTGTTCCCACATAGGATTCATGTTGTTCATTAGGTGTATTTAGAAAATAACTTCCAAAAGCCTTTAGTACCTTCTTGTCTTCATTTCTCAATCATATGATGATACTCACTCAAGATTTTCTTATGTAATGGAATGCCAAATCAATCAACCCTCTATCTTTTATAGGAAAATAAGGATTAAACATTTATATATGTATCTCAATGTTCTCAATGTACTATTAATTTTTCAGACACCATAATCATCTTCTCTCACGAACTCCACATTTATTTGGTTCTCCAAATTCTTGTACTCTATATGAGAATTAAGAATAAAGATGAAGGGGTTGAAAACCCTATTCTCATTTTCTCATGAGTAACAAAGTCATTCCACATTTTTTATGAGGGTAACAAAGTATTTGTTGATCATTACAACTTTAAGAACCTTTAAATCCTCTAATTGGAATTCATAATTTTTCAATCGTTATATACATAATGTCACGATCATGTAAACCTTGATGAAGGTCCATTCCAACTATTGTCATAGCCTCGAGTGCTAAATCTGATACGATAACGCTGAATTGGCTAGTAAATATTGTACCAATGAAACTCTGCATAAGTCCAAGCATTACAACATGATCATTCACATTGACATGCATCGTAAAAATAGAATATTTTATTAAAAAAAATTTCAGTGTGCCCAGTAATGATAATAATACCGGAATGATTTCAATTATTACTTTTTTTTGTTACTTGCAGATTATTCTACCTCTTGTGGAAAAAGATTAAATTTTTCAGAGTTTTTGACATGGACATGTAGTATTATGTAGATTCTTTAATAATGTGTATCATGAAGAGATAGATGGTTTTACTTCATTCATAGTTTGTTATAGAATGTGTGGAGTAGTCGGGACCAAATTTTTTAGGTAATATATTGATCCCTCATTACTGTTTTAGTGTTCTCACTAACATATTGATTCCCCTCACCTATTTATAATGTCTTGGTTCGAAATATGGAATCTGTTTTAGTGTTCTCACTAACAATATATTTATTCCTTGTTCATTCATGGAATCAATGCCTCATCCGGGTGTTCAATCTAAGTAGAATCTCTGTGTGTTTTATAGTTTGTGTGAAATCTAGAATCTATTTACTATTTGTAAAATATGGAATTTTCATTATAGGGAGAGCATGAGCATCGAAGGCCTGGCCCAAATGTTCTGGCATGTGGTGAAACATTACCTGCTTTAGAAGGGGAGGTATAAGGCCACAAAGAAGAGGCTGGATGTCCTGCCCGCATGATGATACTTGATGAACATGTACCATTAAGGTTTATTAGATGGATGAATCAATATTGACAAACATTATTCATCTAGAAGGTAATGGGAAAAGCTTCATACAAAAAATAGGGTACATTTACCTCCCTTTCATCACATTAATTAATTACCTTGCTATAGAGAACCATTATAAAGACGAGATGTGTACTAGTTAAATCTGATGAGAGTAATTAGAAATTATACTGCAATTATTGGGTAGAGGGAATATTTTTATACCTGTGCATATTTTTATTTGGTATAAATACAATTCGAATTGATGTATATCCAATCTACCCTGTCACATATTTTTCGTCTGGGTTTCTTAGTGTTCTACTTTGCAACACAGTCTGGCTTCCACCGACATTTCACCAATGGCCTATGTGTGAAATCTTAAATCTGGAATCTATTTTAGAGTTCTCATTTCATTCTCTTTGGAATATGGTATCTATTTTAGTTTTCTCATCATCATTGCTAATAAGGAATGTAAATAATATGGTGATGTGTAGTAGAGTGGGCATTCATATTCAAGTTCCAGTTGAAGGGATCATCTAGGATCGTGTACTAATGAGTGTTGTGACCCATCATTGTAAGTCTTGTTGTCTTTTCCTTTATTCTCAGGTTCTTTTTTGGCATTCCATTGGCAAAGAGTATAGGTACTCATCATTTTATTTTAGGGCGGGTAGCTCATGTATCTTGTAGAATCTAACCAGTAATCTACTTCCTCAACCCATGATTTTTTAATGTCCATTGTTTTATGGATGTGAATTTGGATCATGGTTTGATATTCTGATCTGTTTTTCCTACTGTTAATTTATTCACAGTTTTGAAGTAGTCACATTTATATGCACATTCAATTAAAAACCATTAACTAGTTTCTTTTTATCTTTGATTAACATGGATGATAAATTAGAATTGAAATTAGATGATAAATCAGTAGGATATAATACCATTGAGTATGTAAAACAGCCTTCATAATAATTGGATTCAAGAGAACAAAGTAGCAGATGAGGAAGAAGGTCCCCCTGGGGGTAAGAGAGGGTTTTTATTATATTCAGAATAGAGGGAATTCAAATTTAGTTACCTATAATCTAGTTGGTATCCTCCAGTATCTTCCCAAAAACATCTTCTACAATTTTATTGATGGGGACCTATGAATGTTGTGCTCTTGAGGTTTTTATTTAGAGTCACATGACCTGTTCCTTGAGTATTTCAGTATTTGTTTTTTTTACAATTGAGAATATCTATACTGAAACTTTTCCAATGCAGGAGTCACTACCCATTCCCCTCTTTTTACTCCACCCTCAAAACGATACCTAATCACAAATCCAATATGGCCTTCCATTGCTTTGTTTTTTTCTTCAAATGATTTTAAATTGTTTATTATTTTGCCTCTGTTATCCTTCATGTTCTGTATTTTTTCTTGAACCATATTTTTTCTGTACATTTAGTGTATTTTACCACCTCTATATTCTTCTCCCCCTATTTCCCTCTTCTACTTTTTATATATTTGTTCATTACATCATACATTTCTTGGACCAGGATTTGTATTGGGCTGCTTCATGAAGACTTGCAGGCATCCAATCAACACTTGGAGGCCCAAACAGAAACCAAGGTTGATCAAGTGGGACATGTGGAAGGCTGAAATGAGGAGAGAGACACCACAATAGAATTTGTTACAACTACCGTTAAAGAGGAGGATTCCACCTATACCAAAGAGGTACCCAGATTACTATCCACTCTATATTATTCCTTAATCAAGTCAGTATTAAATTCCCCTCAGTGGGAGGATACTCTGCTTCTACTGTTAATTCTTCATCATTGTGAATAAGTTTCCTATTTCTTCCTCTATTCCACTGGCATTATCCACTTACTCATTCTGTTTTCATTTTATTTGCGTTAATATTGTGTTAATTCTATCCCCTTGTGCTTCTAATTCTAGTTTTGATGTGTTTCTTCTTCTTATATCATATGACCTTTTATTTAGTTTTTTAATTCTATTTCATATTGTTTTGTGTTGATGTGCTGCTTTCATCCTCTATTTAGTGTTGTTCTCTTTTGTTTAGTGGTGTTTTCTTTCCTCTAGTGCTATTTATTTTTCTTCTCAGTGCTATGATCTCCCTCCATTTATTGAGAGCTAATTGGATTTTATAGTCCAAAGGAGTGAAGCTGAATTTATTGTTTTGAGTTTTAAAAATTATTGTGTATATTTTCTTTCATACATTTTCAGTGACATCAGTGGATGTATTAAGGATCTTGGTGACAGCACATGAATTCCCATTCATTTTCTTCTTCTTTTTCAATCTAATCAATTTCTTCTTTTCACTAGCATCATTTCTTGATAATGTGGGTTGTGAAATGATAATTGAAGTGGTCGCTTCACAGAAAAATATTCGAGTTCATTGTTGTACTTGTAGGATGATATAACTTTACACTAGGAAGACATTCTAGTGAAGATCTGTCAAGCCCAGCTCAGGAACAGGACTTAGGATGGTTTGGGTTTTCATTTTCCTCAATCAAAAGCGAACCACATAGGTGTCAAAGATTTTTCAGAGGCCAACAAGGAGGAAGTGCAACTAGGGAATGGCTTGGTTAGCAGAAAGGGACCACCAGTGGGTGAGGATGTGCTCCACGGTCATGAACCTGAGCATGCAGGTGTGTCTCATGTAGATAGTGACTCTACAGCTCACCGGGTGTGGAGACTAAAATCAAATCTATTGGGGTGGAGGTTGAGGTCACCATTACTGATCCTTCTTGAATTTCTTCAGCATTTGCAACTTCAAAGGTGGGGGGATATGAATTCTATAATTTTAGTTTGGAGAAAAAAAATTTTTTTGTGTTTAAATTCTGTCTCTATTAATGTTTTATCTTGAAAAACATATTTTAGGGGTTTCAGTTGGTTTTGGAAACATTATAAATGGATCGGAGTTTACATATCTTTGATGAAATATCAGCAGGGATTATGAAAAATGATTTTGATGCAAATCATGTTTTAATATCTCTATTAATATTTTGATTTCAATTCATATATATATTTTTCACTGATTTGAGTTGGAGTGGGCTCGTTGGTCCTGGGGTATGGATGAGTTATTGATGCTCGTTGGTTCGTGGTGTGGAATGGATGAGTTGGAGCTGACTCGCTGGTCTTGGGGCATGGATGGGTTGTTGGTGATCGCTGGTCCCTGATGTGGCATGGATGAGTGATGTTGGCATGAGTGGGGGGTGTATTTTGTATTAATGGGTGTGATGGATCCCGTTGGGGGATGGATTTGGTATTGATTCTTTTTGTAATAAATTTCATTATTAATATAATTATTTTTTTTATAAGTTTGAACATGTGTAAATTCATTTTCAATTTAATAATTAAAACAAATATATTATATATGATTAACTAATAAATATAATATGAACATTTACTTCCAATAATAATTTGTAATTTTTATTCAAATGTAAATTATAAATAAATATAATATATTGCTATTATTATTACCAACAGAAAATTTTTTCACCAGAATCTGTTGCTAAACACTTTAACCGAAATATATATTATCTACTGCTGTTATTATTATTGAAACAGAACTGTTTTGTCTGTCGCAAAATCATTTAGCGATAGAGTTTTTACCAACAGTTTAGTGATAGGGACATATATGATGGTAAAATGTTTTAGCAACAAAAAATGCACTTTTACCGATAGATATGATCCTGTTGGAAAAAGTGAAATATTTTGTAGGGTAAATGTCATGATTTATTATTGATAACAATGTGAATAAATCCTTCTGAGTTTTGGGTTTCAATATTAGTTTGAATTATTTTAAAGAATTTTAAGAACGATTGTGTATTGAATGGTCTTTCTTGAACCCTGGGTGCTTTTTGTTGAATTTTGGATATTAATAGTAGTATTTCTTTTTATAAAGGATTATCGTTTTAGGGAATTATATGATCTCATACTAACCATTTTGGTTTTAGTTGATGTCTAAAGATAAGGGAAATATATAGTTCTTATTTTGTGGATTATATGATTCTCTAGAAGAAAATTCTTGTGGTTTTGATGTGGCCAAGTCATTTTGAATGCTCATTCTTTGAAGAAAAGATTAGTTTTTGGTAGAAACTTATTAAAGGATGAAACTCTACTTGAAGGTAAGTATATTTTTTTATGTTTTTATTATATATAGTAAATTAATTCCTAAAAATTATTAAAAGGAACGTAAAACAAAAACATTTTTTGTTTCTGTTTCCTTCTGGGTGATCAAATACACTTTAACACATCATAAGATTGTGATTTTCTGGTGGTTAACTTTCTTCTAATCATGTTTTCTATCACTCTCCATCAGAAATTGACCTTTTTTTCCTACATTGAATCCTAGTATGGGATAACTTGAGTGACCTTTGTACTTCTCGTTCATTCCTTTTAAGTGATAGATTTTCGGACTCTTTTTCCGATGTGGGACTTTCAATGAAGTTTCCAAGCCCAACTTTAAAATTCCGAGGACACAATTTCCAAAAGTGGGGAAGAATGTAACATCCCAGTAAAATAAAGAATATGAAATTTTCATATTTATTAACATTTTTGAATTAAATATTAATTTTATTTTAAAGGGGATTCTATATTCCATGGCGTACCTGGCACGTAACAATAAGTTTCTTTGAAATCTTACGATGCGCACTAATAGTATAATATTATTAGTTTATATGGTAGTTAACACCTAGCTATTGTATTGGCGGGAATTAATAGAACTAATTTAAATACGATAACATATTTATGTTAAATTTTTTTACATTCATCCAATAAAAGTCAGAGGCTTAAAATGTAAATGAATCTAATTTTAAGCATAATTTACTTCAAAAGGGCGATTTACCACCTTTTGATAGAGAACCCTTTTTAAATCTTGTTTTTGTCACTTTTACATATTATTTTTGACACAATAATATTCATCTTTAGAATAGGGACATAAAAATTTACATAGGATGATATTCTGATATTTTTCTCATAATGATCATTTTTAATGAATAGTGAAAAAATGCTCTATTTTAATTCAAAACCACCTTTTAATGTAATTTAATTATATGGTTATATTATCTTTATAATTGGTTTTAATGTATAAATTGATTATATTTTTACCATTTAACCCAATTTTGGAAATTGGAAGTAATTTCCTTTTAAATGGGACATTAAAAATTATAAATATTTTGATGGTTATTATTTCTTAAAAACACGCCTTTTGTTTTGATGATGGAAATTAATTATAAAATTAATTAATGAAACTTATATGTTTTGATTTTGGTAAATTAGACATCATTTTTGAATTCGGAATATCAAATTTAGCTTAGAGTAAATTTTTGGAAATTTTTTGAAAACCTTCAGTTCTTGATGAATAGTAAAACCACTAAGTAGTAGTTAAAAAACTGACCTTTTCATTTAAATGAAATTCTACCGCATCTATGAATTTAATTTCAAAAATATGACATACTTGGTTTTAATTATTATGTAAAATTTGGTTCAATGGGATGAAAATAATTATTGGTGAATATTAACTTTTGACTTTTCTTAACCACGATTAATAGTAATTAGGGTAATTTCAGGTAAAAATAATGTTATAATAATTAAAAAATAACTTAAAACTTGTCCTAACCTTATTTTATGATTAATGAATGACCTAGACAATCCATGGGTCGATTTTGGGACACCAGGGATCCACTTGGGTAAGATAATGACATTAATAACTTTTTATTTAAAGTAAAAAAATAAAAATGTCATAAACATGTACTGTTTTACTAAAATAATTTTTATATGGGGTTATATAAGTTATCATTTATACTATTAATATTAATTGGAAATATAAATATATATTCGACATCATGGTATTTTTTTATAACTTTTAGACATCAAATAAATAAACTTATTTATGACACAATGATGATGCAGTGTTTACGTCTTTAATGGATAATTTAAATAAATAAGAAGATAAAAATGAAAACAATATCCAAAACATGTCCAATTCGTATTATATTATTTTATTTAGAACATGGGTCACCTTATATCGACTATAATGATTTTTTTACATTTAGAAACTAAAAATAATTATATAATAAAATAATATTTTCAAACTTTCCAAAAGAGCCCCTCCTCTCCCTTATAAAAGCCCTCACTTCCTACCCATTTATCACACTTCTCAAGCCCTCTGGCTTGTCCAACCTTTGCTCAAATAAGCTTCAATGATCCCTATCTTCATCCTAAAAGCCTTACCTTAGGCAGAAAGCACTTTAAGAAACCCTTTAGTTTCAAACCAAAGGGAGTTACCCAATTTAGAGGTAATGCCTTCTCTTAAGTGATTTTGTTTTATTTTACATCTCCAACCCCCTAAAATATTTTTATTACTTTATTTTATAAAAAACCAGTATAATAAATATAAAATTATGTTTTTATGATATGTATTCAAGATACACTTACACACACCTCCACTTAATGGGTAAAGAACATACTGTTTCATTGGACGGCGAACTACTGCATCACGAAACGAAGATACTTCAATTATCTCCTTCTGTCTATCATGGTGGCCATTATGATGGAACTGTAACTATATATGATATATATTATATTTATGTTATATTTATTCTTCTCTATTTCAATTTTTATAGCATCCATTATTGTTCCCATAATGGGTAAACGCAATAATTTCCTTAGAGGAAGTGGGGACTACCGCCCCCTCAAAGTGATATGACTCGTTCATGCCATATGTGGAATGTATAAAGGATATATTTATGAACATATATAACATATATGAAATAAATATTATACTGAAGTTATAATATACCTATGGATCAAAATGTTTCATTTCATTAAAATATTAAATATAAATGAAAGTAGTGTTCATGCATACATATGGCTTACCGTCTCTATGAACGATGCATTTCACTTCTTATCTCCAAATGTTATGTAATATTATAAATAAAAATATATACTGGATATATATGATATACATAAAATATAAATGATTAATATAATTGTGGAGATAATTTACTTTTTACCACATGGACAATTTATAATTAAAATAAGTTCATTTTTACTCAAGTTCCGAACATTAACAAAATGTATGATATGATCTCATATAATTAACTTATTGTTATAGCAAGTTAATAAGTAATATAAAAGTAATAATAAACATGAAAAATATTCTTAATAAAGTATAAAGTAACTTATTTTTATTATTCAGGAAGAACAAGGAACATACGAGCAAGTGAAGTCAGACAACCAGGTAAGGAGTTTCTTATCTCACTTTTAATTATGTGGGATTTCCATTGTTCACTACTAATTTATTGCATGTGGTGTATTGTGTACTTAAATTTGATATATATTATCATTATTATCTTTATATTCATGTTATTCTGTGAATAATTTGGTGGTTATTAACTTTTGGTGACATGACTTGATTGATTACGATGTGGTAAGGGGTTTCTTATATCTCTTTTAATTCAGTGAGATTTCCATTGTTCGACACTTATTTATAGCATGTGGGGTATTCTGTACTTCCACAAGCTATATATTATCATAAATTTTTTTATATTAATGGTATTATTTTATTCTTTTGGTGGTTATTAATTGTTGGTCATACGATTCTATTGAATACAACGTGGTAAGAGATTTTCATCTCACTTCTTATTCATGTGAGATTCCTGGTATATTTGCCATAATTTCCTTTTGTGTGGTGTATTTACAGCCCGTGATTATACTATTAGAGTAATATAATTTAACTTATGGGTATTTACATATTATTTATATGATTATTCTTTAATGGGGTGTATGTTTCAAAAGTTACCAAATCAGTAAGGGATCCTTTCACCCTCCTCTTTTAAGTCATGACTTCCTTTATGTTATATCTTCTAGTTCCTTTTTATTATTTCGGGGATTGTTCTTATATATCCTTACTAATGTCAATTTCATATCCAATTTATGATAGACCATTTCTGCTCTCATAAATTTATTGTTTGAATTTTTATGTGTCGCTGTTAGGTTGCTGGATTTCTCGTAAATGAAATCGCATCTTCTCTTTTCTTTATTATTTACTTCTCTTGTGGTATGTCATTAAAATATCCACACCATGATCTTATTTATTTTTATTCGTTATATATAATGAAAAATTATCCATTTAGGGATGGGATACCCTTGTCCCCTCTCTTTTTATTATTTCCTAAAACCATGATATATCGACGTTATGCTGCATAAATTTCGCCTCAAAACTACTCTCCCTTTCTTTCGAGAAATTATACTATTTTATATATTTGAATACCCATACCTATTTCGTTTCTATGGGTGTTTATAGTTATACAAAAATGATATATTTGATTCTGGAATTGACATACATGTAACCCTCACTCCGTTTCCATGGGTTATAAATGACATAATGATCTTATTTTTAAGTACATTTTAAACATCGTGATTTTGACATGAAACCCATTTATTTTATTCTATTTGGGTTATTTATGAAATTTTTTATTATGATCTATGTGGTTCACATGAAATTAAAGACATATTAAGGGTGTTCCTTCGTAGCGCTCTAATGCATAGGTTAAAGAATTAATCTCTAAAGATGACAAGTTTCACAATACCGTGGTGAATAACCTTGGTAATTTTTATGACACCTCGGGGATAGACCTTGGTGACATGGTCATGAATGTATAAATGAAATATTGTAGTAAATATTCATGTTATGATTCAAGTTTTTTATTATTATGATATTCATATTCTTCAATTTCTCATTACTTTATCATTTATATCATATTCTTATTAATATTGCTCAAGATCAAATGTCAATTGTTTCACTTATTTTCCATAGTGAGCCTTATGCTCACCGTTTCCATAGATTGTATATCTCCAGGTTATGAGATGCAGAAATTATACATAGGATGGACTTTTCAATAATATTTTCAAGGGAATTTAAAGGATTTTTTAGGTTTTCATATTTTTATTCTTGATTTCCAAGACACTAGACTTTAAAGATCCTCTGTTTGTAAAATGTAATGAGAAGTTTTGTATTAGAAAGGCGGGATTCCATATCAGCAGTCTTTGTCCTATTGGAGGAAGGCTTTGGGTGTCACACTCGTCTTACCACTATCCAGGTGGGCCCTTGTCGGTTGATTATTGATAATAATATTCGGTAAAAAACTCATTATTTTTATATGTATATTCCCTTATCATTTAAGTGGATGAGATAAAAATAATAAAATTTTATTAACCTCCATATAAGAAATAAATATTACTTTTCATTGAAATAATGATTAATAAACCCTTTTACTAACAATTTAAATGAAAACTACAAGATCCATTAGTTCATTCCTTGATTTTGACCTTCTGTATATTCAAAGCATTTAGAAAGTATACATTTGGTATCACATACCTATTCAGAATAAAAAACTAATTTCTCTAACATTGATACTAGAACTAGACTTTCCATGGAGTTTCTTCCACCCCTTCAGGTATACTAAATAATGTTATCTTATGGAAATAATTTCCTCCCTCTTATAGCGTTCTTATAGGTTTTAATGACCTTGAATATGTATTCTAAATATCAATTTTAATTTAACATTTGGAAATTCTTATGACAAAAATCTATAATTGAACCTTTTGTCATAGGAGTATCATTTTTAAAATTCATTTATTAATGAATTTTATTAAATGTTCTCTGAATAAAATTGTTATAAGGCCCCAGCCTTAAACCTTACTTAATCTTGAGTTATTACAAGATTACACATTGAGGATCTTTTCAGGTTTAGAGTTTTAGAGAATTAGATCATGAAACTTGCATTACATTCCACATTTAAACAAAGGGGTTACATAAAAGACAGAATTCATTCTTCCCATCAATGGAAACATATTTAAAATATAACACGGATTCTTTCTTCACACATCCTTGACACTATCATCACATCATGTACCTTTCCCTTGACCTGTGAAAAACATTTCAAAAACTTGGGATGAGCATAAAAAGCTCAGTAAGAGTTATAAAAATATGGGAAGGAAACATGAGTTCATATATACATTAGAATGAAATCACACATTACCCATAAAACATAGTCATATCAAATCATGAATAAATCATAGAAAAGATAATACATAAAGGTAACTTGAGACATTCATAACATTCTAACGTAGGGAGTAACCCTCTTGGTTACATTTGGAATACCCATCACAGTATATTCCCTAAATCTCTTCAGATAAACCTTAACGTTTCACTCCTTCGCATTACCCAATGCATTGGAGAGCTATATCGGGCTCACCCGCCCTTAGTTTACCACGTAACCACATGTTTCCATAACAATTCCCAAGAACCATAACATAAATGTATCACATAAAACATGCATAAAGGAAACATAACATTTCCACATTTCAATCAAAATATAACATTTTAGTATATTGAAATAATGAATCCATTAAAAAAACCATTTCTGAAACCATTTAAAAAATTTAATAAAGAGATTTTTGAATCAAAGTGTCCCATACCACATTGAAGATTAAAATTTTAAACCATTAATATCCATATAAATAAATCCTTAAAACCATTTTAAAAACATGGATATTAATAAGAACAAATAATTAAAACATATAAAACGATATTTTGGTTAAAGGGGTTTTACCAAAATTAGAGACACTTGAATACAATAATTGAGGAATAACATTTAGTCAGAACTTTATAATATCATGAGAATAAATGTATTCATGATATAATACTCCAAAGGACAGTATATACACCATATAAGAGTGAATTGGTGCATAACAACAATGAACCGTCAATAGAAATGTCAAATGCGATGAAATCCCTTATAAAGAAGGTATCCTTATATTAAGGACAAATCAATCTTAAAAATATGTGTGAAAAATATAAATACACCCAATATAAGTGGATATTATGTGTAAAACAATAAAAGGTCATTCACACATATTCAATGGATGACATATTCAATGACTACATGTTGAACCCAACGAAATCGAAATTGGGTTAAAAAGTTCCCTTGACAGCCTAACAGCATCACATCAAAATGAGTTGATGAGAGATAAAAAGTGTATCTCATCACTTAGACATAAAATTTACATCAATAAGGATATATGAGAAAATATCCCAACATAACAATATGTAAATTAAAAGACCCAACAAAAGAAGTCTTTTAAAAAAGAGGAGGGTGGAAGGTTCCCTTACCGACTTGGGTATCTTTCAAAACATACACCCCATGAAAGAAGGACAATAGATCATTGATGTAAATACTCATAAACGAGATTATATTACACAAATATTAGAATAATGGGCAGTACATACACCACTAAATGGAATTTTTGGCAAATGTAGCATAAATCTCACGGGAATAAAAGTGAGATGAAAAATCCCTTACGAAATCTCGGCATCCCAACAGCGCCACATAAAACTTCTGAATATGGATTAATGAGATAAAATAGGGTATCTCATCACATTAAAATAAAAATTATAGCAAGAGGAATATAAAAGAACATCCCCCACCATTACAAAGAGGAGCTTAAAAGAAGTGACATAAAGGAGAGTACTTAAAAAGAAAGAGAGAGGTTAGATCTCTTATGAAAGTTCGGCAGCCTAACGGCGCCACTCAAAACATCCAAAATGGATTTATGAGAGAGAATAGGGTATCTCATCACATGAAAATAAAAATTACATTAAGTGTAATATAAAATATCATCCCAATAACAAGAAAGATGAGCTTTCAAAAGAATGACATAAAAGTGTGTACTTAAAAAGAAAGAGAGGAGTAGGATTCCTTACCTCGGCTCCGACTTGACTCGATCGTTCTTTAATCTCCTGAATAATAAACTTGAGTTAATTTATACTTCCTTAATAACCTTTTTCAACTTCATTATTCATTTTATATCACTTATTACCATGTCATAAACATTTTGTAATCATTTACGTTAATAATATTTGTTTTGCTGATATTTGGTTCTTAGGTCGAAAGTGGACTTCTTACAATTACATGTTGTTAGTGTGGCCAAATGTTTATTATATCCATAATTTTATTCATGATGTAGATATCATATATGTCATATATATCCAGTTCATGAATGCATTTATAACATTACATAATCATGTAGAGGTAAGAAACGAAATGCACCGTTCATGGAGACGGTAAGTCGTACGTACGCATGAACGCTACTTTCATTTCTATTTCGTATTTTATAGAATGGAATAATAATGATATAAAGGAATATTATAATTCCAGTATAATATCATATATAATATCATAGTTTCATCCTTTATACGTCCAACATATGGTATTTAACGAATCAAATCACTTTGAGGGGGCGGTAGTCCGCACTTCCTTAAATGAAGATATCACGTTTACCCATAATGGAAACCATAAAGGTATGACCAAAATGAAAAAAAACAGAAGCTTAAGGAAAACATAAACATATTATATATCATATATAAAAATAGTTACATAATAATGGACACCTTTGAAGGTGTTAAATGAGTATTGAACAATCATCGTTTCGGGAGGCAGAATTTCACCATCCACGGAAACTGTATGTTCTTTAACCATTTGATGTAGTTGTGTGTGAGTGTAGCTCGAATAAATATTATAACAACATCCTAGTATATTGAAGATACTAGTGTTGTTACAAAATAAGTAAATAAAATGTTTTTAGGGGGTTGGAGAAGTAAAATAAAACAAATGAGCATGAGAGAATGAATTACATTTAAAAGTGTAACTCTTTTTGATTTGAGCCTAAACGAATCCTTTGAAAGGATTATTCCCAATGGGAATCATCTAGGATTAGTAGAGGGATGTGGAGAGAGTAAATGGTCAGGGGTTGGCCGAGCCAAAGGCTTGAGGAGTGTGTGAAATGAGGTAGAGGTGGGGGCCTTTTATAAGAGGATTGGAGGGGCACTTTTGGAAAGTAAGAAATATTACTTTATTTGAAAATGTGTTTCTGTGTTAAAAGGTCCCACATTTCTATAATTCGTGGATAAGGTGATAAGGGTTTGAAATCCACCCATACAATAAGTTTTGGACATGTTTAGGTCATAGAGTTTACATTATCTTCTCATTTTATTTAAATCGTTAGATAATGATGTAATCACTGCATCATTATGATGTCATAAATAATTTAATTTATTTAATGTATAAAAATTATAAAAAAATTACTATGATGTTGGAAATATTATTATATTTCCAATAACTATTTATAATAAAAAATCTGACTTGTATAACCCCACCTAAAAATTGTTTTAGTAAAACATATCATGTTTGTGTCATTTTTACATTTACATTAAATAAAACGTTATTTATGTCATTTCGGAACCAAAGTGGCTTCATGGGGTCTCCAAGTTGACCCATGGCTTTTCCTGATCTACCATTACACATCCAATGAGGTTAGGACATGTTTCAAGTTAATTTCATATTATTAAAATATTATTTTTACCTTAAACTACACTAATTACCTCTAATCGCGATTAAAAACTTAATAAGTTACTATTCACCAAAAAATTATTTTTATCCCATTGAACCACATTTTAATTCTTAATGAAAACCATGTATGTTGGATTTTTGAAATTAAAAACACAAAGATGGCAAAATTTCATTTAAACGGAAAAATCTGTTTTTATAAGTACCACTTAGTGGGGTCACTATTCATCAAAATTTGATGTTTTTCAGAAAAATCCCAAAAATTCACCCTAAGCTATATTTGATATTCCGAATTCAAAAATGAAGTATATTTTACAAAATTCAAAACATATAAGTCATATTAATTAATTTAATAATTAATTCCCACTGTCAGAACAAATAGCATGTTTTTATGAAACAATAAGTATCAAAAGATTGACACTAGTTTAAGTCTGATTTCAAAGTGAGATTAATTCCAACGACCACTATTGGATTTAATGGTAAAAATATATTCTAATTTCACTTTAAATCCAATTCAAAAGATAATATAATAATATAAATAAATTATATTAAAAAGAGGTTTTGAATTCAAATACAACATTTTACACTATTAATTAAAAAAATGAACTTTATCAGAAAGATACCAAAAATTTACAAAAAGTAAATTTTGATGTCCCGATTCTTAATAAGAGTTTTATTTGGTCCAAAATATTGTTTAAGAGTGAACAAACCTATATTTAATGAAGGTTCAACATCAAAAGGTGATAAGTGAACCTTTAGTGAAAACTAGGGCATATACGCCAAAAATTGAATTCTTTTCGTATTTTAAGCCTCTATCCTTTATTGGATAAATGTAAAAACATTTAAAAAACATATATAATAATATTTTAGTTATTTCTATCCATTACCTCCATTACAATGGCTACATGTTAACTACCGTTTAAAATAATATTATTTTATTATTAGAGTGCAACGTAAGATTCCCAAGAAACTCGTTGTTGTGTGTTGGGTACTCCATCGAGCATAGCGTCCCCTTTAAAGTCATATCAATATTTTATTCAAAAATATGGATAAATATGAAAATGTCATATTCGTTATTTACCTGGGGTGTTACATCCTTCCCCCCTTTTGGGAATTGCATCCTCGCAATTTTTAAAATTGAGCTTCGAAACATCCTTGAAAGTCCCACATCGGAACAAGAGTCGGTAAAACAATCACTTTAAAATAAAGAAATATAAGCATAGAGGTCACCCAAGTTAACCCATACTAGGATTCCAAGTATTAAAATATGGACATGGAGGAAAAAAAATAAAGGGTCATGTTCTGATGAAGAGGGATAGAAAACATGTTTAGGAGAAAGTTAACCATGAGAAAATCACAAACTTGTGATGGGTTAAACAGTATTCGATTCCCCAGTAGGAAATGTTAATAGACAACATTTTTGTTTTAAGATAATTTTTATTGGGGAATTTATTCATAAGGAAAAATAATCACTTATCATGTTGACTTTCATCTTTTATTACATTCCTTACACAAACTCATATTTTCTCCAAAAGGCGAGTATTTAGGAAGACTTGTTCACATTAAGAGTGCTATAATCAACTTTTAGAGAATCACCTAATCCATAAAAGAGAACTATATAATTCCCATGTCTTTAGACTTTAACCAAAACCAAAACCAAAAAGGATAGTACAAGACCAGATAATCCAGAAAAGGATAACCCTTTATAAAAAGAAAATCTATTCTTAACCTCCAAAATTTGTCCAAAAAAACTTAAAGTTCAACGAGGAACATTAGATAAACAATTTGTCCATAAAATTCATCAATGTAAACCAATCTAATATTGAAACCCAAATATTTGAAGGATTTAGTCACATAGTCTTCCAAGTTAAATCGTAACATTTATCTCCAAACAACATCAGTTTCTCCTAAAGTCTCGTATTGAAAAGTAATTAACCTAATCACATATCCTCCATGATAGGTTAATCATTTTCATAAATAACCCAAAATCAACCTACTCTTAATTCATAAAATCATATAACTAGAAAGAATCAGTCAAACTAACCAGGTACTTCACGTAGTCTAGTGGTAGGCGATAAATACCAGTTGCACTTTGATTGTGGGTTTGATTCCCGCAGCTTTGTCTGACGCGACGGGTAGTCACACGGTCTACGTGTTGTCCTTTTTACAAAACTATATAATTCTCAAATCATTCCCCAAAAAGGGATAAAATCATCAAAAATAACCATAACATAATTTATCCTCAATTTTATCTCATGCCTTTCACTTCAATCATAACATATAGTAACCCATAATTACCTCAAAAGTAAGGGTCATAAAAACCCAAATGGTTATTTATAACTATGTCCACAAAAGAAAAGATAACTATTACTTGAATAAAATTTGCCTATATTAAGCATCAGGGTTACACATAATATAAAAAGTCTTCTAATGTAACCACATCATCAAAAGAGACTTAATACTCTTAAGAATTTCACCATAACTCTTGAAGCCCTTATATGTTGACATCTTACTCATTCAACATTCTTCATGGTCTATTATCCATTCCTTTGCAACTTATTCCGAAATACCTCTTTCCTACAAACAAAATCATGAATCATATCCTAAGATTCCAAAATAGGAAAACAATAGTCTTGAAATAGTACATACCTTTGATTGGTCATTGTCAGTTTCTTCATCCTCAATCGGAATGGAATTAGGTATTGGTAAACGAATATTGGTACGCTCTTGGTGACCACATTCATGAAACTTCTTCATAGGACATGTGTTTGCATAGTGACCATGCACACCACATTTAAAACATTCAATTGATCCCTCAGAAAGAACTTCTTTCCCTTTCCTCGAGTAAACTGGATGCTTCCTTTTTCCATGGCAGGTTCTTGCTTTATGACCTTCATTTCCACATCTATAGCATATTTCTGTCCCTTTGAAACATTTTCCTAGGTGTTTATTTCCACATCTTTGACACATAGGTTTTTGAACACACTTACCTTTATGATTATTACCTGTACTTCCGTAGGGATTTGTTTCTTGCATATAAGATTCCTTAGAGAAATATACAAGGTTTAGGTGGTCAATCATGAATCCAGATAGTTGGTTGAGGATAATCACAAGAGTTCTCATTGCAGCTCCCATATCATTCAGTTTCTTGCTCAAAAAACTGTCACAGTTTCCTTCACATCCACTGTTACTTTGGTGCCTGCTAGATCCAGCCATTTACTAAAACCAAAAAGGTCAGTGAGAGTATATCAACAAAACCATCATGTACTAATGAGTAATATAAACAGTAAGATATACTTACTCATTCACTTTATCAAAAACTAGGACTCTTTCTGAAATCCTAACCATTATGGTAATGTCACTTATGCTTAAAGAATACCCTAACCTCTAAAGTTATTTAAACCGACCTCTGATACCAACTATAAGTCCCCAGCCTTAAACCTTACTTAATCTTGAGTTATTACAAGATTACACATTGAGGATCTTTTCAGGTTTAGAGTTTTAGAGAATTAGATCATGAAACATGCATTACATTCCACATTTAAACAAAGTGGTTACATAAAAGACAGAATTCATTCTTCCCATCAATGGAAACATATTTAAAATATAACACGGATTCTTTCATGACACATCCTTGACACTATCATCACATCATGTACCTTTCCCTTGACCTGTGAATAACATTTCAAAAACTTGGGATGAGCATAAAAAGCTCAGTAAGAGTTATAAAAATATGGAAAGGAAACATGAGATCATATATACATTAGAATGAAATCACACTTTACCCATAAAACATAGACATATCAAATCATGAATAAATCATATAAAACATAAGAAATAAAGGTAACTTGAGGCATTCATAACATTCTTACGTAGGGAGTAACCCTCTGGGTTACATTTGGAATACCCATCATAGTATATTCTCTAAATCTCTTCGGAGAAACCTTAACGTTTCACTCCTTCGCATTACCCAATGCATTGGAGAGCTATATCGGGCTCACCCGCCCTTAGTTTACCACGGAACCACCCGTTTTCATAAAAATGCCCAAGAACCATAACATAAATGTATCACATAAAACATTCATAAAGGAAACATAACATTTCCACATTTCAATCAAAATATATCATTTTAGTATATTGAAATAATGAATCCATTCAAAAAGAAACCATTTCTGAAACCATTTAAAACATTTAAAAAAGATATTTTTGAATCAAAGTGTCCCATAACACCTTGAAGATTAAAATTTTAAACCATTAATATCCATATAAATAAATCCTTAAAACCATTTTGAAAACATGGATATTAATAAGAACAAATAATTAAAACATTTAAAACGATATTTTGGTTAAAGGGGTTTTACCAAAATTAGAGACCCTTGAACACAATAATTGAGGAATAACATTTAGTCAGAACTTTATAATATCATGAGAATAAATTTATTCATGATATAATACTCCAAAGGACAGTATATACACCATATAAGAGTGAATTGGTGCATAACAACAATGAACCCTCAATAGAAATGTCAAATGTGATGAAATCCCTTATAAAGAAGGTATCCTTAAATTAAGGACAAATAAAGCTTAAAAATATGTGTGAAAAATATAAATACACCCAATATAAGTGGATATTAAGTGTAAAACAATAAAAGGTCATTCACACATATTCAATGGATGACATATTCAATGAGTACATGTTGAAACCAAAGAAATCGAAATTGGGTTAAGAAGTTCCCTTGACAGCCTAACGACATCACATCAAAATGAGTTGATGAGAGATAAAAAGTGTATCTCATCACATGGACATGAAATTTACATCAATAAGGATATATGAGAACATATCCCAACATAACAATATGTAAATTAAAATACCCAACAAAAGAAGTCTTTTAAAAAAGAGGAGGGTGGAAGGTTCCCTTACCAACTTGGGTATCTTTCAAAACATACACCCCATGAAAGAAGGACAATAGATCATTGATGTAAATACTCATAAACGAAATTATATTACACAAAGAGTAGAATAATGGGCAGTACATACACCACTCAATGGAATTTGTGGCAAATATAGCATAAATCTCACGGGAATAAAAGTGAGATGAAAAATCCCTTACGAAAACTCGGCAGCCTAACGGCACCACATAAAACTTATGAATATGGATTGATGAGATCAAATAGGGTATCTCATCACATTAAAATAAAATGTACAGAAAGATGAATATAAAAGAACATCCCCCAACATTACAAAGATGAGCTTAAAATATGTGACATAAAGGAGAGTACTTAAAAAGAAAGAGAGAGGTTAGATCTCTTACGAAAGTTCGGCAACCTAACGGCGCCACTCAAAACTTCAAAAATGGACTGATGAGAGAGAATAGGGTCTCTCATCACATGAACATAAAAATTACAGTAAGTGTAATATAAAAGATCATCCCAATAACAAGAAATATGAGCTTTAAAAGGAATGACATAAAAGTGTGTACTTAAAAAGAAAGAGAGGAGTAGGATCCCTTACCTCGGGTCTAACTGGACTCGATTGTTCTTTAATATCCTGAATAATAAACATGAGTTAATTTCTAATTCCTTAAGAACCATTTTAAAGTTCATTATTACTTTTATATCACTTATTACCAAGTCATAAACATTATGTAATCATTTAAGTTAATAATATTTGTTTTGCCGATATTTGGTTCTTATGTCGAAAGTAGACTTCTTACAATTACATGTTGTTCGTGTGGACAAATGTTTATTATATCCATAATTTTATTCATGATGTTGATATAATATATGTCATATATATCCAGTAAATGTATGCATTTATAACATTACATAATCATTTAGAGGTAAGAAATGAAATGCACCGTTCATGGAGACGGTAAGCCGTACGTACGCATGAATGCTACTTTCTTTTATATTTCGTATTTTATAGAATGGAATAATAATGATATAAATGTATATTATAATTCCAGTATAATTTCATATATAATATCATAGTTCCATCCTTTATACGTCCAACATATGGTATTTAACGAATCAAATCACTTTGAGGGGGCGGTAGTCCGCACTTCCTTAAAGGAAGATATCACGTTTACCCATAATGAAAACCATAAAGGTATGCCCAAAATGAAAAAAAACAGAAGCTTAAGGAAAAAATAAACATATTATATATCATATATAAAAATTGTGACATCATAATGGCCACCTTTTAAGGTGTTAAATGAGTATTGAACAATCATCGTTTCGGGAGGAAGAATTTCGCCATCCACTGAAACCGTATGTTCTTTAACCATTTGATGTAGTTGTGTGTGAGTTTAGCTCGAATAAATATTATAACAAAATCCTAGTATATTGAAGATACTTGTGTTGTTACAAAAGAAGTAAATAAAAAAAGTTTAGGGGGTTGGAGAAGCAAAATAAAACAAATGAGCATGAGAGAATGAATTACCTTTAAAAGTGTAACTCCTTTTGATTTGAGCCTAAAGGCTTCATTTGAAAGAATTCTGCCCAAAGGGAATCCTCTAGGATGAGTAGAGGGATGTGTAGAGAGTAAATTGTCAGAGTTTGGCCGAGCCAAAGGCTTGATGAGTGTGTGAAATGAGGTAGAGGAGGGGGCCTTTTATAAGAGGAGAGGAGGGTCACTTTTGGAAAGTAAGAAATATTACTTTATTTGAAAATGTGTTTCGGTTTTAAAAGGTCCCACATTGAAATAATTCGTGGATAAGGTGATAAGGTTTCGAAATCCACCCATCCAATAAGTTTTGGACATGTGTAGGTCATAGAGTTTACATTATCTTCTAGTTTTATTTAAATCGTCAGATAATGATGTCATCACTACATCATTATGATGTCATAAATAATTTAATTTATATAATGTCTAAAAATTATAAAAAAATTACTATGATGTAGGAAATAATTTTAGATTTCCAATGAATATTTATAATGAAAAATCTGACTTGTATAACCCCACCTAAAAATTGTTTTAGTAAAACATATCATGTTTGTGTCATTTTTACTTTTACATTAAAAAAAGGTATTTATGTCATTTCCGAACCAAAGTGGCTCCATGGGGTCCCCAAGTTGACCCGTGGCTTATACTGGTCGGCCATTACACATCCAATGAGGTTAGGACATGTTTCATGTTCATTTCATGTTATTAAAACATTATTTTTACCTTAAACTACACTAATTACCTCTAATCGCGATTAAAAACTTAATAAGTTACTATTCACCAAAAAATTATTTTTATCCCATTGAACCACATTATACTTCTTAAAGAAAACCATTTATGTCGGATTTTTGAAATTAAAAACACAAAGATGGAAAAATTTTATTTAAACGGAAAAATCAGTTTTTATAAGTACCACTTAGTGGTGTCACTATTCATCAAAAATTGATGTTTTTCAGAAAAATCCCAAAAATTCACCCTAAGATATAGTTGATATTCTGAATTCAAAAATGAAGTCTACTTTACAAAATTCAAAACATATAAGTCACATTAATTAATTTAATAATTAATTCCCGCTGTCAGAGCAAATAGCGTGTTTTTATGAAACAATAAGTATCAAAAGATTGACACTGGTTTAAGTCTGATTTCAAAGTGAAATTAATTCCAATGACCACTATTGGATTTAATGGTAAAAATATATTCTAATTTCACTTTAAATACAATTCAAAAGATAATATAATCATATAAATAAATTAGATTAAAAAGAGGTTTTGAATTAAAATACAACATTTTACACTATTCATTAAAAAAATGAACTTTATCGGAAAGATACCAAAAATTTACATAAAGTAAATTTTGATGTCCCGATTCTTAATAAGAGTTTTATTTGGTCCAAAATAATGTTTAAGAGTGAAAAAAACTATATTTAATGATGGTTCAACATCAAAAGGTGATAAGTGAACCTTTAGTGAAAACTAGGGCATATACGCCTAAAATTGAATTCTTTTCATATTTTAAGCCTCTATCCTTTATTGGATAAATGTCAAAATATTTAAAAAACATATATAATCATATTTTAGTTATTTATATCCATTCCTGCCATTAAACGGCTACATGTTAACTACCATTTAAAATAATATTATTTTATTATTAGAGTGCAACGTAAGATTCCCAAGAAACTCGTTGTTGCGTGTTGGGTACGCCATGAAGCATAACATCCCCTTTAAAGTCATATCAATATTTTAATCACAAATATGGATAAATATGAAAATGTCATATTCTTTATTTACCTGGGGTGTTACAATTGTGGCCACTTTTAAACTCTTTATATCCATTAATTGGCCAAGATACATATTTTTTCAAGACTTACACTAGTTAATTGAGTAAATAAGGCATGACTATACATATAAGACAATCATGTTAATTATATCATATATAACACGTTTATGACTACATGAAAAACCCTTTTCTGAATTAATAATATAGATTATATCAACTGGATTCATTTGGTATCCTAATAGTTAGGGTTTTCTCACTATGTTTAACCTAAAGCATACTCCATGAATGAGATGTCATATGGTCAGGGTCACCTTGTTACTTTATTTTCATGCACAAAATAATCCATGTGTGGCTAACATTTAGGGTCACCTGTACTGAATAATTATGGTCTTTGAAAGTGTTTCTTTTGAAGTAATATGCTCTTAGATTTTATAATGGATTTAATATCACTATCTTATCTAATGTTATTCCCTTTTGATGTATACATGATTTTAAGGATTCAGTTTGGAATCATATTCCTTCCCCTAAATTTATATCAATACAAAAAATTTATTTTTACTTGTAGATATGTATTGATAGATCATATGTGTATTGGTAAAAATGATCAATTCCTATTGATATTACGTTTTATTATTATTAATTTTATACACCAATATTTGTTTCTATCAACAAATAATTTTTTTGATATTGATCTTCCAATATCAATAAATATTTTGTAAATAAGTAAATCTATTTCATTATTATAATAATACGATTTGTTTATTAACACATGAATATGTTATTAATAATTACTATTATCAATAAATATGGAACCATTAATATTTTTTTTTAAAAATAAACATTTTTATAATAATAAATACTTTATCAATATCCAATTAAGAGAAAGTAATTTTTTATATATAGTATTATTTTTAGGACCAATGTATACTTTCATTTTTGGGGTTTCATTAAAAATCATTCATTAATTAATTTTAATTTAAAATATTCTATAAATATCAATAGCTTTTAAATTTATCAATGGTGTTCATTTAATCAAAATTTAAATAATTTGTATGGAAACATAATTTAAATTATCATTATGTTTGATATATTTAAACATATATATGATACTCTCCCTAAGAAATATAACGTATATTATATATTTAAATTTAACACTCCTAATAAAATATCATCAAAATAAATTAAAAAAATTAATTGTAACTTTTGATAAATAATTACATAATGATTTATTATGTAATATTATTTTATTGATAATTAATATTCATATATTTAAAATGTATTTTATGTTCTAAAACAAAATTAATATTTTTTCTAAAATTTTGTACTATTCAAAAATATAATTTTATATTTTTAAATTATAATATTGAATTATTTTTTATATTTTGCTTATTTTATTTTATATTTAAAAATTATATCATATAGAGGATCAATTATATTATACCAATACCCTACACATCCACTGGCGTCAATTATTCCACCCCTGATAATTCCATTCAAGATTTAGCACTCCACATTCAATCCATTTTTTCACTCATTAAATAGTGATATGTTCCCAAATATTTATAACAAATGTTATTGAAAAACAAAATTCAATCCTCTTTATCACCCTATAAGGTACTATGTAGACCCTAAATTCACTCTCTATTTTCACTCATTAGTTTTTCCCTATTGAACCGTAGTTCGGTGAACATCACCTAGATTTTGTTTCAAATTTGTCCCTTTGGTTTGTTTTAGTAGATTATTCATATCTATAAATATTCATTTAGTGAGACCCTCTCTCACCACATCATATATTTCATAATGTATGAATTCTATTTTACATATTAGTTTCTTATTATATTGTAAAAAATGATGAATCCACTAAAAAATAAATATTCATTTTTAGTTTACTGGATTTTATAATAGGAAATTTCTAATTTTAATTTCCATGATAATTAATTTTATAATATATATTAAATTTTAATATGGTTCTATTGCAACAAATATATTTATTATGTTTAAATTATTTAAAATTGAGTAATATAATGAAACATACATAATAAATATATTTAATGATAAGAGTTGGGTGATGTTAAGGATAAAATCTAAAGATTATTTATGTATAATATATATATTCCATAAACTTGGGTTTTCATCCTTGGAATGGGGTAACATGATTTCCTGTCCATGTTGAAGTTGTGCTAATCAAAATTATTTACATTGAGATGTTTTTAAATTCCATTTCATTTTAAAATAAATATATGGTGATTATATAAAATGTATTTTAAAAATTTGTGGGTTGTTGATGGACAATAATGAAAAAAAATTACATACTGAACATGATAATTATTTGAAAGATGGCATGATTTGATATTCTTAGTTATGGATTCAAATTTAAAAAACCAGACAACTACCCATCATGTATTTCAAATAGAAACAGTTTATTTTAAAATGGTTAAATATTCTTGTAAATATCTATACTCAGGATATAAAGAATGTACTAAATTATTTTTAACTGTTCAGATATATTATCTTAATGGTTTATATTGGGAAAATTTTGTTGAAATTGATACACTTATAATTTTTTAAAGTGAGATCATCCCAATGATTAACTAGTACATAATTCAATTATGATGGTGAAAGGTATTATCAAGAAACATTGTCTTGGTTATAATAATATTTATTCATGACCAAATAATTATGTAATTTTTTGAAAGGAAAAAATTTTTTCTAATAATTTTCCATATTATGGTTTTCTAAGAGAGAAAAGTACAAATTATTTAAGCATTATGAAATTAATGATTAATAAAAAAGTTCCAATAAAGGTATTATGTTAATTTCCCTTGATAACATGGATTAAAATAGTACTCATGTTATATAAAATAGCCCCTTTAAAGACATATCAGGTGCATGAGTAAATTAAACATGGTATGTTAAGACACCCGATAGATTATTCTTAGAAATATTTTAATGATATGTATCCTAAGTTTTCAATTGATCAATGAAATGTTAGGTTAAGCCTAAAATGTGATGTATTTAATTTATATGTAAGTTTTTCTTCTTAGAATAGTGTATGAACTATTATTTTTTTGATTTATAATTTTTCACCATTGTTTTTTTAAAATTTAGTGATATTTTATTATTTATTAATGGATACCAAGACATAATTCACCTATAAATGATATAGATGTACTTTTTGAACCTCTAATTGATGAGTTGGATGTATTATGGGGGTTTGGTATATAATTATTTGATACATCAAAGAATAATTCATTTTTATTAAAAAAAGAGTTAATGTGTAAAATTTATGATTGTCCCTTATATGGTATTCTATATGGTTAGAAAGCTAATTGTAAAAATGTGTGTTTAGTTTGTAATGTTGAATCATGTTCATTCAGTGACACCCTTAGATTTCAATAGAAGAAAATTATATTCAGTATCATTTACAAAAAGAAAAACTAAACATATATGAAAATATAACTCTTTAATACTTTACAATATACAATTTTTAGATAAATTTAATCTCTTAAATATCTTTCGTTACCCAAAATTCAGATAATTTTAGGTTTGATAGTGTATTCATCATGCAACAATGAGATTAAACGACCCATGATATATTTAACAATAATAACATAGTCATTAATTTTTTGAGTATGAATAGTATTATCTAATTTATGTAATATATACTTCTTACACAATATAAATTACTCATAATTTTTTAGAAAATAATGAATCAAATTTTTCTAATGTAAATTTTTATCTTCAGAAACATGTTTTCTTTAAAAATGTTTATTTATTTTCATGATAAAATATTATATTTATTTTTTGGATATTTTATAAATTTTTTTATAAAATTAATTTATTTTTAATAAATTTCGTTAAAATTTTACTTTGGGTAAAATTTTGGGATTTTTCATAAAATATTAATTTTTCAGTGAACAATAAAAAATAATAATTTTTGTAAAAATGTCATTTTGTCAATAAATAATGTAATTTCAAAGGAAGATATTGTTTTGAGTATAATTTATTATAATCTATGTATTATTTAGTTATATTTAACCCACTTAATTACATTTGAATCATCATTATATTTTATTTTAGTATAAGTTTGTTTTATAGTTTAAAAACAAGATTTTCATAATAACCAGTTTTAATGTACATAATGTTTCTATATTTTCATTAATTAAAATAACACATAATTTGGAATGATTTAAATGAAATTATTGTATTTAAATTCTGTAAAATATAATTAATATTCCTACAATTATTATTATTAATATACATATAATTAATATAAAATCATCTAATGTTGGAAAAAAATACTCTACTCAAAATCTTGATTTTTCTTCTCATATCAAGTTTTAAATTAATTTTTCTTTTTTACAGTTATAGAAAATTAATTTTATGAAATAAAATTAATTTTTTAAATCGTCATGTCAAAATTATATTAAGGTGAATTTTTGAGAATATTTGTTAAAGAATACTGAAAAATACTGAATTCTAAGTGAAAATAGCCTTTTTGTTTAAATTTTTTATAAAATTATAGTATATTTTAAATTGGTTTTAGAGTAAAATTACATAAATTATATATCCATTAAGATTATTTAGTTAATTATAATCAATTCTATAATGAAATTGTATTTAAAAACAAGTAAACATTTGAACAAACTTTATTGCAAAACCCACTTTCTAATCGCGTCTGCAAGATTGATTATAAATTACAATTTTCCCCCTCTATGAATTAAATTTTGGAAAATGGATTAAATATTTGGAGTAATAATAAATTCTATTATATAATAATTTCAAATTAATTATTTAGAAAAATTAATAGTGATAATACTAAAATTTTATTACTATGATTTAGAAAAAAAAAAGGATTTACCTAAGTTGGTTAAACTAAAATGATAAGTGTTAAAATGACCTAAAAATTGGTATAAAATATATTTTATTTAAAAACATATACCTTATACATTTTATTAAATGAATATATCTAATATAGTATCCTTGTGACATGGAACAATGTGGGTGGAATTCATTCTTTTCAAAAAACAATGTTTACCACTCACCTCACTTATAAAAGGACTCCCTATCTACTCCTCTCTCCTCACATTCAAAACCCATTGGTTCAAAAAACACCATCCATAATAACTTATATAATTCCCAAATATAATCCTAGAAGCCTTATTTTTTTCATAACTAAAACCATGGAATTCCTTGGTGCAAACAAAAAATATATCTCGTGAAGAGGTAAATTTTTTCAACGAGCATTTTTATTTTATTTATTCCTTAGCCTCCTTTAATTAGTATTAAACCATGATTATATAATAACATAAGTATATTCCATATAATAATATGTTTCTATGTAAATATAATAACCTAAACCCTTATCATCTTCCATTAAATGGGTTACAGAATCCTCATTTGCGTGTACGTTGGACTACCACCTTGCATACTGATGTCATTCATTTTTTCCATTAAAACCACTAAAAAATTAGGTATTATGATGGATATAATGTATATATATGATATTTAGAGCATAATTATGTATATTTAACAATTATATATTATATAAACCATTTTTTACCTTCCATTCCTTTGTAGAAATGATATCGTCGCTTGTGTGTACAATGGACTACCGCCCCATGAAGCGAGGCGATTCGTTTATCAAAAATACATTACATGGAAGGTAATGAGGAAATGTTTAATGAATATTTGTGATACAAATAATATAATTATGATATTAAATACATATTTATTACTCTAAAAATATAATATGTCTATTTAATTATTACATTTTCACTAAATTAATGATGTTAACATCGTTCGTGTCCATGTGGGCTACCACCTTCATAAAGTGATGTGACTCTCTCTTTTATCACCACACCAAATAGATGATATATAAAATTATATTTATTGAAATAATATGTTATTTATGATATATTTATCATTATATAAATATAAAATATTACTTACCTATTTTTGTTACTAATTATTGGAATATGGAAATGTTACTCATGCATACGTACGACCTATCATCTCTATGAGCGCAACATACTTCATTTTTTCAAAAAAAAATTCATAATTGATATTGAAAAGAATAATTGTGGATTAAAGTATGATAATTATTTCATTATTATTATTATATAGTTGATATAACTATATTATAGGCATAAGAATCAGAAATTTCATAATAAAGAACAAATGAGGGAAAAGGAAATTAACACCCGAAACGATGATAATAATGAATGATAAAAAACAAATGAGTGACTAGATGTTATAAAAGTATCATATTATATATTATAAATATAAATATGATTATTTAATAATTTAATAATTTTTTTAAACAACTATACATGAGTTTAATGAATGTGCATCCAAAAGGAAGTGTGAGGTATGAGATTTATTAACTCAATTTTCATTCATTGGGTTAGACATTTACTTCATTGAATATGTCATGATAATATTATGTGTGAAAATAAATTTTATTATTTTATGTTTTATTTACACTTTTTCTTATGTGGATTTAAATTTTATATAGAAAATAAATTCATTTATCAGTACCATCTTCAATGATATTATCTTTGTAATGGATTTTAGTTTCAATTTGCCTTCTTTGAAACTTATGTCTTATTATACACCTATCTTCGTTGATAAGGTGTATATATAGCCCCTTTTACATGTAATGTCATAAATTTATTTATTATAATTACCTTTTAATATTAATATAATTTCATTATTTCATGGTTCTTATTATATAATGTTACCAATGTTGTTAGAGTTTCATGTTGAAATCTCATCATTTTTCTAGTTTTTTTTAAATTTTTTTTCCTTTGATGGAATTCTCTAATATATCTCTCAATAATTATCAATAATATTATATCATTGATTAATTCATGATATTTTCAATTAATATTACAATTTTCCTTATCTTTAGTTCCTAAAATAATCGAGAAAATGTTTTCAAGAAAAAACAACTTTATTTCTCTCTTCAGTCAAAAACACTTTTTCTTCAAAAACACCATTTTATAAAAATATTTTCGAAAATGGTTTTAGGATTCCTGAAATTTTTTATTAAATAAAATTTTAGCCATGTTTTACTTTTTACATGAAAATTTAAAGGAATATTCATCGTGTTTTCTAAACAATGGTCATATGGACTTTACAGAAAATGTGAAAGGAGTATATATATTATAGTGTATGACATGAATGAAATTTCACACCATCATTTTATATAAATATTTCATTATAATTTTTCAAGGTTATTTTCAATGAAAATAATTTTTGAAAATGTTTTATGTTTTAAAAAGTGTTTTTTAAATTGAATGTATATTTTCCTCAAAAAAATAGTTTAAATGATTGTAAAATTTTCTTTATATGTTTCCAAGGTAGTTTTTAAATAAATAAATTTTCACAATAATTTGAGATTTTTTCTAAAAAAATATTTTTTTGAAAATTAAAAGTTTTTCTCCCTAAAAAATTTATTTAATGATATTTTAATTTTATTATCATTCAACAACATTAATAGTCCATGTAGTTTCTTATGATTGAATGAGGATATTTTGTAATGATACCATCCTCATTTTTTTCTCTAGATATATTACTATTGTTTCAAAGATATTGTTATTAAAACCAGTTTTACCATGGATTAATCATGTTATTAAAGAAATAATTATTTTTTGTGTATAATATATGTTTCTTATTCATATTGTTGTTATTTTAAATTATATTTGATTGGTTCACCTAGATAGCACATGGTGAGCCCAATATAGATTATACGATGGGTGCACAAAGATACCACTCCACTGAATTGGGTAATAATTATGTTTTACAACGAATTATATTAGAAGTTTATCATATGGTTATTCCATTTTAAATGGTTATGTAACTGTTATGTATATCTTCTATATATATTATGTTCTAAGATAAAAAAATTGTTTATCTAATTTTGTTTTGGGTTTATAGTGTTTCCATTGATCAAGATTAACATCACATAGATATTGATTATTCATTTTGATGACTCTTTCTTTTGTTAAATCCTTATTCAATGTTTCATTATTGATTATTCAGGCATTTATGGGTATGTGTTATTTTTTGATTCACTCATTCAGTCTGATTATGTACTAAAACTTCTATTCACATCATATGTTCATTGTTGACATTTACTTGTTAATTCTTATGTTTACTCATACTGATCATTTGAGCTCACACATCTTATGGTTTTCCAATAATTATTAAAAAATGATTTTTAATGAATTCTATTTAGAAGTAATTTAATATGGATGATCATGATTACCTAATGTATAATAATAAAAGCTGGGTTAAGTGGGATAAATGGCCCTTTAACAAAATGGTTATTTTTTATATAGGAGTTTTTCCTAATTCTCTAAAACTATAAACCTTAAAGGTCAGTGAGGATGTAAATGATCCACTTTTTTATTTTGATATTGTATGGTTTGTATGTAAATAAATTGGGACACAATTATCTATATCAAATCATGAAATGTAAAGATTATTATTTCAACACGGAATCTATGAGTGTGGGTTCTAGGATATTATAATTGGTATGAGAGGTTTTATTATATAAATTTATAGATTAGGATTTTTTCATGTGAGTTTATTTTAAGAGTAATGGATAACTTCATAGGTATATAAGCTTAAGGATGATCACAAGTTCAAAGTCTAAGACACCCATATTAGGTTTTATGCAATCGAATCATAAAGTGATTAATGACATTTTCATTGATGTTTTATTAGGTTTAAGTGTATCTAAATATTTGGTTTGACATAAATTATGAATTTAATTTTTTCTAAAAATATGTTTTAAGGTATTGGTAATGTTTACAATTTATATGATCTTGGATATTGAGATAATTATGGCCACATAAGTTTTATCATATAGATAACCATGTTATTGAATATTTATTTGGTGACTAGGTGATTAATGTTATTTAAAAAGGATTTAGCTATATTTTTTTCATGTAAGATGAAATGTGTTAGATAAAATTTGAGGATAAAAAACTTTATAATGTTGATGTTGTTGAGGTTTTTTGGGATGTAGGGTTATTCATTCATGGAATGATTTAGTTTCAATATTGGGTATTATCATTGAATTATTATGATTAATATAACTTATGAAGTTTTATAAATTTTGGGAATTATCTTACGATGTTATTATTATATTGGTTTTGGTTAATGTCTAAATACAGGTTCAATATCTTGATTATTTTTTTATATTGTCAAGTGGTCTTTAAAAGTTGATTTTAGTGCTTTAGGCATGAAACATTCATTGTGAACACTCATCTTTTGGCGAAAAAGATGATATTATGGTGGAAACTGTCAAAAGGTTAAATTCTACTCATCATGTAAGTACAATTTCTTTATGGTCTTAGACTTGATGGAAATCTAATTTTAATGTTTTTTTGGAAAAGGATCATGAAACAAAAAAAAATTATATTAAATTCATATATGATGAATCATATGGCCTTTTAAATCATAAAATATTTATGGTTATGAGTCCCTTAACATTCTATTGATCAATAAATATTTTAAAACAATGACCACAGTAACTCTACATAATTATTTATGTTTTTTCCATGTTTTTACCATTACTTCTCACCTGAGATATCTAACTTGGAAACCTAGTTTGTTTTATTCCATATATCCCTCATAATTCCCTTTCACATTTATCATGAAGAAGTTTTATTAAATATTTTTATGATATTAGTTTAAAAATAAATTATTTTCAAATATAAAACCGTTGATTAATGAGAAAAATTAAAATTATGAGGATGAAACTTATTAAAGTGGGAGGATGAAACACCAAAATATTTCACTACATAAAATAATACCTATAACAGTAATGATATACACAATATTTTATGAAACTATTAGTATAGGCTTCAGAAATCACCTTATCCCAGTAGTTCTATAAGAATAATAGGCATAGGTTGTTTACAAAGAAGATATACCAATAGTTTTAGAAAACTATTGGTATAGAGGCTTGAAAAATATAATTTTGTAATATTTTTATAATAACTATTTGTATATGATAAAATTTTTAAGGAAAAACTAATGGTTCCAATGAACCATCGTTATAGGTTATTATTTTTTTGATACCAATGTTTTAAAAAACCATTGTTATTGAATTCCCCCCAAATTATAGCCACGACATGCTCCTCCTTAGTTCTAAATCCAATCGATAGTGAGCCCTAAGAGTGTATTCCTTATTCTTCCCTAGCTGTAGAGATCCATCCTCAATTTATATTTTCATCCCCTTCTAATTCGACATAAAATTGGTGTGTTATAGATCCATACATTAGTATTCCCCTTGTTCATTTTCACTGTATATTAAAGTTGTTTTCTTTTAAAAAAGTGACCATTATGAGTAGATTGGTGATGATATAGTATTTTTCCATGATTTCTTGTGAAAGGATATTACTCATACAGCCACAATGAGTATTATTATTAATAGAGTCTGATATATATTATGTTATTGAGATGATATGATTATATGTTGGGAACCTACGAGTGTGGGATAAGTGACATGCATTTTTTTATTTGAATGTTGGGTCCTCTTTGACTTCCCATTTTCTTATTTTATTACTGGTTTTCATTTATATCATTATTTAATTTTTTAGTCTTCTTTAATGGATAATTTTTTTCTTTATTATATGATATTTATAATTTTATTTTTCAACCCACCTTGATGAACCCTATTGATATTCTTGTTAGGATATAGATTTCCAATAATATATTCATATTTTATTTTAGTGAGTAGTGAGATGATTAATTTGATATGTTACATTCAGATGACTTTTTAGATATGTTATTTTTTATATAGTGAGGTAATTTGATAGGTTAATTATAAATTCTATAAAATTATTATTTCTACGTAGAAGAGGAGTGTCTTATCCTCTAAATGTTATCTCATGTTATTTTGAATGAAATTAGTTCTTAATTTAGATAATGTATATATTACTTACATTATGTGATTTATGATAAATTCATTTAGTGGTATAGATCATACCTTTTCATGCATGGCGGTTCTATTTTCATGAGTAATTGGGTAAAATTATTTTGAGGAATCATTAATTTATGCATCAGTTGGGAGACGAGATTAGATAATTGTATCATCTTGTGAATTACATAATGGTTACTTGATATATGATATATCATGAGAATATTTATATATTCTATTGATTGACTTTATGATCACAAAATTATGAATGTTATGATGGTTAATTGAATAAAAAATAAATATTATAGTGAGTATTAGATCAAGATATATAGTTAAATTAGTTTTTCAATGATAAACTAACCCTACGATAGATTTCATAGATGAGAATCACTTGTTCTCCTATGTTTTCTCATCTAATAATTTATGCATCTATTAGACTCAATAAAACTGAGAAATCAACCCTCAAGAATACTTTTCGTATAAAAATCTACTAAATTTTTAATAATATTTGATACTAATATTTCTAAATCCCGACTCATATCTGCCTAAGAATTAATTCATCCACATAATGTATATTATTGCATGCCACTACATAAACTGATTCAAGATGTTATTTCTATATCTAACACATATAATATTCTATGAATTATTCTAGCTGAATATGATGTTTCATAATATAATCCATCCCCCAAATAGATCCAATTCTGAGAATAGATCAAGAAAATTAATAATAAATCAAAATCCCCATTAAACCCAAACATTAATTTATAAATAATATAGAAAGAGTGATCTAACATAACCATTTAAAATAATTTATACTCCCACCTCACATTATTGTAAATAAATAATAATTACATAACTTATCACTCAAAATATAATATAAAACCAAACTGACCAAACCCATTGAAACTTCATTATACTAAACCAAACAAAAAAATGAGAACCAAACCTACTTGAATGAGAATACATTAGACCGACCTAATCTAAACGAATTAGAGTTGGCATTACCCAAATCAACCTAACTGGAATGGTTCAAAATGAATCAAAATTAACCCTTAACCAAACAGAACAAAATTCACTTGAAATGGCCTAACATAAAAATATATAGCAAAAAAACAATAGTTAAATGTATCGTGAAGATATAATTAAACACTAAGTAAACTAAATTGAATTGAATATATCATACCCTTAGAAAATTGAATTATACTAAACCAGCCTCACTAGCCTTGAAAATAAATGAACCGAACCAATAAACCCAAAAAAAAATGAAACCTATCTATACTAACAATTCATATCTATATCATAATGGAACCAACTTGACCAAACCAATGGAATTGAATTGACGTTTCTTGATCAAACCCTTGTAGTCTCGAGTAGACCTGAACTATACTAAATTAAATCAATCTAAAATAAAATAAAAATATCTCAACTAAATTGATCTTAACTTAATGATATTTTTAATTAATGATAAAAAATGAACAAACAAGAAAAATATTTAATAAAACCCTATTAGGCATGCATGAACCCAAACCAAATAGAAAAACAAAACCAATGAAACCAAATTAAATCCACCATAGCTAAACTAATAAAAAAATAGAACTAACCAAAACTAACGTGAATGAAATATAAAATATAGAACCCAATAGAATAATTGTATTGAATAATCCCAAACAAACCCAAAACAAAACAAACAGACCCAAAATAAACTATCCCAAAGAAAAACAAACAAAAGTTACTCACTAGAACATGGAAAATTAAGTGAAAGAAATTAGAGTGAAGAAAATTTAAGTAAATTTATCTGAACTAAAAAAAACTAAACTAAATGATATATTATATATTTAAACTAAACCAACCTAAGAAACCAAACTAGAAATTAAAATATTTTAACTAAACCAATCTAAAATGTCCCAACATGAATATAACTATGTTATACCAAGTTGAAATAAACCGTATAGAAAATACCAAACCAAACCAAATAGAATTTATTTAAACCAATATAAATATATGTTATTTGTAAAAAACTACACACTTTGAATAAAACTATCCCAAATTGAAAAAAATGAAATAGAACCAATCCATATAAACTTGAACTAAAGATACACAACCCAATCCGAATCAAACTAAACCAAATAAATTAAAACTAACCTAGAATTATCCGATTAAAAAATTAAATTAATCTAGTAAAATTGGATTAGATAAAACAAAACTAAAAAGAATAAAATGAACATGAAATAGACCAAATTGAAGGGGAGAGTCACTAAGGAACCTATCTAAAGTTCTTTTGTACCTCATCTATTTATTCCCTCAATTACATCCATTTAAATAACACCCCTAGGTATTTATATTACATAAGACACATTATCATAATTAAATACATGAAACTCAATGGATTTTTGACATTATTACTAATTGGTATAATCAAATCCAATATCCTAGTTTTATATGTATATCATTTTCCTATATATATATATAGTATTTCGATGTGTTTTATATTATGATTCTCATATAGACTAGTATTTCATTTATGGTTTCATGTATAGTGAAAAATTATCATTTCATTAAATATAATTTCACTTAAACTTCAATATTATTTATTTTTGTTTAGAAAATAATACATAACATTTTTTAAAGGATGGATAGAAGTTGGATGTATGAAACTAATTGGATCTCAAGTTATTTTCAAAATAATTTGGAGTTATTTTTAAAATTTTCTATTAAAAATGCTTCAGATAGTGGTTAGATACACTAGCCATGTTATAACTGTGTGGTAAAACCTTTTTCAATTCATGAAAAATTTAGATACCATATAACCAAATATGGTTTTCAAACAAACTACTATGTGTTGTTATACAATAGTGATAAAATACAACCTCAAAATGCTCTCGATATAAATGAGATGATTGGATAGGTGAATTTATTAGATGATGAACTTCCACTTATTGATAAACATGAAAATAAAATGATAAAACATAAGAATAATTTGATATGATAAATCTTGATGCATGTAATTAAAATGATCATTTTTATAAGGTGTAAAAATTGAATGATTCTTCTACAACTCTAGTATATTGACAATGTGGTAAAATTAAAAGGATAGGATTTTTAATTTGAAATTTTATTCGGAAAACCTTGCATTGGTTTCTTAATAGTTCCATAAATTACATTCTTAAATTTTTGAAAGACTTACTTCTAGATTATTCAGATATTCCCTAAAACCTTTATATGTAATAGAATTTAGTTTTGGAACAAGGATTTTATGAAAACAAAATTGATGCTTTCTCAAAATATTGTATCTTATTATAGGAGGAAACTGCTAAATAACGTGATTGAATAAAACGAGGCATATATTGATGGAAGTCAATTGCTGATGGAACACCATCCCATCTACCATAGAAAGTAATGTGGAACTTTACATTGATTCCCAAACATCATAATATTTTCATGTTGGAAAAAATATAAATAAAACTATGATGGAATGATATTGAGAGAAATAATGAGAATGATTAGTTCATTCACCATGTAGATAGATTTTCATGGAATAAATTTAATTCTTGATATCATGATTTCATAGTTGACGTGTATAATTTGAGGTTGGTTCTATCATGTGATTGTTTTAATTTGTTTCGGCAGATGAATTCTTCTCACTACAAAAGGCTAATTTTCATACACATTTAAATCGTTAACACTGGGATTATTATGAAACAACCTATTGATTTCATGGTTATACTAATATTCTGGCTATATGATCCAATAAATGATATATATGTATACAATAAACCTTTAATAAAATAGTTTAAAATATTTTGAATCGGTGCGCGCACATATGATGCATGTTTGAAAGAAATATTTCAGATTCAGAATGTGCTTATATGGAAGATCAGTGATTTTCATACTTATTCAATAATGTATGGATGGAGAATTAAGGGAACAAAATCATGTCCTATTTGTATGAAGAATACAAAATCTGGAAGAATTAAATATTTCCACCATTTTAGTTTCATGGTACATCGATGATTCTTTCCAAAGGATCATTTATACATGAATAATCATCAAAGATTTAACAATACCACTAACACTAACAGTTCACCTTCGTGTATGTATGGAACTGATGTTCTTAATGAATTTTATTAATTTAGTTTTTCATTTGGGAAGAGTTATATGTAAACTAAAAATAGGATGATTATTTGGACTAAAACCAGTGACCATTGGAAAATGAAAAGAATCCCCCTTCAGTTTTCTTATTGGTCAAACAATTTGTTAGGTAATTGATTGGATTTAATGAAAATTGGAGAAAATGCATATAAAAAGTTGATTTCAATTCTTCTAAATGTCATGGTAAAGGTAAAAGATGATTTTCAATCTTAGGGTGACTTGGTGGGTTGTTACATCAGACAATAATTTCATCTTGGGTGTATCAGTGAAAATAAATACAAAGTTTTTTGTTCTTCTTATGTGATGAAACCTATAGAAAAAACATTTTTAGGAAGTAATAGAGACTATTTATGTTCCTGATGTCTATTCAAGAAGTATATCAATATGGGTCAATAAGATAGAGTTGAACCTAAAATCATTGAAGAATCATTATTATCACATTCTTCAGCATGAGTTGATTCAAATAGAAATATGTCATCTTCTGTCAAATAATGTAAGGGTATCAGTTATTCGGTTGTGCCTTTTTTATATATATCGTTGTGTCAAGAATTTTTCCAATTATATCTTGAAAAATATTTGGTATACGTACCATTATTTTTGTGCAAGTTATATAAAATATTTCATTCATCCTTTTTCACATGCATGTTGTATCTAACTATCTATATTCCAACTAAAATACTTCTTAGGGGACCTGTTTCTTTTCTTTGGATGTATCCAACTGAAATAAGTATATAAAAATTTATGCCTTATGTCCAAAATAGGAATAATTCTAAATATTCTATCATAAAGGGTTACATGGATCAAGAATATATGGATTTCCGTTAAATGTATTTGTCTAATGTGACTACAAGACATAAGATATTGATGAAAAATAATTGATAAAAATATAAGAAAATTGAACCCATTTATTCCATCACATACCCACATAGAGGGAATTCATGGATTATATTCAATGAATTTATTAATCCTTGAAGAGCGGGAGATGGAATATCATAAATCTTTATTTAATAATGATTTTTTGATGGATACATAAAGTAATTAAAGTGGTCATATATATCATATATCATCTCATGTAAATTGATAACATTTTTCTTTATCTTTAAGAAAGAGAGAGTCTTTTCATAGAAAACATGTTTCTGCTTTGTTGAAATTTAAGGTTGAAATATTACTATAATAAATTAATAATATCACTATTTAATTAGTTTTAATATTTATTTATATTTCTGGTATTGATTTTCCCTATTGACTCTCTCTCTTCGGAAATAAGATCTTTGAATTTTGGTCATAATTATATGCTTCATGGATGAAAATCAATTGTGATCAATGGGAAAAAAAATTATTATCATTGAATAAGAAATGAACATGGGAACACAACATGATGGTGTTATGGAAACTTCCACAATATACTATTATTCCATTACATCAAAATGTAGACCTCAATTTGAAAATATATTTTATTATGGAGTCATTGAAAAAATACTAATATTGGATTATTACTCTCATGGACAATTCACTAATATGGAATTCAAGTGGTTGGATTCAATGATGAGGCACAACACATTTATTGATGATTGTGGATTCAATTTATTGACATGACTCACACTTATTCTACTGATGAACCATATAAATTGACATCAATGGGGAAAAAGTGTTTTATGTAAAATATCATCTTCAAACAGAATGTTATTTCATTATTGATGTAATCCCAAGAATTTTTTTTGATGATAGTGAATATGGAATTGACATCATTTCTACAGACATTGTACCCAATCCATTTGTTACTTATGATGACTCAAATAGTTTAATTATCGAGACATGATTGCCTATTGGATTAGTGCAAAGTTCACTATATTAATCAAATTTTATGGTTTTGAATGATATTTACAATGATTTTAAATAATTAATAGTTTTTCATTATTGAAAATTATTTTTTAGGAAGTGTTGCGAAGAAATAAAAAATTAATGATGTTGTGAAACACCTACACACTTTGGGGCGGTATATGATGTCAGGTCATGAGAGGAAGAAGGTGCGACACTCATTTATAATTTTTTTATTTAAATATATTATAGAAAAAGAATTTATTTAATAATAAATTAATTGATTTTTTGATATATTAAATCATAGTTCATTGAAGCATTGGAATATGATTTGACATAGAGGACTAACTGAAAAAAATTAAATCTGGGAACAACTAGCTCCCCCCCACCTCCCCTCCAACACACACACACAAACACATTATAGTTTACATATCTACTAAAAATATTTATTTTTCATGTTTTTTTAAATATGGTATCATTTCTTAAGGTAAACATATTAAAGAAGAAGATACCTTTTTTAGGAAAAGAGAAGAAAAAATAAAATGAATAATGTTTCTAATGAATGTGTAATCCAAAATAGGTGAAAAAATTTTATACTCTTGATACATTTAAAAATAAAAATCATTTGGTATACTTTTATTACTTATGTTATCATTATTTTCTAGGATACTTCATGTTGTTAAAGATTAACTTCTTCATATAAAAATTTCTAGTTATGGGGTATGTAAACAATTTTTTCTCTATCTCTCTCTCACTTTACCTATACATCACATAAATTTTTTTGGATTCATCTAGTGGTATATCAACATAATTATTCCTTTTAAATTCAATATATAATAATTTAATCTTGTATGGCTTGATTTAGTTCATTCCTTATTCTTTTAAATTTATATAAGTAAAGGGTAAATTAAAAGTATATTTTTTTTAGGTTATGTAGAAAATTTTGATTCTCTACTTTTACAATATGTGGTTTTGTGAAGTATTTTGGAAATGAATGGTAGGAGAAACTATAGTTGAAAAGGAAAATGGGATATAAGAATAGTTTACTTATAATTCCATGGTTTATTAGAAATTAAATATGTATTTAAAACATTATATGACTTCCCAAGTGAAAATTAGTGATAATATAGAAATGGATATGAGGAAGGTAATCTATAATTATTGGTATTGGTATGGAAAGGTAAACATGTTCAGCTAAACCATTATTATCCCACACCATATTTTTTCTTATTTATTATTTTCTATTATCTTAAATTCATGCCACGATACTATTTTAGATTTTTTGGTATTTATACCCATTTTTGATAAAGCTATGTTGAAATTATACATGAAAATAAAAAATAAGTTAGGGATGGTAGCTATTTATAAACCTAGAATGGTAAGAAAAATATGAAAGATTATTTAAGAGTCTTAGTCATAATTCCTTTTATTGAATTCATTATACTGTGTTAAATTGATATTTTAAAGTAAAATTTAGGTATATATTGCTACCATATTTCATCAATTTTATCCATTTGTTTCTTGTTATGAAATAAATTTTTAATAGCCTATTTTAAATTATAGTTTTATACATTCAATTTCATTAAAAGGGTGGTTTTAAATATTGAAGGATGTCTGCCTCAAGAAAAATCATTTTGTTCAAATAGATAGAAGAAATATGGAAGCACATTAAAAGAACTGAGATAGTATAAGATTGTAATTTCACTTTTTGGTTTCATATTTTAAAGTATCTATTTTGTAACTAAATATTCCTTTTATATTTGTAACAGTTTAGTTTCGAGTCCCTTGATGATCGGGAAGATTCCAACATTGTGCTAAATTATCATTTACATCAGGTTTTGGGAGATGAGAACCATGATAGTGTACAATATCGACTAGATAATAGCATTGTCCTTGTAGAATCGAAATAGTGATGTAGATGCTCAATTTACAAGAGGGGGGGTGAATTGTAAACTTTAAAAATTCATTTGGAACCATTAATATTAGTTACAAAGAACTATGTTTTCCTTAAGTAAAGGAAAGGGCTAAGTTTAACAAAGTTAAACTAAGAAAATTCACAACACCTCTAATACCGAATGCAAACTTGGAAAGAGATTTCGAAATTAGGTTCCGGAAATATGATTCCAGAAATTGAACCATAACAAAAGTTACAATATGAGATTCTACCTTAAAGCGTATAGAATCTAAATGAAACAGAGTACAAGTAAAGAAGTATAAGAAAGTTATACTTTCCTTATAAAACAAAATGCAGCAGAAATTAAACAAGTAGTTAAACTACAAGTAACAAGATAATAGTCTTTTAACCCAAAGAGAAGGGTATCCAACAACCTTGGATAAAGGTCCCTTGATTTATACTTTCAAGCAAGTCTGTCTTACCCACACTAGGGTAAGACCTCGATACGAAAATCGGAGTGTATCTGTCTTGCTATCCCCGCAAGCCCTCAACTTCAAGGTAGTTGGAAACCTCTGTCTTCCTCAGCAAGGAATCCCTCGAACTTCAAGGTAGTCGGCACCTCTGTCTTCCTATCCCCGGAAGTCCTCAAATATAATCACCAACATTCGGAGTCGCACGAAGCATTGAGAGTTGATAAGAGCCTCTCTCTCTAGAAATCACTTCAACAACGTGTATGCTCTATGTCAAAAATCGTTGTTGTGTGTTATGAGCTCTTTCAAATGAGCTCCTATTTATAGGTAAGGTCGGCTCCTTCTCCAACGGTCATATTTTCCTTCAAGATCGGAGGGACCTGTACACGTGTCACTCAGACAACGGTTAGTTTATAACAAAATAGACGACATCGTTTTATAACAAAACAAATGTATCAGAAAGTACGACATCATTTTAATTCTAACTCAAAAGACCAGAATGAAAGGTTCAGATTGACGGTTCGGAGTCTAACAAAAATAATTTTCGGAGTCTGAATAAATTCAGAGTGCATAAAACAAAGATAATCAGATTCTGTTTAATAAGAGAATTCGGAATGAGAGTTAGGAATGGGAGTTGGTCATTAGAATTCGTAGTGAGAATTCCTCATCAGAATTCATAATGGGAATTACTCATCAGAATTCGTAGTGAGAATTCCTCATTAGAATTCGTAATGAGAATTTGTCATCGAACTTCATAAGAATTCGTATCCTGAATCTGGATTAAAACTGTATCCGGAATTCAGAATGAAACTTTATCACAGTTCTCATTCTGGATTTCGGAGTGAAACTTTATCACAGTTCTTATCCAAAATCCGGATCTTAAAACAGAATACTTCATATCAAATTTTCAAGAAATTCTGAGAAAATATAAATGAATCTGAATCTCATACTTAAGAAAAATCTAGATGAAAATATGATCAGGATAATTTTTCTAATAAAAGTGATTTTCCTTATAAAAGCAATTTTCCTTAAGAAAGCAATTTTCCTTATAAAAACAATTTTCCTTAAGAAAGAAATTTTCCTTAAGGATAAGGTGTTTGTGATTTTCAAAACAAGAAGGAATGGAAAAGTCATAAGGAAAACCTTATTGACTCAACAATATCCCCCTTTTTGGAAAGCACAAACATACTTATGAAAAATAAATTCTAAGAAGAAAGAAAAACATTAAAGCTTATCTCCCTTTACTTTAAGGATATTGATGAATACGACTAACTCCCCCTCGGGCTTTGAAACTCTAAGGATCGTATTCTTGATTTCTGGAGTGTCATTTTATTACGAATGAGAAAGTCTTCTTTAATAAAAAAACTACCCCTTAGATAGACTCTTATTACAGTTCTTCTTTTTCTTAAGGATCTTTTCCTTATCCGCCTTTGTGATTTTCAAAAAGAGATCGAGGGAATGGAAAAAAATAACAAAGTACCTGAAAGAATTAGTAATAATAACAAAAGAAACGAGAAACACATTTTTCATTAGCTTTGAAATGTCGACAACCAAGAAAAATAGATACAACAAAAAGATCGGATTTGGTTATTTCGGATCTTTTTCCTTCGAAATGAGCCCCTTAAGAATATTCTTGATCTTCTTCAGGTCTTTATGATCTTCTTCAGCTTGCTTCTCTAAGACAACTATTTTTGCGGATTCAGCTTCATTCTTTTCTTCCTGGGCTTTCAGATTTTCTTCCTACGCCTTGATCTTTTCTTCCTGAGCCTTCATCTTCTGTTCAAAATCGATCCGATGATCCCTTTCAAACTTCCAGTTTTGAGAGACGAAATTCAGCTTCCCATTCAGATATCTGACTTCTTGAATCCGGAAGTTCTTTTCATCTGTTAGCTTCTCTTCAAAGGAGGAAGTCAGCTCATTTATCTTCCTGTCCTCAGTCTCGAAGGCATCATTAACATTGTCTTTAAACTCATCGAAAAACCTCATCTCTTCAACAGTCTTCTTCGACAAGTTTTTCATTCTCTTGCAAGATTTTCTATGAGCTTCGTATCCAACAAAGAAGGTTTTGAACTGAGCCTCAATCTCAACGCACTTGTCCAAAACCATATATACAGAGTCAGTTTTCTGATTCAAAGCTTGTTGGAGCATCTGACATCTTGAATCAATACTTGAGAAGGTAAGAATGGTTCCCACAAACTTCTTTAAAGACTGGACAACAAAGTCATGCCCCACCGAGGATGACTCCGAATCCGAAACTTTTCTTGGTGAAATTTCTTCCTCAATAAGCTCCAACTTCCTTTTAGACGAATCACCATATTCTCTTTTCTTGCTTGCCACTGATTTCGGAGTCTCAACAAGGAGTTTCTTTCCCATGTCCTTTTTCGGAATAGATTCTTAATCATGAGTTTTATGCTAGCTAGTAGAAACTTGAATAATATCATTGACAAATTTTTGAACAACATCTTCCTCATTTATATACTTCTCTGGAGTTACTAACTTAGAGGATTCAGCCTCTGAAGTTCGGAGTGACAGAGGTTCCGAAGGCGACCCCTTATAATCATCTACTTCTTTTAATAAATCTCCTGTTCCGCCACTTCTTTCAGCAACTACTTCTTCCTCTCCCACTTCTGTCATCTTCTTCTTGAGCTTCTTTTCCTTTACTTGTTTTTCAAGCTCATCAGCAGTTCTCTCCTTTAATGCCTTGGCTTCCGCAGGGTCCAATCCGAACTGAGGATCCCCTTCATTCCTTTTCTCGTTATCCGCTCCCCACTTCGCAACTACCTCATCAGGAAAGGCCTTCTTCATCTTTGGTTTGGGAGGTGCGGTTTGAACTTCCATAGATTTAGGATCCTGTACCTCAGCTGCAACTTCTTTCAACTTTCTTTTCTTTACTGGCTTAGATGATTCCGGTTCAGCAGCCTTCGGAGCCGCTTCTTCTTGATTGGGAAAATAGAAGAACTCACCAGTCTCGTTGTTGAAAGCCACATCCATCCTCTTAAGGGTATCATCACTAACCAACAAAATTTTTCAAACCCTTGTCTTAGATCTGCAAGCTTCCTTGAAGGACTCAAGGCACCGAACTATCAACTTTGATAAAATTGCTGGGTAAATTATGATCTGGGCTCTGATATTTTATTTCTTAAGATTCTCAATGGTTATAAGAATGTCCCTAATGAAATTAAACTTCCTTATATTTATCAGGAAATCTAAGATATAGATCTCACTCTTCTTTAGGCTGTCTTTATCACCGTTCCTTGGTACGATAAGACCTTGTACCCAAAACTCTAGAATCCGGAAATATGTAGGCAAACTGGAAATCTTCAGAGCTTTGTCATCTGAGAGTCCGAGAGTTTTCAATTCTTTTTATTTGTCGAAGCTACCCTTATAATCCGGAAAAACGTGAGATATAAACTCGGCTTCTCCTTCATAGGACAACCCTACCAAGCTTGCTGCCTTGGTAGAAAAAAGATTGTAAGTCTTACCATAAGACTTAAAAGAAAATTTCTCCCTATCATCTTCCTTAAAGAAGGAAACTGATTCATAGAATTCAACAAGTAACTTCGAAAAGGCATCGTCTTGATTCCCCAGTTTGGACACAGCAATATCTTCCCACCCATTCAACTTAATGTTCTTTGAAATAAGAGAATCATAGTTGTTGAAGAAATCCGGATGGACTAACCTTTCTCTGTAAACTAACCATTGCGAAATAGGCTTAGAGGATGACATTTCTTGAGAAGATAACTCCACAGACATTCGGATCTGATGACCTCTGAGAAGTTCGGAATGGAGAAATCTGATGTTCATAATGGCCTTAAATCAGAGAGGCAGAGATTCGGGACGCGAGAGCTTGAAAACCGATGTCGGACAAGTATTTGGGTCCCCTTTATGTAGGTAGTGGAACGACGGTTCAACTTCCTCAGTTGATCTAACAGTTGGGATAAGCTGATTTCAGATCTGACGGTTGAAAACATGAATCCCATCTTTTTGAGGTTTTTATTAAAACAACGAATTAAGAAAAATATAATCCGAAAACATAATACAATAAAATGCCATCAAGAAAAATATGACTATGAAAACTTGGGTAAGGAAATCATACCTTTCGGATTGGATTAAGAGGATTATTCGTAATGGTTAATATGAAAAAGGCTAGGAAAAAAATAACTTTATTATGAACAGACAAAGTTCGCAAAAAAAACATTACTACGGAAAACAATCTCAGTACGGAAAAACTCATTACGGAAAACTAAGTACGAAAATAACATTATAAGAATTAAAAAAACTTATTATGAGAGATTCAGTACGAAAGTTACGTTATGAAAATACCAGTACGAAATTTTCATTCCGGATGTTTTCAATTAGAACACTTCCATTCCAGAATTATTCTGTACGAAAATGTCCATTCTGGAAAATTGTAGTTCCGGAAATTCCATTCTGGAAATCTTCTTTCCAAAAAGTTTGAAAACAAACTTTGAAAAACTTTGTTATTCTATCAAACAAATTTACTCCCCCTATGAAAAGGAGTTTATTGCTGTAAGGAGACTTTTTCAACAGAAATTTAATTAAGAAAGATTACCTTACAGTTATCACTCCTAACATCTGTTTAATATATTCAAATCTATCAGAAGGCAAAGATTTTGTGAAAATATCATCAAGTTGATCTTGCGTTCCAATAAACTGAAGAATAATATCTCCTTTAAGTGTGTGATCCCTAAGAAAGTGATGCCTAATATCTATGTGTTTTACATGGGAGTGATGTGAAGGGTTCTTACTAAGAGAAATGGCACTAGTGTTATCACAAAAAATTTGAGTTTTAGTAAAACTCAAGCCATAGTCTGTGAGTGTGTGTTGCATCCACAACACTTGAGCACAACAACTTCCAGCTGCTACATATTCAGCTTCAGCAGTGGAGAGTGCTACAGAATGTTGCTTCTTGGAGGACCAGGAAACTAGTGAATCTCGTAAGAAATGACAAGTTCCGGATGTACTTTTTCTATCCATTCTACATCCACCAAAGTCAGCATCAGAAAAGCTTTTTAGAACAAAATCATTTTCAGAAGTATAAAATAATCCTAGATCCATGGTTCCCTTAAGGTAGCGAAAAATTCTTTTTTACTGCCTTTAAGTGAGATTCCTTAGGATTGGATTGATATCTTGCACATAAGCATACTGAAAACATTAAGTCTGGTCGACTAGCTGTTAAGTAAAGTAAACTTCCTATCATACCTCTAAAAGCTGTTTGATCTTCTGGTTTCCCAGCTTCATCAAGATTTAAAGAGTTTGAGGTACCAATAGGAGTACTTAAACTCTTAGTGTTGTCATAACCATACTTTTTAAGAAGATCATTAATATAATTATGTTGAGATATCTAGGTTCCTTCTGGTTTTTGAGAAATTTGAAAACGAAGGAAAAAAGTTAACTCACCCATCATACTCATTTCAAACTCATATTTCATTAGACTTGCAAAAGAGTCGGTCAAATATTGCCGAGTTGAACCAAATATGATGTCATCAACATAAATTTGAACAATCAAAACATTTTTCTTATCTTTATTTATAAAAAGGGTTGGATCTGCATTTCCCTTAACATAGTTATTTTGAAGCAAAAATCCAGTGAGTCTATCATACCATGCTCGTGGGGCTTGTTTAAGACCATACAAAGCTTTGGTAATTCTAAAAACATGATCAGGATGTTTTGTATCTTCAAATCCAGGAGGTTGTTCAACAAAAACTTCCTCTTGAACGTAACCGTTAAGAAAAGAACATTTCACATCCATTTGGAAAAGTTTGAAATTAAATAATGCTGCAAAGGCAAGTAGAATACGGATAGATTCAAGTCTAGCTACTGGAGCATAGGTTTCTTCATAGTCTATTCCTTCTTGCTGATTATAGTCTTTAGCAACAAGTCTAGCTTTATTTCTTACTATGACTCCATTTTCATCACATTTATTTCTGAATACCCATTTTTATCCAATAACAGAAGTTTCCTTAGGTCATTCAACCAAGGTCCAAACTTTATTCCTTTCAAATTCATTTAGTTCATCTTGCATGGCTTTAATCCAATAATCATCACCAAAAGCTTCATCGGTGCTTTTAGGTTATAATTGGAAAATAAATGCTAGATGTTCTACTTCATTTATTAAGGAACTTCTAGTCCTTACAGGTTGATTTTCATCACCAATGATACTCTCACTGGGATGATTCTTAAGAAACACCTAATTTGGGTTTTGTAAAACCTGTTCATCAACATAAGGTAGAATGTCTTCTAGGGTAAATGTTTCAAGAATATCCTCTAGAACATTATCCTTATCAGAAGGTTCTTCTATCAAAGGTTGACAATAAGTTTTTGAAAACACATCCGAGGAAGAAGGTAGGCATGGTTTAAAAACAAAAGGATCTGACTCATCAAATTTTACATGTACTGTTTCTTCAACATTATAAGTGTTTTTATTAAAAACTCTATAATCCTTAGATGTTGTGGAATAACCTAAGAAAATTCCTTCATCAGATTTTGGTGCGAATTTATGTAATTTATCTTTAGTACTCAAAATGAATACTTTTCAACCAAAAACCTTGAAGTAGGATAATCTTGGTTTTCTACCATTCCATAACTCATAAGGAGTTTTATTAAGAAAAGGTCTAATTAAAAATAGATTTATAGTATAGCAAGCAGTACTTACAGCTTCATCCCAGAAATGTATAGCTATAGAATATTCACTTAACATGGTTCTTGTTATCTCTTGAAGAATTCTATTTCTTCTTTCAACTACACCATTCTGTTGAGGAGTTCTAGGTGCTGAAAAATTGTGAGTAATACCTTTTTTACTACAAAAAGTTTCAAAATCAGAATTTTGAAATTCTCCTCCATGATCACTATGAATAGTTTTCAATGGAAGGTTTTTCTCATTGTTAACTTGAGCTCTAAAACTTTTGAAATAAGAAAAAGAGTCATATTTCTTTTCTAGAAAATAAACCCAAGTAAACCTAGTGTAATCATCAACTAGAACAAACACATAGTATTTGCCTCCAATACTTCCAGTTTGTGTTGGACCAAAAAGATCCATGTGCACTAACTGTAATGCATTGGTTGTTGAAACTTCACCAATTGATTTAAAACTAGATTTATGTTGCTTTCCATATTTACAAGGATCACAAACTTTAAAAGAATCAAATCTAAGCTCCGGTAGATCCTTAACTAGTTTCTTCTTAAAGAGTTTACAAAGGTTTCTAAGATTGCAGTGACCTAGTCTTCTATGCCATAACCAGGAGTGATCTTCCATTGCACTTAGGCAAGGTAAATCTTGGCTTCTGAGGTCTTCTATGTTCAGAGTGTAATCATTCTCTTGCCTATTGGCTGAGAGAATAAATTCTTCCTTGGAATTGTGAACTAAGAACTTATCATTCCTAAAATTCACAAGGTAACCTTCATCACATAACTGACTTATGCTAATGAAGTTATTCTTAAGAACTTTAACAAAAAGAACATTTGAAATCAAGGTTTTACCAAGAAGAACAATATTACCAATACCAACAATCTCTCCCTTATCATTATCTCCGAAAGTTACCTTTCCTCCTTTCGTTTTGATAATCTTTTCAAAAAAGCTTTTGTTACCAGTCATGTGCTGGGAACATCCACTATCTGTGTACCATGTATTGTTGCTGGTACTCTCTTTATTTTCCTAAAATCAAGAAGAAAATTTGACTTTCGGAATCCAAACTTGTTTGGATCCGAGATTTCCAGATAATAAAATTTTAGGAACCCACATCTTCTTAGAGAAGTAATCTTTGTGAAATCCTAAAGATTGGGTTTTGTTTAAGGAACAATTCTTTTCCCAGTGACCACCACATTGACACTTGGTACAAAATGGGGCACTTTGAGGAAAAAAATAATTGTTACTGAAAATTGGTTTTGCATGGGTATAACCAAATCCGGATTTATTTCTTAAAGGTCGAATTTGAGAATACATTTTATCAAAATTTTCCTTACCATGGGTAAAGTTTGATAAACACTTCTTTAAGGAAAAAATTTCGGACTTGAGTTTTACAACCAAGTTTTTATCCTCAAAATCATTAGTTTTAGAACTAGAGTTAGGCTGAAAAACATTTTTATTAGAAATTACTTTTTCTAATTCTTTAGAAAGTTTGTTCTTTTCAGAACATACTTCCTCAAGATTCTTTGAAATACTTTCAAAATCAGTATTTTTCTTATCAGGATCTTTAGAAAGATCTGATATCTCTTTTGTAAGTATAGAATTCCTAGAGTTTGCCTTATCAAGTTTCTTATTGAGATTGGAATTCTCAATTTCAAGAAGTTCAGCAAATCTAGAGACTTCTTCATAAGTAGGTAAAGTATTTTCCTCATCAGAAGATGATTCTTCATCTGAAGAGTTATAATACTTACTATCATTGGAATTTAAAGAAACATTGGTCAATGATTCAGAATTTCGTACCTTAGCCATAAAACAATGATTATCAATAGGTAATCTGGCTATAAGACCAAGATTCTCTTGTCCTGAAGATTCATAATCAGAAGATTCATCTAAAGAGTCACCACCACTTGCACTCCAGGTGTCATTGGCTTTCAAACCGTCCTAGTTTTAGCTTTATAATATTTCTTTCTGTTCCTATCTGAATGCCTTTCTTTTCTTTCATTCTTTTTGAGCATAGGGAAATCTGGTCTAATATGTCCAGATCTTTTGCATTCATAACAAGTAACTTCTCCATCTTTCTTATCTTTCCTTTCCTTTTTCTTATACATTGATTGGAAATTTCTCTGGCCAGCTATCTTGTTCATCCTTCGAGCAAGATTTTCTAGTTCATTTTCTGAGACTTCACTCTCACTAGATTCTGATTGGAAAATAACTTTCTTAGACTTGGATGTGGTTACTATCTAAGGAGTCTTATCTTTCATCTGATTTGAAGTTGTAGTAAAAGCAACATTACCATTTCTATTCTTCTTCTTGATGTTGTATGCATCTGTCTTCATTTAGGTTTCATGTTGTAGAAGAGTTCCAAAAAGCTCATCAAGAGAGATCTGAGTGACCTTCCTGTTCTCATCTATAACTGTTCTTTTTGATTCCCATTCATTAGGCATGATATCAATTATTTTATCCACAAGAGCTTCATCATCTAAACCTTTTTCTCCCATAGATTGTAGACTGTTGACTATAGTCATGAATCTCTGTTGAACTTTACAGATTGGTTCTCCATAAGGAAAGTTGAAGCCACAATATTCAGCTCTAAGAATATCTCTTCTAGTCTCAATCACTTTAGAAGTCCCAAAGTGTGTAACCTCTAACTTCTTCCAGATACAGTTAGCTGCTTCACAAGAATAAATTTGGCTATATATATTTCTAGTCATTGAACAAAGTAGAGTATTGTGTACCTTATAGTTGAGTTGATATTATTGCTTTTTCTGGTTAGTTAAAGTTCTAGCTTCCTTGCCATGAATTTTATAATCACCAGTAAGCATTACAAAATTGTCTACTCCAGTGCTAATAACAAAAGTCTTCATTCGATCTCTCCAGTACTCATAGTAATTACCATCAAATATAGGTGGTATTGTAGGATTTAGATTATCAATCGAACCAACATTAATTCCTGCCATACTTAAAAATAACCTTCAGCACACAAACTTGTTAGTAGAAATGATTCGTAATAACAAAGTTCGGAATGACAAAGTTCGGAATAGTAAAGTTCAGAATGGAAAAGTTCAGAATGACAAAGTGAGCAAGAAAAACTTATTCGTAAGTATGTGTATTTCAGATACCTCCTCTGATACCAATTGTAGGATCGAAATAGTGATGTAGATGCTCAATTTACAAGAGGGGGGGGGGGTGAATTGTAAACTTTAAAAATTCCTTTGGAACTTTTAATGTTAGTTACAAATAACTATGTTTTCCTTAAGTAAAGGAAAGGGATAAGTTTAACAAAGTTAAACTAAGCAAATTCACAACACCTCTAATACCGAATGCAAACTTGGAAAGAGATTTCGAAAGTAGGTTCCGGAAATATGATTCCAGAAATTGAACCTTAACAAAAGTTACAATATGAGATTCTACCTTAAAGCGTATATAATCTAAAGGAAACATAGTACAAGTAAGGAAGTATAAGAAAGTTATACTTTCCTTATAAAACAAAATGCAGTGGAAATTAAACAAGTAGTTAAACTACAAGTAACAAGATAATATTCTTTTAACCCAAAGAGAAGGGTATCCAACAACCTTGGATAAAGGTCCCTTGATCTATACTTTCAGGCAAGTCTGTCTTACCCACACCAAGGTAAGCCCTCGATACGAAAATCGGAGTGTCTCTGTCTTGCTATCCCCGCAAGCCCTCAACTTCAAGGTAGTTGGCAACCTCTGTCTTCCTCAGCAAGGAAGACCTTGAACTTCAAGGTAGTCGGCACCTCTGTGTTCCTATCCCCGGAAGCCCTCAAATGTAATCACCAACATTCGGAGTCGCATGAAGCTTTGAGAGTTGATAAGAGCCTCTCTCTCTAGAAATCACTTCAACAGCATGTATGCTCAATGTCAAAAATCGTTGTTGTGTGTTATGAGCTCTTTCAAATGAGCTCCTATTTATAGGTAAGGTCGGCTCCTTCTCCAATATTCATATTTTCCTTAAAGATCGGAGGGACCTGTACACGTGTCACTTAGACAACGGTTAGTTTATAACAAAATAGATGACATCGTTTTATAACAAAACAAATGTAACAGAAAGTACGACATCGATTTAATTCTAACTCAAAATACAGGAATGAAAGCTTCGGATTGACGGTTCGGAGTCTAACAAAAATAATTTTCGGAGTTTGAATAAATTCAGAGTGTATAAAACAAAGATAATCAGATTCCGTTTAATAAAAGAATTCGGAATGAGAGTTCGGAATGGTAGTTGGTCATTAGAATTCATAGTGAGAATTCCTCATCAGAATTTGTAATGGGAATTACTCATCATAATTCGTAGTGAGAATTCTTCATCTGAATTCGAAATGAGAATTCATCATCGAACTTCATAAGAATTTGTATCCTGAATCTGGATTAAAACTTTATCCGGTATTTGGAATGAAACTTTATCACAGTTCTCATTCTGGATTTCGGAGTGAAACTTTATCACAGTTCTTACCCAGAATTCGGATCTTAAAACAGAATACTTTATATCAAAGATTCAAGCAATTCCGAGAAAATAGAAATTAATTTGAATCTCATACTTAAGAAAAATCTAGATGAAAATAAGATAAGGATAATTTTTCTTATAAAAGTGATTTTCTTTATAAAATCAATTTTCCTTAAGAAAGCAATTTTCCATAAGGATAAGGTGTTTGTGATTTTCAAAACAAAAAGGAATGGAAAAGTCATAAGGAAAACCTTATTGACTCAACAGTCCTGACTAGATATTGGCCCACATTATGTGCTATTTGTTTTAGAATCAAGTTGGAAAAAGCTAATGTATGGGTGGTGCAGGCTCAGGCCGAGGCACAAAAGTAAGACAAAATGATCATAAAGGAACATGAATATGTCAAAGGTGAATGTTGAATTTATGAAATTTATTGAATTCTTATGACCATAAATTCCATTAGATACCACCATCGATTATGATACATACATTTCATTGATTCATACATTATATATTGCAGTCGTCAATAGTGGTGGTCAGGATGATGATGTTCTTAGAGATTGGGATTGTGATTGAGATGGTGAGGAAGATGGTGAGGATGACATTGATGCTAATAGTGAAGATGAGGGAGAGTGCAAGGATGAGGATGAGGGTTAGGATGTTTGTGAGGATGATGGTGATGATAGTAATGGTGGTGAGGGAAATATTGATCCTTTATAGTTTTGACGGGTATTTATTACATATGATGTTTGATGATTAGTTTTGAATGAATATACATGATGTTTTGAATATGTGTTATCATCTTTTGAATTCATTAATTGGTTTCTTATGTTATCATTATTTTTATATTGGTTAGTAATGTTTATATGTAGGTAATTTTCCATGGTGGGGTAAAGGTGTTGTTTGTGGTGGATATTTGAGATGGTTCTACTAGCTTTTGTAGGTTTTGTGGGAATGGTGGGAGTGTTTTAAGTTAGGGAACTAGAGGGGGGGTCTATACTAATAGTTTTAGAATCGTTGGTATATAGTTGCAACAACAGTTTGGAACCATTGTGTAAACAAATACATTATTAAACCCATAACAACAGTTCACTAGAAAACATTAGTATAGGTCATTCCCAAAAAACATATTCCCAATGGTTTCGATAACTATTTTTATAAGATATACCAATGTTTCTCTAGCCCATACCAATGGTTTCGAATCATTGGTATATGCCAGAATTCAAATAATGTTTTAGAAGTAGAAAATTATGTTTTATAACATAAACAATAGAATTAACTGAACATATAGGAGAACGTAACTCCCTAGGACATTCTGATATAATTATTTTTATTAAATTTAATATCTTAAATATATTGAGGCACATATAACCCATATATTTTTATGTTAAATATCATATTCAACATGCAACATCAAGCTTAAATGACCCACTATATATATAACCGTTATAACCTCGACATTAAATTAGTGGGTATGAAAAATATTAAATAATTTATGAAATATATATATATATATATATTATTTTTTCCTACTAAATAAAATTTATTGATAAATGTTTTGTAAATAATCTATCAATTTTATTAAAGTAATTTTAGTCTTAAAAAATATGTTTTCTTCAAAAATTATTTTATTAGATTTTCAAGAATGAATATTATAAATAATATTTAGAAATTTTATAAAATTTATTTTATAAAATTAACTAAATTTTTGAAATCATCATATCAAATTTTACTTTGGGTGAAAATTTTAGATTATTAAAAAAATATTGTTTTTATTGAATAGTGAAACATACCGATTTTTGTAAAAATGCCATTTCTTTTCAATAAAATAAGTAATTTTAAAGTGAAATTATTTTTTGAATATTATTTTAAGAAACATAATTATTATTTAGATATATTTAATTCACTTAATTAATTTTTATTCATCATCACATTTTATTTTAGTATAAGTTTATTTTTGTGTTTAAAAATGTTATTTTTCTAAAAATTAGTTTAAAGTCTATAATGTTCCTCCAATTTAATTAATTAAAATAACCAATAATGAGGAATAATTTCAATTAAATTTATTTTTCATATGTCAATAATTATTCATTTATATCTTTAAAATTATTATTATTATTAGGTATATAATTAATGTAAAATCAACAACTTCTTGAAAAAAAAATACACTTCTCGATAACATTCTCTTTAATTGTGTATGTGGGTTTTTTAAACATAAATTTTTCCAATTTTAGAGACATTGTTTGAGAAAACTATAATAAATTTTGATATCATAATATTAAAATTATTTTCGTGTAAATTTTTGATAATTGTTTGAAAATATTTATTTTATGATGAATAGTAGAAAATATTGAATTTTAATTAAAAGCTAACTTTTTGTTTACATTATTTATATAGATAAATTATGTTTTAAATTTGTTTTAAATTAAAATTTGTTAAATTATATAAAAAAATATATTAATCCAATTTAGTTCATTTTAATAAATTTCATATTGAAATTGGATATAAGAACTTTTTAACCATTTGAATTTTTACTCCATGAAAACATGCTTTCTAATCGGGACTTGGGATTAATTTTAGATTAAAATTTCCAAATAATATGAATTAAATTTAAAAAAATTGATTAAATTCTTGGAATAATATTAATTTATATTATATAATATGTTCAATAATTAATTTTACCAAAATTATTAGTGAAAGCAATAAAAATTAATTATCATAGATATGGTAAAAATGGATTTACGGGGGGGGGGGGTAAACTAAAAAGGCAAGGGTTAAAATGACTTTAAATATTGTATAAAATATATTTTATTGACCTATTTATACCTTATAAATTATATCCTCATTAATGTTTCATTATTAGAGACCTGTTACATGAATGAATGTGGGTGGAAGTCATTCTTGTGAAAAATTAAAAGTGTGCCACTCACCTCACTTATAAAAGGTCACCACTATCCTCCTCTCTTAAAGCCTTTAGAAACCATTGATTCATCAAATAAGTTACCAAATATATTATATAATTACATCCTATATTCATATAATCCTTAGTTTGGGATGAAATTCAATCAATGATAGCCTTCAGTGAAAATAAAAATAAGTAACCAAAAGAAGAGGTAATGTTCATCAAAGAGTATTTTTATTTTATTTCCCCTCAAAATCCATAAATTATTATTAAACTGTGAATATATAATAACCTCAGTAATAGAATATGCTGATATGTTATTATGATAATATATTTTTTAAAATTTTTATCCCCTTCCATCAAATGGTTTACAAAATCATTATTCTTTTATAAGGTGGACTTCCACCTCGCAAACCTATGTCATTCATTTTTCCATTACCACCTATCATGGATGGGAATGATGATGGATATAAAGTATATATATGATATTTATAATATAAGTATTTGTATTTAGTCATTATATAAGATATACCTTTTTAATATTTATTCTACAAGGGATATGATTACGTTACTCATGAGTACATCAGACTACCGCCTCCCAAAACGATGTCATTCATTTTTCACTAATCCTTTACATGGAAGGTTATAAAGATAAATTTAATGAATATATATGATATAAAATAAAATAATTATTATATTAATGAAATATTTATCATTATTAAAATATAATATATAACTTTATTTCCTACATTTTCACTATTTTAACAATGATAGCATCATTCGTGTATGTGTGGACTACAGCCTTCATGAAGTGATGTGGCTCTCTCTTTTATCACCACACTAAATTGATAATATATATATGTATGTATATTTAATGAAATAATATTTTATGTATGATATTATTATCTTTATTTAATGTTAAAATATTAGTTACATCATTCTAATAATGATCATTGAAAAATAAAACTTTTACTTATACCTACGTACGACCTACCATCTCCATAATTGTCACGTACATCATTTCTAAAAACCATAGTTCATAATTTTTTTTCAAAATTATAATTTATGGATAAATATTTTAATCATGTATTGATTATTATAATATATATGGTTTACTAATATTATATGCACAAGAACTAAAATATTCAAATATGAATGATAAAACAAAGTAATTAACACCTGAAATAATAAAAACAATTAAATAATATAATCGAATAGATGATAATATGTTATAAAAGGATCACCTAAAATATTATAAATATTAATATAATTATTTATTAATTAAATAAAATGTTCAAAACCACTACCCAAAAGGTGAAATCATGTTCAACCAAAAAAAGTATGAGTAAGGGATTTCTTTATTAATTTCCATTAATTCGGTTAAACTTCTACCTCACTGATTATGTCATGATAATATTATTTTTTTAATTACCATTTATTATTTTATAATTTATTTTAGATTTATTATGCGGATTTACATATGATACAAAAAAATCAATTAATTGATTAATACCAACATTAGTGATACGATCTTTATGATGGATTTTAATCTCAATTTGACTTCTTTGAGAATTATGTCATGATATGAACCTACCTTATTTTATGAGTTTTATATATATAACCTTTATCATGAAAAGTTTTGAATTTATTTATTCTCCAAAAATTTTAATTTTAATTTAATGTAATACAATCATGGGGCTTATAATTGAATTTTATTGAAGGGGTAAGTTATTTGTTTTTCAATCTCATAATTTATCAGGATTTTTTATAAATATTTTTTCAATGATGAAATATTATTATATATATATATCATTAATTATAAATAATATTATTTGGCTATATTTATTCATGACATTCCAATGAAATATAACCATTTCCTACTCTTTTTTTCTTAAAATAATTGGTAAAATGTTTTTAAGAAAAATCATCTTTATTTTTCTCTTTGGTAGAAAAATATTTTTATTCCAAAAACATTTATTCTAAAAAATGTTTTCAGCATTATTAAAATGTTTTATTAAAGAATTTTTTTCTATTTTTTGAATTTTTTTTTGAAAGGAATATTCATGTAATTTTCCAAATAATTATTATTTCAATTTTACGAAAATTATTAAAGGAATATATGTTTTATCATGTACAAAATGAATGATATTTTACACCTTCATTTTATTTGATGAATCATTTATATGTTTCCAAAGTTATTTTTCAGAGAAAATGATTTTAAATAATATAGAATTTTTAAAAAAGGTTTTTAAAAAATGGAATAAATTATTTTCCTCAAGAAATGTTTTAAATTATTTTTAAATATTTTTTTGTATGTTTCCAAGGTTGTTTTAGAAGAAAAATATTTTCACAATATTTTTTGAATTTAATGTTTTTTAAAATTCATATTTCAAAATGAAATGGTTATTTTCCTCGAAATAACATCAATGGTATTTTAATGGTATTATCTTACATCAATGTGAATAACCCTTTTTCTTATGATGCAATAAGTATTTTATGTAATGATGCAATCCACATTCTTGGTGTGGATGAACTAAGATTCATTTCAATGATATTATTATGGAACCCATTTATTTTTCATTTGTTAATCTCATTTCCAAGGGATTTTGTGGAACCTGCTTATTTTCCATGGGCTAATCATGTTATAAAAGGAATAATGTTTGTTTTTGTTAAATATCAATAAATTTTATTCACATTGTGGTTCTTGTACATTATATATAATGAGTGTCCCAGACAACACTAGGTGAGCTCGACCATATGGTTATTTCAAAGATATATTTATTGAATTTGTTTCCTTTTCAAAGAGTTTTTATTTCAATGTGACTATTATGAATTAATTTTTTTTTGAAATCTATTGTTATGAAACTCGTTTCTTTTTTACAAGTTAATCATGTTTCGAAGATAATGTAATAGAAGTTATTTTTTTCCATGGGTTAATCATGTTTTGAAAGGAATAATGAATGTTTTGATGAATTATATATGTACCTTATTCATATTTTGGTTCTTGGAAATTATATACAATTGGTGTGAACCCATATATAGATCTAACACATTAGGAAATGATTATGTTCTCTGAAGAATTATATTATTAATACACTATAGGGTTATTTCATTTGTAATGGTTCTGTAAGTGTTATTTAAATATGATGTTCCAAGATGGAAACTGATAAAAAACTATTTTATTAATATCTTATTGATAATAAATTACATAATTTCCTCACATTGTCATAAATAAGTTCATTTATGAAATATTTGGGATTAGATCATTCATTTGAAAATTTGATTAAAATTCCAGTTTTACTATTTTAAAATAAACTGTAGTATTTCACAGATTAATATTTTAATATAAATTATTTGAACTTAATGTTTTGAAAACGTGTTCCCCAATTTATTTTATACAACTTATATTCAGGAAAATAGAGCTAAAGAGTGCATTTGGATGGTGCCAATAGGCCATGAAGTCAAAGTTGGGATGGACTCGCCAGAATGGGAATGAGTTCTGTATTTGGGCCATAACGTCTTCATCTGTTCTTGGATTATGCCAAAATTTTTCAATGCTCTCAAGAATTCATTTTAGCACAAATAATACTTTATGAAGGAGATATGGTTCACACGTTTTGGTGGTCAAATTTCTGGTTCAACTTTGACAAAACAAATTGGCATAATTTCCCCAGTCACACTTGAAACCACTTGTATCCTAGCCTCCCCTACACTCTATAAATTAGTGATTTTATCCTTTGTAGGGGTTGGTATGTGCATTAGGATATTGTATGTAGATTAGAATTGGTTTTACCCAAATTATCCAACCATTGTAAGTGGGGTAGCTCTTGAAGCAAGGATCCCCTCATCAAAGCCTCCTTCTCTTCTTCATGTTGTAATATTTTCATTTTTGAATTAAAATTCATTGTTCTAATTTTATTTCTTATCTTTTCTTATGTTTTATTAAAATTTATTCTTCTCTTAATCTTCCTCTTTGGTCTGGAATTCTTGAGTAGAAGCGTGATTTGGTTATACCCATTATAAACCGTTGCAAATACAATTCGCTTCTATGATGATTACGCCACCCATGGAAGAGTAGTCTTTTTAGTAATTGATCTATCTCTTACCTTATTCATTCATTTATTTTGAATAAATGAGATACTTTAATTCACTTAATATGATCTATTAATTGAGTTTTCAATTTAAATGAAACTAAGAAAACAATTGAACAATAAACACAAATCACCCGAGGTCGAGAATTTTGTGAATTGTGAGAGTGCCAACTTAATTGGTAATTAAAAACCACACAGCATCAATTTGTAGTATTCAAATATAATCACTAAACTTAATTAATTCTATTATACATATAGGATATGTGCATTAATTTACCACTGATTATAATTTAACCTTAGAACATCAATCAAAGCAAGGTGTTGTGATTGCATGTTCCGAAGTTATCCTACAATTAAATTGAATTCATCTTTGTGGTATATTTAATTCTCATAGGGTTCGGGATTTAACAAATTAAGGGAACATAATTAAGTTGATATTAATTTAAATTATAATGATTATTAAATTATTTAATAGTTATAGTTAGATCAATTACACTTTCTAAAAATAGTCTCAAAAAAACATCTTCTCCTTGTGCTTTGTTAATCAACTTACATTTCAAAATTAAATACAAAAAAATATGCAATCGTATTCCAGAAAACATCTTCTTGTTTTATAAATGATAAAAACCCCCAATAATTTCAAGTAGTTTTCTTAATTACATTTTTTTATTTTCAAAATACCTTTAATAAGTTGTTAAATTTACTTTCTCCTCTGAGAAACGACCTTGGTCAGCCACTCAGCTGCACCTAAGTAACCCAAAATCCACTAATCATTTGAGGGAACCCACCACATTGATCTTTCAAATTAGAACCATTTCCAGTGAGTCAAGTAATTATTTCAACCATTTAAAGGTATTTATTTTATTTTACATTTTATTCTCTTCCTTTTTTTCTTCCTTCTTTAGCTAATCTGAATTTTTGCTTCATCTTTTATTTTATTCTTCTTCTATTTAATCCATCAACTCAAACTTATAATTTTTAATTTACTATGGTACACTTTCCTTATTTTAAATTTTATTTGATTTTGAATTGAACTAATCTCGAAGATCTCTTACATCTTGACCCTACTATTGAACTCAACCTTATGGATCAAATCAGACATTCTTAGTCTATGAGAAGTTTTAACATTCAAACAGTTGAGAATTTATTTACTCCATGAACATTGAAATTCGAAAAAATTATAATTCCAACATAAAAAAAGAACCAATGGATGAAAATAATGTAAATTAATTTAATATAACTAATCAAGAATTGGCTTCACTTGATATTAACTATCAACCAAATTACGTTGCATACCCGAATCTTGAATCGGACTTTGAACTGAAATCTGGATTAATTCATCTTCTTCCAAAGTTTCATGGATTATCTTGTGAGGATCAAAAAAAACATTTGAAAGAATTTATTGTGGTTTTCTCAACCCTTAAACCCAAAAATGTTTTTGAAGATCAAACCAAACTATGAGCATTCCCATTATCACCTAATGGAACTGCGAAAGACTGGATTTAATATTTACAAGCTGAAGATCTAACTTGTTGGAATGATGTGAAACATCTTTTCTTGTAGAGAATTTTCAAGAATCAGGGACCACTTCAATTATTAATGAGATATTGGGGATTAAGAAATCCCAAGGGGAGTCAATGTATGAGTACTAGGAGCGATTCAAGAAGTTGTGTGCAATCTTCCCGCATCACAAAATCGGGGAGCAACTCCTCATCTATTACTTCTACGAAGGACTCACACCTATGGAGATGATCATGATGGATTCTATATCTGGAGGATCATTGGTAGACAAGACACCAGCAGCTGCAGGTGCATTGATTGAAAAAATGTCCCAAAACTCCTAACAATTTAGCGATCAAGGTACACCACATGTCAGTGGAGTACATAAGGCAAGTCCTTCTTTTCATGAAATTCATTTGATTGATACCAAGTTGTAAGAATTGACTACTATGGTGAGATAGATTTATTTGGCACAATATACATCACAAACCCCTCCTTCAAGGCCATGTGGCATTTGCACTGAGACAAGCCACCCAACTGACTATTGCCCACAACTACAAGAGACAGAGGATTGCGCAACAATATTCCCAAGGAGACAATATCAACAGAAACAATAGACATACCCCCAAAAGAAGTCTGATTCATTTTCTCCAACATACAAACAAGGGTGGAGGGATCAATCAGACATGAGTTATGGCTCTTGACAACAACAAAGACCCATTTTTGAAAAAAACATCCTGCAGCCTCCACCTTACCAGCAGGGTTTCTGACAACCCTAAAGGAGATTTGAAGCCCATGAATCAACAAGTCATCAATAAGGGAATCCCCACACAAGTTAGATTCTAACACTTATGAAATTTTGAAGAAAATTATTCTTAATCAATTCAATGAGCTTAATTGTCATTGTTCAGAGCTGAGTGAGTTGAAGACTAAAATGAGCTAGATTGCCACTACCCTCTTTGAACTGGTATGTGAGAATTCTAAAAATCTACCATCCCATCCTACTCCAAATCCCAAGGGGAATGTCAGTGCCATCACATTGAGAAGTGGGAAGAAAACAAAAGATACATCTTCACCTATCGTTCCACCAGTATTCCCCTCAACTCTGGAGAACCCACATTCCGTACCAACTGATGAGCAGCCCAAGGAGAAAGATAATGGTAAGAAAAAAATTGATGATTTTCCTCCTAAACCCCTTCCATTTCCAAATAGGGTTGTACAAACGAAGAAGATGGATGAGGTGGTGATGCAAAAAGAAGGTTTGGATACATTCAAGCCTGTGGAGATCAACATACCTTTTCTTGAAGCCATTAATAAAACCCCAAGGTATGCGAAATTTTTAAAAGAACTTTGTACCAATAGAAGAGGGATCAGGGGAAATGAAAGGATAAATCTTGGAAGGAATGTGTCATCACTCATTAAACCAACTCTAGTAATTCCAAAAAAGTGCAAGGATCCAGGGGCATTCACCATCCCATGAACCATTGGAGAGTTTCACTTTTCGGATGCACTTTGTGATTTGGGAGCTTCCATAAATGTGATGAATCATGTTGTATTCCCTTATTTGCGGGTTGGTTGGTTGAAATGGATGAGAGTAGTGGTGCAGTTGGAGAAGAGTGCTATGGCATATCTAGTGGGAGTCCTTGAGGATGTACTTGTCTGGGTAAGAGATATGATCATTCCAACAATTCTGTATGCTTAAGATGGAGGATGATCAATTAAGTTCTCATGCTCCCATTATCATAGGAAGACCCTTCCTCAGAACCGCAAAAACTATCATAAATGTTAATGAGGGTAAAATTTCCATGGACTTTGGGGATGAAGATGTGATATTTAGTGTTATGGATTCCATAAAGTACGCCTCAGAGGACCATTCTATATTTGTTATCTCTCATTTTGAACACCAAACAAAAACCCCATGGAATTTGATTGTCTTATTCTTAGGGAGATTATGAGTATTTGTTCTATTTTTATGTCTAAGAGTACATCCACACCTATTTATAATGCACAAGACTCTCTGAGATTTGATTATGAAATGGAATCCTATTCTGATTTTGATCACGTGAACTCTGATTATGACATGGCGGTTGAGTATGCTGGTGGATTTGATGCTTTATTTTCTGATTTTGATGGTGTATATTCTTATACTAATACTTTTTGTGCTCATATTTCAGTTCCTTCTATGTCTCCATCCATACACCACCCACTACACTAGAACAAAAGCCATTGCCACAAAATCTCAAATACTCATACTTGTTAAGTGGTGATAAATTACCTATTATAATTGCTAACAATATCCCTTTTTAACATGAAGAAAAACCTTTGAATCATATTAGGGAGAACATCAGTGTAATCGGGTGGACCTTGTCTAACATATCAGGTATTAGCCCCTCCATTTTCATGAATAGGTTTCTTTTGGAGGATGGGGCTAAACCAGTTAGGCAGCCACAAAGGAGACTCAATTCAACACTTTTGGAGGTTGTTAAAAAAGAGGTTGAAAAATTGTTTGAGGTAGGTATAATCTATCCCATTTCAGATTCTCAATGGTTAGGTCTTATTCAAGTTGTACCTAAGAAAAGTGGTGTTACTACTATTAAAAATGATAAAGATGAGTCAGATCCAATGAAAATGAAAAAATATTGCCGTGTGTGTATTTATTATAGGAAACTAAATCAATCTATCCACAATGACCATTTTCCCCTCACATTTATTGATCAAATGCTAGAGAGACTAGTTGGTAAAACACATTGTTGTTTCTTGGATAGATTTTATGGATATTTTTTTGGTTCCTATTGCTCCAGAGGATCAAGAAAAGACAAGATTCACTTTTCCATTCAATACATTTTCCTACCGAAGGATATTCAATTTGGATTTTGCAATGCCCCAAGTACCTTCTAGATATGAATGGTTAGTATTTTTTTATTTTATTAAGGCCTACATGGAGGTATTCATGGATGATTTTATGGTGTATGGGACTTCATTTGATGAATGTCTATGTAGTTTGGGAAAGCTATTGAATCATTGTATTGAGAAGAATATGGTCTTGAACTTTGGAAAGTTTCATTTCATGGTAGAGCGTGGCATTGTATTAGGGATTGTAGTGTCAAAACATGGGATATAGGTTGATAGATCTAAGGTAGAAATTATTTCATCCTTACCATATCCTTCATGTGTGAATGATTTTAGATCTTTCCTAGGGCATGCAAGATTTTATCGGTGCTTCATCAAAGATTTTAGTAAGATTGCACTTCCTATGTCACGATTACTTCAAAATGATTCTGATTTTGTGTTTCATGATTCGTGGAGAACATCCTTTGATGAGATAAAGAATTGTTTGACCAGTCCACTGATCATACAACCCCATGGTGAGAGATTCTTTTTTGAGCTTATGTGTGACGCCTCCAACTTTGTGGTTGGAGCTGTCTTATCTCAGAGGGTGGAGGGACATTCACTTGTGATTGTCTATGCACCGAGGACACTGGATTCAGCCCAATAAAACTACACAACCACAAAAAAGGAGTTTCTTGCTATTATATTTACTTTACATAAATTATGTTCATATTTATTGGGCTCTAAAGTATATTTTTTTCTAACAACGCAGCTCTGAGGTACCTCTTGAAGAAGCCAGAAACAGAGCCTGGGCTAATCCGATGGATGCAACTTCTTCAAGAATTTTACATTGAGATAAAGGACAAAATGGGTTCGGAAAACCTAGTGGCGGACCACATTTGTAGGATTACTCACACACTAGAGGATGACACATTGGAACAGGTACCACTTCAGGACACTTTCCCCAATGATCATCTTTATTCCATCTCTGGTATGCATCCTTGGTATGAAGATTTAATGAACTACCTTGTTGCATCTGAAATCCTGGAAAATTTAAAGAAACATCAAGTTCAAAAATTAAAGAGCGAGTCAATATTTTATATTTTTGATGATCCATAACTATGGTGCATGTGTAGTGACCATGTTATTAGGAGGTGTGTTCTTGATCATGAGTTTGAGTCTATTCTACAATTCTGTCATACACTATCTTGTGGTGGACAATTTGGATGCCAACATACTGCTATGAGTGTTTTGGACTCTGGATTGTATTGTCCTAGATTATTCCATGATGCTTATTTGTTTTGTATGTCATGCTCTCGTTGACAACACACTGGGAACATTTTTAAGAGACATGAGATTACCCAACAACCCATACTATTCTGTGAGATTTTTGGTGTGTGGGGAAATGATTTTATGGGTCATTTTCTTAGTTCCTTTGGTTTTTTGTAAATTTTGGTTTATGTTGATTATGTGAGTAAATGGGTGGAGGCGAAGGCCACCAGGACTGATGATTCTCATGCTGTTGTGTTCTTTGTCAATGCACAAATGTTTTGTAGGTTTTGAGTACCAAAGGTCATCATCAGTGACCAAGGGACACACATATGAAATCATAATTTGGCTTCCCTCCTTCAGAATTTATGGGGTGACACACAAAACATCAACACCATACCACCCCCAAACAAATGGTCAGGTTTAGGTTTCAAATCATGAGTCAAAACAGATTTTAGAGAAAAACGTGCAACCAAATAGGAAGGACTGGAGCAAGTGCTTGGATGATGCGGTGTGGGCATATAAGACAGCATACAAAACTCCCATAGGTATGTCCCTATATCGTATTGTATTTGGGAAAGCGTTCCATCTTCTTGTGGAAGTTGAGCATCGGGGATATTGGGATATAAAGAAATGCAACATGGTTTTGGACCAACCATGAATCCAATGGAAGCTGCAAATTCAAGAGCTTGACCAGATTCGATTTTCTTCATATGAGAACTCAAGTCTCTATAAGGAAGGATCCAAAGTATCTCATGACAAAATGATCCAACAAAGGGAGATTCATGTTGGAGAGGAAGTCGTTCTCCACAATTCATGACTGATGTTGATCCCTAGTAAGTTGCGTTCTAGGTGGTTAGGTCCTTATGTTGTGACTAATGTTTTTCTTTATGGGGTAGTAGAATTGACACAAGAGGACACATGAAGCAGCTTTATAGTCAATGGGAAACGTTTGAAGAGATACATTGAGGGACTTCCTACTAATTCAGTGGATTTTATTACACCGCATGACCCCATCATCACTTGAGCACATCGGGTTGTTCCTAACTCTTTTACTTTTTTTTCATTGTCATATTTGAAATTATAAATTTCATGTGCATATATCATATCATGGGTTCACATTGAGGAAAATGATATAATTTAAGTGTGTGGGAGGGAACCTTTTAGTTTAGTAATTTCAATTTTTTTCCAGTTAAAAAATAACAAAAAAAACTGTGTGTTTTTAAAAATTTGTGTGATTATTTTTCAATTTTTTGTGTGTTTTTTAGAACTTTTGAGCTGAAATTATTTTCATTACCATTTTTGAAATCTATATCAATAAGTGGAACAATTTATCACTTGAAACTGAGCTTAAATGAATGATGAAAATTTATTTGTTTCAAATTCAAATATTTAGTAATTTCTGGAAAAGTACACCGAATTTTGAATCCCATGACACATCTCACTGTATTTTAATATGAAATCACATTCTTGTGAGGATTCTGAACCATTATTTTCATATTATTTACCTTAACCTAACTTGTTGAGAGAACCAAACCAGGCTTGATTTAACCATAATTTGATTTATTCCTATCAAAACTTGAGGGGTTTAGGTACTTATGTTTAAATGATTGAGGCACTTGTTTGGTATTAAAGCGCATATTTCAAATATTTTTTTATAATGGCCTACCATGAACATTTAATCCTTTTATCCCTTAGAATCCATGACCAACCTTTTAGTTTAGCCACATTATAAGCCAATTTTCCCTATCCAACCAACTCTTGATGTGAATTTGCATAATATAGTTGAACTTAAGTGTGGGAGAAGCTGTCGTGTTATGTGCTACCACATTCTTTGATACATTGGGTGGAAAATTAAATTCTGAAGAGATGTGTTCGCTGATAAAGAAAATCATCATATTAAAAGTTGTGCCTTTTATGTATATTTCATGATTAGTGAAGTTGTTTCTTTGTAGAGCTTCTAATATACATAGAAAGTTGTGCCTATTTAAAGCTTTCAAGAAAATAATGTTTGAGAAGATTGATATTTTTACTGCTGAATTGTTTAATTTTGTGATCATCCCTTTATTTTTCATGATGATGAACATGAATCTATGCTATGGGGATTGAGTATGAGACCACATTAAAGTGAAAATTAGATTAATGCAATTTTTCTTCAAAAATAGTCATGCCCTCCTCGTTCCGCCTCAGAATTATTTACATCTCAATCCTATCAACCAAAAGACACAGAACAACCCTGAAAAGTCTTCATGATAAAAATATGTCCCTAACTCACATCAGGTGGTGATGTAAGAATTTTTCAAGCCTATGGTTACCCTTTTATGATTTTGGATGAGAAATACATTTTAATTGTTTTTTGACAATTGTGTGATAATAGAAAATTCAAGTGAGGTAAGTGTTTTGTGCATGGGAGGATTAATTAAGTAGAAATATATTGAATAATATAAATGGAGAACTCAAAATAATGGTTTTTATGAGGCATGATATCTTCTGTTTCTTGGTGTGGAATTATTGGATCTCAAGGATATGTGTTTTAAAATTGTTTTGATTTAATATTGATCTTTACATGATATGAGTTTTTGCCCAAGAGTCCAAAAGGGTAAGTGTGGGGGAGTTGATAAAACAATATTTTGATGAATATTTTATTGATAATAAATTCCATAATTTCCTCACATTGTGCTAAATATGTTCATTTATGGGATATTTGGGATTAGATCCCTCATTTGAAAATTTGATTAAAATTTCAGTTTTACCCTTTTAAAATGAACTGTAGTATTTCGCACATAAACATTTTAATATGAATTATTTGAACATAAATTTTTGTTAAACTGTTCTTAAAATAAGTTTCTACAAATTGTATTCAGGAAACTAGAGATAATAAGTTCATTTGGTTGGTGCAAATGGGGCGTGAAATCAATGTTGGGCAGGACTCACTAGAATGGGCATGAGTTCTGTATTTGGGCCACAACTTCGTCATCCGTGATTGGAATACACCCAACTTTTGAGAGGAGCTCTAGGATTTCTTTTCTCACAAATCATAATTCTGTAAAGAGATCTGTTTCATGCTTTGTTTTGGTCAAATATGCGGGTCACATTAAATTAAAATATTTGGCCGAATTTCCCCATTCACACTTGAGACCACTTGTAACCTAGCCTCCCCTCCACTCTATAAATTAGCTTTTTTCTAATTTGGAGGGGTTGGGACGTGAATTAAGAGATTTAAGGCAGAGTATAATTGGTTTCATTCAAATTATCCAAATATTTTAAGAGGGGTAGCACTTGAAGCAGGGATCCCCTCATCGAAGCCTCCTTCTCTTCTTCATGTTGTAATATTTTAATTTGTTTATTAAACTTCATTGTTCGTTTTTTATTTATTTTCTTTTAATATGTTTTATTCAAATTTCTTCCTATATTAATCTTCCTCTTTGGTATGTAATTATTTAGTAGAATCATCATTGGGTTATACCCATTATAAACCGTTGGAAATGCAATTCGCTTCTACGATGATTATGCCACCCATTGAAGAGTAGTATTTTTAGTAATCGATCTATCTCTTACCTTCTTCATTCATTTATTTTGAATCAATGAGATATTTTAATTAACATAACATGATCTATTAATTTAGTTTTCAATTTAAAGGAAACTAAGTAAGAAATTGAATAATAAACACAAATCACGCGAGGTCGAGAATTGTGTGAATTGTGAGAGCGTGAACTTAATTGGTAATTCGAAACAACACAGGATCAATTTGTAGTGTTCAAATATAATCTATAAATTCAATTAATTCTAATTTCCTGAGAGGATATGTGCCTTAATTTTCCACTGATCAGAAGCTAACCTTAGAACATCATTCAAAGTAGGGTGCAATGATTGAATGTTCCAAAGTTAGCCTAGGGATAAAATCACTTCATCTTTGTGGTAAAATTAATTCTCATAGGGTTAGGGATTTAAAATATTAAGGTATAATATTTAAGTGGATATCAATTTAAATGATAATTATTAATAAATTATTGATTTTGTATAATTATATAGAATACAATTTCTATAAATAGTTTTTTAAATAAACATCTTCTCATTTTGCTTTGTTCATCAACTTACATTTCAAAATTAAAAGCAAAAAAATATGAAATATTCTTCCAGAAAAATTCTTTTAGTTTTGTAAATTGTAAAAAAAAACCCCTATCCTTTCAGGTATATTTCCTAATTACTTTTATTTTATTTTCAAAATATTTTAATAAGTTGTTAAATTTACTTCATCCTTTGAGAGACGACCTTGGTTAGCCACTCTGCTGCACCTAAGTAACCCAAAAACCACTAATCATTTGAGGGCACCCAAAACAGCGCTCTTTCAGAAAAAAATTTCATCAATGTTTTCTATGGGTTTAAAGTGTTTCATTGGATCAATATTAATATGACATGGCTCCGTATTTTTGATTATGATGACTCATTCTTTGTGAAATCCTTATTCCATGTTTCATGATTTATTTTTCCGGTATTGATGGGTATGTATTATTTTATGATTCACTCATGCAATATGATTATTTTTTCATACAATTATTCACTTATTATTTTCATTTATGACATTAACTTTTTAATTCTTAATTTTACCCTTTCTATGGATTTTAGCTCACCCTCCTTATGTTTTAATTTGTAGAGGTTATCAAGAAATGATGTTGAAAAAATTATGTCTAGAATAGAATTTATATGGATGATGATGATTACATAATGTTAAATAATAAAGGATATGTTAATTGGGATAAATTAAAATTTAACTACTAGTATATTTGTTATGTATAAGTTTTCCCAATATTCTATAAAACTATAATCGTATAAGTTATATGATAATTTAAGTGATCTAATGTTTTATTTTGATGTTTCATGGGTTGGATGGAAAAAATTGGGTCAGAATTATCAATATCAAAGCTAGAAATATAATTTTTATGATTTTAGCACTAGATGTGAGAGTGTGGGTTGAGGGAAGTTATATATTATACTTAAAGAAATGTAAAAAATGTGTTACTTGAGTTATCAACGAATCTAGGATCGATTCCACAAATTTTTTAAAAAATAAATATCCTTTTAATGGGAAAATAGAAACATATATAACACCTAAATATAGTAATGTATTTTAATTATTATGTCATATTAAAGGATTGGATGTTATATTAAAAAAAATATTGATGCTTACAAATATATTCAATAAAGGATAGATGGAATTTTTACTTGTAAAAATAGAATTATTTTATTTTAACACCTATATTGGAAAAATATTCTTATAGAACATATTTCTTATGTTATGCACATAAAAAATAATGTCTCTAATGGTTTAAATGAAATAATTTCTAGAATTGAGGGTAAAACTAAATATAATTCTCAATCTTGACATCAGGTGGTAGATTTAAATATAATACATAATATTCACCATTGTAAGGATAATTATTAAACTTATCTACCCCATTATTATTTATATTAACAGATAAACAAAAATATGGAATGATAAATGTACTTGCCTCATTAAAATTTCTATATGGGTTTTCATAAAACATTAAGAGGGAAATTATTTATTGAAATTTATTTGTTTTTAAACATAATGGAATCCATGTTTTAATTAAACATTTGTGACAATTAGTTATATAGAAAATGAAAATATGGTGGTAAGTGATTTCTTAATTAAACTGGGAAACATTTTTAGGGATTTAAGCAAAAAATGATAATAATTTAATTTTTTTAATAGGTAAAAACATAAAAGTATTATCATACTTTTTCATTTGAAGTGAATCTTACCAAATTACTTTTTTGACATCCTGTTACTCTTTGTAATTCCTTTGGCACAAGAATACATTATTTTTGGTCCTATTTATTTTAATTATATGTATCTAATTAAGGGAAATGGAATATATTTTATCATTATTCTTATTTTTTAGACATTTATTTATCTTATGTGGATTGATTAATGGTTTTCATGAATATTTATAACACTTATTTATAAAAAATATCACAAGAAGGAAAAATTTATAAAGGATATATTAATAATGAGTGTATGACATTTTGTTCAGGATATTTTCATGGAATTCAAAAAAGAGAAAATAGATCTATAAGAAATAATGATAGTAATGGTGGTGAAACATGTAGAGGAATATCCATATAAATTGTAAAATTATATTCATTTCCTAACAATAAATACATAAAATCTAAATTTTTAATTATATTTCAAGCACATAATTATGATTTATGAATTTTTGATAAATTTCAAGTATATATATTGTAATTCACATACCCATATACTATGTTATATTTAAATTGTTTCTAAAATTATAACCATATTATCGTCTTTTAAGGTTAACTCTAAAATCATCTATATAAAATATCAACACACACTAGAAATTTTTGATAACATCCATAAAAGAGAGTTTTTTGAATGGTTTGTATATAATGTGTGTTTTTTTATCACACCGTAAAATTAAGAATTAAGAATTTTTGTTTTTAACATTCCCAATTTTCATTGATTTTTTATGTTTCAACATTTATACCATATGACACTTCTATAGTAAAGGATTTGAAATATTTTTTATAAAATCCTAATTTTTTTATTTTAAAGATTTCCAATGTCATAGAACATGGTTATAGGTGGCACATGTAATTTGTTTCTTAGAGGAGTGAGACTAAAAATTGAATTGTTCTTATGAGTGCGGAAAATGATATGAGATATATATAATATTTTTGTGTTATGATAGAAATTATTTATTATAGTTTGCTTTATATAATAAGTGTTATATTATTTAAATGACATTTGATAAATCCTCCTACAAAATTCAAATAAGATAATGTTGGATTCACTATTGTCAAATTTAATATGATTACTAAAATAAAACATCTCTTTGTACTTTTATCTCATGCCTTAAATGTGTTTTATAAGATTGAATATATAGTGGAATGTTATAATTTTACTATAATCTCAAAACCATGTGATATATTTCAAATTGAGGATTATATCATACCTAATGTGTATGGATAAATAACCATATTTTCATCTAATATTAATATGATTAATCATACAATATAAGATATGGAATAAGTTAAAATTAATTATCTTGAACTAATTTCAATGAAGGGTGACATGAATACATGAGATATTGATAATTGAATTATTGAAACCTGATACTTTTTTTTCATGATCATGACTATTCTTTGATCTTTATTATTATGTTGTTTTGTTAACACTTGCTGATTTATTTAATTTTGGATTTTAAATATTTTTGTTTGATTTTTCATTCAAATCCAAATTTATATTTGACACTTATATATGATTTTATAGTTTTTTATTTTTAATATATCATATATACAAGTATTGAAAATAAAATCCATTGGGAACCCTTTAATCAAGTGAATTTTGGTTACAAGAGATCAATTAAAGGTAATATTTTATGAATTTTATTTAAATTTATAATGGTTCAATTTTTATTTAATTTTTTTTTAATTCATGATAAATATTACTACATTATTTATTGAACAACTTGGGATCATATTTTGGTAAAAATAGACAAGTTTAAAAAAACAAACTATTGAAACATAATGTATTTCTAATAGAGAACCCTACTTTTATTTCCACTTAAAAAGACTAAAGTCACTAATAGTTAATGAAAAAAATAAAATATTCAACAAGTTGGTTCATTAGAATTAAATAATATGCTTAATATTATATTTTTTAGGCTACCTTTTTCAAATTATATATTTTTTATTTCTATTATTTGTTCTAATTAGTGCATGATAGGAGAAAACATAATATAACTTTTGTTGAGATGTCCTGTAAAAATTGGTATGTGCTAATCACAAGAATAGGTATGTTACTTGAAACAACCAATCTTTTTCCAAAGGTATTAATCATTTGTTTTTTGGTTTAAATAGAATTTATTATTTTGATAAATTTTTATTATAGCCTAAGAATGTTTTTAGGAGTGTCCAAGGATTGTTTGGATCCTGGATCTCTGAGAAATGGGAAAATATGGTAGCATGCACGGTTACCGCACAATTAATACTAACCATATAGGGTAACTATACAGGGAAAATTTTGAGAAGAATGAGAAAAAATAATTTTTTTGTAACCATGTATGTCCAGGTGCAAGCTAGTGCAGGTTGTAGATGTTTTAGGGTAGCAGAATTATGCGTGGCTTGCAAAAGGTTAGGAAAACAATGAGCCTATCCAGTGTGGGGTTCCTCCTTAGATAGTGACGTGTTTACGGTTGGTGTACAGTTGGAAAACCGTACAACCAAACTATATACCCCTATCTATTTGGGTGATATAATGATTTATATCTTAATGAAATTAAAATCTAACATTCTCTCTGTTCTTCTCATTTCCAATAGATGAACTCCTCCTCCCCCTACGTTGAGCTCCAGTTTTCGAAACCATGGAATCAAGGTATATCCTAGATCTAAACTCTAAATCAAGTCCCTTTGGAAGAGTTGAGTAGCTCTTAGTAATATCTAGAATCATCTTCCTTATGTTCTATGTTTATCTGCTTATCTATTTCACTATTTTTGTGCGAGACCATTCTCGCTATTTTCAGTGTGTTGGACTATTTCTCTGCTTTCTTATGATATACTTCATATCTAAATCTAATATTGGATGAGGGGTCATATTAAACCACAAGGTAGGTGGTTTGTATTTATTTTCAAAAAAATTATTGGGTTTTTACAACCCCACTATAGTGCTTCACACTAACTATTGCAACGCATGGATTTAAAATGAGTTATTCCTCATAGAATTGATATATGCATATTGTTATACTCCCAAGGATCATTTCAAGAAAATTAATGATTTTAAAACTCATTATTTGACACCCATTTATTTAGTGATAATTAAATTGACCACTATTATTTAATTGATTAAATAACTGGAACAACATCCAAGTGGTCTAATTGGATTGAAAATTGATTTTCCATATCTTATATAACAATTTAGATGACAAAAGTAGCTCCTATGTTATTGTATTGAAATGAAAAGGAATTTTCTTACCTTTTAAGTGATCATATTAGCTTCAAGATGGTGTTATTTTCTTAAATTAATTAAATGGATTAATTAAAAGGAACACTACTGGGTGGAAAGGACAAGCTAATTGCTTCATTCTATTATAATGTGAATTGTATGAAATTTAATACCTCGGTTTTATTGAGGCTTGAAGATAAATATGATAAAGTGGTGATAGCTCATGATATTTTTACAATTATGATCATGACATTGATATTGGCATGTTATTATGGTTAAGGGTCTTGTTGATCATGTAGATTCACTTTCCCATACACCGGGTGTTGAGCATGATGACTCTCATAGTTAAACTTGTATTTGGAAGATGTGAATGATATTACACATTCATTTCTTTGGGTGTTTCTCATGAAATCTCACCCCAGCTATCTTGAATGTTGGGAATGATTCCTCTAATTAACTATGAGATTCATGTCATTTACCTACTCTTGACTCTACTGACTTGTTATATTTGTTATGGAAACCACTATAATGCCTCGGGTCCTGCCAAAACCTAGTATCTGGATATATGGCTACTTAACTCCTCACATTAATAGTGTATATAGGTGAATACAGTATATAACTATAATATATATATATATTATTACTATATATAATGTTTCTGACCATACTCTCATTCCATGTTATGCTGAAGTAGGTAGAGCCCCCATGTGTCTTTTAGGAATCTATTTTTCCAATGTTTATGTATACAATATTGTTTATAATTTCTTATACCTGCATAGTGTAGATTATATTTACACTACTTGTATTATTTTAAAAAACCATTAGTGGTGGACTATAAGGATTTTATCTCACACCCTACTCAGGACTCTTTTGGTACCTAAGTAAATTCTTTTATATAATTATAGATAAGGAAATGTTCTCTTTTAAAAATGTTCAATATTTTTATGTTATAGTTCGAGCATGAGAGGAGAGGACCAAGAATATGCTCAATATTCTAGTGAGGAAGTATTTTTCCCTTTTTGTGATTTTTTATAGCATGTTGTATATAAATGTCCCATATTCCCCCATTTTATATATCATAATGACATGAAATCATCATTTATATTCCTCAACCTATGGGATTGTGATATTATTACATTTTTTATTTATGACTCTACAGTTTTTTATCATTTATGTCATATCATGCTTTCGCTACGGAATGTTACTAGTCCTATCTTATAGAGTCTCTTTATAAATCCTTTCACTAATTTCGGTTTATTCATTATATTAACTATGAAAATATGATAAAAGGGCATAGTCTCCCCACTCTACCACCTTAGACCCTTGTTTCTAGTTGACAACCTCAAAAATATGGGTAGGTGTTCTTGAGGTCATGCGACCCACTAGATTGAGGCCTTAGTTTGATGGACATGAGGTCAGGATGTTACAATGTGGTATCATATCCTTATTTTTTCCTTTTTATTATTATTTGGGTATTATACAGGAGACTAGGGGATTTTGGAATTTGGTAATGAGCATATTTTTGGTCATTTCTAACCCATGTATAGGGGAATCCCAAATTACATAGGATTGGTTACACTTATTTTTGGGTTTTCACCTATTATAGTTGATATGACTTCACCTTTGGGTGAAACAAATTTTTTGTTTTTTTATTACTATTAGAATTATTAAAATTATATTTCATTTACATTATCTTGAAATAATTAGGGTGTTGAATTTCATGCATCAATTTTGTAAAAGTAAGACTAATATGCCACACATTTTTTGATGTCATGTCTAGTTTCATTGTGCAATTTTATATGGAATATAGTTAGTTCAGGATTATTATATATTGAAATGTGCAGACATTTCGTATAGGGATACATTAATTTGATTATTTTATGTTCCTACATCAATATAAAATATTTTTCCCACATTGATTTGAGATGAAACCTTAATTAGCCTATCATACCATATTTTGGGGTTTGGACCTAAAGGATATGGATTGGGATATATATATTATTAAATATAGATTATGAAATTAATGAAATTTATACTATTAAATTAAAATTTTTACCGCTAAATGGGGAAACCAATTGAAATTAAAGGGTGTTTTACTCTATAAATTTCAATTTCCTCCCCATTTATCAGAACCTACACTGAATGATATGAGACCCAGAACCAAACCCGACCTTAGAAGTCAATATATGGTATGTATATTAGAATATTATCGTTTGTTGTGGTCTTTTTTTATGACTTAGACTTGGATTTTGAATTGGGTAGGGAGGGGTAATACTTTTATAGGAAGTCTATGTACAAGTCCTAATTTCTTATCCACGGTTCCTTAAACTATTAAAATATATTCTGAGGGCTGCATTTTTCATTGTATTATCAAGCCCCCATGAAAACCTCAAGTCATATTCCCTTATGTAAGTTATAAAAATTCCATGGAGTTGGTGGTCCCTGAGCCACTAGTGATACCCCTTGTAGTATCTCATATGACACCACCTATTGTTCTTGATATGGGAATTGATGCCTAGTTCTATGAGGTAATATTCTTTATGATGAAAGATATTCAAGGAATCACTTGACCTTCCCTAACTATAGAAGATTAGAATCAGGAGTTTTAGCAGCATCATCCTACTACCTTTTCGGGGGATGGAAGTACACATGTTTTTTCTTCATAGTTGGAGGTTATACCTTCTATATTTGAGCACCTAGAGAAGCATACAAAGTGGAGGGTCAAACATGCTACTTATATGGTACATGATTTTGAAAAGTGATGGTTGGATGTTACTACCCATACAGAACAACATCGAGTTGTGGTATGTGTATATTTTGAGATGATATTTTACAACTACTACTTCAAAATTAATCCATGGTATGACCAATATAGAGAGTTTATAATCTAGAAGTAGGTTTCCATATATATTATGGAGTACTCTACTCATTCTATTGAGCTGAAATTCTTCAAAAATACTCCCATGGGTGATGATCTTATGATTGTGAGGCGATTTTTGGATAGGAGGGAATACACCATCCAATAAAAGAAAATTGTTTTTGGATGACTAATGTTTCTGAAATAGTCAACCAAAACCCTATTATGGAGAAGAATTTGAGGGAAGAAGACAGTGTGACTCAAGGAAGTTTAACACCAAGACTAACCATTGTTTCTTTTAGTAGATGAAAGTTTCTCTTAATGGATTCTTGTGGGGGTAGCAATAGACAAACCCTTATGACTAATAGCTTCTTGATATGTAACCAATGTGAGAACTAGGACATATGAATCCTTAGTGTATGAAAGATCTAGGAGAATTCAATTACTACAGCTGTTTTGGGAATATCCAATACTTCTGTAGAACTTTTCTATTCGTTCATAGAGAGTAGGGATCTAAATCTACCCCACATTAGAGAGTGTGAAAATAATATCTTTCTAGGAAGGAATATAGAATACCATAAAGAACTCAAGTTGTGGTGTTAGTTGAGGTAGAGGAAATCAGACTCATGATTATCTTCACTAGTAGAGTGGGCTTTTTTAGAGTAGTTAGGTTGTGACATGGGGACAAGGTATTATCCAATTACATGCAATGTATTCTATTATAGATGAGTAGAGCGCAATACCTTCTATAGTTATAGGAATAATTATAGTAGACTCTACTTTATTACTTTCTTTATTTGACACTTGCATGCATCATTATTTTATATATTAGTAAATCATGGAGATCCTAGGCCATGAAATAGAAATATTCTATGGCATAATGATGCTCAATACCCCATTAGGTATCCGATTATATATAATTCTATGTTGAAAGGATTTTCCACTTTAGTTAGGTGGATATCTTTTAATATGGAATCTATTTATCCTCATATTGACAGGATTCAACTTAATTATCAACATGGATTGGTGAGTTCTCTATCAATACCATATTGACCTCTATCATTAGAGGGTGACGTTTACATCACCAGAGGGTGGTATGAACATGTATAAGGGAGAATGGGATATCCAAGATATGTGATCAAGAGCTAAGCATATGGGACTAGGTAGAAAACCTCGATTTCCAGACATTTCACTAATTATTAGGGGTTACAACCCATGGTTTTCCCTCATGTAGTTGATCATTTCTATGATGTCTTCTCTAAATTCAATTGTAGGATACTTCCTATGCAAGTGGTATAATTCACTGTTAAGCTAGTTTTATGAGAATCCCTAGTTACCCATCCACCTTATTGGATGAAACCTATGGAGATTCCATAGCTCAGGAAATAGTTGGAGGATCTATAGACTAGAGGTTTTATAGTCCCTAGAAATTCTTATTGTGGTTCACCAGTCCTTTTTCAATAAATTATCGACACTAACATCAAGATTTTTGTAGATTACCAATGATTGAATCAGCTCATGGTAATGAATTTGTATCCATTTCCTCAAATAGATAACCTCTATGGTCATCTCTAAGGAGTGGGAGTGTTTTCAAACATTGATTTGAGGTTGGGTTATCACTATCAATGTGTCAGGTCATCAAAAATACCTCACATAGCTTTTAAGAGAATGTATGGTATGTATGAGAACCTATTCGTGTCATTTGGTCTCACAAACACACTCACTGCTTTTATGGCTCGGATGAATTAGGTTTTACTCTTATTTCTGGATTCAATAATGTTAGTATTTATTGATGATCTAATAATTTAATCTAGTTCTTGACAAAACCATTTCAACTATCTTGAGATCCTGATGAATACACAGAAAGAGAAACATATTTACTATAATCTCAATAAATGAAACTTTTAGATTGATAAAGTTAAAATCCTAGGTAACATTATCATTTAATCAGATGTTTTCGTAGACCTACAGATTGAGAGAGTTGGATTTTATTGGGATCATCCCAATAACCTATTTGACTTACAACGTTTCTTAGGGCTAGACTAATATTACAGACGCTTCATCTAGGATTTCTCACTCATTTTAGTGCCACTTATAGGTTTTAATAAATTGGGTGTGATATTCATTTGTTTATACGGCTATGAAGTACTCTTTCATGTGTTGAAGGGATGTTTGAATTCATTATCGATATTGATTCTACCGCATCTTAGAAGGGGCTATCTAGTCTATAGTGACACATATGATATTTCTCTTGGATATGTTATGATGTATGATGAGTAAGTGATCACATACGAGTATCTCCATTTAAAGCATCATGAGAATAATTACATGATGTATAGCCTCAAGCTAGATACTAAAGATTATGGCCTATATTGATGGATACAATACTTTATTGGAGATAATTTTTTTATTCACTAATCACAAAATCCTCATGCTAATCTTTACATAGCAGGATTTGAATCTCTTGAAGTGTAGATGGTTTAAGTACCTATAATCCTTTGATTTTTAGCTTTCTTATATTCTTGGGAATGTCAATACTATATCCAACACACCAAGCCAAAAGAATTAGATACAGGTGGTTTCTGAGGAGATTTTAGAATTGATTCTCATAGATTTGTGTTTTAGGGATTCATGTTGAGGTTCATGAGAATCATTCGAAGACTATCCTCTCAGCCCTAGTAGTGTCCTCTACCCTTCTGGAATGGGTGAGAATGTGGAAAATATCAATACCAAAGGCTTAGTCCTAAGTGACTGTATCTCAGATGATGACTCATATTCTAGTTGGACCATGGATGGGTATGATACTTTACTCTTTCAAGGGAATGTTTCGGTTACAAAAAACATCATAGAGGAGCTCATGTATGAATTTCATGCTTCTTCTAGGGCAGTACATCCCTATTTTTCCAAGATGAACCATTACTTATGTTTCCATTATTGGTGTCCAGGGATGAAATGGGAGATTACCAGCTTTATCATACAATGTTCCACCTATCAAAAGGTGAAGTAATAACATTATAGACTAGAAATAAGTTTACATCCATTTACCATTCCCTATGGAAAATGAGACGATGTATCTATAGATTTCATCACTAGTTTACCCAGATCACCTCATGGAAATCATACAGTGTGTATTTTCAATGAGGGTTTTATGAAGGTCTCACACTTCTTACCTATTAGAGAGATATTTTTGGTAGACGATCTATGGAGGATATACATAATGGAGGTCATATGTCTTCATTGAGATCCATGATCTATTATATTTTGAAAGGAAACTCACATCACATATCAATTCTAGAAGGGGTTTTAGAATACCTTGGGTTCATAGGTGCTTCTGAGAATAAACTATCAAAATTCTGACCAATGTATAAATAGAGTGTATGATTCAGGTATTAGATGACAAACCTTTTGCATGTGTCCTTCACTTCAGGGGTTCTTGAGAGAAACACATACCCATTGTTGATTTTGATTATAATAATTTATTTCAAACTACCATAGAGATGGATCTATATGAAGCCTTATATCCTATTCCATTTTGTTTACCACTGTGTTATCTAGAGGCATGAGAGGCAACTTTACTAGGACCATGTCTCATTTTGGAGATTAAATAGTTGGTACAGTTGGTCAGAATGTGTATAATGACCGTTCATCCCAAATAGTAGTTACATGATAACTATCACACCTGCCTTTTCCTATCTATTTATTTTATTAATTTTTCTCAGCATCAGGTAGTTCAGGTTGAAGGCTGGCTTAAATTTTTGGATTTTCTTTAAATGCATGTTTTGTCCTTGAATGCATCCAACACATCAAAGTAGAATTCGTGCGGCCTCGATTGGGTCACCGCACGACCTTTCCCGGATCACCCCACTCCTTTCCGATGTTCAATTACAGAAATAAAATGAATTAAGAATGGTTTTAATAATAAAAATAATATCAATGTCACTTGAGAATATTATTATTATTTTCTTGGATAATAATTTTATTATGTGTATTATTTTTATTAATAGAATTTTATTATGTTGATCACAGTATAGTTTACTATTTGGTTTGTTATGTTTTTTGTAACCTAATTATTATTATTATTATTACAATTGTTATAACTTATTATTATTATCTTCCATTTACTTTTATTATAAATTATCATTATCATTTTTACTTTAATTTATAATTATTATAATTATTATTATTAGTTTTCGTTTTATGAATTCTATTGTTATTATTTTATTTATTTATTTTTATTATTATATTTAGCTTGAGATTTCTTTTGGTAGGGTTTCCCCCGATTTTCTCAACGCGTTGCAGGCCTTCCTATGCAATGTGCATCGCCACTGGCTTCCCCCACTCGTACCAAGCTCGCGACCCCAATTTTCTTCCCCTATCTTCATGATGCGCTTCCGCCTCACTCTCTTCTTACCCAGTGCGACATGCCGCCTGCTACCCAGCAGAACTCTTTTCATCCATATACTCCCTTGTATAATGACACCACCGGCCGACCCCACCTCTCCTAGCTTCACAACCACCACTGTCAGATCAGCCTCCCTCTCAACCAGCCAGGAAGCTTGCACCGTCGCCGATTCCACAACCCACTCTGTTTGACGGTCTATGCGCGCCACCCCCACGTCCAGCCATCCAGCCTCGGTCTGACGAATCATGGTCGGCACCCTTCCCCCAGCTCGCAGCCCCTAGGAGGTCTTCCTCCAGTACACGCGACGTCTTCGGAGACTACCTCTTCTGGTTGATTCTTATTATTCTTCTTGAATTCTCTTTAGTTCTTGGAGGTTTATTAGGTATGGGTTTCTTTAGGGATCATGTTTTTGACTCTTGGTTTTGTTTGAATTAATGAGTTAAGGTCCAATTACTTTTTCATGCGGCACGTGTGGCGTGTGGTGGGAGTCTATGGATCGTTTCGTAAAGTCGCTACACACAGGTAGGCAGTTCCATGCCATAACATATTTAGACAATTTCACTTCCTGCTTAATTAAATTTTAATTCAGTCTAATGATAAAATTGAGTAGTGAAAATTTTCTTTTGGATATGTTTAAATTTGCATATTTGATGAAACTGAATATTTATTTGTAAATGCCTATATATTTTATGGGTGTTGTGTAGTTGAAAATTTTAGACGTGTTTTAGATATTTGTTTAAGGTGTGAAAATTGTTTTTTCAAGAACACTTGAGGTGCGAGTGTGATTAAATTGAGTTTTTTCAAAAATAGGATACATTATTTTGATGTGCTGATTTTTATTATGAACTTTGAGTATGTTCTAAAGGTGCGAATGGGGTTTTGGGATGTTTTGAGATATGAAATTTCTTTTAAAATGGTTCTATCATCTAAATTTTGTGTGTTTTAATGTGAGGCCTAATGTATGCACGTGTGATATTTTATAAATTGAACAATTGTTTATTTAAGCAGCGTTTGAGATGCGTAATAGGGGTGGAAAGGTATTTGGGGTTATTTGGCAAGTGTGAAATGTTTTTTTATGTTTTTTGAGGTGTGGGTATATTTATATGGGGGTTTTCAAAGGAAAATGAGTCATTTTGGGTGTGTGGCCTTGTTGTGCACACTTGAAATTAAATTGAAAACTATTTGAAGAATGTAAAACATGTTTTGAAATTATTTCCTTGAGTATTGGGTTTTAAAGTGATGTCTCCATATGAGATAAAGTGGTTTTTGGTGTAATGTTTTCTTGGATTATGTTGAAATTTTTTAACATATAGTTTAAATGATTTATTGATTTATTGAGATGGTACAAAAGTAGTATTTGGTAAAATTTGAAAATGCGTTTTTATTTAAGGTATCTTGTTTTTTATAAATTGAGATGTTTTGGTGTAAACTGACATTGCGTCGCTTGGTGGTGTTTTATAAGTGGTGAAAATGGTTCACTTAATTGTGTATTTGGCACAAATCTAGTTTTAAGAACAATTTATTAAGCAAGTGGTTTAAATGAATCTCATATTTGTAATTGGGTGCGTTTATTTGTGTCGGCCCTTGTTTTGTTATTTAAATAATGTTTTCTGAGTCGTGCGGATTGTTTATGTTATTTTTTGAGTGTTTCCAAATGGGGATTTGCGAAATTATTAGGTAATAGAAAATATAATTTGGAAAGGTAATTTTGTGTGCTTGAGTTTTTGAATTGTGTTCTGGGTATGAAAATGGTGAACTTTTTTTGTAATGTCTTGTTTGGTCTGTTATATGAGAAAGCAATATACTATGTTAATGTGAAATTTGACTGAGAACATGGGAAACCCTTGGGTATCTATGTAGGAGGACTAGAACTACTGCGCTAGTGATCTGGAGTGGTATCATCCCTGTTTCACTTAGCTAGAATAACAATTGCAACACTAACTAATCATATGAATTACTGAGGGTTGTGGTCTTCTAAGCCATGTTTTCTGAGGGTTGTGGACTTCTAAGCCACATTTTTTGCAGGTCATGGTTTCTAAGCCATGTTTCACCGAGACACAAGGTTCTACGGTCCCACTCGAGCTAGATAAACCTTGGTGGATTTACCCACATTGCTCTACTATTCATGACGTGGTGCCATGAATCGGTATACAGAGGACCACTTGAGTTTGTGCATGTTCTTTATAAATTTAAACTTCTATTTAAAAGTTGTATTGTGAAGTGGTTTTTCTTTCAGTACTCTTTTCTTTTCACATTCACTTTTTAAATGTGTTCCCTAAAAGCATTTTAAAATTGTGGTTTTAAATGATCATGCTAAATTATCTTTTTGATGTTGTGGCATTGAACGTTTTAATTTGGTGGTATCCTACTAAGCTCTTAGCTCACAAAATACATACACATTTGGGTGTATATAGACCCTATTCTTGTTTTCCACATTGTGACATCATTCTTAGTGATGGTGGTTGTGGTTTCTGATGGTCTTCACTTGGAGGTTGGTATTGGAGTTTTAGTTCTCAATCTTTGTTATTGTTCCCTTTGAGTTTTATTTGAATAGTAGTCTTTAATCTTGTTCATAGTTTAAAGGGGTAGTTGGTTGTATGTTTAATGTATCAATTTGTTTATCTTTTTAGTTTTTGTTCTGTCTTTTATTTTTGGTAAATCATTCCCTTGAATTTTTTGATACCTAGGCACTTGTGCCAGCCCGTGGGGATCGGGAATGTCCTTCGGGCCATGCCGCAGACAGGGTCAGACACCAGGTCTGATGGTGAACCTACCTGGTTTGTGAAAAAATGGTATCATAGGTGTTTTTGCTTCTTGGGTCGTGTTCTTATAGGATAGGGTTAGGGTAGATCAATGTTAAGGGTGTCAGAACTCGACATTCAAGCTAAGAGCATGGTGCATGGCCAACAAACCTCATGGTGGGACTCAAGCTACCAAAGTAAGTTGAGGTTTTTTTGAGTCCTTGGACATTTTGTATAATATTATTTAGGGGAAATGAATGGGTATTAAAGTCTGCGGTCCCAGTGAGCTCGCAGGGTCTTGAAGTCCATGTGGATCCAGGGACGCAAACCTAGAATACTCTCTGTGACGGTGGCATGATTGGTGTATAGCCAACAACCATATGTCTCAGTCACTCGCCAAAACTAGTCTCCTCTGTCATCATTCCTTGTCTCTTTGTTTTGGAGTCATAGAAATCTGGTTTCTAATTAAAAATTATTTGGTCTTGGAAAATGTTTTCAAATTTAGCGCTTAAAAAAATTAAATGATGTGTACGGTTTGAAATGTTTTTGTTGATTGTTTGGTTTTGAAAATTGGAAAGGTCTTGTTTTGATCCTTGGTGCTCTCATGGAAAACCACATGTATGAGTGTATACAAAAAGGAAAATGGTTGATGGAATGAGTGGATGAGTTCCTGGATGTATATGAGGTGGGTGATGGTGTGGCACGAGAATATGCATGTGCGAGGCCCATGGGACACCATTGGGGTTTTCACAACCCAGTAGCTTCGTTTATTTTCAAAAAAAAATGATGTTTAATAACTGATGATTATGTGGTGTGTCCTTGTATTTTGTAAATGTTGGATGTAAGGCATTCCAAGACGAGAGCCCTTTTTTTTACTTATTTGTGTTTTGAGTTTGAATTTTTAGTTCTATGTTAGTGTGAAAGCGCATAGTTAGTGAATTATTTTGAAAAGTGATTCAGGAAGCCCTTACAGTGGACCCCCCTGCACATTTAGTGTTCACTTGCGATATTTCTTGGGCATTGGACTAGTTTGACAGGGTCCATGGTTTTCTTTAATACCATGTGTACTCCCCCAGAAATCTATGACATGTGATTGAAGTGTGGCCACATGTAATTCGTTATTTTCCAACCCTCTAGTTGATTAAAGTGAGGACACTCCCTTTTTTAGTGAAAGTTCTATGTCTGTCCCTTATCCTTTTCAATTAAGAGGATCCTCTTGAAGAGGTATGACAGACGTGAGAGGGGATGAAGGGTGATTTGCTCTCTTTGAGTTGTCTTAGTCATTGGGTAGGAAGTTTGACATCGTTGCGTTTGAAGGTTTCCCCTGGAAGTGGTGAAAGGAAATTCTAGCGGGGAAGGGTGGAGTTAGTTCAGAGTTGTTGGTCCTGACTAATGATTTGAAAGGCTCGTAGTGCTTCCATAGGCTGTAAGAGTCATATTTGGTGATGTGTTGTAGAGTGAGTTCTCTTGAAGAGAAAGGGAGGATTTCGTAGGATCCTTCGGGAATCCCTGTTTTACAGGAGGGCATCCTCTCGGGGAATTTTAATTTTTCTGTTCAAAGGGGAGTGTTATTTGTGCGTCTTTCTTCTTTATGTTTCATGGTTAAGGTGAAGAGGTGATGCATGTGCATAATCTAAACCTTTGTTCTAGTGGGTGTGATATGTGGTAGTAGTTATATGTCGTGGTGTGTTGTGTTTATTGGTGTTGTCTCAGTTGCGTGTGACCCCAAAAGGAGAATCTCCGTTCGAGAGTCTTCTATGCTTGACTGCGAGGCATGAGATGCTTCAAACATCAAGGCTCTAGCCATAGGCCTCGAAGTGAAGCTGACGTGTGGTCAGGAACCCCGGGACTGTATGGGACCCCCAACCTTATTTCTATCAATGGTATTGAAGGTGAAGTATGATTAAATTGTTTTCTATTGTTTTGTTTCGAATGACCCATTTGGGTGCGTGGGGTTTCTCATGTCTATGAAGAGGTGAGATATTCAAATTTCCTTAAGGTTTTGGGGGTTTCATCCCACCGAATGTGATTTCTTTTGGTGGTCCATATGGGGGTCTGGTGCGTAAATTAGTCTCAATGTTGAACGGTGTTCATCCAATGATGTTTTTATGTGGGTTTTTCTTAAGATATAGTTTTGACACCCGATTGTTGGGGACCTTCCTCCCCTCCCTTTTGGTGGGGTGTTGGGTAAATGTAGGGAATCCTCTAAGTTCTTTTGTTTTCGTTGGTGCCAACGGTTGTGAGACCCATTGAGGGTCTCATTGAAACTTCCAGAAAATAAACCGATATTACCTTATTCTTATGGTGGGGAGTCCACCCGGGCCTCCCCGTGTCGCTTTTACAATCTTGTCTCAGGCGTCAGTAGGTTTCTAATGGTGGGAGCCCTTTCGGCTTCCCCATGTTGACCTTTTGGTTCTATTTCTAAATATGTCTTGGTGATGACTGATAAGAGTGGTCCTTGGATGTGGTTTGACCTTGTTTTTTCATTCTATCCAAATGGTGTGGTTTTCGTTTAATGGTTCTTGAGATGTTTCAGCTTGTGAATTTGGTTTCTGTGGGTGCGAGAGTTCCTTTCCTAGATCAGTCAACTGGAGGCATTATTGCTCTTTGGGGCGGGCAACAAATATCAGAAAGACTTTTTAGGCAATTTTTTAAGTTTTCTTTGAGTCACTTTCTCTGAGTGGCATTTTTTCCACTTTTCACTTGTTTTTCTTAGGGGATCCACTTGAATCTTAAAGGGGCTGTTGTTTTCTAATTTGAGCACAAATTTTAGTTTTGGATTTCCAGGGATGGAAAGCGCTATGGTGGGGAGAATAGTCACACCCTACTTTTTCAATATATTTATTTTATTAATTTTTCTTACCATCGGGTAATTCAGGTTGAAGCCCAACTTAGATTTTTGTGTTTTTTAATGCATATTTTGTCCTTGACTGCATCCATCGCATCACAGTCGAAGTTGTGCGGCCTTTCCTAGGTCACCGCGTGACCTCACCCGAATCACCCCACGCCATGATGATGTTCAATTACTGAAATAAAATGAATAAAAATGATTTTATTAATAAAAATAATATCAATCTCACATGAGAATATAATTAATATTATGTTGGATAATAATTTAATTGAGTGTATTATTTTTATTAATAGCATTTTATTAAGTTTATCATTTTATTGTTTACTATTTAGTTTATTATGTTTGTTACTTATTATTATTATTATTACAATTGTTATAACTTATTATTATTATTTCCCATTTACTTTTGTTTTTAATTATCATTATCGTTCTTACTTTAGTTTATTATAATTATTTTTATTATGAGTTTTTGTTTTATGAATTCTATTGTTATTATTTTATTTGTTTATTTATTATTATTTGTATTTATTTATTATTATATTTATCTTGATATTTATTTGGGTAGAGCTTCCCCCCAATTTTCCTGTCACGCTGCAGGACTTCCTGGGCACTGTGCACCGTTGCTGGCTTCCCCCACTTGTACCAACACCGCGACCCCAATTTTCTTCACATATCTTCACGTTGTGTCGCTGGCTCACTCTTCTATGGCCCAATGCGACAGGCCGCCTGCTACCCAGCGCAACTCCTTGAAACCTTCTGCTCCCTTGCATCGCGACACCACCGGTCGACCCCTCCTCTCCTAGCTTCACAACCCCCACTGTCGGACCAGCCTCCCTCTCGGCCAGCCAAGATGCTTGCACCACGCCGATTTCATATCCCACTCTATCAAACGGTCTATGCGCGCCACCCCTACGTCCAGCCATCCGGCCTCCGTCTGACGAATCCCGGCCGGTGCCCTTCCCCGAGCTCGCGGCCTTTGGCTGGTCTTCCTCCAGCACACATAACGTCTTAGAGACACCCTCTTCCAGTTGATTCTTCTTAATATTATTTAATTATCTTGAGTTCTTGGAGGTTCAGTGGGTATGGGTTCATTTAGGGATCATTTTTTTACTCCTGGTTTTGTTCGAATTCAATATTTAAGGTCTGATTCCTTTTTCATGCGGCACGTGTGGCCTATGGTGGGATTTTATGGATTGTTTCGCAAAGTCTCTACACACAGGTAGGTGGTTCCATTCCATAACATCTTTAGACAATTTCACTTACTTCTTAATTAATTTTTAATGCGGACTAATGATAAAATTTCTTAGTGAAAATTTTATTTTGTATATGTTTCGATTTTCATATTTGATGAAACTGGATATTTCATTGTAAATGCCTATTTATTTTATGAGTGTTGTGTAGTTGAATTTTTTATATGTGTTTTAGCTATTTTTTTAAGGGTTGAAAATTGTGTTTTCAAGAACACTAGAGGAGTGGGTGTGATTAAATTGAGTTTTTTAAAAAATAAGATAAACTATTTTGACGTGTTGATTTTTATTATGAACTATGAGTTTGTTCTAATGGTGTGAATGGGGTTTTCAGAAGGGTTGAGATATGAAATTGCTTTTAAAATGGTTCTGGCATCTAAAATCTGTGTTTTTAATGTGAGGCCTTATGTATGGACGTGTGATATTTTATAAATTGAACAAATTATTTATTTAAGCGGCGTTTGAGATGAAAAACATGGGTGGAAAGGTTTTTAAGGTTATTTGGTAGGTGCGAAATGTTTTTTTATGTTCGTTGAGGTGTGTGTGTATTTAAATGGGGGGTTTCAAAGGAAAATGAGTCATTTTGGGTGTGTATTACTATTGTGATCACTTGAAATTAAATTGAAAATGGTTTGAAGAATGTAAAACATGGTATGATATTGTTACCTTGAGTATTTGGTCTTAAAGTGACGTCTCCATATGGGATAAAGTAATTTTTGGTGTAAATCATTCTTGGTTTATGTTGAAATGATTTAACAAATAGATTAAAAGAATTATTAATTTATGGAGATGGCACGAAAGTAGTATTTGTGAAAAGATGAATATACATTTGTATTTAAAGTAGCATTTTTTTTATTAATTGAGATGTTATTGGTGTAAACCCACATTGCGTCACTTGGTTGTATTTTATAAGTGGTGAAAATGGTTCAGTTAACTATGTATTTGGTGAAAAACTAGTTTTAAGGAAAATTTATTAAGCAAGTGGTTTGAATGACTCTCTTATATGTAATTGGGTGTGTTTATTTGTATTAGTCGTTGTTGTGTTATTTAAATAATGTTTTATAAGTTGTGCAGATTTTTTATGTTCTTCATTGAGTGTTTCTAAGTGGGGATTTTCAAAAGGATTAGTTAACGAAAAATATATTTTGGAAAGGTATTTTGGTGTGCGTGAGTTTTTGAATTGTTGTCTGGGTATGAAAATGGTGACCTTTCAGTGTAATGCCTTGTTTGGTTTGTTATATGAGAAAGAAATATACTATGTGAATGTGAAACCTGACTGAGCACAAGGTAAAACCCCGAGTATCTTGGTGGGAGGACTAGATCTATTGCGCTAGTGATCTGGAGTGGTATCGACCATGTTTCACTTAGCTGGACTGATGATTGAAACACTAACTAAACATATGAATTACTGAGGGTCGTGGTCTTCTAAGCCACGTTTTCGTAGGGTCGTGGTTTCTATGCCACATTTCACTGAGACATGAGGTTCTAGGGTCCTTCTCCTGCTAGATAAACCTTACTGGATTTACCCACAGTGCTCCACTATTCATGAAGTGGTGCCTTCTGTCGGAATACAGACGACCACTTGAGAATGTGAATGTTCTTTATAAATTTCCTCTTCTATTTTAAAGTAGTATTATAAAGTGATTTATCTTTCAGTACTCTTTTCTTTTCACTTTTAGTTTTTAAATGTGTTCCATTAAATTATTTTAAATAATGGTTTTAAATGATCATGTTAAATTATATCTTTTATGTTGTTGCATGGAAACGTTTTATTTGGTGATATCCTACTGATCTCTTTGATCAGACCCTACAAACACCTTTGGGTGTATGTAGACCCTATTTATGTGTTCCAGGTTGTGACATCGTGCATAGTGATGGTGGTTCTAGTTGCTAATGGACTTCACTTGGAGGTTGGTATTGGAGTTTTAGTTCTCAATCTTTGTTTTTGTTCAATTTAGGTTTTAGTTGAATTGTAGACTTTAAGCCTGTTTATTGTATAAAGGCGTGGTTGGTTTTCTGTTTCCAGTTTCATTTTGTTTATCTTTTTAGTTTTTGTTATATCGTTTATTTTGGGTATATCATTCCCATGTAATTGTTTGATACCCAGACACTTGTTCCAGCATGTGGGAATCAGGAATGCCATTCGGGCCACGTCGCGGACCGGGTCGGGCACCGGGTCTAATGGGCACCCGTCCTGGTTCGTGACACTAACTCACATCAATGAACACTTGAGTATGTGGCTGAGGATTAAATTTTATTGTGAGTATCTCAAAGGTTGGTCCATCAAAGTATTCATTGTTAGGGTAATATTTTGCCTTGATTCATTGGTCTATTTGAGGTTTTGAAATAAATCGGACCAATGGATTACTAGGTTTCACATCCATAGAGATATCATTATTTGAATGATATCATTTTAAACATATCATAATTTTCGATATTATCCATACCCATATCACATATTCCTACATGATGAGGTCAAATTAGATAGGGAATCTTCATTGAGGATTATCCAATGTGTAATGTGGATTGGAGTATGAAGACACTCTGAGGTTGGTCAGTTCCTTTGGTACATGTGATATGTATGTAAGAATGAGTAAAAGACAACTACATGGAATTGGAAGATGATATACGTGCTTAGTGGTTAGATAATTTCTCAGATGATATCTCCTTACCCTTAGAAAGGCCATCTCAAGGAAGAGTTTCAATAAGAATAGGAGGTGATAATGACCCATCTTTCTTCCAAGGTATTACTCATATGATTCTGGTTTAAATCCATTTTTTATATCATATAACGTCTGGATTATGGGCTAAGGAAGGTTTAGGGGGTGTTTGAGGCTTGTTCGGAGCCTGGATCTCTATGAATTGGGAAAACGTTGTAGGATAAACGATTACTGCATGGTTAGTACTAACTGTGTTGGGTAACCACATAAAGAACCCTTTGACAAGTAGGAGTCCAAATGGTTTTTCTACAAACATGAGATCATGGGTGCACACTCATATCGATTACAATAGTTTTGGGGTAGTGTAGTAGCACATGGCTTATGAATGGTTTGGAAAACCATGAACCTATCCTATGGAAGGTATTTCCTTTGATATTGAGGTGTGAATGATTAGTGAACGATTTTGTTAACCATACATCCAAACCATGTTCCCATATCTTGTTGGGTGAAATTAAAATTTTTCCTTTAATGAAATTAAAATCTAACTGGCATATTTCTTCTTCTCATTTCCAATATATGAACTCCTCCACCCACTATGTTGAGATCTCCTTTTTCTAACCTTTTAATGATTAATTCTCTGAGATTTGAACTCCAAATCAAGCATCGTTAGATGAATTTGATATATCTTGGTGTGATATTGAATCATATTCCTTCCATTCTATGTTTTTTTGTGAATGTTTCACTATTTTAGTGCAAGAGAATTCACACTATTTTTAGTGTGTTGGACCATTTTTAAATTTTCTTATGATCTACTCCAAATATAAAGTCGATATTGGATGGAGATTCATACACAACCCTAAGGTAGGTGGTATAGATTTATTTCCTATGTTTTGGGATTTTCTATTTCCCTACCATTGTTTCGAGTGCCAGCTATTTCCATGTGTGTCTTTAAAATACCTTCCCAATCTTAAACTAATATAAACATGTTGTTATACTCTCAAGAATAATTTCTAAATGATTACAGGATTCTAGCCTCATTTTATTCAAAATATTTTCTTGTTATAATTAAATTTTTCCCTATTATTTAATTTATTATTTTTTGGACAACTTATCAGAGTACATATTAACTCAAAAATGGATTTTATATTTCTTATATAATTGTTTAGATGAACAATGTACCTCATAAGTGCTTGAAATTTCATGAGATGGAATTTTATTACCTTTTTTTATGAACGAATTACCTTCAAGATGGTTTTCTTTTCTTGAATTAAGTAAATGAATTAATGAAAAGGAATATTAATGGGTGGAAAGGCCATAAAAATTGTTGCATGATTTTATAATGTCAACTATATGTAATATAATGCCTCCATTATATTAGGGCTTGATGATAAATGTGATAATAATATGATACATCATGATATTATTAATATTACGATCATTAAATTGATATTGGTGCGTGACGATGGTTCATGGGCTTATTAAAAATAGAAATTCAAACTCTTTTACCTCATGTTTTTAGTATAATGACTCTATCAATTATACTTATATCTAAACGTTGGGAATGATGTGCCACATTCCATTGTTGAGGTGTTGGGAATGACATCTCACCCCACCTATCCCGAATTTTGGGAATGATGACTCACACTCACAATGAGATTCTGGGCATGTACCCTCTGCTTGAGACTACCAGTTAATTAGATTGGTTGTGGATAATTGTGTGTTGCCCCGGGTCCAACCAGAAACTCGTATCTAGGTATTTGGATACATATGTCCTAATGTACACAGTGCATTTAGGAGTTTATAATATTTAACTATACTATATATATAGTTACTATATATATAGTTACTATATATATAGTTACTATATATATATATAGTTACTGATCACACTCTCATTCTAGCATATGTCAAAGTAGGTAGAGCTACAAGGTGTCTGTCAGGAACCTGAGCCAACTCGTGTATATTTATACGACGTTGTATATCATTAATTATACCTACATACTACTGATGCTATGTACACTGCTTGGATTATTTCTAGACATTATTGGTGGTGTCCTAATGGGATATTATATCACAACTACTCGGGCCGCTTCTGGTACCTGGGTAGATTACTTGACTGTCGATATCAATAATTGAAAGCACCCCACCATATATTTTTGAATTTCTATGATTATAGTTAGATCATGGGAGGAGAGGACCAAGAATATTCTAGATATTCTAGTTGACCAGTCTTTTATCCGTTTTTCTTTTTGTAAGGAATATTATATATGTATGTCCCCTATTTCCCCTTTTTGTATATGAGCATGCCATGAAATCATTACACCTATTACTCAGTATATGGGATTTTTTTATTTTTACATTTGTTTGTTATGTATGTCTTGTCAATTCATTATCGCTTCTGTTATGTTATGCTTCCACTAGAGTGGGTTTTAAGTCATGTATTATAGTGTTTGTCTATATATGCTTCCACTATTTTCTATTAATTAAATATATCAACTCTGCCACTCTAATATGAGGGTATAGTCTACCCACAATGCCACCTTATACCGTCTATGGTATTTGAAAACTTCTGTTATATGGGAAGTCATTCTTGAGGTCTTATGACCCACCGGCTTGGGGATCGGTTTGAAGGACGCAGATTCAGGACATTACATTAATAATAAATGTTATGATATTTTTAGATTTATTATTACATTAATTATAAAATAAATTTCTTTGTTTTTATAGTATACTGTCAGTGAGAAGAAATTCAGATTGTTGGTACGTGGTTTAACACTTTAGGAAAACTATTTATTTTATTATACTGATTGTATGTGTTTAAATGTAATTTAAAAAATTCCAATTATTTGAAAGGTTAAAATCTCATCAATGTGATAATAATGAAAATAATATCATAATTAAATCATCAATTTAGGTTACTAAAGATATAACAATTGAATTGAATCAATAATCATATGTTCCTTATCATGATACTACATAAAAAAGGGAGCTTAGGAATTTCATGTATGAAATGATATGGGACATGGATTTAGTTAGATTTTTTTGTTCAATCATGTTATTTAAGATTTCAATTACTTGGTTCAACCAGTTTTTTATTCATCCTGATAATTATCTACCCTAATTGGTTGTTTGGATAATAACCTTAGCCTATTATGATAAGGTTTTCATGATTAGAGATTAGTAAATAAGGTAAAAAAACAATGTGTGGGATGGAATTAAGGTACATATTTAATTATTATTATTATTATTGTAATAGTATAGTTGTCATAAATAAGATATCATTATTTCAATGTTTTAGTTATCATATTACATCACTTATGGTCATGAACCATATCATTGGGAAATTGAGAAACTAGGTGATGCACGGAGAACCTAAAAATATGAGTTAAAGGTACTTATTTTTAAAATTGAACACAGTAAGAAGCTTTACAAAAAAGGGACAAAACACATTCATAAAGACACTTAGAATAATTTGGTGGAGTTTTGGGAATCTCATACAAGATAAGTAATGGGTTTATCCATATTTTGTGTATTTATACCATATTAAAATACCAATATATATTTTGGGACCTAAATAATATTTAATTTTGTTACAATTTAACAATATGTTTCATCCTAATATAACAGAAAAAAATTATTAGAAATATCTTAGAGGGGAATAGAAAATTGTTCGTATTTGAAAAAATTTCTATTTTGTAGGGATACTGTTTTACACATATATGTTGAAATTAAGGTATTTAATTTGACCAAACACTTTTATATTATTTTATTTTATTATATTTTTAATCAAATATTTTATATTTATGTAACATAATGTAATGGGATAGATAATCATGAAATATTGATCAAAACACATGAATGAAAAATAGTTTCTAAACATTATAGTGATTCTATGTTAGTTAACGTAATGTTTATATTATATTATAACTCAATAAAATATTATTTACATTCATGGATGTATTTTTTACACTAATTAATGTATTTGAATAGAATTAAATTGATTTTGAGTTATATTATCTTCCATACCAAACCTCTAATATTATAAAAAATTATATTTTCAATAAAATATTGTTATTGGATAAAAATATGTATTTTAAATTTTTTGTTTTTGGTGATAACTATCCCAATTCTCCAAAGAATTTATGTGAATTATAAATAGAGAAAAATAGGAGAATTAATGGTGTATATTATATTGAGAAAACTTATAAATAACATGTCGATGTTATTGGAAAAAATATCACCTTTGTAAAATACAATTGAAAAATTTAAAAAGAATAGGGTAGTTATTCTTGTGTGTTTATTTCATATTACAGAATACTTTTTTACATTTTTTCCAATCATGAGGTTTTTCCTATCCTTATTTAAGAATTAGCAATGGTATTATTTTAAAGTGAATTTAACTTTTCAAATTGTTTTTTGTTGTGATTTTTTACTAATTAATTCTTAATTGATGATGATGATTAAAATGATTAATAATCAATTAATGAGGATGGTTCTCATTATGAAATTGATGTATTAGAGTCACTCTATTATATATATAAATATAGATTAAATTTTGGGTGTCATTCCATTTTATGAAATTTTTTCATTTAAAACATTTATGAAACATTCTATAACTTATAAAATTATTCTTTAAAAACATTGATTATTAGGTATGTAACAAGGTTATATTTGATAAATTCATGAGGATAAAGTGCAGAGTTGTAGGAGAGATGTTTTTTTATTGATTTATGATCTTTTCTTTACCTAGATTTAACATAATGGATAACCAATACTTATTTAACGATAGTTTATAAACAATAAAATAATAATAGATCCTTACATGAGGTTTTATGATCATCCATCATGGGATAGAAATACACCCATAAAAGGAAACAAATCACTAATTGGAAATGATAAAAGAAGTTATTCCACTTGGTATATGCATTATCCATCTCATTCTCAGTCTAATCTCACTATTTAGCCATTGTAGAATAGTTTACCATCAAACCAACCCATTCAGCCTTAACCACAGATGCCTCATTGCCTACATGGGAATATTCCTCCAACATTTGACACTATAAATCATTGAGTTCTCTCAAGTGCCTAAACAATGTCTTTGTCTTATTTTTTATAAGATTTGATGATGCATTGATCTTTAACTGAAATCCATATAAATGTTTTAGTCACTCAAATGTATTGTCTTTTTTTATCAAAGAATAGTTGGGCGGTGCGAGAACTAGAAATTCTAGAGTCGTGGGACTTGAAAAGGTCACAAAACTTCTTGAAGAAGTCATTGATTATAGGAACGTGTAGTTTAATTCTACTTTATAATAAAAATACGTAGATAATATTTTGATTAACTAAATAAAATAATGTAAGTTATAGATTTTTATTGAATGATAAATACTATTTTATTGATGTATATTGTGCTTTTTTACACGGGTTTCGATTTTATTGGAAGTGTAATATTCTGATTTTTCTAAAAAAACAATTTAAGTTACAGTGTCGGTTGTTTAAAAAATTGATACAGATATTTAAAAGAAACCATGTTTAAAATTTTGCATTTATCTAAAACCAACACCAAAACCCTGATAATTCTTAATTTTTAGCATTGGTTTTAGGTAAAACAGACGCTGAAACCCTTCACCAAATTGATTTTCGAAATTGGTGTTTGGATAATCAACCCAGAAAATAAGTTTTATATATTAATGAAAATGAATTTAAGTGTCTATTTATAGAAAATTGATGCATAATATAATATTATTTATGTCTCCTTTATAGATGTCCGTTAAAAACAGATGTCCAAAATAAAAAAAACTGACATTAAATCATGTTTTTGCACTAGTGTTGGAAGATGACCATGTTTCTCGCTAGTACATATTGACGAAAAAAATGTATTCCAATGTTTTCTAACTATTTTATATGACCTTATAAATTTATATAAATTCTTTTAAATAAAATTTTTCATTTAAGCCATTATTTCAAAAATATTCCATTACATGTAATGTAAAACCTGTGCTTAATGTGTTTTACATAAATTGAACTATATTGCATGATTTATTTAAATAATTATTTGAAACATCAAACATGTTTACATTAAAATTGAAGCATTCAATTGTTTAATATTTTATTGGAACCTATTATGGAATCCTTGGTGTGACCCTACTGGGCATTTTAACTCACACCCAACTTGTTCCTTCGGGTGTTTGTAGATTATGTCCTTACACCTTTGAGAAAGGGAAAATGATCCCTTAGAGGTGGATATAACTATTGAACCATGAGCTTAGTGAGTTTTTTCCTTAGGGAATTTGGGTAATTTTCCCTATATGGTACTTGTGTTGTAGTGCATTGTCCTTTTTTATGCCATGTTGACTTTTGGTACATTAATCTGAATGGATTCTCTTTTGATATGCATATTGTCTTGTTTATTTTACTTCCACATTGTTAGTGGAAAAATCATTCCCACTTTCAAATTGTATGATGTCAGGTGATAGTCGTTGACACATGAGGATTGGGAATTCTCTTCGGTATTTTTTAGGACCATCTCGACTATCGGGTAACCATGGTACTAAGGTATGTTCGTGACAATGGAACCCTAGAGAGAAGAAGTGAGATTGCGAGTTAATGAGATCGAAAGAAGGAAATTATTCATAAAAATATTAAATGGTGTTACTAAATCATTGAATCTTTTCTAGGATAGATTTATGGGGCCAAAAATACATCTTGGGATCTCTAAGGATCAGATAAACTAATTATTGGTCGTACCAATCCATCAGGGGCCTAAAAACAGGGTTTTGGAATTTTTAGTTAAAATATGGATCATTTAAAATCTCATCTACATAGTTTTCTAGGCAGAGGCACATGGTTTAAAAATACTATAAGCAAGTCATGAACCTATTATAAATTGTAAACATGGTTTCTCTAAGAGGGAATACATCTTGACTAACCATGTGCAAACCATATAAAATCCCACTTACTTTGGTTCTATAATTATCTCTGATAGGATACACAGTTTAAAAAAATTGTGTGTCAACCGTGCACTATAACCATAAATTCCAAACTTCTAAATTTTCAACCTAAAACAACCCTAAATGAAACCAAACCAAAGATCAATAAAAATAGGGCTTTATAAAACCTAAAAACTATAATTGGATATTACATCCTCCCAATGATAGAAAGTTTATTCCCCTATAAATCCTACAAACAAGCTACCATGTCAAAAACATAAGGCCACTACTCTCTCCTAAGTGCTTCACTCTCCAACATGTCGTGATTATCAGAACCATGCTTCCATAGAACACAAACCAAAGTTATTTACCTCTTATGATTTACCATGGTTTTAAAATCAACTATCCTTACACATAGTTGAGTCACCGATAAATCAGGTTCAACATCAAGATGATGCCAACCCATTACATGAGATGAATTGGATATATAATTTTGTTGATGAGATACTTAAAACATGTTATATATCTATGTTATATTTGGTGGAAGTGATAAATGGTAAGAAACTTTACCCACCTACTCAAAATCCTTCAAATATCCCATAAAATGATAACAATGATTTCATTGCCTCCCATGCCATCAATAAACCAACAATGGTGATGTGTTCAATAACACATTGTAACCAACTGAAAACTCCCATGGTCTACAAAGACGATTATTATAAGACTTATATCGGCTTTATTCCATCAACACCCTTTGACGAATAAACTAAATATTTGATATCATTGATTGGATCAAATGTGGTCCAATCATATAACCTTCTCCAACCTCTGACTAACATAGTAAAGATATATGAAGACAAACATACAAGAACTCAATAGGATCCATTCATATCACATAATAGTAAATCTTATTATAAAAAAACTCAACCATCCCCAAATGATCATCCCAATCCCCACCAAAGTCAATAACACAAGATCAATGCAAATCTTCAAGAATTTATATAGCTCTTTCTATATTTCCAAACAACTATAAACAAATGGATGTGATATCCATGTACCTTCGGAAGGCCTCTACAAATATTATAATTAAGAAACGAATTATTATCAAAGACTATAGAAGATGAAAATCCTTACAAACAAACAACATATTTCACATAGATATTTCACAGCTCCTCAACTTCGCCTACATCATGAATGGGTATAAAGTGAGCCAACATGGTCAGTCTATCGATCACAACCCATATCATATTCTTCATTCTTTGGGTACATGGAAACACAACCAAAATGTCAATGAATAACTCATCCCACATCCATGTAGGTAATGGAAGTGGTTCCTGAAGGTCTCTAGTGCTCTTCTTCAACTCGTGGGAACATATCACAGTAAGAAACAAAATCATCAATTCCCATCTCATTCATGGCCAACAAAACTACTAATCCATGTCATAGAACATATTTTTGGTTCTTGATTTTACAACCCAAAAGGAATTATGAAAATCACCCACCACATAATACCTTTATATTAACAGCACAACAATAAGATTTGGGTATCATATAATGCCATATTTGGACAAATTCCACTCATCAAAGTTCTCCCCACCATAAAGAGTGTCTATAATTCATTGGAACTCATAATCAAGCTAATGTTCCTAAAGAATCAACTTGATTAGAGGGGATTTAAACTTAACATATTTTAAACAAACCTCATCCTCTAATTTATAGACTTCAATATGAAATTGTGCCGAAAGAGCCATCAAATTCCACTCTTATGAAGTTTATTTCACATTATAGGATATAAGTTTACTTATTAAAGAATCTATGATGACATTCAATTTACATGGGGTATAGACATTTTTAAAGTCAATATATTATAGGTATTCCCCCCAACACCTCTAGAGAATAAGAAAATATTTTTGAGAGAAGATATAACTCTTGATCGTGTGGTCTGAAAACATGGTAAACCTTTCTCCTTAAAGGTAGTTCTGAAAACATTATGCTTGTTCATCACAACTGAATGTTAAATGTAATGGGATAGATAAGTCTTCTTATTTAGCCTAATAGGATGAGATTCATAGGCAACAACATGATCACCTTACATAATTAGGTAGCCCAAACCTTCACCTAATGCATCACAGAAGTCCAAATAGCCCTACCCAAACCCTTGGACAGTCAACACTAGTATAGTAGTCAAACGACATCTTAAATAAAAAAAATAACTCTTAAATTTCAAACTCCAATAATACTTTACTCCCTTCTATGTTATATAATTCATAAAAGAGTCCAACTTTGAAAATTCCTTAATGAACCGATGGTAATATCCATCTAGACCTAAGAAGCTACAGTTCTCGAAAACATTCCATGCTTGTTCCCATGTCATAACAACCATTACCTTCTCATGATCAACTCAAATAGAATATTTTGACACCACATGTAAAAAGAACATCATATCCCAAAAATAGATGTCACATTTTGAAATTTTGGCATAAAGTTTCTGATTTCTCAGCAAATTCAAAATTGTCCTTAAATAATGCACATGATCCTCCACAAACATACGGTAATGAAGGATGTAATCCAAAAATACTACCCTGAATCTATCCATATACTCATGTAAAATAATTTTCATCATAGATATAAAGACTGTAGGAGGATTGGTTAGACTAAATTGCTAAACAAGGTTCTCATAATTACTTTACCTACGTCGAAAAGCAGTTTTCTAATAGTCGGATTCTTTTATCCTCAACTGATAGCAACCAGACTAATGATCAATATTTGGAATCCACTTAACCCCTTTCAACAAATAAAATATATCATCAATCCAAGAAAATGGTTATTTTTCATTACTATTACTCAATTTTTCTTCTAGTAAAAACTAAAAGGCAGAGTAAAAAATAAGCTTTTATAGCAAAGAGAATCGGTGCAGCCCATGATGACATGCTTGGTTGTTAAAAGAATTTTTCAAGAAGATTGTACAACGGGTAATTCAACTATTTCAATTATTCTTGATCCATGCGGTTAAAGTTAATAGACATTGGTTGAGTATTATGCATTAAGACAATATAAAAATCAACCTCCCTTATCGGAGAGAACCCAGATAATTCAAAAGGAAACACATCAAGAAACACGACAATAACTAGAGGGAGATCAACAAGAAAATATTTATTCTCCAGATCAAAAGAAAACAATAACATTACTTTCCTTAACTCTACATAAGAAGGTTCAGCTCTATTCTACCTTGAGTCCCATTCTTCTTGAAAGACATGAGACACACCACTAGGTGTAGTAAAGAAAACCTGTTGATGATGAAAATCAATACCAACATTATTTGAAATGATACAATCCATACCATGTATAACATCATGTTTTACATGTTAATTAATATAAAACTCCAAGAAATATCAACATCTGATAGAGAGAAAATACCAGAAAAACTATAGAGACGATGTTCTCTCTTCGCGATGTAGTATTATCCATAATATAAGGTATATTCTTCATAAAAATATTAATAAAATTAAAAATATAGGTTGAAATAAATGTATGAGAAGCATTAGTATCAAATAGAGCAGTAATTAATGATGAAAATATAGTAATGGTACCCCTCATGGTTGTTGGACCCGTATCTGCTACCTCTAGAGAATCTTCCACTATGTGAAGTAGCTTGGTTCCAAATTTATGTGGATGGAACCCTTTAAAATGTGAATCATCTGATTTCCCCATAGTTCTAGGAGGAAATGATGATCTTATACAACACACTAAGTATAATTAACATGGAATAATCTATTTAATTTACTGGTGAATCTTCAAGAGACATAGTTTTGGGTACATCAGTGAAAACCCTCTTTCAATATCATGTCTTTCCATACTGTTAACAAATCAATAGACCTCTTTCAGAAATATAATTAAGTCTAGAATAAACTATCCATATATAAATACCATGGGAATCATCATGCTTCCATTTTTCATTGAAGGAAATCATATTTCCACTAGTATTAAGAAATTTTATAACCCTAACTTACATGCCAGGTTCATTTCAAAAATTAGCACTATATCCATCACATTAGTATAAGAAGGAATCCTTAGTAAGAAAACATGAGATAAAATATATAGATGAAGACCCAAAAAGATATTTGGGGACTTCATCTTTTCATTTTATATAATTTCATGTACGAAATGCAAAATCTCATCAAACCGGTTTGTATACTATGTCACGGTCTTGTAAGTATGCTCAGGTTTGAAATGATCAGTTGGGTTGTCCAATATAATCGTCTATATATAGAATTGTTCAATAAAAAACCTTGAAGTACATTCTCTCTAACCCCTCATGATTCTTCACTGTTTACATGGTTTCCCAACATCTCCTACTTGGTTTGTCCAGCATAAAGGTGGAAAACATCACATTTATTTCTTCAGGTGTTTCCAAGAACCTAAAAAAAATATCCATCATGCCCAACTATTCCTCAGACTCTTGAAGATCATTTGATATTTTGAATGGTGATGGAATCTTCTGAAGAAACTCTTGAGAACAAATATTAAAAATGACCCTATAAGGTTCCATAGCTAGATCCTTAATAGGAACTAGAGGTAGTGCATATCCCGGATCTTGGACAATGCACACTATCACCTCAACCCGATTCAGATCCACAAGGGTATTCGCTTCCTGAGGAACAATAGGAGATTATTCTATGATTATAGTTACATGTATCTTATTAGGAATGATCCTACAAGAAATTAGGATATAAATAATAAGACATCATATTAACACTCAAACGAAGTGACAATGGAAATTAATCCTAACAGATAGAAAAAACGTGTTTTTTACTTCCATTTATCCAAATAAAAAGAGGGAAAAGGTCAATACTAATCCTCAAGAAATCCTTCCAAAAAAACCCTTGGTTACTTAAGGATCAATACGATGATAGATGTCCAAAAAATAAATCATAACTACCTCTTATTTTCTGACAAGATTACACAAATACACAGTGACCTCAAGAAAAAATCTCAAACTGGAGCCCTGATACCACTTTCTTCACGAACTAGCTTGGGTACCCTGGTAACCCGATAATTGAGATGACCCTGACATAGCCTGAAGGGCATTCCAAATCCCCACTGGTCGAAAACATATATCACCAGGAATCATTCAAAAATGAGAGTGGGAATTAGTTTTCCACTAAGATGTTTGAAGTAAAAGAAATAAGATAGTATGCATTCAAAGAAGATCCACTATGATATATGTACCCGAATTATAATATGAATAAAAATTCCCATGTAACAAAATATAATACTATAAAAATATTAAGACAAAATAACCAAGTCCCAAATTATATGAAACTCACCAAGTACATAAATCAACAATTATAACCACCTCTAAGAGATGATTTAACCAACTCGAACATTGAAGCAGATAATCTACAATAACCTGGAGGCACAAGTAGTTTGTGAGGCAAATCCTAGTAGAATTCCATCCAAATATTCCATAATAGATTCAAATAGCAGATTAACTACGAATGTTATTGATATTTTCAAATAAACTTGTTTTTTATTTTGAATGAATATTTAGAAAAATCATTATTTACAATTTAAATAATGGAAATACTTTCGAAATTCATGCTTCAATTTTTCAAATGATGGAAATACTTTTCATACGATTGAATTATATTTAAAAAATGGTTATTTACATAAATGGATCTTTTCACAAAAGGATTAAATAAAAAAATTTATATTAAAGATTTTATATAAATCATAAGGTATTTAAAACAGTTTACAACAAAGCATATATTCATTTCAAATAAAAAAGTGATAAAAATTGTCATATTCCTAGGAATGTAATATATTTCTAGGCTATAGGGACCCCACACTTGTGGTGACAAGTAAATATGAACATACACCCCTATGAACCAAGTCAAAAGAGGACTCATCACAATTGCCTAAGGGATGTGATGTTCTAATATGATGTTTTAGAATATTGTAAGTCTTGAAGTGCCATCCAAATAACTCACTAACTACATAACGATTTCGTGTTCAATAAAAAGAAAAAAATGATGAGAAATTTCCTTTTAGACTTCTTAAAATACAATTATATCCCATTATATATTTCAAATATTCCAATTTTACATTTAATAACTCTAATGGGGTTTCAATAAAAACATGCCTTTTCACCAAGATAAAACCCCAAGGTTTCAATCAAAACAATTTTTAATCAATTATAAAAAATTGGGATTTGAAATTAATTCACCATTCAATTTCACAATCCAATTTCACAGTTATATTCAATAAGTTAATTTTCAAACAAATTCCATCAATTTTATAACAGCCCCCAATTCAATTGAATTGGGGTTTTTCAAAATTTTCCATTAAAACTATTTCCACTAATAAATTAACAATTTAATTGAAATATTTTCCACAAATTCCTCAAATTAAATTTATGAAATTAAATTTCTAAAATTTCCATTACTTCACCCCAATTCAATGTAATTGGGGGGTTTTCCAATTTCCGGCCAAAAACTCATTTTTTCTTAAAAACCCCAATCCAAAAGAATTGTATTTTCAAACAAAAAAATTAAAATCCATTTAATCAAAAATAAAGAAATTTAATTTAATTAAAAACATTGATATTAAATTATTAAATTTAATGTTAATGTAAATTTGACATCATGACGAAGCCACTTACCCTAGGATCAACAGATCTCAAATCCCAACATCGTATATAGAAAACACAAATGGAGAATGAAGACAACAATTATATTTGATTAAAACCTAGTTTAAGATCCAAAAAATAGTTTATTAGATCCAAAAATCAATACGAGGATCCATATGAACCTTATAGAGAAGAGAATATACCATAGGAGAATAATAACAGAATGAGGAAACTAATTGCGGGAAGATTGAAGGGGGTTACTCAAGCTTTGAATCGCTTCTAGATAGAATATGAGGGACCAAAAATCCTCATTATGAGATATAAGAATCAGAGACACCAAATATGGGTTTTACTATTTTTTCAAGGCATAGATAGAGGGTTTTAGAATTTTTATTCAAAATTTGGATCACAAAGAATCATGTTCGCATGTTTTTTAGGCAGAGGCACATGGTTTAGTAAAACCATGCACAACACATCATCCTATTATAAAGGGGTTTCTTGGTTTATCTAAGAGGGTGTGTGACATGATTAACTGCACACCAACCATGAAGAGTCCCACTACCTTTGGTGGCATAGTTTTCTTTGATAGGGCGCATGGTTTGTACAAACTGTGCACTAGCCTAAAAATTCCAAAACGTTTAATTTTTCAACCTAAAACAACCCCAAAAAAGCCATACCAAGTTTTAATAAAAATATTGGTTTAGGAATACCGGAATACAACAATAATATGTTACATCTTTCAATCCCAATTTTTGTAAAACAAGAATCGTCCATCTATCTTAGAGCATCTACCACCGTGTTCACCTTCCCATGGTGGTAATGTATTGAGAAATAATAATGTTAAATAATTTCAAATCATATTCCATAAGAAATATTAAACTTTTTTAATGTTACTACATTCATCAATATTTTATGATCTGTATATATGTCACACCTTTCACAATAAAGATAATAACTCCAAATATTTAACAAAAAATTACTCCTGCCAACTCAATAACAAGAGTCAGATAATTTTTCTTATGTATTTTGATCTAGTGTAAGGAATAAGAAAAAACCATATAATTATATGTTAGTAAAACTCCCAACACCTTATTTGATGCATGATTATTGATCACAACCCCTTCTTTACTATATGGTAGTTTGAGTATATTTGAAATGACCAGCCTTTTCTTCATCTTCTTGAAATTCTCTGCACATTATTTTATCAATAAGAACTTAACCCCCTTTCGAGTTAACATGATTAGTGAATTTTATATTTGGGTGTAATCTCTAATAAAACATTGGTAGTATCTAGATATCCAAAAAAATATATAGATTTTGGTTACCATGGTTGTTCTAAGACACAACTCAATAACATTCATCAATGAAGTATCCACCGATATACACTCAATTTAGATTATATAACCCAATAATGAAACTTATTGATGAACTAAATCAACCTTGTTAAATTTTTAATTCAAAATTTCCTTCATTGGGGTTATCATCACAAATCTAAATTTATCTTTATGCTACTCCTTTCTCATTGAACATATAACAATTCCACCAATAAAGACTATAAAAAATGATCAAGGTAATCTTTAATTACTCTATTAATTAAATCCATCAATATTGAAGGGGAATTTCTATGTCCAAATGGAATCATTATAAACTCATAATGACTATAAATTGTGGGAAATGATGTTTTTTTATATCATTATTATTAGCCTTCAGTTGATAATATCAATATTATAATTCAAATATAAATGGTTATTTATCTCATTTAAATTGATCAATCAAATCATTGATACAAGGATGAAAATACATGTTCTAGATAGTAATCTTGTTATGTTCCCACTAATCAATGAGTAGATTCATGATCCCATCATTCTTATTAACAAAATGAATAGGTTCCCCCATAGTGATACACTATGAATATAAATCCCATATCAAGATTCTAGTGGAGTTTCTACATCATTTATTACTAATAAATCGTGGATAATATATATGGATAATTTATTATAGGTGTAACACTAGGTATGAGTTGAATTGAAAATTAAATTTCATGATTTAATGGAAGACTACGAACCTCTTCTAAAGATAGATCAACAAATTCCAATAAAATTGGAATGTACTCAATTTTGAGTTTCTACCCAACCACCTAGGATAGATACAATTCATATATAGGAATTAAGATCTATAAGATAGAATAATTTTCCATTGAAAGTTGGCATTCATCAGCACACAGATAAATGATCATAGGTTCATTCAAAAAATGAAATGTAACATCCCTTAATTAGTAGTTCATATGGGATGTCTCTAAAAAAATACAACTCATTACTAGTATCAAATCATGATTATATAAAGGGATAATCACAATATTTGTAGGAATCACATTCCTAAAAACTTCAACAAGAGAGGAATTATATTCTAGAGATACAACCATCATACCATTAGTGGTTTTCACTAGTAACTCAATAACTAATCATTAAGGTGGTAATTTGATACCCTATGAATGTATCATAGATTTAAATAGTGGGTAGATAAAGAATATAATAATACATTATCTATTATATAGTGGATGATAACTGTACCTTTCACTATAATGTTCTTGTAGTCCATACTGACAACTGTGATCAACCATGTTTCCGTTTTTTATTGAGCTTAATAGTGTTGGGGCCTCCTTATTATAATGATAAAAAATAATTTTTTTTGATTATAAGAAGTTTAATGTTTTATGATAGTAAATATTTATCTATAAACATCTTCAAATATATCTAGGCATTGATCTAACATCAGTTATAATGATCTACTATCAGTTAAGGAATTCTACTATTGGCTCATCAATCCACCACTAGTTCAACACTCCTACCACCAAGAAAATATAAATTTAAGTGAAGATACCACCATAGTCAATGATACAATAGTAAGTTCAAATAGAATGGCCACCTAAATGACCTACTATAAAAACGAGTTACGTCATATTTGTACTAAAAATATCCTAAGTTATTGTAAGTTGAACGGTACTTCCAACAATCTGCTACCATGACTATAATACATTACTACTTTTAAACCCTCCTACTACCAATAGATGATATCATCAATCGATTCTACCATCATATCAATAATACTACCACTAGAATGGATCTATCATTTAGAAGTGCAACCACTAGAAATATCTATCACTGGTAAATTTACTGCCATGATGCTACCATAGCAGAACAAAATTAATATCAAAATTAATTATACAATGGATAGTTTTAGAATTTAATGTTTAATGAAAGTACATAAATTTAAGAATGATTATTTAGAATCAAATAAATTTATTTTTTAAAGGAAAATCCAGTCTTTTAAATATATTTTTATTAGTGAGAGGATCCTTTATTTATTCTATTTTTATCCTTCAATGGAAAATTGGTACTAAAGTGATCTATATTAAAAAGAACCATCCTCATGTGCATAGTGAGATATATATGTGAATGAGATATGCACACGTGATTGATAGTCACATGCATGAACTATAAATCATAGACACTCGCACGTTGAGACAAATAGATTAAGAAACACTATTTTGTGGATGTCTCCAGGACATTAACATAAAAAAATCATAATATTTTAATGACACCCATGGCCCTCTATTTTTATACACATTCTATGAAACTTTTTGTAGAGCCTTCCAAATATGAATCCAAGTACTTTAGAAAAACTAAAACTATTTATATTGGTCATCAATTAAGTTTAAAATATCTAAATTATTTCAATTTCTATTTAAACATTTCATTTGAGCTGTGTTTTTTACATTATATATATGTGAAAAAAGTCACATGTAATAAACTAGAGAGTTATTGATACTCTATCAAATATTTCCATTCATATTCTCATGAAAAACTATGGATGCGGCACAGTGTGACCTGATATTTTGTTTTGAGCCCACATATAAATGTGGAAGAGGCTTTGGTAATGGATATAATAGAAAAATGTTGACTGTAAAACCCCATCCAAATATTGGATCAGTTCTGTTAATGATAAACTTTTTGGGAGGAGGTTATTTTCAAGTGGAGGGGTTTATGTCTCAACTTAAGACTGAACCCCTTATTAAATTTCTATTATTTTCTTTATCTATTTTGTTTTCTATATTTTAAATAAAATGTGTTTCTATGTTCTTAACTAATAAACAATATTGTGATATAATAGTTAACTTCAACTAGTGTTTTTATACTTTTTTTGATATAATTATATTCATTTCAGTATTTAGGGTATTTTAAAAAGTATTTTGACTGAGATGTGATTGAATTTTTGAGAGTCATTTCAAAATATCCCGTTATATATTTCTATAATTTTTTACTGGGATTTTTATCATATTTAAGGATTTAGTTTTTAAATTGTTCATAAACATATATTTTATTATAATCTCAATTCACACCCTCTTGTTTTTTCCACTCTGACCAACATTTCTTATCACATAACATTAAAAAAAAAATATTTTTTGTGATCTATTTTTGTAATGATCTAATTTTTTCATTATAAACTTATTTAATTATGGATTATCATGGACATGAAAAAATTTCCACTGGCCAAACTCATTATTTTAAGGAGAAAAATTATCCGTCATGGAATATTAAACTGAATATTAATTTATAAAGTATAGGATTTTTTATCTAAACTGTAGTTGAAGATAAATATGAAAAATGTAAATATTCTAGAGTTTCCATGAGTGATTCCACTAAGGTAAAATATGATTGTAATTATAGGTAAATGAAAGGTGTATACTATGACTTGGTCTAAGATTATTTTAACCAAATAGTGTCTTGTGTTACTATCTCTATGATCTTGTATACCCCTACAATATTTCATTAGGGAACATATAATGTTAATGAAATGCACTTAAATATTTATACTATTAAATATGATACTTTTAATGTGAATCATAATGAGTCTATTTAAGATAAGTACATTTGGTTTAATGTGATTGTTAACATGATGATTGAACTGGAAAATTAAATTTCCGATAAGGATCAAGTCAAATGAATTTTGATATTCTTACAATATTAATGGATAATAGCAACAATGTCTATAATAGAGTCCTGAGACATTAGAAACTTTCCATTTAAGGAGATAATTGTGATGTTAATGATATATGACAAGGAGTTAAAAGTGAAAAAAGCGGAAATGATTGAACCTAAATAGAAGTCTGTAGCTTTTAAGGATTCTTACTCTAAGAATAAAGAGAATTTTAAAGATGAAATTTCAAGGGATTAAGAATCACCATACGACAATGATAAAGAAATCGAACAACTTGATAGACGTATTAAAGATTTTTAAAGAAGATCAAATTTCATCAATTAATCTTATTAAAGAGTAATGAATGAAAAAAAATGGAAATTAAGAAAATAATAGTGAAATAAATATTCTGTATGTAATTTGTCAGGTAAGGATGAAACATTATAGTGCTCCTAGACTAGTTTTACACATGGACACAAGAGAATTTCCTAACTAGAGGATACCGACTAGCAGTGAGGGCCTAGGTGTAATAGTGGGAAAACTATACCCTCACTGGCAGAGTATAACACTACAAAAATAATATACCGACAGTTGAAGCAGTAATACAATAAAACTGAAGTAAATAAAGGAATATTGATAATATAAATTACCAGATATCAAATCATACAAAAGATGATGATGTATGTTATATGTTCTAGTAAAGTAACCAAAATGAGATACACAATTGTAATACATGATAAAAGTTCCAAATATATGAAAATGCCAAAAGAACTTAGACTCCTCACATGCCTCAGCTTGGTCTCATTCTATCCTTCTATAAAATGGTATTTTAAGTACCCATAGATGGTATCTTTCCCTTATCAACACCGGTATCAATATAATCTGTTTGGGCCAAAAATCATGACCCAAACAGGTTGTGAGACTAAATCCCAGTAGTGAAGCAACCAAGTTATTTTCCAATATATCAATGAATATATATAATAGTTAGTGTAAAATATTGAAAGCAGTAATCTAGGATATACTCAAAATTAAATAGTACTACATGCACTGATTTCTATTTACATTCATTTAAAGTTCATTAACAATTCAGTTTCTCTGAATTATATATGTCTCAGGATCCGACCTAACCCTGATGACCCCCATATAAATTTAAGAACATTAGATGTCTCAATAGACTATCTAAACAAGTATAAGATAATACGAAATCCAAGATTTTAATTTGTCTTGGAATATGCATCATAAATCATTCCATTTCAATATTCAATTTAAATGTAATAATTAACTCATGACATATAAAAACATTCTGATGGAGCCTATCCATGGAATCCCTCATTGGATTAGAAGTTCTCTCAACATTTAAATAATGTCTCCATGAGCCTGACCCCCCATCTATGGATCACTCAAAACATATCATAATAATACCCTCTTGAGTTCATCCATGATATTTTGACCAAGACCATGGTTCAACCAAGGCATATATGGTGCAATAGTCACATGATCCGGACTTTTCCTTTTAAAAGATGGATATGGATATCCCATTGCTATTTACCCCATTAATCCTTTAATATTTAGTTAAATGATAGTCACATGAGGCAGAATAGTCTTTTTAACCTAAGGCCATGGCTCTCCAATTTCAATTTCAGATTTCATTAAACATTTCATTAGGCATGCAAGGTCAAAACAAAAAGCATCCAATAATATATCAAGTAAGTACCAACCTCATAAGTATTGGCCTCTCAATTACTCATATGGTTACAATTTTCATAACAAGCATCACATGTAACATACATGATTACATGGATATAGATATAAATAATTCACGTGGGCACATTAACAATTGGATAAAAAAACATTCCAAGCATGCTTAAACAAGAATAATAATAACATATTGAAAATGGGAAATCAAAAATCCCAAAACCATACTAAATTTAATTACAATTTAACATTATTCCAATTCAATTATACATTCAATTCATTCTTAACAACCCAATAAATGAAACAAGTCAAGCTTCAAGGCATCCTAGGCCAATCGGACATAAACGATCATCGAAGGGAAACAGACTAATTGGGTTTACCTATTTCAAGGTGAACAACCTAATTCATGAATAATAACACATTTTAAATTAACTAAGAATAAATAGGTAACAAAATAAGCCAATTATAAATAAACGCGACACCCTCAAATTGGAGCCTGACACACCGACACATATAATCAACTTGAAAATTCACGAAATGCATGATACCACCGACCTCATGCTATTATGACTCTCCTTGTCTAGTGTTAGCCTATAATTAGTCCTAGAATGGAGTAGATATACAATAAAACATAAAAACTCACGGTTTGATAAGTAGGTTGATAGAATAAATCATGAATAATGGATCTAGAGGAATTGAGAGCTCACCGATGGGAATCCACTGCATCCAACAGTGTTTGAATCAGAGATTTACTAACAAAATGGGAGAAACAATGACCTCTAGTGCTATTATTCATGATACCCCAGTGAGGGGTTATTTTCATTTTATGAAAACGTGGAAACATACAATTTTATCCAAAAAAGAAAAAAAACACGGGGTGTTCTTGAGAATACATGCCATTTATATTCCAGTTTTCCCTCCTTCTATCGACATGAATTACACGTCATAAAAATTCATACCGAAATTATTTTACAACGTGTATTGGGATTACACTATGTGTAACACCTGGTCATGTTGGCTAACGGTCTCGCAGCCAGAATTCAACCTATTTTTCCATATTATTCTCATGTTCAGCCTAGAAAAATAAGATATGAATCATAAAAGAAGAACCACATTGTGAGAAACTTACCCCCTTAAAGAAAATCATCCCTGAATTTACTTTCAAAGGGTGGTTAAAAAAATATGAGAATAACTCTGGCCACCATGATCGTACATTAGCCTCTCTCTCCCAGGTCTCGTCATGTACTCGTTCGTGTTTATATTGCACCGTACTAACGAAATAGACCGGCCCCGAAGAACCTTAGTTCTATAATCTACAATACAAAGATGATTCTTCTCAAAGGCCGCATTTACTTTTAACTCTACCTCCTATGGATGAAAAGAATGAGATGGGTCTGAAAAAAATGTCTTAAATAAGAAACGTGGAAGATGTTATAAACATTCCAATACCACTAAGGTAACTACAACTGATAGGAAAAGGGCCTGACTCTCTCCATACTCTAAAAAATCCCGGTATATCTCAGTGATCATACCCTATATCTTTATCCTTTTGAGTCCCAACCTCATTGAAACATTGTTTCTGACATGTAGAGTGATTTCCCTCTCATGGAAATTTATGTTGGCTCTATATAAGGAAAGCCAATCCATGCCAATAATTGCATCAAATTCCACCAGAGGGAGTATGAAGATGTTCATTGGGAAGTTCAAACCACATATTATGACATGGGAGGAGTTATATTCATGGGATGAAATGATTTCCCCATTTTCCGTAATCACTGACATCTTCACTTCCATGATTTCTAGTGGTGTTGGGATTGTTCTACTAAACATTCAAGAAATAAAGGAATGCGTAAAACCTGAATAAAAAATTATGTTCTCTATTCTTGAATGAATAACTAGAGTACCTATCACCACTTCATTTTCAGGGTTCACTTCCGCAATAGTGATGGAAAAAATCTCACCCTTGCTTCCTTGGAGGTTGTTGGTTGCCTCCGAAAACCCTTGTCTTAGGGCACTGATTTCCAAGATTCCCTAGTTCTTTGGAGTTGTGTAAATAAACCACACATTGATGTTAGAACAGAGCATTAATATCATCTATCACAACTGCGGGTATTTCTTGGCGACAGATAATAGCCAAGTGACCTTCTCTTCCACAGCTAAAGCATTTCCTCATCCCCTTCAGGCAATTTCGGTGGTGCTTCATTCTGCACCTTTGGAAAGTGGGTGATGGATCTTCTTAGAACCGTTGCATTTATCCATCAGATCACCAGTATTGAAGTCCACCTTACACTTCTTATCCTCATGATATCCCTGAGATTCTCTGATCTCCATTTCGTCCTTGAGGGAACATCTGAAAATTTCCTCATAGTTGTTGAAGTCACGGATCACCAGCGCTTTCTGCAGGCTAGGTTTCAACACAACAAAGAAGAAGACAACCTTTCATTTGGGGGTAACAAAAAAGCTGAAATCATATCATGCAAGCCATGTGAAGTTTTCCTTATATGCTCGAATAGATTTTTCATCTTTTTTCCTGAGGGGAAGGAAGTCCCTTTCAATCTTAAGCCAGAGTGTGCGAGGAAAATATTTATCGAAAAACATCTTCTGGAAATCCTTCAATTTTAACACCTAGATCTTCTCCTTAGTCTTCGCATTTTTTATCAACGTCCACCATTGATAAGATTCTCCCTTCATACGATAAGAATCCAGTAGAACCTTCTCTTGTTCAGAACATTGAAGGATGGAGAATATCATTTCAATGGAGTTGATCCATTGTTCAGCGATTAACGGATCAGATAATCCTTTAAAAGTAGGAGGCCATTATCTCATGAAGATCTTGATAGTGAATTTTTCTTTTTTAGGGGGGTTGAACATTCCTCTTGACCCATGTTTCTATTCAAATCATGAGTTAGCTGAGAGATAAGTGTGACAAAGTTTGTGATTCCTGCTCCCATTGGATTGTGTGTCTCATTAGTACAGTCATCACATTGATCTTCACATCGGTTGTTAGCCAGATTCCTCCTATTACTATCCATTGCCTAGAATAAAAGTAAATGTAGGGGTAACACATAAAGGTTAATCCAAGGAAAAAACTAACGACTTATAAATAACTTTTATTTCCTTAACAGATGAATCTATTGTCTTAAGTCTATGTTATCCATGATCAACTTTCTAACATATATTCTTAGGGCATTTTTTTGTCCGTTAATAATGGTTCACACTATGCTTATGAATTTACCAAAGCATATAACCTGGGAGTGGTGTAACCAAGAGTGGAAAAAGACCCATTTTCGTGCACTAGTTCCCATTAGAGTCTATCTCCAAGTAGTGTTTTCGGGTTTTACCCCTAGGATACATCTGTGCCAGAGCCGTCTCTACCTGCTTGTATCCAGAGAGGGATGTATTTGCTTGATAAACCACTTACTTAATACTCACCAAAACATAGGGATGTTTTTATTATAATTAATCTTTTATTTAAGGATTTACTAGGGTTTTATAATCCTAATCCCAAAAATAACTAAACCTATCCTCTGATACCAACTATGTCAACTCTGATCTTTTATTACACAAGTAAACATAATTTATTACATAAACATCATTTGATACAACATAGAATATTGCGAGGTTGAGTTTCATTGGGGCTTAGGATCATTACATAACATCTTAAAACATGAAAAACAACATCTTTATTGAAAAATTCCTTTACATGACCACTACATTCCCCCATACATAGCATTGCATGGGATAACCTAAGAACTTGCATAAAAAAGGGTGAGATATAAAGCCCAGTAAGGGATTAATCATGTAATAACATGAGGAATACAATACATGTTAGAAAATAGGAATATAAATAGAGCACAATAGAATCATAAACATAAATGAATGATAAATCATGATAATCATAACATGGAAATGTGGCAACAACACTTAACATGGAATTAGCATTAGCCAAGGATCATTGCACATGGGGCATGAGTACACCCTCATTGCGCATGAAGCACAAGTAAACCCTCATTTAACTTGAATTAGTATGAGTAAACACACATTTAATATGATGTATCATGATACTATACATTAACCAATGCATTGGAGCACTATCAGGGTGCACCCTTCTTGAACATTTCACTTCATGCATAAGTGTTCCACATGGATCATTAAACATTGAATCATTCAACATAATAATTTATTAGATGTTAAACGAATGTGGAATAGATATGTGAAACTCTTTAAAAAATAAATAAATGTGCAGAAAATTTAATACCCATAATAGAGAAATGGGCACTGTATTCACTACACAATGACATTGGCTTGGAGAAACACGGTGCAATTTCAGCAGCATAACGACATGACATAAAAACTCACAAAAATGGTTGATGAGAGAGAAATTGGTGTCTCATAATATTTAAATTACATTTAAATTAATGGGTTCATATAGATACATGTCCCAAAAATGTAATGGAATTTAGATTCATGATACAAATGAATTGCTTGAATGTAAATGAGGAGAGAGAAATTCCTTTTGGAATTTCGGCATAGTAACAAGTATACATTGGAGGAATTTAATGATAGATAAAGGGGTCTCCCATAATAAAAAAATAAAGATTTTATTATGGGGGGATGTTTGAAACCATACCCCAAAATTTATAATTTAAATTAAAAGCAAATAACAAGTTAAAAAATATTGGACAAAAATGCGAAAGGAAGAAAACTCTTAATTTGAAATGTGATTCCAAAGGCTTGAGAGAGGCTTGATAGAGGCCTCTTGGAAGCTTGGTGAACCTATATAGGATTCTAGAGAGAGGAGGGAAGAGTTTGGACGAATATAAAAGGCTTTGAGTGATGAGGATGTGGGAGCTTTTGTGGGTTAATATAGGAAAGGAGATGGAATTTTTTATTATTTAGGTTTGGGACACATCACATTAAACTAATCAAAAACACAAACCAACCCATGGTTTTTGCCTATGGTTTTTGCCAAAGGGGAGTGGAGAAAAATATTCTATTAGGACCAATTACAAACCTCTTAAAATAATGGGGTTGCTTATGTGGAGTTGGGTCACACTCCCAAGGAAAACAATTTAAAAAGTCAAAATGTCTAATTAGTATTGAAGGGTCCACTAAAGCTTTGTAAAATAAATAAAACAAAGACAAAATGACATTATTTTAATGGTATAATATATATTGGACGAACATAAATTTCATATTATTTTATTACATCACTATTGGGTCATTATGATTTCATAAAACACATTATATATTTAAACAGTATTTAATTTTTACCCGAAAAATTGATTGTCTCAGAAAATTATGAAAAATTCACCATTGGATAATTTCGACGTCATGATTCAAAAAATAATATTCATTTTATCTAAATAATTTTTTAAATATTTTAATTTTCAATTTTAATATAAAAACCGACATTTATCGAAAATTCATGGGTTTTGACAAAAATGGCTTTCAAACCTTAATCAAAATTAAAATTTCATTCGTAAAATTATACGATCATTTAAGGTTAATGAAAATTAATTTCATAATAATAATAATATTTTATTAAAATATTATTTAATTCAAAAATCCATTAATTCATCAAAATAGATTTCATAGTTGAACGTTAACAAAAATACTATTTCTGCTTTAAAAACTATTTACAAGGTAACAATAATAAAATGCAATTATATTCATTATTATGTACAAAAATAATATAAATAACCATACTAATAATGTCTTGTTACATAACCCCTTATAACACCTGCATAAGACCAAAGACTAAGGTGCGATATGGTGACAGACTCTTTGGGTGGCTCGGATAACATTGCTCGGGTGGTAATCTCTATCAACTTCCACTTCTCTCGTAGTCGGTCCCGCTCAAGCATAAAATATTCAAGCTTTGCTTGGGCTTGGTCAAGAGCGAATCCCAAATACACAGCCTCCTATCTGAGCAATGATAAATGGGCGTTGTGTGGGGATTATCTACTGGATGAGTTCATCACTTCCTTTGTCTGAGTAAATTGTATTTGTTCAAGCCCAATATTTATTCTAATAATGTGATCACTATTCAACAACTATATTAGAAATGGTCACAATTCTTAATAATATTTTAAAATCCAAAAATATAAAACCAATGATGTTGAAATTTTATATAATTTTTTTTTATAAAGAGACATTTAATTATATCAAGAGGGATTTCCATTAATGAATGTTTGGGTCATTATAGTAATGATCTCTCTCCCATGGAGACCAGTGGGAATAGAGAATGTTTGAGATAGGGAACCCCACATATGGGGCATGGAGAAAGGCCATAGTTTAACATCATGTTATGAGGATGATGGTGCTTGGCAGTTTAACAACCTGTAGCTCGGACGAGGTGGGTTGGCTCTATATCCCTAGGACATACATAACTGATACTCGCCCACCCTTGGGAGAAGGAATGCATCAGCAATGTCGTAAAATAGTGTGTGTTGAGAGTTGATCCCAATGGGGGTCCATGTTAGCGTGGCTATGGGAAAAAGAAATATCAGTTAGCGTGCCTATGTGAAGAATCATGAGGCACAACAACACAATAGGCATTATCATCCATGGGACATTGACATTGCATCTCGAAAACCTGAAGGTCCGTACGGGAAAATTAGATGCAGAGAAAAGGGGTTCATAGGTAGAAGCCTTGTGAAGATATGCTTCTCCATGAAGTGGATGGGATTCATGAAGGGATGTGCTTCGCAAAGTGAAGTTTCCTAGGCTAGGAATAGGGAATAGGTGCTTATGGGAGGAGCTTTGCGAAGTGGAAAGTCATTCACGAATCAATGCCTCGGAAAGAAAGGGTGCCTTGTAAAGTAAGGTGTTGTGAAGTAACGTGATTCGTGAAGCATAGTGACCGTACCTTAGCATGTGGGTCTCGTGTGTATGGGGGTGTTTCGTGAATAATAAATGCCTCGCGATGACTTGAGTCCCCGTGGGGATTTCCTTCCTTCGTGAAGGCCTATGGGCTTTGCAAAAGGAATCCCTCTAAGAAGATGGGTTGAGTTAAAGAAAATGGGGAGGCACTTCGCAATGCCAAAGTACCTTGAGGAGCTCACGGTTTGCAGAGAAAGATGTGCTTCACCATTTGAGATCTCAGAAGGTGAAAGGTCAGATGATCCGTACGTTGGGCTTGAGGGTATCCCTATATTTATAGGTAAGAGGCGCCGTGAAGTAGAGCTCGCTCAGCATGAAGACAGAGTATTCTCTACAGCAGGTCGTGAACATCAAAGGGGTTCATGGGGCATCCCAACTCCTTGATCCGTGGCGGGCGCATGGCCATGGGGCTCTATGAAAGTTTTTCGTGAGGCAGTCCTCGAGGCTTCCCTCATGTTCTGCTTCTTCCCAACGTTTGGTCTCAACAAATTCCCCCATACATGGAGCTGAGGAGAAATCAAGGTTCAAAGTTTGAGGGTCAATCACCAAAATCCCTCGGCTATCCGCGAAGCTGTTTTATGAAGAGGGCTCATGAGGGGGATAAGAGACGTGAAATCTTAGCACTCCACGATGCTCGACATGGTATTGATGTGCCACAAAACTCTGCAGGTCGTCGCTTATAAATAAGGGAGATGACCTCTCTTTTTTTCTTTTTTTCTTACACGAATTTGGATTTTAGCACTCTCGATTTGTGAATCTCCTACGGGATCTCCAATTTCTCTCTATGAATCGTGTCTTCTGCTTTGTGGCGCATAGAGAGTCTTTGACTTCATGTTGGAGTGCATTGCATCATGGAGTTGGCATGCTAGGGCAGGGTTACACGAATAGACTACACGAACACACTCTGCAAATGCGCTCCACAAACGAGCTTCACGAACAAATCCCAAAAATCACCCAAAATCAAAACCGAATGTCTTAGAGAGAGGCTTCTAGGGGGTCCTTGTGAAAACTACCTGATGGGAGTAGATGGTGAATATCTTGGGCCTAGGGGAGTTAATACGGAGCTATTCTGACCACAGCTCATTGGTGGAGCTGCTATCAAAGATCCAATGGAACTATCCACTGTGCAACATGCTGCCTTTGTATTAATTCAGGATGAGGGATGAAGTATTCCTTCCTGAAGCAAGTAGGGACGAGCCGACTTAATGTTTCAAGAGTACTTCGTGTCAATTCCAATGTTTTAGGGTGGCTGACGGCCATGCCTGAAAAGACTTCATGCTCGTCAATGCTGACTGCCTATATAACCACTTGAACAACATGGATGGGAAGGTACTGTAGTCGGAGACATCCCCCCTATGTACCAGTCAATTTTGAAGCATCCTTGAGGAACCTGATGAAGGAGTGGTATGAGGATTGGGACATGGGCCAGGGCAGCCACTTCATAAATGACTGGGCTTGGGATTACTGGGTAGGTTCCTCGTGTGAGGAGTTCAAGGTGGAGCTGAGAAGAGTGGGTCTATATGAGGTGGTGTGGGCCTCCCAATTCCACATTTACATACTGAAGCAGCTGATTCCAGAATTGTTGAGCAAGTGGTCATCAAGGACCAATACCATTCACTTGAACCGTGGGGAGGTTGGCATCAACTTGTGGGATATTCACCAGTTCTCAGGGGTCTCGATATTGGGGGTGATGTACGATGAATTCTTCCCCATTATGGGAACATGGGAGGATCCAGAGTAGGTGCCTCCATTGGCGATGGTGTTGATGAGTCTGGTACCTAGAGAGGACAAGGAAGTAGTGAGGGATGTCCTTTACAAGCGGTGGTTCAAGTTGTTTCTAAATTTTCCGAAAGAGAGGCAGTTTCCGGTGAGGCCACAAACTTAAAAAAAGGGGAATCAACGGGGCAAGGATCACCCGTACTGGAGACTCTTGGTGGAAATCCATTGGAAAACCTATGGATTTAGAATTAGTACGGAACATCAGCTGATAGTCAGGCTGGAGGAATTTATTTCGGCGTTCATTAGTGATTGGATCCTTCCGGTGAGGGATACAAACATTGGCGTGTGACCAAGAACATTCATCATGGAGTCCGTGTTGGCGACAGGAGGGTGAGTCAACCTCAGGATATGGATTCTCTCCAATATATACAAGATGGTGTGGCACATCAGTGAGGGTAAGAGGTCGCAGAGGATATGCATGCCATTCCCCCTTCTGTATGGGTCGATAGTAGTTCATGTTAGGGGGTATATGAATACCTGAACCCCATTTCACCTCCAGGATCAAACTTCCGTCCATCAATCCTGAATGTTGCAGGAAGCTTTCCGGCTAGGCTGACCACACAGTTGGTACTGAACCGGGTGTGGAAGGTGGAGGATTTTAACTTTCACCCATTTCAGTATCCCACATGTGCTTTTACTAATGAAATCCAAGTAACGGAAGGACACTGGTCCTATCACCTGGCCTTACGAGGTGGAGTGTTTTTGTCAAGGGTGGACCGTGAGCCCCTCTGTGAGTCGTGTACAACGCACTAATTATCTCGGAAATTTCTATGTGTACATCGACTAACCCCGAAGATCTAACTAGGGGTGTGCCACGATGAACACCGGTGTGTGATGAGGCAGATGTGGATCATGTTCACACCGGAAGATGAGAAGATACGGAACGAGATACCTCCGCATACTACTGTTTTGGGGTTGGTAAAGGATTTTTCCCCAAGATGGTAGGTGGCCTACCCGGGGGAGATGTTGAGGCATCCAACCATTTGGGTTAGTGATGGCGAGCCTTCCAAACCTCTGGGTCGGGGCCGAAAGTCTAAAAGGGCGTCTCGTGGTGGCAGGGTTTTGTGGGGGGTGAGGCCCGCACTGATTGAGGGGGAGGTAGTGGCAGCGGATCCAGCAGTGGTAGTAGACCCAGTGGTTCTAGGAGAATAGGGTTATCTAGAGGGGAGGCCACCGAGAGGATTCTATAGGATATCCGCCCAGCCTCCAGGGAAGCTGTTGTGCCATATAGACATGCCATAGAATGCTGTCTTTTCGTATGTTGGGGACATCTAGGAAGTCAACCGGAAATTCCTCGGATCATCTGAGTTGCGACAACACTTGAACTGTATCAGGATGTACTTTCCAAGAATTGGCCCTATCAGGGATGACTACGAAATATCTCATAAGGTGGTGGAGCAATACCTAATCGAGCTGTAGGATATTGTCTACTCTCAGGGTACCCCACGTCCAATGAAAAATCGGGTGAAGGTGTTGTTGAATCAGACGGCCCCTCTGTAGTTGTCAACTACCAAACTGAGGGAGGTTTTTCCTTTACTGAATGAATATGGTGAGTCCTCCAGGGGGGAAGAGTCTGGTAGAGGGATCCCATTGGAGGAGGGAGAAGTTGGTGATCAAGACTTGGACATTGAAGAATTTATAGATTCCCTTGAGGTAAAATACCATGCCCCTTCCTCAGGGTCTACTCCTGGGTCGTTCTTGACTTCTTACTAATACATGAATTGTGCAGGAGAGTCTCATACATAGAACCCATTCTTTCCCCTTAACAGATACAGATGTGGGACCTTTAGGATCTACACATGCGGATACATTGATTATCGCGTCGGGTGGGGCTAGGACACCCGAGGTGGCTTTTTCGGAGCTTTCAGACCTTCTAACCATATACAAGGGGCCACACCTTGGGGTCCCAACGGTGTCAACCCAAGAATGAGACCAGGAATTCGACCTTTGTAAGTTTCCTCTATCAAATTCATGATTTTCACCAATTGACTATGTCAACTGACATCCATGACCCTTTTTGGCGCGCACAGTTCTTAAAATGGTGTGGGCCGCCTTGGCGAGGTTGGTCAGGGCTTCTAGTGATGTCTTTCCTAGAGGAATGATGGTGATCGTAGAGGTGGATACCCAGACTGACCAAGTTGTGGTGCTTCCAATCACTGGTGGTACTGTTAGCATGGTTGAGCCCGAGATTATTGAGGTGGGGTCTGATGATGAGGATCAATCAGACAGTTCGAGTCCCACCATACCCAATCAAACGCCAAATGTGGACCCTACTAACGAGTTCCCAGGGCATTCCCCGCATATGATCCTACCAACCGTGCTAACTAGGGAGAGATGGATTTTGATGAAGAGGATAGCAAAATAGTTTGTCGCCGATCGTGGAAGCTGATCAAGCGCTTAATCGATGCCCCCCCCCAAACACAATGGATGGATGAGATGGATAGACTACACTCATGACTGCATGAACTATGTGATGGGGGAGTGGATTCCCCACATCCCCACATGGTTGTTCGAGATCTTATGGAGGATAAGATTCAAGAGTATGATCGTGGCCTTGGTTTTGGGCTGGTAGCGGAGGAAAGTGGTGAACATAAAGAAGCTCTGGGAGGCTAAATATGAGATTCTGCGGCTGTAGGTCTGGGTGGATGAGAAATCAGCCCCTCTCTATGTGCAATCAGAGCTAATATTGCGATTGAAGGCCTTGCGGGCAGAGGATAAGGGGAACATGAATAAAACCTCCACGGAGATGACCGTTATCAAGACCAATGTATAGTGGGCCCATATTGCAGCTGATGAATATCGACCCATCACTGTCGAGGAGGAACGAGAGCTGAGAAGGTGGCTAAAAATCATTGATACTCCAAGCCAGAGGGTGGTGGAGCTGCAACTTTCTTTCGACGTGGTTAATCCTTCCATGGGAGGGATCGAACCTCGGGTACTATAATGATTACAAACCCTCAAGCGTACTTTCATGATTTGATTGTTTTATGCCAGATGCATGCATGAGTTTCGTTATTTTTATTGGTTTATTACATTCCCATCATATTCATGGAGTGTCTAGAGATCAATCCCTAAGCTCACATGGGTCAGGCCTGGTGTGAGTAACAAGGGATGACCACTTTATTACTCCACCCAAATGTGAGCGTGAAAACCAAGATTTGGGCATTTGGGGGTTTGATCAACCAATCTGGATTTCTGAGACAAAATGGGAGAGGACCGATTAGAGGACAAGGACCCCAGAACAGTTGGAATCTCTCCCTTCTAATGTGCTCTATTGCACGAGTGGGGTAACTTTAGGGGCGTTTGACTTAATTTGAACATAGGAGGACGAAAAGTGTGAATCAATATACCCAATGTTTGGAAAATTTTAATGGTGGCGTGACAATAAACGATGACTATTGACCATGTTCAAAACATAGTATCCTTGTTGTGTTAGCCGGGAATGGGAATAACAAATGAGGGCCGACCGCTGACCATGTTTGAAACATAGGTATTGACTCGAAATGTCATCCATTATCCTTCCGGAATGTAAGCCCAGGACAGTAGGTGAGCCATAGGCTGATCATCCATAATATTAGGTGGTTCTTTCAGACGCAAAAGAGGATGAGAGTACGAATAAAGGGCATTCAAGGTGTTGTGTGTGGAGTGATGGGTTGTTCGAATGTGACTCTTGAAATTACACTGCCATGGTGAAGAAACATAAGGTGGGCACATCGGCATGATCAGGGATCATACCTTCTCTCGCACAGGAACTCTCTAATAAGGACCTAGGATAACATGTAGTTTTACATCATACCAATTAGGATGATAGACAAGTAGTTTAATGTCGTATGGTGAGGACGGTGCACATATTTTTATGTTTATACTGCTTGCACCAAGTTTAATAGTTTAAAGTCATGGTACCGGGACTGTAGGCTCCATGTTTAAGGTCATAAATATTGGACCGTAATCTGGGCTGAGGGGAAATGAGGGTTAATAACCGTAGAGCTGGGCCTGAGGTGAAATGACTGGTCATTCGCTACATTTCTCATAAGGATGAAAATGAAGCCAAACAATGTTATTAAGCATGGCGTGGCCATGGGACAACACTGATAGGGAAAATACTCCCTAGTAAGGGATCTGGTGCATCCCACGATTAACATAGAGAATCCAGAACTTGTTCAAGGTAGAACCATAGTTTAGTGTCATACGTCAAGGAAATAAAGACTCATGTAGTTTAACGCCATGCATTAGGATGAATAGTGAAAGGGAAGATCCCAAGAAGGGAGTATGTTGTGCGGTATCTATAAACCCAATGTGAATGAGGACATATGGAGTCTGTTCCAAACCACATATCCCTAGATAAATTTCATCAGGTCAAGCAACCAAAAGTGAAATTTAGGCTGGGCCAAAGGCTAGGTGCGTGTACATTCCTACATACTCCATTTGGATGGGAATCACACCATACATTGCTCTGAGGCACAATTTAACGTCATGCGGGATGATGAAAGGCATGCGTGGCCTGGTTGTGCCAGTACACATCCTACCAGAACTACTAAGCCAACGTGATTCATGCTCAATGTGGGAAATACTGAGTAGTGATGGGACTTTCCTAGAACAGGAAGGCACATGTTAGGGGCGATGGGACACAAGGTGAATGACATCCCAATGATGCTGATATGCCTATATAACGCACCTAGATGAACGGAAGAGTAAATTAGAGTATGTTGATATTCCACTTGGACATAGGAAAGTGGAAATATGTGAATCATGAAAATAGATATCTGGGCCACAATGATGGTGGCGTGATAATAGGGTATATTTTTCAACCACAGTCGAAACACAGTATCCATATCGCGTTATCCTGGAATGGGGACAGACAAATGAGGGTCGACTGCTGACCATTTTCGAAACACAAGACATGTCGCAAATGTCGTCTGAGGTCTTCAGGGATGTTGGCCGAGTATGGTTGGTGAGACAGTGTGGCATGAGACTAGGCAGCAAAGGGGGTCCCTTTAAACATGGAAGAGGATGAGGATTCAAATGAATGGCTCACAAAGCTTGGACATGGAATGAGGGGAATGTCCCCGTGAAAACTCCACACTTCAGTCTCTTTTTCAAAAAGCATATGAATACGACTATAATATGTATCAGAAAGAGGTATTTGAGTCCCTTCCCCCCATGTTCAATGGTCTTGAGGTATTATGATTCCATCTTAATGGTCGTAGCATGAGCCATTTAGGGGATATTTACTTAATGGACTGTGCGCAGGGTGGTGAAGTGGCCAAAAATTACGCGGTGTTCCCATTGGGAGATCATTGTTTAGGGTCATAGAACTCATATTAGGTGTGGAAAAGACATGGTAGGTACATGGCGTGGACATTGCAAAACCCGACGTTAATGGGGACCCATGAGGTACTCACCACACCACATGTTCCCAAAATATTTCAGGCCGATGGGCTGAAAGAGGGGACAAGAGTTTTGGATTCTTAGGGCTAGACCCGGAGACAATGTGTCTGGGCATTCTTACGTATCCCATTAGGATGGGAATCAAGCTATACATAGTTCTTTAAGAGACATGGTATGATTACACTATTAGATATAATGAGGTTGTGTGGGTCGGGCCCTTGCACCAAAAGAAGTGGTATTTGATAGATCTTGTTTATCCTTTAGGATGAATGTGTGTTTTTTTTGAAGCAGTGGACCTAGGATAGAAAATCTAGGTATTCCATAGGAATCAAGCCGTATGCTGACATTGAATAATGGTATGGTGTTTGATTGATACCAAACATGATGACCCCTCGAGTTATGATATCACGGTGTAGTGCTGTTTTTCGTCATGCGGACATGATGATAATGTGATAGTTTATGGTCATGTGATGGGACCAACCATGTATTTTAATATCATGAAATATAGAGGCAATAGTTTAAAGTCATGTGGGACTACGAAGTATAATTTAAATTCATATGGCTCGTACATATATAAGAAATTTGAGGTTCAATAGACAATACGCACAACGTGATAAAGAATATGTGACGTGAATGAGGAGGAGGTCCACATCATACCATGCATGATTCCGAGTAGGAAACCTCATTCCATGGGGCCAAAAAAGGTTATAGGATATGGTACAGAAGAGGATAGCTCCTATTTGAGCTATACTCAAAGACGAGATGTCCAGGAGTTCCTATGTATCCCAGGGGAATGAGAATCAAGACAAACATAGTTCTTAAAGGTGCCTTTTAACGTCGGGTGGGACAACATACAGTTTAATGTCATATGGGATAGGAATTAGGTGGGATAACTCTTAGAAAGGGGCATATGTTGTGTGGCTAATGAAAACCTGACGTGAATGAGGACATAATCCCAAACCACACCATGTAGTCCCATAAGATTTAATGCCCCAAAGGGAGAACAAAAGAGAAAAATTAGTGGAACTCGAGAAGGACCCAAAGACAAGATATCTAGGTGTTCTTACGTATCCCATGGGAATGGGAATCAAGATGTACGTATTTCTAAAAGAGATCTTAGTTTATGTTCTTAGATCTCAAACCATAGAGGAACAAAATCCTTCCAAGTAAGTGTGGACCTCAACCCGATCCCTAAGCCCACATGAGTCAAACTCGGTGTGGGAAACAGGATAAGAAGAGGTTTTTGCAATACCTTGAACGCACTCGAACGGGAAGTTGGTGCGGAGCCCCAAATGATGCCTTTACCATGACTTTTGTCCTCCTAACGTGAAAATGTGCACTGAGGTATAGTGCCATGAGTTTCAAATTTCCATTTGGACATGATTGGGTGGAAAACAATGTGAATCATGTAACAAAAATCCAAGGCTTTATGGGGATGGCGTGACGATGGAGGATAACTGTTGAACATACTAGAAACACAACATCTTTACTGTGTTATCCTGAAATGGGGACAAACAAATGAGCATCAATGCTAACCATATTTGCAATGCTGTACTTGTATCGATTTGTTGTCTGAAACCCTCGAGGACGTTGGCCCATAAGGGTAGGAGAGCCCTTAGGCCTAGCATCCATGCCATTTGGGGGTCCCTTCGAGTGTGAAAGATTACAGAATCCCAAATTAAGGGGAACATGAAGCCTAAAAAATGGGTGAAAGCATGCCAATATAGAATTTGACACTCTGGGTTCTAGACCAGAGTACTCAAGGGCCAATTGGTGAATCCCCGAAGAGGGTAGAGGGACCTGACTCAAGGGAAGCAAACTCAAAGTGATAAAAGAAGGGAAAGTGAGCGAATTACACTTAGGATAAATAGATATGCAGTGTGGTTGTTATAAATCCTACATGAATGAGGACATGAACCCATACCACATTGTATACCCCTCTTCTAGAAGAAAATGGGCCAATGGGAAGAAATGATAGGCAGGTTTCTAAGATATGGGGTTGGACCCGAAGTCTAGAAGTTCGGGTGGTCCAATGTATCCAATTAGGATGCGAATCATGCCACATGTAGTTCTGGAAAAGGGATGATGAAAATAAGGGCCAGATACCCCAATGAGGGGCGTGTACAACACGACGAGTAACCTGTCGTGAATGAGTACATAATCATGCACCACACTGTACAACCCTAGGTGAGAACTTGGGCCCGGGGCCCGAAAAGGCCAAGGGGCCTGAGGTTGAGCCATGGATAGAATTCCATGGCCATCTTGCAGTTTAATGTATTGTAGTGAAGAAAAAGATAGGGGTAAGTTATCTCATCTGGGGATGAGTACAGCACAATGAGTAACCTGATGTGTATGAGGACATAATCTCGCACCACACCGTACAACCCTATGTGAGAACATGGACTTGGGGCCTGAGAAGGAAAAGGGGACTGAGGATAGTCCATGGACAGAATGTCACATCCAGCTTGTAGTTTAACGTCTTGCAGTGTGGATGGATGCGATCTTAGTTAAGGTCATAGATCTCGGACCGTATATTCCTAGTTTAAATTCATATGCCTGGGACAGAGAGGTTGAATCATATTGGTTATGGAAGACCACAAAGCAGAAATAATGATGGTGGAAAACAGTTGACTCAGTTTGCAACACTGTATCCACCCTTGTGTGGCTAGAAGGGGGGAAAACAATTGAGCATCAGCTGTTGAACATATTCACAACATGGGACTTGTATCAAATTTTCACTCACAATCCTTGAGGGAGTTATCCCGTAACTTTAGGAGAGCCCTTAGGCCGAGCATCCATCCCATTCAGGGGCCATTTAGGATATAATAAGTGATGGAAGCACAAATGATGGAACTTGCGAAGCATGGAAGGGATCCTGCTCTCAGGGCGGATGGAAAATAAATGGAGGGACGTCTCAAGGTGGTATGTGTGGCATGGAGAAATAGCCCGACGTGAATGAGGACATGAGTCGGTACCACACCACACAATCCTAAATGAGAACATGGGCTAGGTGCCCAAAGGGGTCGAAGGACCTGAGGCTGAGCATCCCGGCCAACTGTAGCCATATGACCTCTCATATGGGAATTTTCTTCACAACTAGTAATACCACATGAGGAATGATCGATGTTGGAGATAAAGAGTAGGACTTGGCTCTCCCCAACACATAAGGGTCTGAAGCTGTAATCACACACCCGCTCGAGGCAAGACAAAATTTGGAAAGACGGTGGGGCAGAATGACCAGTATACTCTACGTTTTGGACAAATGGCGGTGGTGATAATGAAAAAGGGTGGTTGTTTTCCAGATTTGAAACACAACATCTATATCATGTGACCCGAAATAGGGACAACAAATGATCATCGACTGTTGACCATATTCGCAACGCGAGACTCATATAGATTGGTTGTCTAAAACCCTTGAGGGCATTTGCCCGAAATGATTGGAGAGCCCTTAGTCAAAGTATCCTTATCATTCGGGGGCCCCTTCAGATGTTAATGATAATGGGGAACCAAATGATGGGGTGTGTGGAGCATGAAATCACAAGTTAAATTCCCAATAAATATGGACAGGGGAAGAGATAGAGATCTTCAGGGTAGAGAGATACTTGGTATGGTCAAGATGAACTTGATGTGAATGAGGAAAAAGTCCAGTGCGACACTAGGTGTTTTGTCCCAACGGAAGGTCCTGATGTTTTGGGGCTGGGCCAATGGATGAAATGCTTGGGCGGTCCTACGTATCCCATAAGGATGGGAATCAAGCCACATGTAGTTCTAAAAAGTCCATGTAGTTTAGTGTCATGCGGTAAGGTCATGGGAGGATTAGAAGAACGAAGAAGGGAACATGGTGAAATCATTGTAACCCTAACATGGATGGGTCCAAATAAGAATACACGATTGATTCAAACTCAAATTTACCCAAGAGAATAAGGTAGAATGGTCTTTGTAGTTTAGCTTGGGTTGTCGAATCCTCAGAGACCTTAGAAGTAACCTATGGACACGTACATTCTACGGACTATTTTTGGCTATTGAGTGGCCAACATTGTGTTGATTTTAGATGGTTTTAATTGAACAATAAAATTCTTAAGTGAATTCAAATTATGAGAAGGGTTTATCCTATTTTATTAAAAGGGGTGTATTGGATGAATTATTTTTCTTGTAAAAATATTTCAATTTCTTATATTTTAGATGGGTTCATTTAAGGATATCAATAAAAATCATCACTTAATAGTTTAATGCCTACACCACCTATTACTAATCACCTATAAACTTGAAGTATCAATGTTATGAGCACTCCAAGGTAAAGTTTCGTATTAGCACATGAAATGTGTGACCTTAAATTCAATAAGGATGAATAATTTTTAAAGTCATAAAATAAAAAATATCATTTAAAAGAAGTGATTTCCCATTAATGGAGTGAGAAATAACATCCAATACAGCCCTTTGATACTCCATTAGATCAAACCATAAGTGGGTTATCCCTCCATTGATCTCATGGTTTCAATGGAGGCGGAATGTAGACTCATGAGGGAGGAATTGGAGAAGTAATAAAAACAATGAAAAAAAATCATTCCACCATTGTGTGATAATCTCACACGTTTTGGTATGAAAAAGTTCACACCTTTAGGAAACAGTGTCAAAGTGATAAGCAGAAGAATATAAAAAGTGAATATGAAGCCTTGGGTCGATCATTAAATATTACAAGTCTCCTAAATTAATTTTGGTAGGCCATAGGTGGGTGGAAAGTTGAGGGAGACTTTATTTTTCTAACCATGACCCGAGGTGGCATCAAGCTTTCATCCACCGAACAGACACTCTTGGAAGACCTTCTAGATGGCAGAATTAGAGTGGGTCATAGAGGAAGAAAATGGATCCCCTAATGTTTCCTAACAGTATGTATAATTTGGACCCATTTGGAGTCGTGTATTCGCAGATATTATTAGATTTGTGGTTTGTTTTGCTGGGCCGTAGAATCATGCCCAAAATTTTACCTCTAACATGGGCCGCCTAAATAACCACAATGGAGTCTGAATTAGCACAAGCTACTGAATAATGATTTGTTCAAATATATTTATTATATCATTCCACTATATTTGGGCTTCATTGGATTTTTAATGTGGGTCCCACAGTCTCATCAATGGGCTGGTGCCCAATCTACCTTCCCTAAAATTGTTTCATTTCATCACAAAATATCCCCATTTTATTCCATGAATTCTCCATTGATCCCTGAATTAAAAATTTTCAGATTGAAGTGTAGATCAATTTACCAAAATATAAAATTAAAATATGGATAATTAAATTCCTTAAAATTAGATGAATCATTAGGTAATTTGAATGATGTTAAAAAATGTACCACATAATAGTGCATTTTAAGAAGGATTTACAATCATAATGTGAAATGATGTTCAAAGTGTAAAATGCACTAAAATGGTGTTTATGAATAATAATGAACATTAATATAATATATATTAACAATGAATATTAGCCTCATTTAGTGGCTAATCACACCCCCCAATTTGAGTTTTTCTAGTCCTAAGTAAAATGTATCTCAACAATATGACATTCGAATTCCCTTTTCCAAAAACATTTCAATACACAATGATCAACAAAAACCCTTATACCAAAAAATTCATGAAACCCATAAAAATATTTTAATACAAGATAATTTCATATGGAGATCCCAATCCCAAGCCTATTCTTTTTTTCAAATTTGTTTCCATATTTCATCCAATATCAATTAAGTATGAGGATGTGTTGTGTATCACAATAGACATGGGGGTTCATCTTTATTAAAGGGGGAAATTACGAAAGCGCTAGGTGGAATCAAATTTCAATATTAATATGACTATTAAATTTTTTATTGTATTTTTTTAGAGTAATTTTTCCATGGATATTGATATTGCACTCAAAAGAGTCAACCCCTGTAGCGAGACTTTTCCGATGACTCCTAGGCTCAAAGACCTTAGGGCACCAAGTGAAACCCACATACTCAAGCATCATCTCGAGTTAACTCAGTCAAAAAAATTACCAAAATTAAAGATAAAATTACTAACTCTGGGCTAGAAAACTATGGAGTCACAATCCCCAAGTGCCGAAAGCCACAGATTAGGTCATTTCATTTCTCTACGCGCAAATTTATTGTTTTATTTAATTTTTTTTGAATACTCATATTAAAACTAAAATGATCACCAAACCGATGCTATTTATTTGGGGGACCCCATGAACTCAAACTATTACCCCACTATCCAAAGGATGTGTGTTGTGATTTTCTTTTATTTGGATGAAAATATAAACCATGAAATATCACATTAGACAACAACACTTTCCAAAATCTATGCTCATGAAATTATACATGGATTAAAATCAAAATCAAGGAATGCAAAATTATTTGACATTCAGATTAAAAGTGTGAAATATGCATTACCATGTTCAATGTTAAAGGAATTTTTCATTCCATTTACAGGATTTTTTTTTAAAATCATTTTTTTGACACAAAAGCATTTTTTAATTTTATCTCCCCCCAACATAAAATAACACTATCCCCAGTGTGTGAGGAAATAAAAATTTAGAAGGAGAAGAAGAAGGTAAGGGAATTTCAAAAAGGAAAATAAAATATGAGGATCATGGAATGAAGTCACCTGGTGGTTGAAGTTGATGTTCTTATTGCTCCACTTTAGTCCTTTGATATCCATGTCACTTGCAGAGTTCCCTAGAAGAAAAAAAATAAAAAAGGAAAGAAAAAAAACAAAAAAAAAAGAAAATATATATATATATATATAATAAAGAAATTAACATATAAGTATATATGAAAATTATATAATAAGGAAGAACAAATAGCCATATGTCATTGGTAAGTGCGCACCCTATATCCCTTCAATCCCGGGTTCGAATCCCCGTGGCTTCGCCGGTTGTGACGGGGTTTTCCACACGACCTACGATGTCAGATTTTTTTTATTATTATATTTTTCTTATTTTGTATTTTTATTTTAACCTACAAAGACTAAAAATAAAATAAAATAAACTGATGATAAATTGTCTTATTTTTTAATTTCTGGGTAAGGTATTACTCAGGGATCACACCACGTGACACAGATGAATATGGAACTCCCCTTTCATACCCATCCATTCTCATAATAGAAGAACAAGTCAACAGTATAATTTTATTAAATATAAAAATTATGAAGTAATTCTATTTAAAATATAATGTTGATTAAAATAAAAAAATGATTGGAAACTTGAAAACCATGGTCTGCCTCCCATTGAGCACTTTCTTTAACGTCATTAGCCCGACATGGACCCCCTAACATACCCAATACCAATTTTCAAAATTTTAAGAACCCCATATTTCTCCATGTCTAATATATTGAGATTGATTCTCTGTTTATAATTTTCATCGTGTGTAAACCTATGTTCTAAAATTAGTGGTAAAATCCAGGTAATATTGGAAATGGTTGATCCAGTTTCTTTTTTAGTCTTTCCAAACACATTAATAATCATTACATATTTATTAGTTTCAATATAATAAATTGTTAAAATTGGATGTTTTTGTCTATCCCCAATGAAAGGAAACATGAGGGTGGATGGAAAGTCCTTTCGTTCATGTTCAGGTAGGATAACACTTTTAGACATAGGTTGGGACATTGAATAAAACTAAATTTATTTTCAAAATTTCTCAATAGAATTGGTTCCCTTTGAATATAAGATTCAACCACAAAATTGGAACGATCAATTTTACTAATGGGTATATACTCAATGTTTGTGATGAAAATCATATTCTATCAATGATGAGGAAGGGATATCCGGATTGGAAATGGGTTCCATAACCGTCTCAAAGTTTTGTAATTCTAATCTCAAAGATAAAACCTCAAAATTAATTTTCTCCATTTGTTGACAAATTTTTATCAAGTAATGGTTGTGGATCATTATGGGAAAGTGTTTGATAAAGATGTTCTATTTCAGGTGGATAGTTAAGTTGTTGGAATTTCATAGGAGGGTGTTCTTATTGGCTTTGCGGGGATTGAAACTCATTATATATTGGGATGTTTTGTGGATTATAAGAGTAAAAAAAAATTTTTCATTAGGTTGTTGATTATCCCACCAGTATAAATCAGGATGGCCATTGTACATCACACTTGGTGTGGAGTGATCAAAGTAAGGAGAGGTTCCCCATGTTTGGACTTGTTCAAAATTGAATTCCATATTATTGAGGGGGTGAGAATAGCGAATAGTGATGAAAAAAAAGGATAATAATGTCTAAGATAACATACTTAGGTCCCCAAAAATGACACCAACATTTTATTCATGCTCAGATTTACCGAAGAGAAGAAGGTATAACGGTCTTTGTAGTTTAGCTTGGGTTGTTGAATCCTCGGAGACCTAAGAAGTAAACTATGGACACGTACATTCTATGAACTATTTTTGGCTATTTAGTGGCCACCTTTGGGTTTATTTTAGATGGGTTTAATTGAACTATAAAAGTCTTAATTGAATTCAAATTATTATAAGGTTTGATCCTTGGTTATTACATGGGGTCGATTGGACGCATTCTTTTTCTTGTAAAAATATTTCAATTTATTATATTTGATATTGGTTCAGTTAAGGAGATAAAACAAAATCATCACATACTAGTTTAATGCCTACACACCCTAATAATAATCACCTATATACTTGAAGGATCAATGTTTTGAGCACTCCAAGGTAAAGGTTCTTATTAGCACTTGAAATGTGTGACCTTAAATTCAATAAGGATAAAGAAGTTTTAAAGTCATCAAATAAAAATCCCATTTAAAATAAGTGATTATCCATTAATGGAGTAATAAATAACATCCAATACTTCCCCTTTATACTCCCTTTTATCAACCCATAAGTGGGTTAGCCCTCCATTTATCCAATGGTTTAAATGGAAGAAGAATGTAGACTCATGAGGGAGGAATTAGAGAAGTAAAAAAACAATGAAAAAAACAATCACTCCACCATTGTGTGATAATATCACTAGGTTTGGTATGAAAAAGTTCACACCTTGAGGAAACGGTATAAAATTGATAATAATAAGAATATAAAAAGAGATTATGAATAACTTTTATAAAGAAACTATGGTAATTCAAGGAACATACAATTGAAGGAATGCGATTACAACGTCAAATTGGGATCATAACATTAAAACGAAACCAAGCTCAAAGATGATCAACTCCACCACCACGACTACCTTAAATATGAATTTTGGAAGCCATGGTTTGAGCCTTAAATAGTCCAAGTCTTTTCAATTAATTTTGGTAGGCCATAGGTTGGTGGGAAGTTGATGGAGAGTTTATTTTTCCACCCTTGACCCGAGGTTGAATCCAGCTTTCATCCACCGAACATACACACTTGGAAACCCTCATAGATTGCCAAATTAGTGTGTGTAATAATTATTAAAATGGATCCTCGGATGTTTCCTACCATCCTGTAAAATATGGTCCCATTTGGAGTTGTGTATTTGGAGATATGATTATATTAGTGGGATGTTTTTCTGGGCCGCATAATCTGGCCCAGAATTTTATCTCTAAATTTGGACACCTAAATAACCACAATGGAGGCTGAATTAGCACTAGATTCTGAAGCATTACTTGTTCATATATATGTATTATATCATACCACAAAATTTTGGCTTTATTGGATTTTTAATGTGGGTCCCACATTTGCATGAATGGGCTGGTGTCCAATCTTCCTTCTCTAGAATTGTTTTATTTCATCACAAAGTTTCCCCATATTCTTCCATGAATTATCCACTTATCCCTGAATGAAACATGTTGATATTGAAGTGTAGATCAATTTCCAGAAATATGAAATTAAAATATGTATAATTTCTTTCCTTAAAATCAGATGAATCATTGCGTACTTTAAATGATGTTCAAAAATGTACCACATAATAGTGAATTTTAAGAAGGAATTACAATCATAATTTGAAATGATGTTCAAAGTGTAAAATGAAATAAAATGGTGTTTATGAATAATAAATAAAATTAATATTATATATATTAACAATGAATATTATCCTCATTTAGTGGCTAATCACAACCCCCAACTTGAATTTTTCTATTCCCGAGAAAAATGTATCTCGAAAATATGAAATTTGAATTCCCTTTTCCAAAAACATTTTAATACACAATGATCACCAAAAACCATTATACCAAAAAATCAAGAAACCCATAAAAATATTTTAATACAAGATTGTTTCATAATCAGATCTTAATCCCAATCCCATTCCTTTGTTCAAATTCATTGCCATATTTCATCCAATATCAATTTAGTATGAGGATGTGTTGTGAATCACAATAGACATGGGAGTTCATATTTATTAAAGGGGGAAATGATGGAAGCACTAGGTGGAATCAAATTTCAATATAAATATGAGTATTTAAATATTTTTATTGTATTTGTTTTGCTTTTTTTCCAAGGTAATTGAAATTGCACTCAAAAGAGTCAACCCCTATAGCGAGACTTTGCCGATGACTCATAGGATCAAAGACATTAGGGAACCAAGTGAGTCCCACATACTCGGGCATCATCTCGAGTTAACTCATTAAAAAAAAATTCAATTTACCAAAAATAGAGATAAAATTTCTAACTCTGGGTGAGAAAACTATGGAGTCACGATCCCCAAGTGCCGAAATCCACACATTAGGTCATTTCATTGCTCTACGTGCAAATTTATTGTTTTTTAAATTTTTAATGAATACTCATATTAAAACTAAAATGAACAAAAACCTATGCTATTTATTTGGGGGACCCCATGAAGTAAAACTAATACTCCACTATCCAAAAGACGGGTGTTGTGATTTTCTTTTATTTGGATGTAAATATAAACCATGAAATATCACATTAGACAACCACACTTTCCAAAATCTATTTTCATGAAATTATACAGGGATTAAAATCAAAATCAGGGCATGATAAATTATTTGATATTTAGTTTCAATGTGTGCAATCTTAATTACCATGTTAAAAGTTAATGTAATTTTTCCTTCTATTTACACGCATTGTTTTTTCAAATCATTTATTTTTTTTGACACAAAAGCATTTTTTAATTTTATCTCCCCCCCCAACTTAAAATAACATTGTCCCAAGTGTTTTAATAAATGTAAATTTAGTAGGATAAGAGGTTGGTAAGGTAATTTTAAAAATGAAATTGAAATATGAGGATAATGGAATGAAGTCACATGGTGGTTGAATTTGATGTTCTTGTTGATCCAATTTAGTCCTTTGATATCCATTTCACTTGCAGAGTTCCCTAGCAGAAAAAGGGAAAAAAGAAAGAAAAAACAAAAACAAAACAAAACAATATATATATATATATATTTATACAATAAACAATGTAAAATATAAATATATATAAAATTTATAGAATAAGGAAGCACAAAAATCTGTAGGTCTGTGGTAAGTGTGCGCCCTTGTCTTCCTTCGGTCCCAGGTTCGAATCCCCGCATCTTCGCTGGTTATGACGGGGTTTGACCCACGACCTATAATGTGGACTTTATTATTATTATTATATTTCTATTTATTATTTTTGTATTTTTATTTTAACCTAAAAACACATAAATATAAAATAAAATAAACGGACCATACATTGTCTTCATTTTAAATTTATGGGTAAGGTATTACTCAAGGATCAGGCCATGTGACATGGATGAATATGGTGCTCCCCTTTTGTACCCATCCATAATCATAATAGAAGAACACGTCAACAATCTATTTTTTATTAAAAATAAAAATGATTAATTAATTCTATTTAAAATATAAAGTTGATTAAAACAACAAAATGATTGGAAACTTGAAAACCATGGGTTGCCTACCATGTAGCGCTTTGTTTAACGTTGTTAGCCCTACATGGACCCCCTAACATACCCAATACCAATTTTCAACATTCTAAGAACCCCATATTTGTCAATTTTCACTAGATTGAGATTGATTCTCCATTTATAATTTTTTTTTGCAAACCTATGTTCTATAATGAGTCGTAAAATCCCAGGAATATCAGAAATGGTTGATCTAGTATCTTTTTTAGTCTTTCCAAATACATTAAGAATCATTACCTCTTTATTGGTTTCAAGATAATAAATTGTGAAAATTCGATGTTTTTGGCTATCCCCAATGAATGGAATCTTGAGGGTGGATGTAAAGTCCTTTCGTTCAAGTTTGGGTAGGCTGACACTTTTAGACATAGGTTGGGACTTTGAATCAAACTCAATTCCATTTTCAAAATTTCTCAATATAATTGGTTCTTTTTGAATAGATGATTCAACCAAAAAATTGTAAAGATAAATTTTTGTAATGGGTATGGACTCAATGTTTGTGATTTCTTTTAATGGTTCAATGGTTGGTCTCATAAATTTATTGAAGAACCGACCTATGGATTTGGGATAGATGAAGTGGATCAAGGAATTTATCAATTGTGTTATCCTTTGGAGACTCAATCCATGGTGTCAAATTCTAATTTTTTGAATCTAAAATGTCAATTTCCTCATGATTTAAAGACCCTTCATAAATTCCTTGATCCACTTCATCTATCCCAATTCTATAGGTCGGTTATTCAATAAATTTATGAGAGGTTTGTGGGGGAAAAGAGTCTTCTATCAATGACGTGGAAGAGATAACATGAGTAGAAATGGGTTCCATAACCATCTCAAAGTTTTGTAATTATAATATCAAAGATGAAACCTCAAAATTCTTTTTTTCCATTTGTTGAAACAATTTTCCAAGTAATGGTTGTGGATCATTATAGGTATGGGGTTGATAAAGACGGTCTATTACATGTGGCTAATTAATTTGTTGGAATTTCAGAGGGGGTGTTCAGATTGGCTTTGTGGGTATTGAAACTCATTATATGTTGGGTTTTTTTGTGGATCATAGGAGTAAAAACATTGTGGTTCATTAATTTGTTGATTATCCCACCAGTAGAAACTAGGATATTCATTGTACATCACACTTGGTGTGGAGTGATAAAAGTAAGGAGAGGTTCCCCATGTTTGGACTTGTTCAAAATAGAATTCCATATTATTGAGGGGGTGAGAATAGTAGAGAGGGATGAAAAAAAGGATGATAATGTCTAAGATATCTTAATTAGGTCCCCAGTAATGACGCCAAAATTTGATTCACGCTCAAATTTACCCAAGAGAAGATGGTAGAACAGTCATTGTAGTTTAGCTTAGGTTGTCGAATCCTTAGAGACCCAAGAAGTAAACAATGGACACGTACATTCTATGGACTATTTTTCACTACTGCATGGCCAACTTTTGGTTGATTTTATATGGGTTTTAGTTAAAACTAAAAGTCATATGTGAATTGAAATTATGAGAAGAGTTGATCCTAGGATATTACAAGGGGTGGATTGGATTCATTCTTTTTCTTGTAAAAATATTTCAATTTCTTATATTTGATATGGGTTCATTTAAGGAGATCAAAAAAAATCATCACTTACTAGTTTAATGCATACACACCCTAATACTAATCACCTATACACTTGACGGATCAATGTTTTGAGCAGTCCAAGGTAAACGTTCTTTTTAGTACTTGAAGTGTGTGACCTTAAATTCAATAAGGATGAAGAAGTTTTAAAGTCATCAAATAAAAATCTCATTTAAAATAATTGATTATACACTAATGGAGTGAGAAATAAAATATAATACAGCCCCTTGATACTCCTTTGGATCAACCGATAAGTGGTTTGTCCCTCCATTGATCCCATGGTTACAATGGAAGAGGAAAGTAGACTCATGAGGGAGGAATTGGAGAAGTAAAAAAAACAATGATAAAATACAATCACTCCACCATTGTGTGATAATATCACAAGGTTTGGTATGAACAAGATCACACCTTGAGAAAAATGTATCAAATTGATAAGAATAAAAATATAAAAAGAGAAGATTATGAACTTTTATAAATAAACTAAGGTAATTCCAGGAACTTACAAATGAAGGAATGTGATTACAACATCAAATTGGCAGCATAACATTAAAATGAAACAAAGCTCAAAGATGATAAAATACTCCACCAAAAATGCCTTAAATAGGTATTTTTGAATCCTTAGGTAAAGAATTCAATATTAACAGTCTCCTCAATTAATTTTGGTAGGCCGTAGGTGGTTGGAAAGTTGAGGGAGAGTTGATTTTTCCACCCTTGACCCAAGGTGGCATCCATCTTTCATCCACCGAACAGAAAAGCTTGGAAGACCCTATAGATGGCCGAATTAGAGTGGGTCATAGAAGAAAGAAATCAATCACAGGATTTTCCCTAACATCCTGTAAATTTGGGACAATTTGGAGTTGTGGATTCCAAGATATGATTAGATTAGTAGGATGTTTTTCTGGGCTGCAGAATCGGGCCCAGAATTTTATCTCTAACTCGGGACACCTAAATAACTACAATGGGTGCATAATTAGCACTAGATCCTGAAGAATTATTTTTTCCTATATATGTCTTATATCATCCCATGACCTTTGGGATTCATTGGATTTGTAATGTGGGTCCCAAATTCTCATCAATGGGCTGGTTTCCAATCTACCTTCTCTATAATTGTTTTCTTTCATCACAAAATATCCCCATCATCCTCCCTGAATTATTCATTTATCCCTGAATGAAACATGTTCATATTAAACTATATATCAATTTCCCAAAATATCAAATTAAAATATGGATAATTACATTCTTTAAAATCAGATGAATCATTGGGTACTTTAAATGATGTTAAAAAATATACCACATAATTGTGCATTTTAAGAAGGAATTACTATCATCGTGTGAAAAGATGTTCAAAGTGTAAATTTCACTAAATGGTGTTTATGAATAATAAATAACATCAATATTATATATATTAACAGTGAGTATTAGCCTCATTTAGTGGAAAATCAACAATTCCATGTGAGATCCCGAAAAGAACTATTCCTGAGAGAGGTTAGTCAAAGTGGAAACTGGGGACGGACTCCAGATGAGGTGTTTGAGCATTCCTATGTATAACATGATAATGGGAATCAAGAGATTAGTAGTTCTCAATATTTGGTTTAACGTCATACAAGATGATGCACATTTTGAGGTCATCTAGGACTGTGCTGCTTAAGGTCATGTAGGACCGTCTGGGAGTTTAGGGTCGTCCGGGACTGAATAGTTTAATTTTGTACACGACCATTCAGTTTATGATCATATGAGACCTTATGGATGAAGAAAATTATTTCTTGAGGAACATGGCATTGGTGGGAGGATTTATACGCTTACCATCCATTGTAACCAGCGAGTAAGCGGCATTGGAGTAAAACATGAGAATGATATAAGGTCCTTCCCATTTGGGTTCTAAATTGGGGGGTTTCTTTCCATGTATCATTGGTGCTCTCAAGGCCAATACCAAGTCACCTTGAATGAATAAATAGAGGTGAAATTTTTTGTTGAAAGAACTTGCTATCTTGTTCTAATTCCTTTCCAGATTATAAAGGGCATGAATCCAAATCTTGTCGAATACTTCCAACTCAGCCATACGGATTTTGGATACATTATCCGGCACTTTCTGATCATGGATAGTTCTGAGAAATGAGGAAAATTGAATCTCGATCGGTCGGACTACTTCTATTTAGTACACCAGTGAATATGTGGTCACCTGGGTGGAATTACGAGCCATCGTTCGATAAGCCCAGAGGGCATTAGGGAGCTTGTCCGGCCAACTCATTTTATTCTGACCAACCATTTTCTACAGAATGTTAGAGAGGGTTTTGTTCAACACCTAGATCTATCCATTTTCTTTTGTATGATAGCGGGATGTATGGTTAAAACGGATGTTGTACAGAGTGTACAGTTTCTTCAGCTCAATTGCTCAGAAGTTCGTGCCATTATCGGTGAGGATGGAGTGAGGGAATCCAAATAGATAGATGATGTTGGAACTCACAAAGTCAATGATGGAGTGGGCCTTGACCTCCTTGAGTGGAACTACCTCTTCCCACTAGGAGAATAAATATGTAGCTATCAGGATGAATCTGCACTTGAGAGCTATCACTGGTGTATATGGTCCCACGACATCGAGTCCCCACCCCGCAAATGGAAAAGAGCACTTGTTGGAGTGGGGAGGCTCTGGTGGCCAATGTATAAAGTTATCATGGATTTGTAATTCATGGAATCTCTTGGTGAACAAGTTGCAATCATGGATTAAGAAGGGGTAAAAGTACCCCAGTATCTGGATCTGGTGAGATAGTTTTAGCCCGTGATGATGAGCCCCGCAGGAACTAGCACGGACCTCTTGCATGACCTGAGAAATCTCAACTCCTTGAATGCAACAGAGGAAAACCCCATCAAATATATTCTTGTAGAGGATTTTATCATGGCTGGGACCATCTTGAAGGTAAAACTGTAACGTGCGGCGTCGGATTCGCTCGTGCTCGTCCCGACCTACTGGGATATTACGATTATAGAAATACTCAACAATGGGGGATATCTAGTCGGGGGTCGCTTCCATCACAACATCTAACAGATCCAGTGGTCTTGACATGGAGGCTCTGGTGGTAAGATGGAATACCCGTTGGCCATCTTCAACTTCAGGGGTGACAGGAGAAATTACACTCGGATGTGCCATGTGGATAATCAGATCATCCTGCTCGGGCTCTGCGAGTGATGCAGTCTGGCCAGCCAGGGCGTCAACTCGATCATTCTCAGATCGAGGAATATGAGTAACTTCTAAAAAATATGGGAACTGGGCCATTTATAGGAGAGTGTGCTCCAAAAATGGTATGGGATCTGGCTTTCTAACGAAGTAGTCTCTATTGATCTATTTGACGACTAGTTCAGAGTCCCATTTCACATGCAAATGGGGCACATCAATCTTGAGAGCCATCTTGAGGCCAGTGATGATAGCATGATACTCTACCTCATTGTTGGTTCAGCCTTCTGAAAATAGAAAAGAGTACGGCAGAATGTCTTGTGTCGGGGTAATAAAGATGATACCCAAGCCTACCCTGTTGAGTTTGGGATTATTGAGCCTCATGCCGGTGGGGCTTCGGGAAGAACCATTGAAGTGAATCTACTAGCATGACATGGCTTGGTCTACAGAGAGGATCACCTCATCGAGGAAATTGAGATCCAAGGACAGGTCAGCAGGAGCCGGATGGGCTGTAAGGAAGTCATCCAATGCTTTTCCCTTAATAGATTCTTGAGGGACAAACCTAATATCGAACTACTAAATAATTATTTCCCACAGATCTAGATGGCCTATCAACATTGGGCGGTTTAAGATGTACTTCAGTGGGTCTACCTGAGATACCAGCTGTACCTCGTGGTGCTGCAAGTAATTTTACAATTTCTATACAGTGAATACCAGTGCAAGGTAGCTTTTCTCAAAAGTGTAGTACCTGGTTTCAGTATGGAGGATCATGTTTCTCAGGTAGTAAAGGTTGTTCTCCGTTCCCTCATTGTTCTTCGGGGCGAGGAGTGCATTTCGAGATCGTTCAAGGTCGGTCACATAAAAGACCAGTGGATTTCTAGGAATGGGTGGCATTAAGACCAGAGGCCGGAGCAGATACTTCTTGATCTCTTCAAATTAAATCTATAATTTTCCATCCCCCTCATAGAGAATTGTTTTCTTCATTAGCTGAGAAATGGACTTACACTGGCCAGCCAGGTTCATGATGAATCAGTGTGTGTAGTTTATGTGTCCATAGAAACCTTGATTCTCCTAAATGTTGTTCAAAGGAGAAATATAGCTAATGGTCTTGATCTTATTTAGGTCAATCTCAATTCCCCGATATTTGACAATGAAGCCGAGAAGAATTCCATAGGTTACCCCAAAGGCACACTTCAATGGGTTCATCTTTAGGTGACGAGATTTGATGAAGCTGAACACTTTTTCAAGGTCTTTGATGTGGTCCTAACGCTGTCAGGATTTGACCACCAGATCGTCTACATATAATTCCACCAACATACCAAGGATCGGCTTAAATATGTAATGCATAGCCAGCTAGTAGGTGGATCCTTCATTCATCTGGCCGAATGGCATGACTTGGTAACAAAAAGTACCTTGTGGTTCCTTGAATATTGTAGACTCCGCATCCTCAGGGGCCATTCGGATCTGATTATATCTGGAGTACCAATCCTTGATGAAAATGGCTTGGAACCCAATCGTAGAATTTATTAGCCACTCCATCACTGGAAGGGGAAAATCATCCTTCCAGCACTAATGGTTGAGATCTCAGAAGTCAATGCAGACCCTTATCTATCCATTCTTCTTCTTGATTGACTCAATGTTGGAAATACATTTGGGGTACTAGACCTCATTAATGAAATTTTCTCTGATGAGCTTATCCACTTTGGCATTGACCATGTCATCGTGCGAAGGGTGCATCTTCCTGGGAGGCTACTTGAACCCGTGATGATTTGTCAGGAGACAAAGGCGGTGGACTGCTACATGAGGATGTAGTCCTGAAATCTCATCATAACTCTAGGTTAATAAATCAATATTCTAATTAAGGAAGTCTATGTATCACTGTTTCTCCTCGAGGGACATGGCTACACTGATCAATGTTGGTCTCGGGTCTACCTCACTATTGCGGTTCACCTGTACCAACTCGTCGACTATGGCAGAGAAGCCCTCTATAAAGGCAGGGGAGAATCCTCTAAATCTTATTCTTGACTTATAAAGGGTGAATCCTCGATGGGAGGAATTTCTTATGAGTTCACGGATCCCAACGAGAGGCTGGTACTATCCTGAGTGGTAGTGGTCACTCCATCAGAGGGCCCCTGTGCTACAGCAACCATAGAGATGAAGGTTGTTGAACCAATCCCATTTGGCCTTCAGCCCAAGGGGCCACACTTGATTATATCATAGAAATAATGGTTCATTGGCTTGAGCAGGTTAATTCCAACCTGGCAGAACAATCAAGTATGATGTATTTTCATTGTCATGGGCTGGACATCACGATACATTATAGTGGTATGAGGCTCCGGGATCACCTGAGCATGATTTGTATAGGAATATGAGGTGATCTTTCAGTGCTGCTTAGGACTGGGAATGTGTTCCCCCTCATTTCAGAAACAACGAAGTGTTGTCCCATGTTTGGGGCTGTAGACTCTAATCAGTGGATTGGAAAGACATAGGCATTGTCTAGATCCGTCCACAGATCGGTCTTAGCTGTATCATGACCGACCTCATTAGTCTTAATATATTTTTCCTTGCTCTTGTAGTAGTTGGAATCTAGGTAGTGGGCTTCACAAGAGGAAAAGGGAGATGCATCACCTTGAAGCATTCCCACTCAACCATTAAAGGAGTACTTGAGACACTGGTGATTTGATGAGGGAACTTCTGCATGCAGGTCGAGCCATGGACTTCCCATCAACGCATTGTAAGCGGTGTCCTAGGAAACTACCATAAATTCAGTTCTGAAATCTAGGCCACCAAACTTGGTCTTCAAACGGATATTACCAACCAGTGTCTATTCCTTCTTGTCAAAACCTTGGATTGTTAGGTCATAGGGACTAAATTCAACTTCAAACAATCATCGCTTTCGCAGTGTTCGAGTAGGGATTAGGTTACTTTCAGAACCCATGTCGACAAGACAACGATGAACCTCCATGCCATTGAACTGGACGGTGATGTACAATGGGAGAATGTGCCCCTATATGGGGGAGCCTTCTTCTTCTCTAGAGAACAAGATAATGGCCTGGAATTCAGCATTCTAGACCATGTCAGTATGAATGGTTTATACGACTGCTACTTGAATCTCAAACTAGAGGGGGCTACCTAAAGCCTCAGTGAGGGCCTCACCCAAATATGACTATAGGATAAGGGCCTCAAGGATGGAGATCCTTGTTGGGATACAAGAATAATTCTTTAGAACATCGTACTTCCACAATAGGCATGATCTTCTGCTTGTAGGAGGTCACTCTATGACAGGAGGTATGGTGGGCCCTGGCGACTAGACCGACGGTTGACTGGTACTGGGAACATCCCATGTCCCACTAGTAGAGGCCTGCAAAGTGGATACTGGATGATGGTTGGACGACTGAGACCGACCTGTGGAAGGGCGTGGCAGGTCGTGGCATGGTCGAGGTGGCCCTGCCGGATCTAGCAACACGAACAGCGGCGAAGGTGGGCCTGATGCTACCAGATGCGAAGATTGCGCATGCAGAACTCTACACTGAGCTCGTTCCCTAGTTTTGGTAGCATACATTTCCTAGATTGATGTTCTTAATGAGGCACTATGATAGGCCATATAACTAGGACTCCATTGACGCTGGCGATGACTGGGGATGTTGGGAGGATTCGACTGGCGCCCATCATCATTAGGAATCTTTTAGGGATTTACCAGTTCTATGGTGTTAACTAAGGCATACCCTTGACCATCACATGAAGAGTCATCCACTACTGGAGGGATTCTGAGATGGATCACCATCTCCACGAGCATGAAGTCACTGAGAGTATGGGATAACGAAGTCATTGGCAAGGGACTTTGCTTTCCCTTGCGTCGCCATTGTTTTCTCTTCTAGGAGGAAGCCGACTGAGACGATGATGCAGATGTGGTGAGTGAAGCTTCTAAAGGGTATGGTCAATTCATGTTTTCTTAGATGAAACCATGGGAATGAGAAACTATTTTGAGATCCATCCGGTCTTCATACTCCTGGGATCTGCAATTGAAAACATGATTCTAATTTCCCTCACTATCACCGCTATTGTTTGGCCCCACAAAGACGCATGCTACCTGTGTTAGGGCTGGGCCCAACCTAACTATGTTGTTATCGACCAGGTCATGGAGACAGTCTTCAAACACATATCACTTCTTGAGGGTGTGCCATAGGATCCAGTGATAGGGGTATTAGGTGGGGTGATCAGTGAGGTTTGCCTCTTCTGGCCTTCTGCACTCCGGAAAATGGATAATCCCCTATTTCTAGGAACTTAGAAAATAGTTGGGATCCTGATTCTCATTGAATCAGTAAGTCCTTATTCTTCTTTCCGAAAAGGTTTCCCTTGGAGCCTGACTCTTACGGGGGCTGGAGAAGCCTTTCGATGATGTGGAACTCAGTTACCTTTCTTGGGTGGTGGTAGCGCATTGCACGAGGGCACCTACCGATTCTAAGGTGGACGTTGTTAGGATGGAGGCTATTCTTGAGGTAGAGGGCCTCACTGAGAATGTGGAAGTAGCTCCACTAGAAATAAATGTAATCACCTGGGGCCTCTATCTGGGCCACTGCAATAGGATCGGCACTGGAAGCCCTTCTCGCGGGGATCAGAGGAGGTAGCATACGTGCCTGATTGGTCTACAATAAGGCTTCCTCTAAGCACTGGTCCTTATCAGATAAGTCCCAGAATCCAACGAGATAGTTCTAGGTGATCATAGAGGGGACCATCTCTATCTTGACATTTCCTATGAACATAGTCAACAATTTCTCCTATGTTAGTGGCAAGTCGATGGAATACATGAGTCCTTTGCACTAGGCGACAAAGTCGGCAACGCGCTCATTAGGCCTCTTCTTGCACATAAAGAGGTCCTCAATACTCGTCTTCTGTGTGGGGGAGTTGAACTAGTATAGTAATTACCTATGGAGGTCCTCCGAGTCAATTACTGATCTGATGAGGAGTTGGATGTACCAGACAAAAGAATTCCATTCCAATGTCTGCACAAAACATCGGAGCATAGCGGCCTCCTGCTTTACTGGTGATCCCAACATGGGACCACACATTGGGTAAAGTGATAAAGGTGTTGTGGAGGTTCCCCTATCCCATTTATGTTGGAAAATGTGGGATTCCCAAAACCCAGGGGTGCTGGCATATCATCCACCAACGCCGGATATGACATGCCATTAGGTGGGAGTGCCACCTGTCGCATTTCCAACGCATCAAGGTGGACAATGAGTGCCCCCATTAGATCATCTGAGATGGGGTCCCCAAGTTGATGGGTATCCCTAACCATGAGTGCATTGGTGGGTTCATAAACATGGTAAACAAGACCAGCATCTTGTGGAGCTACTGGTGGCATGGACCTCAATGCAGTTGGGGGAACCCGAGCTAAGTCCCTTAGATTGTGTTGTTGTTCCGAAGGGTTAGGAGATACATACTGTGCCCTCTAGATTTATGTTCTATCCTGAACCTTGTCCGCGAGGGAAGGACGGTCAGGGACACGTATAGGTAACTCGTCGAGGGGATGTTGTTTCTGCCCCTGCTTCCCTGGCCTAGGATTACCCTAGTCTGACCATCACTCTGCAGCCCGTTCATCCAGGATTTCATTGACTACCTTCTTTTTCTCCACAAGTTGCTGACACAATGTACCCTTTTTGGGGTCTTCCTTAATCTTATGCACTAATCCGGAATAGTCGGCGGGTTTGGAGGCTCCGAGATTCTCTTTACCGTTACCATGATTTCGGCTAAGGAATAATGCCTTGGTGGGCGCTGGGAGACCCAACAGGCTCCTCTATTGACGAGTTACCCTTCCTGAGGGATCCAATAGATGCAAAATGCCTTCATGTGGTAGGTCCCCATCCAGGAGATCCAAATCATTTTCATCTTCTGATAGGTTGGATATGTTGATCATGACTCTACCTGGGGGCATGTCCTCAATGTCGCCTAGCGAGTCGGGTTTCCATCGATTTGAGATGAAGTGGATGGCAGCATATTTCCCCCATCCACAGATCTACAAGTGGGGGGATTCCTCCTTGATAATCTTACAGATTACCTTGAAACTCTGAACGCATTACTATTGGAGGGCCCTATGGCGACTTGGTGACTCAGGTTGCTGGGACACGGAGAGTGCAGCCAAATCAACTAGACACCATTGCTCTCCAAAGTATTCAAAATGTGCTTGGATCTTCTGATAAGCCACTCACTGGTGATGAAGGCGGACGTGAATCGCCCAGAGGGTTTAATGGAAACACTCAACTTTCTCGGGGGTGACAGATTATGATCAGTAGAAATTCGGCAATGCCACGGTCCAAAACATCTCAGGGAAGTGGTCCGCTGCAAAGATATTACATAATCTCCCTGGTTTTGATTCAACGTCTGGCCCTTCATTACCCAACTTTTAAACCCGAGGATAATGAGGAACCAGTAGAGGTACCGAATCAGACTGTTGGGAGGGTAGTTTGGCTAGTGGAGAATACGACAAGAGAGCTGAAAAACCACCGCATCTCGGGATATCCTCCAAAGAGTGTATCAACTTATCCACCACTTCGCGATAGGATGGGCTGACGACCGCAGTTCCTAGTGTAGGGGATAGGGATACTAGTGATGGTCCGCGCTACTACTTTCCATCCATTGTTCCGCAGAATAGCTCTTCGTGATCCCTAGTCGAGGTAGAGAGTGATTCTAGTGATGATGATGGTTATTGCACCACCATAACCTATGGGGTTGAAAGATTTTCTTCCTCCTAGACCTAACAGTAGAGGGAGGTGGGAATCTGATTGACCTTACATTCAGGGAGTACAAGGCTGATGTTCCTTGTTCCTTCCCCGACCCTTTACATGGAAGACCTGGGTGAGGGTTCCATCATTTAGTCATATTCGGCTTCAGAATCTGAGAAAAAAATTGTTTTGATATCTTTTTGAATATTTTCAGTGTTCCTTTTATGGTGGGGAAGACCCTCTCTCCTTACCTAGTATGGTTCTTCAAGATAGTGTAGATTTCCAGCACGATGAGGTCCTTTGGCCATACTGGTGTTGGGGTGAGGAGAACATCCACCAAAGTAATCAAATGTGTGAGGAGAATCAGGACAAATATCAAAGGGGATATGGGGAGGACCTCTGTGCGAAGTGCTGGAGTGAGTAGGACCTCCACTAGATCCGATAGGAGCATAGGTGAGACCCCCATGCTTGTTTCCCCTGGATACATCAGTGTGAGGAAGGTCCTTGTATTGGTCAAGCCGAACATGGGTAGGACCACCGTTCTGGGAACTATTAAGGTGAGGCTGACCATCACTAGTGGTCTGTGGCGGGAGGAATGATTCCATATCCGTTATAGTGGGCACGAAAGAGACTTTTGTACTAACCATCACCGCCACAGGGAGGAACCTCATTTGGATTGAAGGTGGCATGGTGAGGACCACTATGCTGAGCTTGGAAGCGGGGAAGCCCGCGTTCTCCATGGTAGCAGTATGGGGAGGACCTCCGTACTGGGTGGCATCACTATCGGTTAGTCCGCGGCGGCCACTGCCTATGCTGGAGACCAATAAAGTCAACCCAGCCTGCATGTGGGGCAGTTGGGGCCTCAATCCAGGTTAGGCGTATGAATTTTCTTGCTCAGTGTACACATGGAGTTGGTGATATGCGTCAGCGGTGGCTCGGGCCACAGTGGTCGTTGTCGTTGACGCCCCATGGCAGACGTCCTCTTTGGCTTGCGCCTGATGCTGGCGTCGGGTGAGATGGACCGGATTCATTGGTGTAGGTACATGGCTTACCTTCTAATCGTCCGGTAAAACTATGTGGTAGCATTAACGTGGCATGGTGGGAGCCCTTTCTGGGAGACCCTAGAATGGGATCCTGACTAGGCTAAGCTAGATATGCCCTACGTCATCGGTGTAGGGAAGGGAGTCATTGAGAAGTCCTAGGGAGAGGCTCCAGAAACTATTATATGTTGGAGTGGAGAGTAGTGGCTCCCTACACGGCCCTTAGGGATGACATTGATGAAGCGGCGCAGACACCTCTAAATCCAGGTGGGCCCTATCCTGAGTCGATATAATACCCTCCACCTTCTACCGACGTACGAGGTCAATGATCACCCTTCGTTGAATGAAGTCTGAGGGAGAGATGGGTTGGGGGCACCCAGAGGTCGTGGTCATTGAGACCGTCACAGAAGAGGAGGAACCGCAGGGGACTACCACACTGGTTATGTCCCCGCCCCTGCGTCAGTGGGTAGGCGGTGATCAAGTTACAGGTGCTGCAGCTTGGTTCCTCAAATATGAGAGATTAACTCATCAATTCTGAATGAAAAAGGGAATTGACGATCAGTGCCCCAACACCGTTTCTTCTTCCATGGATGTTAATATGGATCCATGCTGACAACATTGTAGACTGGGATTTCCATCATTTTGACTGTCCCAACTTCAGTTGAGTTTCACACTATGCCCGCTATTTTCTTGGCGGGACCCGGCACCAGATAGCTGAATCCAGGGACATGCTATTCAAATGATTTCTTGAAATCTACTAATCTCCATATTGAGGAAATGATATTCAGGGTAGGTTCACCATTTCTGTTTTCGACGCTTTTTCTGGGGCGCTCGCATCTGTGTTGTTTGAGGACAGTGGAACTGTTTGTTGCCCCGCATTCCCACTTTACAAAGGAAGGGGGAATCTATTCCTTATCTAGGGACGTCTTCTCCATAATTGAAATAGGATGATGGGATGTTGGTTCATCCTTATGTGGTTTCCTCCTCGGATCTTGTTACCTATTCTGGGTCTCCCTTATAGATCTAAGACGTTGTTCATGAAAATATTCCAAATTCCATATCTTCATGGACACCAGTTAATTACATTGCTTTTATCAAGACATTACAAAGAGTTTGGTTAGGGAAGCAACCTTCAGTCAGGGGAGTAGTCATGTTGGACATAACTGGAATGTCTGGATGCTGGGACACTGGCGTGTCTGGGTTTCTTCCCCTTATTATAGAATGTCTTGAGGGCACGAAATCATGAGGCATCCCACGTCGATCATGGAGAATTTTCTGCCATAGGCATGTATCTGAGGTTTTCCTCATCTTATCATGTTTAAAACAGGGTATTCCGTGAGATTAACGTCTAGAAAATATGGATCAGACTGATCAGAACATTGATTAGAGTGGATCAAATGGGTGAAATAGCTAGAGGGAACAATAATGTTGGGTCCAACGTGTGGTTATCTTCTTGATTGTTGTTAAGGGGAATGAGGGATGAGGTGGCATGATCCCACCGGCATGTGGTGCTCCTGGTAAGAATCATGATGGATGATGGAGGGTTTAATGAAGAAGGTGTAGAATGAGAAAGAGTCGACATGAGTACAATGGGGATGTTGGGATTGAGTCTCGAAGAGACCTCCTATGTATCCCTCTGGTAGGGAATCAATGTCCGCGTAGTTCGGTGGGATGATGGGACAAATGAGGATGCGACCATTGAGAATGGATGCATGAATGAGACCTGGAGGAAATATAACATTCAGGATGGGTCATGACCTTCCTAAAACACATAGGCTCGAGGGAGAGATCAGGATGAGATAGGAGTGATGGTCATGAACCATAGGGAGGCTTCCAACTTATCCTCATGGAAAGGAATCAAATTCCAAATAGTTCATCTGAAGATGAATTACCATTGAAATGGGTTGACAATAGCTTACTGTTGAATGGGGTCCCAATGGTTTGCAGCTCGATGGGGGATGCAGTTTAACGTCATGCAGGAAAAAAGGGGGAAACCGTTTAATGTCATGCGAGACGAAGGTGGTTCGACATGAAGGGGGTAGGAACCAGTGGGTGTTGGTCTTGAACCTCCATGAGGCTTCCTGCGTACCATGCCTTGGCAAGGATCAAAGACCACATAGTTCAGAAGGGGTGTTTGGTGAACCGACATGAAAATGGTCAAGACCAATGGATGGTTGGATTGATCCTTGGGGAGACTTCCTACATACCTTCCCTTGGCAAGGATCAAAGTCCATGTAGTTAAGGAAGAGTGCGTTCTGACGTGAAGGGAGGTTGGAACTGACGGTTGTTGGGGTTGAACCTCAGGAAGGCTTCCTACATACCTCGCCTTGGAAAGGATCAAATACAATATAGTTTAGGTGGGTCTGGTGAACTGACGTGAAGATGGTTGGGACCAATGGTTGTTAAGATTGAACCTCATGAAATCTTCCTACGTACCATGCCTTGGAAAGGATCAATGATCACATAGTTATGGAAGGTGTGATGAACCGACGTTACGATGGTTAAAACCAATGGATGGTGGGCTTCAACCTCAGGGAGGCTTCCTACATACATCGCCTTGGTAAGGATCAAAGACCACGTAGTTTAGGTAGGTATGGTGAACCTACGTAAAGATGGTCAGGACCAATTGATGTCGGGCTTGAACCTAAGGAAGGCTTCATACATACCTCACCATAGCAAGGATCAAATTCCACGTAGTTCAGGAGGAGTGGTTTTTGGGCTTGAACCACAGGGAGGCTTCCTACTTCCCATGCCTTGGCAAGGATCAAAGACCTAGTAGTCCTTGGTGGGGTGTAGGGATTACACCTTAGGCTACCCGTAAAGGATGTCATGGTTGATTCTGGATCTATGCCCACATGAGTCATTCTTGGTGTGAGAAAAAAGAGAAATAAAATACCCAACGATCATGTCACGGAAGGTGAGTCATTGGGAAGTAGAGTGGGGATGATACGTATGTAGCAGCCCAAAAAGGAAACATGGGCTTACGTTTGGTCCACTGCCCAAAGGGGAAACCAGGGCTTACACGTGGTTAGTAGCCCAATGAGATGGAGATTGGGACCTACTTAAGGGTAGAAGTCCCGGTGGTGACAAAGCCCAGTGGGAGAGGGATTTCGCACCTAGGAAGAGAGGAGAACCAAGGGTGCTTCCTCCTGCAGGAAAGGCTAGGGGCTTACACCAGGGTGGTTTCCCTTTCGCCACTAGGAAATGTCACTTCGATAAAGAGGATATCATTTCATGTGAGGAATGATCTCGCTCTTATGGAGACCAGTGGGCGTAGAGAATGTCCAAGATAGGGAACCCCATGTATGAGGCATGGGGTGAGTCCACATATTGACATCATGTGCTGAGAACTATGGCGCTTTGTAGTTTAACATCCAGCATCTCAGACAAGGTGGGTTGGCTCCTCACCCCTTGGACATAAATAACTGATACCTGCATGCTCTTGAGGGAAGGAATGAATTAGAAATGCATTAAAAAATGGGGTGTCGAGAGGTGATCCCATTGGGGGTCCACGTTAGCGTGGCTATGGAAAGAAGCAATAGCTGTTAGCATGCCTATGAGAAGAAGCATGAGGTGAAGAAATTCAACGAGCAGTATCATCCAAGAGACTTTGAAATATCTTCATTCAAACCTAAAGGGATGCATGGGAAAATGAGTTGCAGAGCAAAGGGGTTCATTGGCAGAAGCCTTGTGAAGCTATGGTGATCCATGAAGTGGAGGGGCTTTGTGAAGGGATGTTCTTCACGAAGTGAAGTCTCCTAGGGTAGGAAAAGGGAATATGATCTTATAAGAGATGCTTCACGAAGTGATAAGGCATTCACGAAGCAATTCCTTGCAGAACAAGGTTTCCTTGAGAAGCAAGGTGTTGTGAATCAATGTGTTTCGTGACGCACAATGACCCTGCCATAGAATGTAGGACCCGTGTGTATGGAGGGTCTTTCATGAAGAATAAACGCTTTGTGATGACCAGAGTCTCCATGGAGATCATATTCTTTCACGAAGGCCCTCGGGCATTGTGAAAGGCATCCCCCTCAAAAGAGAGGTTGAATTAAAGCTAGGGGGCACTTCACAATGCACAATTACCATGAGAAGCTCATGGTTCGTAGAGAATGAAGTGCTTCATGATTTGAGAGCTTAGAAGGTGAAAGGTCAGATGATCCATCCGTTGGGCTCGAGGGGAGCCCTATATTTATAAGCAAGAGGTGATGTGAATTAGAGCTCGCTCGGTGCGAAAACAGAGTTTTCTCCATGGTGGGGAGCGAATGTCAAAGGGGTTCATGGGGTGTCCATGCTCCTTAATCCGCGATGGGCTCACGAACATCAAATCCAATCATGGAGCCTCCCACATTTTTCCTCCATTGTAGGGAAGCGAATGTGAAAATGGTTCATGGGGCTTCCCCCCTCCTTACACTACAGAGGGCTCGTGAACTTCAAATTCATTCACAGAGCCTCCCGCCTCCTTGCTCCGGAGTAGGGTCGCGAACGTCAAATGGGATCACGGGATATCCCACCTCCTTGCTCTGTGGTGGGGTTGCGAATTTCAAAAGGGTTCCCAGTGCATCCCGCCTCCTTGCTCAGTGGCATGCATGGGTCTAGCGGGATCCGTGAACAGTCATCGCGAGGCAGCCCTAGCGACTTCCCACTTTTTCTTCTTCTTCCCCACTGTTGGCATCAACAAACATGTCGGAAAACTATATTCCCAACCTTGAACTGAAAAGATAATCTATATAGACTGATGTATGATTTCTGATGAGACATTTCAGTATTCATTTTCCTCTAAATCACTTGGACATGTTTAGTGGTCTCCTGGACAAGATGAGGTCCAAGAATAGCTACCTCATTTACCTCCAGAAAACACATGGGTAATCAGTATGGACTACCATAAAAATACTAATTTGGAACCATCAAAAGAGTATCCTATAAAATATCTTTATAGGTGAACTCAAACAGGGGTATAGTTCTCTTCCAAGAACCCCTAAAATCTAGGACGCCTGCCCGAAGCATGTTCTTAGTACCAGAATCATGTGCCCTAACAGGCCATCTATCAGGGGGTGGTAAGCTATGATTAGAATCACCTATTTACCCATTTCTTACTATATTCCATTCCAAAAACAAGAAGTATCTTGGGTGTACCTATTTGGAATTATATAAAGAAGGACCCCATGTAGTTGTACAATCTCATGAATGTATAACCCTCCCTGCTCATCAACACTGATGGATTCCTTAATCAGTAGGAAGAGTGAAAACTTTATGAGCATGTCAAGAATATGTCACACGACATCATTACCATGATACCTTTTAGAAAACTCCTCTATTAATTCTCCAGAGTTATCTAGTGGTTCTACTAGTATGATTGTTTTTCAACAAGGTGAACCCAAACCCAAGAGAGGTCATATTAATGGCCTCATAGCAAAGAATGGCCGAACCCCAATAGACCTTGTCAAAACCGGTCATGCAATATTTTCTTGAAATACATTACAGAAATCCACATCACACCCACCTTAGACTGTTGGAGTGTTCAAACTGGTTCACTCAAATGATACACAAGGAATAATAAAATTAATGAGTCAAACCATCAGTGGATGATTTATCTCAGAAACGCTTATCTTAGGAGGTCGGCGTGTTGTAATAGAAACACAAAACCTTTTCTCAAGCCACCACACACCCACAAAGAGAAAAAGTGTACACAAGAAACATACCACAAGAATCATTACCTATTTTTAAACATCTCATTAGAGCTGGTCTATATGTTCGATATAACCTCATATTCATCAACTCGGATTCAAAGAAACTCACAAAGGTGGTCCAAACACCCAGTTATGAGTGACACGTTGGCATAAGGACAAAAGTACATATAAAAACCTTGATCAAACCCATAGAAAAATCCAACTAGTGGTAATCTGAAAGAAAGGGATAGGAATATATAGTCCATTCAATGTGATTCTATATGGGAACCCAATAATCACTAAGGATTAACCAACCCTCATTGAAAACCACACATCATTGCAAAACATGGAAAGATTTCATGAACTATCCCTACTGACTTCAACTATAGTGTGGTATATAACCGACCCTCTTTTAGTGCATCTAGGATGACATCAAGATGAGTTACATGATCATCTATCAAGGAAGGTCACACTAAGTGGATTTTAAGGATTATCAGAAAAGGATATCCTAACTGCTGATGGACGACCTCCTGAAAGAAACCCAACTTCTCTTGCCAATGAATCATCATTTAACCGACCACATTGTATTTGTCCCAATGAATTTCTATGATATCTTATGATTAATAACTGATGTTAGACCATGATAAATAGTTCTTCATAAGGGCTACACACATAACCAAAATTCAACACCAAGAATCAAGACACACGATCCTCAAAAGCATTCAAGTAGAAATTACCATTTTTTAATGGTTATTGATTGTGATCCTTATAACTGAAAGGACACATTTAAATAGAATTGATGTGATGCTCCCAACCTTGGTGTATCCTATACATCAAGAAGAAGAAAAATTTTCTGTTAGATGTTCTAGATCAGAACCAACATAAACACACAAGTGTCGTTACATGAACCAAAATCACCTTGTAAGAACACTTGCCATGAATGTCGAAATTAAACTGGCTAGCATTTCAAACCACCAGTGTACCATAAAGTCCTCCCAAGAAGTGTAAAAAATGTGGTTCCATAACTCTTAGGTCACTCTACTCTGAAGATAACCAGAGAACACACATATCATATCAAAGCTCAAATATTTAACCGAACTCAACAGCTCATTTTAACATTTATCACCTGACTGGTACCACCTATGTCATCATATACTCCCCTGAGTGTAAAAGACAAAACATCAAATTGTGGGTACTAATCATAGTATATCCAACCTATGATTCCTAGTACCAGATGGATCACGCTGTAAATGGAAGAAAATAACATCATATACACAACCATTTTCACGGTTTATGATGTAACATGTTTCCCAACACATAAAAAAAGAGAGGTCCACATGACCTCATAAGCTGTTGACCATGCCCAAGGCATGTATGAACAGGTGAGCGAAGAATTCCACATTGTGTGTTCCCATGTCAACAGTAAAGATTTACCAAAGATCACAACTCAAAAGCATAGGTATCAAACAAGATAGCTCAACACATTCCTCTAACCAGTCACCCCTCTAGTTTCCCCATGGGGCAGGTCTTGGAGTCAAACAATGATATATACTAGAAAAATCCCACTACAATGGTCGGGTATAGTTATGAAAAACATTAAGAGTAATTCTATTTGGGATCCTCAAGGTAAACATGAGTGATGTCATCCTACACGAGATCCTGATCTAAAAAGGAAAGGGAGGAATCCTACACTGGATCCTCGAACAATAAACAATAGATGCATCTTACAATAGGGATCCTTTCCAATGGTTTATAGTAGAGGTCTCCAAAAATGGACTCTCTAGAATAGTATATGTCAATAGATATATCTCATATCTCATCTCAGATCAAAATTATCAAATTTTTTTATTCGAACACCTAATCGATCATTAATGCTACTTTCTCACTCTTAAGAGACAACTCAAAATGGTAATTGGATTCAAAACCTATCCATTTTGATAGAATCCCCAAAAAATCCATTATGATTTCTAAGAACGCTCCCCATTTTTCACCATCATGATCTATGTGGAAAACATCTCAGAATGGACTACTCTCTGGTCCAATTCTGACATGAGGCCTCAAATAGACCCCCAAAATAGTCCAAAAAAGAGAGTACATGGCATGTATAAACCATGTGTGGTGTGTACACTCAAGTTCCTACCCAAGAGTGTAATTTTTACAACCTGGGCATGTAACCACCCAAGATACATGGTGTGATAGACTAATACATGGCATTTACTAGAGCATCCTCTCATGGATATGTACTTCTACATGTCTAGAGCCCCATGGATTCTGCCTGAGTAAAACTACATAGTGTGTACCTATAGTATATGATGTGCACTACCCAAAAACGCTCATTCGATGTTATCCTTCACACGACTCGACACACAGTCAATTAAAATATAGAATTTAAAGATAAGACATGATGTGTAATTAAAAAAAATATGTTTCCAAATTTAGAACACACAACATTTGTTCATAGAACAACACACTATGTTGTATGGGATTTCGAGTAGTAAACCTCTGGAACATTCTCAAAACCCCCATTTTTGAAAAGTAAACTATTGGTATTCCAAAATCCAATATATAGAGTCCCATACATCCCACAACTAAATTTTTCTAATCCATTTATATAGCGTATCATAATAAAAAAAATTAATTTTAAATAACAACATGATCAAACAAATTTAGATCCAAGAGGGACCATACACGTCAGGAACTAAAGTTTGGCATCCGTCCAATTAGAATAATATCACGTACCAATACACCTATTACAAAGTTAGGGATACCAGTGACGATATCTATCACAAAAGTATGAAATTATTAATCCTCTATAAATGGAATGGTAGGAAAGTCTATCCTGTGATTTCAAACAAGCTCTTATATGATGCATGAGATGGAATACCATCATCTCATCAGGTTGCAAAAAACAGATCGAAAATAATATCAATAATAACAACAGAACACAAGTATGTCACCCAAAAATGAAATCAAATAAATTGTAACAAAATCAAAATCCATAAATCACATATCAATTTGTAGAAATTTGGATTTTCCCTTTACACAGGGTAGCTACTCAAGAGCACAATTTATTACCAAACTCCATTTCCTTCTTATCCCTATTTAATGTCACAAAACAGTAAGGAAAACTAGAAAGTAAACCATCTGTCTGCACTTTGTAATGTACCAGTTCTGGAATCCACTTAATAGTGCTCGAATAACGGTTTCCCACAGGGACTCATGCACATTCGCCAAACCCCAGAGGCTGCCGACTAGAAGCAAGGGCCTGGGTGGGATAGTGGGTAAAGTATGACCTCATTGGAAGATTATAACACAATGAAAATAATATATAGATAGCAAAATTTGTAATATTATACAACTAGATGGAACTGCGGAATGCTGATAATATAAATAACCTGATATAATATGTTTCAAAAGATGATGATGCATGTTACATGTTTTAGAAAAATAGGCAAAACATGATACACTGTAGTAATACATGATACATGTACCAAAAGTATAAAAAGTCGAAAAAAACTTCGATGAATCACAAGTCCCCTCTTTGTCCCATGCTCTCCTACTCCTAAACAACACACCAAGTACCTGAAAAATGGTTGTTTCCCATATTGACACCAGCAACAATATAAAATATTTGGGCCCAAAAGCATGACCAAAATAAGGTGTGAGAATAAATCCCATTAGGAAACCACCCAAGTTCTATTCCAATATATTAGTGAAGATACGTAATAGTATATACACAATAGTTAAAGAATAATTATAAGAATTACTCAAAATTAAACATTCCTACAAGCACTGATTTACATATACATTCATTTGAAGATAATTATAAATTCAATTACTTAAAATTATATAAGTCTCAAGAGCCATCCCAAGCCTAACGATCCTCATGTCAAAGTAAGAACATTAGATGTCTCAGTATACAATCTAAACAAGTATGAGAGAAGACTGAATCCAAGATTTTGCTTTTTATTGGCAACCACATCATAAGTCATTCCATTTCAATATTCAATTCACAATCAAATGTCACCTCATGACATATAAACCATTTCTAATAGAGACTATCCATGGAATCCCTCAATGTATTCATAGTTCTTTCAGCATTTAAATAAATTCTCTATGAGCCTAATCACCCATCTATGACTTGGTCATGAATTATCATAATAATACCCTCTTGTGTTCATCTGTGATATTTTAACCAATACCATGGTTCGACCAACGCATATAATGTGTAATAGTAAAATGAGCCCGACCTTTCCTTTTAAGTAGAGGTTATGGCTCAACCATTGATATTTACCCCTTTAATCATTTAATATTTAATTAAACATAAGTAACATGATCCTGACCATTACATTTATCCTGAGGTGATGACTATCCCATTTCTATTTAGGATTTCATTAAACATTTCATTAGGCATTCATGGTCAAACCCAAAAAAATACAATATTATATCAAGCAAGGAACAACCTCAAAGGGCATGGCCTTTAAAGTACTCACATGGGAATAGTTTTCATAAAAAGAATAACATGTAAATTAAATGAATACATGGATTTAGCAATAAATAAATCACAGGGGACCATTTAAAATTGGAGCAAAAAATTCTAAGCGTTCTCAAACAAGCATAAACATAACATGGGGTAAAGGGAAAAATAAAATTTCCAAAACACCTAGTCAATTTAATTATGATTTAACATGACATCAATTACATTATAAATTCAATTCATTCTTAAAACCCCAATAAGGGAAATATTTCATGGGTCAAGGCATCTAAGTCCAATCAACCATAAGTGGCCATGAAAGGGAAACACATCCATGGGGTGGCCCTAATTCAAGGTAAACAACATGATTCAAGAATAAGAATGCATTTTCATTTACCTAATCATAAGTAGGAAATAACATATTCCAATTATCAATTAAGTTGACATCCTCAAATGGGAGTACGACACTCTGGTATATTTAATGAACTTAACAATTCACAAAAAGTCATGAGACCACCAACCTCATGCTAGTATGACTCTCCTCATCCAACATCTACATCTATTTTGACTAGAATTAAGCAGATCTACAAAATGAGCATAATATCTCATGGTTCAATAACTAGGTCGAGAGTATAAATCATGAAGAATAGCTCAAGGGTAATTGAGAGCTCCCTGAGGGGAATCCAATGCACTTGAAGGTGTTCAAATTTGAGAATGGATGAAAAAATTGGATAGAAAATTATGTTCACTGATGATGTTCATGACACCGAAGTGAGGGGTTCTACTCTTCTGAAGAAAATGAGGCTACTTCCCATTTTACCCAAAATAAAATAAAATTACATGACATGTTCTTGAGAATAAATTTGGTGTATATGGAAGTTTAACCCTCCTTTGGTCAATATTTCTTACACATCATAAAATGGGACGTTGACATCATTACAAATAGTGTACTTAGATTACCCGGTGTATAACCCTTAGTCACATTTTGTAACAGTCTTGAATCTAGAATTTATCATATTCCTCATTATTCTTCTCATGTTAATCCTAGAATGATAAGATCTGTAACTTAAAGGAAGAATCAGTTTATTACACTAGAAATGAAATCATCTTCCATGAATGTAAACTGAAAGGATATATTTAAGAAGAATCTCCCAAGATCAAGTATAATAAGAAGTACGATGAAAAAGGAAAGAAATACAAAAAGGAAATTAAGCCCACTTGGTGTTACTTAGTGGATAATACAAGTGATTTAGATTCTATTAGATAAGAGAGAAATGAAAAATATAATATGTGTTTCATGAATAACACATCAGATATACTAAATGTTTTTCTTGAATCTCCTAAAAATATTTCTATTCCTTTTGAAATTGAAATAAATGAGAAGAATATGTCTAGTGATGAATTATTTGAATATTTTATCATGTTGGAAGACACATTTAATGAAGTAAAATAAAAATATAAGAGTCTAAATATGCTTTATTCTATATCTGCAAACTGTAAAACTGATATTACAATATAAAAGGATAAAAATTCTCTACTAAAGGAAAATATAGAGATTAAATTACCTAGTTAGAAATTAAGGATTTATATGGAGAGATAAGAAAATATAAGAAAAAAATTATAGATTTTTTTGTAAATAGACTACTTCAAGGTATACTACTAGAATTGGATATCAACATAGGGAGAGAAATTTATTTAAAAATATATTTTCCAAAGTTGTAGTGGTGTAAGTTCATCTAGTATTAATTACTCTATTGAACATAATAAAGTGTTTGTTTGAATAATTTTTAGATCTTCTTAGTGGATACTAATATGAAAATGAAGTATTCTTACAGAAATGTTTTCTAAAATTTCTACACCCATGAAAATATGGGTATCAAAATAATTTTTAGTTTTAATCACTTTTGTATGTAATCTCCTTGAAGATTACCAGTAAGAAATAATGATATATACAAAGTGGATGTTCCAAAAATTTTACCGAGGGTTGATAAAGTTTAAAAAAGCTAGTAAATGTTGATGGTGTACATGTCACTGCTTGGGAAATAGACAAAGCGGGGATAATTATACTCGATCAATTTAATAACTCTAGAACCGTTTTAATTTAATTTTTTTTAGATGGATTGAAGTATAATTTACTTATGATTTCAAAAAAAATATGATTATGGATATCATGTGATGTTTGAAAACAATTCTTCAATTGTATTTTATTCTAAATATTATTTTGTTTAAACTAATATGGGAAATAAAAAATTTTATATAGAAGATTTATATTCCTTGTTTTTAAATAATGTTTCTATCATATGTCACTTTCAAAAATAATCATACCCATGTAATAAAATATTAGGAAATTGTAATTTCCACTCACTAATAAATCATAATAGGAGTGGTTTGGTTATGGATCTACCCAAACATGAATTATCAACAGAAAAATTCTGTAATCACTATCAAATGGAAAAAAGGGAAAAAAATTCACACCAAATAAAAAAGTTTCAAGTTATCAACATTTTGAGTTGGTTTAAATGGATTTATTTGGATGTTATAGAGTTTCTGCTTTAAAAATTATACATTATGCTTAAATTATAGTGTATAATTATTAAAGATATACATGGGTGTTTTTACTTTCTCATAATATAACAACCCATAAGTATAAATACATTTTTATTGCTTCAAAATTGAAGAACACTTATTAAAACATATAACAAAACCATGAGAGGACCGTATAGGTATAGTGTCTTTAGAAACTGGGAAATATAAACAACTGGTTCATAAATCATCTACATTTTCTCCCATTTATTTCATAATACCTAGAGTCCAATTTGGAATATCCTACTTAATAACCTTGTTCCTGACCTAGGGAATGAAAACATACAAAAGGGTGAGCTCATATGCTCAGAAAGGGTAAACAAACGAAATATCAATCACACCATATTCATAAGAACATAACATTTTGGAAATCTTAATCTGCAAAAAAAAATCATAATTTAATAACATGGGATAAATCATAGTAGTGAAATATAATCCCAATTATCATAAATTAAAACATGTAACTTTTTTCCATACACACATAATCATAGAGAATTATTTCGTAGTAGTCAATACTCAGTGCCAAGACTATCTTAGCGGACAAAGTCCATTTCTGAACCGAGTTCACTCCTCATTTCAGTCCTATTTCACTGAACCGGATTAACATTATATTCCATCCATGTCTATCTCATGAGATATAAATCATTTCCCAATGCATTGGATGGAGATATAGGTCCCACCCATCTCATAATGAAACCATTCTTATGTGTGCCACAAAATCATAAATCATACATCATAGCATAACCCATGTAATAAAAATGGGATTCTTAATCATCATGCCATAATAACATAATCCATATAAGATAAAAGGACATCCTAAAAATAATTCCATCATAACATAATCAAAACAATGTAAAAATAGGAATAGAAACAGAACCCTATATTATCTTAGATAGAAAATAATTTTGATAAAACACTTGAACTCCATTCTTGAGGAAAATATCCTTTCTTCTTCAAAAACATTTTTCTTTATTAACATGTCATATAATTTTAATCAAAATGAAGTTGATTAAAAATTAACATGAAAACTTGTAAAGTAGGCTTCATGGAAATAATGTTCTAAAAATCCATTCATGCTGAATAAGTTAAAAAAATATATTCTTCTCGTACTTTGGCCGGAAAAGTCAAAAAGTACCTCGTACGAAAAACGACAAAATATTCCTTTCATATGTTTTACTAAAAACACACCAAAGGGTAAAATTGGATTTAAACAATTGTATTAGGATATAAATAATATTACATATTGAAGAAACGTGGATGTGGATGATAAATATTCCTCAGTAAATTTTGGAGTAAAAACAATCTCGGAAAAAAATTGAGATTGCGAGATTTTCCCATACCTTAGGTCTGATTTGCTTCGTACGAGTCTGAACCTCCTATATAATGATTTAAATAACATCATTAACTTATTCCAGATTCATAACCATTGTTATGATATCATATATGTTCATATTATTATATTCTTAGCTTTTATTAGTAATGTTTCATTAATACTTGCTATTCGGGTGTTTATTGCTTTTTGTTCTTATGCGTGTTTTGTAGAATAAATTATTATTCTTCATTTTAGGTTATAGATACCTCATTTCATGAATGTTATTAGTGTAATATATATCATATTTATTCATTCAATTTATTTATATAATCATTATGTAATGAATATCATGTAGAACGAGTCGCATCACATCGTAGAGACGGTAGGTCGTACGTACGCACGAGCGATGATATCGTTCCCATGATCGTGGAATTGAATTGAAGTGTATTTATACTATTTAAGAATCAATATAAATTTACAATAATCCTATATAGTAATTATTTACACCATTATATCCATCTATGTAAGGTGGTGGTGGAAAATAGATTACACCACGGCGTGGAGACGGTATTCTGTACGTATGCGCGCTCGGTGATTTCGTTTTCCGTAGGATGGATAGATGGTGAAATTGGGTTGTTTCATACTTATAATAACATATAAGTATATTATTGATACTTATGTTATTACTTCATAATGAAACAACTAAAGAAGAAGAAGTATAATAAGAAATAAAGTTGAAATAATCGGTAACAGACATTACCTCTTCTTTGAAGCGCCTCTTCTTAACCTCCTCTTAGGGAACTAAAGATGGACTTTGAAGAAGACCAGGACCTCTAGGATGTTTTTAGGGAAGTGGAGAGGAGAACCTTTCAGGGGTTGGCCGAGCATGAAGGCTCAATGTGGTGTGAGGAAGAGAGGGAGGAGGTTCCCTTTTCTAAGGGAGGAGAGGGGCACCTTAGGAAAACATAAAATATTATTTTATTATAAAGTCATATTTGGTTTTTAATAGCTCCAAATTGATTTATTTCAAAGGTAAGGAAGGTATGGGTCAAAATAATCTCATACAATAGAATTTAGACATGATTAGGTTTCTATTTTAACCTTATAATTTAGATTTAACTTTAAGTTAAATAATTTTACTTTTACCGTGTCTACTTGCTCTCTTACACTATAAGGTTAATAAACTCACAATAACAAGAAAAAAACCCCAAGTTTTTTATTATTAATATATATAACCTTATCTAATTCATTTTTCCAAACCATATATTTTTAAGAATAAAATAAAAATTAGTAATATAATATTATGTGAATATTTCATTAATAGGATAATTGTTGCATCATCTTTGTGTCATAAATAAATTAAATTATTTAATGTCTAAAAATTACAAATAAAATACCATTATGTAGGAAATCATTTTAGCTTTCTAAGGAATATTTATAGTCGAATTTATCTTATGTATGACCCCATATTAAAAAATTATTTACTTATTAAACTTTGATTTTATCTATTTTCACCCTTCTTTAAATAAATTAATAATAAATGTCCTAATCTAATCCAAGTTGGCCTAAATGGTCATAATTTATTACTAAGGTTGTTTTAGGTCGAATTACACTTATCCAATATAATTAGGACATGTGTTAGGGTAATAATAATATCATTTTTACCCTTAATTACCCTATTTACTTTTAACCATGGTAAAAAAAGTAAAAAGTTACTATTCACCAAAAATTCTTTTCATCTCATTGAACCACATTTTAGTCCTTGATATTAACTGTGTCTCTCGGATTTTCCAAATTCCACTCAAAGAAGTGGTAAAATTATGTTTTATGTGAATTTGCAAATTCTCCTAGGAGGTGGGTAAAAGACGGTGAAAAGTTCAATAAAGTTTTTATAAATCTAAAATTATTATAAAATGATTCCAATGAATTACTTTGAAATTATATAGGTATTATGTATCAATATTTACCTAAAATCAATTTAAATAAAATAAATAATTATTTAAATCAAACGTCGGTCTTTAAATAGTAACCCAGTGTTTTCACTATTCATCCAAAATTGAATGTTTTCAGAAAAATACCAAAATTTCACCCTAGGCTAATTTTGATAATCCGAATCCAAAAATGAAGTCCATTTTGAAAGATAAAATTTCAAAAAGTGGGTATTACTATTCATAACGGCTAATTTTAATAATATTTTAATAGAATATTGTTGTTTAGTGAAACTCGATATTGCGTACGACGCAAGCTATCGAGGAAGGTCATGATTGCGTGTAAAGCAAGTCAAGCTAGGTTTGTGTGTAGTGACAGATTCCTTTGATGATGTATATAACATAAAAACAAAACATTTCTCATAAAAATATCGGGTGTTACATTCTAACCCCTTAAAATGAATTTCTCCCTTGAAATTCTTCACTTTGTAACAAACAGATAAGGATACCTCTCCCTCATCATATCCTCATGCTCCCATGTAGCTTCTTCTAATTGGTGTTTCCTCCATAAAACTTTCACCAAGCGAGTGGTCTTGTTCCATAGGTCTTTTTCTCTACGATCCAGAATCTCTATCGGCTGTTCTTCATATGAAAGATCTTGCTCCAGCAATACAACATCTGATCTTAGTACATGTGAAGGATCGGGTATGTACTTTTTCAGGAGTGATACATGAATCACATCAAGAACTTGAGAGAGATTTGGTGTAAGTGCCAATTGGTAAGCTACCTTCCCAACACGATCCAGTATTTCGAAAGGACCGATATACCTAGGGCTCAGCTTTCCCTTCTTTCCAAATCTCACTAAACTCTTAAAAATAGATATTCGTAAGAACACTTTATCACCCACTACAAACTCGAGGTCTTTTCTTCGGTTGTCGGAATAATTGTTTTGTCGACTCTGAGCTGCTCTAATGTGTTGTTGAATAGATCTGGCCTTTTCTTCCATCTCATCAACAAGATCAGGTCCTAATAGCTTTCTTTCCCCAACTTCATCCTAGCAAGTTGGAGTCCTGCATTTCTTTATATAGAAAGCTTCATAAGGATCCGTCTGAATACTGGAGTGAAAGCTATTATTATAAGAAAATTCCACCAATGGTAGGTGTTGATCCCAAACATCTATAAAATCCATAGAGAAAGATCTTAACATATCTTCTAGAGTTTGAATTGTTCTCTCAGACTGGCCGTCTTAATGAGGATGATAAGTTGTGCTGAAACTCAACTATGTATCCAGAGTATGCTGAAGACTTCTCCAGAACTTTGAGGTAAACCTCGGATCCCGATCATATATAATGGAAAGTGGTACTCCATGCAATCTTAACACTTCCTATACATATATCCTGGGAAGCTGATCCAAAGAGAAATCCTCTATAATAGCAATGAAGTGTCCAGACTTTGTAAGACGATCAAATATGACCCAAATAGCATTATTTCCTTTGGATGTTTTAGGAAGTCCAATGACAAAGTCCATAGTGATGTTTTCTCATTTTTATTCAGGTATGGGTAATGATTGTTATATCCCCTTAGACTTCTATCTCTCAGCTTTAACTTTTTGACAAACCAAGCATCGAGAGACATATTCAGCAACATCTCTTTTCATGCAATCCCACCAGATGTACTCTTTCAGGTACCTATACATCTTCATTCTTCCAGGATGAATAGAGAACGAAGAACTATGAGCCTCATCCAGAAGTTCCTTCTTTAATTCTGGGATGGGAGGAACACAAACCTGATTCTTGAACCTTATTATTCCATCACAATCAAGGATGAATTTAGGAACATTTCTCATTTTATTTTGTAACTCTATATATTCATTCTGTGCTTATTTAATCTTCACATGTATAGATGGTTGAACATTCCTTTGAGAAAGATAAGATTTTCCCCTTCCATTATAATTCCAAGATCCAACCTTTTTAAATCCATAAATATTTGATCTTTTGTGATCCTCATCATCGATAAGATATCATGTTCTTGTCGACTTAATGCGTCTTCCACCTTTTTTGATTTCCCTAGGTGGTAATGAATTGAGAAGTCTTAATCCTTAATCAACTCCAACCATCTTCTTTGGCGCATATTCAGCTCCTTTTTTGTGAAAATATTCTTTAAACTTTTATGATCAGTATAAATATTACACCTTTCACCATAAAGATAATGCCTCCAAATCTTTAATGCAATGATTACCGCAGCTAAATCCAAATCAGGATTTGGGTAATTTTGCTCATGGATTTTCAACTATCGTGAGGCATAAGCTATCACCATATCATTTTTCATAAGAACGCAGCCCGACCCCTTCTTTGATGCATCACTGTAGATCACAAACTTTTCTCCACAATAAGGAAGTGAGAGTACAGGTGCACTGGATAACCTTCTTTTCAACTCCTTGAAATTCTCTTCACATTCCTCTGTCCACACGAACTTAACTCCTTTTCAAGTCAACCTAGTGATTGGATTAGATAATCATGAAAAATATTACATAAAACGTCGATAATATCCAGCCAAACCAATAAAACTTCGGATCACGATTACTGTTGTTGGTCTCGACCATCTTTAAATAACCTCTGTTTTTGTTGGATCCACAGATATCCCCTCTTTTTAGATTATGTGACCCAAAAATGCAACTTTTTGAAAACAAAATTCACACTTGGTAAATTTGGCATAAAGATTCTCCTTTCTCAGGGTCTTCAATATAATTCTTAAGTGATCTTCCTGTTCTTCCTTTCTCTTTGAATAGACAAGAATATCATCTATAAAGAATACCACAAACTGATCAAGATAGTCTCTAAAGACTCTATTCATCAGATCCATGAAGATAGAAGCAGCATTAGTAAGACCAAATGGCATCACTATAAATTCATAGTGTCCATACCTTGTACGAAAAGCCTTCTTTGGTATATCCTCCCTCTTGACCCATAATTGATGATACCCTGAACGAAGATCAATCTTGGAAATGTATTGAGCTCCGCGTAGTTCGTCAAATAAGTCATCAATGCGTGGGAGAGGATATTTTTTCTTCATAGGGATCTTGTTTTGTTCTCGATAATCAATACAGAGTCTCATTGATCCATCTTTCTTCTTAACAAACAGAACAGGTGCTCCCCAAGGTGATGCACTAGGGCGTAAGAATCCCTTATGAAGATTCTCTTGGAGTTTCTTCTTCAATTCCTGCAACTCAATTGGGGCCATTCCATATAGTTTTTTTGAAATAGGCAAAGCACCATGTATGAGTTCTATTGAAAAATCAACTTCACGATTTGGTGGAAGACCCGAAAATTCATCCAGAAAGACATCATCATACTCCTGTACAATGGGTGTATTCTTAATCGTGAGTTTCTCTCCAACCATTTGAGATAAATAACCTTCATTTAGTGAAATCAAGACCCATAAGATGGCAGAAATTTCCACAGGAAGGTTATGTTCATCCTTTAATCGATAGATGATCATATATTGATCTGGAATATGAAATATGACTTCCCTTCTATGGAAATTTATATGATATCCATATAAATAAATCTAATCCATGCCAAGAATCACATCAAATTCCACTATAGGAAGGATCACAAGATTTGCAGGAAGCACTTTCCCACAAACTTGAATCGGAGAAGAATTATAACCTTTTGATGTGACTGTTGTGCCATTAGGGGTTGTCACAGAAAACTCAACATCTAATAGTTAAGGTAATACGATGACACTCTTAGAAAATTCTTCAGAAATAAAAGAGTGGGTGGATATAGAATCAAATAAAACATTTTCTACTTTAGAGTGGATCGTAAGTGTACCTTTCACCACTTTGTTCGCATACTCCACATCGGTGATAGAAATTCCATGTGACTTTCCTTTGTCTTTAGCCTTTAGAGTTTGTTGACGTAGATCATTATCAATAACCCATGGATTAGGGTGTTGATTGGCATAATTCCCCATTTACTTGAACTTGTAACATTGAAGTGTAGGAGGTGCACTATGTGTAGCCTTTTCTTTGTTCATATCACAAGACATATTCTTCCCATCATTGCGGCATTAAAATGTCCGATGACCTTCTTTTCCACATTGGAAACATTTACTTGTCCCTTTAAGACAACTACAACCATGTTTCTTTCCACACTTTGACCATAAGGAAAAACTCATCTTCTTTTTAGTGTGGTCTTTAGATTTTCCTTTGAATTCCATTTTCCTCTTATTATCAAACCCATATGACTGATGGGTTACTCCAATCTCCATCTCAACTTTGAGAGCACATCGAACAATTTCCTCGTAGCTATTGAAGTCCCTTATGGGTAACGCCCTTCGAAGACTTGGTTTTAAGACACTAAAGAATTGAATGATCTTACTCTCAGGTTGGATAATAATCCCAGAAGCTTACCTTGCAAGTCTTGTAAATGTTTCTTCATAGGTACCAACAGATTCATCATCCTTTTTCTTTAGTTCAAGAAACTCCTTCTCCATCTTTGTTCGAATAATACGAGGTAAGTACTTATTGAACAATAAGTTCTGGAACTCATCCCATTCCATTGACTCAATTTCATATATTGTCCTCGTATTCTTGATAAGATTCCACCATTGATCAGCTTCACCTTCCAAATGATATACTACTAAGATGACTTTATCATGTTCAGAACATTGATGAACTGAAAATATCTTTTCAGTGGTACTGATCCATTGTTTAGCCAATAATGGATCAGTAGACCCGCTGAATTAGGGTGGACGTTGCCTCATGATGGATTCAACAGAATGTTGCTCCTTCATTTTCTCATTTGGAAGTCTTGCATGATTCATAGCTTGAGAAAGTTGTGTGAGCATGGCTACAAGATTTTCCATTACAGCTCCCATAATGCTTGGTTGCTCAGGGGGACAATCATTGCATTTCCCATTGCATTCCGCGTTAACACAGTTCCTTCATGTTCCAGCCATTGACTAAATCCAAGAAGAATAGTTTGAGAAACACTAATTATAATAGGAAAACCACATAATAAAGAATAAAATTTTACACTTAAGGTATTATATTAGGTTATTCATGGCCATTTTTAAAACACTAAGATTGTGTTCTATGCTTAGACTTATCCTTAGGGTTCTTACTAAGGATTTCATATCCTAGTTTCCAATGGTTGACTATACCTTTCCTCTGATGCCAACTATAATGGTCTGGAATTACTTCTAGTGGAATATAACTGATACCTATCAGGGTACTCCATGGGCGGCTACACCCCCTGGGCGGGACACACCACCATCCCCAGTGGCTTCCATTTCCTAATGAAGCCATTGGGTGGAGAGCCATGCTTTGTCCAACGCTCACATGTGATTTTTCCCAAAGACCAGATTCATTCCTACCTCCTTTGCCTCTGATACCAACTACAAGGACCCATACTTTACATAAATTTTTATTGCTTCAAATTTTAAGCACACTTATTAATACATATAAAAAAACCATGAAAGGACCGTATAGGTATAGTGTCTTTTAAAACTGGGAAACATAAACAACTGGTTCATAAAGCATCTACATTATCTCCCATTTATTTCATCATATCTAGAGTCCCTTTTGGCATATCCAACTTAATAACCTTCTTCCTGACCTGGGGAAAGAAAACATACAAAAGGGCGATCTCAAATGCTCAATAAGGGTAAACAAAAGAAATATCAATCACATCATATTCATAAGAACATAACATTTAGGAAATCTTAACCTGCAAAAGAAAACATAATTTCATAACATGGGATAAATCATAGTAGTGAAATGTAATCCCAAAAATCGTAACATAAAACATGAAACTTTGTGGAATACACACATAATCATAGACAATCATTTCTTATTAGTCAAGACTCATTGTCAAGACTATCTTAGCGGACAAAGTCCATTTCTGAATCGAGTTCACTCTTCGTTTCAGTCCTGTTTCACTGAACCAGATTAACCTACCGTTCCAGCCCTGTCTATCTCATGAGATATAAATCATTACCCATATCATGGGAGGGAGATATAGGTCCCACCCATCTCTTAATGAAACCATTCTTATGTGTTCCACAAAATCATAAATCATACATCATAGCATAACCCATGTAATAAAAATGGGATTCTTAATCATCATGCCATCAAAAAATAATACATATAAGATAAAATGACATCATAAAAATAATTCCATCATAACATAATCAAAAAAATGTAAAAATAGGGATAGAAACATAAACCTATATTATCTTAGATGGAAAATAATTTTGATAAAACACTTGAACTCCATTCTTGAGGAAAATATCTTTTCTACCTCAAAAAAAATTTTATTTATTAACATGTCATATAATTTTAATCTAAAAGAAGTTGATTAAAAATATACTTGAAAACATGTAAAGTAAGATTCATGGTAATAATGTTCTAAAAACCCATTCATTCAGTATAAGTTAAAAAACATTCTTCTCGTACTTTGGCCGGAAAAGTCAAAAAAGTACCTCGTATGAAAAATGACAAAAGATTCCTTTCATATCTTTTACTAAAAACTCACCGAATGGGAAAATTTTGATTTAAAAAATTGTATTTGGATATAAATAATATTACATATTTAGGAAACATGGATGTGGAAGATAAATATTCCGCAGTAAATTCTGGAGTAAAAACAATCTCGGATAAAAAATGAGATTGCGAGATTTTCCCTTACCTTAGGTCCGATTTGTTTCGTACGTGTCCGAACCTCCTGTATAATGATTAAAATAATTTCATCGACATATTCCAGAATCATACCCATTGTTATGATATCATCTATGTTCATATTCTTATATTCTTAGCTTTTATTAGTAATATTTCATTGCTACTTGTTATTCGGGTGTTTATTGACTTTTGTTCTTATGTGTGCTCTGTAGAATAAATTCTTATTATTATTTTTTGGTTATAGATACCTCATTTCCTGAATTTTATTAGTGTAATATATATCATATTTATTCATTCAATTCATTTATATAATCATTATGCAATGAAGATCATGTAGAACGGGTCGCATCACATCGTGGAGACAGTAGGCCGTACGTATGCACAAGCGATTATATCATTCCAACGATTGTGGAATTGAATTGAAGTGTACGTATACTATTTCAAAATCAATATCACCTTAAAATAATCATATATTGTTATTATTTACACCATTATACCCATCCAAGTAAGGTGGTGGTGGAAAATAGATTACACCACGGCGTGGAGACGGTATTTCGTACGTACGCATGCACAGTGATTTCGTTTTTCGTAAGATGGATAGATGGTGAAATATGGTTTTTTTCATACTTATAATAACATATCATTATATGAGTGATACTAATGTTATTAATTCATAATGAAACAACTAAATAAGAAGAATTAGAAGAAGAAATAATGTTGAAAGAATCGCTAATAGACATTACCTCTTCTTTGTAGCGCCTCTTCTTAACCTCCTCTTAGGGCACTAAAGATGGTCATTGAATAATACCAGGTGTAACACCTGAGACTTTTATGTTATATAAATTATCAAAGGAATCTTTTTCTACACAACACTTTCTTGGTTTGCTTTACACGAAATCGCGACCTTCCTCGATAGCTTGCGTCGTACGCAATACCGAGTTTCACTAAACAACGATATGCTATTAAAATATTATTAAAACTAGCCGTTATGAATAGTAATAACCACTTTTTGAAATTTTATAAATTTTATTTTTCAAAACTCACTTTATTTTTGGATTCGGAATATCGAAATTAGCCTAGGGTGAAATTTTGGTATTTTTCTGAAAACTTTCAATTTTTGATGAATAGTGAAACCACTAGGTGGTAATTAAAAAACAGAATTTTTCATAAAACTTAATTTTACCGCTTCTGAGAGTGGAATTTCGAAAATTCGGGAGACACGGTTAATATAAATGACTAAAATGTGTTTCAATGATATGAAAATAATTTTTGGTGAATAGTAACTTTTTATTTTTTTTAACCACGGTTAAAAGTAAATAGGGTAATTAAGGGTAAAGATGATATTATTATTACCCTAACACATGTCCTAATTCTATCTGATAAGTTTAATTCGACCGAAAACAAACTTAGGAATAAAATATGACCATTTAGGCCCACATGGATTATATTAGGACATTTATTATTAATTTATTTAAAGAAGGGTGAAAATAGATAAAATCAATGTTTAATATGTAAATAATTTTTTAATATGGGGTTATACATAAGATAAATTCGACTATAAATATTCCTTATAAAGATAAAAATATTTCCAACACAATGGTATTTTGTTTTTAATTTTTAGACATTAAATAATTTAATTTATTTATGACACAAAGATGATGCAATAATTATCTTATTAATGAAATATTGACATAATCAATGTTATAAACACCAAAATAAATGTAATTTTAGACTTTTTATGAATTACACTAATTTTATAGGTTAATATGACATGTTATTATTGATTTAATTAACTTGGTTCGAACTAATAATTTTGTTATGATTTCCACAAAAAAATCAATTACTAAATAGTGTCAAAATTGACATAAAATAGTTTTTAAAACAAATATTATATTAGTAATTGTTATTTTATTCCTAAAAATATATGGTTCGGCCAAATGACTTATATGAGGTTATATATATTAATAATAAACAACTTGGGATTCGTTTGGCTGCTTATACTAAGTTTATTAACCTTATAGTATAAGAACACAAGAAGACACGGTAAAAGTAAACTTATTTAACTGAATGTTAAATCTAAATGATAAGGTTAAAATAGGAACCTAAAATTTTCTAAATTCAATTGGATGAGAGGATTTCGACCCATCCCCACCATTGATTCGAAATATATCAATTTGGAGCTATTTAAAAACGAACTTGACTTTATAATAAAATAATATTTTTAGTTTTCCCAAAGGTACCCCTCTCCTCCCTTATAAAAGGGCACCTCCTCCCCCTCTTCCTCACACCACTTTTAGCCTTCAAGCTCGACCAACCCCTTACAATTCCTCCTCTCCACTTCCCTAGAGACATCCTAGAGGTCCTGGTATTCTTCAAAGACCAATTTTAGTGCCCTAAAAGAAGGTCTCAAAGAAGCACTTAATAGAAGAGATAATGTCCGTTACCGATTCTTTCATCTTTATTTCTTCTTCCACTTCTTCTTATTTAGTTGTTTCATTATGAAGTAAAAACATCAGTATCACTCATATACTGATATGTTATTATAATTATGAAACAACACTATTTCACCATCTATCCATCCTACGGAAAAAGAAATCACTGCGCGTGCGTACTTACGGAATACCATCTCCACGCCGTGGTGTAATCTATTTTCCACCACCACCTTACTTGGATGGGTATAATGGTGTAAATAATGACTATATATGACTATTATAAAGTGATACTGATTCTGAAATAGTATACATACACTCCAATACAATTCCATGATCATAGTAACGATATCATCACTCGTGCGTACGTATAGAATACCGTCTCCACGATGTGATGTGACTCGTTCTACATGATCTTCATTTAATAATGATTATATAAATGAATTTATTTAATTAATATGATATATATTACACTAATACCATTATGGAAATTAGGTATATATAACCTAAATATAAGAATAAGAATTTATTTGACAAAGCACGCATAAGAACAAAAAGTTATAAACACCCGAATAACAAGTAGCAATGAAATATTACTACTAAGAAGCTAAGAAAATGACCATATATGATATCATAAAAATAAGTATGATTCTGTAATAAGTTAATAACATTATTTAAATCATTATACAGGAGGTTCGGACACTTACGAAGTAAAACAGACCTAAGGTAAGGGAAATATCACAATCCCATTTTTATCCGAGATTGTATATACTTTGGTATTTACTAGGGTGTATTTTATCATCCACATCCATGTTTCCTCAATATGTAATATTATTTCCATCCACCTACAATTTTTTAAACCCATTTTTACCCTTTTGTGAGTTTATAGTAAAAGATATGAAAGGAATCTTTTGTCGTTTTTCATACGAGGTACTTTTTGACTTTTCTGACAAAAGTATGAGAAGAATTTTTTTTAACATATACGGCATGAATGGATTTTTAAAACATTATTTCCAAGAAGCTTCCTTTAAAAGTTTTCATGTTTATTTTTAGTCAACTTCTTTTAAAATTGTATGAAATGTTAAGAAAATAAAATGTTTTTGAAGTAGAAAGGATATTTTCCTCAAGAATGGAGTTCAAGTGTTTTATCAAAATTATTTTCCATCTAAGATAATATAGGGTTCTGTTTATACCCCTATTATTACATTGATATGATTATGTTGTGATGGATATATTTTTATGAATTCCTTTATCTTATATGAATTGTTTTATGATGTCATTATGTTTAAGATTCCCATTTTTATTACATGGGTTATGCTATGATGTTTGGTTTATGATTTTGTGGCACACATAAGAATGGTATCATTATGAGATGGGTGAGACCTATATCTCCCTCCAATGCATTGGGTAAAGATTTTATATCTCATGAGATAGAAATGGATGGAATGGTAGGTTATACTGGTTCAGTGAAACAGGACTGAAATGAGGGTGACTCGGTTCAGAAATGGACTTTGTCCACTAAGATAGTCTTGGCAATGATTCTTGACTAATAAGATATGATTCTCTATGATTATGTGTGTATGCCACAATGTTTCATGTTTTATGTTTTGATTATTGTGATTACATTTCACTGCCATGATTTATCCCATGTTATGAAATTGTGATCTCTTTTGCAGGATAAGATTTCCAAAAGTTATGTGCTTATGTATATGATGTGATTGATATTTCTTTTGTTTACCCTTACTAAGCATTTGAGCTCACCCTTTTGTATGTTTTCTTTCCCCAGGTCAGGAAGAAGGTTATTAATTATGATATGCCAAAAGGGACTATAGATATGATAAAATAAATGGGAGACAGTGTAGACGCTTTATGAACGAGTTGTTTATGTTTACCAGTTTCTAAAGGCACTACACCTATACGGTCATTTCAAGGATTTGTTATATGTTGTAATAAGTATGCTTCAATTTTAAAGTATTACCAATGTATGTAAAGTATGGGTCGTTATAGTTGGTATCATAGGAAAGGTATAGTCAACCTTTGGAAACTAGGATGTGAAAGCCTTAGTAAGATCCCTAAGGATAAGTCTAAGCATAGAACACAATATTAGTGTTTTAGAAATGGCCATGAATAACATAGGATAAGACCTTAAGTGTGAAATTTTATTCTTGATTCTGTGGTTTTCCTATTATAATTAGTGTTGCTCGCACTATTCTTCTTGGTTTTAGTCAATGGTTGGAACCCGAAGGAACCGTGTTAATGCGGAATGAGACGGGCAATGCAATGATTGTCCCCCTGAGCAACCAAAAATTATGGGAGCTGGAATGAAAAATCTTGTAGCCATGCTCACACAACTTTCTCAAGCTATGTATCATGCAGGACTTCCAAACGAGCAAAGGAAGGAGCAACATTCTATTGAATCCTTCATGAGGCAGCGTCCACCTTCTTTCTGCGGGTCTACTGATCCATTAGTTTCTGGACAATGGATTAGTACTACTGAAAAGATATTTTCAGTTCTTCAATGATCTGAACATGATAAAGTCATCCTAGCAGTGTATCATTTGGAAGGAGATGCTGATCAATGGTGGAATCTTATTAAGAATACGAGGAAAAGGGATGAAATTGAGTCCATGGAATGTGACGAGTTCAAGAACTTATTTTTCAATAAGTACTTCCCTTGTATTCTCTGAAAAAAGATGGAGAAAGAGTTTCTTGAACTGAAGCAAAAGGATGATGAATCTATTGGTACCTATGAAGAAAATTTTACAAGACATGCAAGGTACGCTTCTGGTATTATTATCCAACCTGAGAGTAAGATCGATTGATTCTTTAGTGGCTTAAAACCAAGTCTCCAAAGGGCGTTATCCATAAGGGACTTCAGTAGCTATGAGGAAATCGATCGATGTGCTCTCAAAGTCGAGATGGATATTGGAGTAACCCATCAGTCATATGGGTTTGATATGAAGAGGAAAATGGAATTCAAAGGAAAATCTAAAGAGCACACTGAAAAAAAGATGAGCTTTCCCTTATGCTCAAAGTGTGGAAAGAAACATGGAGGGAGTTTTCTTAAAGGGACAAGTAAATGTTTCAAATGTGGAAAGGAAGGTCATCGGGCATTTGAATGCCGCGATGAAGGGAAGAAGATGTCTAATGATGCAAACAAAGGAAGGGATACACAGAATGAACCTACTACACATCAATGTTTCAAGTTCAAGGAGATGGGACATTATGCCAATAAATTCCTTAATCCAAGGGTTGATGATGATGGTCGATTTCAACAAACTCTTAAGGCTAAAGACAAAGGAAAGTAACATGCAATTTCTATCAGCGATGTGGAGTACGATAACGATGTGGTGAAAGGTACACTTACCATCCACTCTAAAGTAGCAAATGTTTTATTTGATTCTGGATCCACCCACTCTTTTATTTCTGAAGAATTTTCTAAGGGTATCACCGTATTACCTCAACAATTAGATGTTGAGTTAGCTGTGGAAAAACCTAATGGCACAACGGTCGCATCAAAAGTTTATAATTCTTCTCCGATCGAAGTTTGTGGGAAAGTGCTTCCTGCAAATCTTGTGATCCTTCCTATATTGGATTTTGATGTGATTCTTGGCATGGATTGGCTTTCTTTATATGGAGATCATATCAATTACCAAAGAAGGGAAGTCACATTTCATATTCCAGATCAATCTATGATCGTCTATCAATGCAAGGATGAACATAACCTTCCAGTGGAAATTTCTTCCATCTTATGGGTTTTGATTCCACTAAATGAAGGTTATTTTTCTGAAATGGTTGGTGAGAAACTCATGATTAAGAATATGCCCATTGTACGGGAGTTTGATGATGTCTTTCTGGAGGAATTACCGGGACTTCCACCAAATCATGAAGTTGAGTTCTCAATAGAACTCGTACCGGGTGCTTTGCCTATTTCAAAGACACCTTATAGAATGGCCCCAATTGAGTTGCAGGAATTGAAGAAGCAACTCCAAGAGAATCTTGATAAGGTATTCATACGTCCTAGTGCGTCACCTTGTGGAGCACCTGTTCTATTTGTTAAGAAGAAATATGGATCAATGAGACTCTGCATTGATTATCGAGAACTTAACAAGATCATTATCAAGAACAAATATCCTCTCCCACGCATTGATGACTTATTTGACCAACTACGAGGAGCTCAATACTTTTCCAAGATTGATATTCGTTCAGGGTATCATCAATTAAGGGTCAAAAGGGAGGATATACCAAATACGGCTTTCCGTACAAGGTATGAACACTATGAATTTATAGTGATTCCATTTGGTCTTACTAATGCCCCTGCTATCTTCATGGATCTGATGAATAGAGTCTTTAGAGACTATCTTGATCAATTTGTGGTAGTCTTTATCAACTATATTCTTGTCTATTCAAAGTGCAAGGAAGAACCTGAAGATCACTTGAGAATTATATTGATGACCCTGAGAAAAAAGAAGCTTTATGCCAAATTTACCAAGTGTGAATTTTGGCTTCAAAAAGTTTCATTTTTTGGGTCACATAATCTCAAAATAGGGGATATCTGTGGATCCAGAAAAAATAGAGGTTATCGAAAGATGGTCGAGACCAACAACAGTAAGTGAGATCCAAAGTTTTCTTGGTTTGGCTGGATATTATCGACGTTTTGTGAAAGATTTTTCACGATTATCTAATCCACTCACCAAGTTGACTCGGAAAGGAGTTATGTTTGTCTGGACGGAAGAATGTGAAGAGAATTTCAAGGAGTTGAAAAGAAGGTTATCCAGTGCACCTATGCTCACACTGCCTTCTAGTGGAGAAAATTTTGTGATCTATAGTGATTCCTCCAAGAAGGGATTGTTGTGTGTTCTTATGCAGAATGATATGGTGATAGCTTATGCCTCACGACAGTTGAAAATCCATGAGCAAAATTACCCAACACATGATATGGAGTTAGCTGCGGTAATCTTTGCATTAATGATTTGGAGGAATTACCTTTATGGTGAAAGGTGTGATATTTATACTGATCATAAAAGTTTAAAGTATATTTTCACACAAAAGGAGCTGAATATGAGTCAAAGAAGATGGTTGGAGCTGATTAAGGATTATGACTGCTCAATCCATTACCACCCTAGGAAAGCAAACAAGGTGGCAGATGCATTAAGTCGACAAGACCATGCTAGTTTATCCATGATGAGGATAAAAAAAGATCCAATATTTATGGATTTACAAAGGATGGATCTTGGAATTATAATGAAAGGGGAAAAGTCGTATCTTTCTCAAATGAATGTTCAACCATCTATACATGTGAAGATTAAAGAGGCACAGAAAGAAGATGTCGAGTTACAAAAGAAGGTGAGAAATGTTCCTAAATTCACCCTTTATTGTGATGGGATAATAAAGTTCAGGAATCAGGTTTGTGTTCCTCCCATCCCCGAATTAAAGAAGGATCTGCTGGATGAGGCTCATAGTTCTTCATTCTCTATTCATCTTGGAAGCACGAAGATGTATAGGGACCTGAAAGAGTACTTCTGGTGGGATGGCATGAAAAGAGATGTTGCTGAATTTGTCTCTCGATGCTTGGTTTGTCAACAAGTTAAAGCTGAGAGACAGAAGTCTAAGGGGATGTTACAACAATTACCCATACCCGAATGGAAATTGGAAAACATCACTATGGACTTTGTCACAGGACGTCCAAAAACATCCAAAGGCAATAATGCTATTTGGGTCATAGTTGATCGTCTTACAAAGTCTTCACACTTCATTGCTATTACAGAGGATTTCTCTCTGGATCAGCTTGCCAGGATATATGTAAAGGAAGTGGTAAGATTGCATGGAGTACCACTTTCTATTATATCCGATCGGGATCCGAGATTTACCTCGAAGTTCTGGCGAAGTCTTCAGCATACTCTGGATACAGAGTTGAGTTTCAGAACTGCTTATCATCTTCAGACAGACAGTCAGTCTGAGAGAACAATTCAAACCCTAGAAGTTATGTTGAGAGCTTGCTCTATGGATTTAAAAGGTGGTTGGGATCAACACCTACATTTGGTGGAATTTTCTTATAATAATAGTTTCACTCCAGTATTCAGATGGATCTTTATGAAGCTCTCTATGGAAAGAAATGCAGGACTCCAACTTGCTGGGATGAAGTTGGGGAAAGAAAGCTATCAAGACCTGATCTCGTTGATGAAATGGAAGAAAGGGTCAGATCTATTCAACAACACATAAGAGCAGCTCAGAGTCGACAGAAAAGTTATACCGACAACTGTAGAAAAGACATAGAGTTTGAAGTGGGTGATAAAGTGTTCTTTCGAATATCTCCCTGGAAGAGGGTTATGAGATTTGGAAAGAAGTGGAAGTTGAGCCCTAGATATATCGGTCCTTTAGAAATACTGGATCGTGTTGGGAAGGTAGCTTACCGATTGGCGCTTCCACTGAATCTCTCTCAAGTTCACGATGGGTTCCACGTATCTCTCCTGAGAAAGTCCATACCTGATCCTTCACATGTACTCAGCATAGAAGTTGTACCACTGGAGCAAGATCTTTCTTATGAAGAACAACCGATAGAGATTTTGGATCGTAGCGAAAGTGTCCTACGAAACAAGACAACTCGATTGGTGAATGTTTTAGGGAGGAACCACCAATTAGAAGAAGATACATGGGTGCTTGAGGATATGATGAGGGAGAGTTATCCTCGTCTGTTTGTTACAATGTGACGAATTTCGAGGGCGAAATTCATTTTAAGGGGGGTAGAATGTAACACCCGAGACTTTTATGTTATATAAATCATCAAAGGAATCTTTTTCTACACAACACATTCTTGGCTTGCTTTACACGAAATCGCGACCTTCCTCGATAGCATGCGTCGTACGCAATACCGAGTTTCACTAAACAACGATATGCTATTAAAATATTATTAAAACTAGCCGTTATGAATAGTAATAACCACTTTTTGAAATTTTATAAATTTTATTTTTCAAAATGGACTTCATTTTTGGATTCTGAATATCAAAATTAGCCTAGGGTGAAATTTTGGTATTTTTCTGAAAACATTCCATTTTTGATGAATAGTGAAACCACTAAGTGGTAGGTAAAAAACTGAATTTTTCATAAAACTTAATTTTACCGCTTTTGTGAGTGGAATTTCGAAAATCCGAGAGACACGGTTAATATCAAGGACTAAAATGTAGTTCAATTATATGAAAATAATTTTTGGTGAATAGTAACTTTTTACTTTTTTTTAACCACGGTTAAAAGTAAATAGGGTAATTAAGGGTAAAGATGATATTATTATTACCCTAACACATGTCCTAATTATATTGGGTAAGTGTAATTCGACCAAAAACAAACTTAGGAATAAAATATCACCATTTAGGCCCACTTGGATTAGATTAGGACATTTATTATTAATTTATTTAAAGAAGGGTTAAAATAGATAAAATCGAAGTTTAATAAGTAAATAATTTTTTAATATGGGTTTATACATAAGATAAATTCGACTATAAATATTCATTACAACTCTAAAAATATTTCCTACATAATGGTATTTTATTTGTAATTTTTAGACATTAAATAATTTAATTTATTTATGTCACAAAGATGATGCAATAATTATCTTATTAATGAAATATTGACATAATCAATGTTATAAACACCAAAATAAATGTAATTTGAGACTTTTTATGAATTACACTAATTTTATAGGTTAATATGACATGTTATTATTGATTTAATTAACTTGGTTCGAACTAATAATTTTTTTATGATTTCCACAAAAAAATCAATTACTAAATAGAGTCAAAATTGACATAAAATAGTTTTTAAAACAAATATTATATTAGTAATTGTTATTTTATTCCTAAAAATCTAAGGTTCGGCCAAATGAATTAGATAAGGATATATATATTAATAATAAACAACTTGGGGTTCGTTTGGCTGCTTATAGTAAGTTTATTAACCTTATAGTATAAGAACACAAGAAGACACGGTAAAAGTAAACTTATTTAACTTAAAGTTAAATCTAAATGATAAGGTTAAAATAGGAACCTAAACTTGTCTACATTCTATTGGATGAGAGGATTTCGACCCATCCCCACCTTATCTTCGAAATATATCAATTTGGAGCTATTTAAAACCGAACTTGACTTTATAATAAAATAATATTTTTAGTGTTCCCAAAGGTGCCCCTCTCCTCCATTATAAAAGGGGACCTCCTCCCCCTCTTCCTCACATAACATTGAGCCTTCAAGCTCGGCCAAACCCTGCCAATTCCTCCTCTCCACTTTCCTAGAGACATCCTAGAGGTCCTGGTCTTCTTCAAACACCAATTTTAGTGCCCTAAAAGAAGGTCTCAAAGAAGCACTTCAAAGAAGAGGTAATGTCCGTTACCGATTCTTTCATCTTTATTTCTTCTTCCAATTATTATTATTTAGTTGTTTTATAATGAAGTAATAAAATCAGTATCACTCATATACTTATATGTAATTATAAGTATGAAACAACCCTATTTCACTATCTATCCATCCTACAGAAAAAGAAATCACCGCGCGTGCGTACGTACGGAATACCATCTCAACGCCGTGGTGTAATCTATTTTCCACCACCACCTTACTTGGATGGGTATAATGGTGTAAATGATGACTATATATGACTATTATAAAGTGATACTGATTCTGAAATAGTATACATATACTCCAATACAATTCCATGATCATAGGAACGATATCATCACTCGTGCGTACGTACGGAATACCGTCTCCACGATGTGATGCGACTCGTTCTACATGATCTTCATTTCATAATGATTATATAAATGAATTTAATGAATGAATATGATATATATTACACCAATACCATTGTGTAAGTGAGGTATCTATAACCTAAATATAAGAATAAGAATTTATTCGACAAATCACGCATAAGAACAAAAAGTTATAAACACCCGAATAACAAGTAGCAATGAAATATTACTACTAAGAATCTAAGAAAATGACCATATATTATATCATAAAAATAAGTATGATTCTGGAATAAGTCAATAACATTATTTAAATCATTATACAGGAGGTTCGGACACTTACGAAGCAAAACAGACCTAAGGTAAGGGAAATATCACAATCTCATTTTTATCCGAGATTGTTTATACTTTGGTATTTACCGGGGTGTGTTTTATCATCCACATACATGTTTCCTCAATATGTAATATTATTTCCATCCACCTACAATTGTTTAAATCCATTTTTACCCTTTTGTGAGTTTATAGTAAAAGATATGAAAGGAATCTTTTGTCGTTTTTTATACGAGGTACTTTTTGACTTTTCCAACAAAAGTACGAGAAGAATGTTTTTTTAACTTATACGACATGAATGGATTTTTAAAACATTATTTCCAAGAAGCATCCTTTACAATTTTTCAAGTTTATTTTTAATCAAATTCTTTTAAAATTGTATGACATGTTATGAAAGGAAAATGTTTTTGAAGTAGAAATGATATTTTCCTCAAGAATGGAGTTCAAGTGTTTTATCAAAATTATTTTCCATCTAAGTAATATAGGGTTCTGTTTATACCCCTATTATTACATTGATATGATTATGTTGTGATGGATATATTTTTATGAATTCATTTATCTTATATGAATTGTTTTATGATGTCATGATGTTTAAGATTCCCATTTTTATTACATGGGTTAAGCTATGATGTATGGTTTATGATTTTGTGGCACACATTAGAATGGTATCATTATGAGATGGGTGGGACCTATATCTCCCTCCAATGCATTGGGTAAAGATTTTATATCTCATGAGATAGACATGGCTGGAACGGTAGGTTATACTGGTTCAGTGAAACAGGACTGAAACGAGGGTGACTCGGTTCAAAAATGGACTTTGTCCACTAAGATAGTCTTGGCAATGAGTCTTGACTAATAAGATAGGATTCTCTATGATTATGTGTGTATGCCAAAAAGTTTCATGTTTTAAGTTATCATTATTGTGATTACATTTCACTGCCTTGATTTATCCCATGTTATGAAATTATGATCTCTTTTGCAGGATAATATTTCCAAAATTTATGTCCTTATGTATATGATGTGATTGATATTTCTTTTGTTTACCCTTACTGAGCATTTGAGCTCACCCTTTTGTATGTTTTCTTTCCCCAGGTCAGAAAGAAGATTATTAAGTAAGATATGACAAAAGAGACTATAGATATGATGAAATAAATGGGAGAAAATATAGACTCTTTATGAACCAGTTGTTTATGTTTCCCAATTTCTAAAGACACTATACCTATACGGTCCTTTCGTGGTTTTGTTATATGTTGTAATAAGTATGATTCAATTTTGAAGTATTAACAACGTATGAAAAGTATGGGTCGTTATAACAGGACCTGTAGGATGTTTCTAGGGAAGTGGAGAGGAGAAATTGGTAGGGTTTTTCCAAGCATGAAGGCTCAAAGTGGTGTGAGGAAGAGAGGTAGGAGGTTCCCTTTTATAAGGGAGGAGAGGGGCACCTTAGGAAATATTAAAATATTATTTTATTATAAAGTCATATTTGGGTTTTAATAGCTCTAAATAGATTTATTTAGAATCTAAGGTGGGGATGGGTCGCAATCCTATCATATAACAGAATTTAGACAAGTTTAGGTTTCTATTTTAACCTTATCATTTAGATTTAACATTTAGTTAAATAATTTTACTTTTACCACGTCTTCTTGTTTTTGTACACTATAAGGTTAATAAACTTACTATAACAAGCCAAACTAACACCAATATGTTTATTATTAATATATATAACCTTATCTAAGTCATTTTACTGATCCTTATATTTTTAAGAAAAAAATAAAAATTAATAATATAATATTTGTTTTAAAAACTATTTTATGTCAATTTTGACACTATTTGGTAGTTGATTTTTTTGAAATCATAACAGAATTATTAGTTAGAAAAAAATTAATTCAATCAATACTAACATTTCATATTAACCTAAAAAATTATTGTATGCATAAAAAGTTTCAAATTACATTTATTTGGGTATTTATAACACCAATTATGTCAATATTTCATTAATAAGATAATTAGTGCATCATCAATGTGTCGTAAATAAATTAAATTATATAATGTATAAAAATTATAAATAAAACACCATTATGTATTAAATATTTTTATCTTTCTAATGAATATTTATAGTAGAATTTATCTTATGTATAACCCTATATTAAAAATGATTTTGTTATTAGACTTTGATTTTAACTATTTTAACCCATCTTTAAATAAATTAACAATAAATGTCCTAATCTAATCCTAGTGGGCCTAAATGGTCATATTTTATTCCTAAGGTAGTTTTTGGTCGAATTACACTTATCCAATAGAATTAGGACATGTTTTAGGGTAATAATAATATCATTGTTACCCTTAATTACCCTATTACTTTTAACCGTGGTAAAAAAAGTAAAAAGTTAATATTCACCAAAAATTATATTCATCTCGTTGAGCCACATTTTATTCCTTGATATTAACCATGTCTCTCGGATTTTCGAAATTCCACTCACTGAATCGGTAAAATTAAGTTTTATTTGAATTTGCAAATTCTCCTAGAAGTTGGGTAAAAGACGGTGAAAAGTTCAATAAAAATTTTATATATCTAAAATAATTATAAAATGAATCCAATGAATTAAATTGAACTTATATAGGTATTATGTATCAATTTTGACCTAAAATAAGTTAAAATAAAATAAATAATTATTTAAATAAAAAGTCGGTTTTTAAATAGTAACCCAATGTTTTCAATATTAATAAAAAATTTACAGTTTTCAGAAAAATACCAAAATTTCACCCTAGGTTAATTTCGATATTCTGAATCCAAAAATGAATTCCATTTTGAAAGATGAAATTTCAAAAAGTGGGTATTACTATTCATAATGGCTAGTTTTAATAATATTTTAATATCATATCGTTGTTTAGTGAAACACCGTATTGCGTACGATGCAAGCTATCAAGGAAGGTCACGATTGCGTGTAAAGAAAGCCAAGGTAGTGTTATGTGTATTGAAAGATTTCTTTGATGATGTATATAACATAAAAGAAAACATTTCTCATAAAAATCTCGGGTGTTGCACATTAGAGTCAAGATCATTCGAGTTTTTAAAAATATTCTAGATCTATAAGAAATATTAGTTCACATAAAATTAAAACCATATGAAGTGATCATGGTTTTGAGTTTTTTAAAAAATATTTTGAAGTATTATTCTCACATCATTTCTATAGTCACAACTTTACTTCTCCTTGGACCCCAAAATTTAGTGTTGTAGTTGAGAGAACTAATATAACCCAAAAAATAAATTTTATGGACCATGCTCAATTAGTATTATTTACCTATTTTTTAATGGGTAGATGCTGTGAACACAACCTATAATATAATTAATATAGTTGTAATTAGATATATTTTAAATAATACCCATTATGAATTATAGAATGGTATAAAACTAAAATTCAATTACATTATAGTTATTAGTTATAAAGTGTTTATACTAGACACAAAATAGAATTTAGATGAGTTTGCATCTAAGAGTGATAAATGAGTTTTTCTTGGTTATTCAACATCTAGTAAATCATACAATATGTTTAATAAAAGTACTATAAATATGGAAGAATCTATTCATGTAATTTTTATTAGACATATCAACATGAGCCTAATGCCCACTTAGATGATCTAGAGGATGATATTTACAATTTTGACATAAATGATAAACTCAGTGACAATTTTTCTAGACCTCCTATAAATAACACTTCTAGTCTTGATGAACATCCTAAACTATAACCTATAGTTTAATGGAGGTGTCAAAAATATTTTATGCTAAGATTTTTTGGGATGCATATATCATCCCTTATATAATGTTATACATGACCTGGATAAAAGAACTCACGCTAGAGATTCACTCAGAAATCAAGATTAACATCATTATTTCCCTTCACAAATTGATCCTTAGAACATTAATGAGGTAATTGATAATTAATTCTTCATAATATAAATTCAAGAAGAGTTAAATTAATTTAGAAGAAATTGAGTTTGGGTACTACTTTAAATAACCAAGGACTAACTAAATATTGGCACTAAATGTCTATTTAGGATCATGGTTTATGATTTAGGAATAATAGTTTGATGAAAAGAAATACTAGTAGCACAAATACATATTCAATGAAAAGGAATTGACTACAAGGAAACCTATACACTAATATCTATAAATGAATTTATTCAAATTTATCTTTACTATATAGAATATTTTAATTTAATACTATATCAAATGGATTTAAAGATTATATTCTTACATGGTTATATGGTTGAGTATTTTTTCTTGAACAAAACATAGATTTTAAAACCCTCACATTCCTTATCATGTACATAAATTAATAAAAGTTTTATATGATTTAAAACATCTTTCAAGTGTATGGGGTGATAGGATTAGATCATTTTTTTATTTTAAAAGGTTTTACTAAAGGGTTATATAGCCCTAGTTTTTTTATTCAAATAATTTCATAAATTTGTTTTATTTGAAAAAATTTATATTGATTTTATTGTTTTTGGATATTAATTAAATTCTATGTGCAGTATGTTTTTAATAACTATACAGTGTAAATTTGAAATCGGTTTGACGGGTGAACCCAAATTATTTCATTGTTTTCCTTTTTTTGTAAATAAATAGAAAATTATTTTAAATACAAGTATGTACACTAAATACCAATTCAATCATTTTGTAATGGATAGTACTGAAGGTTTTGATACATCCATGAGTACTAGTTTTAAGTTAAATATTGACGATATAGAGAAACTATTTGACCAGACCACTTAGAAATATATGATTAGAGGTTTAATATACATAAATTCTAGTTAAATGGGTATAATTTTTAGTGTGTTTATGTGTGATCATTTCCATGAAATCCACAAATAGTCACAGCTACATTCATTCAAACTAACATTCAAATACTTTATAGGTAAAATGAATTTACGACTTTTTTATCATAGGGAACAATAATTTGACATAGTGAGTTGTTCATATGCTGATTTTGGTTGTTGAAAATTATATAGAAAAATAATCTCTAGAACAAGCCACTTTTTGGGAAAGGATCTTGTTTCTTAGTGTATTATGAAATTGATTTTAGTTCCATCATACAATGATTATGTTGAGTATATAGATTTGGTAGTTTTTGTGAACTTGTTTTTTTGAATGAAACACACTTTAAAATTAAATAAAAATGATACTTCGTTGTATCGGGATGGTTTGTTATATTTAAATAAAAATTTTGATATTTGAAGGCCTGCATTTTTAGATCTTGGCGATGAGTTCAATTTGTTGTTCATGTTTATTCAGCACATGATTTGACCCAAGAAGGGGTACTTTAGAATCATGAGGTATCAAGGTGTGTCTTTCTTATTTCTTACGAAAGGTTGAGGTCATATAAATCAATGTATATATTTAATGATCCATATTGTAGAGTTGACAAATCCCTATTCTCATTTAAATTCCTTGGCCTACCCCATGTTGATTTTTGGTTTCATAGAATCCAGAAGTATAGTTCATGATGGTAAAGAAAAGGACACCATGTGTGGTTGTTTCAGGAGAAGTATGGAGAAATATAAAAGGATTAGGGTTAATTGGATTTTTTTTGAATAAATGGGTGGTTGAACATTGCAATATCCAAGAGAAGTTCAATCATGCATTCCATCGTACAAGAACCAGTGACTTTGTTGACCCTATCATGGAGCTAAATACGGGTGCGGTATATTAATTTGATAAAAATGTAGATTAATATGTGGAAGAAGAATAAGAAGAAGATTGATCAAATGAAGAAGAATTAGTTTCTGGGTCATTAGACGTGAGAAGTGGTCTAAATGTGGCTAAGATCCCTTTCTTGTCTTTTGATTGACAAATTCCCCCACTTCCCTTCTATAGGGACAATATTTTCTTAGGGAAGATTTTGAGCCATAAGGGAAATAATTTTCTAATTTTGATCATATTGTTACATATTCTTATAATACATCTTTGAAAGTATTATTTATATTAGATAACTCTAATTTTAATGTTGATAGAGGAGATGAGGATGATCTATCATATCCATATCAATCCACAACTATGAAAATTAAATCTTCCAATGGTGATTGGAAAGATATAACTCCTTTTCTTTTAGTATGTATTGCCTACAGGGATATAGTTGGTCCATATTTTCATGATTTCAGCATTCATGTTGATTCTACGACCTCTGATAAATATGAGGATCGAGTACATTCTAAGGTAGAGAAATCCCCAGGAAATGATCATCTTGGTTTGGACTACTAAAAGTCAAAGGAATATGATGGCGATAATACTGATTAGGGTAGTCCAATAGAGCATGGTGGTCTATCCATATCAATTAAGTATAGTAATCCTAATAGATCATTAGTATAAGGGATTTATTAGGAAATTCATTTACATTTTTTCTCTTTTGTGTGAGCCTACTTTTGAGACTGGACATGAGGTTTTTTATATTATTATCTAGGAGAGGACATCTCATCATCCTACTCCTGATTCTCCTCCTCCTTATAGGTATGTTCCTTGAGATGAGTTAGATTATTTAAAATTAATTTTACATCCAATATTGTGGGGGTTATTAGGACATATTCAGTTCGGGAGACAAAGCTCAGTGGAGAGGACACCAGAATAATTGTCACATTGGTCATTACTCATGTGATGATTAGGATGTTTTCGAAGATGAAGCAACTTGAGATAGAAAATAATAGGTTTGTAGTGCATATGGGAATTATTCAAAGCACTATGAAGAACGTTTGTTCTAGATTTATTAGGAGGTATTTCACCATATTTAATAGGATAGATTTTATATATAAACATAGAGAATATTCTTCAAGAGATCCATAACCACCTTCTTCTACTTTAGTGGGGTATAATTTGATGAAATCCATAGTAAGAGAATAGATTCATGATGTGATGGATGGTCTTTCTTCTTCCTAGCTATATGATATATTCAATAACAATTCACTTGTTGATCATATTTATAAGTTATCATGATAATGTTAAAATGAATAAAGTAGTGTTAGAGAGACTATTACTAAGGATATTAAATATTAGCTCTCGAGGATATATACTAAGAATGAGTTTAATTTACAATTCAATTTCATGTCTAAAAGAATGAGAATTCCCCCCATGACCATGACCTTGATGGTGACGGTGCCTCAACTGAAGATCTTATCCCCTCTCCTAAAGATTTTCATGGAAGTGAATGTCGAATTCTTTAAGGGTATAAATCGTGGTGGTCGAGTCACCACTCAATTTTTTGTAATGATGGAACTAATTTTGTAAACCACCTGGAAAACAATGATATCTTTCAAATATCCTCATCCAACCATTCACTTGAATGGATCCATTTATACACTAACATCTACCTATTTACACACTACCTTCATTATAGTGAGCCATATTGGCTTCACTCTTACTGAATATGTGAGATAGAATTGAAAAATAAAAACTACTAGAATTGTATTTCATCCTCCTACAACACCAGTTCCACCTACCTCCTCTTATATTCCTCGTAATATTGGAAAATTAATTGAGATTGTGGATCATATATCTCATAAAATTATGGATAGATATTCAGACTCTGAATAAAATCTAATATGGAATTTCTTCTATTTTTATTTGTAATCCTTTTTTATAATGTGATCTGGTGACTTTGATATATAATGGAAATTCTCTTTTATTTATTTTTACGACTCATATTTCATTTAATTTTCTATTTATCTTTTTGATAATCCAAAATGGGGGATTACTATGTATGGAATGTAGTATGTAGTATGATTGATATTTCTTTTTCAAAAATTACATATTTATAAATTCACATTGATAAAATGATCTAAGAATACTATATTTTATTCATCTCGTACAACATTTAAATATGATTATAAATTCCATGATTTGTTATTATCAAAAAGGAGGAAATTGCTGGAACATCTTTATTTTAATGATAGAAAATAATGTTTGTTTTCTTTCTAACAATTTTAATTTTTGTGATAGTAAATATTTTTTTGGAAACATTTTGAAATATAGATAATTGATCATATACCATCAGTTGTAATGAGAAACCATCTTTTATGGTATGTTATCAATGGATCATCAAGATAACCTTACTTCAACACTCTTAACACCAGCATAATCTACTGTTCATGGAAGCTACTACCACAATCAAAGGAACTATAGTCAATTAAAATGGAATTACAACCTTATTGATATATCATAAAAAAGTTCCATCATCTGTCTATAATATCATTATCCTATATTATTATTAGATTAATGGTACTTATGCTGGTATACTACAATGAAAATCTCACATTTATACCCCCAAATTCTCCTACTAATAAGATACAATATTGTCACTCGAGGATACTATTAGTTCAAAGGTGCTTCTACTAGAATGGTGATACCATTTAGAAGAGATAACACTAGAATAATCTACCATTGGTAAATAAATTATCATAGTTCTACCGTAGTTATCAAAAACTAGTTTTAATATTAATTATTGAACGGGTATTTTAATAATTTAATGTTGTACATAAGAACATGGATTTAAGAATGATTATTCCTAAACAAATCCATGACTATCTGAAAGAAATATTCCATATTTTATGTATGTTTTTATCATTATAAAGATCCTCTAGTTATTCAAATAATATATTTCATTGGATAATTGGTTTTAAATCACTATAAATTCAAAAGAACCATCCTTGTGGGTGCACTGAGATAAACTTGTGACTGAGAGACATAAATGTGACAGAGAGGTACATGCATGAACTCTAAATCACTAACTCTCACATGATGAGATGAATGGAATAAAAAGAAAATTTTATTCGAATCTCCCTAGACATTCATTGATTGAAATCATAAGATTTTCCAAAATACCATGATTCTCTGTTATGTTACACTTTCTTTGAAACTTGTTCAAATGTCCTTCCAAAATAGATTTACAGTCTTTAGAACAATTGCATCTATTTGAATTCAGAAGCAGTTCATTAATCATCAATAAAATATTGATCTTTTGATTTATACTTTACATTTGATATTTTTTTACTCTATATATTTAATAAAAATGTACTCCAATGCTAAAATATAAACTAAATGATAATATCTAAAATATTTTCTTTTATATTCACAAGAAAAACTATAGAAGAGGTGTTGTGTGACCCGATTTTCAATTTTATACCACACATAACTATCAAGGAGGATTTTTTCCTTGATTTCTTTAGGATATTTTTTTAATACATTATATAGGTTTTGGATTAGTTTATTTAATAATAAACTTCTTGTAATCAGGTGGTTTCCATGTTGAGGTGATTAGGTCTCATTTTGAGACTGAACCACTTAGTAAATTTCTACTCTTTTGTTCTATTTCTTATTTACAATAAATCAAACCTATTTCAATATTCATAATCATTAAAACAATTACCCTAATATTTACCTTAAACTATTTTTTTTATTTCATGTGTGTGATATGAGTAGATTAGTTACAAAAAAATATTTTTTTCAAAATTATTCTAACAATGCTATGATTAATCTTTCGAGAAAACTTTTAAAATATAAAATTATATATTTATACTATTTTTAATATGGTTTTTTTACCATATTTGGGGATTTAGATTTTAAATTATTTATAAAAATAAATTTTATAGGAAAATAATTTTAGCCCCTCTTAATTTTTCAACTGTAACCATTAAGGCGGTTTTGGATACTGATCTTCTGGGAAAAACTTGAGATTTGTACATTGGATGTAATAATTCCAATATTATTTCACTCAAAGCCTCATAAAATTGGCGGTTTAATTGTTTTCATTTTCCATTCATCTATTTTATCAACTATTCTCTTCATCGTATTTTAACCTTAATAGGATTTCTGACCAACCTTTCTACATTTAAATCATTTCATAGTTCTATTCAAGTAATTCCCATCATGTTTCTTCCCACATTTATAGCATTTAGATGATTGGAATTTCATTCCACCATGTGATTTAATCTCATTATACTCCATCTTCATCTTCTTATCAAAACCATGTTAGTGATGGAAATCTATAATTTCCATTTCTATCTTGATATCACATCAACAAATTTCTTCATAAATACTAAAATCTCTTACCACAGATGCCTTATAGTGAATGGGTTTTAATCCACCAAAACATCGATCAATTTTTCTTTTTGGGATAAACATTAATCCAGAATCATATCATTACAGCCTTATAAAATTGGCCTCATAGGTACCATTGGACTCATCAACATTCTTCTTAAGATCATTGAATTACATATATTTTTCTTGTATTTATAATATGATGGATGTAATTACTGAAAAATTTCCTCTAAACCTCATCCCATTCCATGGTTTCAATTTCATTCACTTACCCCATATTCTTAATAAGATTCCAACATTGATCTACTTCTCCTTCCGAATGATAACTATATGTAGAAATATTTTAATTTTCTATGAATTAGATAATAGAAAATATTTTCACAATGGTGCTGATCCATCACTCATCCACTATTGAATCAGTAGACCCCCTAAAATATGGTTGATGTTTCCTAATGAAATAATTAAAAATATGTTTTTATCTCCTTTGATTTTTTAAAAGATACACATGATGCATGACCTAAAAAAGATGGGTGAGTATAGTAACAATACTATATACTCTTTCTCCTGTATCATTTAGTTTCTCATGTTTAAAATCATTTAGTTTTCCGTTAAATAGGTTGTTAGCATGATGTTTATTGGTTTTAGCCATTAACTACAACCAAAATGAAAAGTGTAAGAATCTAGGTACAATAATCATAGTGAACAATCATATAATCATGAAAAATAATTCATAGGATGTCCATATCATGATAACTTTTTTTCAATATATTACACCTTAGGTTAATACTAGGTTATCCATTTTCATTATAAATTGAAATCCATTTTGATGATTCATAAATAAAATATGAATTAATCTATTCATATCCCCAGAGAGTGTCTAGCCATGGGTATAGTCTTAAACCCACTAATCACACATCGATGAAAATAACATTAATACTCAATCCAGCCCTTTCTGAGTTATTACCCCTAGGTTCAATACTAGCACAACCGCATGTACTAGCCATTATCATGAAAGTGATGTATTTTCTAGGAAAACAACAAAATATTTACTTTAATAAAGCTTTAGGATGTCATCCTATACGCAGGATTATTATCTCTAGTGTTTTTACCAAAGTTACATATTCCTAATCTCCAAGGATTAACCAAAGCTAACTTTAATACCTATTGAGATGACTCATGTATTTCATCATAAATATTATATCATTTTATATGAATATTAAATATATAACATTATAACCTTTTTCACAACCATAAATGTTTAGTGTATATATAATAATTGTTTAGGAACATTACTCAACATTACTCAAAAATTTGTTCTCACTTTGTACCCGGCTTGATATACCCTACTTAAAAACATTCTTCATGATCTATAAAAAATGAAACCTAAGAAAGGGTGAGCTCATATTCTTAGTAATGGTAAACATAAGAGATATAAATCGATGATTATATGTAAGCCCAAAATAAGAATAATGGAATGATTTCAATATCATAAATTAAAAATTATTACCAAATATATCATGGAGAATAATCAAGATTCACGAAATAATTTTTTTTAGCATTTCATGTGAATCATAAAGGTATAAATCCTCATAAATAAATTATGAACCATAGGTTCAATTTTAAAGCATTAAAAAATGGAATAAATTTCTATTAAAATCATAGGAATATAAATCATTTTATATAACATTGTTTACTACTAAGACGATCAATTTGTAGTGGATTAAGAATCAACACTTATTTCACATATCATAATGGATCAGGCATCACCACATGTTTTCCATACTGGACTAGGAAACCCTACTTGTGTCTTATTGTGGATCAAGATTCCCTACCGGTTAACTAGAGTGGATCGATCACCTCTACTCATTTATTATAGTTAAATAATGTGATATAAATCTTTTGTAATACATTGGAGGGATACACAGTTTCAGTACCACCAATCAAATAATGAAAACCATACATATGGGTTCCACCATATTATAAAATTTTTATCATTTCATCAAAGAATTACCCATAAGAAATAAATTTGTTTTATAAACATTTCATCATTTCATTATAGCATAACCCCTTTAAAAGAAACTATATTCACAAAAATATAATAATAATAATAATAATAAAATATAGTGATAAAAATTTGGGATTGTGTCATAGGATAATATCCCTAGTACAACATAATTAATACCAAATAATGTAATCATAGATGAAATACATCGTTAAAAGAGAATTTGAAAAAAAAATTGAGGAAAATACACTTTAAAATTTGAAATCACAAATTAAAAATATTTCCAAAATATTTTTGGAAAACATTTATTAAAAAATAACATAGGAGTCTTAAAAATTAATCTTTAATGCACTGAGTAGCTAATATGGTGAGAAATTATGTTCATGCTATAATCATTAAAATAAAGATTATGTTCACATCTTAAGTAAAAAATAACTAGATTGGAAAATAATAAGTATTTTTTTTAAAAGTAAATCATGGGTAAAATTTAATCTAACCTATAATTTAACAACAATCCTAAACATTTTAGACATTGTGGATATTGAAGAAAAATGTTTTTAGACAAAATAGGGGAAATAAGGCACACATTTCTTAAAAATATTCCTTAAACCATTTTGAGTTACAAAGAGATGAAAAAGGTTATTATGAAATAATAATTCTATAAATAACTAGAGGATAAGAAAAATTAAATTGATTTATTAGATATGGATTTAATAATCCCCTCAATAGAAATTCATGTATAAACAATCCTGATAAAATTGGGAATGAAACATAAATCTCTTACATCAATTTTTATCTCCCTTAATACATATTCAAACCTCCTATATTATAAATTTAGTTTCATTATAGATCCATACTCATATATATAAAACTATATATGATTTACTTTTACCATTTTATTACCCATTTACTATTATTTTTATTAAAAAAAATTGATTTGGGTCACAACTACGTCATTTTCATGCTTGTTTTGGTTGAGAAGTCCCAATATTGATAATTTTATCATGGATATATAATCTCCAAATTTTTAATCATTATATATAATTTTATAAATATTTATCAAATTATGTGATGATAAATTAATTACATCACTTCATGGAGATGATAATATGTGTATACGCACAAGTAATGTTTCCGCTTTTTGATGGATTGTACCAAAAACGGTAAATGATATTTTAATACTTATAGAACCACTATAATTTAATAATTAAAAAAATATATCTATTAAATATATATTTTAAACCGTCCAAGTAAATTGGGGATAAAAATTAATGACATCGTGACGTGGATATGGTTTGTCATGCATATGGATGAGCGATGTTTTCAATTTCCATATGATAAAAAGAAGCTTGATAATGGTTATTCTTTCATAATTACTAAAATTTAGTATATTTAGGATATTAAGTTATTTATTTTAGAATTTTTAAAGTATATTTTGGGGAGTTATAATAAGAAAGAAAATTCAAAATTCTCGGTTAAGAGTTATATTTCTTTATGGAGAAACCTGTTTTGGCTTACACATTAAACATAAAAAGGATGGTATTTTGGAAAGAAAAAAAGATCTTTTATTTGGTTAATGAAAAAATTATGATATTAGTGTATATATTTTCTGATCTAAATTTCTCAAACATTATTAATAATGAATGATAGGAGGTTTCCTTTTATAAGTAATGGGAGGGGAGACCTTTGAATTACATAATGTATTAAATTAATATAAATTAATTTTTATAATAATGTGGATAAAAATTCATTTATTTAGATTCTTGAAGTATTATAAATAATCCTATTCACATAGAATTATACTATGATAAGTTTTTGTGATTTTTAAACCTTAAACCATATTTTTAACACCTCGTTAACCCTTTTGACAATTTCGGAAATATCAATGATTTCTACTCATTAACGGTAAATAATGATACCATAATAGAAAAAGTGACCCACAAATGGAACTTTTTTGATAAGTTTAACCATATAAAATTATATTCAATGAATATATGATTTTTATGAATTTTAAACAATTCAATAAAATATTGGATATTATAAAATATCATTAATGTAATATTAGGAAAAATTAATCAACTTTTACATTGATGTTATCAAGATAGTTATGGAATTAATATATAAATCATTAAAACATATCTAATGTGTTATATTTATCTATAAAATTAATATACCACAATATATCCACAAAAAATATTACTTTTACAGTTTTTAAAATGATTTACATGATTTTTCTACTTCTAATATAAGCACTGTATCAAAATTGCATAAGAATTTAAGGTAATTATTCAATCACTAAAAATTTAAAGTAAATCACAATGATAAAAAAATAAATAATATTTTAAATAAAAATTTATAACCAAAATTTTCATATTTCTATCCTTATGATATAGTTTTGTGGATATTAAATTCAAAAGCATGAAATTTTCTTTTTATCATTTTTATAAAAAAATATAAATTTCATATTCAAATAAAAATAGAACAAAGTTGCCATATTTTAAAAACATGGATTATTATGGATATTATAAAATAATAAAATAGTATAAAGGAATTATTATAGAAATTTAAATCCTTTTCCCGAATTTTAAACCTTGTTTTACCCTTTTTACCCCTACAAAGGTGACAAATATTTACCTAGATAACTATTCATAACAACAAAAAATGAAAGGCAACTATTTACCAAATTTTATCCCCCTAATTAAAAATATGTAATATAATTTTCAAGAATAAATTTCTATATGATTCATAATTTTTTTAAAAATAGTCACAAAAATTGCGACAAAAACAAATTTTTAGAAAAAAACATTTTAAGCATAAAACAGGATTTATTATTACCTCAATCCTAGAAAGAAGTATTAAATGGATGTTAGATAATTTTATTGAACATATAATATATCATTTTCATTAAAATCATTCCAAAATAGCGATTAATTTAATTTTTCATGATAGAAAATTTATTATGTGCATAAAAAACGTGTTTTAGAAAAACAACTCTTTTACTTTGAAATGATTTAATATTTATTTCAAATCAATTGATAAAAAGAAAATTAGTTTAATAAATTATTAAAAATAATTCTTAATTTAGTTATTCTTATTCATACCCACCAACCAAATGGTTATAAAATAATATTATATCATAGTGTGTTTAAACTCAATACTATTTATAAAGAAGATTTTCCAAGAAGTCAAAATTTTTTACTGAGAAATGTACCATAAAATATTAGGATGTGCATTGAGTAATTACAAGGTCCCATATACGATACTCCATAATAGGTTCCTATATTAAGCATATTTTACATAACACTTCCTATTTTCATATCTTGTAATCACGAAGTCTATACTTGTACTAAATGGTGGCCTGAGTAGGGCGTGTTTATGAATTAGTAGGAAATCGTCAATGAAATATAATGAATATATAATTTGAGTATATAATCATAATAATTTTCATAATAAACTGAATTCAAGAAATAAACTAATAAAATCACTATCAATCCATGGGGTATATGGTTACTTTATAGATTGAACATACCTACTTTTTCCAAAGATAAATTTTATTATCCATAGTATCCCATAGAGGAAAAGACATCCAAGGGGGGATTTAACCATTGATTTATAAATTTATGATAATAATCTAAACCTCAACGGATTATCACAAAGGAATTCTAAACTCAAATCCATTAATCTAAATCCAAAAGCGATTTCCCCAATTTATTCCAAACTTTTATCATAATCCAAATTAAAGGGTGATTTTTTCATATAATTACAACCCTAGATTCATTAATCTAAATCCATGGGGATTACCCTAAATAATTCTAAACAATTCTCATAATCTGAACCACTAGTGGATTTCCCAAAGGTATTTTAAACTATTATCATAATCTGTATCCTAGATGGATTCTTGAAAGGCATTCTAAAAATTTAGTTATAACTCAAGTACATAATAATTTTACCCATTAATTCATTTAATTTTGTTTCATAAAGACATAAAAATTTAAATAGAACACTATATTCTTTATAATTTCCATGTCATCCCCAATGACACTAACAAAATAATTTCTTACATCCATAGAACCTATTGGGTTACCCCTTTCAATTACCCATTCACTTTCAAAAGAATATCACAACTCGAGGGGTATAAAGTCTTAGTATAATTTCACACATAGATAAATCATGGAATGTATAGAGGTTTATTTTTATAATATATTTCTAAAAAAAATTATATTTTTTGTATACATACAACATGTTGTTGTGGTTACACATCACACAAAATTACAAAATCAAGAGATATCGAGATAATAGCATTTAGACCACCTACATTATTATCTTAGTCATTTACCAGTTGAATATTAAATGTTTATTCATTCTAAAAACTATATAATAATAAAATTATACTAATCTCAAAAAAATAGAGAATGGTTTTGTGATACTACTAGATTATGAAATAAACCAAGAATGGAATCGAAGAAACTGTAAACCTTACTTAAATATTCCTATTGAAATGAAATACAAGATATGTTGCAGATAAGAGAAAATAAACATAGGGATATTTAAGAGGGAAGGTGGGGTGTCTGCTTCTGTAACACCCAACATATATGACACGCAACACTGAGCCAAAACAAACCATGAAATATTATTATTTATCCATTATAAACTTGTCATAAAATTGATTTTTATGAATAATACTAAATTATTTATGATATATATAGATATATATTTCATAATCAATTAAAATTTATCAATAAATTATTAAAAAATTATCACTCAATAATTTGTAGCCATTTTAAAAATCAAAATACATTTTCTATAAAAAATGATTTTTATTGTACTTTTTTTATAGAATATTATAATTGATGGAACATTTAGAAATTAAATTATATAAAAATAGAATATTAAGTTTGACTTCATCATGCCAAAATTTTCTCAGGATGAAATTTTTTTATTTTTTAAAAATTATTTATTTTTCAATGAATAGAGAAAAATTTAAATTTTTAATGAAAATTGTATTTTCTATTAACTTATTTGTACGGAAGAATAACCTATTTCATATTAGTTTTAAAATTATGTTAGATCATTTTGATTCAAAATATTCCAATTACAGACATTGGAATTAATTATTATACTTTATTTTCATAATAAATCTATACATGAAAGGAATTTTGCTGAAAAAATGTTTCTCATTTTGTTTTTTTGGTTTAATTTTAAATAAAATCATGTAACTTTTGTTAACTGAATATTGAAAAATAATTTCCATATTTGGAATTATATTCTCAAAATTTAAAAAATAGGCCCCTTTTATTTTCATTCATTATGAATAGTTACCATAGTAAAAACAATTACCATGGTAATGATAAAATGTGTTATTCAAGGTTAAAAATAATTTTATATTTACTAATATGTGACCCTAAATATAAGTAACAAACCTTAAATATTATATACACTACTGGAAAATTTCCCTATACCCATGGTTTCAAACCGTGGGTATAGCACACGAAACCGTGGGAATAGGCTATACCCACGGTTTGATGAACCGTCAGCTCTCGAGGCATCAGGAAAGACCTATACCCACGGTTCTGTAGAAATCTTGGGTATATCCCACTGAAATAACATATTACCCATTGTTTTAGTGAACTGTAGGTATAAATATATACCCAAAGTTTACATAACCGTTGGTATACATTTTTACATCCCAAATTATATACCCACGGATAATTAAACTGTGGGTATAGAATGTTTTTTCACAGAAAACATAACCACGGTTTAACAAACCATGCATATAGAAAGATACCCCCCTACAGCCCCCACTAGACCTACAACCCCCCCTGGACAGACTCCCATGAAGCCCCTCCCTTCCCCCTGCACCCATAGCCCCTCCAGGTCAGACCCCGCTTCAGACCCTCTTGGACTTGCAGCCCCCCTCCCTGCAGCTGCCCACTTGACATTCAACACATCCCTTCCCTCCTAGATAGACCCCCTTGGACCTACAGCCCCTCCCCTATAACCAACCCATGGACCTGCAAAACCCCTCCCCCTACACACCCCTAACCTACAACACCCCCTAGATAGTCCCCCTTCTGTAGCCCCCGAGATAGAACCCCCCCCCCCCACAAACACACACAAGACCTACAACCCTATCCCCTCCCTTCCCCTTGGAGAGATACAGTTGTCAAAAAACATCTTAATTGAGAAAGTGGGAACATTAAGTAGGATTCTAATTTAATGAAATCCAATCATCCTACATTATAACTATCCTCATAAGTGGTTTGTTCGTATATAGATCATGTATTACACCCATCTCACACTCAAATATTGATTCAAAAGTTAAATAGATCAATTGAAAGAGTAGTGGATGCTTCTATATGAGATCATCCCCATCACATTGGGATTTGGGAATTTTTAACTCAAAATTCCCCTCAATAGATGATTTTTTTTTCAAGAGGAATAACAATGGAGGAATGATAACGAGCCCATATCCTAGTGTTGGGTTCATTGTTTCACCAACATCCCCTCCAATGAATATCTGTTTTTTCCCATTTAAGGGGGAATCACGAAATGAGTTCTCCCATCTCTCTCCATCTTACAACGTGTTTTTCCAATAGAGTATGAGTAAAACAAGGTTCTATGTGGTTCCCTATAAGTCAATCTATTCCAAAAATCTCAAAGAAGATCTCATAAAGGAAGGAAGACGTCTAGTAAAGGAAAAAATAATATGTCCTATCATTCAAAGATTTATACAACACCCACAAGGCATTACATGGTGGTGAATGTCATGGGAATCAATATTAAAGATGTAAATAAATATAATTACAATGATGAGGAGTATTGAGAGTAAGGTTTTATTCATAATGTGGTCTACATTAATTGAATTGAAGGTTATTTGCATACAAGAAATAAAAGGTGCATCCTGAATTTTGGAACACCCTTGATGATCCCCCATGATCTCTGCAGTGTACATCAACCAAAGACAGGGGAATAAGAAAGTCTATATTTGAACCACCTCTTGAAGTGGTTGATACCCTTAAACCATAAGAAATATTCACTCAGATGATGTAATAAATTTAGGAGTCAAGGAAACTCAATGTATAATTTCGTTGAGGCCTCATTATTTACAAATATGCACTGTTAAGAGAGCCATGCCTTACATATTTACTTGGTGAACCTCAAAAACAAGGTTTGACCCTTTATATTGAAGTAGATCCAATAAATATTCTCAACCATGTTATTAGACCATAATATTACCTAAATATAATTTTAGATATACATATATAATTCCCACCACTAGTAAAATAACAAAAATAGATTTAGGAGAACCCTTTGAAGATGTCCCCTTCTAGACGTCAGGCACAAATATCGGTGGGGCTAGTGCATCATGACCTCCATATTAACATTCTATTTCAACCTCTCATTCCATAAAATTTTTATCATGTTCTTATCAACACTATAAGATCCATGAAATCCGGATTAGAAGTTGTCTAAGAATGACGCATGCTAGTACATTCAGAATGGAAACCTTACAGAGAATGGATGACATAAATTCAACCCCGTCATATTTCAGGAGCCATTTATTTCTTATATTCAATGTCCCAGGAGACCCTTAAAAACATCTAATTCATTTTTTGTCCCATTGGGATCCAAATAAATAAACCCCTACGCAACAAGATGCGGTGAAACATAGATTTTTTCTGCAAACCCTGTATGGGCCAACCTTTGTGTGAAACACTAACTATCTTGCTTGGTCAATCGTGTAATGGGAATATCTCCATCATAAATTAATTAAAAAATATTCTCAATGATAAAAAAGAAAATGACCTATGACCTATTTAACTACCAAAAATTATAAAATGAGATGTTCTCAGATTTCATTTCCAGGTGGAAGGGACTAACCTACCCACTATTCATATAGCTCCCACCTGAATATTTGATCTCTCTAGGAATTGAAAACCTTCATGATGAGTTGTTAAGTTTGATCATTATAGTGAGGTATAGGGGAAGGTTTTGGGATCTTAAAAAAACTTCTTCGGGGATGGAATATTCTATACATTGACTAACCTAATGTAATTAATGATTCCATTATCTCCGAGAAAGAGAATTGGGAAGATAGAAGATGCATCCATCACATGTAAGTTGGTTTCTATATAGAATCCTACACAAAGACCCACGATATATCATGAGGAATTACATGATAATAACAAAACCCTACCTCATTTGGATTATATGATTGGACCATGTAGAATTGGTATGATAAGAAAAAGTATAATATTTATACATTATGAGATGATCATGTCTGCGACTACATTATAGAAGCCCTGGACATTGATTTACTCAGCCTACCTGATCCTTAGAGGCCCTAATAGGTGGGTCTTAATGACTGACAATATTATTTACCCATTCACCTGATACAGTTTCACACCATCTTATAATGATTCATCTTCAAATACATCCTGCAAGAGATGGAAGATTCTAGGTAGGTAAATATGGGAAAGCCACTAGTGCGTCTAGAATATTTATATTCTACAGCTCTTGTGGAAGGATGGGAGTGGGAAAGAGTTGGTAGCATAGTAATATGGATATTTTATGATTGAATTACTCAAAATACAATCAAATAGACTCTTTTTATCTTACCTGCATAGTTGAAGAACCAAACTATTCCCCTAACTGCTCCTCCTGTGACACAACCCACTCGGTTGGCCTCACAGTCCTCTTGAAGCTAGACTTTCATGAAAAAACATATCTGCGATGGAAAAGAGAATATGGAAAATGATGAACCTCTCCCATGTTCAGGGTTTTCTATGACTATCTCAGATATCATACATTTAGGTTTGAAACAACACATGCCACTCCACCAAATGGTACCACAAGAAATATCCTACTAGACAAAATCATTATCTAATGATGAGTTAATATTTAGATCCATTAATGTCATTAATTTAATGGACCCCTTCTCTAATGAATACGATTGATATGAACATGAGTTTCCATAACCTAATATGGGGATGGATGTAAGAGGCCATAGGATCTCAGTTAACATAGGATGATAGAGTCATGGTAGAAACGAAAATCCTAGCCACACCCCTACTCAAACTGGAAGTTCTGTAGAAACACTTGGAAAATTCATTTAGAGTGTATAATGGGAGTAGGAAAATCCCATTATATATGCAAAAAATTTCCCTAACCCAATCACATTTTAGTATCCATCAGAAGGGGTACAAGTGTTCAATCCCCCTAGTAAGCAAGAAGACATGTTCGGCCGCCTCTTTAATTTTATTTCCCTGATCCCAAAGAAGGAAAATGTTGTGGATGTAAAAGATTTCAGACCTATTTATATTAGGAATACATTCCCAAAAATCATTAGAAAAATTATTTCTATGAGGTTAGGTCTCATTGCCCGTGGGTTTATCTCTTCAAATCAGTTTGGTTTTATCCCGGGTAAGAATATTCAGAACTACCTTGGAATGTGTTAACATCATGAAACTAAAGGTTAAACATGGGAAATTTTCTTTCAATCTTGATATCTAAAAAAAATTGATACAATAAAGTGGAGTTTTATTTATGAAATTTTCATATGGTTTTGACACCCCCTCCTGCACCCCCATGCCCCCTAAACATCCCCCTTGAACACCCCCATGCCCCTGGACATCCCCCTTGCACCCCCTGAACACCCCCATATGTTTAGGTTTCCTCAATCCACAATCCATCGAGACTAATTTTTGAGAACTAGAATGTTCCCATGTAACTCCTTCCACATCCATGAGACTTTCCCACCTGGATCCCCAACTTCAGATCAATACTATGACAGATATGGAATTTCCCCATAGAGAATGACCTTCAAGAACCTCCCAATCAATCTTATCTTGCAGAATGTGAATTGATCCCTCAATACTAAATAAGTTGATACCACCATCTAACACTAGTCTCGTCATCCTCATCCACATAGCCCTAGGAAAATCTTCCATCCCCATGAGAATATAATATAAAAAAGTCAATATCTTTTCATTATTCCCCAACACCACTTTCGAAGCCATTAGGACTGATAAAACATAAATCTTAATGGAGATAAAGATGAAATTCACGAGCTTAATTCTTCCACTGAAGGATAAAAAGAGGTTTTGGGGGCTCGTGCGGTGGCTAGTGTGGGCTGGAGTGGCTGGTGCAGGCGGGAAGGCAGGCGGTTGGGGGATGGTAGGGGCTGGTGCGGGCTGGAACTGCTGGTTGGGGATGGTGTGGTGGCTAATGTGGTGGCTGGTGTGGGATGGATTGCAGGTGGCCGCGGTGTGACCATGGCCTGACCGCGACATGAACACAGCGTGACAGTGGCGTGACAGCGGCGTGACTAGGGCATGACTGTAGTGTGACCGCGGCTTGACCGCATCGTGACCGTGACATCACTACGGCTTCACCGTGGCGTCAACATGGCATGACCGCAGTCAGTTGGCCCAGCCTAGCGACATCTATGGGGAAACATCTTCTGGCTAAGAGTGAAGGGAGTATGAGGAGGAGGGGAAATCTTCCAGTCGTCACCCTACCGACAGAAATTGTGATAAGTCAGTCTCAACATTGACCACAAGACTCATGGAATACTATCATAGAGATGACTATCCAACATATTCCCCATTGTTTTAGAAAGCTATGACTACTCTATATGAGGTGTGTGTTGTTTACAGTTCTCGAACAGAAAAAAAAGATAATGTAGAAGCATTTTCTCGAAAAGGGTCAAAAAACTTATTTGATCATCAGGGTCATAAAAATATAAATCTCTAAAGGAAAATTTCCCAAATACAAATATCATTATAAAATTATTATCAAGTATTATTATTGTCCAACATTTACTATGATTCCCCTTGAGCACATAGATGGTTCTTGTAGACGACACGTAGCAAGCTTCGCCCTCATCTCCAATGTTGTCTACAGCTGACTAAATATTTTCATGAGAGACTCAATCAAGATATTTGCTACCTGAGGGCCTCCCTCCCCATTAACTATGGGTGTGTAATGTATCTAAATCTCTATATGGGTATCATACATCGAATAATGATAGAAATGAGAACCGTAGAGGGGTATCATCCTAGAGTAGAGCCAAATCACGACATAACCGTGGCATGACCGCGGCGTGACCGCGGTGTAAGCGCGGCATGACCACAGCGTGACCGCGACGTGACAGCGGCATGACCGCGGCATGACTGCTGCATGACCACAGCGTGACCACGGCGTGACCTCGTCATGACCGCGGCATGTTGGCCCGATCTAGTGACATTCGCGGGGCCACATCTTCCGGCCAGGAGTGAAGGGAGCAGGAGGTGGTGGGGAAACATTCCGGTCATCGCCCCGCCAGTAGAAATTGTGATTAGTCGGTATCAACATTGATCACAAGACTCAAGAAATACTATCAAAGAGCTGATCATCCTTCAGATTCACCATTTTTGTAGAAATATTCAACTCCACTATATGAGGTGTGTGTGTCGTTTACTGTTCTCAGAAAAAAAAAAGATAATGTAAGAGCATTTTCTCTACAAGGGTCAAAACACTCATCTGATCATCGGGATTATAAAAATATCAGACTATAAATAACACTTTTACAAATACAAATATCATTATAAAAGTATTATAAAGTCTTATTATTGTCCAAAATTTACTATGATGCCCCTCGAGCACTTAGATGGTCCTTGTAGAATACAAGTAGCGAGCCACACCCTCATCTCCAATGTTGTCTACAGGTGACTAAATATTTTCATGAGAGACTCAATCAAGAGATTTGATACCTAAGGTCCTCCATCCTCAATAAATATGGGTGGGCAATGTATCTAAAACTATATGTAGGTATCATACATCAAATTCTGGGAGGACTGCGAACTGCCATGGGGTGTCGTCCTAGAGCAGGGCCAAATCACGGCATTACCACGGCAGGACCGCGGCGTGACTGCGGCGTGTTGGCCCGGTCCAGTGACATCTACGGGGCAACATTTTCCGGCCAGTAGTGAAGGGAGAGGGAGGAGGCGGGGCAACATTCCGGCCGTCACCCCACCCACAGAAATTGTGATTAGTCAGTCTCAACATTGATCACAATACTCATTGAATACTATCATAGAGCTGATCATCACTATTCTATGTTTTAGAGTACGGCACCCCTCCGTTGGAGGGGTTTTATTATAAAATCATTTATGTTTGATTAAGGAGGCATGTTCTTTGTCAAGAATAATGGCATGATGATCTATTCCATGAAGATGTGTTCAAAATTTATATATGAAGAGTGCATTCGATTTTTTAACATAAAGAAGAAGTATTGGAAGAGGACCGAGGGTGAATTTATGCATGGATAAATTTCATAATGAAATGACATTCATTATTTAGACATATTGATATGTGTTTGGTTTCTTGAACAAGGGATTAATCACCTCCAAAAACAATTAATTAAAATTGCAGCCGAAAATAAATAAAATTTCAGCATGTCCCATCCATATGTCGGACATCTATACCAAAGGAAAAGAAAATAAAAAGAAGAAAAACCGTAAAAGAAAACAAAAATGAAACACACTATCCATCCCTCGACTACCCCGATCTCCCTTCTCTACAAAGGAAACTGTGTAGCCGCCTCTAGTGCCCTTCTAGCCCCCTTCGCAGAATATAAGTACCCTCTATCCGTAGAAAGCGGTAAAGTCCTAAGTGTTCGATGCGATAAAGAAAATAAAAAAAATTAACTATAACATACCTGTATCTTCTTCCCTTGCACCAATGAGTGAGCTGACTGTGTCATTGCAGACAGAGCATCAGCAGGATTCTTCCCAAGTTTCCCAGATTTTTCACACTTGTATTTCCTAGACAGATGCATTATGAAAATGTGTTTGTACAGGTAATGTTGCTATGAATAGTTTGAGTGTAAGCATTGATAGTCTAAGAACTAATAATGTATGTACTGCTACTATAATGATGTTAGTATAAACATTGCTAGTGTGAATACTACTCCTATAAGAAATTCTAGGGTAATGTTGATACTAAGGAATCTAAATGTTTAAATATGTAAACTTTTCCAGTGTAAACATTGTTGTTAGTATGGGCTACTAGTGTAAGTACTCCTAATATAAAGGTTACTGTAGAAGATGTGATAATGTAAGCAATGTTACTCAACCACTGTTAGTCTTATTCTATTGATGATAATGTAAATATGTAACTGAACCTATTTTTGATTCTATCAAATATTTGAATATTTGGATTGATCATAAATTTCCATACGTTTAATGCTGCTACTAAAAATAATAGAACCTGCATAATAGGATTGGGAAAATTATTAGATGTTTTATGTCATAGAAATTCAAATATTAAATAATATTGGGGTAATAACTGCATAATGTTTATGCTCTTGTAAAAAACGCACCTGAAACATCCATGTCATACAAGCACAATAATTATGGGAATGATTTCTTTAAATGAAATATTAGTAGAGATAAAGATAAAATAATCTGTACTCACAAGATTATAAGAATCATCATCAATTATATCTATATCTGCTTCATCACTGGACTCCTCTTTTGTTTCAAGAAGACATGATGGTTTACTTTTTATCATAGTTCCATGTGATTTCTTAGGTAATATTTCCTACACAAAAACATCAAATGCACAATTAGTGACCATAATTGCAATGATTATATAAAATATATCAAACTAAAAACCACTAGCACTATTTATATAATGTACAAGAATTGATAAGAACCCTCACATATTCATCAAAATCACTTTAGATGAACCGGAGGAATCACACTCAGAAACCTTGGTGGCAAAAAATGACTTTTTTAGATAGTAGACCTCCCATTAAAAGTAGGAGAAGCCTTAGCAAGAGGCTCCTAAAATAGAACATAGTTTAATAATCATTAAAAAACAATGAAACAAAAAAAGTCATATTTTTATTGGTTTGTTAGAAGCATACCATGCAATGAGAAAATCTTGCATGACATAGTCATATATGTTGATATCATCACACCGTTGTATTCTTGTTTCCCTGCACAAGTACAAAATATAATTAATATGATTCGAATACAAATTTAAAGGTGTTTAAATTGCATACACAATTCATTTCCATTGTTTAAACTGGTTGTAGAGTTCATTAGGCATACACGTTCATTTGAATAAAAATTGAAATGTGTTTCATTTATTGGGCTATGAGCAGTTTGAATGTAATGATCATTTTATTTTAAATAATATACGCACATAGATTACTAAATACAATCATAGACAGAAAACAACCATGATAATTCTTTGAAAAAACACGTAAAAAACACACGTAAGTGAAACATACCTCCAGGCAAGACAAGATCCATGGAATCCCATACCTGCAATCCAGCTGCAAATAATTTCATGAAACAAAACACATTAAAAGTTCCAGTCATACATGAGCTTATAACATTTCCGTGAAAACTGAGTTGCATAGCCAAAAAACACCAAGCGCCCCCTACACACAGCCACACTCTTCCCCAGCACCCAGCCCCACCCCTCAGCACCCAGGCCCCCCAACACCCAGCCCCACCCCCTGCACCCAGCCCCCAGCCCCACCCCCTCCACCCAGCCCCCCTCCACCTCTGCACCCAGCCCCCCCCCCCTCCCTGCACCCAACCCCACCTGGCCTACATCCAGCACCCCCCACCCCACCCCCTACACCCAGCCCCACCCCCAAGCACCCATCCCCACCCCTATACCCAGCCCCACCCCCAGCACCCAAGCCCCTCTCCCATGCACCCATCCCCAACCCCAGAATCCATCCCCAGCCCCACCCCCACCCCCTATCCCACCTCCCTCTACCCAACCCCACCCCCATCACCTATCCCCCCTCCCTCTACCCAACCCCACCCCCTGCACCCAGCACCCACCCCCCACCGCACTCAGCCCCACCCCAAACACCCCCAAGCACCCAACCCCGACCCCTAGAACCCAGCCCCCTCCCCCCAGCACCCAGCACCCAGCCCCCTCCCCACCCTTCCCCTGCACCCAACCCCACCCTCCAGCACCCATCCCCTCCCCCTGCACCCAGCCCCCTCCCCCACTACACCCTTCTTACAAAGCTACCTATAAACCCAAAAAAACTCTAGCATTTTCCATATCATTCAGGGAATTGGGATCTCAAAAAAACCCAACCAGTTCAATAAATAGAACAACATCGGATTTTACAAAATGAAAATTTTAAAAATAACAACTGAGGAATATATTCCTTTTTTACCTAAATTATTTTAGTCTTGTCAATTCAATTATTTATTGAAAATAATACGATAATAAATGGAATCCAATGTCACTATATGGGATATCATTTATATATAAGTATTCTATGGTAGTAAGGGAATCACTTACCCATATGCATGACTAAGGATTCTAATGTTATCTTTATTTAATTGGATGGGAAAATTTATGCAGAAATTTTCAGAAGAAAAAAATTTAACCATTCTCATCCATACAAAAATTCAATTCATGTTCTTAAAGTACATACATAAGTCTCTATACTAAGTCAAAATGGAGGGGATTAATATCCCCCCATCACTAAATTCCCCATCCCCATGTCCATTCCAATCATCATCATCAACATCATCATCATCATCAGCAACATTGTCAGTAGCCTCATCACCAAGAGCAGCATCATCAACATCCTCACCACTAACATCTCTATCACCACCAATTTCGTTGCCACTACGACCCTCATTAGCATCACTCAATACATAATTTAAAGAGCGCATTGACGCCATATATGATTCAAAAGTAAAAACAACCTATGATGGAAGAGACTGACTCAAAACTACCATATATTTCATGAAATGTTTAGTCATCAACTTACATCATTCACTATCCTCTAAAACTATTTTCTTTGCCTCAATTGCTTCAACACGAGCGATATCTTTCTCAGAGGTCTGGGAGACTTGAGAGGAGCCCAATGAAGACCAATACTTAGAGGGTATAATGTTTTTCCATGGTCGACATTGTACTCTACTAGAGTTCTCCTCACCTAATACCTAACTTAAATGATCATGTGGCCCAAAGTTGCCATCTTCCTTACCATCGAAGTCCTCCAAGACAGACTGTTGAAATTATAAACATATTAAATGATGATTTTTTATAAATATTTAAAATATAAATAAAAAAACCTTACAATTTTATCTTGTGTCAGTGCATTTACTTCACTTCCATAATTTTTCTTTCTACTAGAGAAAAATTATTTGGCATGAGGTACATGACATTTGAGGCCAAATTTAGCTTGTTGTAAATGAGAAATGCACAAATCTAGATTAGTACCATATATGAGAAATGAACAAATCTGAGCTTTGTCTATTAAATAATATTTTCAATAGAATATCATCTATAACATCACAATACCCAGTTAATGTACCTGGTGCCTTTCATGATCAGACATTGTAGTGCGCCCCAATTTGTGAAAATATGTCATTGAATCCTTATTCTTTATGTTTATATTTGACACTTCCTAAAAAGAATTCCAATACAAGTAATAAGAATTAAATTTTATATTTCAACCATTAATGATTATGATTACCTTAAACTTAGTAGTCTTCCAAGGTACAATCATGTTTTCATATTGACTTTTTGGACAGTCGGGGAATATGGGTGCCCCTCTAAGTCAATGCCAACCATTCTCTTCTAACCAACATACAAATCATTATTTTATGAGCACCAGAAATCCCCAATATCCATCAACCTTCCTATCTTAGAAGCTTCTCTGTCGAGAAAGTAAACTAAATCTGCAATGAACATGTTATTTCATTTAAATACACCAATAATATAGATATGACTTTATATAATTTTCTTACCCATATTTTCTCCCATGATTTGTCATTAATCTCTTTACTGATACATCTCCATGACACCATTTCCACCGGAATGATATCGTGATACTTGGCCAATGTGTCCATGAAACTTCTACACTACATTGCAGTTGGACCTACCATCTCATTTTGTCGATTGTAATCCACCATTAGCTATTTATGGAAATTCCAAACTTCCTTCATCTGAGTTGTCCCATGTCTTCTAGATGAATATCCCAATGAATAAGAAAAAGAGGGGGTAAAGAAGAATTAAGTCATGGTACAAAATGAAAAAATAAAGTGATATAATTTAAAACAGTTATAATCAAAAAATTGTCTGCAGATTGCTAAATAGACTTTGATGGATCTGTAGGTTGTCCTGACTCAGCAACCTATGCAGGAAGTGTCTGTTCTAGTGCCTCCATTGGGTGACCTTCATGCACTGGAGTGGAAGCTAATGGAATAGACTCATCAGATGTTTACTGGATGGTATGAATTTGTGGTGGTGTAGACATGGAAACATATGGGTAGTAGGATGGGGAATAAATCATTGGATATGGATATGGTAAAGGTGGAAACATCTATGGAGGTGGTGTAGTCATGGCTTTTTAATAAGAGGGTAGTTGATATGATGATGGAGTCATAGATAAAAATATCCCTGAAGACTCAAGAGGATGGAAAGGTGTGGTGGAAGGGGTGTCCGATGGTAGGTCTGTGTGGAAACGGGTATGACGGGTGCTTCATCTAGGTCTAGGAGCATCCCCACTCATACCCCTGCTAACTGGATTATGAGTCACATCTGGTGGAACTGAATGTCCCTAAAAAAATTGATAAAGAATATTAACATGAAATTATATGTAATGTAGAAAAAAAACATTACAATTATAAAACTCACTAATGGAAGCGAAGGTAAAACACACTCACAACTCGGTCGACAAGTATCAAATAGTCGATTCCTTTGACCTTCTATTGTATTTGGCATAATCTACATAAAAAATTTGATTTAATGAAATGACACCATAAAATACAAAAAAAAACATTTCATTCCAAAATGAAACATAATTAAAGTAATTATAGAAATGCTAACCTAAGAAACTCATGTCAATATAAATTGAATTAATAGTGAACATATATGGTAGATTCTATATATTACCAACCAGTACTTCCGGTTCAACATCAACTCTCACAATGGGACTATTTGATTCCTCAGATGAAATATTTTGGCCAACAAAAATGGGGACATCACTGGTGGAAATTTCATCACTAGAATCATGAAAAATATGTTTGGGGATTACGTCATTAATGACACCATAATCGGGTCTCAGATGATCTTTCTCATAAAACACATCTTTATCAATTGATGCCAAAATGTATGGTTCATTAGTAAGTAGACATCGACTCATATCAATTTCTTTTAATCCACAGTCATAAATAAATGTACCATGACGTCTCATTGAATCAAACCATTTACATTTCATCATAGTGACTCTACCTTGAGAGTAGTAATCCAATAACAATATTTTATCAACTACCCCATAATAATACACATCTTCATATCGAGGCCGACAATCTGATACAGTGGAATTACAATCTGTTGTAGTGGTTATCATAACGTCATCATGTTGTGTTCTCAATTTCACCACTCTATCAGTTGGAACAAATTTTTACCCATTGATTATTAAAGATTTATATTCACGAACCAAAGAATTAGGACTAAAATCCAAACTTCACAATTATTGAGAAATGGAGTCAATAGGTACACTCAACACCTGAAATATATATGAATAATACAATTAAATGGATATATATTTTTTAAACTAATTAAAGTAATGGTAATACCTTTGATCTCAACCAACTTGAAAACTCTAGGTTATGCAAATCCTCTCTCCTTCTCAAAGACAAAGATCTATGAACACTATATATAATTTGATTATGTTCCCTAAATAAAATCATAATAAAAGTGTAAGGTATATGTGAAATTTCATGATATGAGATAACATATAAATATCCAAATTAATTACTTGATATGGTCATCGAAAAAACCACAATTAAACAAGACTGTGTGAAGTTCCATCTCTCGCTCTTCAACGCTCAATGAAGCCAATGTATAAGACCCAACAATTCCTCCTGTTTGGGGAAGACATGGAAACAAGGTCTCAATTTCTCCATACTGGTCATCTTCATTTCTCATTGGCCGATTATGTCTTGTGGTGACATCAGAAAAATAACATTGAACAAAAATCCATACATTCTTGAGACTGATAACCCCTCACAATCGAACTTTTTGGATAATTCTTGTTTCGAACATATGATTTCATTATGCACAAATTTATTTATGTAGGATACATCCACCAAAAAGAAATTGGTCCCCCAAGAAGTGTTTCAGTTGGAAGATGAACCGTTAAATGCAACATGCAAGTGAAAAGTATAAAGCAAAAATATTTTCCATGTCACATAAAATTAATGGCGCCTCCTACTGCATTTTTATCAAGAATGACTTGTATAACCTTTTATCACAATGCTCTCTAAAAAAAGGGAACAAGAGAATCAATTTCACTATTACATTATTGGATAGAAAATTTTGAATTGCAATTGGAATCAATTCATGAATAAGGATGTGATAATCATGAGTTTTCAGATATTTTAGTTTCACATCTCTTCTGTTGACTCGTTTAGATACGTTGCTGGAATAGCCATCGGGAACCTCAATATTCTCCAATACTATTAGAAATCAATCTTTCTCTGATGGTGTCATCACATAAGAAACACAAGGAACTTTACATTTGTTTTCACCGATACACAAAGGATGCAGTTCTGGCCAAATACCCCAATCCAACTAGTCTCGATGAGATCGGAAGTCGTCTTTGGTCTTCCCCTTGATATTCATAATAATTTCAAGAAACATATCACATATATTTTTCTCAATATGAATTACATATAAACAATGATGTGAAAAATTGGTAGAACAATATGGAAATTCAAAAAAAACTTCTCTTTTTCCAATTGTAAGAGGTTTTAGTGCCCACATTCTTCATATTTTTAGATTTCAACTGAACATTACCTAATGAAAATCTGAAATCTTTTAATTCATTAAGTACATCACTTCCTGACATGTGTTTAGGTGGTTGTTCAGTCACAACTGTATTATTAAACCTCTGAAGATTCACCCTATATTGATGATCCATTGGCAAGAATCATCGATGCCCCATAAAACTGAAACTAGGATGATATTTAAGCCTTCTCGATCATGTATTCTTCATACAAACATGAAATGATAGTTTTCCATTTATGCTCCACCCAGACATCATTGCATAAGTAGGGAAATCATGTATGGTCCATAAAAGGGTAGCATGCATCTGAAACACATTTTTTGAAGAAGCATCAAATGTTCGTACAACGAAATAAAAAAGTTGTTTCAACTCTCTTATTAATGGCTGCAAGTAGACATCTATATCATTACTGAGATCAGAAGGTCCAGATATCAGTGTACTCATGAAATTTAATGGTTTTTTCATACACATCCACAGAGGAAGATAACAAACATGAATAAAAACAGTCCACGTGCTGTGACAAGTAAGCATCTGAACAAACAGATTAAAACCATCACAGGATAGACCCAACATGACATTACACACCTCAACTGAAAAATTAGGATGTTGTGCATCAAATGTCCACCATGATATTCCATCTATAGGATGGACCAACTCATCATTACATTTAATTCTCTCTACATCATGCCATCGCATATTGGATGAGATTTCTGAAGACAAGAATATATTTTGAAGTCTGAGAAAGAATGGAAAGTGCCACATGACTTTCTATGCCACATGAGATGGTTTTCCATCTAAATTTGTCTTCCAACGAGACGTACCACATTCTTTACAGTCATTACAGTTTGTTGTTTCCTCCCAAAATAAACTGCAATCTTTCGGATAAGCATGAACTTTATTAGTATCAAATCTAAGCTGCTTAATTAACTTCCATGCCTTGTAATTATTTTTTGGTAATATCTTCACCATCAGGAAGAAAGCACTTAAAAAAGGTAAGAATGTAATCGATAGCAGTATTAGAAACTCTATACATGGTTTTCCCATGATATAACTACATTAAAAATTCCAACTTGGTCATTTTTGTACATTCTTGATATACTGGAGTTATGGGATCATCCAATAATGGTTTCACTCTCTCATCATCATCTTCAGTATTTTCCTCATGTGTATTGATATCATTGCCTTCTTTCACTGGCATACTATCTATCTCAGGATAATGGACAAATAGAAATCGATTGAATATCAAATTCTCCATTCCACTTCTTTCATTTTGTTTGTGACTAGTAGAACATGGACTCGTCTCTCCATAGAGATACCAAACATAATAGTTTGTTTGAAATCCAAATTTTTTTATATGGTAGCTAAGTTCTTCTCGGCTTAACTGTGGTCTTCCAACAGATTTATAGCATAGACACTATATAAAATCTCCATCTGAAGCATTATCAAATGAAAAATCTAAAAAATTATCCAAATTATTTTAAAACTCGGTTGAAATTATGTCGGTTTGATACATCAATCTTCTATCCAATTTATAACAAGAAAAATAAAATTTATCTTCCAATCAACAATGTAAACCATAATTAAAAAAGTGAAATAGACTGGAGAAAATAAAACTGTTAGAACATAAAAACTTAATAGTTATTTCATATTTGTATTACAAGTGCCTTTATTTTTATAACCAATTTCAACCCTTTCTGTATTAGAGATAAAATTATTACCTCTATCCTATAAAGGGATGACCGACAAGGTAAACCATAATGGGATAAGAAAGGATTCATGTCTATCATAGAGTGTTATGTGTCATTATAGTTAAACTAATGGAGAGTTAATTTTTTTCCCTCCCTTAGGTGTAACATAACGAAAATAAACTTTTAACATTAAAACACACCCTTAAACATGGGTTATTTCATATAAAAATAAAGGGAGAGATAAAAACATTCAACTATAATCAATAATATTTTAAACGAGTCCCATATTCATGTAATTTAATATTTACCATGGGTAAAATTTTAATTCAATGAGGGAAATATTTTAATGATAACCACTTCATATCCAAGAATTAATGAAAATAATTTAGATGATTTTTATAAAACAGTCATGGGTATCAAATATTTGTATGAATATACTAGAATATGAATTTAATAAACTAATTCAATTCATGGATTTTTTTTAATAAAATAATTGCCTTGAAACACCTACTTCATAAAAAGTGGAACAAGACACAATAAGACTCGTAAAATGGAAAAGGTCATTTTGGTAAAATAAAGAATTTAAAATCAATTAAAAAGTCAAATACACATTCTTATATTAATATCGAACACTAAATTTTACACACACCGTGGTTTGGGTTCTCATAAGAAATTTAATTGAGGGAAATTGATGTGAAAAGACCAGGGGAATCTCCCTTGGGATTTTGGTAATGTCTTCTGTATCAAATGGCATGGATTACTGTTTTGGATTCTTATTGTGTACCCTCACTTACTTTTTAATAATGAGTTAACTAGACTAGACATGATCTATTTGGTTAGAATACCCCCATCGTAAGCTATGGGTTATAATACTACCATTATTCTAAATGTTAATGTCTTTATCTATTCCTTAAGAGTATATAATAAGATCCAAATTATATTTTGTATCCATTCCATATTTTCATCTTTGGTCCAACTAAAAACCCATAAATGTGTTTACTGAAGTAGAATTCTCTCCCTTAGAGATGATTTTAGGTTTAAGTTATTTGTATGTTACTATCTTCTACAATAGGAGTTAGGTAAACTTATATATTATCCTACCTACATATTCTCCCTTCATTCTTAGTTTGGATCTAGTCTTCTAATGCCACTGAATCTTCCTTAGGAACATCACTTACAATAGGGTGTCTAGGCATAAGGAATTATTTCTCCATCCCTTTAATGGTAGTAAATGTTCCCACTAATATTATTACTATAGGTTTTGGAAAAGATAATAATCCTTACACCACCATAACTCATTCCCTTATTAAAACATTTTATATCAATTGATGGTATTTTTATTCAAATTACATTTCTTCTTCAGACAAGGGTAATACAAAATACATATATTGAGGATATCACACCCCATAATGGTGGCGGGAATACCAACCCTATCTGATTTATAGGTAGAGGATCTTATGCACGCAACCCATGGGGTAAATTTCTAACCCTTCCTAGGAATGGTGAGATGAAATTTTTCCCTGGTGTAAATTTATCAACAAGGAGGGATTCTATTTACTAAGAATTGTTAATAGATAATCATGATTACTATAATGCTGATATGATCAATCATGCTAGATTTAGAACATGCCACATATCTATCTTCAAAAGTAGCTCCACCATCATGTCCAATGTGTAAGGTCACTTTTAAGGTACTGGTTAAATGTAAAAATTAAATCCTGAATAAAGATTCTAGGTCACCATATAGTCTTGGTATAGGTATACAATGTGTTCCCAAGGAAAACATCATATATCCCTTAGGAAATTGATATCCCATGTACAAAACCCAAAAATGGGAAGTAGAAATGCGATTATAATATGTGTGGAGAGGTGAACATGGTGTGTAGGATCGATAGGGATAGGTGGAAGGTTCTCTATCTTCACAGGTCATGTTCTATCAAGGAAAAAATGGAATGTGGTATTAAGCCTCATGGTTTATGAAGATACTTGGGCTTCTTGGGTGTATATTCCATGTACAAAATAATATCTAGATAAGGATAACATATTATATGATTTAACTACACAATTTGTGGTATTTAACATATCCTATAATTTCTAGTATTGTACCTACCAAAGTACATGATGTCTTCTCTTTTGAACTATATGCCATGTAGTTGGGTTCTAAGATTTAAACATTACTCTACTCCTAGATTCATTTATACTTCCTCTTATTTTTCATCATATATCACTTGAGTTTCCTTTGGCCATGATAAACATGATAATTCCACCTATGTAAAGTGGTTTCTATCCTTTGGTACCTGGATTGATGATTCATAAAACAATCTTGTCGATGTGAATATTGTTATTCATGAAGAAACCCCAAATCCAAACTCCCATATCCCATTTTATCTTATCCTATAATCAATCCTCACGCTATAATCCTACATAGAGAAAACACAATGTAAATTTATGGAAACTACTTTAATTGTGTAATAAAATCAATCTATGATATTGGTGGAATCATCAGCTAAAATCTAATGTTAGTGATGAACACGTAAAGAACTATAAGAGAAATAGAAGAAACGACATGAATGGAAATTATAATCCTGTATAATCAGGATTCATCTATATTTTCATACAATAAATAAACAAAGAAGTAATTTCTTGTCCCAATACTAGTTATCCCAATATCATAATTTCAACAAAATATCATAAGCTAAAAACGCCATCTTCTACCTAAATATTTATTCAATTTAATTAAAATTATTCCATGTTCAAATCAAGAAAAAAATGGGGATAAATCCACATATATATATTCCCTACCATGATGGTGAAATGATATTGTTTTTATTCTACTTCAAAACCAAGGTACTTTTTATCAACATCACTAAAACATGATATTTATTCCCCGATTTTCATCACCACCAAGCCCTCTCTCCATATTTTTATTCCTCTGCCTCTAAGGTTCATGTGGTCATAGAACAACTAACCCTAGCGAGATTTAATAAGATGGATTAAATAAATAAATTCATGGGTTTCTCGGTATAATAACCAATTAATTAAGTAACTAAATAATTTAATTAATTATCTCATGACTGAAAACACCCAAGAGTCCCAATTAAAATGAATCTTAAGCCATGAGTATGGTAAAATTCACATTTCAAATTCAATATCTTTCTTGGTTTCTCAATATGAGACTCTATTTAAGATATATAAGAAACTTTTAAAAATGTACTATGCATAGACTAAAACTAATATATTATTTTTTATATTATTTTTTAAGATCCTTAAAACTCTATTTTATATGAAAAAATCAGACTTGGGGTAAACATCACAATATGGATCCAAAGAAACCTTCAAAAACAAAATTTGTGAAGTTGCATACTCCATGCATACTGGTTTTCACTACTTGCATAACTACCCCTATCTTAGAGTCCGTTAGAATGGATTCATATAAAGAGATGGTTCACTCTGTAACAGTAATTCTAGAATCCCGTGAACAAATTCCTACACAATTTTATGAATTACATGTAGACCCCCTCCCACTAAAAAGAGTGGTATCATTAATACTATGAAAAACTCATTACAAAGGAGGCTAGTGCAATTCTCTATCCCCTCACCCCACCTCATGAGGGAGAACTACTACAAAAAGATCCTTTCCCATGAGTGAGGAAACATTTAACCTATGATTTCTTAAAGGATCCCCTATTACACCATGACATCATGGGATTCACCACAAATATCGAATTCCCTTTCTATATTAACTCCTACAATATATCTGAAGGAGGATTAATAGATCCCCCATCCCAAATGATATTACTAGACTCACTACACCATAATTAGTTGGTGAATTCACTACAACACTAGTAAACACATTCGAGGAGGCCCCTTTATAGCCCTTTCTCTCTGGTCAGAACTGCCACCCAGCTCGTGAAACTGTAGAAGAGCCTCCATCCATAGCTCTAGAACAACAATATATAATTCTAATTCAATCATATAATTATTAATAAACTCTATAAGACCATAAAAATTCATCTACTAATAGAAAGGAAGTATATATCAAACCACTATATGAATTTTGAGACATCAATCCATGTGATTCTCCAGAAGGTCAAAGTGATGAAAATACATAGTATTACCATCATTAACAATATTAGGGATAAGACTAGTTCCATAATCAAAACTAAACTAAATAAAATATAGGATAGTTTGATATAGTCTTGATTAAATATATAATCTAGCCTGAATGGGTTTCTTCGTTGTCATTTCCAACTAATCAGCCTATAACAATACCTTGAATGCATCGCCAAAATGATTAAGAACTCTGAAATTCTTGGAATAGAGCTGAATTATAGGGATGTGAATAATGAAAATTCAAAATAAATATATTTCAATGCATGAATCACAAGATTAAAACACATGATAAAATAATATAGAGGCTGAAAGGAATGAATGATATGAGGCAAAACAACCAAAAATTCATCTTCATCTACTCATATAATAGAAAAAGAGTGGGGCCTAATGCTCCCTAGTATCACCATTTTACTCTAAACCTAACTATAGGCTCACTTGTTTATCAAAAACATATTTTAAAGACTTATATAAGCTTTATATTGAAATAAGGATAATTTTGAGAGATGATATCTCAAAAAACCAACTCAATAGAAGTGATCTCAACCACTGAAAAAACAAGGATAAGAAATTTCATACCTAGATGTTGGAGCTGGGGGTAGGGAGGCGGATGCTGAGATGGGACGTTACCGGAGCTAGGGAAAGTTGAGGTGGAGGACAAGGCTAGAAGGAGAGGGAGACGAGAGGGGGGACATCGCTGAAGCAGGGGGCAGGGTGGTAGATACCGGGACGTTGAGGCTGAGGCGAAGGCCGGGAGGGAGGTCAAGAGCAGAGGTGGAGGCCAGGGAGGGGAGAAGATGGCCGAGACTAGGTGGTTGGATGTACGAGAGGCAGTGGTCGGTGAGGGGAGAAGAGGGTCAAGCGGCAGAGGTTGGATGGCAGGGAGGTGGTGGTCGGGGAGGGTTGGAGAGGGACAGGAGTCGGGGATGTGAGGAAGAAGAAGAGGGTCGGTAGTCGGGGAAGCGAGGAAGAAGAAGAGGTTGATAGAAGAGAGGGTAAAGGGGAGGAGGATCCCAATGGCATCTAGGGAATTGGCTATAGGTTTCCCATGGTTTTATTAAAACTGTGGGAATAGATAAAAAAAAGTAATACCCCCATGGTTTTTCTAAACTGCAGGGATAGATGCGTGGGGAAAGATCCCCTTTCCAGTAGGGATAATATTTATTTTTTATTCCATAATCCTCTCTTATATGATACCATGCTTCATTATGGATTAGAGTTTGAGATAATAAGGTCATACCTCATAAATACCAACTCATATATTAAAAAGGGGACACATCAACTTAGTATCCATTTTTTCTCATAATATAATACTATTAAAAATAATCAAGTTTTCATTTATTCAAAAATAATAATGACTTTCAAATTGAATGCTTATTTGTTCATACATATCCTTAATCTCAATTGAAAACATTTTAAAATGTGGAATAAGTACAAAAAAGTTTTTAAGGGACATATGAGTGATAAAATAAACCCATTAATACATTTTAGAAACATGAGACCATAAAAACATTTTATTAAAAAAAATACAATTTCATCATAAAAGTGGTTAATCATTCCATAAAAAATATTCATTAACATAACTTTTGAAATAAAATTATATCTATACAAACTAAAAAAAATCATAGAAAATTGGTTTATGTTCCTTGGGAAATCATATTTATATAACCCTTAAAAACCATTACAAATTTGAATAACCCTAAGGGCGACTTCCAAAATAATAATATAGAGAACATTACCCAAAGTGTTGGAGGGTTATGTGGGAACACCCTTCATTTAAGTTATAGTATGGGAAACTTCCATCATGGTCTATATCATTATTATGGATTATAAAAAATTTCCAAGTAGCATGCCATGAATAAAATCTTTTAAGTCCCACTATCTATCAAAAAACCCTTTAAAACACTTTTTAACCCATATGAAAAACATTTTGAAATATTGAAATACCCATTCCTATTAAAAACATGTTTTCAATTCCCAAATAAAAAGAGAAAGAGGGAAGTATTGTTTTTCATTTAAAGAGAACATATAATTTTATAAGGGAATAAATCCGAAAAAATGGTTATTATGGTAGGAAGAACCATTGATTACATGTAAGTTAAAATAAAACATTCATTTTTTTCGTTTGTAAGGAAATTAAAAATATTGCATATAACATACCAAAAAGAATACTTTTGAAAGCCATTTAAATAATTACAAAAGATACATTAAAAGTTCCAATATAATTTTTTATGTTTATATAAACACTTTAATAATTTATTTTTAATAATATCTGGAAGGAAGAAAATGATTTCGAAGAGAAAGCCTAAAAGAGGTATTTCTAAAAGACTCTACCTTACATTAATCCTTAAAAATATTCATTTTATAAAATATTATAAATAATGTAAAATATGAAATGAAATGACCTCTATAAATAATTTCTGTTCAACTAAGAATTTTCTTGCAACAATTAAAATAACATAGACATTGAAGAAATAGATTTAAGAAATAAATTTTTTAATCCTTTAAAATAAGGTTTTTAAAGTAATGTGTCCCTTGCCTCGATTCTGAATTGTCACAAAAAATATTTATATTATTAAATAATAAATTTATTTACATTTTTAAGAACCCTTTTCAGGTTTTTCATTCCTCTTAGTTAAATTATTAAATTTTTATATACAAATAATTAATTAATTAATTTTACATTGGATTTTTTAACCATATTCGATTCACATGTCCAAAATGAATTCTGTAGGTTGAATATGGTCAAAGATGACATTATTCCATCAATTATAGAAAAAAATCATGAAATAATTATAATATTTATAAATATACTATTATTTTTAAAACCAATCATGAAATATTGTTACGAACAATGAACTATGTTATAATCATGGAGACAGTATGTCGTATGTTCTCCTAAATAACGTTTCCATTTTTTCAACGATCATTACGTGAAGACGAGAAGAATTATATTTTCATTAAAAAATTATAATTATATCATAAATACCATATTATTTATATATATAAATATATATAATTTGTGTGATGTGGTCATGAAAGACAAATCTTAATGCTTCTTATAGGCGACAGTCCACATGTACGCATGAATCACATTATTATAATTTTATTGACTAGAAAGGTATTAAATTTAATGATTTTTTATCTCCTAAATAATGATAAATATTTCCTGAATATCATATATATATATTAAATCTATCATCATAGACATTTGGGAGTGACGATGATGGAAAATGAATTGCATCGGTGCGTGAGGTGATTGTCTGTGATATAGAGGAATGATGGTTTAATTTTCCATTTGATGCATGAGGTGACAGATATATATTATAAAATTCACATAATGAAATATAATTATCTAAAATATATTGGTGCTATTATTTAAACATGGGTGAAGAATATTTGAATGAGGTATAAATTTAAATAAAATGAAAATGTTTGGTTAAGAATCATACATATTCTATGGAAAATCACTAAATGTTTACAACAAAAGAATTTCAAGGGTGGTTTTATGAAATCTAAAACTAATCTATAATTTATGAAGGGGTGTAATGAAAATATTTTTTCAGTTATTCTGTAATCTAATTTTTTTTTAATTTTGATGAAAAGAGGAGCGTATGTGACCTTTTATAATAGCGGGGAGAAGAACTCTTTCAATTTCCTAAAGTATAACATTAATATTAACTAAATTTTATATGAAAAATGAACCAAATTTATATGACTATAATATAAGATGATTTTTATTATAAATAATCTCAAAAAATTAAAATTAGAAATTTTTTGCTGATGTTTTCACCCTTACCATTTTATTTTAACAAGTGTTAACCCTTTTTGATAATTACTATGATAATTTTTTTACACTATAAGAGTCAAAATATTTACTATAAAAGGGAAATTACACAGTAAGTGATCCATGGTTGGTATATTCATCCATATATAGATCATCTGGCGAAATATAGGGTTTTTTTTGGAATTCTTAATCAGTTATTAAAACATTATTTTTGATAAAAATTAATTAATGTCAATTTTGACAATATTTATTTAATTTTACATTAAAAACGGAAATAAAATTACGAAAATTGAATATATTTGATTCGTAACACTTTATAATGTAATATTTTTCTAAAAACCCATGGAAAATAATAATTCATTTAAATTAAATCACATTTAATATTTGTAATATAATTTACATTATTTTACTTTTAATAAAATAACTACCCCGTTGGAATTGCATAAAAAATTAAGGAAATTATATAATTACTAAAAATTATATATAATTTAAAATAATGAGAATAATTTCATTAAAATTAAAATAACAATCAATATTAATTCTCATCTTCTATTTCCCCTTTTCAAAAAATAATTTAAATACAAAAGGAAAAAAGATGATATTTAGTCCTTTTCATTATGTGAATTATTATATAGGTAAAAGTGTCCCATAAACAACAAAATTTATATCTTATGGTAATAAGAGTAAAAATATATTCATCTGATAATATTTTGGATGAAATATGGTGGCCTTATCACCTAGTTTTAATCGAAGTTAGTCTAATTTATCCTTTTTACAGTGGTCATGAATATTTACTATTTTACCTATTCATTATGAATATAAATAAAAATTAAATTATTAAATTATATTAATTATAATCATTCTAAATATGTAATAAATTTTACCAATTATATGCATAGAAGAGGTAGGATTTAATTTAAAATTAAACTCATAAAACATAACAAAAAATAGTTTTCTTGAAAAATAAGGTTTTAAGAAGAAAAATATCCTTATACCAAAATAAGATGTAAAAATGATTCAAATTAAATTAATTATATGAAATATAACTAAGTATTAATTATGTTACTTTGATAAAAAATTAAAATCACAATGGGGGTTTTAAATTACTATTTTTAATTAAATGAAAATATTGTTTTATAAAAAATGGTATTTCTCATTATTCAATGAAAATTCATTATTTTAAGAAATATAATAAAACTAAAACCCAATGTAATTTTGATATTATAATTTAAAAAGATATATAATTTTTTAAAATAATTTTTCTAAATATTCTATAAATTTATTATAATATTCCTTCTCAAAAAACAGTAAAAGTAATTTTTGAAAAAAAAATTATTATTTGATTTAAAAAATGAAATTACAAAAAATTGATTAGTTATATTATATGAATTTATCAATAAGTTTATATTTAGTAGGACCTTATATATATATTTCATAAAATAATTTATTCTATTGATACCCTCTAATTTATCTGTTAGGTAATAATGGTAATATTTTAATTAATAATATTTTTATAATATATCCTAATTTTCTTAAGGCTCGTTGCTGCATGTTAAGAAGGATATAAAGAATAATGTTATTTTTTTACAATATAAGATGTTACATTCTCTATTAATTAATAAATTTTTTATTCACCTTTTAACATGAACTCTAAAAATAAGGGTTGGGCTTTTGAAAATTCCTTTGTGGGAATCCAAATCAAAAAAGGGGTTAATAAAACATCATCTTAAAAAGATGGAAAGGGAAATAAAACGGTCATCTAAAATAAATAAAAAATATATTTCTCTATTAGTTTAACATTTTTGGGAAGTTAAAACATGTATTTGGAAAAAAAGATTCATTTAGGATATAACATTATAATTTTTCTATGAGAGAGAAGTGAGAATCCATTTATCAAAAATGCTTCACATTTTATTTCAGGATCATTTTTCTATTGTTGTAAAATTATTTTACCATATTGGATATGAATATATGGAAATACACTTACTTAAAATTTTTAATTTCATTCTTTAATTAAATTACACTAAAATTTCATAATATTTACAAACAAAGAGTGTTAAAGTTGAATTTTTAATGTCTGAAACTCTAAAATTAAAATCTAATGGATCTCCTAATCTTCTAAAGGATAATAAAATAATCCTCCAATCATTATATATTAACTAACACAAAAAATTTTATCAAATGGTAAGATAATTCCAAAAAACAATAAACCTTAATATGAATAAATACAACATTATTCTCCAAAGCCTTAATAATATGATATTTAATTTTATATTAGATCATTTGATAAATAAATAACCTCAAAATTATTAGATATATTCCAAAAAAATATTGAAACCCAAAAATTATAAGGATTTGATCACATATTCTTCCAAGATAAATTTAAAATTTATATATAAATAACAATAATCACACTTAATGTCTCTTGGTAAAAGTTTTTCTTATTTAATCATACAATCTTTGAGATATGATAATCATTTCCATAAAGAACTAAAATTTCCATAAAGGAACAATGATATCATATATAATTCCCAAAGATAATTCAACATTTGTTCTCAATTAAAATACCATAATGTTTTCATTAACTTAATCATATATGGTTCCCCAAATAGTTAACTTCATCTAAAATAACATTAATCTCAAAAATAAAAAATCACTTTTAAATCAAATGGTTTTATCTATGATAAAACATATGTTTAAAAAATAAATTTAATAGTTATCTATCAAAATATCAATGATATTAATACTGACCCGTACATCATGTGGGAAATTCCAGGTGGTACACCCTTGTCACCCTTCAGTTGTGGTTTCAATCCCTGTGGCCTTGCTGAATGAGATAGGTAGTCCTTTTTTAATATATTAATATAATTATTATAATTTTCCCTAAAATATGATAGACATATTTAAAAGTATCTTTAATAATTAAAGATCATATAAACCCAAAATTTTATCAAAACCTATGAACATATGAAAAGATAATTATTCACCAAATAAATATTTCGCGTATTAAACATAAGGGTCACACATACCTCAAACATCTATTAGAACTATATAAATATCTCCCAATGGTTTCTAATAAAATAATTCCTAAAAAATTAGAGCATATTACTTTGAACTGATTATCAAACTTAAATGTCATGACTCGGCCCATGGGGCCCAGACGTGACTACCCCAAGTCCACTTTCCATAGGAAAGGGGATGGGGACTAGCACCTAAAGGCTTTTCCTGAACAGAAGAGAAATTTTCATAGAGATATGTATACACTCAAAAAGGGAAACTTAAGTAAAAACCCAACAAAAGTAAGGTATATCCACGAGAGTAAAGTATAACCACAAGTACAACTGAAAACTGAAAACAGTGGGCCGAAATACAATCCATAGAAATAAAAAACAATGTAATTAGCTATCGCATCTACCCCAAATCTCTACCTGGAAGGTAGTAGCTCTAAGTCTGAATCCGAATAAGATGATCTCGACTACTCCCGTTTCACCTAGTTCCACCAAGTCTCGTACCTCCAATGTATACCTCGGAGCATTATTAGTCTACACCAAACACACTCGTGCGGGAAGAGCATATGCAGGGGTGAGTATAACAATTTCCAGTAGGGACCCCAAGACCCCCAAAGGACTCTCAGTAATCCACAAAGGAAAAAATCACATGAAATACCACAAATTTAATATCACAAAAATGATCTAAATCATGAACCACACAACAAAATAGATATCTCAATATAATGGTATAACAACATGTTACTGGGATATGGATGACTAGTCATAAATCCGGGTCATCCTATTTGTAGTAACTATACGGATGACCTGTATAGGTCACTGTATGTTGACCCATACTGGTCACTAGATGATGTCCTGTACTGGTCGCTGGTGCTAACCCATATTGGTTGCTGTTGCGGACCCATTTTGGTCGTAGGTCATAACTCGTATTGGTCGCTGGTGCTGCCTGTATTGGCCATTGGTAAATATGTAGGAATGATTGGTTGTAAAGCTATACCATCCCACTCTAGAGTTTCTGATGCTAACCCATATTGGTCACTCTTACTCTTCATGTAATAGCCAGTCACTGGATTCCTACACGAAGCACGCCTGATCTCTGCAAGACTCTTCTCCTCAAGCCATTGGTCATATTTTAACTGGTACAAATTCCTATAAAAATCATACACAAGGGACCTCCCCATTATAGGGGTCCCAACATGACAGACGGTGCATCGATCAGACGCCTGGTATGTGAGATATGGCCATTTTTTAAAAGGGCTTGTTTGGATTGAAGTCTTATCTGACCTAGATCGCACGCCAAAATATGCCAAAACTCACTTCGAGTTTATCTAAAGGGCCTCCTTGTCACAAGGGTCCTTATGCAACAGATGACACATCGATCGGTTACCAGTTCCGTTAGTTACACCCTTTTTCATGAAACGGGGGTGATCACACCTCAGTCCGGCCTAGCTCGGTCAGGCCTACTGGAATTTACCAAAGGGACTGCTTCCTAAAAGGGGTCCCAAAGCCACTGATGGCGTGTCTAATGGAAACCCTGTTAGTCAGTTGCAAGCATTTCATTCTTCATGGGCCGGTTGGGTTTGGGCTAAGTATGAATCCATTAGTCCGGCCCGACGCAATGGGTCTCAAGGTCAACGTATCCCTGCCCAGGTCCGGTCCATTATGGGTCGGCCAGGTTCACTGGTTCTGGCCAATTGAGGTCTGCCTGGCTGGTTTGCTGGCCAGGGCTGCTCTTCGCTTGGCCCTCCGAGTGGGGTTCGGCCCACCCTCGCTGGATCGCTGGGCCGGGGTCCGGCCCGTTCAGTTGGGCCCCATCCATCCCCTTCGTCTAGCCCACGCCTGAACCCATATGCCTAAAGGTGGACAGCTTCTCCCAGCTCTCCCGGTGGATGTGGGTTTGTTACTTCCGGTGCTACACAATGCGAGGTTCGCGCCAACCCCTCTTGCGGCGGCACACTAGCCATGGCTGCTGCCGCCGGCGGCGCCACCAAGCGCCACCCATCTCCCATGCTCCCATATAGGGCGAGTGGCCTCTGGCCACCACGGCGCGCGACAGCCTACTGCCTTCCACTTCCTGCGGCCAGTTTCCATAGGTCTCCTCCGGTCGCCATCAGTATGGCACGTCGGTGGTTGTTTCCATGGGCCACAGAAATTCCACCGTTGTTTCACGACCATCAAACATATTGCCACTGCGTTCGTTGATCTTCCACTAAGAACACATAATGGACAAGTTTAGTGGAGGGTATGGGCCTTGTCGGTTTCAGCCCGCGCCCTCCGTGTGAGCGTTTTGAATAAGAGGAAAAATTTAATAATAAAAAAAAGGAAGAATAATCCCCAAGTTTTTGATCCCGCAACAACCATCTGCATGATTAGAAAAGACGTGGATCAACCCATTAGTCTACATTCATTATATTTTTCAAGAAAGGGAAGAGAGGGAACATCAAAGCACATAACTCCAAACATTTATGACATTTGTTGTTTGTCTTCGAGGGTTTATGGTGTCGATGACGCCTCTCAGTTCCATCCTTCAAAAGGTATTCTTTGTCGTTCTTTACGCTGGGTTTAAACTGAATCAGAGCTTCGTCCAAGAATCCTACAACTCCATCCACTTTATTTTTCTCGACACGTCGAACTATTTATAGAACCACACTATAGTGTTTCCATAATGATGTGATGTCACGTCGTTACGCTATTTCGCACCATTAAATTCACTGTTACATTGCGGAATATGGGTCATACATGTGTTTCATTAATTGTCCCCATCTCCGCATCTTCGCGGCCCCGCAATGTCATCATCCTCCATGAAATGGAGGGAAAAAATATAATTATTTTATATTATTTTATTATTTTTTCTTCAAAAGTCCAAAAATTAATTTTTCCGCTCGGCCCTCTCCATCCAAAGTTATGTCGTTTATAAGATAATCCTTGCATTCCGGATTCAACGGTGCCCTCAGATTTTAAATCCAAGAACTGGTTCAAAATATAGAAAATGACACCCACATGTTTACAGAATGTACCATAAGAAATGTTCAAAATTCATTCTCGGATCACCGGGCCCTAGAGTCACAGGCCGTAAAATTTAGCAGACTCATAAAAATATCAAATAATTTAAAAAACATTACATGGAATTTTCAGGTCTTTTTAATCTCCGCACCTTAGGGCATTACCTCCACAAAATCCAAACAAGGATACACGAACAAAGAGGGTTATTGGACACGCATATGAGCCTCTCTCTCCCATGTGCTCTTCTAGATATTCTTGTGCTACCAAAAAACTCGCACTAGAGGAATCGACAACCCATGAATGACCCATTCCTATCGATCCTCTATCTCCATTGGGAAATCCGCAAAAGTCTATCATTCATCAATATCTTACCCTCAATGGTCGATGACGTGAGATGGGTCATTCATGTATCTCCTCAGCTGGGATATGTGGAAGATATTGTGCTCCCTCTTCAACTACGTTATCAGTGCCAAACGGTATGCCACCTTTCCAATCCATTGAAGTATCAAGAATGGTCAGAAAAACCTCAGTGAGAGTTTTCCACCTCGGCTAAATCTCGGTAGTCTCCATCGATGGGAGATATGCAAGAATATGTGGTCTCCCTCGTGGAACCCCAGTGGTATCCATTTCCTATAATCATAGGACTTCTATCAGCTCTGTGAAATCTTCATATGCTCTCGGATGACATGCACCTTCTCAGTGGTAGCATGTACCACCTTTGGGAACATGAGTGTTGGCTCGCCTAGATCCATCCAGAACAAGGGTGACCTATAAGGTTCTCTATACCAGGACACAAATGGGGTCATACCAATGGTGGAGTGATAAATATTTGTGTACATGAACTACACCAAAGTTAGGTCGTCCTCCCAACTATGACCAGAATATAAGACACATTCACGAAGCATGTCCTCCATTTTCTGGATGCTCCGCTCTATCTGACCATCTATCTGCAGGTGAAAAGTTATGCTCAAGTGAAGTTGATTTTTGAAATCCTCCTACAATCTCTTCAAAAACCAGTATCTGAATCGTGCATCCAAGTCTGAGACTATTTTCAAAGTCACCCTATGATGTCGCATGTTCTCATGAACATAGAGACATCCCAAGCTCTATGTCGAACCCTTCTCCCGAATACCAAAGAAGTTGGCCGACTTGGTGAGTTGGTCAACGATCACCCAGATGTTATTGTGCCCTTTAGATGTACATGCTAACCCTGTCACAATGTCCATCGATATACCTCCCCACTTCCACTCTAGTATCTTGAGGGGTTGGGACAAGCCAACTGGTACCTGTTGCTCGACCTTCACTTGCTGGAAAATGAGGCATCTAGAAACATATTGTGCCATAGCTTTCTTTATCCCAGGACACTAGTATTAACACCGGAGGTCCTAATACATCTTCATAATGTCTGGATGAACTTCCAAGAGGGATTTATGGAACTCCCTTAGTACCTCCTCTTATAGAACCACTGGTAAAACTATACGTCCTCCGAAAAAAATAACGTTCTCACCACATTCAAATTATCCATCAGGTGGATTGCCTAAGGATATCAAAGCACATGTAGAATCATAGCTGTTGTCTCTGAGTTACGCCTCCCCGACTCACTGAATTAGTGGAGGGGAAAATTACATCTACTAGAAGTAGAACGTCTCATATCTATCCCAATAGGATATCTGAAGTGAGGTTAACTTCTCTGAAACCTCGTTCAGTTGCTGCAAACTCGATCTTTGACTAAGTGAATCTGCCTCAACATTCCCCTTTCCATGAGTATAGGCTATCTCAAAATCATATTCCTAGAGGTACACTAGCCAACGTCACTATCTCAGATTCAGATCTTTATGTGTGAAGATATATATGAGACTCTTGTGTTCTGATTAAACAATGATCTACTCTCCCATTAATTAGTGTTTCCAAATCTTTAGTACGAAGACTACTGCTGCCAACTCCATGTCATTAGTCACATAATTCATCTCATGATTCTTTAGTTATTGTGATCCATAAGCATTCATTGCAATATCCTACACTAGGATTCAACTGATCCCGTTCTCTGATGCCTCACAGTAAACAATGTAGTCAGTTCCCTCCACCAGCAACCTCAGGATGGGAGTGTTAGTCAAGCTCTCCCTCATATGTTGAAAGCTATGTTGGAATTTCTCTGACCATAGGAAGGGTTTACCCTTCTCTGTCAAGGAATTCATCGGTGCTTCTAATCAGGATAAATCTGGTATGAACCTTCTATAGTAACATGTTAATCCAAGGAAGATCCGCATGTTAGTAACACTCCTGGGTGGATCCCAAGAAATTACTACCTCAATATTCACTGGATCCACTAAAACTCTAGCCTCTGAGATGACGTGTCCCAAAAAGTGGACCTATTGTATCTAGATCTCACACTTCAAGAGCTTCCCATAAAACAGGTGCTCCCGAAGTGTGTCCAGAACGATCCTAATGTGTACAATGTGCTCCTCCTCAGACACTGAGTACACCAAGATCTCATCAATGAAGACCACCACAAAGAAATCAAGGTATGTTTGAAAGATCCTATTCATGAGCCCCATGAACATTGATGAAGCATTGGTCATGCCAAAAGGCATTACCAGGAACTCGTAATGGCTATACCGACATTTGAAGGATATCTTTGGTATGTCCTTGCCTCGTACCCTAAGATGGTGATATCCTTATCTTATGTCTGTCTTTGAAAATCAACGATCCCCCTTCATCTAGTCAAATAGATCATTAATCACTAGTATAGAATACTTGTTCTTCAAAATCACTTGGTTTAGGTGTTGGAAGTCCACGAATAGCCTCAAACTTCCATATGCCTTTTTGGAAAACAACACTGGGGACGACCATGGAGAAACACTGGGCCTTACGAATCCCTTCGTTTGTAACTCCTCTAACTATACCCTCATCTCCCAGAGCTCCACTGGGGCCATATGATATGATAGTGTATATATCATTGTTGTTGTTGGGTACATGGAAATGCAAGAGTCTACCTCTCTTTAAGGAGGTAGTTGTAGGAAATTTTTGGAAAGACTTCATCATACTCGTCCACCACAGCAGGGAACTGTGGACTTGCCTCATCCATTGTGTCGAAGGTCATGCAAGCCAGCTGATATGTAATCCACTACAACCTCCGGATTAGAAGCCCCTCTCATGCTGCTCTATCTTCCTTCTCACCAAAAAAGGAAAACCAAAATCCATCCTAGCACTTACATAACACTATACGTCTCAAGAAGTCCATCTATGCATGAACTACTGATAGCTAGTACATGCTTAGAACGACGTTGTAGGGATTCAACACAGCTACTAGAAGATCTCATCTGAAACTCTCTTTTATGAGTGTAATATCACACTATCAGCACCAGTGTGTGACCTCCAAATCTCCTCCCGTAGAAGTATTCAAATGAAAAGGTCGAGATAAAATCTCAATCAGAATCCCAAAGTCCCAAACTAAGTCCATAGCATGGAAATAATTCCTAGCACCTGTGTCGATAAGAATTGTTGCTAAAGTAGAGATAATACAGATGGTACCTCATATCATCTCAGGGATGTTAGGATCATGAGCCTCTACTTCTTGCAGCTTGGAATGTCCCCATCTAACTGGTCCTTGATATCATGGTGGACCGCCTAGGTGTGCTGGTGGTAGTGCCTGGTAACCCCGAACACCTCTCGCTGCTTGTCCTGATCCCTCACCTCGTCATCCACCTATATAACGCTCATGCTCTTGCCGCTATCACTGCCTCGGTTTCCCCTCCATACTCTGTCGATCATCTATGCATGGATTCAAATAGTCATGATATCTATTACCTTGTCCCCCGCAGGAAAATAGATCATGCCTTGTCGGTGGCTCCCTCGACCACTTTTTCCTCACACCACTGACCCTACATCCCAGAGTCACCCTTCGGAAGGTCTAGCCCAATTGGGATTCTGCGTCATCTGTCTACTACCAGCTTCAGATGGCTCTACTACCTATCTTCTGGTAGGATCTCTCACTGTCGGTGCCTGCCCGACAAGGAGGCTCTCCATTAGTAAAGCTCACTCTAGAACCCCAGCCTACATCGGGATGCTTTAAAAAACTGTCGCAGCCCTAATCTCTCATCATAGCCCCCACTCAATGGATTGGGCCCTAAATTAAACTCTTAGGTATTATGGTAGAACTGACTGCCCTCTGATAAAACTTTGTCACGACCCGACCCACGGAGCCCGGAAATGTCTACCCCAAGCTCACCTTCCAAAGGCCAAGGCTAGGCGACTAGCACCTAAAGGCTTTTCCCAAATATGGAATGCATTGAATTAGAGATATGTACACACTAAAATATGTAAAATAAAGTAAACAAAAAAAAAGTAAATTATATCCATTAGAGTAATGTACAACCACAAGTACAACTGTAAACTGAAAACGTGGGTCAGAATACAAGCCCTTGTAACATGAAAAAAAGTAATCAGCTGCCGCATCTGCCCTATAGATCTACCTAGAGGTTAGTAGCTATAAGTATAAAGATGAAGAAGATGATATCGACCTCTCCCATCACACTGAGTTTCAAAAAGTCCCGTACCTCCAAAGTCTTTTTTGGTGCTTCAGTAGTCTTCACCAGACACACACAAGAGGGCGGAGCCCGTGCAGGGGTGAGTATTAAAATACTGAGTAAGAGACCCTGAGACCCTCAATGGTCTCTCATTAATCCAAAAAGAAAAGCATAACCAGAAATTACACAATGGTAATATCACAAGAATGATCTAAATCATGAAGAAAAAAGTGAAAGAGATAGATCACTCTAGCAATATAACTTCATGTTACTGGGATAGGAATGACTAGTCGTAAAGCTAGATCATCCTATTTTTATTAACTCTACTGCTGACCCATATAGGTCATAGTATGTTGACCTGTATTGGTCACTAGATGCTTACCTGTATTGGTCGCTAGTGCTGACCCATATTGGTCCCTGGTACGGACCCGTGTTGGTCGCTGGTGCTGACCCGAATAGGTTGCTGGTGCTAACTCGTATTTTTCGCTCGTACATACGTAGGGATGATTAGTTGTAAAACTAGACCATCTCACTCTAGTGTTTTTAATTTTGACCCACATTGGTTTCTCTTTTTCTTTATGTCATAGCCAGCCACTTAATTCTCACATGAAGCACACCTGGTCTCTTAAAGACTATGCTCCTCAAGCCATCAATCATATTTCAACTAGTATTAAGTCCCACTAAAATCATACCCAATGTACCGCCCCATCATATGGGTCCCATTGTGACAGACAACACGCCGATCAGACACCCAGTCTCTGAGATATGGGCACTTCGGTAAAAATGGTCGAGTTGGATTCATGAATACTCCAGCCAAGGTCGCACACCATACTCTGTCAAAACACACTTATATTATATCCAAAGGTCATCCTTGTCAGAAGGGACCTTACTACAAATACAGAGAGTCGATCAGATGCTTGGTCTGTCAGTTACAACCTTTTTTGTGAAATAGAGGTTATCACACCTCAGTATGGCCCGGCTTGGTAAGACCCACCGAAATATTCCAAAGGGACCTCTTCCCAAAAGGGTTCCCAACACCAATGAAAACGTGTTGAATGAACACCTGGTTCTTATGTTAATGAGTTTCTTTATTCGGGGGCCGGTTGGGTCTAGGCCCGATCCTACATGGTCATGTTGTCCCAACGCAACGGGTCTTGGGGTCTACATGACCCTGCCCGGGTTCAGCTCATTATGGGTACACCAGTTAGGGTCGAATCAGTTGGTTCATGGGCCCATTCCATGGTTGGCCCAGCCTTTCGGCTGGGGCTCTTCCCAACAGCGCTGGCCTGCTAGGCCGTGGGTCTGACCCGTTTGGCCAGTCCCCATCCGGCCCAGTCTTCCTGAACGCAGACCGCTTCTCCCAGCTAGCCTTCCATATGATGGGCCGTTTTGTACTATGTGATGTGGCACGATGTGAGTTCGGTGCCATCCCCTTCTGTCATGGCCCACTAGTCGTGGCCGCTCCCACTGACGGTGCCCATCTCCCACACGACCAGCTCGGGACGGCCACCACTGGCCATTGCGGCATGCCGCCTTCCACAGCCCACAACCAGTTGTGGCAAGTCTCCTCAGGCCACCGTCGGCTGCTACCGACATGACGTTCCAGCGGTTATTTCTACGGGCTACCTGTATGTCATCATCATTTCACATCCCTCAAACGTCTTGCGGCTGTGTTTGATGCTCCTCCATAAAGAACACACCATGGAAAAGTTTAGCGGAGGGTCTGAGCCTTGTTGGTTTCGGCCCACGCCCCCCGCATCTGCATTTTGAAGGTGAGGAAAAAATTAAAAATAATAAATGGAATAATAATCTCTGAGTTTAAGATCCCGCAACAACCATCCATATAATTAGATGAGGCACGAATCAAACCATTAGTTGGTTGGTTCGAATTTGTTATATTTTTCAGAAATGGAATGAGAGGGAACATCAAAGCACATAACCCCTACCTTTTATGACGTTCATTGGTGCAATTTCATCCTCGAGGTTTACGGCGCCGATGATGCTTCACAGTTATGACCTTCAAAAGGCATTCTTCATCATTCTTCATTCTTCCCAGGGGTGGAAGTGCATCATAGCTTTACCTGAGAATCCTCTAAATCTCTCCTCCTTGGGTTTTATGACACGTCGAACTATTTATAGAACCACGATGCAGTGTTTCTATAATGACGTGATGTCGCATCGTTACGCTGTTTCACACCATTAAGTTCACTTTTTATGTTGCAGAATATGGTCATCTAGGTGTTTTATTAAAGTTCCCCATCACTGCATCATCGTTGCCCCACATAATCATTGTCCTCCATACAATGGAGAGAAAAAAATAAAATAATTATTTTAAATTATTTTATTATTTTCTCTCGAAAAGTCCAAAAATTAACTTTTCTAATCGGCCCTCACCGTCTGATGTTAATAAATTTCTAGGTGAATCATGGTGTTTTGAATTGAACAACGCCCTCAGATTTTAAATCAGATCACTAGTTCAAAAGATATGAAATTCCGCCCGCGCATTTACTGAATTTACCTTAAAAAAAGTAAAAAAAATCTTTCCAGAAAAACCGGGTCTCGGAATCACGCAACGTAAATTTTCATAGACTCGTAAAAATCCCAAATAATTTAAAACAATTAAATGTAATTTTCATGTCTTTACATTAAATCAACCACTCTATCATAAATCTTGAATCCATAAATGTAGACACCATAACCATTAGATGTTCTTCATAATCCATTAACCATGATTTTCTATTTTATTCTTTAATACATCCTTCTTACAAAAAGGTTTCATGTCCTAGGATTCAAAAATATCATCCATGATATAATCCATACCTTTTATATGTTATTTCTGTTTCATAATATCCAACATTAATGGAATTGTTCATTTCTAATTATTTATCTTTATGTTCTTGTTGATCTCGTTCTTGATCACCCCCCCTAGGACATCAATTTTCATAATTTCCATTCTCCCAAAATATGAAATGTTCAATTGATGGATTGGGAATAACTTTTATTCAAATTCATGAAATTAACTTAACGCTCTATATTCACTTGTTTGATTTTTTTCAATATTCCCGACCTCAACACATAAAAAACATCTTCCCTTTATTTCAATATTCTCTCCTTGATGTGTTGTATTGTATTATTTACATAGAGGTCATTGAATATTTGTACCTTTATGACCTCTATCACCTAAACATAGATGGATAATAATTTTATTATTATTGGATGCTTTGGAAAACGTATCAATGTTAACGATATTAATCATTTCTTTGAGAGGTCATTAAAAATAACCACAATTGTTATCACTATGACTCTTATTTCATTCAGTTGGTCATTTACAGACTGCCACATTTTCAATGACATACATTATTACATTGGTGAATTTTGGATCCATCTATTGACTAAAACAATAAATGTTAGTGTGATCATATCAACAAAATCATAATAACCCAAATTATGAGGTAGATAAACACTTAAATTTATATAATGAAGTTATATTTAACAATTATTATTTATCCAAAATAACTATAATTCTCTAGAACATACTCATCATTATGGTTATAGAGAACATTATTTTAATGGTTCAAATAACATCATATTCTCTAATGTTATCTAAATTGACATCTTATACCAACAGTAAGGACCCGACCTTAAAAATTACATAATATTGAATTTTTAGACAATAGTTCATATTCTTACAATCCCAATGATATTTATAGTTTAGAGTTTAGAAAAATTAGGTGTTAAAACATACATAAAAACTCATATATTACAATGCGTAAACTTCTACATAGTATAAATTTTTTCCACAATATTTATTTTTGTAAAAGAAACATATATTATTTTTGTGAAAATTTATCATGAAATTGAACTTGAAATCTTCATTGTTCATTCCAAACTATAAAACCTCTGAAATAAATTTTAAAGCATGGGATGGGTAAAAAATATCAATAAGGGACATAAAAAGAATAAGTAAACAATTCACTCAATTTAAATACCATGATAACCTAAAAAAATCCTGAAAAATACCTTTTTACCATAAAATGGGATAATAATTCTTTAAAATTATTCATTATATTACCTTTTAAAATAAAACCATTTCAATTTAAAATCATAAGCAGAAAAAGAAAATTCCTTTAGGTTCCTTGGGATATCAATTTTATATAACCTATAAAGACCCCTTAATATTTTGAAAAACCATATAACACCCTGATATTTGAAAATAACATTATGCACAATAGTTTATTCAACACACAATACTGAGTATTAACGAACTGTGATAGAATACTAAAATATTTAAATATGATGGATATAACCTAGCCCTTAAATTAACATGTTTAAATAAAATAAAATTCATTATGAAATTTATATAAAATTAATAATCAATATTAATTTATTTATAAATTTTCATTATTTGGTCACTCAATTATAATAAAAGTCTTTTTATTCATCGAAAATACATTATATTCAAAAAAGTTTTTTTACTACTTCTTGTGAGAGAATAATGTAATTTTTTTCTAGTTTTAGAAACATTATTTGATAAAATTGAAATAACTATTTAAATAGTAATATTAATATTAACTTAAGGTGGAATCTTTAAATTTTTTAGAAAATATAAATATTTCAGTGAATCATGAAAAATATTGATTTATATAAAATTATCATTAATTTTTAGGAACTTAAGACCCATTATTATTATAATTTTATGAAAAATTAATATAATTATTAAATATTTATATTAAAAATAATTATTTACATTTAAATTATCTTTATACTTAATTTTAATCTAATTTTATTTTATGCATGAAAACAATTTTTCTATGAAATCATATTTAAAATGCATAATGTTTCGCCCATTTAAATGACTAAGATGACCCCTAATTAAGAATGATCTAAATTAAATAAATATATATTAATTTAAATTTATTATATTATATTTAATTATCATATATTTAATATGAAATCATTTTTTCATTAAGAAATATATTTCTTGAAAAGCTATTTTTTCGACACATCGGTGGATTCTATTTTAAATCATATTATGCCACTTATGTTTGTTGAATTTGGAAAAATGGATTCCATATTTTTAATTATAATATTATATATATATAATAAGGTTGCATTAATTTTGTAACATAATGAATAGCGAAAATAGTAAAAATTATTTCCTCGGGTTAAGGTAAAAATATGTTTACCTATTGGTTTAACTAACACAATAAGGGTAAAAAATGAACCAAAATATGTCAAATTACTATTTTATGGTCTTATTGGGAAATTATATCTTAATATATTCTAACATGGGACTTTTTTTTCCTTTTTTCTATGAAAAATATGGGTCTAAGTTTTTATTTTAAAAAATTTCAGATCTGTCCTCTCCCTCGCTTATAAAAGGCCACCACATATCCTCTCCTTAATACACATAAAAATCCATTTTTTCCAAACATGAACGTCCAAAATTAGGTTTTTTATTCCATCCACTCATACTATATTCATTTTATGGATTATAAATGCACCATAGGAAGGAATTATGTGTAATAATCTAGAGGTGTTCAGAAGAAGAGGTAATGTTATTAACTGAGAATTTTATTTTATTTATTCTTCCAAATAGATAAAATATTATTAAAACATGATTATATAATATAATTATTATATTACAGATAATAAGATATTTTTTTATACATTTTGTGACCTAAAAATGTCACATTTTCACTGAAATGGGAATCAAAACCATTGATTGTGTGTATGGAAGACTACAACCTAAGGAACACACATAATTCATTTTCCATCACAACATCTCATAATTGAGTATAATGATGTGTGTAATGTTTATATAATATATTTAGGAAATATTTATACTTATTAAATTATATTATCATATAGTAATTCTTACATTCCATTCTGTGGGGAATACGACAACGTCGCTCATGTGCACAGAAAATTACCGCCTCATGAAGAGATGTGATTTTGTTCACTTATCATTTACATGGAAGTTAATAAGGATTAATTTTTTTTTTATATATTAAATAAATATTAATTATTATATATAATAACTATAACAAATAATTTTTTACCTTTCCATCCATTGAATAAATGATAACGACGTTCGTGTAAACGGCAGACTACTGCCTAACGAGGCGATGTGATTCATTTTTTTACCGCATTATGGATGTTATATTAAAGGATATTTAAATAAATAATTTAATATTTATGATATATATTTCATCCTATAATTATAAAATAAGACATACCTTCTTTCTGTCATGATATTTGAAAAATTAAAACATCAGTCATGCGTATGTATGACCTACCTTCTCCATGATTATAATTTAGTACTTTATTCATAACCATATCTAATAACTTGTTTTTAAAGTATAATTTATGTATAAAAATTAAAATTATTTCATGATTAACATTATGTAGATGATTAAATAATAATATCTTTGACCTTATTCAACTTAACAAACTGATTTTAGATATATGGTATATTTATCATTAATAAATATGATGTGAAATTATTTGGATAAATAGTTTAACATGAAATGATAACAGATAAAATAAAAGGACTAGTAAAAACTAAATAAGGTTCTTATGAAATTAAATAATTAACATAATTTTATTATTATGGGGGATGAGAAACACAAATGATTTTTTGGGCTCGATGTAATGGTTTCATCTCAAAAATTATTTCTTTGAGACAATTAATTTTTTATGGGATTAATTTGTTGAAAATGGTGTATATAATGACCCTTTAAATATTATGTCAGGAATAAATCATAATTTTTGATTTTATGTTTCAGTTTCTCTGCTACATACATGGTATTTTACTATTTAAGACTTACCAAAGTGATAAGAGTTTATGTTTTAGTTTTATTTTCATTGAGATTTTTTATGCATGAATTTATTTTGTAGGAATGATCACAATCTAATAAAAAAGTTTTGTTTGATTACCCTCTTCTTATTCATGAAATTTTTATCTAATAAAATCATTTCCTATATTTAGACCTTAAAATTATCAATAAAATATTTTGAAGAAAACATTACTTTATTTCTCTCTTCAGTCAAGAATCTTTTTCTTCTACGTCTATGATTTTTAAAAATGTTCTCAAAATTATTTTTAATTTAATAGTATGTTTTTTAAAATTCATTTTCACACACATTTTGAATTATAAAAAATTATTTAAAAAAAATCTTACTATTTTTTTATGAGTAAGGTACTCTTTAACTTTTATGAAAAATGTAAAGGTAATCTTTGTTTTAACATGTACAACATAAATGGTAATTTACACCATCATGACCATTATTTTCCATGTATATTAATTTATAATTACCAAATTATATTTTCAAATCAAATCATTTCAAATTTTTTTTAAAGTGATTTTCAATGTGGAAAGTTTATTTACCTCCTTAATGTTTTTAATATTTTTATATGTATTTATAATCATAAAATAAAACAGAATTTTGTGATATATAATGATTATAAATTATGTATATATATCTCTAACATATATACATAACTTATTCCCCCTTCCTTGGGACAATTAATACATTACTTATGATCATTTCTCAACTTTCATCATTCTGGAAATTTCTTTTATTATGATATGAAGCCATATTATGTAGTACTTTTTATTTCACTGGAATATTATTATGTTATGCCTTATAATTTAAATCATTTATTTTTAACACATATATCATGAACATGTTATGATGGGTTATCCCAGATAGTAATCCAACTTATTTGGTAATTTTTTTAGTCTTATGAGATGTTATGTGTTGGATTAATAAGTAACCCTTATTCCTTATGAGAATTTTTCTTCCATGTGATATTTTGTAGGAAGTTATCCTTAAATTATATTGAAATCTCTTTATATGGTTATTCCACATTACCTATGTTACCATGACCTTATGAAATCGTGTTCTTTATGATATTATTCTATTTGATTACTCATGTTCCTCCTCTATTTTGATATCTTTTTATACCTTTGACTCACATTTTATGCTTTCATATCATGTTTATTTCCTTACTAGGAATTTTAGCTCCACCCTTTTTGAATATTTACTCCCCATGTTATCCCAGTTAGTTTTATGATATCCAAAGGCTATAAAAAATCATTATGGGGAATAAAATTAATAAGTACCATTTTATCCTCACTTTGGAGTATTATGAACATAGTCTTCCAAAGACACTAGGCCTCACGATCTATGGGTTGTAATTAATATATGTTTTTGTTAAAAATAATGTTATGATATGTGTAAAAATCTTGTGTCACTATAGTTAGTTGTAGTGAAATATATTTTTTAACCCTTACAAACTAGTATGAGAAACCATTAGTGACAACCCTAGGTATACCTCTATGTATAAGACTGATTATAGAAAAATAATCAAGAATCTCAGTAAATTATAGAGAAAATGGTTTATGAGTAATTCCATCACAATTTAGATACTACAAATAGATATAATTATAGAATAGATGTAACTAGGGGTAATAACACCAGAAATGGCAGGTCAATATTGAATCGATCATTACCTTGTATACAAAAATGAGCCTTACTGAAGATCTGGTAAGATATTATCGAGCGATATGATTTATAAATTGAAAAACTCTATGAAAACCATTATGAAATACTATAAAAAATTACATGGTTAGAAAAAATAATAGTAATCCTTACCATGGATAGCATAGTTTAAAAAATAAAGGCATATATGTCATGACGTATTTATCATTTATATGTTATTCCTTCTAGGTTTATAGACTTCCATTTGGTATGTTAATTTATTCAGATCTTATTTTTTAATCATTATAGTTAATGGTAGAAAATAGGATAAAGAATGATGAAAACCAATGTGGTTAGAAATGTAATGGTTTTTTAATTATATTCCCAACCTAATGGTAATGGAAGTTATACTTAATTTTATAATTCCCAAAGATCTATATCAAAATATGGTCAAAACTGGAACATGTTTTAATTTGTAAGCACATAAATTAATTGAAATATGGAATCTCATGGAATTTCATGTCATTCATATTATAAAGAAAAGAAACATAGGCCTCTTAAACGTCAATAATGTGGGATGAAGTACCTATAATAATATCTCCAAAATCGGGGAAGATGTTTTTATGTGAAAATAAAGGGTGGGGTGTAACATATTAAAAATAAATTTGATGTATTATTTTTAGGGAACATGGGAATTATGTGTGTTAATTTTCTAATCTATGAGTTAAACCCTAGAAAAAATAATGAATTATTTTATAAAATTCATTGAGGCGAAGTATTTATATCCAAGGATCCTAGAAATATTATATAGAAGTATTTTTTCATTGGTATTTTTTTATAATAATCATGAACCATATATGAATTTTTTGTAGTAGATTTTTTAAGGATATGAAAGAATATGTTGAATTGTAATAATTACCACCAAAGGTGATTTAATGGTATGATGATATTTTTTGGAAATAATATGATGTATAAAAAACCATAGTTGTTAAAATGTTTTTTAAGGAATAATGTTATTTTGAGGAGGATTATCATATTTTGTAGAACACTATAATAATTACATTACTATTCATTTAAAATAGACAACTCACATTTCCAGACACAATTCATCACATATGGAATGGTCATGAGGATTAAACCCACAACCAAAGAGAGATAGGGGAAACACCTACCACTAGCCTATGTAAGGTATTGGATAGAATTACATTGTTTTTACTTAATTGATTTGAAGAATAAATATTCATATGATAACATATTTTTTGAGGTGATTAATGATATTTTTGGAGGTGTTTTTTTTGGGTTTAAGTATATATATTGTTTAATTTTAACCAAAAGTGTTATTTTTGAAAAATTATATTATGTTTTTTGAGATTTAAACTGATTTATTTTACGGATAGACACTTATATAATGGATTAAGATGAATGTTGGAAGTTACTTTGGTGTTATTCCAGATTATTGTATTTTATGGGAAAATTTAATCTAACCATTTTGGTTCTATTAAATAAAATAGGAATAGTTTTTTATTCTTTTTTGGGATCATGTGATATTTTTTATGTTTATTTTAGTGATTCAAGAATGACAAATACATCTTGAATTATCATAATTTGAAGAAAATATGGGATTGTCATGGAAATTATTAATTGATGAAATTAAAATTGTAAAGTAAGTATATTTATATTACACTCTTTATCTTGATGGTAAATTTTTTCCTAAATGTTTTGGAAAGGATATTTAAATACAAATTTTATCTTATTACCTTCATATATAATTAATCAATGGTCTATTAATTCGTCAAAAAAATTTTATTTTTGTGCATGTTGATGTTGTCATAACCATTAACTTTCTTTTCATCAATTATCTATACCCTTCTCCATAATTATGTATGATTCTTTTCCATGTCTATATCTTAAAATTCCACTATTTTTTCATATATTGAAGCTTAGTTATGTTATAACTATAAAATTTCTCTTTCCCTACTTTAAATGAAGGTTTTATAAACCCTTATTATGATGTGAGTTTTTCCATAAAAAAATTTAAAATGTAAAACCCTTGATTACTGAGTACAATTTAAAATTGGGAGGAAATTTTTTTTAATGTGGTTAAAATTTAACCCCCTAATATATTCAAATAAAACTATGTTTGATGTCTTATTCAACATACAACATTTTATTTAAATTAACTAGGATATAATATTAAAATATTTAAACCTGAATGATATAACCAAGAAGTTAAGATGAATGGTATTAATATTATTAACTTATTTATGAAATATATATAAATATATAACTAAATAAAAAATTATTTATAAATTCTAACTAATTATTTACTCAATTTCAAGTAGTGTTGTTTTATTCATCGAAAATGTGTTTTCTTTAAAAATTAAATTTTACTGATTTTTGTGGGAAAATTACATAAATAGTTTTTTTCATATTTAATAAAATTAATTTTATAAAATGGAAAAAATATTTAAATCACGATTTCTATGTTACATTAGGGTGAAATATTTTTATTTGTGAGAAAATATTAAAATTTCAGTGAATAGTGAAAAATACAGATTTTTATGAAATTGTCAATTATTTTTTAATAAATTAATTCTCATTACTCATTTAATTTTATTTTTAATTGAAATATGTATTATTTATTTATATTTTATTCCAAAAATTAAACTTAAATAATAATTATACTTGATTTAATATAAGTTTATTTATAGGCTATAAGACACTTATTTTTCTTTTGGAAATGGTTCTAAAAATCATAATGTTTAAGCATTTTAAATAATTTATATAAACCCTAATTATTAATTATTTAAATGATATTTATAAATTATATATCTATAAATATTAATTTAAATTAATTTATTTATGATTACTTGTCATACAGTTAATTTGTGATCACATTTTCCATTAAAATGTATTTTTTGAAACACTATTTTTTCGACATGTCCGCTAGTTGAAATTTAAATTTACTTAAAAGAATTATATAATTTTTAATTTTTTAAAATGGATTATATATTTTTAATAATAATTTATGTTATATAATTTGTTCAACTAAAATTTTAACCACAATGAATTGTGAAAACATTAAAAATTATTTATCGATATTAAGGAAAAAATTGATTTATTAGGGGTTAAACTAATAAGGTAATGGATAAAAATTACCCAAAACACATATCATTAGTATTTTATCATAATATTTAAACGTTATATCTTCTATTTTTTTAAAATGGGATATTTTTTGTGTCTTTGTTCTGGTGAGAAATTTTGGCGTAATTCTTTCTTTTTAAAAATTAAAAATGTGTCCCCCAATTATAAAAGCCACCACCCCTCAATTAGTTTCCTGGAATCAAAAACCGATTTTTTATTCCAATAACTAAATAAATTTCATAATAAATTCCATAAATTAATTCTAGCCGCCCTAGTTTGATCAGGAATCCAATCTAAGATAGTTTAAGGTATAATCATATCGATGTGGTCCAAAACATTGGTAATGTTCTTAACCAAGCGTTTTATCTTATTTATTATTCCAACACAATCAAATATTATTAAAAAAATTATAATAAAAAATTATTATTTTCCTCCATATAATTGTATTTTTCATTTTAATTTTATAATCTAATATTATCTCCTCCTCACTCAAGTGGGAAATTAAACCGTTCATCATGGGTACCACTGACTATGCTCTCACAAAATGATGTAATTTATTTTCCATAACTACTTATCATTGACCAATATAATGATTTATTTAATTTTTATTTATGATATTAAATATATAATTATAATTTATAAATTATATTATCACATACTAAATCATACTTTCCATTCCGTAGGGAATACGATGAGGTTGCTCATGTGTTCGACAAACTATAGCCTCCTGAAGCAATGTTATTTGTTTTTCACTTATTAATTACAGGGATGGTTCTAATTATTAATTTTATATATTATATAATGTTCAAAAAAATATTATTTATTCTACAAAATAAATTTTTTATATACTTTCCTACCTTACCAATCTGAATAAATGATAATGTCATCTATGAGTCTGACAAACTACTATCTTGTGAAACAATGTGATTCATTTTTTACGGCATCACATGGATGATATATTTAAGGTTATTTAAAGAAAAAATATAATTTTTATGATATAATTTTTATCTTTTAAAGATAAAATAACACTTACCTAATTTGATCATGATATTTAAAAAATGGTAACATTACACATTAGTAGGTATGATCTACTATTTACATGATTGTGACGTATTTCATGTTTCATAACCATATTTCATTATTTTTAAAGTATAGTTTTTCTATAATAATTATAATTTAATGATTACAATTATTTATATGATTAAATAACAATCACTTTGACCATATGTAACTTACAAAAGTGATTTTGGACACATGAGTCATTTATCAATAAAACGGCTGACGTGGAATTAATTAGATATGTAATTTACTATGACCTGGGAAAAAATGAAATTAATAATAAACATGAAAATTTTTTCTTAATTAATTAAATAATTAACTAATGTTTATTATCCATGAAGACAAGGAACACACACGATAATTCAGGCTTGAAGTATTGGTTTTGTCTCAAAACTAGCCTCTTTGAGTCGCGTGTTCTTTTATGCACCTAATTTATTATAAATTGTGTATATATAAACCCTTTCAAAATTATATCATTAATAATTAACACATAATGTTATTTTATGTTACAATTCATTTAATTAATTCATGGGAAGTTATAATTCAAATTTTTCCAAAGTGGTAAAGGTTTATGTTTCAATCTCATTTTAACCTATATTTTCTATGATTGAATTTTTGTTGTAGGTAATTATAAAATATATTTGATAAAAGACATTTTTTTATTAACCTTTATCTATCTATGAAATTTTAATGTTACAGTACCATATTCCTCTCTTGGTTTCATAAAATGAATTGAGAATTTGTTTTAAAAAACAAACATCATTTCTCTCTTTGGCCTATAATATTTTTCCTTTCGTATCCATGTTTTGTAAAAATAGATTAAAAAATAGTATATATATTATACAATGATTTTTAATAATAATTTAATCAAATTGTTTGATTTTTATAAAATGGTATAATGGAATATTTTGATCGTTTTCCCAAAAATGGTAATTTTTATCTTTTACTAAAAATATAAAAGGAATATTTATTTTAATATGTATAACATAAATAGTATTTTCCAACATCAAACCATTATTTTAATTGAATCTTACCTTTGATATTCCCAATATATTTTCCAATATATGGATATCCACAATATATTGTGATTTTTTTTTTCTAAAACGATTGTATAAATGAAATTATTATTTTCTTCAAAAATATTTTTAAATTTTTATGGGTACATTTTTCATAAATGAAAACAACCATTTTGTTGTGGAAAAGTAATAAATTAATTTTATATTTATTTTACATATATACTTAACTTATTCTAACTTCCTATTACTGGTTAATAGATCATATATGATCATTTCTCAAATTCATTATCTATTAAATTTCTGTTGATTATGATATGAAGAAATATTTTGCAACCCATTTTCATTTTATGGGAAATTATTAGTTTATGTCATATGATTAATTTCTTTTATGTGACCCATATACATAATTAACATGTTCTAATGGGTGATTCTAGATAGAACTCCATTGTATTAGGGAATGTTTTTAGTCTCACATGAAGTCATGTATGAAATTAAGGAGTAAACCTAATTCATTATTGAACTTTGTTTGACACATAAAATTTTCTAGAATGTTATACTTTATTCATGTTTATGTAATGTTATATACTTATAACAAATTTTTTATGTTACCATGATATTATGATTCAATATTATTTATGTTTATCTACTATGTGATTACTTATGTTCCTATTTTTTAAGATATCATGTATTACCTTTCACTCACATGTTATGCTTCATTATATTTTTTTATTTATATACTAGGAAGTTTAGCTAATACCTTTTTTATATTTATTCAATAGGTTATCCCATGTGTATTTAAGAGCATGAAAGGATTTAGTAGATCATATGGAGAATAAAATAAAGTAGTTTCAATTTTTCCACATTTTCATTTATTATGAACATGGTCATCTTAATACACTAGGCCTTATGATTATTGGGTGGTAATAAATGGATTTTTATGTTAAAAATAAAGTTATTATATGTGTATAAGGATTTGGGACACTATAAACAATAAGTTCGACATCAATTATAATTATCCAAAGAACATTACTCAATGTAGTGGAGTGTTATCCTAGTACACCCATAAAATAATCTATAGCAGCACAGGATCCATCATGATATATAATCATGATTACCTGTTATAAATAATTTCCAATTCCCATATCATGAATATTTTTTTTCACATTTATATTATAAAAAATTTAAATCCTATATTGAACACAAATTTAAAATATTTTCGTATATCAAAATACCCATTACGTTTAAAAACCAATTTTTGAGGGAAAATTAAATAGAATTAAAGAGAGGTGGGATTTTTATTTGAAGAAAAAATAAAATCCCAAAAAGGAATCGAGTATAAATTTTTTATGAATCATTAAAGACTATTTCTGTTGTATACATTAGAATATAACATTCTATTTTCCCATTGTAAATAATGTAAAAGCGTTCTGTATAAAAAATATAAAAGATCCTTTTTGATAAAATTTGAAATAAATTCAAAAGGTAAAAAAAAATTCCAAAATAATTATTATTTTTAAAAATAAATAAATTAATAAAATGGTTTTAAAAACAAGGACTTGTATGAAAAGGAGTTTTATGGTAAACATTAAAAGTTGAACTTCTAAAACAATACTCCTTAAATAAAACCTTAAAAATATTGCTTTTTAAAAACATTATATTTTATGTAAAATATGGTAACAAATGTACCCTATCATCCATTGAAGTATAAATAAAAATTTTACTGAATCATTTATAATAAAAAGTATAAATAAAAGAAATATTTAGAAAATACATCATTAAAACCTTTAAAATTAATCTTTAAAATTAAAATATACACTACCTTAAGTCTAAATCATCATATATGTTCATTATCATCCTAAATATTATACTTATGTTATTTATTTACTTATTTATGAAACATTATAAATTTTCTTATTTCCTTTATTTCACTTATTATCATGTAATATGTAATTAAATAATCAATTATGTTCATGTTAGATGTTTTGACAGTTTTTAGGTCATATATCAAAAATGACTTCGGTATCTTGATTGTGGTCAAAAAGGACATTGTTAAATCATCTCTAGAATAATAATCATGAAATTATTTTCATTTTATACATAAAACATTAATTTTAAAACTAATCATGATTTACAGTTTTGATAATTGAACTACATTACAATCATGGAGATGGTAGGTCATACGTACTCATTAGTGACCTTTCCATTTTTCAAGGATTGAAATAGAAAAAATGTAAAAAATATTTTACCTTTCTATAACGATCATTATATCATAGATACCATTTTATTTTTTTAAATATACTTATATATATTATCCATTTTATGTGGTGATGAATAATTAATCCCATCATGTTTCAGTCCAATATTCGCACGAACAAATCTAGACATTAAATAATATATTTTCTTTTCAATAATGATAAATATTTAATTAATAGATATATATATATTAAATAAATTATCATAGACTGCCATGATTGTAACACCATGACCCATAATCCCCGAGTCAGTGAATTATTTTAATACATTATCATGATTACAAGGAATCAAATATTAAAGGATCGATCAGTTTAACAGTATTGAAAAAATATATTACATATATGATACCCATATTACATTGGAAAACCCATATAAAACATGATACAATATAAAATGAAATAAATTACATCCTTGAAAGCTTATACAACATTTTCTTCTTCAAAACCTAGGTAAAAAGACATAAGAAAGGGGTGATCCCAGGTGCTCAGTAAGGGTAAATACTACAGTGGATGTAATCATAAACATAAACAGTAGGAATGGTGAGAAACTAAAAACACATGCCTTTAAAATATACTTCTGCATAAAATGGTATAAATGAAATATAAATAAATAATTATATAATAAAACATAAAAATTGAAATTATACTTGTCTAGTAATCACATGGACCATAAATTACTAGTTTCAAAATGAGGGAATGAATAATGTCAGACATCATAACCATACTATTAAGGCATCATGCCAAGACAATTCATAAATGGGTAAAAACACAAACTAGTTTTTATCATTAGACCTACTGATGCATCGAGTAGATATAACAGTCCCCACCCATCACTTTCTAAGTCTAATTCATTCATATTATAAAAGGGGTTAAAATAAAAAACATATACATTCATATTGAGACTAACATATGAAATGTAATTAACCTTCCCCAATCATTAAACATAAACTCTAACCTTTCGGAGTAATATGGTGAGTGGTATTGAGATAAAACATCCACAATCAAACTAATAATAAATCCATCATGTTAGGACCTGTCCCTCAGGGCCCTTTCCATGACTACCCCAAGCCTACCTTCCATAATCCAGGGGCTGGTGACTAGCACGGAAAAGGAATATCCCAAAAATGGAAGGCATTGACTCTAAACCTGCACACACATAGATATGGAATATCACAAAAAGAAAAAAACAAAGGAAATAAAGTTGTAAAACAACCACACAGTATCTCTACTAAGAGTAATGTGTGTAAACAAAAAGTGAAAGGGGCTAGAATACATTCCCAACTGAAAATAAAGTAAAACTAAAGAAGTACAAGTTCCAGAGAGATCTTCCACCAAAGATCACACCTCAAGGGTAGGTACAACTCTCTGTCAGAAGTAACTACCACACACTACGTCTATAGATCCACCTCTGAGAACCGACTAGTCCTACCTCCCCAAATTCCCAGTCAAAGTTATATGTCGTTTTCACAAGACACAACATTTGCGGGATAGGCCCATGAATAAGTGTGTATAACAATACGCAGTAGGGACCTCGAGACCCCTGATGGTCTCTTAGTAATCCAAGAAGGAAAACACCATAAAGTAAAATACCGTAAAGGTAATACTTCCAAGAGAGATGTCAAATACATAGCATAAAATAAAAGACGCAGCTTGCACGAGGTATAACATAAGTACATAAGTAAATATGATTAGTCATAAAGCTAGATCACCTTATTCTATCGAGAGGATGTTGTGAAAATCCACACAAGGTCACTAGGTGCTGACCCACACCGGATCGCTAGGTTCTGACGTATAGATGATCTCTAGGTTATGAACCGAATAGTATCGCTTGGTGCTGACCCACAAAGGATTGCTAAGTGCTGACCCGCACAGGATCGTTAGGTGCTGACCCACACATGATCACTATTAGTTTTTCATGCCACAACCAACCACTGGATTCCCTTACTTAGAAAACTGTCACTTTTGAAAGTTATTCTCATAAATATATCAGTTTTATATCAACCATCAAGAAGTCCCACAAAGAGTAAATCCAAAGGACCGATTCATCGTAAGTGTGACAATACAACAAATGAAGAAGCATCTAAATGCCCAATCTTTACGTATCTGGCCTTTTAGTAAAAAGGGCCAGGATGGATCCGAGTCTGATCCAACCCGACCATATGCCAAACTCCTCCAAAACTCACTTAGAGTATCTCGAAAGGACCTCCCCGTTGCAAGGGCCCCAACTCCACTGAAGACATGTTAATCAGACATGTGGTTTGCAGGATACGAGTGTTTTATTAAACATGGGGTTGATGTGTATGGGCCCATTCTGACCCAGTCGGACCAACCAGACCAACCTTGAACGGGGGTCCCACATACCCCAGTTCAATTAGATGGACTCGACCTGACCCGGTTCGGGTTGAGGTCAGTCTGGTCCGGCTTGGCCAGTGGGCCAGGCCAAATGGGCCTCGATGGACTAGACCTAGTTTGGTAGAGGGTTATGCCAACCAGGTTCCCATGGGACCCAGTCTCATTCAAACTGACCTGAAGGGCGTGGGTCTGGCCAGCCGACCCATGTCCAGCCCACTAGGTGTGGGTCTAGCGTGTTGGGCTTGGGACCGGCCGGCCAACCCATGGCACTGCCGCAAGGGAGGCCAATGGTGCACCGACCAGCTGAGGTACAACAACCACGTCACATCTATACCTCTCTGGTCCCATAGACAAGGGGCCTCCTCTAGCCACCATTGGCAGATCGTGGCTTGCTAGACACTAGATGGGTCAGAGGCAGGTTATCCCTCCATGCAGGGGCCGACAGGCGCCGCACCTACTCGCTACCGCGATCGTCTAGCCGCAGCTTCCTACTATGACCCTCCACCCCCGGCCACTATTGTGGGTCACCATAGTAACTCCGGTTTTCTAATTTTTGGTTCCTTTTACACCTATGATCTTAGTAGGATGCCACCATCATCGCAGAGCCTTCAAATTCCCCTTGATACCATGTTGATCGGTTGAATTCAATGAACAACCCAAGAACAAATATGGAAGAGGGACCAAGCCTCGTTCTTGTTGGCTCGCGCCCTCCGCGTAAGAGTTTAATCATGGGGATAAACATGATGATAACCACACTTCTTGAAAAACCTTAAAACAAAACCCTGCACAATATCCACCCATAAGAATGAGCGATTCATGGATCAATCCTATAGTCAATTCTTCCACATTCATCCTTAATATTCAAGAACGAGGAAGAAATCATCAAATAAATATAACACACAAACCCAAACCTCATTGACGTTCGATGTCGAAGAGTTCATCATTGAGGTTTCAAGATGTTAACGATTCTTCCATCCCCGTTTTCAAGGCTCGTCTAAGATGATGAATTCTCAATAGTGATCATCATTATTCATTGGGGAGGAAGATCATTGGATGTTCATCAGAGGATCCTCACCTATTAATCCTCATCCAACCAATGCATCAATCAATTAAAAGAAAACACATCACATCGCTTCATTTATGTTGCGACATCGCTTCGTTATGCTGTTTTATTTTTGAAACATCATCGTTGTTATGCTTCCATTATTTAATTTTTCTGCTGTGTGATATAATCCATTAATGAGACTCATTAATGCGCCTCGTCTCTACCTCTTTGCGGCACTACAATGTCTCTATCTTCTGCTCAACGGTGATAAAAGAAAAAAAATAATTCTTTTAAATTATTTTATTATTATTCTCAAAAATTCCAATAAATAACTTTTCCACTTAGACCTTTCCGGCCAATGTTATGTCATTTATAGGTGAATCTTTTTTTTAAAAGTTTAATGGTTCCCTTAGATCTTAGATCTGAGCATCTGTTCAAATTTTAGAAAAACACGCATGAATGTTCATTGAACAAACCTTTAAAAAGTTCAAAATTCTATTCTGGGATCACTAGGCCTCAAAATCATGTGCCATCAGAGCATGTGGCCTTAGAAAAAATTTATATAATTAAAAAAATACATGGAATTTCTAATAAATTACATTCTCCTCATCTTAGGGCTTTAAGTCCAAGACATCCAAAACAAAATTAATTAAATAGATGAAGGTATTGAGCATGAATCTGAGCCTCCCACTCCCATGTTCTCTCATGGAGATTCTCGTGCTAGATCCAAAATCAAACTAGAGTAATTGACCACCTCTATAGGACCCTATCCTTTCGACCTTATATCTCCACTGGGAACTTTGCAAACATCTCCCCATCTTTAGTGTTCAGCTGGCCCCAGTCGATGACGTGCAATGGATCATGCACGTATCACCTTAGTTGCGGTAGGTGGAAAACATTATTCACCCGATGCATCTGTGGGGGAAGATTCAGGTGGTATGCCACCTCACCAACTCTACTCAAGATCTGAAAAGGTATGATGAACCTCAAGGATAGATTGTCATCCCATCAAAATCTCTGAAATCTTTGTCGGGGTGAGACCCAAAGGAATACATGATCACTCTCCTCAAAATTGAAGGGTCTCCATATTTTATCATCATTTATTCTTCCTACTCATTGTATGTCACGACCCGCCCTCGGGGTCCGTGCCGTGACTACCCCAAGCCCGCCTTCCATAGGCCAGGGGCTGGCGACTAGAACCAAGGCGAAAATCCCGGTAAAAAGGGAAGGCATTGCCTTTGTAAAGTAAACAAACACCACAGAGTAAGCAAGCGGAGAGTAAACACTAAACAAAAGCAGAGTAAAACTGAAAGTGCGGAAAAGTAAATGGGCCAGTATACAAACCCAAACTGAAAGTAAAGTACAACTCGAAAGGGAAAACATCAACTGAAATGTAAAAGCCGCTACACCGAGCTGTCCACTGGAAATCCCACCTGAAGGGTGGGTACAGATAGCTCCACTGCTCCACGGGTCCCGCCGTCCGCTCCGAGCACGTCCCGCCCAGTGGTCCACCTCCGGGTACCGTCCCGCTCTGCAAGCCTCAGCTAAGGTCAACGCTATCCATCGTCTAAAACCAACACAACGTAGTGCGGGCAAAGCCCGTGCAGGGGTGAGTATAAGCTACTCAGTAGGGACCCCGAGACCCCTGAAGGTCTCTCAAATCCACAAAGGATTAACCACGAAGAAATGTACAAACACGAAGTAACAACCGACACTACTTAGGTATATGCCCATACATATACCTAAGTCATCAAATTCAAATACGCTCCATCCTCCGAGCCCAAGTACAACTCAGTCCACACAGGAAAGTAAACGTATTCCACACAGGAAAGCAAAACGTAAACCACACAGGATAGCACAACACAATCCACACAGGAAAGCAACATGATTCAGCTCACACAGGTATACTTTTTCGAAAGACGATAAAGATGATCTCTGATCCATATAAGTCGTCGGACCCACGAAGGATCTATAGGTAACTAACCCCCGCAAAAGACCCACACAGGATCGGGCCCATGTAGGACCTGTAGGCGCTGGTTCACACAGGACCGCTGAGCGCAAGGACCCACACAGGATCGGACCCACACAGGATCGGGCCCACACAGGACCTGTAGCACTGATCCACATAGGATCGCTGAGTGCTGTAGTCGTTGTCGTCGAATCCACACAGGATCTCTGTACTGTCGTCGTCGCAGTCACAGTAGCAGTAGTAGCAGTAGTAGTCACAGTAACAGTCGCAGCCAGCACTAGGGTTCCCGCACACAGCAAGCTCGTTCGGAGGGTCCGCTCCACGAGTCGGGAGGCTGATACATCAACTGTCACAAAGTCCAGAGTTGATGTATCCAAAAGTTCTGTATCGTCAACAGGAACTCAACGCAACAGACGGCGCGTCGATCGGACGCCCGGTCTGAGAGTTATTGGCATTTTCGTCCCCGGGGCCCGGTTGGTTTTTAAGGCAAAACCAACCCGACCGTACTCCACCTGCGTCCAAACCTCGGGCGGAGTATGCCAAAAGATCCGTCTCACTAAGAGGAACACAACACAGCTAACGACACGTCAATCAGACGTCTGTAGCTCAAGATATGAGCGTTTCCGCTCCGGAGGCCCGATTGGTTTCGTGAACGAACCAACCCGGACGAACTCAAAGTAATTCGAAACCTTAAGTGCGATATACCGAAACGACCATCTCGATCCAAGGATCGCGTTGCCGCAGACGGTTCGTCGATCGGAGGTCCGTGGCTCAAGTTATGGCCAAAAGACAGAAACTGATTCGAAACGGGGGGTCCGTGTCCGGGCCGACCCGGCCCGACCCCCCTGGGTCGGCCCGAACCGGGTCGACCCGACCCGGGTCCGACCCGGGTCCGACCCGGCCCGGCCGGCCGGCCGGCCGGCGGCGCGGTGGCCTGGCGCCGCACAGAGGCGGCACGCGGGTGGAATCAATCCCCCGCTTGATTGAAGAGGCGGCGCGGCTATATGCCGCGCCCTTTGAAAAAAAACGGCCCCCACGTGGGGGCCGGCTTGAAGAAAAACCGGGGGGCCTCCTGCCCCCCCTCAATGGAACCGCCCTCCTCTTAAATGAGGAGGGTTTTAATGCTGGCCGGGGGAATTTATTTCCCCCGGTCTTTGACCTTCCGGCCGGCCAACTGCCCGCCGGTTTTCTCCAACGGGACCGGAAAAATCCAGTCCCCCTTTTGGCTTCCGACGCCGGCGGCCCGGCCGCCGGTCTTCTCGTTCGCCGCGGCCCGGAACCGGCCGCGGTGTTCGTCGTCCGGCGCAGTGCGACGGCACCGCGCCCCTCTGCCGCGCCTTTTATTTCCTTCAACGCGGCGCGACGGCGTCGCGTTCTTGATGATTCTTCCATGGCGCGGCGCGACAGCGGCGCGTAAAAAGATTTGGGCGAATATCCGCGTGGTGCGACGGCACCACGCCACCTTGATTCATCCGCAAAATAAGACACCAAGAACGAATGAGGGGGTTCGGCCATGTTCATGCGGTCCGGCCCCCTCACGTTAAAACACAACTTAAATAATCAATATCCTCACGTTAGTCATGCGAACCACGAGCAAGAATAAAATAATTAAACAATAATCAACAACCCCTACCTTGGGTATAGGTTTGAATATTTGTCAACGTCCCGCGGAAGACAACGTCGCGGAGGTCAGGCGTCGCGGTAGTCGTTCGTCAAATCCGTTGACGAAGAGATACGCCCAAAGAGATACGTCGTTGGCGAATCTTCGTATGCCGACGAAGAAGGTTCGAGGAGGAAGCGGTGTTCCCTCTCGTTGACACGGAAGACGAAGAATATAGGAGTGGCGTCCTTCGTCGGAACTTGAGCGTTCTTCGTCAAGTTGAGCGTTCTTCGTCAAAGATTGAAGAAGGAAGAAAAAGCTCTCAAACCTCTCAAGATGAATAAACAAAACTAACCAAATAAAATAAGGTTCCTCCTTATTTTATTTACCAAGCCAAGGAATTCAAAACTTCAAATTCAAAAACATAACACTTAATTAATTATACATGTCATGTGTAATTAATTAGATGTTAAGTTAACAAACTTTTAAGAGGGAGAGAGGGGAGTTTAAGGGGGAAGATGAGAGGTTTAGGTTCGTGTGAGTCCCACCACACTTAATCCTTTCAAGGGAGGTTAAGTTGGTGTGGGTCCCACCCCTAACTCCCTTTGAGAGGAGTTAACCTACAAAAGTAAAATAAAAAGAATTCCACATTTTTTTATTCAACTTTTTATAATTCTCCCAAAAACTAACTTTCGTCCCGCAACAAACGCAACTTCCGAAAAGGTCTCTTTAAGCGAATATCGGCGCTGCGAGTTCATCGGTGCCCTCATATTTCAATTCCGAGCACCGGATCAAAAGTTAGGAATTCCCGCTCGTTCGTTCACTGAACGTACCCAAGCCAAACTTCGGAAATTGATTCTGGGCACTCCGGGCCTCGGAATCAGGTGCCGTCAGAAACCGCGCTCTTGTAAAATTCTAAAGAAAATTAAGAAAAAATTTCCCTTGAATTTTACGGGTCTTTACATTACTCCCACCTCAGGGCTTTACGTCCCCGTAAAGATACATCAAAAACTAGGGAAACAAATGAGGGTATTGAGCACACATCTGAGCCTCCCGCTCCCATGTGCTCTCTTAGAGATTCCCGTGCTTCCGTCTGATGCGCACAAGAGGAATCGATCGCCCACGCAGGACCCGCTCCTGTCGATCCTCTATCTCCACAGGGACCTCCGTAAAAGTCGCCCCATCGTCAACGTCAAGCTCCCCATGATCAATGATGTGCGTCGGGTCGTGCACGTATCTCCTCAGCTGAGACACGTGGAAGACGTCGTGCACCCGGTGCAACTGAGGTGGTAGAGCCAGGCGATAAGCCACCTCACCAATCCTGCTGAGAATCTGGAAGGGTCCGATGAAGCGCGGAGATAACTTGCCGCCTCGGCCAAATCTCCGAATACCACGTCGATGTGAGACCCGCAAGAAGACGTGGTCGCCATCCTCGAACTCTAGTGGCCTCCGCCTCCTGTCAGCATATGACTTCTGCCGGCTCTGTGCTGTCCTCATCCGCTCCTGGATGACCTGGACCTTCTCTTTCGTGGCCTGGACCATCTCCGGTCCCACTAGTGCTAACTCCCCAGGGTCTATCCAGCACAAAGGAGATCTACAAGGTCGGTCGTACAATGCCTCGTACGGTGCCATCCCGATGGTGGAGTGGTAGCTGTTGTTGTACGCGAACTCCACCAAGGGTAGGTGGTCCTCCCAGCTACGACCAAAGTCGAGGACACATGCGCGGAGCATGTCCTCGAGAGTCTGAATGGTCCTCTCCGTCTGACCATCCGTCTGAGGGTGAAAGGCTGTGCTCAGATGTAGCTGCATCCCGAACGCCTCCTGTAACCCCTTCCAAAGCCGGGAAGTAAAGCGGGCATCTCGATCGGATACGATAGATTATGGCACGCCGTGGAGCCGCACAATCTCCTGAACGTAGAGACGTCCCAAGCTCTCTACTGAGCCCTGCTCTCTGATGGGTAAGAAGTGTGCCGACTTGGTGAGTCGGTCAACAATCACCCAGATGGATTCGTGACCTCTAGAAGTACGTGGTAGTCCAGTCACGAAGTCCATAGATATGTCGTCCCACTTCCACTCCGGGACCTCCAAGGGCTGAACCAAGCCTGCTGGTACCTGATGCTCTGCCTTCACCTGCTGGCAGGTGAGGCATCGAGAAACGAACTCTGCAACTGCCTTCTTCATGCCCGGCCACCAGTGCTGTCGTCTGAGGTCCTGGTACATCTTCGCCACTCCAGGATGTACCGCCAAAGGAGAAGTGTGAAACTCTCTCAGCACTTCTTCTCGCAAAGCGACTGGTACCATGGTACGTCCCCTGAAAAGGATGTCGTGCTCTTCTCTAAGGGAGAAACCATCAGGTGCCTGTCCCGAGGATATCTGTGCACGTTGTGTCTCACAGTCAGCGTCCCCACACTGTGCCTCCCTGACTCGCTGCAGAAGTGGAGGAGTGACTGTGAGGGACTGAAGGAAGGCTTCTCCATCTCTATCCACGAAGGATATCTGCAAAGAGGCTAGATGCTCTGTCACCTCCTCAAGTAGCTGAATGACCATCCTCCTGCTGAGGGCATCAGCTACTACGTTCCCCTTCCCAGGAGTATAGACTATCTCAAAGTCATACTCATGGAGGAACTCGAGCCATCGCCGCTGTCTCAGGTTCAGGTCCTTCTGCGAGAAGATATACCTGAGACTCTCATGATCGGAAAAGACTATAAAGCGCTCTCCCATCAGGTAGTGTCGCCATGTCTTCAGAGCGAAGATCACTGCTGCTAACTCCAGGTCATGGGTAGCGTAGTTCTGCTCATGCGGCCTCAACTGACGTGATCCATAGGCGATCACTGCCCGCTCCTGCATCAGAACACATCCGAGTCCGGTCCCTGATGCATCGCAGTAAACTACGTACCCTACTCCCTCCTCAGGCAACCTCAAGATAGGTGCGCTAGTCAATCTCTGTCTCAGCTCATGGAAGCCCTGCTGACATCTGTCTGACCATACGAAGGGTTTCCCCTTCTTCGTCAAAGCTGTGAGTGATTCCGCAACTCTAGAGAAGTCTGGCACGAATCTCCGATAGTATCCAGCTAGTCCCAAGAAACTCCGAACCTCAGTCACGCTCCTGGGTGGCTCCCAAGCTAACACAGCCTAAATCTTCACGGGATCCACTGCAACTCCCACCTTAGAGATAACGTGTCCCAAGAAGTGGACCTCACGTATCCATAACTGGCACTTCGAGAGCTTACCATAAAGCTAATGCTCTCGGAGTGTGTCTAGTATCACTCGCAAGTGATAGGCGTGCTCCTCCTCTGTCGTAGAGTAAATCAGAATGTCGTCGATGAAGACCACGACAAACCGATCGAGGTATGGCTGAAAGATCCTGTTCAGGAGAGCCATGAACACTACTGGAGCATTGGTTACACCGAAAGGCATAACCAAGAACTCATAGTGGCCATACCGACATCTGAAATCTGTCTTCTGCACATCCTCGTCTCTGACTCTGACCTGATGATAGCCTGACCTGAGGTCTATCTTCGAGAACCACCGTGCTCCCTTGAGCAGATCAAAGAGGTCATCAATCCTCGGTAGCGGATACTTGTTCCTCACTGTCACCTGGTTCAGGCGACGATATTCAACACAAAGACGCAAGCTCCCGTCCGCCTTCTTGGCGAACAAAATCGGGGAAGCCCAGGGTGAAACACTGGGTCGGATGAACCCCTTGCCCTGCAAGTCCTCCAACTGTACCCGTAGCTCTCGAAGCTCGGCGAGGGCCATATGATATGCTGGAGTGGATATCGGGGCTGTCCCGGGGTACAGGTCAATATAAAAGTCTACCTCTCTGCGAGGAGGTATCCCTGAAACATCGTCGGGAAAAACGTCCGCAAACTGATCCACCACTGCAGGAAAACCAGGACTCCGCACGTCAACTGCTCCAAGGATAAGGCTAGACAACTGATGAGTGATGGGCTGTCCTCTCCTCCGCGGAAGTCCATCCTGTGCTGCTAAGGCTCCCTTCTCACCGGTGAAGGTGAACCTTCTCCCGTCGGTGCGTACACATCGCACCTTGCGCCTAAAACAGTCAATCTGTGCATGGACCGTAGATAGCCAATCCATGCCCAAGATGACGTCGTAAGGCCTCGACGCTGCTACAAGAAGAACCCAGCCGAAGCTCTTGCCTCCTAGAGTAAGCTCACACTGCCGGTACCAGTGCGTAATCGTCGAGTCTGCTCCCGTAGGAGTCTCTAGCCGTATGGATCGAGCCAACGGCTCTGTCGGAATCTCCAAGCTCCGAACAAGGGCAGCGGTTATGAAAGAGTGACTCGCTCCTGTGTCTATAAGAACTGCAGCAAGGGTGGAATAGACACAGATAGTACCTTGAATCATCTCGGGTGCGCCGTGGTCGTAGGCCTCTGCTGCCTGGAGTTGTGCCTGTCTCTGCCCGCCAGCTCCCTGTGGTCGGGGTGGACCTCCTGGTGGTGGTTGTGGCAGAGCCTCAAAGCGTCGCCCACCATCGGCTGCTCGTCCAGCTCCTCTGCCTCGTCCGCCTCCTCCCTGCGGACCGCCACGGTCGACCCTCTGCCTCTGCCTCGGTGGTCCCTCAACCGTCTGCTGCTCCTCGGCACGGCGGGTCGGGCAGTCACGAGCCACGTGGCCCTGCCCGCCGCACGAGTAGCATTGTCTGCCTCTCGAAAGACTGGCTCCGCGCTGTGTGCCCCGCACTGCTGAGCCAGTGTCCTGAGGTCGTCTGCCCGAAGGCCTGGCCTGTCTGGACCCCTGAGTCATCCATCGACTGCCTGCTGCAGATGACTCTGCCACGTGCCGCCCTGCGGTGGGTCGCTGCGCTGGTGTAGACTCAGCAAGGAAGCTCTCGATCAGAAGGTCCCACTCCAGTACTCCTGTCTGAGTCGGTATGCTGAGTGAGATCAGCGATGCCCTGATCTCGTGTCTCAAACCCTGCTCGAAGGTCCGGGCCCGGAAGAATGTGTCCCGTACCATGTCGGTCGAGTAGCGCGAGAGATCAGTAAATCTCGCCGAGTACTGAGCGACCGTCATGCTGCCCTGCCGCAGCTGAAGAAGCTCCTGGATACGCACCGCACGAAGGGTGGCTGGGACGAACTCCGAGCGGAAGAGGCTCTCAAAGTCCATCCAAAGAAGAGATGCCTCATCGTGCACCTGGAGCATCAAGCTCCACCATCGTCCTGGTGCTGCGTGTAGTAGGCTCGCAGCGAGGATCACCATGAGGTCTGCCGGTGTCCTCACTAGCCTAAACACTCGTACCACTGCCTCCAGCCAGTCCTCTGCTGCCTGGGGATCCGTCTCCCCGCGAAACCTGGGCGGTCGCTGGTGCTGAAACTCATGCAGTGCGCTGAGGCGATGTGCATCGTCAGCGGGTGCTGCTGGAAGCATCGGGGGCTCGGCGGGTAGTGCTACCGCCGGTGCCACTGCTGACAAAGGGCCCTACACCGAGGCCTCGTCGCTCGGTGGGCTGTCGTCACGCTCGACTCTCGGAACCCTAGCTGGCTGCCGTCGTGGGGCCATCCTGAAAAGAAACAGGTGCGCCACGGTCTGAACAGTATACCTGGTGAGCTGATATAAGTAATCACAAAGAAAACTTTGAAACACACACGCAATCAATGTTTTCGTGCATTAAGTTGGAAATCAGAAGTCAGGGTCCTGGTGTACGGATACGTCAGCCGCCGCACCAACACTGGACTCCCTGGACTGATAACCACACTCAATACGCTAAACATTATTGCTTCACATAGAAAAGATCAGAGTTCGCGGTAGAACCGAACTCCTATGATACCAATTTGTCACGACCCGCCCTCGGGGTCCGTACTGTGACTACCCCAAGCCCGCCTTCCATAGGCTAGGGGCTGGCGACTAGCACCAAGGAGAAAATCCCGGTAAAAAGGGAAGACATTGCCTTTGTAAAGTAAACAAACACCACAGAGTAAGCATGCGGAAAGTAAACACTAAACAAAAGCAGAGTACAACTTAAAGTGCGGAAAAGTAAATGGGCCAGTATACAAACCCAAACTGAAAGTAAAGTACAACTCGAAAGGGAAAATAGCAACTGAAAAGTAAAAGCCGCTACACCGAGCTGTCCACTGGAAATCCCACCTGAAGGGTGGGTACAGATAGCTCCACTGCTCCACGGGTCCCGCCGTCCGCTCCGAGCACGTCCCGCCCAGTGGTCCACCTCCGGGTACCGTCCTGCTCTGCAAGCCTCAGCTAAGGTCAACGCTGTCCGTCGTCTGCAACCAACACAACGTAGTGCGGGTAAAGCCCGTGCAGGGGTGAGTATAAGCTACTCAGTAGGGACCCCGAGACCCCTGAAGGTCTCTCAAATCCACAAAGGATTAACCACGAAGAAAGGTACAAACACGAAGTAACAACCGACACTGCTTAGGTATATGCCCATACATATACCTAAGTCATCAAATTCAAATACGCTCCAACCTCCGAGCCCAAGTACAACTCAGTCCACACAGGAAAGTAAACGTATTCACACAGGAAAGCAAAACGTAAACCACACAGGATAGCACAACACAATCCACACAGGAAAGCAACAGGATTCAGCTCACACAGGTATACTTCTTCGAAAGACGGTAAAGATGATCTCTGATCCATCTAAGTCGTCGGACCCACGAAGGATCGATAGGTAACTAACCCCCGCAAAAGACCCACACAGGATCGGGCCCACGTAGGACCTGTAGGCGCTGGTTCACACAGGACCGCTGAGCGCAAGGACCCACACAGGATCGGACCCACACAGGATCGGGCCCACACAGGACCTGTAGCACTGATCCACGTAGGATCGCTGAGTGCTGTAGTCATCGTCGTCGAATCCACACAGGATCTCTGTACTGTCGTCGTCGCAGTCACAGTAGCAGTAGTAGCAGTAGTAGTCACAGTAACAGTCGCAGCTAGCACTAGGGTTCCCGCACACAGCAAGCTCGTTCGGAGGGTCCGCTCCACGAGCTGAGAGGCTGATACATCAACTGTCACAAAGTCCAGAGTTGATGTATCCAAAAGGTCCGTATCGTCAACAGGAACTCAACGCAACAGACGGCGCGTCGATCGGATGCCTGGTCTGAGAGTTATTGGCATTTTCGTCCCCGGGGCCCGGTTGGTTTTTAAGGCAAAACCAACCCGACCGTACTCCACCTGCATCCAAACCTCGGGTGGAATATGCCAAAAGATCCGTCTCACTAAGAGGAACACAACACAGCTGATGGCACGTCAATCGGACGTCCGTAGCTCAAGATATGAGCGTTTCCGCTCCGAAGGCCCGGTTGGTTTCGTGAACGAACCAACCCGGCCGAACTCAAAGTAATCCGAAACCTTGAGTGCGATATACCGAAACGACCGTCTCGATCCATGGATCGTGTTGCCGTAGACGGTTCGTCGACCGGAGGTTCGTGGATCATGTTATGGACAAAAGACCGAAACTGATTCGAAACGGGGGGTCCGGGTCCGGGCCGACCCGGCCTGGCCGGCCGGCGGCGCGGCGGCCTGGCGCCGCACGGAGGCGGCACGCGGGGGGAATCAATCCCCCGCTTGATTGAAGAGGCGGCGCGGCTATATGCCGCGCCCTTTAAAAAAAACGGCCCCCACGTGGGGGCCGGCGTGAAGAAAAACCAGGGGGCCTCCTGCCCCCCCCCCCTCAAGGGAACCGCCCTCCTCTTAAATGAGGAGGGTTTTAATGCTGGCCGGGGGAATTTATTTCCCCCGGCCTTTGACCTTCTGGCCGGCCAACTGCCGGCCGGTTTTCTCCAACGGGACCGGAAAAATCCGGTACCCTTTTCGGCTTCCGACGCCGGCGGCCCAGCCGCCGGTCTTCTCATTCCGCCGCGGCCCGGAACCGGCTGCGGTGCGACGGCACCGGGCCCCTCCGCCGCGCCTTTGATTTCCTTCAACGCGGCGTGACGGCGTCGTGTTCTGGATGATTCTTCCATGGCGCGGCGCGACGACGTCGCGTAAAAAGATTTGGGCGAATATCCGCATGGTGTGGCGGCACCACGCCACCTTGATTCATCCGCAAAATAAAACACCAAGAACGAAGGAGGGGGTTCGGCTGTGTTCATGCGGTCCGGCCCCCTCACGTTAAAACACAACTTAAATAATCAATATCCTCACGTTAGTCATGCGAACCACGAGCAAGAATAAAATAATTAAACAATAATCAACAACCCCTACCTTGGGTATAGGTTCGAAGATTTGTTAACGTCCGGCGGAAGACAACGTCGCGGAGGTCTGGCGTCGCGGTAGTCGTTCGTCAAATCCATTGACGAAGAGATATGCCCGAAGAGATACGTTGTTGGAAAATCTTCGTATGCCGACGAAAAAGGTCCGAGGAGGAAGCGGCGTTCCCTCTCGTTGACACGGAAGACGAAGAAGAGAGGAGTGGCGTCCTTCGTCAGAGCTTGAGCGTTCTTCGTCAAGTTGAGCGTTCTTCGTCAAAGATTGAAGAAGGAAGAAAAAGCTCTCAAACCTCTCAAGATTAATAAACAAAACTAACCAAATAAAATAAGGTTCCTCCTTATTTTATTTACCAAGCCAAGGAATTCAAAACTTCAAATTCAAAAACATAACACTTAATTAATTATACATGTCATGTGTAATTAATTAGATGTTAAGTTAACAAAATTTTAAGAGGGAGAGAGGGGAGTTTAAGGGGGAAGATGAGAGGTTTAGGTTCGTGTGGGTCCCACCACACTTAATCCTCTCAAGGGAGGTTAAGTGGGTGTGGGTCCCACCCCTAACTCCCTTTGAGAGGAGTTAACCTACAAAAGTAAAATAAAAATAATTCCACATTTTTTTATTCAACTTTTTATAATTCTCCCAAAAACTAACTTTCATCCCACAACAAACGCAACTTCCGAAAAGGTCTCTTTAAGCGAATATCGGCGCTGCGAGTTCATCGGTGCCCTCAGATTTCAATTCCGAGCACCGGATCAAATGTTAGGAATTCCCGCTCGTTCGTTCACTGAACGTACCCGAGCCAAACTTCGGAAATTGATTACGGGCACTCCGGGCCTCGGAATCAGGTGCCGTCAGAAACCGCGCTCTTGTAAAATTCTAAAGAAAATTAAGAAAAAATTTCCCTTGAATTTTACGGGTCTTTACATTGTATTCATAATCTTCTCCAAGATGATATTCACCTTCTCAATGGTAGCCTGTATCAACTCGAGAACCATGAGTGCTAACTCCCCTGGGTCTATCCAGCATAGGGGTGATCTGTAAGGCTGCCCGTACAAGGACTCAAATGATGTCAGACCAATGGTAGAGTGATAGCTATTGTTGTATGACAACTCAACAAATGGTAGGTGGTCTTCCCAACTATGACCAAATTCTAGGATGCAATAATGTATAATTTCCTCTAAGGTCTGTATAGTCTACTCCATCTGACCATTCGTCTTAGGGTGAAATTTTTTTCTCAAGAACGACTGGATCCCTAATGCCTCTTGCAACCCCTTTCACAACCGAGATGTAAAGTGTGCATCATGTTCTAATATAATCATTGAAGTCACCTGTTGCAGCCACAATATATCCTGGACGTAGAGGTGTCCCAATCCCTCTACCAATCTCTAATCTCTGATGGGTAGGAAGTGTGCCGACTTGGTTAGTCGATCAACAATCATCTAAATGGAATCATATCCACTGGATGTACCTGGTAACCCCATCACAAATTACATCGAGATACTTTCCCATTTACACTCATTTAAATCAAGTGTCTTGGCCATGTCTGATGGAACCTGATGCTCAGCCTTCACATCATGACAAGTGAGGCATCATGAAATGAATTCGACTATCACTTTCTTCATTCCTAGCCACCAGTACTGATGTCAGTAGTCTTGGTACATCTTCACCACTCTAGGATGTACAGACAAAGGGGATGTGTGATACTCTCTAAAAACATCATCCCACAATTTCATTGGTTCTATGGTGTTCCCTCTAAAATGGATGGTGTGATCCCCACTTATCAAAAATCAATCAAGAGCCCATCATGAAGATAACATAGCACCTCGGGCCTTGTAGTCTTCATCATCTAGCTGTGTCTCCCAAATATTTTATAAGTGTGGGGGACCGACAGTCATAGACTGTAAATATTTTGTTCCATCACTATCCACAAAGGATATCTACATCACGGCTAGCAGCTCTGTCTCCTCACTCAATAGCTGCAAACCAGACCTCTTGATGATTGCATCTTTTTCCACGTTCCCCTTCCCAGGAGTATAGAATATCTCAAAGTCATAGTTCTGGAGGAACTCCACCCATCGCTATTGTGTCATGTTTAGGTTATTCTATGAGAATACATAACCAAGACTCTTGTGGTCAGAGTAGATGCCAATCTATTCACCCATCATGTAGTGCCTCCACATCTTCTGGGAAAAGACCACTGCTGCTAACTATAGGTCAGTGGTCGCATAGTGTTACACATTTTCCCTCTACTACAAAGAGCCATAGGTGATCACCGCTCATTCCAGCATCTGGGAACAACCCTATTTGGTATCTGAAGTATGATAATAGACTACATACCCAATGCCCTCTTCTGGTATTCCCAAGATGGGGGAACTCTTCAGTCTCCGCCTCATCTCCAGGAAACTTTTCTGGCATCTCTCCATCCATGCGAAGGGTTGTACCTTCTACTTCAAAGATGAAAAAGGTACTACTACTCAGGAAAATTAAGGTACTAATATCAGGTAGTTCCCAACCAACCCTTGGAAACCCTGCACCAAATTTATGCTCCGGGTGGCTCCCAAAAAAAACATTGGCTCTATCTTTGGTGCATCCAATTTAACTTGATAATATGAGATGAATTGTCCTAGAAAGTGGACCTATTAACTCTAGAACCAAAACTTCAAGAACATACCACAAATATGGTGCTCTCAGAGTGTATCCAGGACTATCCATTGGTGGGTAGCATGATCGTCCTTTGATGTCAAGTATAGAAATATGTCATCAATGAAGACCACACCAAACCATCATAGTAATTGTGGAATATCTTGGTCTCGAGTCCCATGAACATTGCAGGGGAGTAGGTCATGGTGAATGTCATCACCAAGAATTCATAGTAGTCGTAACCACAGCTAAAGGCTATATTAGGAACATCATCATCCGTTACCTGAATATGGTGATATCCTGATATGAAATCTATCTTTGAGAACCATCTCGCACCCTTCAGATAGTATAAGAGGTCATCAATAATCTGTAATGGATACTTGTTCATCACAGTCACCTGGTTCAGGTGCTATATGTCCATGACCAACATCAAACTCCCATCTTCATTCTTGGAAAAAAAGCACTGAGACACCCCATGGTGAACCACTAGGCCGTACAAACTCTTTCTCTTACAAGTCCTCTAGTTGTACCCTCATCTCACGAATCTTTGACAGAGACATCTGATATGCAGGAGTAGATATCAGTTCCATCACTGGGGAAAAGTCATTGTATAAGTCTACCACTCCGTGAGAAGGCAGTCCTGGGACATCTTCTGGAAATACATTCCCATACTCTTCCACCACTATAGGAAATCTTGGACTCCCTTCATCCACTATACCAAGGGTGAGGCGAGACAATTAGTGAGTGATAGGCTACACCCTCCTCCGAGAATGTCCATCATGTTAGGATGTGGTTACCTTCCTGTTAGTTAATGAAAACCAAGTCCCATCCTCACAGACACACCACACATTGAACTTAAAATAGTTGATCTGAGCATGGACTATGGATAACTAGTATATACCCAAGATGATGTCGTATGGCCTCGACGCTACTACTAGGAGATCCCAGATGAAGCTCTCACCCCCCTTTAGTAAGCTCAAACTACTAGAACAAGTGTGTAATTGTCTAATCCCCTCTCATTAGAGTCTCTAATCATAAGGATCGAGGCAAAAACTCCATCAGAATATTTGATCCTTGAATGTGGTCTGTGCAAATGAAAGATTGACTGGAACCTTTGTATATTAGAACTGTAGAGAAGGTGTATTAGACACATATTGAACCTCTAATATTCTCTACAGCATCGTGGTCATAGGCCTCCATTTCCTACAGTTGTCCCTTACCATGTAGACCAGCTCCCGATGTTAGTGGTGGAACTCCTTGGGTGGTGGTGGTAGTACCTCGATCCGTATTCTACCACCTAATGCTCAGATATAACCCCTTCCATGTCTTCTACATGGTGGAACTCCTCGCTTGAACCCCTTTTACTATCTTGGTGGTCCCTCGACCACCTTTTGTTCATCCTTGTGGGAAGTCGAATAGTCACGATACATGTTCCCCTATCTGTTGCAAGAGTAACAAACTCTAGCCCTTAGATGACCTCCTCTACCTTGAGAGATCTACACCTATAGCCATGCATCCTAGGGTCATCCTTTGGAAGGTCTGGCTCATTTGGACCTTTGCATCATCTACCTAATTCCTACGGCAGATGACTCAGTCACCTATCGTCTGGTGGTGTCTCTCATTATCAGTGGCTCCTCGGATAAGAAGCTCTCCACTAGTAGGGATCACTATAGCACTCGAGCCTACATTGGGATGCGGATCGAAATCATCGATGCCCTGATCACCTATTGGAGTCCCTACACAATGGTTCGATCTCTGAATAAAGTTTTACATATAATGTCGTTGGAGTTGCAAGATAAGCCGGTAAACCTTTCTGAGTACTGAGCCACAATTAGGCTTTCCTGCTGCACGTTTAGTAACTCCTAAATACGAACTGAGCATAATGTCACTGATACGAATTCTGCCTAGAATAGGCTCTCGAAGTCTGACCATACTAGGCTCACCTCCTTGTGTGTCTAGAACATTATGCTCTACCACCTCTCAATCATTTACCAAAAAGGATATATTCTAGTACTACCATCTAGTCTGTCCGTGTCTCTACTAACTGAAAAACGCGAGTAACATCCTTCATCCAATCCTCATTTTCTTAAAGATCGGTCTCGACATAAAACCTCAGAGGCCTCTATCTCTAGGACTCTTGCAGCATGCTCAGTAAGTGTGTGCTATCTGCTACTACGGCTAGTAGTAACTTCTTCTCACCTAGTGGTGGTGTTACCGGTACACCACCCGAAGGTGCTATCGATGTAAGTTGTCCCTACACCGATTCCTCATCGCTCGATGGACTATCACTATGATATCTCAATGGAATCCTATTTGGATGACTTCATAGAGGCATCGTGTAGAGAAACAGATAAACCACCGTTAATAAGCTATACCTGGTGAGCTAACTCAAAAGATATCTAGAGAAAAAAATTTCCAAAACACATGAAACTAGTGTATTCGTGTATGGAGTCACGAAACAAAATCTGGGGTCCTGGTGTATTGATATGTCAGCCATCGCACCAACACTATATTCCACGGACTGAAATCCCAACTCAAGACACATATCAATTTTTACTCAATTGAAAATATAGCCTCTTTGATCTTCTGGTAGAACATTCCTTCCTTTGATTCCACATTGTCAGGACTGATCCCCCATGACCCGTGTTGTGACTCCCGAAGTCCACCTTCCATAGGCCAGGGGATTGTTACTTCCACTGGAAAGGCATATCCCAAAACGGAAGGCATTACCAATAAACATGTACACACACAGACATGGAATACCACATAAAGTAAATCAAAAATGAAAGGAAGAATTATAACTACCAAAAAGTATCTCTATTGAGAGTAAAGTGTATAAATTGAATGTAAAGGGGACGAAAGGAAGCCCAACTGAAAGGAAAGTACATATAATGAAGTATAACTTTTGGGGACCATCTTCCATGTATCCAATCTAAATGGACAGTACAACTCTTTGTTGGATGGCCCTACCGCACACTACATCTTTTGATCTCCCTCCGAGAACCGTCTCATCGTGGATCTCCAATGTCCCAGTCCAAGATTCATGTCATATACACAAGACACAACAGGTGAGGGAGAGGCTTGTGTAGGGGTGAGTATAACAATACTCAGAAGGGACATTGAGACCCCCAAAGCACCCTAAAAAATCCATGATGGAAAACACCCTAAAGGAAAAAACCCATATGTAATACCACCAAGATAGATCTCAATCACATAGAACAAAGTAAAAGACATAGATCACATCAGGTATAACTTAAGTACAGTGGTAAATATGATTTTACATATATATATATATATATCATATTATTCTATCGAGTGGCTCTATTGTAGATCCACACAAAGCCACTAGGCGCTGACCAACACAGGATCACTAGGTGGGGTCCCACAAAGGATCTCTAGGTTCTGACCCACAAGAAATCGCCAGGTGATGACCCACACATGATCCCTAGGTGTTGACCCACAAATTATCGCTTGGTGCTGACACACACATGATTGTTATTAGTTCTTCATGTCATAGCCAACTACATGATTCCATCACTTAGAACGCTTGAGTTCAAAAGGTTGTGATCCTCAAGCAATTGTTCATATATCAACCACCAAGATGTCCCACATAGAGTAACCCCAATGGTCCATCTTGTCGTAAGGGTCCCAACACAACAAATGACATGTTGTTCGGATGCCCGGTCTATAAATTATAGGCCTTTTAGTATAAACGGGCAGGTTGGATTTGAGTCCAATCTAACCCAGTCATATGCCAAATTTAGAAAAAAAATGGTAGAGTATCTCAGAAGGACCACCCTATCACAAGGTTTCCAACGCCCCTGATGGTGAGTCAATCAGACAGGCAGTTTTCCAGATACTAGTGTTTTAGTAAACAAGGGCCCGGTTATGTCTGGGTCCAGTTCGAACTGGTCAGACCGAGCCGACCAAACCATCATGTGGTTCCAACCTACACCAGTTCAATTAGAGGGACTTGACATGACCTGGTTCAGGATGGGGTCGGTCTGGTATGGCATGTCCATTGGGCTAGCCCAATGGGCCTCGCTGGACCTGGCCCGGTTTGGCTGAGTGCCCCGCCCGCTAGGTCACCCATCAACACGGTCTCGTTTGGCCCATATCGAACGACGTGGGTCTGGCCTGCTGGAATGGGTGTGGACCACTAGGTGTGGGTCCAGTCTACAAACCAGAGGCCCTACCACAAGGGCAGCTGGTGGTGCACCGACCAGCTGGGACACAGAAGTCGCACCACGTCCGACCCCTACTGGTTCCAAAGATGTAGGGCCTCCTCCAGCAATGGTCGAGAGATCAGGACTCACCAACCACCATACGACCTGGAAATATCCCTTCCCTCCATACAGTGCCGAAGGGTGCCGATCCACCTCCCTTTACCTATGGTCGCCGCCATGGACCGCCATAGACAACGCCATCGACGAGCCATCGAATTCACTCCAATGGTCAATTTTTGGAGCCACCTATTCCTAAGTTCATTGTAGGGCGCAACCATCACTATAAATTCATTTAATTCAACTTGCTGACAAGTTGGTTAGTCAACATTGAAGAATGCACCAAAAACAGCTTGGGAGGACAGACTTAGCCTTATTCAGGTTGGCTCATGCCCTTATTGTTAGAGTTTAATCATGGGGATAAACATAATTATAACCACATGGATTGAAAAACACCCAAAACAAGACCCCACACAATATCCTCCCGCAATAACGTGCAATTCATAGACAAACTCATTAGTCGGTTGATCCGCGTTGGTCATTAATTTTTAAGAATGTGGAAGAAATCATCAAATAATATGAATTCATGATCACCTAACTCATTGACGTTCGATGTTGACGCATTCATCCTCAAGGTTTCAATATGTTGACGCCACATCTGGCTTCGTTCTTCGAGGCACATCGAAGATGATGAAGTCTCACTGAAGTTCATTGTTATTCATTTTGGAGGAATTGTGTTAGAGGTTCATTAGAGTATCCTTGCCGATTAATCCTTGTCCACCAAATCATAAAAATTTTAAAAGTAAAACACGTCACAACATTTCAGTTACACCACGACGTCGCATCGTTATGCTGTTTCATTTACGAGAAAATGTTACTATTATGCTTCATTTATGGAATTGTTACACTATGTGATAAAATATATTAATTAGGCTCATTAATGTGCCTCCTCACCTCTTCATAGTTACACCACAACATTGTCGTCATCCACTCAACTATGAGAGAAGAAAAAAAATTCTTTAAATTATTTTATTTTTTTTTTCTCAAAAAGTCTTAAAAATAACTTTTCTACTCACCCCTTGTCGGCCGAAGTTAAGTCATTTCTAGGAGAATCTCAGAGATTTGAGTTCAATGGTGCCCTCAGGTTTTCGATATGATAACTGGTTCAAAATTTAGGAAAACATGTTGGCATGTTTACTAAACGTACCTTAAAAAAGGTCAAAATTCTGTTCCGGACCCACTTGGCCTCGGAATCACATGCTATCAAAGTGTGGGGTCTCAGAATAGTTCCATATAATTAAAAAACATAACACATAATTTCTAGGACATTACACATTAACAACATATTTTAGATGATATCTTAAGAGAAAAACCTCAATGACGATCAGGATCCAACAAAGGATGTTTTCATAGATGAGGATACTTTTAAATGAGACCATTGAAAGATTCTTGAGGAAATAATCCTTAAATATTCCAAAGTATCCCATACCAACATGAAACATTGATATAATAATCCCTTTTAGTATCATGAGAACATGTATACTCTATATATAATATACCAAATAGAATTACACATACCACATGCAATGAATAAGTGGTGAACAAGGAATATATATCAATAATGTTAAAGTGAGACAAGAAAAATCTTTTTTCACTTTGGAATAAAGTGTTCTTTAGGAAAATCATTTTTATTTTTCTTGAACTAAATTTTATAGATGTATATCCCAGAGAATAAAAGGTAAGTACATTGAAACTTTATTTGAGGCATAAAAAGATTCCCACTGAAGTGAGATCATGTTAATTTTGATTTTAAAAAATCTTTAGAAACAAAACCTTTTAGTGTGGTTTAAGGGAAATATTAAAGATACTTTAAAGTATAAAGACATGTTTGTTTTCATAAAACCGTAAATAAAGCAAGAAGTTTTGAATACTATTTTTTTTTATTTTATAAAATTAACATTGTCTTAAAATGGATTATATAGTGCACTTTAAAATTGGTAAGGAATCGAGAAGTTCCCATGAATCAGGCTTATTTATCACGATTAATTTGGAAGGGAACCATTTTAAAAAATATATCTATCCCCATAAAAAATTTATGATATTATATGGATATATTATTATAGAACATATAAACCAAATTTATAAGAAATATAAAAAAAATAATGAAGTTTTAAATTTTATTAATGGTAGAGGAAAATTAACCCAAAGGTAAAAATGAGGGTTTATGTATAATCCCTTAACCTTTTATAATCAATCGAATCATATCCCTTAAAATTCATAATCATCAAATGATACATTGAATAAAATTAAAATAAATAGATTAATGATATGATCTGTCACTGGACAGTATACATACACCATACATAATAAATATTGGTGAATAATAAATATATAACAAAAATGGAAGTGAGATGAGAAAACCATTACCTTATGTTTGAATGTGCTCTGCACTTGACCTTAAGGTCATGGAATATGATATTATACTCAATAATAATTTAATTCATAACATATTATACATTTTTATAATTTATTATAATTTTATTAGATTCTAATATGTCCTTTTGATAAGTTATAATATTTAATTCCATTATTTCGAAGTATTCGTTTCATGATATTCATGATCGGTTCGCTCAATTATAAGTATGGAAGTTCATGGGGAATGGATATAACTATCTAGGGTTGATTTTTTATATTATTAATGAATATAAATATTTTTAAATGGTTATATATATCATTTTTTTACATATTATGAGGATGAATTATTAGATAAGTCATTTAGTGATAATTGTTTATATTGTTACGATGCGTTTTCAATCACAATGAACTAGTTTTGTTATATTATTTAGTATAATGTACAAATAATGGTTAAATAATTATTAGATAAGATGTAATAAATATTTTTTAATCTATTTCAACTATAAAAATGGTTTCATGACCATCCATGAAGGAGAAAACAACGAATGAATGTTCGTCAACCACGATGGTTGTAAATTGGCTCACCCCAAACGATGGTTTCGCTTTTAAAATCAAATAGATAGAGTAAGCATATTGATAATGTATCATCTTAAAAAATAATAATAATTCTAGTATATAAATTATACTAGAGTTATAATGATCATTTTGACGGAGGAGGTGAGGATAAGATAAGAATATAAAATAAAATGGAAATGAAATTAAAAGAAAAATTGGGAGGGTTTACCTCTTCAAATATCATCCTTGAGAACCTTTTTAATAGAAAGGGTTTTGGTATTTTGGAAAGAAAAACAGATCCTATTGGTGGGAGGTACTATGTAAAATTTTTTGGGGTGAAATGTTAAAGTATTGAAGTCTTATATGACTCAAGAGAAGAGAAAATGTGGTGTGGTTTTTATAGTGGATGCGAGGAGGGTTTCCTATTATTTTAATAATTATTTTATTATTTTGGATCAAGAATTTGAATAATATATATTAGTGTGACCAAAATATAAATAAGTTCATGTGAGTTTGAACAAATGGCCATTTAAATCATCCATGACTCATGCATGATTCACACATTCCTTTATTTCGCATATTTCTTAAATTATCGAATTTCTCTCTTCACAAAAGAAATCATTTATTTGAGGAAAATCCAAAACATTCACCATAACAATTTTTATATGTTTATAATTAAAAAATGGACTTCATTTTACCAAAATAACTTTCTTAATATATGAAATTTAAATTTTAAATAAATTCATTATTTACTTGAAAAATACAGATTTTATATTAAAAACTGATTTTATAATACTTTCAAAAAATAACTGAGGTATCATAAAATTATCCTAAAATATTAGGAAAAAAAAATTTATTTAGGAATACATATTATAAATAGGTATTTTTATTAATTTTTTTAATTTCAAATTTTAAATAAATATTTATTACTCACTAAAATACCAACACTAAATTATTTACTTTTAAAAGACCCACTCTCATTTATAAGGTGCCTAAATTTTATTTATACTTTCATGGGTGAAGTGAATATTAATAAAGGTCAAGTTACTATTCATAAGGATAAAGTTACTATTCACCAAAAAATTAATTTAATCCTATTATACTCTAGAAAACATACAGATCACAGTAGTGTATGTCTGTTTTTTCAAATTCAAATCATATAATACAAAAATTTATATTTCATGGCTATGTTATAACTATAAAAAAGATTTTTTCACAGAGACCCAGTGATGTGTGCATATAATCTATAAAATAAATGGAAATTATTTACGGAAAAATATACCATAAAATATTGGGCTCTCATATTTATTGTGAATATGTTCATAAAATAATTTAGTATTTATCAAAATAATTATAATAGTCAATATATATTATATTTAATTAAACAATATATTTATAAAAATGAATTTTGAAAATATAATCAGATATATATTCATATTAAAATATTATTTTACACAAAAGAAATACTTTAAAATAGTATTTATTTTTTAGGGCATTAATTAATTTGAAAGTTACAAATTATAATAATTTATAACTATTATTATTAATTAAAACAAATATTTTTAAATTATTTAAAATTAATAAAAAAAATATTTGGGTGTTACATTATTCCCCCTCAAAATAATTGCATCCTTGAAATTTGAAATTGCACATTGAATGTTAAAGGTTGATTCATGAAAATTTCTTTTTGGAAAATCCATATCAGAAATCAGGTTAATAAAATATCCACTTAAAAAGTGGTTACTGTAAATGAGGTGGTCACCAAATTTTTTTTCTTTTGAATGGGGTGACATTAGGTGGATGTAAACAATTGGACATGGAAGAAAAATCAAACTATGATGTTTTGATGGAAAGTTGTAGAGATCATGTTTAGATGAAGGTGGATTACTAAAAATCTATAAACTACTCTAAACAAATTCATTGACATAATCAAATATTATTATAATAGGAATTTTTTATTTAATACTCTTTTCATTGAGTTGATCAATTATTCTACTCAATAAGATTAGAAATATGTGTTTCAATTTCATAAACACAATATTGTCCTTTGATTTCACCGTGAATTATCTATACTACTTATCTTTGCACAGGTTGCATCATCTGGTAAAGTAAAACATTAACCTCTAAAACCACATATATTGGCCAACAGAAACCATTCATAAATGGTTAAACATTCCAAAATATATTGATTCAACACTTTAAAATGAAGGTCAACAAATTCCCAAGATGAACTTATCATTATAACTTTATCAACATGATGCCACTATAAAATTTCACATTCCAAACATGTGAATAACTTCATCATGTATCCTCTTGAAATATGGTAATAACTCCAATTACCAAAAAATATTATTGGAGACATGCATTATTCTATATTTATAAATTAAGATACATGCTATTGGATATCTTCCTTAAATCAAAAAGTGTTTTCAACTCCATCAATGATAGAATAAAACACTTTTTTACTAGTTGATAATCAATTACAATGTAGAATGTACTTATCAAAATCAATCATTTATTCATCATTATCTAATCATATGAAATACATTAGGGGTTTTATTTCCTCCAATCACGAGTTTTCCAAAAAGTTAAAAATTCTACTGAATATATTTTCTTGGTGCCATTCAACATATGGTCTCAAATCGTTAATGACAAAGTACTCCACTAAAATCGTCATATATTCCATTGTTCTTATAAATAATACATTACTGATAGAATATTAAAATTACATAATTCTTGAATACACATATTAATTATTCTTCTATATCTGTGGCAGTAGAATAACTTGATCATCATCCAATTGCATCATTTTGGGTATACTTTTTTGATAGTTTGGACATCAATCAACATAGTGTCACATATCCTCATAGTTTAAGCATTGTATATTAGAAACCATTTTATGGCCATTAAGATCACAAACATGGTGTCCTTTTTCTCCAGAATTATAAAAAACTCACTTTCAAGTGTGATTTTTACCAATGTTCTCACATGTGGGAAAACCATTCACTCTCTTCTTCTATTTATCTATATTTTCATCTTCTATCATTATCTTATATTTCATCACTTCAAATCCATATAAATATTAGAATTTATAAATATATTTTTAACATGTGATACTATTTACTCATATGATGAGGATAAAATGGAGACTATTTCCCTTCGAAATATTGTCTTAAGACCATGAATGATATGATCCTTCTTACTCTCGTTATCATGTGAGTTAGTGGAGTTCACATTACTTCTGGAAGGTTCCATTTCTATACAATTCAATATAATATATTAGTTTACAAAATTATGAACTTTCTATAACTCTAATTATTGTATAGCACATAACATAAATTTATGCATCATAAATCCTATAACCATATACATTGGTTACTTTGGAATAATATATCATTCATAATGGTATGTAAGAAAAAATGTGAATTATCCTATTAATATTCATTAAGAGTGTTAAACCAAGTGCATAGTAAGGACCGTTGTCTTATACTAGATAACCCAAGTCAATATTGCAACACCGTGTCAGAGTTGTTTCTCATAGGTACATCTGTTCTAGAACCACATCCACATGTATTATCCAGACATGGATGTATTTTCTCTGAAGATCCACATAATCAATACGTTACCAAAATTCTAGGATGATATTATATTCTTATCCTCAATTTATATCATAGGGTTATGTCACCTAACCTATGTTTTCGAAATATCATTTCCAAGGTTTTTGTTAAAATTACTCAGATACCAATTACTATACCCCGACCCCAAAATCATATATTCAGTGTATTATTTTATTACATTGGTATGATTACCAGCAATAAAATCATGGAGGATCTATCAAATTATCATTATTATAAAACCTTATTACATACATGTACCCATAATACATTGGGAAAAAAAGATAAAACATGATACAATATAAAATTAAATAAATTTTATCCTTCAAAGTTTATACAATGTTTTCTTCTTCCTGACCTGGGGAGAAGAAACATAAGAAACAGGTGAGTTAAGATTCTTATTAAGGGTAAATAATACAACAGAAGTAATCATTTACATAAACATTAGTCATGGAGAGCTACAAAAAAATCAGACCATTAAAATATATGTGAGCATAATATGGAAGAAATGAAAGATGAATAAATAGTGACATAATAAAACATAACCAAGGATATTGTAATAGTTGAATAATCACAGGGAAAATCAATTACTAGTTTCAAAATTAGGGAATGAATAATTCCATAAATCATAAATATGTTGTCAAGGCCTCATTCCAAGACTAAGAATAAACAGGTAAAAACCAAAAATAGTTCGTCCCATGAGACCTACCGATGCATCAAGGGGCTACAGCGGACCCCACCTATCACTTACAATGTCCAATGAATTCCTAATATGAAATTTCTGAACACAATAATCTTATAAATTAATATTGAAACTAACTTATGAAAATTAAATAACTTTCTCCAATAATTAAACATAAACACTAATCATTCAGTGTAATATGGTGATTTTTATAAAGATAACACATATACAGTAAAACTAATCCTAAGCCTTTTAACAAAATATTTTAGATTATATCATAAAATATAAACCTAAATGATTTAATATATTCATAAAATTATGTTTTCAAAGACGAAGATACTTTTAAATGAGATCGTTGAAAAATTCTTCAAGAAAAAATCCTTAAACAGTTCAAAGTGTCACATACCACCTTGAAAATCATAAATCATAATACCTTAGAATATTACGAAAACAAGTATATTATTTATATGATATACTGAAGGTCATCACATACACCACATGCATTGAATAAGTTTTAAACAAGGCGTAAATCTCATAAAATATGAAATGATATGAGAAATATCATTTTTTCTTTGGAATGAAAAGATCCTTTAAAAAATTATTTGTATTTGTCATAAAATCAGATTGTAAACATGTATATCCCTAAAAAATGTAAGGACATTGAAATTTTATTTAAGGCATAAATTTTTCCCCACTAAAGTGAAATCTTGTAAAAATAGTTTTTAAATAAGCTTTAGAAACAAAACATTTTAGTGTGGTTTAAGGGAAACTTTAATGAGATTTTAAAAAAGGGAGGCATGTTTTTTTCATTAAACCTAAAATTAAACAATATATATTTTCTTAATAAAATTTTTCAATTTATAAAAATAATAATGGATTAAAAAAGATTATATAGTGCACTTGAAAACAATTAAGGATTCGAGAAGTTCCCTTAAATCGGGCTAGTTTATCGGGAAGAAATGATAAGGAAACCATTTTAAGACATGTATATTCCCATAAAACATGGATTATAAGATATTGATACATTATTTGGATCATATAAATATAATTTAGAAGAAATTTAAAAAACTAAATATGTATTACATTTGAATAAAGTTATATAAAAAGTAACCCTAAGGAAAACCGAGTGTTTGTGTAGAATCCCTTAACAGTGTGTAATCAATCGAATCATATGACCCAAATTTAAAAATCTTAAAATGAAAAATTGAATACCTTGGAAATAATTATATTCAAGATATGAAACATAAATGGTCAGTATACATACACAAAAAAAAATATATAGTGGTGAATAAGGAATATTTCACAAAATGGAAGTGAGATAAGAAAACCCTTACCTCATGCCTGAATATGTATTTCACTTGACCCTAAGGTTCCATAATATTAAATTATACCCAAATATAATTTAATGAAAAAACTATTAGACTTGTATATTATTTATTATAATTTTATAAAGTTCATTTTGGGCCTTTTGATATGTTATACTATTGAATTCTCTCGTTCGGGTGTGTCCATTTCTTGATATTCATGATCGATTTTCTTGATTATAAGTATGGAAGTTCCCATGTAATGGATATAATTATAAAAGATTGAATTTTTATTTTATTATATAACATGAAGAATTTTAAATAGTTATATATATCATTTGGATACATGGTATGAGGATAAATCATTAGATAACTCCTTTAGTGATAATCATTTAGATTTTTGTGGTAGTTTTTCGATCACTAAGAACTAGTTTTGTTATATTAAGGGAATCTTTTATATTACTTATAAATTTTATGTGACACTCATTTAATATTTTTATTCTAAAATAAAAACTATATTTTGAGACCTATGTTAATTTACTAAGATATGAACATCTATAATATTTAATTCCTTATTATATTAGAAATCTTTATAAAAAAATTTTTTATTGTGGTACGAGGGAAGATTATTAAACCCCTTTATTTTCAGGAATAATTCCTATGAGTATTCCTTGTGATTGATTTCATTTTTTGGCACACATAATCATGAAAAATTTATAATTGATTTGCACAGATAGAGAACCTATGCATTGGGTAAAAAATTTGTATTGTGAGAATTCATGCATGGGATTAGGGACTAAACATAATCCGTGATGAGACTCTAACAACCATGTGATATTTCCTTGAATGTTTAACTTGACATTGTATTATTTCATTTTTTTTATTTTTCCACATTTATTACATTAAAATGATCTAGTGATAATGGGTTATTAATGTTATTTTCCCTTATTATAACTAGTGTGCCTTCTCTTTTATGATATCATGTTATACCTTTGAGTCAGACATTAGACTTCTTTATCATTAATATTCCCATACATTGTTCTTTATATCACTCTTTTTTATGTATTCCCCAGGTTATCCATTGATATTTTACGATATAAAAAGCGATTTATCCGCTCATTATAGAGAATAAAATAATGTAATTTTATTTTCTTGTTGATGTTTTTTGTACCTAGTCTTCCAAAGACACTAGGACTTCTAATCCATGTTCTATATTTAGTAGATATTTATGTTAAAAATCAAATAATAATATGTGTAAAACGTTTGGGATTATATAATTGGTACTAGAGTATGGTATATTTATATTTAGGGGTTAGGATTCTAGAAATTTACGATAATCCATAGGGATAACTATAAGTATATGATAAAATCCTAATGTTTTTTTAAGGATGTGATTTGGTGATTTTACTAGAAATACAACTCGTTTTAGATACTACAAGTTGATATAGTTTGAGAATAGGTTCATCTAGGGGTAATAACCCCAAAAAGGATTGTTCGAGTAAATATCATCCATAATTATAGTGAATAATGAGTATTTCCTTATTGTACACCTAGTTTGACACTCTTAGGGAATATTTAAGGTATAATTAAAATTTTATTTATTAACCATTATAATGTATTTGAATAGATGATGATCAAGGATGGCCTATGTTAGAACTATGGTTTCATATTTCTAAAATAAGGTTTCATGGTTTAGAAATACTGTAAATGATAATTAATGATTATGTGGTCCCCAATAAGATTATTGTTTCTTACATTGTTATTTTGAGTTTTATTCAATGGATTGAACTAAATGGAACATTGTTAAGATTTACATTGATGGACATTGATATAATTATGTGAAACCCAAAATTATGATTATTGGAGTGAAATATATTATGATTATTCCAAATTATTTAAAATTATATATGACTAAAACTGTTCCCTTATCTAACTCTTAGACTCATCAATAAAGAGAAGGGCATATTTCAATAAAAGGGTGATAGTGACCATAAAGGAATGAATATTTAGCTTCATATATATTGATAATTTAAGAAGAATTACACAAGGGACTATGAAAAGGCATGAGAAGATTTTAATGTGTGGAAAATAAATATATATAGTATTTAATATCTATGTAAAAAATGGCGACTATAATAGAGGAAAATGAAGTTCATCTTAAGGTACCATTTATAGTTCAACATATTATGTTCTAGGAACTTGGGAATTAATCATGTCAATTCCATAATAGATGTTTTAACTATTAAGGATATATGTTATATCGATAATTAAAATTTTCATTTATTGGGATTCTATAATTTTGAAAAAAATATATAATAATTGATATTCTATTTATGAGAATCATGAAACACCAAAGGATTATTTTTATTGGCTTTTATTTTCAAAATTTGTAAAACCGGCATTAGATTGAATCGATACCATAGAAAAGATATGTAGAAAAAGGGTGATAATTTTTTTGTACACATTCATTTATGTAAATCTGATTGAGGGGTGAATAACCCTTTGGGTTAATATGTTATTAGGGTTTTGTAAATAATAGTTAATTTTTATTATTATATTTTTGTAAAAAAAAGCTATATAGAAATCGTTAGATGTAAAAAGGTGATTTGAGGATGTTCTTATTATTTTTGGTAATTTTTTAGGATCCAGGTGAATTAAAAATATTATTATTAAATATGTTTTCTATTTATAATTGAATTATATAAATATAAGAAAAAGGAAAACTAGTAGGTCGGGTGATAACTTGTTGCATCCAACAAGGTCAGAGGGCATGAACCTACAGATGAAGTGAGGCAAGGGTGAAATTCCTTTCACTATCCTAAAAAATTCCTGGAGAGTATGATTTTTTTCAATTACATTTTTTAATATATAAATATTTATTTTATTATAGAAACAAAGTATTCAATGGAAAATAATGGGAGTGAATGGTGATTTTATGATTAAGTGATTATTATAATTTTAGAATAAGATCATTATAATATTCGAGAATATTATATGATTAAGGTAAAAAGAATAATATAGTTTTATATTTTAGGAAAATTTTGGGAATTATTTTTTGGAAGACTATCCTATTTTAATGTATCTTTATGGTGATTTTTGTTATTTGTGGAAATGATTTTCATGTTTTGGGGATTTTATGATTAGGTCATATAAATTTTTTGGGGTATTAACATTTTAACGATTGATGATATTGGGAAATAAATATAAAATTAATCCATTTTTTTGACTTAAAAAATGATTGGGAATATTTTTTTAAATTTTATTTTTTCTTATTTATCAAATGATATAATTTGTACTTTGGCTGGTATTTTTAATGACTTGGAGATCAATGATTTTTTCTTTATTTTAATGATTTTTCGTTTGGGAATTATCTTATCTTATGTTAATAAAATAATTTTTTGGTTAATAAGTAAAGATATAACGAATATATTTTTATCCATTTTTGGATTATGGGATTCGTTAGAAGTTGATTTTAATGATTCTAGCATGAAACATTATTCTTGAATACTCATATATTGATGCAATACATAAGGTTTTGGTTGAAAATTTTTAAAGGATGAAATTATATTTGTCATGTAAGTATATATACATATGTTTTTTTATATATGATAAAATAATTCCTCATCTCTAGGAAATTTCCTTGAAATAAAATGTTAAACTTCTACTTTCATTTTTAATGAATTGATGGTCTCTTTGTTCGTCATAGATTTATAGTTTTTTGGTTGTTAACATTATTCATACCAAGTTTTTTATCACTTTATATTAGTACTTGGATGTTATTATCGTCTTATATTTCTATATTTTCACTTCCCACTAATGTTATTATATTCATCAACCCAGTTTTTGGTTATTTCAGATGAAATTTTTATTTTCCTTTCCCTCTTTATAATCATAAGTTTTATTCACTCTTTTTATGATGTGGTTTTTCAAAAATAAATTTTAAAATTTCAAAACATTGATTAGTGAATTAAATTTAAAACAATGAGGAATTTTTTTAAGGTAATGTGTTAAAATGTATCACCCCTTGATTTTGAAAATAAGACTATGTTTGAAAGAATATACGACACGCAACACTAAGCCTAAACAAACAGTGAAGTGTTACAATTTCACTAGTATAACCTATATCTTAATTTGTATGGTATAAATAGAATTAACTAAATTATAAAATATATAAATATATAAAATACCCAATAAAATTTTATTGATGAATTCCTAGATAATATAATCACTCAATTATTAGTAGTCATTTTATTCTTAAAAAATAAGTTTTCTTTCGAAAGGATTTATATTGGTTTTTGTGAGAGAATATTATAATTTATAGAACTTTTATCAATTTTATTTGATAGAAATTATATATATATTTATATTAGAATAAAAAAATTATTTTAGTATAATTTTTTTTGTATTTTTCAGGAAAAGATTAATTTTTCAATCAATAGTATAAAGAACTGATATTTATTAGAAACTGTATTTTCTTTCCAAGAATTTTCAAAGTAAAAAATAATTTTTGGGATAATTTTAAAATATTATTAGATTATTTTGATTAAAAATAATATAATTATTTTTTTCTTTATATAATTTTTGTATTAAATTAGTTATAAAAACATTCATATACTTGAAAATACATTTTTTTTGGAAAACCAATTTTCATCTCATTTTGAGGATTTAATTTTCAGTAAAATTATAAAGCTTCTATAAACTGAATAATAAGAAATGGAATATATTTTTGGAACCAGGAGGTAAAAAAATTATACATTATGTCCCTTTTATTTTTAGTCATTATGAATAGTAGTCATAGTAAATTTTTGTTACCATGATAAAGGTAAAATGAATTGATTAAAGTTAAAATTTATAACATATGTATTAAAAAGGAACCCCAAAACATGAATAAATTTTATTTTGTTATTATATTTCATCCATAATCATAAAAACTTTAAATACAAGACTTTGTATCCCTATGTGGCTATGATTTTGAACATTATAATATTTTATGTAAAGAAATGTAACAAATTTCATTCTCTTTATATTATTATCTTTAAATTTTTTACATTGCTATTAAAATAAGGTATGTTCAGTTATATGTATTAATTTTAAATATATATTAGTGTTTTTCTTGTAAATTTATTTATATTTTTTGTGATTAAATAATTACAGTAAATACTTATGCAACGTCAACAGTGTTATTATTCAATTAATAAAAGAAAAGGAATTATTTTAAAAATATAAAAAATGATATAATCTGAAGTAATTATTTTATTACATGAATTTTATCAAATAATATATCATATTAGGGTTGTGTAAAATGATTATATTCCAATTTTATATTATTATTTATATATTTAAGGTCAAATTAAATTAATAGTTCCAAAACTGACATCAATGATATTTTATAATAAATAATATTTTATAAACTGATTTAAAATTCCTAATTATACTATCATAAACCATGTAACTAGTATATGTTTAAAAATATAAACTATGGTCCATTAATGGTACAATTTTTTATTTTATAGTAACTATATTGATCCCTGAAGAGTAAGAACTTCATTATCACAGTAATTGTTAAAAAAAGTTAATGCGGGTTAAAACAAGTAAATAAGGATAAAAAACAAATCTAAACAAATCCACCTATTATTGGATGAAAATATATAGAACCATAATCGTAATATATTTTAATTATATCATTTTGGTTTCTTCTTTCAATGATACTGTATTTATATTAATTTAATATCTTATTTAATTCGCAGAGTGCCCCTCTCATCACTTAAAAAAGGGACCCTCCTCTCCTCTTTTCTTCACACTTCAAAAGAATTTTGGTTCAGCTGAAACATTCCCAAATCAATTTCTTGAATTACTATAAATATTATAGAGGTATTATTTTTGTTACAATACCAACCAGTTATAGTTTAAGGTGTAAATAAAATGAAGATGTTCATAGAAGAGTATTTTCTTTCACCAACTTTTTTAGTTTTATTTATTCTCCCTACTTAATAAACTATTAGTAAAAAATATGATATAATATCACTAGTATATTATAGATACTAAAACATTGTTATATTAATTTAATTTTTTACATTCATCTCATCTTCCATTAAATGGGAAACAAAATCATTGTTCATGTGTATGATCAACTACGGCCTCACGAAATGATATAATTTTTTCCATCATTTCCTATCATGGATTGTTATAATGAATGATTTAAAAAAATATATACTTTATTTATGATGTTAATATGATTTTCTGAAGTGGGAATATTATTTAACATTCTTTCATTTCATCCATAAAAAATTGAAACTACGTTCATGTGTATGTACGACCTCTCGTCTCCATGAACAATATAATTAATTTTTATATCAACCATTTATTTATGAATAAAAACATATTTGTATTGAATATATATGATATTAATAAATTTTTTATTATTATTTATATTATTTAAACATGATTTATATTCAAATAATAGGGCTATCAAGACAAAAAATGCATGAAAAATAGAGCAATTATCACCTAGAATAATGAATTTAATGAATTATTATAAATAATTGAGTGGTAATAAGTTAAAATAGAATAATATAAAGTATTATATATATGATTTTTGTTCTCAAATGTATTTTTATTAAATATATATTAATTTTACATGTTTTTTCAAACATTTATTTAGAGACATATGACTTAAGGGAAGGGATTTCTAGGCTGATATTGATTTTCTATGAGACATGTCATAATCACCATTTTTCTTTTGTGTAGTGTATATAATACCAATTTTATATGGTATATGATGAGTCTAATTAATTTAATTATATCAAATTTTACCTTTTAAGTTATTATTTCTTGGGTAATATGATTCAAATGTTATTAAAGTGTTAATTGTTTTATGTTAAAATCTCATTGTTTAACATGATTGTTTCTGGTTATGTTCTTGATGATGTAATTTAATGATATACCTATCAAGAAACTTGTTAATTTTATTATCCTATGGTTATGTCAAGAATTTATATATTGATTTTCATTTTCCATTATTTAAGTACTTAATATACCAAAAAAATATTTTGAAGGTAAATTTATTTATTACTCTATTTGGTCAAAGATCCTTTCCTTTTTTTCAAAGTTTTTTAAAAATGATTTAAAAAAATTTCTTAATATTATCATATGATTTTATAAATCCATTATTACTCATGATTTAATTTTATTAATTTTTTTAAAAATGAATAGTCTTGTTCTTTTTTGAAAGAGGTTCATTTTTTTCTTTTCCTTTTTTAAAAAATTGTGAAATGAATGTTTTATATTATGTTTTATGGCTTGAACACAATTTGTCACCGTCATGACTACACAATTAATAGATGATTTATTAAACAATTTACAAGTTTATTCTAATATAAAATATTTTCATTAATATTTGATAAATTTTTAGATTTAAAATATGTTATTTTAATGTAAAAAGGATATTTTTATTAAGAAATTTTAAAAGTGGTCTTTTTAAATGAATTTGTATCTAAGATGACATCCAATGATGTAATGGATTTATTATAAATTATATATATATATATCACATACATATTTACCGAGCTCATTATCCCATATTTTCTTCGATAATACATGCCATGAATTTCTTTCTCAAATTCCTTCTTTAAAGTCAACCCTGATTAAGGGAAACATTTTTATTTCGTAAAGACTTTTATGTAACACTATTTTAAAATTTTTCTTATCAATTGAACACATTTTTTTGAGACCTATCATTGTGTAATCATATGTGAACACCCATTGAATTTAATTCCTTATTCTATTTATAATATTTATGAAATTTCATTTAATTATGATTTGAGGAATGTTTATGAAACCCATTTCTTTTCGTGGTAAATTATTATGATTATAATATGGAATTTTTTTTATAGAACACATAATTATGAAAATTTTATTCTTTGTGTTCCCATATGGTAATACTTCTAATTAGGTACTTTTTTGTCTCATGATATGACATACATGGGATTAGGGAGTAAACTGAATCTGTGATGGGACTTTGTCCACCATAGGATGTTGTCTTAGTAGTTAGCCTTAAATTATTCTTATATCATGTTCTGTGTTGATTCTATAATTCCTATATTACCATTATCTCATTATACCATGTTCATAATGTTATTATCCCATTTCATTACTCACGATCCTTATCTTTTGTGATATCATGTTATACCCTTTACTCACATGTTATGCTTCCTTATCGTATTTAGTACCTTACCAGGATTTTTAGCTCATACCTTTTGTTTATGTATTTCTTAGGTTATCCCATGTATTTTTAGGATCTCAAAAGGATTTTTTATTTCACAATATATACTAAAATAACATGTTTTTGTTTTTATATTTTTTTAATTCTTATTATGACACTAGACCTTTTGATCCAATTTTTTTCATTTAATGGATATTTATGTTATAAATATTGTAATAATATGTGTAAATGGATTGGGATGCTATATCCTATGAGAGGGATATTCAAATAGTCAATAAAAATGAGGGATTTTTTTATTTAATTTTATATTGTCATAATATAATTTTTTTAGTTTTTAAGACATTAAACAGGATACACGGTTTGGCCACACATTTTGATAAAACATGCACCAACCATGTGGTCCCCGCTATCTATAGAGCCTCACCTTGCATGGATAGATCAAGTGGTTCTGTAGACCCTACACTGGTCTTGTGAAACAAATCTATAATTTGTGAAAAATTATTAGGGTTTTCATTGGGGGTTTTCACGGTCTAGAAACCCTTATGGCAGTCCATATTCCACACAAGATTGGGGGAATAATTGGCAATAACTATGTGCCATAGTCTGCAACTCACATTTTCTACATTTTTTGGCCTATGAACCTCAAAATGATATTTTATCCTCTCCAACCCCCCCAAAAACAAATCCAACACACATCAACCAAGAAACAAAATGAACTTAGGGTGAAATATAATAAAAGAGAACACGCCTAAAGAATAACTGATGTTTTACCATCTCTCCACCATATATCAGTTTTTCCTCGATCTTTACTCAAAAATATCATTGGGACTCATCAATGAAAAACTATAACCATTTATATTTAATATTAGACTCTCACTCTTATGTATCCTTTTAAACATGTTTAAGATACCACATTGAACATAATTGAGTAACTTTCATTCCACATAGATCCTTTTCACTATGACTGTATTTGTTAACAGGATTCTCCAAAAAGTACATGTTAACCTCAATCTAAATATCATAAATTTTGATATTGTGAGATGGATCAGGATAGTATTGTCACAAATGTAATACATGAAAAATATCATGCATATCATTAAAACATTGCTGAAGATCCATAGGCATGCCGTTAGAATGATCCTCTAACCTATCTTGAATAACCCAATATACACGACCACTAACATTCCCTACCTATGAAAATGATGGTGGCACAAAAATAGTGACACACCATGAGAAAATATTTACCCACCTCATACTTATGAGGTCATATTTAACATTCTCTATACACCCCCCACCAAATCAGAGTAGTCTCCATCTATTTTCAAATAAACTATATATTCTATGAAGTCTTCTGTATGAGACTGATCCTAATTATAAATAACTCACCAACCTCTAGGAAACATATATTTGAATGACATGATTTATAATATAAAGCCTCATAAGGATCTGTCTGTATAAATTCTTGATGAATATAATCATAGGAGAACTCAAAAAAGGCCTAGTTATTATCCCAAGATCAAAAAGAATCCTGGATACGTGATCTTAGAGTATACTTTAATATCTTAATAGTCTGATTTTTATTTCCATTGGTATGTGGGTGATAGAAAGTGCTCAGATTCACTTGTTTACAAAATTTATTTCTTCATGTATTTATAAAAACATGATGCAAAATATGTATCTGAGTTTTAAATAATACTCTATGGAGTCCATGTATGTGTACTAACTCGAAAACATAAATCATACCAATATTATTCTATGAAATAATTTCCAATAAAGGTAGGAAATTATCCACTTTCATTCAAAAAGCTAGTGTCACCCAAATTTTTTCACTACCTTAGGGAATCCTTGAAAACACCATCACACTATCTATGGTAATGTCATCAGATATCCACTCTTGAATGTGTAATAGATATAAGAGATTAGTGGGACACTATTGCTCAACATTAAACTACTAGAAGTTGGAAGAGTTCATAACAAAAATCACTACATCCTTCTTCTTTTTATAACAATAAGTACTATCAACATTTGTTATAGTACATTTTTTTCAGACCATGGAGATCCTCCCACTTTGAGGCAAGCAATTCCAAAATAATCTATTCACGCAAGTCTACATGAACAAAAGAAACCATTAACCTAAAGAATCGAATCCTCATAAATGGTCCAATATGGTTGTGACTCCACACAATATATGTTTTCACTTAGATCTAAAATCTCAATATCTGATAATTGCCTCTTATTTAACCAACTAATAAGGGTAGAATAAATTTATAATTATATAAGTGTTTCTCAACCCAGGTCTCCTTGAATGTCCAAATGAATATAAACAAAGAGAGAAACCAACTACCACTCACTACCAGACTTCTAGACCACCTAGGACTATATCTTTATCATCAATGCATTAGAGAACACATTTCCATTTCTAGGGGACTATGATAACTCAATGTTGATGTGCTATATAAGTTCAATCCACCTTCATTTCCAACAGTCCATATCCCAATGTGAAAAAAATTATTTTAGGATCTCATGTTTAGTATATACTATAAATTTATGATGTAAAAAAATAATTCCTCCATCATTTGGGGTAATGTACCACTGATGTGAGGATTAGGCCATGTATATGGTAATTTCCAATCATTAATCCTTTGATACCTAAACCCATACACAACCACATGTTTACCCTATATCAAGACATATCCTAGCATGGAATGTGATGCATCAATATATATGGTATAATTACTACCCAGGTTATGTAGTGTCAATATTGGGATTGTAGTCAATCTCCCCTTCTTCTCTAGAAAAACACTATCTCATACATCAAACCAGATGAACATCATGTCCATTTTGGTATGTACTACCATCAGTATTTTTAAATGGGAGAATCCCTATATAAAGCTAGAGTAATAAACATATAATATAAAAAAATACACATACAAAAAAATTCATGGCCCACTTACCAAAAACCACTTCTTTTACTTTATAATGTTTAGTATATACACTGACCTCCATTACAACATGCCCTGAAAAGTCAATAAGATCAATCAAAAAGTGACACTTGGAGAACATGGCATAAATTAGATGTTCCCTATGTGTTACAAAAAATGATCTCCGTATGCCTTTTTATTCCACCCTTTACAGGTAGTACATGATAATATCACAGTAAAAACAACCACTAAATAAACTAGATTCGATTATAAAACCTGATTAATCAAATCCATAGATATTATTGGAACGTTAGTCTGAAAAAATGACATCAAAATGTACTTGTATAGACCATTACTTCTCCTAAAATTTATAAGGTATTTCTAATGTAATCATAATTAGACTGTGATAAACTAACCTCAGAAGAATCTAATAGAATAAACGAGTTCCCTTATGTTGATTAGCCAGGTCATCAACACGATGAAGAAGGTATCAATTTTAAATTTTCATCTCAATGAACTTCAAATAGTCCATTTACAACCTCAATAAACCACCCACCTTATTAGTAAAATGGTTCAAATAACCCCAAGGATTTATTCTTGGATAAATAAATACCTTGGTATCTAACTCCTGATATTGATTCTTATGCTCTCATAACTCTACAAGAGCCAATGTATAGGGAAAAATTTAAATTGGCTCTCCACCTGGCATAAGATCAATGGTAAAATATTTGTCCCTATTGACTAGAAATACAAAAAAATATTTAGAGAATATTTCACATAGTTTCATGAAATATATCAGCGAAAAATAATTTATTCAGTAAAACATCACCAAATCTCAGGTTGTTACATTCTACACCCCATTAAATGAATTTCTCCCTCAAAATTCGTCTGCGTTATCAAACATTTAATACATGAAAATTATGTATTTATAATCCCACATAATAAAATTGAATAATAAAACTTCTTTTAAAAGGGAAATTTCAAAACATATCAGTTACCCAAAGTAACATATAATTTGGTTTCCAAATAGAATAAAATAGGAGGGAAGTGAATGCATGGACATGGATGAAAACTTTGATGATCAAGTTCTGATGGAGAGTGATTGGGAGCATTTATCAGCAGAAGTTGGGGATCAAAAGACCATAAATCTTAAATCATTTAAGGGACCATCATATTAATCATAAATAAATGTGATAGGATAAATATATTTTATTATCATTTTCCGATATTTAAGGAATAATTTTACTATGAACAAAAGGAAATAAACATACTTGATTTCATTCCTTTTCATAGGTGAAATCTCACCCTTTGGTTTTTCTATGATCAATTACCAATTCATCTTATACAATAGGGAATGATGGTGAGTTTTTAATTCCTAAATAACCATTATATCATGATATCCATAAATATAGTGATATGTCGTTCCATCTACCTTCACATAAAATCAAAATAAAAAAGTCCAGAACAAGTTATCCTATATGAATAAATCTTCATACAGTGATATATTACATTAATCTCAAAAACATCATTTGAAGTATTAATTAATCATTCATTAAATGGTTAACCTTATAACCCTTACAAAAGATAAAAATATAAAACTGATAAATATGATAACAAAATCAGATTAACATTGATCCTCTATATATCATAAAGTAACTCTTGTTTGTCACATTCCAAACATTTGAATGCCCTAATCATATATTCCCTTGAAACATGGTAATAAATTGAATTTCCATAAATACTTTTAGAAAACATAAATGTTTCATTATCCCAAAGGTTACTGGATATATTCCTTAAATCCAAAACGTTTTAAACTTCATTCATGATGACATAGACCACTTTTTATACCAATCAATAATCAGATGAAGGGTAATCAGTGTTATCTAATTTACATTTTCCAAATAAATAATCTATTTATCCATGTGAAACAAAATGTTCTAATCATCTTGATACCATTAAGGGTTACCTTCCTTTAATAAAAAATTACTTTTCAAATTATTCATCACCGTTAAACATATCATTTTCAATCCTTAATGAAAATATATACTAAAAATAATTATATATTTCATGATTTATATAAAATAATCTTTGAACTAAAAAACATAATTAATTCATTAATCCAAAATTACTCTTAAAACATTACTCTAGATTCGTCGACTTATTCCTTAATACAACTTTTCTATAATATTAAATATGAATAATTTATTAGGGTTCTCAAATCTCAGTCCAATCATGATTCTTATGATTAATGTAAAATACACATGAAGAACATCACATACCTTTCACGTATGGTTTAAAATCTCTTTATCTTGAAAATTATAAGCAATAATCCTACAACCTTCATTATTCTCTATATGATAATTCCACTTGGGAAATTGATTTTCATAATGACCTTACGTTCTACATCTGAAACAATCTTGGTTAAACAGGTTTCTTCTACTTCTCTTTATTTACTAAAACATGAAATAACATGGTGAGATGGACATATCATAAAGAAAAAAACATAATCATAAAAAAGTACAGATAATATGTCTAAATAATGACACATACTGTTAATATATGAAACATGAGGTTTATCCTAGGTTATTCATAGACATATTCTACAAAAAGCTTACAAAATATTTTCTGAATCTTTTGTTGATTTTCCAAAGCATATTACCCGGGAGTGTCAAACCAGATGTGTAGCAAGGCCCATTTTTGTGTACCAGATTATATTGTTTGAGTCCCATGACATATTGTTATAGTTTCTAACACTAGGTTATTTTTTCCTAGATCCACATCCACTGGTAATATCCATATATGATGCATTACTGGGTACCCACTCACTCAATCCTTTACCAAAATTACAATATAATTTTCCAAAACATTAAATCATAATTTTACATACCCTTAGATAAATCCCAAGTAATATAAATAGAAATATATCAAGAGGTCTCAATAATATTTATCATCTTAGTTTTTAATGTTTTACTAAACCTTCGATCTTATACCAACTATAATGACCCAATCTTCACATACATAGACATTGCTTCAATTTGGATAAATACTTAAAAAAATAATGAAAAAGATTCCCAAAGATCGTATTAGTTTGTTTTCTTTGAAAATTAGTATAAAAATCTTCTAACTCGATGAAATGACTTCATACTTATTTAAAATACCTAAAAACCTTCCTCCATAACCTAGGGAAGGGAAACATAAGAAAGGGGTGAGCTCAAATTCTCATTAAAGGTTAACAAAGGAAATGTGTTAACATATCATGAACATAAGGGCATGAGACATTGATCATTATCATTATATTATCATAGTATCCATATCAAAAATCATAAACATGAATCATGGAATAAATATTTTCAGTTCATAAGGCATAAATCATAAGGGAAAAAGAAAAAAATCCATGAAATAATATAATTAGAATACCATATGGGATTGTGGAATATATAAACATGTGATATCATTACCTATAAGTAAATACACATTGTTGAAACTTATCAATGAAATTTATGGAAACTACACCTACTGTGTAGGACACACCAGTATCCCCCAGTCACAATCCTTTTCTTATAAAGGATCTAGGTTCCTCATCTTCCCAAAGTTGATTAGGTTTCCCCATATTCTCATCCGGTATCGGGTTTCTCCATCTTTTATATTCATGATGACTACACCCATTGGGCGGGACATACCACCATCCCTAGACATAGTCATTTCCATATAAGCGATCAGGTTTCTCCATCATCCCATAGTGAATCTATCCCTTTGACATGATTACAATAATTATATCATGAGATGTAAATCCTTACCTAATGAATTAGAGAGATATATAGGTCACCCCCATTCACTTAATAAAATCATTCATACATGTTCCACAATAAAATAATACATTCATCATATTATGACACATAAAAAGATATGGGTTATGTAAACATCAAATAATAACTAATGAAATAAAATGGGTATCATTAACATTTCATCACAATATAACCTATAGAAAAGAGATAAGTTTTATAATAATTTCATCAAAGCATAACCCATGAAAATAAGAAGGTTTCTAAAATATATAACCCATGGAAGATAAATGGGAAGCATCATTCCATCAAAACATAAACCATTCAAGAAATAATATGAATAAAACCTTTGGATCATTTACTATAAGGGGATGAGGAACATCCACATATGTCATCTTAGAAGGAAAATACCTTGGAAATATATTTTGAAACAATCTATTAATAAAAATATCCTTTCTTATATGGAAAATAATTTTCAAAATATAAAAACTTTTAAAAAAACATTATCTTTAAAATAAACATGAAATAATATAAAATAGTATTTGAAAGCATTTTAAAAATCATTTCCATATAAAATTTCTTGAAAACTTATAATGAAATATTGAAAAAGTTTTGAAAAACATTCCGTTAAACATACTTTCAAAACTCATAAATAAACATCGAAAATGTTTTTAGAACTATTTTCAATGAAAATTTATAAAATTAGTTTGAAAATGTTCTGAAAAACATTTTTCATGAAAAAAATTGAAAACTTATACAGAGTATTTGAAATAATTTAAATCATTTTTTTGAAGATAACCATTTGAAATTTTATAAAAGGGGCTTTGAAAATCCATAGAAATAGTTTTTAAACACAAAACATTTTTTTAAACCTTTTTTTGAAAACAACATAAAAAATTAATGAATATTATGAAAACATTATATTTTTTAAATAATTTTTAAATCTTTTAAGGAAAACTCCAAGTGAATAATGGTCAAATAGTGGGTAAATCCTTACATGTCAAACATTATATTTACCCTGTAAAAAGTCTAAAAAAGTTCCTCAAATAGAAAAAAAAATTAATATTTTTTTAAATACATATTTTAATAAAAAGGTAAAACATTGGTGGAAATTTATTTAAAATATTATAGCATAATATTAGAATGTATTTGGAAACTTTTCTTTTCTGAAAACATGGTTTTAAGAAACATAAATTTCTGATTAAAGAGAGGGAAAAGTTGGACTTTATTAAAAACAAATTATTAAATATCTTATGTACCAAAGAGTGGTAAAATGGTACAAAAATATTAATATATCTTGTATAACTAGAGGAGATGAAAATTCATTAATTTTCATGGGAAATGGATAAAATTATTACCTCAAATGAAATGTAAACATTAACAATCTTGAAAAGCAATGGGATTGTTTCAATAAACTATTACCACATTGTAACTTGGAACCATAATCCCCATGTAAAAAAATTACCTTACATGAATATTAAAATATGAGGGAATTAATTATATTCATGATATAAAATATCAATGTTATTATCTACACATTATATAAAAAATATAGGTACATAACATGGCATGCGTTTCAATGAAGGAAAATTGAGACCAAAATATCTTACTGATTTGGTAACATTTGAACATAAATCCCATGAAATAAAGATCATAGAATAGATATGTAAATACTATAAAATATAATAATAATAATAATAATAATATAATACATTTATGTGAATTATACACACCACACAAATGAAATGAGTGGTGATTAAGGCATGTATTTCATGGAAATAAAAAGGTGAGATGACATCCCCTTACATTGTGTCTCGACTCTCATAGTACTCATTCAAACAACATGTATAATACATATAAGTTTAATAAATAACTATCACAGAACCATATTATTATATTTAATATAATATATTCTTTTATTAGGACTTTATATTACTCTCTAGTTAACAATTTCATGTTATGGTTTCACTTCGGGTAATATTCGCTTTGTTTTTTGAAGGTGTCTTAATTTTGTATATCATTAGTACTTATACATATATAATTATATAAATAATTTAAAAATGATATTATTTTAATCTATATTCAGTATATGTGTATTATAACAACCTATATAATATAAAAGTATCATACGGAATACACCGATCATGGAGATGGTAGGTCATACGTACTCAAGAACATTGTTTCTGTTTAATTATCATAATGAAAGAAGGAGTAAAAATTAAATATATGTATACATGTTTATAATATAATTAAATTATAACTATTATTATATATATATAATATAATTTTAATAAAAACAACATTAATATATTCCATGTATTGTGTGAACGAATCACATCACTTTGAAGGGACAATAGTCCACACTTCCTCAAACAGAATTATCATATTTACAACAAATAGAAAGTATAAAAATATGTGTTATAAAAGTATTAAATAAGAATAAATATATATATATATATACATATTTTCTATCCTAATGTCCACCATGCGAGTTGGTAAAGGAAAAAAGGAACAATCATTGTTTCGTGAGGCAGTTGTTTTCAATACACATAAACAGAATTTTTGTTACCAATTAGATGGAAGTGTGTGTGATTTTAGGCAGAAAACATAACATAAAAATATTATAGTATATTTATGATACTTTTTGGATACAAAATCAAGGAACTATACAATTTTAGTTGGTGATTAATGTAAATAAACGAAAGGATCTTGAGGGAGGGTGATACCTCTTAATCTGGTAACTGCGTTCAGTTTACACCAAATGGATTCCTTGGAAGTATTTATGACCAAAGTGAGGCTGCAAGGAGGAATTTGATAGTTTATTGGGATTTAATTTTTTCAAGATTTGATATACCTATGTTCTTTTATAGGTTTTAATAAGGGGAGAGGGCTTTATTTGTTATAGTGGAGACGGATTGCCACTCTTGTAAATACCGAAAGGTATTCATTAAGGGATGTATAAAATACCTCATGTGGCACCAAAATAGAAAAATAATTTATTAAATGGTAATCATAGTCTATAAATAATCCCACTAAAAAAAATATGTGCAATTTAATAATTTGGTTCTTTAACATATAAGATTCCCCAATTTTAACATATTGGTTTTTATTAAAGCATACAGTTTTCTATCCTAAATAACATAAACATTATAATTAAATTAAAATGATATTGATTATAAAATATTTATTAAATTAATTATAAATATTATATATAATTTTTAAAATAGAAATCTCATGTTTTTTGGAAATTAATTTTTACACAATCTCATGTGATGCACTAAAACACTCCTTAAATTCGGACTATGCTAATAAAGTATTTACAATATATGGGTAAATATTTTTATTATAAAAGATAATTTGGTCCATTAATATACCTTATTTAACATTTAATATCACTTTAAAATAACATTGAAGATTATAGGTTTTTTATTAATTACAAATCATTTAATAAAATATCATTTATTGTAAAATACTATTAATGAAAATTTTTACATTATTTATATAATTTTAAGTATTAAATGTAAACAAATATGTAAATTAAAGTATATTAGGTGTAAATATTTTTATAATGATATATTATTATAAAAATAATAATGATGATATTAATTCCATCAATTATATTCACTTCTAATATTAATAGTTTAATTTATATTAGTTAATTATTAACAAAATAGTCACCACGTTGGTGATTCTTAAGAATGTTAAGGAACTAAATCATATATAAAAATTATTGATAAATTATTATAATAAAAATAACCGATTTATATTTTAAAATTATATTTATATCCTAAAATAATATATATTTTACATATATCAATGTTTTATAAATGTTAAAGGTAAGGAAAGTTCCTTTTTTGTCTTTTTTTCTTTCATACCCTTTTACATAGGGAGCTTACATTTAATAATATTCCAATAAACAATAAAATTCGATTAAATAGGGGGTTTGGTCGAAATATTTTCTTTAAATTTATTTTGGACATGTTTCCAGATCATTTTGCCCCTTAATATTAAGGTTTAGTCCCTTATTAAGCTTAATTTTACCTTAATCACCATAATTAATTTTCAGCACCTTCACTAATTATTTTGGTCAAAAATAATTTTTATCTTGTTATAAAATAAATATTATACTAATTACACCATGTATGTACATTTTTCAATATTAAAATCATGGAAGTGGGAAAATTATGTTCAATGTTAATCCCACAGATGTGGTGAGAATGTGGGTTTTAAAAGTAAATATGTTCAAAATTTCAACAAGTGTTTATATCTAATATAAAAAAAAGTATTCCCATGACCTAAATTAGATTAATATATTTATAATAGATCTATTATTACTTTATACACCAATATAAAAAATAATTTAACCTTAATTATTATTTCAACTAAAAGGAAATTTTTTTAAAAAAATTGAGTATTTTCCACTATTCATCAAAAAATGTTATTTCTCTGAAAATTCCAAAGCAAATCACCCCAAAATAATTTCTACATTATAAATTAAAAAATGAGGTGTATTTTATCAAATTAAATTTCTAAATTTTTCTAAAAATTAATTATTATTTTTTCGTAGAATGACATGAAAATGAATCCATTTTTGAAAATCGTATTTTTAAACATATAAATACTTTACCAAAAAATGTAATTTTCTTTTTAAAAATATATTATTTAGGTAAAACCATTATTAAAAATATTTTAAAATAATTATTTATTATTAATATTTTTATTTTTAATTGTTAGGTTATAACTCTCTCTTTTAAATAATAATAATTATAAAATGATGTCTCATAGATACCTTGTGTTGTGTGTAACACAGGCCATGTCAGTGTCTTGTGAAAGGAATTTCTAACTTACTGCAATGAAGGACATCAGGTAAGATTAATTTATTCAATATATATATATATATCACAAAATATGAGGGTGGTACACTGGCGCTCATGGAACCACTATTGATAAATATTATGTATGTATTGGGATGTTGGACCAACGCTTTGCATCTACAGATTGACTGACCGGTTGATGCTCTAGACACTTATTATATACTCCGTGGTATGGATGGTGAACAAACATTCTACATCCATTTTTTTGAGTTCTATAATAGTGATCAATAAACTTATTATATACTGAGTGGTATGTATTGTGGAATGATGTTCATCATCTATGGTTTTTTAGTAGATTGATGTTGTAGGAACTGTTTTAATATTGGGTGGTATAGATGGGGGATCTATGCTCTATATCTCATTTTTAGGTGTCAAGATTATAATCATGGAACTATATTGTGAGACACTTTGTTAATATATTAGAATAATTATATGGTTTTTTATTGTATGTATGAATCATATGACTACCTGATATTGATTCATTTAAGCATCAATTAACATATAATAAGTAAAGTCACAAGGTTTTTGTTGTGGAAGCATTAAGAGAAGATACCACATGTATCATAGGATGAACAATCATTGATATGTTCATAAAGACACCCCAGACTCAACCAAATTAGGTATCATAAATTAGAGTCATGGACTCAAGGATCAACTATGATTTTATTTATAAGTATCATAATTATGTTTCAACTAGTCAGAGTATATTTCATGAGCATGAAGTTATGGAAGTAGGCTATAGGTTCACCATTTGGGTGGCATGTTTTGATTTATATCTCACCCCATGTATGAGAACATTGATGTACATGAAGACTTTATTTCTACTTTTCAACTGATCATGGGTACATGATGGATAGGGTGGAGCCGCATGATTTCATTGCAAGGAATGTTTGTTGTGTGGATTATGCTGATCAGGCTGGACCAACTCAATATAGTACTAGAGACTGGGTATGTGATATGGCTTAGAGTTGGAAGTGTGACCTAATGTATTTATTTTTTTGTTGTTTTTTCATATGTTATTAGACCAGTGGTCCATAAATTTTAATATAAGGATGGTATTTCTTGGAATTTACTGTATTTAATTTTGTTACATCATTTTTCAGTTTCATTTTATTTATTCTTCTACATTATCTAATGTATATGATTCTTTTTTATTTACTTTTGATTGTACACTCTAGTATGGTGGTATATTCTATTTACTATTCCACCTTATAACCATACTTCTATTTTGTAGCCTCTAGTATATGAGGAGGCATGTTTTAGTCCTTGTGGTGATCCAGCTCAGAGCACCAGTTTTAGTGCCATCTAGTTTTGTATGTTAAATGAAGCATCACATTATATCTAAAATCCATCTCCACTTGATAGAAGTGTGAGTATAACCACAATTATTATCCTATTATTTATTTCTATAAACCATTCCAAAAAAATCATTCCATTCATGTATACTTTACCCATTTCTATGTTAACATAGTGAGCTAAAAAATAATTATAAATTTCTCAAAAAATGTCAGTAGTACTTACTATGATAAGGGACCTATGGATTTTAGGTTCACTAGTGATACTTGTATATACCTTAATTTCCACTATATTTGTGGTTTCGACATAAATTTCCCAACTTGGGATCATGTTCCCCAATAATATGACTTTCCACATAAAATATCCACACTTTATAAATATAGAATATATACAATCCTTGTTTAATGTCACCAAAACCATCCTTAGATGCTCTACATGTTCCTCCTTCCGGTTATAATAAATGAAATTATAATAAATATATTTTATCACAAATTTAAAAAAATCTCTCTAAATACACTATTAATCAAATCCATGATGATTTCAAGGGAAATAGTAATTTGAAAGGGAATCATTATGACCTCATAGTGTCTATACATTATAAAGAAGCTTATATTATAAAAATATTCATTTTTCACCTTTAACTGATGATATTGATAATGAAAACCCACCTTTTAGATATACCGGTATCTTCATTATTGATTTAAAAATTCATTAATCATTGGAAATGGATTATTTTTATTTATGGAGATCTTGTTGATCACCCAATAATCGATACACAGTTGCATTGATCCATCGTTGTTTATGAGAAAGAGAAATGGTGAAACTCAAGGGGTTTCAATTTAGTGTATAAATCCTTTTTCTGGATTATCTTGCAACTTCTTCTTTAAATCCTATAGTTTTATTGGTTATATCCTATAAGTGAATTATGAGATAGGAGTGGATACATGTGTAATTTGTTTTGAGAAATATACATTTTTATCTAGGGAAATATCGTGAAACAATTAAGTAAATACATTACATTAACTTATAATGGGAATTTCATGAATGATGATATTTTCCTTCGACTCAAACATTTGGGAATGGTATGCTTATTTATAGGGTATCAACACCCACATAATTAATGAATTTTATAAAGGAGATTCATGATCTTCTTTATATATATACTGATATATGGAATGGTTTGGAAAATAGAAATAGATTTCTTTTTATTGAAATGTGATGCAAAATCTAAATAAGGATATGCAATCCATTCCTAGTATTGCATAAAATTCCACCAAGGGAATCAATATGATATTCACATGATGAATATTTCCATAGACACTAACATATATATAACACAACACATGGGTTACGTTGATTGCACCACTAGGTGTTTTTATATATTTCTATACTACAACGTATCATGATTATGATTTAACAGTTCTAGAAAACTTGTAAGATATAAGGGAATACATAGAACTAGAAATAAATAAATGTTTTCTATTATTTATGGAATGGCAATTATAACTTGTGTAAATTCATTTCCACACTCCATATAGAAAATATATATGGAATAATAGTTCCCATTTTTATTCATATTTGTTGTTTGTTGATTTTGATTACCCTCATGGACCTATGGTTTAGTGCACTAGCTTGAATAGAGACCTTTTTCCCTACAGTTGAATCATTGAACCATGGGATGTTACTTCCATACATCTATTTCACTAGCCATAATCTTCATGTATATATTAAATTCATGATATTAGTGTCATTATCTCCAATTTTTATTGAATTTCCCCCACTCATTGATGTAATTCCCATGATTTTTATTCCTACAATTTTTATAGGTGGTTGGTTAGACCTTATTTTATATTTTATTATTTGACCTTACAGATCAGAATTCAATTTTTTTTCTTATCTCCATAACCATGGGACGATTCTCTAAACTTTGTATCTTTATTGAGATCACACATACAACACATTATTAATCCACAAAGTCCCAAATAGATAGATATATTGATGGTGTGGTTTGTTTCCACTAAAGAATCTGTCTTTATTTATAACATTGTGGATAAAAAATATTTAGGTGTATCTTTGATTCCTTTTTAATTTTTCCTCATAAGATATGTTTTGTTCACATTAATTTTTCTTAGACAATAAGAATCATTTCCTCATATTTCTCTAAATATTTTTATGGAAATAATTCTTATGAAATAACTTTTTATAGTCATACCAATTCATTTTTCTATTTCATCCTTTGGATTGGTTTTATTTATATATACATACCATTTATCATCCTCTCCATTAAGGTGATAAATGGATAGAGTACCCTTCTCCCACATAGAACAGTGGATCACAAAAAATATCTTCTCCATTGATTTGACCCACTATTCTATGAAAATTGGATTAGTATATCAACTAATCAGTAGTCATTCCCACAAAAAATAATTGATGGATAGTTTCTCCTTATTTCGGGAAGATTGATGTTACACATGGTTATGGATATTTTCCATATCCTAATATACTTTGGTAATAATTACCGTTAATATTTTAAATCTATCTCCAATTTCATTGGGAGTGACGTTCTGATAATCATTTCATTATCCCTTGCATGGATTATTTATTTTATTACTCATGGTTCCTACAATTTTCTAGAATAGAAAACGATTTAGCAAACAAAAGTACACAGAGTATAAATAATTAATTTATACATAGGTGAAAATTAATTATAAATACATATCTTACTAGATCCATTTTCTTATAATTTCTCAGAAAATATGTATATAAGATATTGTCCTATAAAAGTGTATTATCATTTAAATAATGATTTACATTATCAATATAACCTTCATAATTTTATTTTATGAAACCTATGATTAACTGATGCATATACCTTAGGATTATCAAAAAAGTTGTGAAATAAAAGGACTCTTTGTCATACCTTATGTGATGATTGAGTTAATTCCTAATTCACCCTTTTCTCTGTTATTACAACAAGGTAAATATTTGTCAGATCGATATTCACGTGAAGTATCCAGATAGGAATTTCATTTCTCAAAAACCATTATATATTATACATTATTGAAACTTAGGATCTTTACCTATACATAGATATATCCTTAAAATTTTATAATAAAGTATTCTAGTCTTAATCAAAAATTAAAAAACCATAATCTAATAAAATCTATAGTGGCCGGATTTTTTATTATATAATTATTACATAATTTTTATGATAAAAACATTTACATAATAGATTCAAGGATAAAAGGGTTTAGTATCATGGGAAAATTAGGCTCATACTCCCCCAGTACATAGTAAAACATAAACACTATTTAAATATTTCTTATTTATCCTCTTAATAGTTATTGATTTCTCCTTAGTATATATAATCACCTTAGGATATACATTAAATAAAGGGATGGGTTGGAAGCCTAATAAGGGAAGAGATAAGGACATTAAACAATTGTATGAAGGATAGAATTATTAAAATCATCATTTCATAGTCATAGTATCATAATAATAATAATGGAAAACATTTGAATGCGGCACGAAATATAGTATATCTATAAAAATGAAAAATCATGTCATAGTGGTCAAATAACACACATAGTTGTTAATAATCCATGAATCATGTTCATTCATAACATATGTGATCAAACTATAACATCTCCATTTTGAACAAATATGGAGTCATGTTTAAGCAAATATAACATAATCTTAGGAGATATATCTCATTATATAATATACTGGGAGACTATATAATTTTAGTCCTTCCCATCACATCATATTATTCTCATAATGATACAGACCACATAGAACATATAACTATCGTAGTCGTGAAATTAACCCATGGGAAGTAGTGGGTTTCATAAGTATTTCATAAAATATAATTTATTTAACAAACATCGGGGTTCCTAAATGAATAAGTAAAATCATATTTGGCACAAAATAACATAAATATTTTATAAAGAAGAAACTAAATAATTGACATCAATGATGTGTTTTAGAAAGAAATGTCTTATTGAAAAATTAATATAGTTGGATTAAAAATCATTTTGGAATGGGGGAATGATGAATATACCGATAAAAAATTAAGAATATTTAAAGGATATTTAATGAACATTAGAGTAATATTCATACTGAAAATGACATGAAATTGGGATAACTTTAAGAATAGGATTTGGGTTCAAGAATCCTTTTACATTAAATTCTGGTTTCTTTCATCAGTTTTTTCTCCAAAAAAATAGGTTTATTAAAATATGGAACTAGAATTGGTTCTTTTTTTCTCTTTTTGAATATATATATTTTAAAATATTGTGAATTATTCCCTAATACCAATGTCATAGGTGAATAATTTTTAAATCACATTTTACATAAACAATCCCGTTTGGTTTCGACTTCTCTTTTTTTGTTCATGGTAATTAATATATGAGTAGAATTAATTCCATAATCATAAAATAAATGAAATTACATCTTTATATATTATATATAATTCACACTATCAATACATGATGTTTTTTATGATCTTTAACTAAGAAGTGTCTCTATAGGTGGTTAACCAAATGTTGATAGCACATTGTTGAAAGAACAAGAAAGGGAAGTATAACATTTAAATATTACTTAACTATGATACACACATTTGGTAAACATTGTTAATATAATTTTAACATAAAAATAATTAATCCTTTGAATATTTTGCATTGAAATGGGTGGAGAGTATTTGAATGATAACTGAATAATTAGAGGTGTAATTGGTGAGAACATACCCTTTGGTCGATGTTTTTTCACTTCTATGGAACAAAACTCGTTTGATGCCTAGAGATGGATGGATCCAAAAAATTCCTTTGTAATATAAAAGGGTTGATAGGGAGGATTTTAATATAAATTTCTTTTTAATGTGGGAGTGATGTTGTTTTCCAACGGATTTGTTAGGGGTTATATATACTATAAGAGGGGGTATTTAAAAGTTAATATATTGAATAATTTATTATTTACAATGTAAAAAAATTAAATGTGATATAATTGAAAATATTATGTTTATTTAAATTAAATAAAATTATTTAAAAACATAAAAATCCATAAAAATAATAAATTATTAGTTTAATCAAAAGTAATGGTGGAAAATGAAAAAAAATAATATAATACATTAGGTTTTAGACTTTGGAAAAATAATTTTTTTGTTTGAAAAATTAATTTAATTTATAATATAACTTATTATAATTTTTAATGGTCGATTAAAATTTTCTAGAGTATATTAGATAATTTTTATATCATTAATGGTTTAATTAAAATATAGTGGTTACAAAAAAATTTATTTGAACTATTTTCCAAAAAAATGATGTGTTTTAAAAAATTACCAAAAACACTCCCATGTACAATTATAAAGTGATGAATCTAAAAATGAAGTCCATTTTATCAAAATAATTTTACAACATAAAAAATTTTAAATTCCAATATTGAAATGTTGATTTGTATGAAAACATTAAAATAAAGTTTATTAAAAATGTGCTTATACTATGATTGATTTTTTTAGTATTAATAATTTTTTATAGAATTGTAATATTTATTTTTTCTAACTTTACTCATAATAATTAATATTTATATAAAATTTTATTATTTTGAGTTCAAATTACAATTCATACTGTCAAGTTACAATTCACAATGGTCAGGTTACTATTATTACTGATCTGGCTACTATTCCAATGAAGACATTACTAGTCTGATGGTCATATTAACTATTATAAATATGAAATAATTAATTCACTAAAAATTAAACTTAGTTCCTATCATGTTTCAATATTTCAATTTTCTAAAATGTCGCCTGGTTTAATAATATTTTATTTATTTTCATTAATGTTGTTCATTGGAGAGATTATTCTAGGAGATCATAGTGATCCTAATTTTTCCATTATAATTTTCCCATTTTCTATTTTTTCATTCATAGTATTTGGTATTTTAATAGTTTCATTTGCTGACTAGTGTAATTATTTTAATTATTGAAATATATTATTTTTCCTTTTTCATTGAGTTTTATTTTTATTATACTATATAATATAATATTGAAAAATATAATTCAATAAATAAATATCATTAAAAAATTATAGTTTATTATGATTCAATAGTTGTGAATAGGATTATATAAAATGAGATATCCAAAATAGATTGTATAGAATCATGATTTGGGATAACTGTCAACAATTGTTTTAAATTAAGAGGTTGATGTTGTTAGAAACCAAGACAATAAAACATTAGGTCCCTTGGTTGTATGACTATATATGAGATATATTATTTAAACCATGGTGTCAATGTATTGTTTATGTATTTCTATATTGGGTCACTATACCGTTAAGAATTCAACGTTCTTGAGCTCGTGATGCTTGGATCAGAATTTTCACAAGACAAGGAATCAATATGAAATTATAAAAGGGACTTAAAAAATAAATGTATATATGAATAGTTTACCTATCGGACCCGAGTATAGATGGATCACTAATAAATCTGCATTCCCACACTGGTTGACTATTGAAAAATTCATCTTTGTTAGTTTAATTGAATTTGGTGGTATAGGGAATACTCATTATGGGTTATAGGTCCTTGTCATCAGGTATTCCATATAGGCAGGGGAATGAAATTCTTCAACCCTGCCAATGATTTCTACATCTTACACGACCAACATTCCCATGGTTGTGTACTCTCAGGACCTGGAACAAGAGGATACCTCCCTATATTCTAAATCAAATAAAATAAAATTCCCTTAGTAATACCAATAAAGAAATGAATAATGAAATATCACCATTATTTAGTTTCTCAGTGGTTCATCTCTCATCATCCCCCCATCACATTGGTATTGTCATCAACCTCTATGGCCCCATCATTTTCATCTCACCATAATTTTGATCATAACTTTTTAAATGACCATCAAAATAGAGATTTCCAAATCTAAATAAAAGGAATAAACCAATATTATTTTAACAATGAACACCAAATATATTATATAAGCCCTTTAATTTTTGGTCTTACACTCATATGATTTTCTAGATGGTTTGCTGTTTTGGGCCTATTATGACAATATTATTTCTAGCATTAATAGTGATTCTCTAATTTACAAATTGGATGAAATTCTCCTTCATAAGACTCACTCTACCCCCACTTCTAAACAAATTCTCATTTACAGTGACTTGTGGAATAATAATTACATTGGTCAAGGAAGGATAAGGGTCCAAGTACCTCAACTACATTCCCAATATCCATTTCATAAGAGGATTACTAAGAGAAGGAATCATATGGTGTCTCCAATAACATACCATGATTTTATAATCAATTTTCACTTTATTTATTTTATCTATTTGATTGGTTTATTTACATGAAAGATCCATCATTATGCGTACATCAATATAGTATAAAAATATTATAATTTCAATGTTACCATTATAACATAGGCATTAAATTTCTAGTATTAATAAGAATAACAACTATATGAAAAGTATTTATAAATGTTTTCTGTAATTCAAAATTAATATTTAATTCGTAATAAATAAGTTATCAATTTAATGTAATGTTATTATATTAGTTTGAAAATAAATTTGATTGAAAAATGGATTTTACTTCATTTTTTTAACGTTCTGTATAATAAATTTAAGGCAATTTTATATATTTTATTTATCAAAATGGATAATAATTTTGAAATAATTCAATCATAATATTCTTTGGATGATTCTTTTGGATTTTTTTTAAAATATTAATTTTTTAGTGAATAATGAAAAAATTATTTTTTCAAATACTAATACTTTAATATAATTATTATTATTTGAAAATAAATTAATGACTTTTATAATATTTTTCTCAAAAAATATATTTTTATAGATTCAAAATTTTATTTTCAAATAATATTTTGAATTTTTTATCCAATGATCGACTTTCATAACCATAAGATATATTTTATTCAAATTAATATTTATTTTTGGGTCTTTGTATTTAATGGTATGGTTGGATGTTTCGATTAATTTAAAAAAATATATATAAAAATTAAATTTTTTAGTTAAATAACAAAAAAACTCATTATAATCAACTTCTCACATTATTTCAATATAAATTGGTTTTTATGCTTATTTGATGTATTTTCCTAAATTATTTTTTCATGAATTTTGGGTTATAATATCAAAGATGATTTTTAAAACCTATAGATATTTAATTTGTTAAAATGGATTTTAAATTTTTAATCATAATGTATAAAAACATTACACTGATTTTTTGTTCATATAGTTATGTTATCATGGTATAATGTTTAATTTATCATAGTTAAATTTATAATGGGTTTAAAGTTATTTAACTAAGAGAGAGTTCGTAAAATGTCTCCAAATTGGGTCCAACTATCGTCCGTTGAGTATATTTTGACCCTATCAAATATTATATACGAAAATAATATTATATATTTCCACATTACATTACTATGATTTATATTATATTTAAATAATTTAAGTACTTCTATGTTTTTCATTTCCCTATCATATAAAAAGAAACATCATGTTCTCATTTAATTAATAAGGTTGATAACTCTAGATTTTCCAAGACCATCTCAAATACTTTAAAATTTTCTATATATTTTTTCCAGGGCTTTATATATACCACTAATATTATCCCAATAATGCATAATTTATAATCCAAAGGAGTTCTCTAAAAAATGAGGAAATAATCTTACCATAGTCTTTCAAATTTCATTTTTACTTTTATATCCTATAAATATATTGTACTTATAAAATAATGGCTCTAGTATCATAAATATGCAGATACATTATTAGGATTTTTGGAAAACCATTTTCATCATCTTTTCCATCAAATGGGAAACAAATATTTAGTTTCTTCTTTTGTGTGGACTACCATCACCACAAAGAAATATGATTCATTAACAACACCATTATTCAATGTTGGTTATTATGATAGATTTAATATTCATATATGATATGTATGAAATAAATATTCCTCTATAATTGTAATATCTTATCTAACTTATAACTTAACCTTTAGTTGGAAAATGATAATGTCTCTCGTGTGAACATGTAGACTACCTCCTCCACAATGAGATGCAAATAATTTCTCATTCCAAATATTCATTGATAATAAAAAGGATAGATTTAGTTATTATATATATTATATTTTTTAAATAATATTGATTTATGATTTTATAATTATCATTTAAATTTCTTTCAATCCATCAATCGAAATTTGGAAACATCACTCGTGTGTACGTACAAATAACTAAATTCACGAAGTATATAATTCATTTTTCATCACCACATTATATTAGTAGTTAAAAAGTGTATACAGAATTGAAATATTATAATTATGAAATTATTTACCTTATATAGTTTATGGAACTATGATCAATGTTAAAACATTGGAAAATTCTTAATAGAATTATTCATGAAAAAATATACCCCAGATAATTGATTTTAATAAATATTTATTAATAAACTGGTGATAAGATGTTATTAGTAAATCATATATGGAATTATATGTATAAATATGGTTATAGAATATATTTATAATGATTCATTATTTGTTATATTTGAGGATTGAACCTGTATTAAAAAATATGATACATTAGGTAAGGGTTTATGTTATAATATCATTTCTTTTTAAGACTATTTTAGTTAAATATACGCAATGAGAATTTATATGATCCTTATCCTTTAAGCCCCATATATTTTATTCCACTAGAAATTCCTATAATTTTCAAATATTAGTTTTATTTTCTTTTCTTCGGTACATAAAATTATCCATAATATATTTATATGAAAATACGACAGTGTTTCCTTTTTAGTCAATGAACTCTTTCTTCCATGTCCATGGTTTTTTAAAATGTTCTCAAGAATGGTTTTTTCCTATGATCAAATGATTTTTTAGGATTATTATTTTTTTATATTTGATTGTATTTTCATAATTATAGAAATTAATTTATAAATTTTTTCAAAACATTATATTTATGAATTTTTACAAATTCCATGAATGGAATATTGGTTTAAACATATATGGAATGAAAAGATTTTACAACATCACAACCATTATTTTCATTAGAGAATACATCTGATTTACCATGGTCTTATTCAACGAAAATATTTTTCTCCTTATTATAGTAATTTTTTTAAAAAAAATTACAAATTAATGTGATGTTTTCTCTTGGTTATCAAATAATATTTTGAATACTTTTATAAAATAGATTTTTCATCTATGTCAACATCCGTTATGGATTTTCATGATTCCCTAGGGGATATTTTTAAGTAAGGAAATCTAATTATATGGAATAATTGTGATAATTATGGTCATAATATGACTATATGAAACCTATTTATATAACATGATTTAAATTTTTTATGTTGTGATATTGAATTCTCTTATGATACTATCCACTTCATTTTACTGGATAACATGTGATTATATGATGATGAGATGTTTAAAAATGATGTTTCTTTTCTATGTCTTTTTTTATTATGATATGATGAATGTTTTATTATATTTTGGAACACATATGTACAGTTTTTATTATGTGATGGGGTGGAATCGAATTATAAATCCCTTAATTCATTAAGTAATGATGTATAACTCATGAGATAACATGGTTATGCATGAACCTAATTTTCTATTCACAATATTATATGTGCACACAGTTTCATTTCCAATAGTTTATATTATGATATTATTTCAATTACATAACATAATGAATAAACATGTTAATATTTATAAATATATTCAATGTTCTAAGCGGATGTATGTGTACAATTCCTATATAATTGATATGTTATCATGGCTTGTGAATGAAGATTGATGATTCTATAATTTTATGATATTTGACTTTTTTTATGAAAAATCCATATGTCATGACTCCTAAATATTGAAAATTAATTGATTGGGTATGACTTTTTTTATATTGTGATCATGTTCTCATACCCTTATGCACACTTATTATCATTGATTGTTTTCTCCTGTGTTTTCCATTACTGAAAATATGTTACCACCCTTTCTTATTTTTCCATTTTACCGAAGTTATGAAGATAGGTTATAATATGGGTATATCTTATAATATTACTATGATATAAGAACATTCATATAAATTCTTAATATATTTTATGAAATTAGTTTTTCATGAATCTTGTCTCTAAAGACACTAAAAATTTACAATGTTAGGGTGTGAAAATTTGTGATATCTACGTAAAATTCAACTAAAATAATCTAACATTTATTTATGATATGTTTAGGTATCCTTAGTTGGTATCAAATCAAGGGATAGATATTTTTGAGTACTATAATTAGAAAAATATTTAATATTCCTTGGGTTTATTCTAGTAATATAATTATATCTTAATATTGGGGTGATGAAATGATTATGTGTTTTCCTATAAAATAAATACTTTTCTAAATAATGTTATGTTGATGTGTCTATGAAATAGATAAATCTAAGGGTAACAACTTTTAATGGGTATTAAATTGATCGCCACTACTGTATAAAGTGTTTTCCAAAGACCACACACCCATATACACTCTTAAGAGATATAATTTGGTTAATTCGCGTTCTTTGTATGAACTGTTTAAAATGAATTTAATAAATGGTGATTTTATATTAATTGGGGTAAACCTTTTGTGACATAAGTTTTCAAGAAGTGGTCATAATTTATTATAACCTAGGAATGATATCAGTGAATATATAATTGTTCATATTGTTTATTATAGCATAATTATAATAATATATTTTTAGTCAGTTATTATAACTATAATTAATAAATTTAATAATTAATGTTATAGCTAATGTAACAATGTTCCTAACGTAAAGAAAATCAATGGATCTAAGATGAAATATCTAGTGAATATGCTCACTCAACTCTCTCGTGATAATAAAGGTAACAAGGGCCACATTGAACTTTAGGATTCTCCAAGGAGGGATTAAAATTTCATTGAATAATTTATGTGATAACATCAACAATATTTCTTTGGGTCCTCTAATCCAATAGTTCTTGGAAAAGGATCAATGGCATGGAAGAATCGGTTTTAATTCTACTACTATATTCCCACAAGGAATATTTTCTAAAATTCAATTTCTTATAAAGATAATTAGATCAATGTTAAACACTTATCAAGAATACATAAAATGTAAATTTAATTAAATCCATGGAATGAGAGGTTTTTGAAAGGGCGTATTTCTCAATAATTACATTATGTAAACATTACATACTAAAATTGATAGGGAATTTCTAGAGTAGATGAAAATGGATGATGATTTCGTTTATACCTATGAAACTACCATTGTAAGACTTTCAAGGTATACTACTAGTATTATAATTGGCCTAGAAGGAATTTTTTTTTTCATTTGATCAGTTCATTAAAACCAATTCATCACAATTCATTATCTATAAGGGAAATTGGTAGATATGAAAAGGTTTTTCAATATGAAATCAATGTGGAAATTGAATCTTGAACACCTAAATGGTTTTGGTGATAATAAAAATATGATGGATTTTTATGGAACCTTTGGTGATATGTTACATAGATGAAATATTATTTAATATTCTATATGAAAAAATTTGGGGAAAATATCTTCAGTAATCAATCAAAAGGACCATTAATAAATTCCAATAATATAATGATTTGCCACCAAGAAAAATAAGTTTGAAGTGATATAAATAGAATAGAAAATATAATTAATATAAACAAATGTAATTTTAATAAACTACCAACACTCTTGTTCTATAGATGAATGAATATTTGGAATTATGTGATTAAATACCCTAATAAAAGGGATAAAGGGAATAATAAACTTAACAAACCTCTAATTTCAAAGCTCATAAGGAAATATTATAAAATCCAAACTAAATTTGTTTAGAAAAACTACATTTTGAAAGGTACACCTATCATCCACTTTGGAATTTAAAAAGGTTTATTTAATTTATGTTATATAAACTCTTTTATATCTGAATAATTTTCTATGGGTATCACAGCACTAACTCAATGATCATATTTTGAGTTTTCTATTAAAACTCAAAATGTTATGACGATCACACCATATGTCTATATCACTTCTCTCATAAATGTTTATGGGAATTTTCTTCCTATAAACCATGATATTATTCCTATAGTATAATTTAATGTTGTTATGGGAATGTATTAGCTCTTCATGTATATCCCCGTATCAATTATCATGTAATAAAAGTCATGATTGATATTATGAATCAAACATTGATAGTTTATCGATATGATGTCAAAACTAAACAATGAATGGAATTTATATACATCTTATAGGTTTTCCTACCTATTCACGAGGGTTATTTATCTCAAATGGATAAGTAAAACTCAATATAGAATATAATAATATTTTGTAGGATTATGCTGATGTATTTGTTCCATCATTATTCTACAAAAAAATTATAGAGTTTAGTTTTAAATATAAATTATATCTAGTGTTTTACATGATTCAAACACTCTATATAGAATATTCCCAATTGAGTTGTTGGAATTAAATAATATATTGCATGATAAAATTGATAAGTCATTTATTCATCCCATTTATTCACAATGTGGGTGTATCTATTCTAATTTTTAATATAAATGGTGGTTCAATGCATATTTTAATTGATTATAGGGATCATAGAAACATAAAAATTAAGTGAAAGTATCATATTCCCTATATCAATGATATATTTGGTCAATTAAAAGGACTTTAGTATATTTAATAGACTAATATTTGATATGTATATCATCAACTAAAGGAATAATATTAGGAAATGACCAAGTCATCCAACCATATGAGTTATACCCGTTATGAACATACAATAATTCCATCTTTTAGATAACAATTATCATACTATCATTTGGAATTAATTAATAGTGTCTTTTGAGATTACGTTAATTGGATTTGGGTAGTATTTATTGATTATAATTTTATAAATTCAATTACCATGGAAGATCATGAAGAATATTAGAGGATTTTACTAAAGGACCAAGAGAGAGAGAAGTTGAACAAAAATTTACCAATTGTGAATTATGTCCTAGGAAAGTATCATTCATGGGTTACACAATCTTATGTGATTGTATATCAGTGGATACTATATAGAACAAAGTTGTTGAGTAATGTACCAGAGAAACCATGGAAATCATGATACGTTATTTTCATGGTTTGGAAGAATACTACTAATTATTTGTGGGAAATATCTGTTAACTATCAAACGCAGTGCCCAAGTTAACATAGTAGAGATCCATGTTACACTGGACAGATGAATTGGAGGAAAATTTTAAGTAACTAAAGAGAAGGTTATTTAGTGAACCAATACTCACACAATAGTACATTGAATAAGAGATTTTGTTATATAGTGATGTTTCATATAATATTTTTGGATATTTTCTTATATATAATGATATAAAAAATATTATAGCAAAATATAATTAAAAATTAATTAATTAAATAAACTAATAATTTTTTTCAGCTTGCAAGTGGAAATTGTTCCATTGAAACTATGGAGGAATTATAATTATGGTGAAATATGTGATATATAAAATAATAATAAAATCTTAAAGTATATATTCACAAAAAGAAGAGTTAAATATCCACTAAGGGATATAATTAGAGTTAATTGTTTATTATTAATTCTCAATACCCAATTAATTATAACAAGGTGGATAACACTCTGAGTTAGAGTTACTCAACATGATTGTACATAACGTGGATTGAAAAAGATACAATAGTTATATAATTATTGAATATGTATCCATAAATCCTAAGGAAATATGAAATTAATATATTTCTAAAATTAATTTTGAAGCATCCATCCATGTGAGGATTAAAGAGGTACATAATGAATATATCGAACTGTATAAGAATGTGTGAAATGTTCCAAAGATCAACAATGATTTTTAGGGAATGATAATGTTTCAGAACTAATTATTTGTTTTTATTCCTATTTAGATAAAAATAATAGACTAAATATGGTTGATTATTCCATTAAATATTTTGAAAACAAATTATAAATGAATTTTAATTATTAATTGAAGAAAAATTTTTGTTTAGTATTTAGACGATAAACCATTAGAAATAAAATTTGAAAAAAAATATTTATATAATAGTTTAGATTACCATGATCATTATATAAACATAAATCTTCTCTACATAGCAAGAATATTGTCACCCCCCTGAGAAAAAAAATACTTTTATAGGTGTGATAACCTATTTATAGACCATATCTTTAATAATACCCATATGCATAACCAATACCATACTTTTTATAGGAGTAACCACCTAATCTATCATAGAATTTTTTTGGGAGTCACAACTGAAGGAAATTCCCTTTTATCTATATAAGAAATAATACTAGACATGATGTTATTGGGAAAATCATAAACTAATTCTAAGAATTATTAACACATTAAGGAAAATATAACATGGTGAATACTAGAAAACAACGATGATCATCATTGTGTTGAAGATGTGGAAGAAGATGAATCTTGATGATCTCCAACCACTTTAGGAATATAGAGTTGAACAATGATGTTCCATTGTGATCTAACCAATTAAATTTTAGAGGAAGAATATCTCAATCAATTTTTATGTAGTTTAAAAACACTTGTTTTTAGATGTTAATAATTTACATATTTCTTTATTTCCCACTAGAATTTTTATCAATGTTGGCATGGTGTTTTGGTTGTTTTTGTGCCCTTGAATAAATGTATAAAAATTATTTAATCTATAAAGGCATTGACACTATTATTTTTAGAGTAAATGAATTTTCAATTGATCTAGACCACATACTGAAAATATTATTTTGAGGTTGTTTCTAGGATGTGTGGTTAACCCTTGGAGTTACATATGGTTGGTTGGAATCAGACATTCCATAGAGGGTTGTTGTTTCAAGGTATGTTAACTAAATTAAATAATAGTTTTTATTAAATTTATTTAAAGTAATAACTATCTCCCTCCTCATACATAAACAATTTTGTAAATATATAGGATTGGATGAAAACCCCAAGTAGATTAGTGAAGAGGAGTAAGTGATCCTGCATTGGTTTTGATGAACTCATATCATGGATCGATGAATAAAGAATCAAAGATTTTCATAGGCTGAATAGAAAACACAACAGATTCTATAAAAATATCTCTGAAAAGAATTTTCATCACCAAATATCAACCGTTTTTTCAATGTTATATCTCTTTATTCAATTATTTCTACCAATTTATTTGATTTTCCAAATATTGATCAGCTATCTAATTAATTCTTGAATTATATTCTTCTCATGATCTATATATGTAATCAGCTATTAAACTATAATTATCTATTTCATTACTCTTATGATTCAGCAAATTTTATAACACACTAAATATCACTAGATGTTATAACATCATCGAATGATAATCCTCACTATTTTTTGTGCCTTTCCTATCTCTGTTAATTTTGTTCCTAATCATTGGAACATTTTTGTATCATCGTAGGTAAATAAAGAATAATACATTTTTATATTTGTGAATTAAATATTAATTTTACTTTAAAGGGGATGGTATGTTCGATGGATTACCTGATACTTAATAACGTGTTTCTTTAATGTCTAATGTTCCACACAATGGTGAGTCATACTGAAAAATAGAAATATAAGATTTTTTTAAATGGTAGTAAACTTCTAGCCATTGTATTGGCCAGAATGGACAGAATTATCTACAATATGATTATACATGTTTGTTAAATGTTTTTTCGTTTATCCAATAAATTTTAGAGGCTTAAAATGTGAATGAATCTAATTTTAGGCATCAATAATTTAATATTATTTAAAAGGATGATTTACCTCTTTTTGATGGAGAAGCCTCTTTAAATCTAGTCATGCTCACTTTTATGTGTTCTATTTGAAAAAATGAAATTCATATTTCGATTCAGGACATCAAAATTTACTATGCATAAATTTTTGGTATTTTTCTGATAAAATACATTTTTAATGAATTGTGAAAAATATTTTATTTTAATTCAAAAATTCCTTCTAATCTAATTTATTGAAAAAGATAGATTATATTTTTAATTGATTTAAAAATTAAATTATATTATATATTTACCATTTAATCCAATGTTGGTCATTGAAAGTAATTTCACTTTGAAATTGGACATAAACAAGTGTCAATCTTTTGATATTTATTATTTCTTAAAAATGCCCTTTTTGTTTTGATAATGAGAATTAATTTTAAATTAATTATTGACACTTATATGGTTTGAATTTGGTAAAATAGACACCTTTTTTTTATTCAGAATATCTAATATAGCTTAGGCTGAATTTTTTGATTTTTTTTTGAAAACCTTCAATTTTTGATGAATAGTGAAAACACTGAGTAGTTGTTAAAAACCAACTTCTTTATTGAAATGAAATTTTACTACTTCTGTGAATTTAATTTCGAAAATATGATATAAATTGTTGTTATTAGTAAGTAAAATGTTGGTCAATAAGATGAAAATAATTTTTGGCGAATAGTAACTTTTGACTTTTACTACGACGGTCAAAGGTAAATAGTGTAATTTAAGGTAAAAATTATATTATAATAATATTAAATTACCCTAAAATCTGTACTAATCCAATTGGTTAATACATTTCCTACTATGGGAATCCTTGGGTCGATTTTGGGACCCCATGAAGACACTTAAGAGTGATAATGACACTTTATATTAATTAATTTAAAGTAATGACAAAAATGACAAAAACATATATATTTTACTACATCAATTCTTAAATGGGGTTATATAAGTTTTATCATCGACTATAAATATTAGTTTTAAAGATAAAATTATTTCCTAAATCATGGTATTTTATTTATAAATTTTAGACATCAAATAGATAAAATTATTTATGATAGAATAATGATGTAATGTTTACCTCATTAATGAATGATTCAAATAAATAAACTTATAATGATTAAAAATATATCAAAAACTTATCCAATTCTTATTGGATGATTTTTTTTCTAATAATAATCATCTTATATTTGACATTTTTATGTTGTGTACCTTTAGAAACAGAAAATAATTATATAATAATATAATATTTTCAAACTTTTTAAAAGAGACCCCCCCCCGCCTTATAAAAAGCCCTCACCTCAAACCCATTAATCACACCTCTCAAGCCCCTTGGCTCATTTAACCACTACCCAATTAAGATTTTTGTATCCCTCTATTCCACCTAAAAGACTTAACTTAGGTAGAAGGTACTTCAAGAATTATTTTTGGTTCAAACCAAAGCGAGTTACGCAATTTAAAGGTAACATCTTCTCTTATGTTATTTTGTTTTATTTTACTTCTCCAACCCCCTAAAATATTTTTATTCCTTTAATTTATAAACACACCAGTATCCTCAATATACTATTTTGTTGTTATGAGAAGGATTCAAACTAAACATACACACACCTCCATCTAATGGGTAATGAACATATTGTTTCTGTGGACGGCAAACTACTGCCTCACGAAACGATGATTCTTCAATCGTCTTCTACCACCTCTTATGGTGTCCATTAAGACTACAATGTATTTATATGTTATCTATATTATATTCATATTTTATCAATAATTTTTTATTTTTCATTTATATCATACGTTTACAGTTTCCATAATGGGTAAATATGATAATTTAATTTGAGGAAGTGCAGAATACCGCCCCCTCAAAGTGATATGACTCATTCATTCCATACATAGAACATATAAAGGATGGATTTAATGAAATTGTATATATTATATTATAATTTAATTATATTATACTTATGTATCATTATGTTTTCATTCCATTAAATATGAAATATAAATGTAATCAGCGTTAATGCGTACATACAACTTACCGTCTCCATGAACGGTGCATTTCATTTCTTATCTCCAAATGTTATGTACTATTATATATATATAGGATATATAATATATATATGATATCTAAATCATGAATATAATTATGGAGATAATGTACTTTTTACCACATGAGAAACTTTTAATTATAAGAAGTTCATTTTGGACTTAAGAACAAAATATCGACCAAATGACCATTATTAACCTAAATGATTTCAAAATGTTTATAACATGGTAATAAGTGATATAAAAGGAATAATAAACATTAAAAAGGTTCTCAACCAAGTAGAAATAAAATTTATTTTATTATTCATGAGATTAAAGAATGAACGGTTCAGGTCCGACATGAGGTAAGAGACTTCGTCTCAATCTCCTTTCATTTAGGAATATTTTGTTTTATACACGACTTTATTTTATACGGAGTATAGACCCCTTTGACTTTTCATTATATTCAAAGGGTATATTTCTCTACGAGGTTTTTTAATAAATGACAAAAAGAAATATTTCATTTTAATTTAAGCGGTGACAATGACTTGTTCACTGTCGTGAGTATTATTTGATCAATGGATTCCTTAACAAGCCGCAATGTTTTTAGAAGGAAAATAAATACCATATACTCTTTTACGTATTTTGGTATTGAAAATGGTTTTGATAATGGATTTGTTATAATGTGGAGATTTTATCTTTCCATTATGTTTTATTTATTTTTTATGAATATGTTATAGTTATTGGGTATTGTTTAAATATACGGGTGGTTCCATGATAAACCTTGGGTGGGTGAGATTGAGATAGCTCTCTAATGCATTGGGTAACTTGACGGAGGTAAACGTGAAAGTTTCTCCTAAGATATTTAAGGAATATATAGTTATGGGTATTCCAAATGTAACTCCCTATGTCGTTGTGAAAGCTACAACGTAAGTATGTTATAGATGCCACAAGTTACCTTTATGATTTTTGATTTCTATGTGTTATTCATAAATATTATGATTTCCTGAGGTATTTTAAAGAGATTATGTTATGTATTTATTGATGAACTATGTTTTATTTCTTGGTTTTATAACCCATACTGAGATTTTTATGCTCATCCCATGTTTTTGAAATGTTATTTCACATGACTTAAAGATGAATATGGTCAAGGTTGGGATGAAGGAAAAATCATGATGTCTGAAACATGGAACTAGACATGACACTTTTTTTCAAGAGTTTTTATTTTATGTAATAAATGGAAACTGAGTAGAAGTGTCTAATTTTTTATTTTTGAGATGTAATGTGATAGTTATGGCCTAATTATCTAAAATTATAAACCTAAAAAGATCCTCAATGTGAACTATCCATATAATTCAAGATTATGTAATGTTTTAAGGCCATGTCCTTATAGTTGTTATTAGAGGTTGGTTTATACAATTTTAGGAGTCAGAATATTGTTAAATTATTTAATTTATGGCAAGATTAAAATGATATGTCATTTACAGGTTACCATGTTGCTTCACATAAGAAATTTTTGTGTTCAGAATGGTTTTCTGGAGAGGAAACAAGGCATCTATGATGGGATGTCATTAGGAGGAAGAAAACCATCCCAATCAGCATCCTGAGCTGGTCAGAATCAGAATTGAATAGTTTACTACATTGATGGCTAAGCTGACTCAGATCGTAAATGGTGGTTGTGTTTATTGATGATATTATGGTTTATTCCAAAAGAAAAGAGGATCTTGAATGTAATTTAGGGGTTATCTTGCAAACCTTAAAATAAAAGAAACTATTTGGGAAATTCAGAAAGTATGAGTTTTGGTTATAAAAAAATTCATTCTTTAGTCTCATTGTTTCAAACAATGACATAATTTTTTATCCTTCTAAAACAAAATTTGTTGAAGAATGGCCATGACCGACCAATATAGCAAGGATTTATAATATTTGTGGTTTGGCAGGTTATTACAGGAGGTTAGTTGAATATTTGTCACGGTTATCTAGCCCACTGACTATGTTAACTCGAAAGGTGTTAAATTAATTTGGGAAAAATAATGTGATTATTGTTTTCAAGAAATGAAAAAAAGATTGGTGAATGCACATGTTTTCACATTACTTTCCAGAAATAGAGAGTTTTTTATCTACAGTAAAGCTTCATTAAAAGGACTTGATTGTTTCCTAATTCATAATGAATAGGTAATTGATTATGCTTCACATCAACTGAAACCTCATGAGTTAAATTACCCTACACAAGATTTGTAACTCGTTGCTATTGTTTTTCCTTAAAAAATTTGGTGGAATCATTTGTATGGAGAGAAACTTGAAATATATACTGATCACAATAGTTTGAAGTATATATTCACTTAGAAAGAATTGAACATTAGACAGAGAAGATGGCTAGAATTCATCAAGGATTATGATTGCACGATTCATTACCATCCAATAAAGGAAAATAAAGTGGTTGATTCTTTGATTTGAAAAAGTAATGTTACATTAACCTTGTTACATTTGTAACAAGATCCATTGATTAAAGATTTGATGAACTTTGGCATAAAAGTAGTTTGTGTAGGAAATCCATTTTTTTTGTTTTAGGTGTTAGTGAAATCCTCTCTATCATACATAATTAAGTTAGTGCAGAAGGATGATAGTGAGTTGCAAAAAATGTATATTTGGTTCAGAAGGGTAAGTTTCCTATTTTTAAAATTGATAATGATTGTGTTTTGAGGTTTGGGAAGATATTATATATGCCTTGTGATTCACAGTTTAAGAAAGAGTTATTATGTGAAGATCCTAATTATTCGTTTTCAGTTCATCTTGGAAGGACTAAGATGTATGGATATTTTTAGGAGTATTACTGGTGGGATGGAATGAAAATAGATATTGCTGATTTTACTGTGAAGTGTTGGACTAGTCAACATGTTCAAGTAGAGCAGCAGTTACCAAGAGGTATTCTTTAGTCTTTATCAGTTCCAGAGTGGAAATGGTAAAATATATCCATGGACTTCATTGTGGGATTAGCAAAGAAATATTTAGGTATAATGAAATTTGTGTTATTGTTTATCGATTGACTAAATCGGCTCATTTACATCCTATTCGAGAAACTTTTTCTCTATATAAACTTTTTTGTTGTATGTTAAATATATAGTTAGGTTGCATGGAATTCCCCTCTCCATTGTATCTAATCAGGATCCTAGGTTTACTTATAGCTTTAGTAAATTCCTTTAGAAGTCATTGGGTACTGAATTAAATTTTAGTACAAATTTTCATTATCAATCAGATGGGTAGCCCTAATGAACAATCCAGACATTGGAGGATATTCTACGTGCTTGTTCACTAGTTTACCAGGGATGTTGGGTCCAACATATTTCTTTGGAAGAGTTTTCTTATAATAACAGTTTTCATTCTAGTATACAGATGGCTCCATTTGAGGCATTATATGGGAAGCGGTGTCGAACACCAGCTTTTTGGGATAAAGTAGGTAAAAGGAAGCTGATGGGACAAAAATTGGTAGAAAAGATGGCCAAAAATATTCAGTTGATTCAGAAGCACACGAGAACAGCTCAAAGTAGGCATGAAAAGTTATGCAGATAACCAGAGGAAGGATATTTCTTTTGAGGTATGTGATTATGTCTTTATCAATGTTTCTCAATGGAAAAGTGTGATGTGTTTTGGTCAGAAGGGAAATTTGAGTCCAAGGTTCATTGGACCTTAGGAAATCCTTAAAAAATTTAGATCAGTTGTGAATAGAGTGGCTTTACCTCCATTTTTATCCCATGTACACAATGTTTTTACTATTTCAATTTTGAGAAAGTATAAGCCGGATCCATCTCATGTTTTGAGCCCAGAGGTTGTTCAGTTGGAAGAGAATCTCTCTTATGAGGAACAACTAGTCCAAATTCATGATCATAGAGAGAAAGTGTTGCAGAATAATGTAATTCATCAGGTAATGGTTTTGTGGAAAAACCATATGGTTGAAGAGGCAACATGGGAATCTAAAATTGCTATGGGGGATAAATACCCCCACTTATTTGTTAAGTGAAAAAAATGGAAGAACACAATTTCCAAAAGGGGTGAAGGATGTAACATCCCATGTAAATAAAGAATAATACATTTTCATATTTCTGAATTAAATATTAATTTTATTTTAAAGGGGATGCTATTTTCCATTGTGTACTTAATACGCAACTACAGGTTTCAATAAATTCTAATGTTGCACATAATGCTAAGTTATAATAAAAATAATATTATAATATTATTTTAAATGGTAGTTAATGTATTGTCGTTGTATTGGTGGGAATGAACATAACTAACTACAGTATGACTATACAATTTTGTTAAAAAAAATCATGTATCCTATAAAAGTTAGAGGCCTAAAATGTGAATGAATCTAATTTTAAAAATACTCTAATATTATTTAAATGGTCAATTTACCACCTTTTGAGGGAGAAAAATCTTTAAATCTAGTTTTAGTCACTTTTAGATGTTATATTTGACAAAATGAAATTAATATTTAGAATCGGGACATCAAAATTTATTTTTGGTAAATTTTTGGTATTTTTCTGATAAAATTCATTTTTAATGAATAATAAAAAATACTATATTTTAATTCAAAAGTGGATTTTAATCTAATTTATTTATATGGTTATATTATCTTTTTAATTGGGTTTAAAGTTTAGTTACATTATGTTTTTACCATTAAATTAAATTTTGGTCATTGGAAGTAACTTCATGTTCAAATTGGACATAAATTAGTGTCAATATTTTGATAGTTAATATTTCTTAAACACACACTTTTTGTTTTGACAATGGGAATTAATTTTAAATTAATTAATGAAAATTATATGTTTTTAATTTGGTAAAACAGACATCATTTTTTGAATTCTTAATATCAGATATTTCTTAGGCTGAAGTTTTGGTATTTTTATGAAAACCTTCAATTTTTGATGAATAGTGAAAACACAGAGTAGTAGTTAAAAACCGAATTTTTCATTTAAATGAAATTTTACAGCTTTTGTGAATTGAATTTATAAAATAATACATAAAAGGTTGTTATTATTAATTAATATGTGGCTCAATAAGATGAAAATATTTTTTGGATAATTGTAACTTATGGTTTTTATTTACCACTGTTAAAGGTAAATAAGGTAATTCAAGGTAAAAATAATATTTTAATTTTATTAAATTACACTAACATGTATCCTAATCCTATTGGTTGATACATTTCTAACCATTTTCCTCTTTGGGTTGATTTTGGGACCCCATGGAGCCACTTAAAAGTGATAATGACACTTTATATTAATTAATTTAAAGTAATGGCAAAAAATGACCTAAACATATATCTTTTAGTAAATAAATTCTTACATGGGGTTATATAAGTTATATATTAGACTATAAATATTCATATGAAATCTAAAAATATTTCCTACATCATTATTTTATATTTATAATTTTTATACATCAAATAAATAAAATTATTTTTGACACAATAATGATGCAGTGTTTACCTCATTACTGAATGATTTATATAAATGAGATTATAAAGATTAAAACAATATCCAAAACCTATCCAATTATTATTTTAATATTTTATTTTGAACCAGAGTCATCATATATTATACTTTAATAAGTTTTTCACCTTTATAAACCGAAAATCATTATATAATAAAATAATATTTTCAAACTTTCCTAAAGAGCCCTTCCTCCCCCTTATAAAAAGACCTCACATATAAACCATTTCCCACACCTCTCAAGCCACTTTTCTCATCCAAACTATGCCAAATTAATCTCACTATATCCCTCTCTTCCAACTAAAAGTATTACCTTATGCTGAAGGCATGTCATGAAATCATTTTCATCAAAGAAAATGGAGTTACCCGATTTAAAGGTAATGCATTCTCTTAAGATCTTTTGTTTTATTTTCCATCTCCAACCCCCTAAACTCTTTTTATTCCATTATTTTATTACGAAATCAGTATACTAAATATAATAATTTTTTGTTAAGAGAGTATTTGAAGTACACATACACAAACTTCCATATAATTGCTAAAGAACATATTGTTTCTGTGGACGTTAAACTACTGCCTCACGAAATGATGACTGTTCAATCTCCTACTACCACCTATTATGGTGGCCATTTAGATTAAAATTTATTTATAAGTCATATATATTATCTTTATATTTTTTCTATACTTATGTATTTTTCATTTATTGAATACCTTTATGGTTTCCATAATGGGTAAATATGATAATTCCATTTGAGGAAGTGCAGACTACCACCCCCTCAAAGTGATATGACTCGTTAATTCCATATGTGGAATGTTTAAAGGATGGATTTATTGAAATTATATTTATTATATTATTCTATAATTATAACATACCTATGTATAATTATGTTTTCATTCTATTAAATTTGAAATAGAAATTAATGTAGCGTTCATGCGTACGTACGGCTTACCGTCTCATTGAATGGTGCATTTCATTTGTTATCTCAATATGTTATGTACTATTATATATATATAAAGGATATATATGAAATATATGATATCTATCTCATTAAAATCATTCTAAAGATAGTGTAATTTTGTCCACCTGAATAACTTGTAATTATTAGAAGGTCATTTTTTACTCAAGTACCAAATATCAAAAAAACAACCATTATTAACAAAAATGAACGCATAATGTTTATAACATGGTAATTAGTGATATAAAATGAATAATAATCTTATAAAATTTTCTTAAGAAAGTATAAATTAACTTTAGTTTATTATTAAAGAGATTAAAGAATGAACGAGTCAAGTCGGACACGAGGTAAGGGACTCTATCTCAACCTCCTTTCATTGAGGAAAATTTGGTTTTATTCATGAAATTATTTTATATAGTGTATAAACACCTTTGAATTTTCATTTCATTCAAAGGGAATATTTTTCTACAAGGAGTTTTACTAAATGAAAAAAATGGAATGTTTTATTTTAACATAAGTGGTGACAATGAATTTTCGGCCCCCACAGATATTATTTGATCTATGAATTTCTTAACAAGACGTAATGTTTTTAAAAGGAAAATAAATACCATATACTCTTTTATGTATTTTGTTTTTGAAAATGGTTTTGATAATAAATTTATTCTGATGTGAAAATGTTATCATTCCTTTATGTTTTTTATGTGTTATGAATATGTTATGGTTCTTTGGAATTGTTTACGTATACATGTAGTTTCATGATAAACCTCGGGTGGGTGAGCCTGAGATAGCTCTCTAATGCATTGGGTGACATGAAGGAGGTAAACATGAATGTTTCTCCGAAAATATTTAGGTAATCTACTATAATGGGTATTCAAATTTATCTCCCTACGAAGCTGTGAAAGCTACAACGTAAGTATGTTATGGACCCCATAAGTTACCTTTATGATTTGTGATTACTATGTGTTATTGATAAATATTATGATTTCATGAGGTATGTTAAAGAGATTATGTTCAGTATTTGTTGATGAACACATTTTTTCTTTTTTTTTATAACCCTCAATGAGAATTTTATGTTCATCCAATGTTTAGAAATGTTTTTCCCAGACGTAAATATTAATAGGGTCAAGGATGCGATGAAGGAAAAGTCATGTTGTTTAAAACATGAATCTAGAAATGACTCTTCTTTTCAAGAGTTTTTATTTTAGGAAAAAATGGAAAATAAGTAGAAGTTTCTAATTTGTAATTTTTTAGATGTAATGTATTAGTTATGGCCCAATTCTCTATAACTCTAAACATGAAAAGATCCTCAATGTGATTTATTCATTTAATTCTAGATTATGTAATTTTTTAAGGCTGGGTCCTCGTAATTGTGGGTCAATGATTCGATATTTTCAAAGCATTTTTATCATGACCAAACCTCTAGATTCATTATGTTGGTGAGAATTTCAATGGATCAAGGATTCACAGTAGTATCTTTCATCAAAATTGGATGAAGATGATGGGTCTAGGTATCAAACCCCCTTTTTGTAATGAGAGGAGCTGTAGATATTGCATGGTTGGTGAAAATCCAGATTTCCAACCATAAGAGGCTTGGAAATTATGATTATAGTTGTATTCCTTCAACTTTAGATGTTTGGGTGACACTATAGTGGATTTCAATTACTTTATCAAGGATTTGTGGAAACTATATAGTGAAAGTAGATATAATGGACCATAAGTGGGTCTCCATAAGTATTGTTTTCTGGCATATAGTTACCAGAAAATGATGGAAGAGATGGCCCCCTTACCAGATCAGGCCTCAAAAAAATGTTTTAGAAAAATATGATATTAAAAGAAATGGAGCCAGTTAATTTTAGGAATAAACCACGGCATTCATGAAAAATGAAACTAAACATCCTGTCTCCTGGATGAACACATGTCTTGTACCTCAGGTTCTCGTAGAGGCCAGTTTTTTGTCCCAAAATTAGTATCGCATTCCATGTGGAAGACCCACACATTGTATTCTCTTATCCATGTAACCCAACCACGTACTGTAGGCACACAACCCATGTTACATGTGTGGACTACATGTCATGTACATTAGAGTTCACACTGTGAACCCATACATGGCATGAGTATCATGTATTCATCATTGAACATATATTATACCCTAATTTATCCCACAAATAATGTCTCTTAGATGACATTAAATATACATGGGACTAATCACAACGAGTGTAGCGATGAGACACAGCCAAGGTTTTAGTTTTTGAGACACACAACGTACCAGAGTATATTACATAGTATACTCCCCCTAAAACCTTATACCTTACATGTACCCTTATTCAAGACTCATAATTTAAAATTCCACTATACTATTTTTTTATAGAACACGATGGTATCCTTCATTTGGTCATATGAGATAAAACATGAGGTGTTATAAGAAAACCCTTCTTCCAGCAATGCAGGAACGATGGTAGTCATCAAGTTGGATCATCATAGAGATTATATGGATGGTACTCCATAGTCTCACTAGGGTGTGGATCCCCCATACTCTTATAAAGGTATATTAGATACACCCTTATACAAAAGAGGGTGTGGTTCATTTATATATAGAATGATACTTCTTCATCATTGAGCTCCTACGGGGCATGATAACTCCAATGGAGACAACTCTCCCTCGATTGTGGATCATATTAGTGTGGAGTAGACCATATATTCTGATTATTTTGAGGTCATGAGAGGTTATTGGAATCATGTATATGAACTTTAAATATATAGGTAGACTCATTATTATTTACAAGCTGTGAATATGAAGATCCCAATTCTCTCTTAGTTTGGGTTCCTTTATGATAATATCTCATGTTGGGATTACTTAAAAAATTTACTTATAATTTCAGTTTACTATTTTATTATTTTTCTTCCCACATGGTTTTTGGGGATTCCTACTAGGTATGTATATACTCACCACTATAATGGTTTTTCCCACTTGTCAAGTCTTATCTAGATGAAAGACATATTGGCGGTGACTACGTATCTTTGCAATATGTATTGGTACTGATTATGTTATTTTATCAAGAGTTGGGATCATGTGATCATATCTCCATGTATTTACCACTTAAGTTAGTTTTTATATTGGGGTTATCCCTATATTTACGGTTGGGAAACTAGTTTTTCCCTTAAAATTTTTTATTACCTTGTTGAACTTTCATATGTATTCTAGTGGTTGTTACATACATTGATTAATCTTTAGAGGCTACTACTTCGTTATATATCTATGTTGTTTCTTGGATCTGGGGGTGTGTACATGCATACAATTACATTATTCTATGCCCTCCCATTTCAGTATTATGACTACTCGACGTATATTTCAATCCCATGGCTAATTAGAGGTGGGATTTGGTTTTTTCACTTGACTTACTGGTAGTTGGGGAGAAATTATTATGGGACAAATCATGATAGATTTATATCATTTCTAGTTCTTACCTAGGGTTAATTTTTGTATTTATGCATGTTGTAAGGATTGGTTTTTGAACATAGGATAATAGTGTTGCAATATCATGAGATTGGCTCTTAGGCTTGGGAACCGAGTGATGGTGAGTTGAAAGATTTATCCTTGCACTAGGACTCTGACTACTCGATTATCAACTTAGTAAACTGAGGCACTAGATCTCTTAAAACAAATGGTACCTAAATAATATTATACTAGGTCTTTTTAATTCCATATAATTATTATTTAATCACCCTAAATACACACTTTGGCCATAGTATGTATTAATAATTTCCAATAAGCTTCCAAGATGATATCCAGTAGGGTTTATAAAACATGGTCATGATGAAAACTAGTTGAAAAATGAGGCCTTGGTTTAGGGATCTATTTTTTATGTGTTATCTCCAAGTGAGAAATGATCATTGCTCCCACACATTGTGCATCACATAGACCAACCTCCAATGGTCTAGGATGATGATACTCAACAGGGTGACAATTCGATGGCTCTAGTTGGATACGAAAATGATTCACAGATGTTTATAATGTTACATGAGTTATATAAATATTGACTACTCATTTTTCTGTGACGAGCTAGTCCATCGGGAAATAGAGGACTAGCTCAATGTAGTGTTCTGGTTTTCTCTTCTTGTGAAGACCACAACTAATCAGATGCTTTCAATCCCAACCCGATGTCTTATTGGAGTAATAAAGAATTTTTTGATCTAGTTATCCAGATCCACAATGAGTAAACCTTTTATTGGATACAGATGATAAACAATTCAATGAGAATTTTATTCGAGTGACCCCATTAGAAACATAGGTTTATATAGAATAATTATCTAGTATTTCCCACCTTGTGTGCAACCCATCCTTATTAATTGGTGATCTTAATATATGGTTCTATTTGAGGAATGAAGGTAATAAGTTGATCCATGTTTATATGTCCTGTGATTTAGTTTTAAGTACACATGGAAAAGGTAGACTTCCCCACCCCCACCAAGACACATTCTCTTATGACATGATTTGAAACTATGTGGGAAATTCAATGCCACTAAAAGCATATAGTGTCATGTTGTGGTGGAATGGCTTCATTGATTTGTTTTTTTTTGGAACATCATGGATGCACTAAGGCGTCATAGTAAACTATAAATGTAGAGAACCATTTGTTAATGGTATGAAAAGCCACATGTTGTGGAGTCCTATTAACCGGTGGCACTAGTTTTGTTCTAAGGTGAAAATTATGACTTCACTAAACTTTCTATTTCTCAAGTAGAAAGAATTTTGGTCACTCCATATATGAAAATTACCTTTTTAAGACGAGGATAATCAGTTGCATCATTTTTATTAACCATTTAATGTAGATACTCTTACCAAGGAAGTATCTACAATTGCAGTTCACTTTAGTAAGTTTGACATGACATATAGAAGAGAGAAATTCTCATGGTGTATTTCAATAATGTCACTGAGACCCTATGAAATTATGATGTGCGTTAAAATTTATTCGAATAATATTTTTCCATCATTTATGAGAGGGAATATCTGGTATAATGGTTGAGATCTTATGTAGGAGGATATGACTAAAATCTTATTAGTTTTCTAATTTGACCTTTGGAATGATTGATGCTATGATCATTTAGATCCTTGAAATGGTGGAGGAGTATGAGGATGTTTCCAATGATATGTTGCATATTAACCTCCCTATTAAGAGATCAAATTCTACATTGACGTACACCCACATAGCACTTAAATATCTTTTATGAAAAATTAGATTTCTACTACTGAGCTCTAGGATCTAAGGGTGCAGTTGTAATACATTCTTGAAAAATAAAAATTATAGTACGAGACTTTTTTGGATTAACGTTTATTAAATATTTTTATGGTCAAGGAAAATTACCCTTTTTAATTTATTGATGGCATATTCGACCAATTTAATGGTGTGTGTTGGTTCTCACTATTTGACCTTGGGTTCGAATACCCTTCATTGTGAGTTCTAGAGGATGGTATTTTGGAGATTGAATTAAATGATTCTATATGAATTTAGAATATCTAGTGATTCCATTTGGTTTGATGAGTTCACTCATAGTATTCATAGAGAATATAAATCGGATGTTCCATTCATTTGTGGATCAATTCATCATTTCCATTATCTATTACATTCTCATAAACTCTATGTCTGTAGTAGATCACACACTGAATTTGAGGTTTCTCCTAGACATAATCCAAGAGAATAAATTATTGTATGATTTCAAAGTTTTAGTGTTGTATTTATGTGGATATTATTTTTGGGGAATTCCATATCTATGCATGTTGTAACCTTGCACCAATAAAAAGGTCGATACATGGTTTTCATGAGATCCACCAATCATTTTTCCAAAGGTTTATAGTTTCATTAGTTTTTTAAGGAAATATATGAGGTCCATGAGAAAAATTTACTAGGATAAAACTTTGTTGACTTCCTTAACATGATATGGGAATCCTTTTACCATGTTATATTAGTGTAAGAGAGCCTTTGAGGAGCAGAGGTAGATATTGACCAGTGACCGTATGTCAAAGATACCAGGGTAATAAATCGAATATGTAATTTTTTATGATTCCTATAGATATGTAATTGTGTGTATATTGATCTAGAGGTGGGATGTGGTGACTTACGGGTCAAGGTGGTTGGGACCTCATGAGCATAACTATGTGAATCATGACTTGGTTTTGGAAATGGCTTCCTTTTCCATGAATATGTTGAGGTTTATTCTTCTAGGATAGAATTTATTTTCCTCATACCACCATATATTCAGGTATATATCAACCAATAAATAACTCTACTATAGATTTAGGTGATAGTTTTAGTTCATATAGAAGAATTGCATCGAGATATTAAATAATTTTGAGAATGGAGATGTGGTGGTAGATTTCATTAGAGAAAAATAACATTCTCTTTTGATGGAGGAGGATACATAGAATATGGCCTCATTATAGCTGACTCTGATGTAAGAGAGAGGAGAACTAATATTCAATCTACAGTGGTAATTCAACCGCTTAATTCGTGTGTGAGAAGCTCAATTAGGATGCATCGACTATGTTGTTCCATATGACCATATATCGTCAGTATATTCTCTATATGGGTATCATGAAGGTTGGGATCATGTCACAATTTTATATGTATAGATAGTGGTTCGGGTCTAATTGCGTGAGGTGGTATTGAGGGGGGGTTTTTAACTCCTCCTTGTAGGTTCTTCCAATCGTGGTATAGATCTATTGGGACCATCGATGGTAGTTTTAGTAGGATGGAATGAGGTAGAGTGTTGTCTATATTTTCTCTCAATGCCTGATATGTATGAATTTGAGGGTTGTAAGTCAGGTTCTAGGAGGCATGGACACCCTCTTGAGTTTTATGAATGGAAATGGGATATCATATTTATTTATTTTCTAACATGAATTCTTTATACATCGATATTCCTTGACACTGTCAAGACGATTTTGTAATGAAATATGAATTCTTACACATTCCCATCATATGGTAGTAGAGTTTGGTTGATGTTTAGTTTTCTTATATATGTAAGAGATCATCAGACATATTGGTTTACACATGAAGATTGTACTTGACCATGATTCTACGCCTAGAACATGGTCATTGAGGGGTTAGTGGGAGTCTTACAGGACCAATCTATGGATGATCCCAATGTTTCACCCAAAGGGTGATGGTCATCCTGAGAACGAAATCATGGTTTTTTAATTAAGAATGAGATCTTTTGTATTGGTTTTTAGCTATATCTGGGAGGATCACATAACCTAATATAAGATGACATATAATAGAAGTTAAAAATAAATTATTGGAATTTCAATGTTTGATAATTTTTATGACAGAACCTTTAGGTCACTAGTAATCTAGATAGAGGATAGTGAGGCATAACTTGGTTAAACTGAACTGGTGATGTAAACAACAAATAATTGTTAAATTCATTAATGATTTTTTGTAGAATTATTCATTTCAACATCAATCTTATGAAAACTGACATTGTAAATCTTTTGAATTCAATAAAAGATACCATTTATTCTTGCGAGTCTCTCCATGACATGGAATTAAGAGTTTTCATCGATTTAGAAAGATTTTTCCTAAGTATATTCGAGCTATTCCAATTCCTATGGAGGGTTGGTGAGGATTCTTACCACTTGAACTATACCTACAGATGTACCGATTTCATGATGTCTACCATGTGTCAGAGCTACATAGAAATATGCATGAACTATCTAATGTTATTGATTGGGGTGAGCTGGACAGTGGGGATATAATCACATTCTTTAAGTACACAGTAGTGATCTATTATCCAAAGGATAGCATCCTATATTAATTGACCCTTTCTCCGGTCTGATTTATTTAGTATCTTGTGAACATATAGGGGAGATCCTACAAGCATAAGATCAAGATACATGCTCAATACTCTCAAATTATTGTGTAGAACGTGAATTTTTAGGATTAAATACATGATTGTGGGGGGGAATGTAACAACTATTATTTTGGTAATTCGATCATTTAAATATTTCCTAAAGTATATTTGTCTTCTTACTTAGATTTAGCATTGTGATTTGGGTCTCGTAGGACCCAAGAATTATTATATTAAAACAATTTATTTTATTATGGAGTGCACACTCATTATTTTCAAATAAATGTTTTCCCATTGATTGGAAAGTCGTATTGAAAATATGTGACCACCTTTGTTTTTAGGATGCAGGGTTTACCCTAGGTATGACATTAGATTGGTATCTATTGGAAGTTCCTGGGATTCCTATCATTATTTGGTATGTTAAGTAAATTAAATAATTAATTTTATTTAATTTATTAAAAGATTAACATTTCATAAATCTCTATAAATATGTTATCATAGTAAATATATCGGTTTGGCTGCCTAACCCAAGGTGATAAGAGATGAGGAGGTGGAGGAGATCCATTGTTTGTTTTAACAAACTTAGATCATGGATCGATGATGAACAAACCATTGATATTCTTAGGAAAAATAATCATTATAGTATATTCTCCAACCACATCACTATAGAACATGTTATTTACCAATGATTGCTCCATTATTAATTTGGGGATTATTATTTATGGATTTCCAACATTATTTTTTTCGGAATTGTTCATATATATTCTTAATTTTTGGAGTATGTTCTTCTCATGATCTAAATATTTAATTAGACCAAGATCTATTATTTTTTATTCCATTTCTCCTATGAGAAATCCCTTTTCTCTCACACTTATGATCTTTTTCTGATATTATATTGTGTAATGAAAATACTAACTTTTTTTGTACACCACTCATATATCTGTTATTGGGCTATAGGTTCACTCATTTGACATTTTAAAACTAGTTCAAGTGTGATTGAACTTCTAGATTCATGGTAATGGTGCGAATAGAAAAACATCAAGGATAAAAATAATATCGTGAGGTGATAGTGGATGAAGATAATGGATCTGGGTATCAGATCATAGGTTTGGAAATGGGAGCTATGGAAGATAATGTATGGGGGGATCCAATATTTAGGACACTAGAGTCCAGTAAATTATGATTAATGGTAGATTTATTTGATTCTGGTGGTTTGGGTAACTCTATAGGTAACGATGGTTTTCTTACCGAGGATCGAGACCCCTCTATGACAATGGGAGATACAAAATACCATATATAAGTCAGTGAAAGTACCATTTTATAGCTAAAGATAACAAGAAAATGATAGAGGAGATTATTAGTATACTAAATCAGAAATCAAACATATTTTTAGATAAATATGGTGGAGAAACAATTGGATCCAACGAGATATGTGTAAGAAACTCTTTCAAGACTGAAAAATGTGACTATATGCCATGTATTCTATCAGAACACATGATGTGTACATTAGGTCCTCACGATGGCTTGGGTCTCATCCCTCAATAATTATCACACTCCAATTGGATAAACCACGCAACTTATTATCTTATATGGGTATCCAAATCATGTAATTACATCTCATGAACCAAGTAGAATGTCTTTCTTAACCATTATGTACCTCAATGTGGACACCAGATACCCATACTCAATCGGAGTATCCCATGTTCAGTAAGGAACATAGCCTAGACCCCATGTGATCCCACATGACCTTTCACCCTGATAACAAACTATGTACACTATATTATACACACATTGTGCAACAATCAGACTAATCCAGAGTTCTATTTCTTACGACACACCATGTACCCTAGTTGGACATGCCACATACTCCACTCAGAACATTCTACATTATGTATATACTTTTTTGGACTCAGGTTTGGGTTGTGAGTAACATATCTTAATTATTTTTCCATGAAGTAAATGAGGATAACCTTCACTTTGGTTTATGAAATATGACACATGGTGTAATGAGTTAAATAATTTGTGGAATGAAAATTTTTAGATAGTAGTGTTTGAGTTTGATCATCAGATGTCCAAGTGTGTACTCACATGTCACACTAAAGACCAGGCACCCATACTCTTATAAAGGTAGATTCAATATTTCACCATGCTATAGAGGGTGAAAATATTCTATCTACTATGTTTTCCACCGATGTCATTGAGATCTTGTGGGAAGGGGGCCTTCCATAATAGAAAGTTCCCTTGTATAAGTGGAGCATAGTAGTAAGGAGTAGTCCTTCCACTTATATTAGTGTGAGGTTACATGAGCTTCATCGAATCAGAGATGGGAACTTTGGAGGAGTGGGAAGAATTATTGTTCATAGTTTCTAGGGAAGATGGTGATCCCCTTTCCCTCTTCATTTTTTATTTCTTTATGATCATATCTGAAGTTGGGTTTCATTACCCTCTTACCTTATGGGTTGAACTGACTATTTTATAATTTTTATTCCTTCTTGGTTTTTTGTTTGTCTTAATTGGTATGTATAAACTAAACACTGAAATGGATTATTCCACAAATGTTTTATACTATATATATGACAGATAAATTAGTGGTGATTTTGGTGGACCTGAAATAGATGTATTTTAGAAGTACATGGTGGTTTTGGCTTAGTTTTATGGTCATACTCTAGGATATTGAGTTGGGATCTCACAATATTTACCATTTATAGTATTCTTCAAATTTGTTTCCACATTTATTTCGGGTTTTGAACATATTTTTCACTCATAAATTTGTATTACCTTGTTTCACATTGATATGTATCATTATGGTTATTGCATGAATTATTTACTATTAATAAGAAACTAGTTTTTAGGATTATTTCACTATTTTATTGAGATGGATGTGTTTATTGACCCATATTTATCATATATATATATGTATTACATCTTAATAGGAATATATTCATTATATAACCTATAATCATTGCAAGAATTTTATTGGTGTAACGAACCAAAGTTTTTTCCATGGAATTACCTTCTAATAATTATTTCATATAGTTGAATCGCATAAAATCACACAATTACACATCATGCTTAAATGAAATAATAAATTATATGTGACTTTTAAAAAAAATTGTTCCACTTCTATAAATTGAATTTTAAAAATCTGACATACACGGTTGTGATATGTAAGATGTTTGGAGTTTGATAGGACAAAATTAATTTATGGTGAAGAGTAAAATACCCTTATTAATAGTAATGTTACCCTTATAAATATTAATATGACCATTATGTATAGTGAATCATCCATGGGAATAAGAACCTTACCAATGATATTATGAATAAAATTTATCCATCCTATAAGCAATAATATGAAATAATTATATTATAGTGTTGATATTTTTGTAATTCATGAATATTTAATGATTAATTTAATAATTTAAATAAAATTTATTTTCATAAAATGTTTTCATAGATAATTATTTTGATATATTATGACTTTATTATAATTTTATGAGACTTGAATTAATATTTCAGAGTGTTAGAAAAGTAGTTTTGATTTTGAAATTTTTATTTTTCAAGTAAATTTTGATTTTAATTAAAAATTAAATTACTCAAATTTATAATATTTATTTTAATAAAATGGAGTTTTTTAATTGAATTATACATGTCAAAAAATGGTTAGGATGAATTTTTGAGAATTTTCTAAAATACATTAATTTTTTATGAATAGTCAAATTCGATAATTTACCAAATATGCTAAATAAATGAATTTCTGCATCATGCTTGATCCATGGCTGATGTAAATGGTAATTGGTTTGAAATCACATTCATTATTCACTATATTTATACATTTAATAATAACTATTTCTTTTCTCGAGGGAAATAAATAAACTGATGAATTAAATATTTGGGAAACCCCTCTCCCCTCCCCTATAAATACCACCCCTCACAACATCATTTCCTCAAACCACTCCAACTTAAATTCTTACCCTAATTATTCCCACAACTCTTCCCTATATCCTCCACCGCGTATAAGAGCACTTGGTCCTATCAAAATACCATGCCTTGGTTCCTTGATGAGGATCTCGAGGAATATATTCCTGAGGTTATTTATCTCCATCTTTTCTTTCAATTTCCTTACAAATTTCATTTCTTTTCTTCTCTTATCCCCATATTATCTTATCCAACATTCATGATAACTCTAGTACTATTGATATAATGTTATTATATAATTTTAATGGAATATCATTACTTCAAATCCTCCCTCTCCCTCTTTTATGTTTTAAAATGAAATCATTGTATGCGATGTGTCAATTTACCATCATCGTGGGTGATGCACTATGGTCTTATTTAAACTCCTTCAATGATATCAATAAAACCATTAAATGGTTGAAAAAATATTTTAATATGTATCTCTTAACACATTTTATGTCATCTAAAAAACTTTCATACATAATACTAAATGATAAAAAAAATATGTTCCTTGTGATCCAAAAACCGCCCAAATTAACCAAAAATGATCATCATTAAATTTTAAATAATGATTCATCCTCACGGTATATAACCAAATTCATTATAATATCATTTAAACTTAGAAACAATCATTAATAACATTTAATAGAAATTTTATATGCTTATCCATGTTCTATATGAACATACATTCATGTGTATAAGTGACCGGTTCTTTGAAAACAAAGAAAAAGAACACTCCAAAAAAAATTAAAATCTATAACTCATCAAAAGATCCATAAAATAACTTAATGAAACCATAATGAACCATATTCATGTATTAAAGGCTCTGTAATTGTTAAATAATGAATCTAATATCATTATATAGGTCATTAATGTGAAGAAATCACTTGGATACAAGGTAAGGGGAATTCTCGAACCCAAATTTATTTCTTTAAGTTTTCCCTCTTTTAGTCCATTTTCAGAATGGTTATTCTTTAAAAATCATTTATTCATCGGTATATTACCATTTATGGGATATAAATATTTTCCACTAGTATTAATGTTAAATATATTGTTTTCCAAAAGAAATCTTCTTTCCAAAACAATCCTTTTACTTCTCAATCATGGTTGATGGTTCTTGTATCAAGTATGGTATTCACTATTTTATTTTGGAAATTTTTTTATTAATGTATGATTTATAAAATAAAACACATTACTTTCCATCGGTTATTTATTTCCATGATTGATATACATTTTTTGTGGCATGCATGATAATGTTAACGTTATGATGTAATGGGTGTGCCCAATATTATAGAGTGCAATGTTGGTGTTATGATGTGACGGGTGCACTTGGAATTATACAGCACTATGATTATTTGGGTAATGTGATGAATATCATGATTTAAAGTGGAATATTAGTGAACAATATGTTATATTTATTCATATCCATGTGTTGTAATTTACCACTAAGACATGATATTTCATTTTTTATGCGTTACCACATTCCAAGTCTTCTCATAATGCATCATCTCATGATTATGATCATATGCATATGTTATGATAATGATTAATCTTACCACATGTTATATTGTTTCATGATATTATTTATCCCCTTCTTGGGATTTTATGTCACCTAATTATGATGTATATACTTATGTGATTATGTGTACTAAGGAGAACACAAGGGCCAATAAAATGCTAGTGATGAAGGAATACAATAAATATTTATGTTTGTGTTATAAAAGTTATGCGTAGTCCTAGTTTTCCCAAGATTATAAACCATTGTATCCTATTTGGGTAATGATTTTATGTTTTTTATATTTAAAATGATTTAATAGTAATGTAAGAAAAACTAGTGTCACTATAGTTGGTATTAGAGAACAGTTTAGTTAATTTGGGAATTAGGATTAGAGAACCAATGTTAAAAGAAAATGTATGATATTAAGTATATGTAAGTAGAAAAGAAGATTTTCTAATCATGTGGATCCCATAATATATGATTTTAGTGTTAATTTCACCAATTAATAACTTATTTATTCATGAATTATTGACTTATGTATTCTTCTAAACTTTTTATTTTATAAAATGGTGGGAACTAGGAGAAACTTGGCAATCGACCCGTTTGAGGGACAATGCAGTGATTTCCCGAAAATAATCCCAAATTATATGGGAGGTGAAGTTCAAAACATTATGGATAATTTTAACTAGTTGTCTTAGGTTATGAATAATTAGTTGAATAATGTGGAAATTCCTACTTCGCCTTAGAGGTAACAACTGGATGTCGAGTGTTTTATGCAGAAAAAACCAACAACATTTAGTGGATCTTACAATCCACTAGTTTTGAAATAGAGGTTCAACCCGATGGTGAAGATATTTTCTGTACTTCACGATTCTGAGATGGAGAAGGTGACTCTAGTTGTTTATCATCTCAATGAAGAGGCTGACCAATGGTGGTATTTGTTAAGAACACAAAGAGGAGTGATGAAATTGAATATATAGAGTGGTGATAATTTAAGATAATGTTTCTTAACAAGTATTTCCCATGAAATATTCATATGAATATGGAGATAGAATTCATAGAGATAAAGAAAAAGGACATAGAATCTATCACAACCTACGAAGTGAATTTCACAAGGCTTTCAATGTACGATTTGGGTTTTCTTATCAACAATGATAGTAAAATTGATAGATCCTTTAGTGGATTAAAACCACTCCTTTTAAAGGCTCTTTAAATTCAAGACTTTTAGATTAATAAAGAGGTCATTCAATGTGATGTCAAAGTGGAGATAGTGATTGGATAATGGTCTCATGGATATGATAAAATGAAAAGAAAGAGGGAGTTTCATGTCATAGGATCTAATGAGAAATGTGGAAAGAAAAATCCCCCACCCACATGTCAAAAATGTTGGAAAATCATCATGGAAATTTCCGCAATGGGACGGGGAAATTCTTCATTTGTGGGAAAGAGTTCCACAAATCTCTTGAAAATCTAAATGTCATGAAAAGGAAGGAGAATGTGGTGTAAAAAAGGAGACTAACACCCATGGTCCAATGCTACAACTGTAGGTAGTAAGGGCACCATGTAATACAATGTACTAAACCTCGCATCCTCAAGGTTAATCAGAATTAGTAGCCACCAAATGCGAAGAAGAAAGGGAAGGCTTATGCTGTCACTACTACAAAAGTTGAGTAAGAAAATGAAGTCATACAAGGTACACTTCTTATTCACTCATGAATGGAAAAGGCCTTATTTGATTCTAGTTCTATGTATTCCTTTATATATAGCATGTTTTCTAGACCAATTGAATCTAATATTTAAAACCATTAAGTAGAGATATCTATAGAAACACCAAGTGGTGAAATCATTGAAACCCAAGTGTTAGACTCTTCAATTGTGGGTGTATGTGGAAAGATTCTTCCAGTAAATCTAGTGTTACTTCCCTTAGTGTAATTTGATTGTATGATGATAATGTATTGGATATCTTTATATAGGGAACATATCAACTATTGGGAAAAGGAAATATCTTTTCATAATCGGAACCATCCCATGCTCCTCTACAAATGAAAAGAAGATCATGAATCTCTTTTATAAAATACTTCAATGGTGTGGGTGTTGGTTCCCTGTGAAGAAGCATACCTCACTCAAATGGTTGAGTCATAGGAAAGTGTCAGACTATAGAAAATTCTCATCATGAGGGAATATAGTGGTGTATTTTTTGAAGAGTTACCCGAGCATCCACCAGATCATGAGGTAGATACCTTAATAGGTCTCATACAAGGATATACTCCTTTTTCAAAGTTTCCCTATATCATTTCTCTTATTGAACTGAAGGATTTAAAAAAGAAACTGCAAGATCATTTGGAAATGGTTCATACACCCTAGTGCATCCCCTTGGGTGTGGTAGTGCACTTTTTGAAGAAGAAGGATAAATCAATTCAGTTGAGTATCAATTATTGGGAATATAACAAGATAACCCAAAAGAAAAAGTATCCTCTTAGAAGGATTGATGATATTTTTGTTTAGCTACGAAGAGATTAGTACTTCTCCATGGTGGATCTTTGTTCTTCCTATAATTAGCCAAAGGTGAACGATTAATATATTTAAAAGACAGCCTTCAGTATAGGGTATAGGCACTATGAGGTTTTGGTGATTCCCTTCAGACCTACTAATTCCCTATAAATATTCATGGATTTGATTAATAGAATATGTAGACACTACACAGACCAAATCTGTGGTTGTTTTTATCGACGATATTCTCATCAAATCTGAGAGTAAAGAGAAACATGAAGAATATATAAGTCTTGTGCTATAGACATTATGAAATGATAAGTGGTATGAAATTTTTATAATGTGTGACTTTTAGATGAATAAAGTCATGTTCTTTGGACATGTGATCATAAGTGAAGAAATTTATATGGACCCTTAAAAAACAACGGTGCTTGAGGAATGACCTAGACCCTATAGTGTCATAGAAATCTGTAGTTTTCTTGGATTAGCTAGGAACTAACAATGTTTTCTGAGAAAATTCTCATGCTTTTAAAGTTTAATAACTAAGTTAATAAGGAAAGGGGTGATTTATGTCTGGATGGAAGAATTTTTGGAAATCTTCAAGTAGCTAAAGATAATGTCGATCACTACTCCTATACTAACATTTATGAAATTTTGAGAATGTTTTGGGATATAAAATGATGATTATATGAACTTAATGGGTTGTGTACTCCTGAAAAATGAAAATGTGATAGCTTATAACTCACAACAGTTGAAAATTCATTAGAAGAACTACCTGATGCATGATCTGGAGCTAGAAACTGTGATTTTTTCATTGAAAATTTAGAGTCACTAACTCTATGGTGAGAAGTGTGACATATATTATGATCACAAGGGACTAAAGTATATCTTAATAAAAGGATCTCAAAATGCATAAAATGAGATGGTTAGAGAAAATAAAAGACTACAATTTCTGCATTAACTATCATCCTGGCAAGGCAAACATGGGATCTGATTCTCTAAGATGAAAAGAACATGTTTTTGTATCCATGATGTGGATTGGGAAAGACTCTCTCTTCATGAATATGAAAAGAATGTATTCTAAAATCATAATGGAAGGTAATAAATCCTACCTTTACCAAATGATTTACAAACCATCTATCCAATATAAGATTTAAGAGGCCCAAAGAGATGATCTAGACTTTCAAAAGAGTGTGAATGTAGTAATGGAAGGGAGTCATTAAGAGTTTTGTATTGATGATGATGGTGTAATTAAGTTTGGAATAATGCATTGTGTGCCCTCATTAGTTAGGATAATGAATGATATATTGGAAAATTCTAATAGTTTAACTTTCTTTGGACATCCTGGTAGCACCAAGATGTACAGTGATCATTGAGAACACTTATTGTAGGATAACATGAAGAAATAGATTGTTGAGTATATCTCAAGGTGCTTGAATGTTAACAAGTTAATGAAGAGTAACAGAAGTATAATGGGATGATGAAACCATTTCTTATACTTATATAGATATGTGAGAATGTCACTATGGACTTTGTCACGGTTCTCCCAAATACATCCAAATAAAATAATGTGATATGGGTGGTGGTAGACTGAATCACCAATATTGACCACTTTATCACTATTTTGGGAGACCTCTCACTTGAAAAACGTTCAATGATGTATGTGAATGAATTGGTGAGGTTTCATGGGGTTCCACTATCGATTGTCTCTGATCATGATCCTCGTGTCACATCAAATTTCTAGAGGAGTCTTCAAGATGCCTTGATTACTAAATTGAATTTCAATATATCCTATCACCCAAAAACTGATTACAAATATGAAAGGACTATTTAGATCTAGAAGATATGATAAGATCCTACTTTTTTGAATTAGAAGGTGGGTGGCATCACAATCTCCCATTAGTTGAGTTCTTATACAACAATAGCATCCCATTGAGAATTCAGATGGATCCATATGATTATCTGAATGGAAATCAATGTAGAACTACAACATTTTGTGATGAAATTTGAGAAAGAATTTTACTTAGACCTAACCTTGTACAATATATGACTTAAAAGGTTCAAGTCATCCAGAAACATATTAATGCATCTCTGAGTTGAAAAAAGAGATATGATGACAGCTGTCGAAGAGACCTGGAGTTTGAAATTAGAGATAAATTATTCCTTTGAATATAACCATGGAAGAGAGTCATGTGGTTTGGAATGAAAGGGAAGATAATACCTAGGTACATTGGCCCCTTTGAAATCCTTGCACCTATAAGATTAAGGTCCAATCAGCTTGCTCTTCCACAAAATATGGACCAAGTTCAGGATGTGTTTCACATATCAATCCTGAGGAAGTACATACCAGATCCCTCACATGTACTGAACTCAAAGGACGTACAGTTGGAAGATGATCTATGTTATGAAGAGAATACTATAAAGATTATAGACTTTATAGATAAGGTTTTATGGAATAAGACAACCCACATTTTCAAAGTGTTGTGGAGGAATCATAATTATGAAGAATCAACTTTGGAACAGGAGGATGCGATGAAGAAAAAGTACCCTGACCTATTTATCTAAAATGAGAATTCGAGGGAAAACTTTAAAAAAGGGGGAAGATTGTAACGAACCTAATTTTTTTAAATGGAATTCCATTTTTATAATTATATCATGAAGTATAATCACATTAAATCACATAATTCCACATTGCAATTAAATGAACTATTAAATTATAAGTGACCTTTAAAGATAATTTTTCCACTTCTATTATTTGAATTTCAAAAATATGAAATAAACGGTTGGGATCAATAAGATTATAGTGGTCAATAAGGCAAAATTAATTGTTGGTTAATAGTATCTTACCATTATGAATATTTTTGTTACCCTTATGAATAGTAATACAACCATTATGAACAGTAAATCGACCAAGTGAATAGGAACATTACAAATGATAGTATAAATAATATTTATCAATCCTATAAGTGACAATACAATATAATTATATTATATTGTTAGTTTTTTGTAATTAATCAATATTTAATGATTAATTTCATAATTTTAAAAAATATTTGCAGAAAAAATATTCATAAAAAAAATATTTTTAATGTTTTATGATTGTATGATAATATTTAGACCTTTAATAATTTTTCAAATTGTTAGAAATGAATTTTTTATTTTTTATTTTTTATTTTAAAATTATATTATGATTTATATTTAAAATTAAATTACTCATATTTATAAAATTATTTTAGTAAAATGGAGTTAATTTTTTAATTAAAATCATTGAGAAATTGATATGGTGAATTTTTGAGACTTTTCCAAAATAATATATTTTTTTTGAATAGTAAAATTTTATAATTTACAAAATATGCTAAATAAATGAATTTTTCCATCATGCTTGAGTCGTAGATGATGTAAATGACCATTAGTTCTAACTCTCATGATCACTTTACTATATTTAGTCATGTAATCATCACTATTTTGTATCCAGATGTCATGATAACTATAAGATGATTGATATACTGGTATTATATCATGTTAGTGGGATATTATTCATTAAATCCTCCCACTCCCTATTTTATATTTTAAAATGAAATCATTTCATGTGATGTGTCAATTTACTATCATTGTGGGAGATGCACCTTTGTTTTCCTTAAACGCCTTCAATGATGTTAACAAAACCATTAAATGGTTGAAAAAATATTTTAATACGTATGTTTTAACCCCTTTTAGGATCAAGAAACGTCTTTTATACATTATACTGAATGATAAAACAAAAGATGTTCGTTGTGATCCAGAAACCACCCAAATTTACCTGAAACAATAATCATTAAATTTTAACTAATGATTCATTTCCATGGTAAAAAAATAAATTAATTATAAGATCATTTAAACACCACAAATATCATTAATAACTTATAATATTAATTCTATATGTTTATAAATGTTCTACATGAACTTCTATTCATGCATATAAGTGAACCGTTCATGAAAACTAAGAAAAATTACACTCTCAAACATTGAATTTAACCTCAATAAATCATACAAAAGACCATAAAAGAACTTAAGGAAACCATAATGAACCATATTATTGTATAAAATGTTTAGTAATTGATAATTAATGAATATAATGTCATTATATAGGACATTAATGTAAACAAAAGCATTCTGATTGAAGGTAAGGGGAATTCTCAAACTCATATTTCATTCTTAGAGTTTTCCCTCTTTCACTCAATTTTCAATATGTTTATTCCTTAAAAATAATTTATTCATCATTATCTTACCTTTTCTATGATATACATGTTTTCCACTTGTGTTTATCTCAAATAAAATGATTTCCAAATGAAATATTCTTTCAAAAACACATCTTTTACCTCTCACTCAAGGTTAATGGTTCTTATATCAAGTATATTATTCCCTCTGTCATTTGGAAACCCAATGTTTATGATTTTATGATTTATAAAATGAAACTTATTCCTTTACATGTGTTATTTATGAAAAACATTAATATTCTTTCTATGTGAAATGCATGATAATGTTCACATTATGATGTAATGGGTGAACCCAAAATTATATAGCACAATGTTGATGTTATGATCTGATGGGTCTGCCCAGATTTATACTATGCTCCAATGCATTGGTTAATGTGATGAATCTCATGAGTTAATCTAAAATATGCATTATCATTATTCTATATTTTTTCATAACTATGTGTGGTATTTGACCACTATGTTTTATTTTTTATGCAATACCACATTCTAAGTATTGTCTTAATGCTTCATCTCGTGATTGTGATATTATTCAGATGTTATGATAATGATTATTCCTACCCCATGTTATATTGTTTCATTTTATTTTTTATCATGTTACTAGAATTTTAGCTCACCTCTTTTTGATGAATATCCTCAGAAGATTACATGTACTAAGGAGAACTCAAGGGAAAATAAGAAGCTAGAGAAGAAGGAATTAAATAAATGTGTATGTTTATGCTGTAAATGTTTTGAATGGACATAGTTTTATCAACACACTAAAATTTGGGATCCTCTTTGGGTAATAATTTAATGCTATTTTTCTTTAAAATTTTATAACAATAATGTAATAAAAATTAGGGTCTCAATAATGGTTTGGTTCCTTTTTAAACATTGATACATAATCAATTAGTTTATAAAAGTTATAAATTTTATCCGACTTAGTTTTTTAGGGATAGAACCCCTATTAAAGACATAAAACATAGAAAGTTTATTCATATCCAGAGGAATAGATAAATAAGAAAGGGTATGATCAAAATTGTTGTAGGGATAAAAAAGGGAGATATCAATGATTGCATGAGGATAACATAAGAATAAAGGTATAATAACATAAATATAACATTTGAAAATAATACCCTATATATCATGTAATAAAATCCCAATTTGTGGTATAAATCATGGTAGTTCATAAGACATAAATCATAATGGAATCAAAGAAAATTAGTCATGAGAGTATAAAATTGGATTAAGACATTGAATTAATGAATATATATAAGAATAGAGAATAATTTAATCAGTAGTAATGTCTCTTTACCAATACTATAATAGTGGGTTGGGTTCACTCCCCAGCCCTTCTTAATAGTCATAGTTCACTCCCAACACTACTGAAAAACAAGGCTATACCCAAAGTTCTCCAAAAAACTATGGGTATAGGTCACCCCTATACCCATGGTTTTTGTAAACCATGGGAATAAGTTTTATAGGGAAAAAAATTCTACATGAAGGGCATATACCTATAGTTCTTAAAAAAAACATAATCATAGATCAAACCTATAACCAAGATTTTTTTAAACTTTGGGAATATGTTTCATAGGAAAAAAATTTCATGGGAATGATCTATACCCATGGTTATAAAAAACCTTGTGTATATATCACCTCTATACCAACAATTTTTGTAAATCATGGAAATAGGCTACATTGTCAAATTAATTTCTTTCAGGTTAACCTATACCCACCATTTGACTAGGTTATAGGTTGGCCCAATATTTTTCCACAATAATACTCATAAATAATTTATTATAAATAAATTTTTATATTTATACATATACATTTTTTGAATATAATAACAAAAATGTATTGTACGATAGTGGTAAAGTCGTTGGAGTGTAGGCGGGAGGTGTTGGGATCAAATCCCCACCTATTATTTTTCTCAATAAGGAAAAATACAAATGATTTGACCAAACAATGCGTATAGGTTGGCCCATTATTTTTTCATCATAATATTAATAAATAAATTAATATAAATAAATTTATATATATATATATATATATATTTGACTATAAGAACATGAAACATGATATAGGATAGTGGAATAGTCATTGGAGTATAGGAGGATGGTGTTGGGATAAAATCCTAGTAGTGGATGTATTTTAAAAAATAAGGACATATACCCAAATTTTGACCAAACCATGGGTAAAGGTCTATAACCACTGTTTTCAAAAAAGTATGGGTATAGGTATTTCCAGTGATATAGACTACACTAACAGTTTATGAACTCTGGGTATATGGGGACTATACCCATGGTTCGGTCAAACCATAGGTTTAGGTCTACCCCAATGTCTCTCCAGTCCACAGTTCCTAAAACCATGGATATAAGTTATACCCATAGTTTTAAGACCTATACCCACATTTCTAAACAGTGGGTATAAGGTGTTTTTCCATTAATGCAAGGTTATAATTATTGATAGTGTCTCTTACTGAACAGGGTTCACTCCCCGTTCTAGTCCCCTTTATCTTATGATATTTCAATCTTTACCCAATACATCAGATTGAGTTATATGTCCCCCCATCATATAATGAAAATAATACATTTTTGTGAAACAATATCCAAAAAAATTCATTGTATCAAAACACAAGAAAAAATGGGTATCAAATATATATATATATAATAGATTAAAATGTGTAAATGAAGTATTTTTCATAAACATTTCATCATTTCATAACCCGTGGACAAGAAATGGGTTGTATAAATAACTTTACCTTGTAATAATAAACTAAACCCATCCAGATAAATAATATGGATGGAATCATTGGATCCTAACCCTATTAAGCCTTCATTAATATGAATATTTTCCTTAAAAGATTGATAATTATTTTGAAATATCACTTCAGTAATTTCTTGAGGAAAATATCCTTTTCAATTTGAAAAAAAAACATTAGTATACAAATAATTAAAAAATAATAATGGAAACCATTTTCATTTAAAATAACATTGGAAACTTGTAAAAAGATCTTCATAACATTGATTGGTATCGATGGATATTTTTTTTCATGTCTTATAATTTAAAATAAATCATTTCTTTCACTTTTGGGTAAAAATTTAAAAATTGCATCATTTAGAAAAAGAAAAAATATTCCTCTAATTTTCTTTTAAAGATAAAACATTTTATAAAAGTTATTTAAATATTCATAAAAGTATAATAAAACATTTTTGGAAATATTTTTAGATAACCTAGATATTGGAGAAAAAGAACATTTGATTTATGAGATAAATAAATTCAGTTATCTATAAAAAATATTTTAGATCTCATGAAAACATAGTTAGAGGAAAATGAATAGAAAAAATAATTTCTCATGAAATAAGAAGAGTAGAATATATTCTAATGAATTCTTGAATTATAGATCCTCAAATGTTATCATAAGAAAGTTATTATAGATCCTAAAATTATAAAAAATTTAAAATTACATATATTATCTTCTTATAACATTTACGCAACCTTTTATTAATATTTCTTTATTAAATCCACATTTCTAGATGTTGACTGTTTCGTTTTTATTGATCATTTTATTTCAATAGTTACAGACCATATACATTGCTCATCATTATATAATCTCTAGAATTTTATTCATAATATAAATACAATAAATACTCATTATTTAAATACATATATTTTTTCATAAAACGTAAAGATATAAAAATGAATGACACCATTCATAAATATCGTAGGTCGTATGTATGAATGTTGTTTTCACTTTTTGACATATAGAATAAAAAAAAGTTAAATATTATTTTTTCATTATAAAATTAATATAACATCATATATAACATATAAATTAATTTACTCTATCCATATTACCATCCATGAAATATATATGATAAAAAAAATTATCTCTTCGTGGTGGTGGTAGTATACACGTACACATGAGCGATGTTATCAATTTTTAAATAGTTTGATGGTGAGATGATTCATGTGATATTATCATTATATAATCAAAATTATTTTATAAATATATTATATAACCTTATAACCATCATAATAACCATCTATGAATGATGGTAATGGAAAATGAATTATATCTCATCATAGAGATGGTTAGTCATACATACGCATGAGCGATACATTCACTTCCCTTATGATAGGAAGATTGGGGATAATGGAAGATTCAAAATCATAATAAAATTATTGTTTATCTAGGATAATTAAATTATTATTTAATTAATAATACAAAATATTTATAGTAGGTGAATGAAGAATTAAAAATAGCTTGTTCATATTAAGGGATCACCTCTTCTTTGGAACAACTCCTTTAGAAACACTCTTAATGGACCCATGGTTGGAATATTGGAATAAACCCACTAGAATTTGTATATGAAATTTTGAATGATAATTTTTTATTATTTGTTTTCTCTAGAATACTCAATGTCTTTTGATGTAGAGATAGGAGAGGTTCCCTATTAAAAGTGAGGGGAGAGGAACTATTGGATTTTTAATGATAAATATATAATTAAATCAATCTCAATAAAAATGGATTCATATGGCATATAAATGTATAAGGGATTATATATCAGACCATATATTATCACCTATTTCATATTTTTACTTTTTTTATGATTTTTATGTAATTTAATAAAGTATTACACCCATAAAATATCTTGATTTTCAATTTATACACTACATATTTAATATGACATGAAATACAAAAATAAAATGTTTAAATTTGAAAAAAATACATTACCACAAAGTTAATATGTAATATACATCAATATATTATATTGAACACATTAAATCACCCAAATTATATTACTTTTAATGTTTTTTTAATTCATTTATTATATTTTTTTAATAATTAGAGAAACACTACAACCGCATTGTACAAGAAATTATAGAAATTAAATAAACTATTAAAATTATAAATAAATTTATTTCTTGAAAATAATTTTATAAATCTCCAAATTTTCATTTTTAACTATTCAAGACTTGTTTTTGTCCCAATATGGACACATAATAGATATTTAAAACTAAGAGAGTGACATATTACAACTTTTTTTTTAAATATTATATTACTAATATTCATGGACATGTGTCCATTAGAAATTTTAGTTTCAACACTAAGGTGGTAAGGATAGAATTACATTGATCCAATAATAATTTAGATGAATTTTAATTTCCTAATCACTTACTTTTAACCACGGTTAACCAGATTTACCCGTTACTAAGTTGATAAATTTTACCATGATTAATATTAATATTAATAAAATTAAAAGGAAATATTTACCACATTTTAACCTCATAATTCCAAATATGGAATAAATTTTATCAATTAAAATTTCAAATAGAGGTAGAAATTAATTTTAAAATAACCATGCAAAACATGAGAAAAACCGTTTTTTATAAAAATTTATTTTTGACCATAAAACATAATTTATTCCAATCCTATGCCAAGTAAAATCGATCCTGTTAATGTTAACACATTAAATTTAATATGTAATATTTAAATTTCATTCTTATTTTTCACAATTTTTTATTTATTTAATTAATTAAGATAAGTTGTTTTTTCTCCAAAACCCCATTTTTTGAAAAAAATCTATTTTTTTCAAATGATTTTTATTTTCTTTTTTTGTCATGTGATAAGCAATGAATTAATTTTATATATATCTAAATCAATTTTTTTCATAATTTATATTTTCTTGTTAAAACCCAACAATCTAATGTCTATGCAATTTCTATCCCTTTATATAATTTCTTGAAAATATATCATGGTTCATTGAAACTCTATATTGCGTGTTTCTTAAGCTATCAACGAAATTATATTTATTTTAAAATATATTTCACAAAATTTTGAGGTTTTACATTTTAGCCAAATTTAAATTAATTTTTTCTTCAAAATTCATCACTCTGATTAAAAAAACAGACTTACATATTCCTCACCACATTTTTAGTTTCCAATATATCTTCTTTAATTTTTTGATTTCACAAAAAAAAGATTGAATAATTGGGTGTTCCTGTTTCGTAGAAAATTATGCCTATGAATGAGAATATACACTAGTTTTTTCTCACAAGAGGGAAAATTATATAATATAATTATCTATAAATTTAATACATGCATATGGTCAGATATGTACTTCCTCAAGAAAGATACTTATAACACATCGTGTACTTGAGAAGATTAAATGGAAGTACTAAGCGATAATCCATTGTTCCAATACGATCAAGAATTTTGAAGTTTCTAATAAACTTAAGGTTAAAAATTCTATTCTTCCAAAACTCTGTATCCTTATACCATGGACAAAATCATAGAAACACCTTATCACCAACATCAAACTCTATATCTAATCTTTAATTATCTGAATAAATTTTCTGTTGACACTCAACTACCCTTCTGTGATGTTGAATAGTTCCAACATTATCTTCTATTTCATACTCTATATCAAATCCTAATATATTTATTTATCTAACATCATCCAAACAAATTGGTGATATAAACTTCCTTTCATATGGGGCTTCATAAGGAACCATCATTGATTAAAAGATATTATTGTAATATAATTATACTAAATGAAGGTGTTGATCCCAAATAGTATCTGAAATTCAAAAAGGAACATCTCAAAATGTACTATAGAGTCTGAATGGTTCTATCCTGATGAAAATCAATTTGAGTATGATAAATTGTATTGAAATTAAAAATTTTATCGAAATCCTACTGACGTAATCTCTATGAAATTCAGGTAGACCTTTGATCCATATCAGATACAATTGAGAGAGGTGCTCTATTTAATCTTACAACAAAATTAAGGTATATTAAAGTATGCTATCCAAGAAAAACAAATATTCTCTAATGGGAATGAAATTTGATAAATTCATAAGGTGATCAATGAAAACTCAAATAGAATTATGAACTTTATATTTTTTTGAACTATCCAATAACAATATCCATGGTGATGTTTTCCCATTTCCATTCTATTATTTTCAATGGTTGTCACAACACATTATAATTATGTATCTCAACCATAAATTTATATCATACCATGCACTGAGAAACATATTCTATAATATCTCTCTTCGTTTTGTCACCCAGAAATACTTTTTTAGGTCTCTATACATCTGTATACTTATTGGATGACTAAGGAGTGATGATATGTGAGCCTCATGCAATTGATCCTTCTTGAATTATGGTATTGATAGGACACATACAAAGTTCATAAACCTTATCAATCCATTACAATCAGGGTTGGACTCAGGAACATTTTTTTCTATATTCTATAGATCTACATCTTCTTTTTGGAATCTGTAATCCTAATATATATATATATATATATATTGTTGAACACATATTTGCTAATTATAAGATCTTTCTCCTACTTTAAGGATTTTAGGATCCATCATTTATAATTACATAAAAGTATAATCTTTTGTGATCATGATCATAAATAATATAGCATGATCTTCTCAACTCAATGTATTGTACACCATGTTTTATTTTTTATGGTGGTAATGTATTGAGTAGTTATAATCTTTTTTCAATTACAATAATCATCTCTATTAAATATTTATATCTTTCTATGTGAATATATACTTCAAGATTTTGTGTTATGAAAATATATCAGAACATTCTCCACAAAATAATTCCATCAAATCTTCCATGAATATATTATCATTACTAAATCTGAATCACGAGTCAAGTATTTTTTCACATGAACCATCAATTTGTGTTAGGAATAAGCTATGACCATATCATTTTGCTCAAGGATTAAGACTAGTACCTTCTTGGATTCATCACACTAGAATAAAACCCCTTATACATAATAAGGTAATGTGAGGATTGGTTCACCATCCAACCTTCAAGTTAGTTTCCTAAGGTTTTCATCACATTAATTTACTCAAAGTAATTTAACTACATTTTGAGTTAACTTGGTGAGTGGATTAAACAGACATGAAAATTTCTCAACAATGAATAGATAATATCCTAACAAACCAAATAAAATTATAATCTCATCCATAGTGGTTAGTCTCAACCATTTCTCAATAAATTCCATCATTGAAGGATCCATCAAAATACCCTCACAAGAGATTGTATTACCTAAAAATGAAGATCTTTGATTCCAAAATTGAGACATTGTAAAATTTTTTATACAACTCATCATTTATTGAAGTATTTATTATAATACTCAATTGATCTTCATACTATTCCTTCCTCATCTAACATATATGAAAATATTCAATAAATACTACCATAATATCACCATGTTAATCTCTAAAGAATATATACCTAAAATCTATTATCATATTGGGGGACTTAGTATGACCTAATTACATCATTGTAAAATCATAGTATCTGAACATTGTATGGAAGGAATTATTGGGTATGTCTTGACATTTAACCCAGAATTGATAGTATCAATATCTATGATCAGTCCTGAAAAAATATTGATATTCTCATAATTGATTAAAAAATTAATTTGGGGAAGACTATACTTATTCTTGATTTTGATATTGATATGTTCTTGATAATAAATATAAGGTTTCGTTGATACATTTTTCTTCTTAATAAAAAGAACTGGTTCACCCCAAGGTGATTCTTTTGGTTCAATGAATACCTTTTCAATATTCTCCTGGAGTTGTTTATTTAATTATTTCAACTTAATTTGGATCATTCTATATGGTGTCTCTAGAATATGTGTAGTGACATGCATGAGTTATGTTGAAAACTCAACATCATGATTCCTAGGATGACTTGGAAACTCTTCATTAAATTCATCAATAAAATCTCAAACAACATGAATGTCTTAAATGTCATGTTTATCACCAACCATCTATGATAATCATACCTTTTTAATTGAATCCTGACCCATACATATGATATATTTTCTATTGAATGTTTAAATCTAACATCACATGATTAGAAGATAATAAACAAGCCCATAATATCAAACATGACTTCCCTTCCTTGGAAATTAATGTTTTATTTTTGTAAAGAAATAAAATCCATGAAAAAAATTAAATTTATTTAATTTAAAGAGAGAATAATGGTATTTTTAGGATGTTCAATACCATGATATTCAATCATAGACGATTATTAGAATTAGGATGTTATCATCATTCTATTTTATGTTTCCACTACTAATTAATCATATCATTATTGGGGTGGTGTTATGATACCCTTATGAAATAATTTATATATAAAATAGTGGTTAGATCCAAAATTTGATAAGGAATTAGTAGATCTAGAATTGACTATAAGTGGACCTTTCACCACTTCATTATTTTACTCTACAATGATAATAGTGATCACATAATATTTCCCTTTGTCTTAATGATTAATTGGAAGTATATATTGATCATCCTATTAAACTATCATATTTTGGAATTGGATAGATTAATTAATATAATAATTTAAGTTAAAAATATGAACTATGGGTTGATAATTCTGTGGTTCTTTTCCTCCAATATTGGCAAACTTCTTCCAAGCACTTCAATATTCGATTTAAAATGGGATTAATTTCCGCACATAAAATATTTTCCTATCCATTTAAATAAATTTACACCATTTTCCTTTTATACATTGAGTATAAAGGGAAAACAATCTTGTTTTCTCAGTGATTTTTATAATATCCATTGAATTCCATATTTCCCTTCTTATAAAAACAATGGGATGGATAGGTAATTATGATCTCCATTTCCACCTAGATAGAAGATCTAATGATTTATTCATAGTTATTGGAGGCTGCTATAGATAAATCCTTATGGATACATGGTTTTAATAACTAAATAATCAAAGACACTTATGTTCTATTTTGATGATAATAGTAAAATCATTCCTCAAAATTCAGGTAAAAGTTTCCTCACATGTACTAATAAAATCATCATCCTTATACATTTTCTCAAGTAATTACTTCTCCTTTTTCATTTGAATAAAAAAAACTACATATATGTTGAAAAATAATCCTTTAAAATCATCCCAAACAATGGATTAAATTTTCAACTCTATTCCTTGTTTTCTTAATAAGATTCATCCATTGATCTACTTCTCCCTCCAAATTATATACAGCCAAAATGAATTTTTCCTGTTCTGATCACAATAAAATGAAAAATATATTTTCAAGTGTATTTATCCATTTCTCATAAACTAGTGGGTAATAAGAAACACTAAAAGACGGAATGTGTTTCCTCTTGAATGAATCAATATAATGTCATTCCCTCCTTTTTCTCATTTTGAGTCTCTACATGATTCATATCTTAAGATAGTTTCGTAATAATAGAAAAAAAAATTAATTCCTACACCAATAGTGTTTACTTTATTTAAATGATAATAATTACATTTCACAACATATTTTTTGTTAATATTTTTCATTCAGGTTCCATCCATTGGCTTAAACAATAAATCATATTGTGAGCAATAATATTTACAGTGGGAAATAACGTAATCATTAACAATTAATGGATTTCCAGATCATGAAATATTTTTCCATTATGAAATCACTGGTTTAACCTAGGACATGGATGATCATTATCTTTTTAAATACTTCATGATATTTCATAAAGAAAATTTGGATTAACTAAAATATATACCCTAATAGTGTCAAACATGGAGTGCGGAATGGCATGTTTTCATGCACCAAGTGATGATCGAGTAAAAGGCCAATTCACCCATTTTATATTCCTTACCCTTAAGGTATATCAATGGTAGATAAACATCCACTTTTAGTATCCAAAAAATGATGGTTTACTAGGAAAAACACACTTCATTATTCTTAATAACTTATGAAATTCTCTATACATTGGATTATAATAAGGTTTCTCATTAAAGTATTATCATCCTAGTTTCAGAAGATTAAAAACGCATTTATATGATAAAAATTATAGTGATAAATAGTTTTCATACGTAGATATTACATATTAATAGATACATATTAATTATATAACATAATGTTCAATGACAGAATCATATAGTTCAAGTACCATTGGAAATGTAGAATCATAAACAACTAGTTCAAAAAAGTTCAAAATTATCTCCCACGTAATTCTTTATAACTAGAAACCTTCATAAAAAAACATAATTAATATAATTCTTCATAAAATAAGGAAAATTAACATTATAAAGGGTGAGATAATATAATCATTAAGGGTAAATAAGGGAGATTTCAATGATCACATGAGTGTAACATGAGAATAAGGGTATGAGAACATGAACATCGCATTTTAAAAGAATAACCTTAATGTTATATATCACAATACATAGTTATAACTTCAATCATATAATTTTATAACACAATAATCAAAAATTATTCAAAGAACATGGCTTAAAGGAGCATAACATTATCATAAGACATGGAGTTGTGGAATACACATAAGCATAGAAAATCATTTTCTCAATATTTAAGTATTATTTTCAAGACAATAAAATTTGATTGGGTTCACTCAAAAAAAATTATTGTAGTCATTATTCACTCACAATACTATCATAGTGTAAAAAGTCTTATATTAAATGTGTTTCACTCTCAATTCCAATTTTGTTTGCCTCATGAGATATCAATCATTACCCAATTCATTGGAGGGATATATATGTTTCACCCATTACACAATTAAAATCATACTTATATGGTCCAAAATATCCTAAATCATTCACCATATTGGAACCAATGCAATGAAATGGGTTTTATAAACATTTCATCATAGCATAACTTGTGCAAAAGAAACAGTTTCCATAATCATTTTATTATTTAATCATCGAATAAACTATGGACAAGGAACATGTTTCATAGTCATACTTCTATAATAACCATAAACATAAAACATCTTGAGAAGTAATAAGTGTGGTACCATTTGGATCATACCCCTTATAATGATTCAGTAACATCAAAAGATGTCATCTTATATGGAAAAAGATTTAAAAAGATCGCTTCAAATATTCCTTTAGAAAAATATCCATTTCACTTTGATAATAAAATTTATATAAAAATAATTAATAAAAAATTATAGAGAAAATTATATTTGAAGATAACATTAAATAAATGTACTAGAACCTTCAAAACATTGAGTGGTCTTTTTATAGATAAATCTCATTCATGTTGTATAAATTAAAAGAAAACATTCCTTTCACATTTTCGGAATAAATTCAAAAAGTTCCTCATATAGAAAAAGAAAAGAATATTCCATTTTAAAAAATTTTAAAAATCCAAATAATATTTTAAATAACATTAAAAACAATTGTATTATATTAAAACATTTTTTTAAACATTTTATAAATAACGGATAAGGAAAAAACTCATTTTTGACTGAAGAGAAAAATAAAGTATGTTTAAAAATATATATTTTCAGTATCTTGATCGCTTAAAGTGAGGATAATGAAATTGAAAATTTTATTATAAATAAATAACTATATTATAGTAATATTCATTTAATTATATAAATATATATCCTGAAATTTAATCTACGGAAAATTATTAATAATCTATATCGTTAAACAATGAGATTTCCACATAGAACCATTAATTTGTGTTTTAATTACTTAGAAAGTGATGTAGCCTCAAGTATCATAAAATTAAATTTATTATAATTTTATAATAGATTTATGTCAATAATTATAATAACATATATTACCCTTTTATGACATTTAAAAAACATTTTATTAATAATTCATTATCAAATAATAATTTTTGGGTGTAAAATATTTTTTTCGTGATAATTTGGGTTCTGTAGTTCTAGTCCATATACATTTATAATCATTCCGTAATCTATGAAATGTTAATCGTTTTATAAATATTATAAATATTAATTTTATATATACTTAGAGTTATTCATAAATGATAGAGACAGAAAAATGAATTACAATGTTCGTGGAGAGAGTAGGTCATATGTACACATGAACAATGTTTTCACATTCCAAAAAAAAGTATCAAAAAAAGGTAAATTATAATTCACATTTATAGGATAAATATTATTTCATATATTACATATATGTGTATATATATTCATTAAATCTATCTTTATTATCATCTAGTAACAATGGAAATGAAAAAAACAAATATCATTACTTTGTGGAGGTGGAAGTCCAAACATACAAACTGTTTCTCTTATTGTTTTACAATAAAATTAATGTAAGAATGTATATGTGATATTATCAGTACATAAGAAGAATTATGTCATTAAAATAATATATAAATATTAAACTCGTCATAATAACCATCCATTAATTATGGTGTTGAAAAATGATTTGTGTTACTATATAGAGACAGTAAGTCGTACATATGCAAGATCGATACATTCACTTCCCAATTGATGGGAAATGTTTGAAAACCTGAACCAAATAAAAAATAAGACACTATTCAGTCCAATGGGTCCCATGACATCAATCATTCATCCTCATATGCCAGAGGTTTTTGACTAGAAGTGGGGTTCTCGGGAGCTGATAATGTGGAGACTATACACTCATATCAAAGTATCACAATGGTATATCTGAAATAAAAAACAATAGATTAAGAAATAACAATTGAAAGAAAAATCATTAGGAGAATAATATAAATTGCATACAAACAATATCCAACGCTAATATATAGAAATTCATTAACGTCTTGTTGATGATAATTAATATAAAATAATAGACATACAACATGAAATAATATATAGTATAAATCAGGATTAAAAAACTAAAATCCCAAAGGGTGATCCTCTCAAGAATCATGAGCTCCAGTTTGATAATGTTCTCTAAACTCCTAGGTACAAGAAAAATAAAAATGTAATTATCCATGGCCCTAAGAACAAAAGGTGTATTCAAGTAACTTAGTGTAATGGCGGCCCGATCAGGCTATGAGATATAACTACGAGTATGTTACCTTACACAATATATAAAATTGAATCAATTATTTGAATACAAAGTAAATTAATGTGTAGGTAAAATAAATATAAATAGTTCCGAATAAATCATCTACAATCAACTCAGGTTCCTGAAGGATACTTGGTAGCTCTATATTCATTGGATTATGGCTAGAAAATGTGTCTAATTAGTATATGTATGTATATACTAATAATATATACATATTATAGTTATATATTTCATCCACTTATATAAAACAGGGGTGTTCCAATGTTAATGCACATATACCTGGAATACTTGTTGTTGGTTGGACCAGGTCGTAACACAGTCATCCATAACCTTTCTGAACGAGCCTATAAACTGAAGCCAAAGGGCACAATCCCAATATTCTAATAATGTGTGAGTGGTATAATGCATGACACTCGAGATGGTGAGTGTGTGGTCTTGTCAACACTCTAATTCATGAGTGTGTCATCATTCAAACATTCAACATGCGACGTTGCATGTCAAACCCACCATTTACATAGTATCAATGGTGTGAGACACCATGACTCAACACTCGATGTAAGGGAGTGTGATTTTACCATGATCAACTACACCCTTACCATTGTTCCACAAGCTATATCAAGGAATAATGATAATTATTAAAGCCGTGAGTAAATAGCTATAGTGATATACATTTAATAAGTCCATTATAAATTAGGGTGTCATGATTAGACCAATTAAAATAAGTCATTATTATTTTATCATAACAAGAGGTGTGATTATACCGCCCACCTCAATTACATTTTAATTAAACCATTTAATATAATTAAAATTAAGCAAGCCATCATGAACAGCTAATCAAATTAATGAATTACATTTAAATCACTCAATGAAGGCAATCCACCATGTCAAGCCATCACATTTATTTAAAAAACAACCATCATGAATAAACTAATCAATTAATAACATGACATTGAATCTATCAAACATGAAAATTCATTTTAGAAGGCATAAATAGGTACTTAGATTGTACCATGGTCTAATTGGGTAATTACTTAAATGGTAAATCCCATTCACTAAGTATTCCAATTACTTAGTAGGAGCTTTATTTATTAAACATTTATATAAAAAGGATGGAAACTCAATTTGAGAATAACAAAAGATGTTATGTACTATGATGTGAATTATCAAGAACTAACATTAAGCCATATTAAAACACAAAAGCATTGAACAAAGAACGGTTTAAATAACTAATCATTTCTTTTTATCTTCGAGAAAAGTGCACCTCATTTGAGGGGTTTTATTTTAAAAAATTACAATTTTCATAAATAATTCCTCTCTAAAATTTTGGAATTTTATTCAAGAATAAAAATTTAATTCAACGAGGAAGAATTTTAGGAAGACTATCCACCATATAAATTTAATTTATAGAGGTTCAACATCTCACTTATGATGACTAATTATATGAAGGGAATGTTTCTATAAGGGATAATCCAATTCACTACCTAATTTGAATGCTTAGAAGTCTTTCAAGGAATTCAACCATTTAATTACCAGGGGAAATTAAATGCAGAACACCCTAAGGGGTGTTTTTAATAAAATTTATTATTCTTAAAATACTTTACAATGATCCAATAACATAATACAATGTGTGTATACCAATTTAAAATGATGAAAACATTTTTAAAGTAACACATATAAGGAAGAAGTGTGACACACCAGTCCTATTTTTAAAATTAAGGGAAAATGAAAGTAATATTTGTACAAAACCTACCACATTATTAGGAAGATACACTCATCCAATATCAAGTTTCCATTCAGTCTGGTTTTTATGAAATGTAAGAAATGTAAGTCTTCACAAAAAATAGAGCAAATGATCCCAAACCAATATTTCACAGTGGATGCTAAACTAAATGAGAAATGACGTAAATAAAATGTAGAGATTACTGATTCAAAACCATAGAGATGGACAACGCTCGAATCAAATGATGATTGAAGTAGATCCATTAAAGCCTATGTGAGGAATTAGAGAAATACACGACACAAGAGGAGATGGCTCACCCATTGGAGGAAGATGGAATAAAATAAAATGACGTTTAAAAGTTCATTAAGGTAATTTTGGTCATTTTACCATTAAAAATTGGACGGCACCATTTGTTCATATGGTTTTTCCAAACCATGCACCAATTGTGTGGCTCTTTCTGATTATGAAGACACCTTTCATGGTTTGTCTAGCACGGTATCCTAAACATTCACGAACTATGTAGAATAGTGGTTAGGTACTTTCTAATTGGAACTAACCATGTGGTCTACACATATGGTTTGGGTAAATAGTGTGATACATATTCTCTTCACATATTTTCACCTCCACAATTCGCACAGTTTGCAGTTGAGTGCATCACAGTTTCAGAATATCTATGTACCTCTATTAGTCCTCTTCGATTTTGAATTTTTAGAGTCTAAGAATCATGAAACTATATATAGCACAGAGGATCCCTTTGGGCCTTCGATCATGACTAAAAACACATTTAAGTGTTACAACTCTCAGAATATCATTATAAATCTTAGTACAATGAATAGAATCTACAATAAATGCCAAAATTCAAATTCCCCTGGAATTTTACCTTGGCTCATAACACATGTTGTTACAACATACCCTCAATAGAACACATCATCTTCAAGAAACCTTGGGTAAACAATGAAAACATCTCCCAACCTTCTTAAGTCATGAAACCTTGTTCAAATGGTCACGTTTCATTTCTAACACCCTACACACTAACAATCATTACTTAATAATATAACACTTAAGCCATCAAAACATGAGCCGACGCTTATTTTCCAACTAAAGGGCTCAGATGATGGCTACCAGAGCGCATTTAACCAGAGACACGGTCATGCCTTCATCTCTAAAAGATTTTGTCTAATACTTTTACCCATCATGGGTTTTAAAATATAATGGGTAATTCCAAACCATAACACCTACACCATTGGAATTTCTTACAGAGCATGCCAGAAGAATTCTAACAACACTCCCAATGATATTTCATTAACTAGGTGATCATGATTACATCTGAGTCCATAACTGGAACATCATCACAAAGAAATTTTCAAATCTAAAGTGACCTAACTTAAAATAGTCATTCAATATTTCTCAAAATATAATGTCGACCCTTACAGCACACCCAAATTAACCCAACAGCATGCTTAAAATGGACTTCATCAACTGTATTTATAAAAAAAATAATGATCATAAGTCAAGGTGCTCCATCCGACATATATTGAAAATACAAGGCATAGATGGTTGTTGAGTTTACAAACTAAACCAAAATGACTCCTTCCATGTAATATTGTCTTTATAATGAAAACATTCACCAAATATCATACATAACATTTGATGATGTTCACCACTCAAAACATCACTTAACCATTTAAACATTCATACCTCAACACAAATAATGGTTTAATATTGAACCAGTCCCACTGAAACCATCACCCTTATTACATTACTTATGTGCTTGAAAACAATTCTAGGATTACCTCAGAATCAATGACATGGATTCTAAGGATCTAACCCAAGTAGTCCATACTCTATGTTTCTATGTGAGACATTAGTACTAGGCCAACACATCCATAGTAGTTCATTGATTGATCCTAGAGTGTCATCTTCAGGGAATTCTAGTCAAAGGAAACAATGAGGGTCTAAGAGTCTTTCCAAACAATTCCTACCTAGGAACCTAGGTACCACTTAGGACGAACCATGCCTAAAAAAACACATGTCTAGAATTAAACTTCAATAGAGATCAAATATCAAGCCCAATAGCTTTTAAAACATTAGTATGGAATAAGACTGATGAACTCTTAGTGCATCAAATATGATATCAAGATAGGGGATATAACCATCTATTTCAGAAGTTTACAATAAAAGAATTTAGAATATTACTAGAAAGAAAAAAAGGAAGAACATTTGAACCACTACTGGTCAACATCTCTAAGGATGATTGAATTCATCTCTTGACACATATCATTTAACAGAACCATGATTCCTTCGCCAACTAAGGAATTTCATGATTGCTCAAAATTAACCGCTAAATTCCATCCAAGACCAATAGGGTTTCAAAGGGTTTCATACACAACTAAAAACTCCAACATCATGTTTCTAAGAAATAATTGACACATAAATACTATAGATAATGCGGAACTCACCACATTAGAAGTGTCATAGTCATTGAATAAAAAAAGAGAGGTTAGCCGCTCATAAGCTCTCTAGATCAGATTCGCCTTGAATGAAAATGTTAAATCATTTGGCATGGGAACCCAAACCAAACTGACTAACATGTCAAAACACCAAATCATCTTTAAAATTTAACATGTGCATTGGGATGAATTTGATTCCATTAACTCGTAGGTCACTCTACTATGGATATGACATTAGAATGTACTTAACCGCACAAGGCTAAATTATTTAACTGAACTCAACCAATTCATTACATCAGCTAACAACACTATGGTTATTCTATATATCAACGCATACTACCCTGAGACTATATGAGAAAATTGATCATCGAAGAATCCATCCATAGTATTATCAACCCTATGATTCAAGTTTCTTATGGACCACACAGAAAACTGGTTCAAAATTGAAATATCTCATAATATAATAAAATATACTAAAAACCTCATGGGTTTCAAGGAAATTGAAATGAGTCACAAGACCTAAAAAGTAGATGACCATTCCCTATGAAAGTATAACCAGCTGAAACTAAGCATTACCCAATGATCATGCATGTAACAAGGGTCATGGATACCACAAACACATGTCCAAACTAGAGTTTCATTCAGAGGATACGAGTCCGAAAATGGATAATGGCACTTGAAAAATAGCGTATGGTAGAAAATCCTGGCATTTAGTAAGGAATTTAAGCTCTAATGGAACTACATACCTTAGACTAGCCCCTATTCAGAAGCATAAGAATCAACCCTTTCACTAGTTCATTCCAACTCAAATTTCACTATGCTCAGGTGCCTATAATGTAAGACATTTCTAAAAAGATAATGTCTTACAGAAAGTGACCATGATTCCATTCAAAGGAAACTCAAAAATGTATTTAAACTACACTTACCCAAGGGTCGATACAAAGAAAACCACTTAAGGATCCACTGTTTAGGTCATTACATTGATTTACATTCATCCTTTAAAAATTCAAAATATTTACCGCAGAACATAAAGCACCATTTATAAAATAGACTCATTGGGTGATGTATTTAACTAATACCCCAATGAAAAAACATGTAAGTCTTATCAAATCCTTTTTTTTAACATTAAACATTTAATGACATCCTCTCATAATTAGGAAATTTGTTATATAACTTCCTTCTTATGTTATAAAATATAAGGCGACCTATGGGGGTCCTGATAAGCCAAACCGAGTTCATCATAATGCTACCCAATACCAGTTTGATAGATACTAAAGTTTCAAAACACCCATAAAAGGATATATCAGAAGAAACATGATCCAACTAACATAATTGTGTTCGGTTTTTCATTTATAAAGTTAATCATATATTTCATTAAGCTTATGTAATAGAGTCGCAATCCTTTACAAGGGATACAAATCCATTTTATTTAAAATTAAATTTCTTTCACATTCATATCCATTTCAAAATATAACACATGGTCATATATAAAGGTTCAGTCATATGGCTATCCATCAACCAATCCATAAAGTGCCCATACACTTTACAATTTATAATTTTTTCCCATTTAACCAAATCCAATTCACTTTTAAATTTGAACATTAGAATATTTCACATTTTAACAAAGGATTCTAAACATGTATAAACCTCAAAGTTGGTTCAAGTATACGGATTTCCTTTTCCAAATTATAATGTGCCCATACACCTTGACACCAAAAACATGTTCCTGTTTATGTTGAGCAATGTATTGTTTTCAAACAATTCAAAATAATGTTTTTTAAAGGGGGAGATTATTTTAAATAATACTCTGTCTCTTTATGATGATTTTGATGCTCACAAATACCCTTAATTATTTACTAATTATTTCGTTGAGTATTTTGCAGGAATTTATTTTATTTATTTATTTCATATAACGAGATTTCATACTTCATTTATTCCGAGATCAATTTTAGCGCGTTCTGAAATCACTGTAGCACGAGATCAATTTTAGCGCGTTCTGGAATCACTGTAGCGCGAGATCAGTTTTAGCGCGTACTGGAATCACTGTTCATACCCTACGTTGATGAACGTAATGTATGGATGAAAAGTTTACTTTTTATGTTAAAAGAAACATATGGTTAAGGAACCTTACGTTATTTTGAAACGTATGGTTAATGAACCTTACGTTGTTGAAAAGTATGGAAGAAGAACATTACGTTTGGAAGGAACCTTACGTTTTTGTTGTTGGACAAGTATGGAAGAGAAACCGTACGTCAGTTTTCAGTGTTGAGTTTTTTTCTCAAAAGTATGGATCATCAACCTTAATTTTATAATCAACCGTACATTCTATGGAGAGTTGAAGCAAGACAAAGTATGGATGATCAACCCTACGTTTGAATGCTGAAGAGAAAGTATGTATGTTCAACCTTACGTTCTGAACCTTACGTTCTGAACCTTACGTTCTGAACCTTACGTTTGTGAACCTTACGTTTGTGAACCCTACGTTTGGAGCCACGTCATCAATCCTACATTTGGCGTCGGGATATTTTTGACAGACGATATTTCCTTTTGCATTGGTCAAACAGGAGGATTATTAAGCGGATTTCGAGCCGATTCTTAAGTACGACTTTGACTGAATCAAAGATGATTTTCAACGGATTAATGATTGATTTAAACAGAGCTTTTTTTGCCGATTCTTCAGGGGAGTTACAACGGCTCTGTTATTTCATTTTTTTTATATCGCGAATCTAAAGGAGATTTTCATGGATCTATTTATGCGGAAGATTTTCTCAGATTTGGATATATATGTTCTATCTTGGAAACTTCGGATATATATATACACAGGAAAGTGTATGAAATATATAGATTGATCTTTTAACGAGCAAGAAACAGAGACTGTGTGAAGGCGTTCTTTTCTGGTGATCGAGAAGAAGTGTAAAACCTTTATTACCGAAGGAAGATCTTGATAGCAGATTCACGTGTTCTACATCGACTATCTGTTGTGAATCTACTGCTGCTGAAGTTGTGAAGTTTCTTGTAATATCTATTGCAACTGGATCGACTCAGAACTGTTTTGATTACAGATCTTTATTTTCTGAAGACGGCGATCTATCTACTGTCAATTGCATTCTGTTGCAATTGTGAAGAACAACTGGAGAAGTGTTTTCTTTATCGAAACCTTTTTTTTAGTGATCAGCTTCTCGTTCTAAGCTGTGTGGGTTCGTGTTTGAACCAGGAAGGCTGTGTTTGCCTGAAACTTGTAAAGGTGTCAACTGCCTGTACTCAGTTGTGAACAGGTCTGTGGAAACGAGGACCAGATAGTGAAAATCGCCAAGATCATAGATTTGAGCGTTGGTGGAGTGGACTAGGGGCCTTCTGTTCCCCGAACCACTATACATCCGTGTGTTCATGCTTTTCCTTTTTCCGCTTCATATTTAATCGTGCTAAAGCATAGTGGACAGAATTTGTCTAAATTGAAGAGATTGTAATAATTTAGAAAAGACACAATTCACCCCCCCTCTTGTGTGTAATCCTTAGATTCAGATCCAACAATTGGTATCAAAGGAGGAGCTTCTTATTTTTAAAGTCTTATCAAGCTAGAAGTATTTAAATATTATACATAGTGTATCATGGCTGATACGAGAGAGGGAATGTCAATGGTCAGAGCACCTTACTTTAATGGAGATAATTATGGCTGCTGGAAATCTTAAAAATCTTGGTTACAAAGTCTATTCAAAGATTCTCACTCCCTATGAAATTCCTGAAAATTCCGATACATGGAGTGCTGCTACAGAGGCTGAGTATGACATGAATTAAAAAGCTATGAATGCAATCATCTGTGGTCTAGGACCGGATGAATTTAACAGAGTATCTCAATGCCCGACTGCATATGAAATGTGGCAAACAATAGCTGTTGCTTATGAAGGAACAGATAATGTAAGATAGATGATATATGCAACTGCTAAATTAAAATTCGATACTTTCAGAATGATTGAAGGAGAGAGCATCACTCAGATGAATGGAAGATTGACAGAAATTGTCAATAATATAACAGCTCTAGGAGAACCAATCAAGCAGGCTGATCAAGCGTTAAAGGTACTGAGAGTACTTCCTACTCGATGGAATGGAATCTCTGCAGCAATCAGACAATCAACTTCTGTTAAAGATCTAACTATGAGAGAGCTGATTGGTACATTGATGATGTACGAGGCTGAAATGCAAGATGAGGTAAATGAGCATAAAGTCTACATAAAAAGGGAAAATACTGCTTTGAAAGTGACTTCTCAACAAAAGGATAGAAAGATGAAGAACAGAGAAGTAAGTGCTAAATCAGAAAGCTCTGATTCTTCAAATTCGGATGAAGAACTGGCTCAGCTAGCCAGAAAATTCAGAAAGTTCTACAGTAAGAAGAAAGACTTCAAGAAATCCTTCAAGAAGGATAGCAAGGAAGTGAGATGTTATGAATGCAAAAAGATGGGACATATCAGACCGGATTGCCCAAAATTTAAAGATGCAAAGAAGAAGAAATTTTTCAAAAGAGATGATTATGAGCAGAAAGACAAGAGAGCTATGAAAGCTACATGGAGTGTTTCTGAAGACTCAAGTAATTCTTCTGAATCAAGCTCAGAGAAGGAGGAAGCCAATTTAAAAGCAAATATGTGTTTCAGGGCTGAAACTTATGAGGTACACTCATACTACTCCTCTGACTCAAATAATGAATCAAACTCTGAAACAAGCTTCTCAAATAAAAAACTTGCAGCTTACTGCAATATGCTTGAAGAAAGGTATGACTCATTATTTAAAAAATACAAATCTATAAAGAACTTGCATAAAGCTATTTCAGATGAGAGAAATACTTTGCTAAAACAACATAAGGAATTAATTGACAAATACAACTCTGCTGACTCAAATAAAATTAATTTTGAATCAAAAATAAAAACTCTACAGGATGAAGTAGAATCTTATAGAAAGGCTGCATTAGTTTTTACAAAAGGAGAAAACGCCTTAAATGAGATACTTGGAAAAACTGTAATTAAAAAGGAAAGGTTTGGAATTGGAAGTAAAGGAGAAAAACCTAAGTTATACAAAAATTATTTTGTTCCTAGCACTAAACAGGTTATTTGTAACTTCTGTGGAACAAAAGGTCATATAGCTAAAAACAGTTTTCTAAGACAACCTCAAATATGTGGAATTAAGAAAGCTTATATTTCCAATGATCTATATGATTCAATCAATTTTAAGAAAACAAAGCAAATCTGGATACCCAGATCACTACTTGCTAACACTCCTGGACCCAACAAAATATGGGTACCAAAGCAATTTGTTTGAATGTCTTTGCAGGTAACAGGTCACCAAAGAAAGAAAGAAATATGGTATATGGACAGTGGCTGCTCAAGATACATGAGTGGAACTTCAGCTAATTTCTCTTCTCTTACTCGAAAGGAATGAGGACTTGTCACCTTTGGTGACAATGCCAAAGGAAATATTATTGGTATTGGAACAGTTGGAGATCCAGAGACAGTCTCAATCAACAAAGTACTTTATGTACAAGGGTTAAAACACAATCTGATATGTATCTCTCAACTCTGTGATTATGGATACACTGTTGATTTTACTAACAATAGTTGTACTATTTCTAAAGATAAACTGTTTAAGTTTAGAGCACCCAGAACTGATAATGTTTATACTTTGGATTTGTATTCCTTGTGTAAACAACAAGTTAACTGCTTAACTGCTTATATAAGTGAATCCTGGATCTGGCATAGAAGACTTGGTCATTGCAATATATATGCTTTACATAAATTATCTAAGAAACATCTAGTTTCTGATTTGCCTAGTCTCAAATTTGAAAATGACAGATTCTGTGATGCATGTCAGCTTGGAAAGCAACACAAATCATTATTCAAATCTGTTAATAAAGTTGCTACAACTAAACCTCTAGAACTTATCCATATGGATTTGTTTGGACCTTCAAGAGTAGCAAGTTTAGCGGGTAAATTATATGTTTATGTATTAGTTGATGATTATTCTAGATTTACTTGGATTTTCTTTTTGAAATTTAAAAGTGAAGCTTTTAGTTTATTTGAAGGTTTTTGTAAATCTATTCAAAATGAAAAAGGTTTTAATATAATCTCATTGAGAAGTGATCATGGTGGAGAATTTGAGAACCAGGAATTTAATTCCTTTTTCTCAAACATGGGTATTAAACACACCTTCTCTGCTCCAAGAACACCTCAACAGAATGGGATTGTAGAAAGAAGAAATAGAACTATTCAAGAAATGGCTAGAACTATGTTAAATGAATATAGCCTACCTATATGTTTCTGGGCAGAAGCTGTTAATACAGCTTGTTATATAATGAATAGAATTTTAATAAGACCTATTTTGAAAAAGACACCCTATGAACTATGGAATAACAGAAAACCTAAAGTAAATTACTTTAAAGTTTTTGGATTCAAGGTTTACATCTTGAATACCAAAGATAATCTTGGTAAATTTGATCCAAAATCTGATAAAGGTATTTTCTTAGGATATTCTGCAACCTCCAAAGCTTATAGAGTCTATAATAAAAAGTCAAGGATTGTTGAAGAATCAGTTCATGTGAAATTTGATGAATCTGATCCTTTTGAGAAAAGGATAGAACAAATAGATGAACCTGATTCTAATGAAAACATGAGACTTGAGAATTTAAAGAATGATCATGAAAATGATATAAAAGAAATTCAGTCCAGTTCAGAAGAACATGACACTGAAGAACCTTTGAATGTAATGCCTAGACAGTCTAGAACCTTAAAGAATCACCCTTTAGAATCTGTGATAGGTGACTTAGAGACTGGTATTCAAACTAGAAGAAACCATGGAAACATAGTTGAATTCTCTGCTTTCCTATCCCAACAAGAACCTAAGACCATAGAAGAAGACTTAGATGATGAGAGCTGGGTAATAGCAATGCATGATGAATTGAACCAGTTCAAGAGAAATAAGGTTTGGGAATTAGTTGAAAGACCACATGATTATCCAGTAATAGGAACTAAATGGGTCTTTAGGAATAAACAGGATGATCAAGGGATAATAACTAGAAATAAAGCAAGATTAGTAGCTAAAGGATATAATCAAGAAGAAGGAATAGATTATGATGAGACCTTTGCACCTGTAGCCAGGTTAGAAGCCATTAGAATCCTTTTAGCCTATGCATCTTATATGAATTTTAAATTATTTCAGATGGATGTTAAATCTTCCTTTTTAAATGGTTATTTAATGGAGGAAGTTTATGTTGAGCAACCTCCTGGTTTTGAAAATTCTCAAAAACCAGATTCTGTTTTCAAACTTACTAAAGCTCTTTATGGCCTTAAACAAGAACCTAGAGCTTGGTATGAAAGACTAAGTTCTTTTCTTTTGAAAAATGATTTTACTGTTGGACTGGCAGATCCAACACTCTTTAAGAAAACTGTGAAAAATAATGTTTTGTTGGTTCAAATTTATGTTGATGATGTAATTTTTGGATCAACCAATAAAATTATTTGTCATGAATTTTCAGAATTAATGCAAAAAGAATTTGAAATGAGTATGATGGGAGAATTAAATTTCTTTTTGGGTCTTCAAATATTTCAAAAAGATTTTGGAAATTTTTTAAATCAATGCAAATACATAACTGATTTACTTAAGAAATTTGGACTTGAAAACAGCAAGCCATTTACAACTCCTATGTGTACTAATATAAAACTTGATTTGGATGAAACTGGAAAATTAGTGGACAACAAGTTATATAGTGGTATGATTGGTATTTTGTTATATCTTACTGCTAGTAGACCAGATATAATGTATTCAGTATGTCTTTGTGCTCGATTTCAATCAAATCCCAAAGAATCCCATTTAACTGCTGTTAAAAGAATTTTTAGATATTTAAAAGGTACTATTTATCAATCTCTGCTTTATCCAAAAACCTCTGATTTTAATTTAATTTCATATTCAGATGCTGACTTTGGAAGCTGTAGATTAGATAGGAAGAGTACTTCAGGAACATGTCACTTTTTAGGGAAGTCTTTAGTATCATGGTCTAGTAAGAAACAACACTCAGTTGCCCTGTCAACAGCCAAGGCAGAATATGTGTCTGCAGGTAGTTGCTGTGCACAGGTGTTGTGGATGAAAAACACTCTTATGGACTTTGGATTAAATTTCAATAATACACCTATTTTATGTGATAATACTAGTGCAATTAATATTTTAAAAAATCCTATTAGTCATTCTAGAACTAAGCACATTGATATAAGACATCACTTTTTAAGAGATCATGTGTTTAAAAAGGATATATTTTTAGAATTTGTAAATAAAGAAAATCAATTAGCAGATATTTTTACTAAACCACTTCCCACGGCAAGGTTTGAATTTATTAAGGGGGAGTTAGGTTTATTTAATTTTAAATAGTTTTTTTTTAAATCTTATTCTGTTTTCGAATTCTGCTTAATTTCAGTTTCCCGCTATAAGTAATTTTATTTTGTTTTAAATAAAATTAATGATTAGTGATTACACGGGAATCAAGGCTGTCAGAACCGTTTCACCTTCTAAACTGCTTCACCTTTTTCGGAAAACCTTTCGAAAACCTAAAACCGCACATCTGCTCCAAAACCCTTTTCTGAATCTTCAAACCCTAAACTTACGAACCTTCAGAAATCGTTGTTGGAATGGCAAAGACTAAGCGTCCAGATGAAGCCGAGAGCAGTGCTGCAAAGAAACCTAAGGTAGTTAGTCGGAAAATACTGCAAGGTAAAGTCATAGATTTAGAGTGGCTGTTTGAAACTAATTTACTGTTGAAGCAAGCGTTGTCGTTTCAAAGCCTTGAGAAAGCTTTTAATAGTGAAAATTCTGAGTTTCTATATGAGGCAGAAATGATACATTTCTTTAGAACTGTTCAGTTTAGCCTTGGAGATACAGAGGATAGTTTATTGGCTCAAATAGAGGATAAGGACTTTTCAATATCATCTGTAGAGATAAGTCAAATTCTTAACTTCCCTCATGAAGGAGTTTTTCATTTCGATTTACGGAATATTGGAGATTCTGTACATAAGTCTGAAGACATTATGTCTTTTCTGTTTGGAACCAGAGTGATAAAGAAGATGTTTATTAAGGATCTGGAGCCCGATCAGAAAATTTTGGTAAAATTTGTTCAGACTGGTTTAGCACCAAGAATGGATGAGATGGAGAAAATCCTATACCCTGACATGTACATAATGTATCTTCTGATGTGTGATATTAAGTTTAATTTTCCTCGGTTTATGATAAGATATCTGAGTTACTACTGTCAGAGTGAAGCAAGAATGACCTTTTTCCCTTATGGAAGGTTCATTTCTTTGTTTTTGTTTAAAAGAGGAATGATCAGATTGGTAGATGCTGGGGTGAAATGTCACCACAGTAATGTTTTTAATTCTGGAACTTTGAGGAAAGTAGGATACTTCTGGAGCACAATTAAAGTAAAACTCTTACCTGTTGGAGCTGAGGAAAACTCGGAGAGTGCTCAGGCTCAACCGGCTAAGTCCAAGGAGGGACAAGCAGAATCAAGAGTTAGTACAGTGGCAAGGAGAATTCGTTTTGAGATGGAGGAAGTTGAGGAAGAGAGAAGTCAAGAAGGACTTCAATTTAGAAGGAAGAGGTCAATTGATGAAGAAATTATCTCTCCTGCCTTGAAATCCTCTGAACTGTTATTTTCTTATTCATTTGTGAGAGAAGCTGTTGTGGAGCAGACTGCACCGATAGAGGAACCAGCTGCTCAAACAGAATCTCAAAAAGAACCTCAATCTGCTGTTGTGGCTGTTGAAAAAGTAATTCAACAAGAACAACTTATGGAGGCAGTGCCTGGTGAAGAAGTGGCCCGACCTCAAGATTTACATGAAAATATTGTTCTTGACCAATCAGTAGAAGTCAGAGAGACTACTGTTCGTGATGAACATACTTCTGAAGCTAATACAGAGGTACTTCAGGAAGATTTTTCAGTAGAAGAGTTTCAGGCTTCAAAAGATAGTTCAGTGGATCAACCTTGTCAGGACAAGGACAAAGAACAGTCAGATGCAGATTCCTTACCACTTGCCCTGCTTCATCAACCTAATTCTGGACATGAGAATCGAGCACAGGGTGCCCCTGATTCGAGAAAAGAAGAAGTTGTTGAGTTGTACAAGCGTATCTCTCAGTTAGAATCTGAGAATGTTAGTCTCAGAAATTCTCTGAACTTAGAGCAGTTGAAGTTTCAGAAGCTGAAAGAGTGTACTGTTTCAAGACAGGAAGTAGATTTGTTTAAGACTGATATGCTGCATGCTGTTGATCAGTTAAAATCAGAGATGGTAAAGAAAGATGATTTGTCTGAGTTGAAGATTTACATGGAGAATAAATTTGAGTCTGTTGGAAACAGTGCTGTGAGTGGATCAGGCTCTTCACCTGATTTGATTCGGAAATTTCAATCAATTACTGCAGCAATGAGCAATATGAGTGACAGATTACACGATCTTCAGTGTAATAGTGCCCCTTTGTCAGTTTTGCTAGATAATCAGAGATTTTTAGTGGATCAGTTGACATCTGGAGAGCAACCGATTAGGATTCTTTTGAATCAGTTATCAGAAAAACTGGCTCTTTTTGTTGAAAAAGAAGAAAGAATGCATGAGTTTTTCAGAGTTAATTTGATTGAAGATATTCATATGACTCAATAGAACAGAGATCTTATCATCAAGTTAGGAGATGGGATGATAAAGAGGCTCAGAGAACAGTTTACAGAGATAAATACCGCGATTCAAAGGAGATAGACACCTTTTTCCCTGTCTTATCTATGAACCTTGATTCCTCTGTATATCACAATCGTTTATATATAACAGCTTGTGAATGAAAATTATTTTCTTACTTTTTTTTTGTTTTGTTGTTTATTGATTTATGATTGAGTTAGCCAGTATAACAAATTCACTTATTCATACACAGTTAATTATAGAATTTACTTATAGTTCAGTGCAATATTGAATGTGTTCAAATCCGTAATTTTTCATTCTTTTTGATATCACAAAAAGGGGGAGAATTTGGATAAACACAACATTTAAATTCATTTGTTTCCTATGAAGAAATTTGGATATATGGGAGAATTTGGATATATACGACATTTATCTTTTATCTATTTTTAGCTGAAAATTTATTTTTATGGCGGAGAAATTTTATTATAGTTAAATATTGTTTTAATCCTTTCAAAATTCTAAAATTTTATAAAAGTAATTTTTCAATAAAGATTGCAATTAAATTAGTTCTATTATTTTATGGGTTTTGTGATCATCAAAAAGGGGGAGATTGTTGAGCAATGTATTGTTTTCAAACAATTCAAAATAATGTTTTTTAAAGGGGGAGATTATTTTAAATAATACTCTGTCTCTTTATGATGATTTTGATGCTCACAAATACCCTTAATTATTTACTAATTATTTCGTTGAGTATTTTGCAGGAATTTATTTTATTTATTTATTTCATATAACGAGATTTCATACTTCATTTATTCTGAGATCAATTTTAGCACGTTCTGAAATCACTGTAGCGCGAGATCAATTTTAGCGCGTTCTGGAATCACTGTAGCGCGAGATCAGTTTTAGCGCGTACTGGAATCACTGTTCATACCCTACGTTGATGAACGTAACGTATGGATGAAAAGTTTACTTTTTATATTAAAAGAAACGTATGGTTAAGGAACCTTACGTTATTTTGAAACGTATGGTTAATAAACCTTACGTTGTTGAAAAGTATGGAAGAAGAACATTACGTTTGGAAGGAACCTTACGTTTTTGTTGTTGGACAAGTATGGAAGAGAAACCGTACGTTAGTTTTCAGTGTTGAGTTTGTTTCTCAAAAGTATGGATCATCAACCTTACTTTTATAATCAACCGTAAGTTCTTTGGAGAGTTGAAGCAAGACAAAGTATGGATGATCAACCCTACGTTTGAATGCTGAAGAGAAAGTATGTATGTTCAACCTTACGTTCTGAACCTTACGTTCTGAACCTTACGTTCTGAACCTTACGTTTGTGAACCTTACGTTTGTGAACCCTACGTTTGGAGCCACGTCATCAATCCTACGTTTGGCGTTGGGATATTTTTGACAGACGATATTTCCTTTTGCATTGGTCAAACAGGCGGATTATTAAGCGGATTTCGAGCCGATTCTTAAGTACGACTTTGACTAAATCAAAGACGATTTTCAACGGATTAATGAGTGATTTAAACGGAGCTTTTTATGCCAATTCTTCAGGGGAGTTACAACGGCTCTGTTATTTCATTTTTTTTTTAATATCGTGAATCTAAAGGAGATTTTCATGGATCTATTTATGCGGAAGATTTTCTCAGATTTGGATATATATGTTCTATCTTGGAAACTTCGGATATATATATACACAGGAAAGTGTATTAAATATATAGATTGATCTTTTAACGAGCAAGAAACAGAGACTGTGTGAAGGCGTTCTTTTCTGGTGATCGAGAAGAAGTGTAAAACCTTTCTTACCGAAGGAAGATCTTGATAGCAGATTCACATGTTCTACATCGACTATCTGTTGTGAATCTACTGCTGCTGAAGTTGTGAAGTTTCTTGTAATATCTATTGCAACTGGATCGACTCAGAACTGTTTTGATTACAGATCTTTATTTTCTGAAGACGACGATCTATCTACTGTCAATTGCATTCTGTTGCAATTGTGAAGAACAACTGGAGAAGTGTTTTCTTTATCGAAACCTTTTTTTTTGAGTGATCAGCTTCTCGTTCTAAGATGTGTGGGTTCGTGTTTCAACCAAGAAGGCTGTGTTTGCCTGAAACTTGTAAAGGTGTCAACTGCCTGTACTCAGTTGTGAACAGGTCTGTGGAAACGAGGTCCAGATAGTGAAAATCGCCAAGCTCGTAGATTTGAGCGTTGGTGGAGTGGACTAGGGGCCTTCTGTTCCCCGAACCACTATACATCCGTGTGTTGATGCTTTTCCTTTTTCCGCTGCATATTTAATCGTGCTAAAGCATAGTGGACAGAATTTGTCTAAATTGAAGAGATTGTAATAATTTTGAAAAGACACAATTCACCCCCCCCTCTTGTGTGTAATCCGTAGATTCAGATCCAACAGTTTAATCACAGAAAAAGAATTCACCCCATGAAACCATTTTCATATATAAAAATCATAACATAGAATGTTATTATAAGAAGTAGACATAGAGAAACATACTAACAAGAACAAAAGAATGATACATGTCACAAAATGTTAAATAAATAGGCAGCACGGTAGAAAATTAGCCAGGAATGGAAACAGTTATACCTGATAAATAAATCCCTCAATCATGTAACATTAGTAGAGATGTTAAGGAAAATAAAACAATTGAATAACACTCAAGGCACAAAATCCAAATCAGCATGACGCCAAAAAATAAAACTACCGGGCATGGCATGTGCATGAAATATTAATTTCTACGCGCCAATAATGATGCATTTAATGCTACATCTTTTCTATACCAATCCAAGGTTAAAATACCATAAATTATCTATATCAATTAGTAGTATAAATTATATAATTCACTCAAGGTGTTTGTAAAATCAAATTTAATAACAAACAATATGATTAAAAATCCCAGCTCTAGCCACATGGGCTTTTCCCCACAGGTGGGGTGATCAGTCCCAAAAACGGCTATTTACCGAATTTTGATAAAGTTCTATTCTCTTACCAACTGGTCTAAAATAGTAAGACCAAAGAAAAATATCAATGATACCACATTTTAATGTCCTAAACCAAATCAACACTAAGACAGTGGCTGGACTGGTGGGTCATATGGCTTTAAGTGTGCCTCCCTGTAAGCCATTGGTTTCCGGCTAGTAGTGACGGCCTCAAGAGGTGATGGTCGGTAGACTATACCCTTATATCAGAGTTGCATAGTTGTATATCTGAAATAGTAAAAGACATAGGAATCATTAATAAATGATAGATATAGTAGTAGAAGAATAATATAAACTGTATAAAAACTATGGCCAATGCTAATATATAATAGTACTTTCATGTCTTGATGATGATACATAATATAAAAGAATACATATACAGCAAGAAACAATATATAGTACAATAAATAAATTAAAAAAGAAGTAAAATATCCAAGGGAGGTCTCCACGAGAATCCTAAGCTCTCTCTCAGTCATGTGATACTATCTCTTATGTACAGGAAATACAGTCCAAGAAATTATCCACGGTCTAGTGAACATAATATCTACATGGGTACCCTGGTGTAATAGCGGCCTGCTTAGGGTGTGAGATATACATCCTAGTAGGTTACCACCCACAGTTTCTCCAATTGAATCTATTATGTGAATATAAATTAAATTAGTGTGCAGGTAAAATAAAAATAAACAGTATTGAATAAAAAAAAACATTCCACTCAGGTTCCTGAAGGACACCTGGTGGTGCTACGTGCTTCATCTCATGGTCGTTATATGTGTCTGAACAGAAACCATATTTATATTGTAGAAATATAAACCATATATAGTTATATATTCTAACCACCCATATGAACCAAGTGTGTACTAAAACTAAGGGCCATATACCTAGAATACTATTTGCTAACTGGACCTGATCATAACTCAGTCATCGATAACCAGTTTGAATGTGCCTATAAAGTCATTCCATGGGGTACATTACCTGCATACCAATAGAGTCTGAGACATCATGTACAACACTCGGGATGGTTATTGTTCCATTAGGTCAACACTCTATGTTGTGAGTGTCTTATCATGCTAACACACAACATGGGACATGGCCCGTCAATCCCACCATCTATATAGTATCAATGGTGTGAGCTTCCATAACTCAAGAACCTATGTATGGGAGAATGATTCCTCCATGCTCAACTACTACCTTACCATCTTTCCATGGCCCATTTCAAGGTGTAATCATAATTATAATAATAGTTCAATCCATGAGGCATTAACTCTCATTATTTATATTTAATAATCCCATTATAAACTAAGGTGTCGTGATTATACCTATTCACAAAGGTCGAGCTTATTTAATTTGAAAAAGAGGTATGGTCATACCACCCAATTAAATTCTAGTTCAATTAAACCATTTAACACAATTAAAGTTAAGAAAGTCGTCATGAAAATCTAATCGATTTAATACGTTTCATTTAAATAACTCAAGGAAGTAAATCTATAATTTCAACAAATCCAATTTATTTAATGAAAAAAACCATCATGAATAAAGTATTAAATTAATTACATGTCGTTTAATCTATCAATTATGGAAATTTATTTAACATGAACCAAAGAGGAACTTAGAAGGCACCATGGTCTATTTGATAAATTACCAACATGGGATATCCCATTCATTACAAAATATAATCCCTTATGAGGAACTTGGTTCGTTAAACACTTATATAAAATAGAGGGAATATCCATTTAATAAAAATAAAATAGGCAATATATTAGAATTCCACTTATCAATTACTAACATGAAGGAATAAGAAAACACCAAAGTAATGAACCAAGCAAGGTTTAAATAACTAATCCTCACTTTTTTTCTTAGAAGAAAATACGCCTCATATGAAGACATAAATTATAAAACATGACATTACTCATAAACAAGTCATTTATCACAATTGTAAATTTTATTGAAGAATAATAATTCAATTCACTATGGAATCATTCTAGGAAAACGAACCACCTTTTAAATTTAATTTATAATAGTTCAAAATGAAACTTGGTGTGTTAAATTATCTGAACTGAAACATTGTACAAGGTACAATCACATTTAGAATCCATTTTGAATGTTTAGAAGGCATTCTAGAAATTTAAACATTTAATTACCAATGTCCAATTAAATCTGGAACACCCTAAGGGGTGTCTGTAATAAAATTTAGCATTCTAAAAATACATAACAATGCTCAATATATATAATACTAGGACTGTATAACAATTTATAATGAAGAATACATTTTCAATAAAGTGTGTGGTGAAGGTCATTGTGTGGCGCAATGGTGTTTTCTATAAAATTAAAGAAAGATTATGAAAGATGATATATACCACCTACCTCATGCTTAGGACATTCCACTCAACCAGTATCATGGTCTGATTTGTTATGGTTTATAATAAATCTTCGAAACAGATATCCACCCTGAAAATAGGGAAAATGATATCACAAAAAAATAGTTCATCTTATACAAAACTAAATGTGGAAGGACAAAAATGAATGTAGATATTACTGATTCAAATCCATTAAGAATATCATTTCTTGAATTTGATGATGGAAAAAGAGATTCATGAAATCCTAGGTTAGGATTTAGAGGAATCAATGGTGCAAGTGGAGAAGGATCACCTAGTGGAGGAATAATAAAGAAGATAAAATAATGTTTAAAAACTCATTAAGGGTATTTTCATCATTATACCCTAAAAAACTAGACCAAATGGTTTTTATGCATGGTTTTTCCAAAATCATGTGGCACCCACTCCTTAAGAACCCACCTCGCATAGTTTGTCCTATATAGTTAACATAATTGTGCGATGAATAATTATTAGTTACTACCTAAGTGGAATTAACAATGTATTCTACATACATGGTTTGGGTAAATTGTGTGTATCTTATGTGCTTCACATCTTCTCACCTCCACAAGTAACATGGTATGTGACTAGGGTCCGCACAATTTCAGACAAACTGTATGACTCTATAAATCCTCATCTATTTTGAGTTTTCAGAGTCTGGCGATCTTGAAGCTCAATGGATGACCGGGGGAACCCTCTAATCCTTCAAACATGTCTAAAAACAACATATTGATGTGTTCCTACTCTCTTAATTTAATTTAGAATCTCGGTTCTGTGAAAGGTATGTCTCTTAAATGCCAAAATTCAAATTCCCTTGGATTTTTATCATGGACAAAACACAGGTCATTACAAAGATTGTAGATAATGGTGATTACATAACAATAATAACTTTTAAGTATATTTATTATATTTGAGATATAATTTTTTTAGTAATATTATATATTTATATGTGGTTAAACAATAATTAAAATGACAATGGTCGGTTTATGTGCTTACCTCGTCTTTGAAATATCACTTTTAGATCTCCTCTTAAGGGCCCTAGGATTGGACTTTAGGGAAGACCCGAACCTCTATAATGTATATTGGTAATTTGGGAAGATAATCTATTAGTGTATGGTTGAGAGAGATTAATGAAGCTGATGTGAAGAAGATAAGGTAGAGGTTCCCTTTTATAAGATAAGGGAGGGTCACTCTTTTAATTTCATAAAATATTAATATATAATTAAGTAAGTCTCATGGAAAATGATACAAAATATCCTAAAAATGAACATGGGATGATATTTTAAAGCATATATTATCCCCATTTACCTCTTTTATGTTTTTTTGGTCTCTAAGTAACTTAATAAAATATTATTTTCATAAAATATCATTCTTTTAAATTTTGATACTATTCATTAAATTTGACATAAATGACATAAAGAGATTTATTTAATTAGAATATATTAGTTTTAAACAATAAAAATATTTTATAGGAACAAATTAAATTCATTAAACACATTTACTCAATCAGATTATATTACTTTTAATACTTTTAAAATTATTTTTTAATATTTTTTATTAATTAATGAAATGTTGTATAAGTGTTGTACAAGGAATTATGGTAATTAAATAATTTCTATAAAATATATAAAAATTTATGTCCTAAAAATTATTTCATTATACTCAAAATAGTCAATTATATTATTTAATAATTTGATTTTGTTCCTATGTGGACACATATATGATATTTAAAACTATGACATTTACATTTTCGCAAATAAAACCAAACCCTATTCCAACTATTTGGAACTATGGGTATTGCACACAAAACAATAGGTATATGGGATACCCACAGTTCAATGAACCATGAGAGCTTAAGTCATCTGTATATCTTTGAGATATTCCCATAGTTTGAAAAATGTTATTCCCATGTACATGACCTGTGGGAATAGGTGTATTGGAAATTTTCCACCATATCGATAACCCTATGCATATGGTTCTCAAACTGTGGCTATAGAATTTAAAAAAATATCACATTCATATTCAAACCCTCGTCCACCTCTTCCTAACTGGCATTCCTAACCACTACCCTATATAAAATTATATGTATAAAGATATATATTTACTTATATATATTTTTATAAATCATTTCTATAGGTAGAAAACCATAGGTATTGGTTTTCCTGTAGAAATATTTTTGTTGTTGTAAAATTTTTTCCCACTCTTATAACGGAAATATATACCCCTGTTTTTTAGTAATGTGGGAATAGGTTATTAACCAAAACATATATCTACATTTTTGTGAAAACTGTGGGTATAGGTTGGACCTATACCAATGATTTTTTTCAAAACCGTGGGTATAGGTCTTGAGCTAAACCCTATACACACAGTTTGTTAAAAACTGTGGGTATAGGTTTTAGTTTTCAACCTATACCCACGATTCACCAAAATAATCTCTAAAACATACAAACTAATCCATATACCCATGTTTTAGGAAAATAGTGGTTATATGGTCATTTTCCAATAGTTTTGTATATTTCTATGATTGAAATATTATATAGGTTATTTTCATGAAAAATATACCATTAAACAATTTATTTTACACCCAATGGACATAATGGTATAATTTTATTCATCTAATAAGAATTAATATAAAATTTTATGACCTTACTAATTAATTTTAACTTAGATTATCCCGATTTACAATTTACTAAGTTGCTAAATTTTACAATGGCTACTCATCAAATTGACCAAAAATTAAAGGGTCATTTTTACCAAATGAAAACCACATTTTTTCCAATATTGAATATTGTTTTTCAAATTAATTTTTTATAAATTGTATAAATAAATTGTAAAATAAGTATGCAAGACCTGAAAAAATCGTTTATTTTTTTGAAAAAATCATTTTTAAGCATACAACTGAATTTATTATTTAAATATGCTTATAAAAAATATATTATATGATTTTTAAAACATTAAGTTTAATATTTAATGTATATATTTCATTAAATTAATTCTTCATAAGTTTCTTATTCAATTTATGATGTTAAAATGTATTTATATGCACAAAACCAATTTACAGAAAAATATCTCCTTTAATTTAAAATTATTTTTATTTTCATTTCTTATTAATTGATAACCATTTAATTAATTTTATAAATATTAAACCCATAAGATTTTCCCAATTTATTTATCATTATTCCTACCTACCTATCAAATGGAAAGCTGATAACATTCACATTAAATAATATTTTAATAATGTATCATGGTTCGATTGAACTTTTCATTGCGTGTTATGCAATATATCGGAGAAATACAAATTATTTGAATAATATTTTTCATAAAATTTTGTGGTTTTATGGTGTTTGTGTGTGTGTAGGTACTTTAAGGTATAACCTCCCATTTCATTATTATGCCTATGATGTGCTTATCACCCAAACCTGGCCTATTGGAGGTGGACTTGGGTGTCACCATTAGCTTATTCCTAGCCAAGTAGGGGTCATAGTGGCTCGGGTCATGACATGTTATATCTCAAATAATGTCATGGTATTTATTTATATACTAATCAATAAAATTAATTAATATCATTTTATTCTCATTGATTATGCTTTTTAAAAACTCTACATCACAATTTAATAGTTAAAAATATTTTAATCTACAAAGATGTTTTATTACCTATTTAAATTTCTGGAATATTCAAAGAATAATTTTAGAGTTCTATAATTCCATTATTGAACTCATTAAAACAACATCCAATATTTTCATCAGAATAAATGATTCATTTTTCAAGTATATAAAATAACAAAAACCATAATGATAATATTGCATTACAGCAAAGATTAAAAAATAAAAAAACATAGTTTAAGATAACTCACTTTTAACTCATTAATTTATAAAAAAATTGTTCCATTATATTTTTTCTTCATAATGTCTCAAAGATTATCTTTAAAATATTTATTTATTTTAAAAATTAATAGAATTATAAAAATAATTTTAATAAACAATCATTGAATTAAAATATCATAATCCATCATAAAATAGAATATATATATATTTCCACATTGAATGCATGGTAATGAATAACAATTTAAATAATTAATAAAAAATATTTTCATATCATTTATATTATTTTTGGAAGCAATTAAATAATAAAAAATACTTTGAACCAAAATAAATATAATTTTTTATCAAAATAAAGAATAAATTGGGCATGCTGTATAATTTCAGAATAATTTGAAAAATTACACAATATAGAGACCCTTAGTTTCATAATAATCCACTTACACTAAGATTCATAAGTTATGGTCAAGGGAATTATCATGAAGTAGATATAATAGTGTATGATATTTTAAATGGATTGATGAAAATGTGAGTATGAATTATGAGCATTGTACAAAATCTAAAATTTTTATTGATTCTCATAGAAAAACATCTCAAATAGAAAAATCTACAATGTAGACAAATGCATATCGAAAAATCACAATCAAATAGAAGAATATACTATGTAGGATTTTTTGACTGAACTATATAGTTGATTTCAATGTATCTAATTTGAACCACATAGCTAATTGTAATTTAACAAAAGTGAAAACAAGAAAAAAAATCAATATTCATGAAAAAGTGTTCACATCAATATAAATAATATTTATAAAGGTTCAATATCATTAATGATAAATTATAGAATCATCAAAAACACATTAAAACATATAATATATATTTAGAAATTATGATTCGATGAAAAACAAGAAAATATAGTAAATTGGAATAAATATGTTTTTATACCTATATAAGGGTGATTTTATTTGCATGCGTAACTGTAAAATAAAATTTTACAACATTTATTAAAGATAATACATGTTTCAAATAGGTTGAGTAATGGTGAAAAAACTTATACCTTGTATTAGGGTAACATGAATATTTCTTAACTTGTGTAAAGGTAACATGCCACCATGAATATGGTCAGATATGAAATTCAACAGGATGCGTAAGGGAAATTCATATTTTATATATGTTTAATAAGGGTATGTAATACGCTAATAGAAAGAAAAAAATTAGAAACATTTTATAAGTGTACAGGAAACACTACATAAAGGAAAGGTGTAAATTTTACATCTCACATAATGGTACAAAATAACACATTTAAAAGTGTAAGGTATAAATATAAAAAACATGTAAGGGTAAAAATAAACATGTTTAATGGTGATTAAAAACTATAGAAAATTATTTTTTCACAAAAATTAACTATAAATAATTATAAATAATAATAAAAATAATTATTTAATTACAAAATAAAAGTTAATTTATAAAAAGAAAAAATTTATAGTTATTTAAAAAAAATTAATTTTATGATATTATAAATTATATCTTTAAATAAATAAAATAATTAAATTTCAAATGATCGACTCCATCAAGTACCCCATTAATACAATACATGAGGAATGAGCTATTGGAAGAATCTCACAGTTCATCATTCTCTACTCATCCAAGAAGTAAGAATATGTATTGAGACCTCCAAGTTTATTTCTGGTGAGAAACATGAAGAGATATATGGACGAGTATGTCTCTAAAATGTTTTTATCTCAATATGTTAAGGATAAGAGCCTGAATTCAAATGGGGTGTTACAACTAACACCAACACAATAATTATAATGGGAGAACATCACCCAAAATTTTGTTGTTAGACTCCAAAAAAAAGTTCATAATTACATTTGGGTTTTAGTTGATTGCCTTAAAAATTTATTACCAATATATATTATTTCCATCTTGATTATATTTCTAGTATATACATTACAGAACTAGAAATATTACATCAAGTATAATATTCTATCATATTTGATTGATATATGTTTTTTACCTTGAAGTTATAGTGAAAACATCTATAAGATTAGGATCCTAAGTTGATTTTAATTAATAATTTTCATCCTTAGATATATGTACAGTTTTATATAACAATTCAAACCCTATAATATACTTTATGATCCTATTTTATGTATTTCAATGCTATTTGGGATCAAAATCTTCTTAAGGTGATTTTTTTTATAAAAATAGTTCCTAATCGAACATTCAGATGGATCCTTTTGAAGCCCTTTGAGGTAGAATGTTCTAAATATCAATATTTTGGGATTGTGTAGGGGAATAAAATATATCGAGACTAGTTCCACAATATTAAATTTCATAAAAGGATAAAACCATTCAAAAATACATCATGGAATATTAGAGTCAACAGAAATGTTATGTTGATAGCAATCTGTATGATTTGGAGTTTGAAGATAGTGATAAGAAATTTAGATGTATATTCCCATGGATAAATGTTATGATATTTTTAAATTAGTTAAATTTTATCCTTATATTTTAATACCGAAATACATTAAAAGAAAAATAATTTTGACAACTTATAAAACACACAACGTTGAGTTTAAATGAACCCCAAAATATTATTATTTAAAATCTATAGTTATAATCAATCCATTGAATTAGAGGGTATGAATTAGATTAACACATATTGATATATATATATATATCCTAATTAATAAAAATCTAATGATTAATTATTATGAAATTAAAACTTACTTTTTTATTAATGTTATTCTGATTCCTAAAAATTTAGCTTCTAAAAAAAGAGTTTTTCTTTTTTATAAAAAGAATAAAATAATTAATTTCTAAGACTTGTAAAAAAAGTTTCCATAAAAAATAATATAATTTTCTAAATGATCATATTATAATTAATAATGGGATAAATTTTTGATATCTCTGAACTGGTTTATTTTTCAGTAAATTCTGAAAAATTCTAATTCTTCCAATACATCCAATTTATTTCCTTAAATAAAATAATTAAAAAGGACCTTTATATTTATTTTGTTAAAAATATACATTTGATCTATTTTATTTAGAATAATTTAATTATTTCCATTTAAATCGTCAATTTTATGGATTTTGATATATGTTAATTCTTAAGCATAAAAAAAGTTTTTTCAAAAAAAAATGTTTTCGTTGCACGTTTATATAATAATCAATTTACATAAACTACAGGAATTAAATTTGATGAAATGGAATTAATTTTTTGATTCATAATTTCAAAATGTATACTAAGATGAATTTTTTTTATTTTTAAGAAACTAAATTATTTAGTAAATAATAAAAAATACAATTTTTATGAAATACTATATCTTTTATGATATGTATAACTCGAAAATATGATATAAATATTTAATTGATAAATTTAATGACAAATTAATAATAATAAAAAAATATCAAATATAAATGATTTGAAACATAATTATAATTTTTTTCATTATAAAAATGAAAATAATTTTTAGTATTGACCGAGTGCTTGAACATCTCTTGAAATATCTAATTCGATGCCATAAGAATATTATTTTTTGAAAATTGAATTTTATCATGGATTATAAATTTGAATTATTATTTATGATTATTTATGTATATATATAAATTTTTCAGTTATATTACAATTCACTTATCCAAATTCTTGTACAAAATCTGTCTAAGGTTAGAAAAGTAAAAATAAAAAATTAAATAAGTTTCCATGACATTGATGTAAGTAAATATGCATATGTAATTAACAAAAAAGTTTAAAATGCACCTTTATTTTTTATGGTATTTTTTGCTTATTTTTTTGAAAAAGGTTCCTAAAATTTTTACACAACGTCAACATAGTGCTTGTGAAAGTAAAGGAAAAATCAATTAAATGATATCCAAAAATCTTAAAGTAATTTATTTTTAAAAATATATATTTTAAAAAATTATAGATATATATAACATATTGGGGCTGTATTAAAATTATATATTCTAATTCCATTTTTATATTTATCACATTAAATACAAAATAAATGAATACACCCAAAAATGATGTTAAGGATGTTTTGTTCATAAATAATATTTTATTAAATTATTTAAAATTTATAAAAACCTATTTTCGTAAAAGTGAATTGGATATGGATTAAAATATAAATCATGTCCCATTTATGGGTCAATTTTTATTTGAATGTATATTTATTGACCCTTAATGTGTAAAAACAATGATATCACGGTAATCGTCAAAACGATTAATGGGAAGTTGAAAGAATAAGTTATGGATAAAAATATCACCTAAAAATTTTGGATTTTTATTTTATGTGAGTATATTTACTAATAATCATCATATATTCTCTTTATATAAATTTTTAGAAACATAATATTGAAAATTAATTTATATCAATTTAATACATTATAAAATCCAAGAGTGTTCCACCCCTCAATTATAAAAGGGAACCTACTCTCCTCTCCCTCACACCATTTTAAAACTCTAGATCCAAAAATACCTATCCAAATCCATTAATAACATCCCTTTCCATGTTACATAGTTATTAATTTGGGTATAATAACCACCATTGAGGGATTAATGTGTAAATAATAGGTTGTTGTGTGAAGATGAGGTGTATTATTTTACCGAATGTTTTAGTTTTATTTAATCTTCTACCTCCTTCAGAACTACTTCATCCATTTTTATATAATAAAATCCTTATATCCTCTATAACAAGATGTTATTATGAAAATTTATTCACCTAAATCAATCTCTTTCTTCAATTAAATGTGAAATTAAACCATAGTTCATGTGTATTGAGGACAATTGCTTCATGAATCGATGTAACTATTTTCCTATCACCACCTCTCATAGTTGGTAATAATGATATATTTTATTTATATATATGATATTCAGGAAATAATTATCATTATTTAAAGATAATATAGGATCTAATGTATTACCTTTCCCTGAATAGAAATATTATAATGTTGTTTTTGCATATGTGTGGATCACCACTACCATAAAGCGATACAATGCATTTTTTGTCATTACATCACATGTTTGGTATATATAAGTTTATTAAATGATATAATGTGATAAATATAATATTATTATAATTTTTGAAATATAAAATAATAATCCCCTTTATTTCCATCATTTTAATTTAAAATATAAACGTTAATCATGCGTACAAACGATCTACCGTCCCTATGACTCAAACACAATTCATTTTTCAAATCCAACTTTTGAGGTTAGTTTGAAAAATATAAATAATGTATAACATAATAAGTGTTTAATGATTATTTTTCAGGATATAATATAATGATGAATCCTTTGACCATGTTAATCCTACAGAAGCTATTTTTGGATTTTGAACTGAACATCCTAAAAACAGCTAATTTAATCTTAAAAAGTAAAGTAAATAAATAAAGAATGGTCATAAATGATATAAATGGAATAATAATAATAGAAAAAAAAAGAAAGTTGTTTTTAATTGATTATATAATTAATATAATTTTATAATTCAGGAAGAGAAAGAATGTATGTGACATGTCGTACTTGAGGTTAGGGGCATTTTACATTAAAAACCTTGTTTTAAAAGTTTTAAAGGTTTTTTTAGAAAAAAATTAAATTCATGAAAATATTCATTAAATCCATTTAAGAATATATTTATATGTAAATAAATTAATTATAATGAAACTTTTATATCCCTTTTTACTTTATTTCAATGGCTTACTATAGGAATATCTATATATGTTTTATACGAAACATTTCATATTTATTTTCAAATGGATAAAGGAATGCTCTATTTTAATATGTATTGAATCATAATATTTTCCTTCCACCATAGTAATTATTGTATTTTTGGATTACTTAATATGATTTTATTTTTTACTTTAATGAAAAACCCTCCATCCCTTTATTCTCATTGTTTTAGTTTTGATAAATGGGATTGAAAGGAAAGGGACATATCAATATAAAAAACAAACTACTTGTGGGATCAAATTGATATATTTTTTAGTTTGACAATGAACATGAAAGATTTTAAATGTTTCATGCATTTTATGAACATTTGATATTATTCATGAATTATGGGTGATGTTAATATAGTTTATTATATTTTGGTTTTTGATTATGTTCTCTAGGGAATTATTAGGAATTTTTCCACATAAGATATTCCACTTGTAAGGTTTTTTATAAGGGTTCATGTAATGGTTCTATATATATGATGTCCCAAGATACCAACATGAATTTTAATTGATTGATACTCAGTTTTAACAGAAATATTTTCATATCATAGGGTTTGATCTTTTGTTTAAATGAATGTTTATTCCCATTAATTGTAAAAATGGAATGTTTTTAAGAAAAACAATTTCATGGATTCTCATGCTATCTAAGAAAACCACATGATAATTATTTTGTCTTTATGTTTCATTATAATGTTTTTATGAAAATATCAAGGCAATGAAGTTTATTTTATTCCTAATTAGATGGTTTTTATGCTCAAGGAATACTATTTTAATGGAAAACTATCATTTATGATATCAATGTTTTGGAATAGACTAATTGGTTTATTTTCATTTATTTCCTTTATAGATATTTGTGTGCTCATCTCGTGTTATAAATTTTTTCCTAGGGTTTAAGGATTAGTAACAACAAGAAATAATTCATTTTGATAGTCGTGATGATTTTTGATGCACAAAATGTGTTCTATTATAAAATTATTATATTTTGGAAAAAATGGATACTGAGTATAGTGTTGGAATTTTTGATATATGGGATTGTTATGTAAGAGATATCCCATATTTCTCTAAAAATATTAACTAAAAAAGATCATAGATATGATATAAATTGAATTTTATTCTAAAGATTCAATTTATATATTTATTGTTGTTGGGTCCTTATATAGATATATCATAAATTTAGAGTTTCTTGATTAAATTGAGATGGTTTCTTGTCCCTTCGAACATAAAAAAATATATATCATGCTTTAATGTGTTCCATGTATATATTTTGAGAAAGTACAAAAATGATCCATCACATGTATAAAATTCAGTGGTTTTACCTATAGAGCTTGATATTTATTATGAGGACAAACCAGTGGAGATTCACATTCATAGATATAAATAAATTAAAAACAATACCACTCACCTAGTTAATGTGTTGTGGTAAAAAAATAAATTTAATGAAGCTATGTGGGAATCATTGGATTTGATGTGGAAGAGGTAACATCATTTTTTATCTATGAAATTAAATTTTGAAGCAAAATTTTTTATTAGGGGGTCGAATGTAACAGCCCATGATTTGATAATATAAATTCACTTTATTAATTTTATGTCTATGATAAAATTCGCAATACGCAACCTCAAGCTTTATAAAACTGTAAGATAAAATAAAAATATTATTTATATTAGTGTGACCCTTATAATATTTCTATAAAATTAATGGAATGAATAGGATTTATTGCATTATGAAAAATATGTGTAATTATTTTATATTATATAAATTTCTTTAATAATTCATAATAAATATGTACTCGATTTTTTGAAAAGCTATTTTATGCTTCAAAAATTTTTTTTCCCAAAAATTGTATTTATTGTATTTTCTACGTGAACATTATAAATATTTTTATTCCACTTTATAATATGTTTTTTCAAAATTGATATTATTTTTTAAATTTTCATCAAATAATAATATTATTATGAATTTCTAATAATTTTCTAAAAAAATACATTTTAGAGTGAATAGTTAAGAATATCAATTTTCCAAATATTGTCACTTTTATGTCATTATTAGGATATAAAAATGAAATTTTAAATTTTAAATATTTTTCCTGAAAATATAAATTTTTATGTATTAAAATAAGTATTTCCAAACATTACTTTAGTTTTGGAATCTAATATTGACTTTTGTGAACATAAGTTACAATTCATTTAAATTAAAAAATATTTTTCTCCCTCTATTTTTAATTTTATGGTTTAAAGGTAACATAAAAATTTTGATTGATAAATATTTCTAAAAACATGAAACTATTTTTTTAATAAAAAAAATATATTTTTGTAAATTAACTTTTTACTTCATTTCAAAGTAAAACGTGTTTTATGTTTAAATTATTCATTTTCCAAAAATTAGTTTTAATGTGTTTTGTGTTCAAATATTAAAAGTAAATTATTACACCTATAGAAATCTAATATGATAAAATGGATTAAATTTATTTTTAATTATTTTTAGGTAAAGTATTATTTTTGTACATATAATTAATTTTTCATTCTAAAAATTGATGTTATCACAGTTAATGTTAAAAAGGGTCTAAAGTGGTTTAACTATGATATATGACTTAAAATGATTCCAAAACATTTCAAAAAGTGATTTATGAGTTTATATCCACCATGTGAACACTTATATATATATTTGGGGTACCTTGGTTCAACATGAAAATATTATTATATATATTATATTTAAATCTTTCTACTAATTCTATATGTGTCCTTTTAAACCCTAAAAAAAGGGAACCTCCACTTCACCATAATTCATATTTTTTTAGTAAAAATTCTCAACCAATAACATTAATAACACCTTCCAAGATTTTTCCCTTATTCCCTGAGCTCCTGGTATTCAATTTATATCATCCTATAAAGTTATAAGTTGTAATCCAAAAAAGATATCTCAAAAGAGATGAAATCACCCTACTCGATTATTTCATAATTTATAATATTATTCTACTTCCAATAAATATGTTAAGTCCATAATAAAATGATGAATATTTTATCATAAATATTCTAAAATGTTATTATTATTCTGGGAAAACCATTTTACACCACCTTTCTATCAAATCTAAAAAAATTATGGTTCATACATACTTGCGGACTACAACATCTACATAAAAATATGATTCATTTTCCATCATAATAATTCATGTTTTGGTTATTACAATGGATTTAATATTTATATATTATATATATTAAATTATTATTATTATTTAATTATAATATTATATCTCCCTTTATACCTTCCCATCTAGTGGAAAATGATAATATCGCTTGTGCTTATATGCGGACTACCACTACCATGAAATAATGTGATTCATTTTTTATTTACCATTTACATGGATGGATATAAGGCTAGATTTATGAATATGAAATATAGTTATCTTATAATAATTTTTCCAAAAATGTGAATTATTATTTACCTTTGTTCCTCTTTGTCCGTAAAAAAGTTGAAACATCACCTGTGTGTGTGTGGATTACCTTCTCCACAATGTGATGTAATTTATATTACATCACTACTTTATATGAATAGTTATTAAAGTGTATATAATTATTACAATATGAAAATTGTAAAATTATAAAAATTCATTATATTATGGGACAATTATCTATGTACAACTACTAGATCTTTTAAAGTAAAGCATGCAAGAAAATAAAAACATCTATCGATTGGAAAATTTATTTTAATAAAGAATTTTTTATAAACAAGTGATAAGAAATGATAAGTAAATCATATATGGTATGTTACATAGAAATTTTATTCTATGATTTATATTTAATAAATATATATTTATTTTATTATAGGATTGAACCCATATGAAGAAAAACATGACATGATGAAAGGGTAATTGTTACCCTGTCGTTTATTTTCAAGACGTATTATGTTAAATTTACACATAGTAAAATTATATTATCCTTATAATTTTATCCATATATTTTTTATTACACTATGGTTATTATGTAAATTTTAATTTATTTTATCATTTTCCTCTGTTTGGTGCTTAAAAATATCTATAATTGTTTTTAAGAAAAAAAGAACTTATTTCTGCTTTTATTGATGATCTTTTTCTTCCATTTCCATGTTATTTAAAAATATTTTTAGGAATGTTATTTAATATGAACATATAATTGTTTACAGTAATTTTTATAAATATTTTAATTTATTCTAATATATTTAAAAACTAATATTTACAATTTTTCTAGACTTCCTATTTATTATTTTTTATAAAAAGCGTAAAATGATTCATTGTTTGAACATATATTTCATAAACATATTTTTATGTAGTCATTACCAGTCATTGATCTGAATCATATATTTCAGATTTTTCTTATAATATTTAAGGAAAAAAATCTCATTATTATGTAATTTTTTTAAAGGCGACTAAAAAATGGATGTTTTCTCATGGTTTAGAAAAAAGATATTAAATGATTTTATACAAGCTATTTTTTATTTATGTCAACGTCCTTTTGGGATTGTAATGATTCAATTGGGATATATTTTAATAATGACGTCCTATTTTTTGGATAACTTATGATGAGTGTAATATTAGGAGGATTACATGGAACCCATTTCATTCCCATGGAGTAATTAAACTGTATTGGGGTTTTGAATGATCTTATGATACCATCCACTTCCTTTCTATGTATGGTTTACGATTATGGGATGATGATATTTTTACAAACCATATTTATTTTCCACTTGTTGTGTAATTATGATATAATGAATTTTTTATATTAATGTGGTCCATAAATGTAATGTTTTCATTATGTGATTTCCGGTCTATATATTATATAAACCTCAAATGTATTGGGTAGAGTATGAAAACTTGTGATAAAACTATATTATGTGTTGACTTGATTTCATTTTCACAAAAATATGTGTGGACCTGGTTTCATGTCCATAACTGTATGTGAGGAACTAGTTTTTTGTGGATTAGTTGATGTGAGGACTTGATTTTATGTCCTTAACCAAATGAATAAACCTGTTACTATTTATATGTTGGTATATTTATTTTATGCTCAGATGGATCGGGATTTATTATTTATGATCTTGTAATCTTATGACCTTTTTCATTTTATATCACCAAGCCTTATTCCATGACTCATGATTAATTATACATAATTTATTATGTATTTCTTTGTTAAATTATAATATGGTTATCATACCCTCATTCTAACTTATGATCATCTATTAAAATATCTTATGTTTACCCTGTATAATAATTAGAGATATCCCATTATTATGAATCCATCTCACACAGTTTATAAAGTATATTTTGAATTTTGATACATATTCTTAGAATGATATGAAATAAAACCTATCTAATAATATTTATGTTACATTATGAAATTATATGTCAATATATCTAGTCTCTCAAGACACTAAACAATTACAGTCTTAGGGTGTCTATAATTTTGATATTAATTGAATATTAATTTAAAATGATGTAAAATATGTGTGTGTGTGTTATGGTCAATTCATCTAACTTCGTCACCTATATCTACCGATCGGTTTTATCTTCACCTTAAATCACTAGAATACCCTTCATTTTGGTAACCAATTATGAAAGTTGGCCACATGGATATGACTAAAACTAAGTCTCATCATAATCTTTCAACATATCAATAGAGTTATTTTTTAGTGAAAATGTGACTTCTATTCTTATTTCATCCAACATGAGTACTAACAAAACAATCATGGAGAATACCCCATGAAAATTGTTTCTCTTTCAATCATGGATGCTTATAGACCATATGAGAATGTTATTTATAATTAAAATTGTTCACTAGTTTTGTTATGGTTATTAACGATTGTTCCAGTTAAGGCTTGATAGGAAATAAAGCAAAATTGTTTGTGGTAATTTACTCTGTTTTCTATTTCCCATTCCTAATGAAAGAGTTGTATAACCTGTCCAATACTCAGTATGTATGGCCTAAATTGATTAACCATAATCACAAATTTTTTTATGATATGGTAAACTACCATGTGTTTTTTATTCATCCCCAAGAACACATTTAATTGTTAAAAATAGTGAATGGGGATATCCCATTGAAAATTTACCAAAATGATTATACATCTTGTCTAGTAATTAAATTTCATTGTTAATACTCTTACCAACCTATATCTAAACTTCCATTAAAATGGTAATGATACTTAGTCCATTGTGAGACTAATGAACTAGTAAGAGATACCCTCTATTGAACTTGACTATGATGTTTTATATACTAACTGGTGGGTCATCCTGGTAGGTTACCTCCCAACCCCACTATATTTACCAACCTTGTTCTATACATTTCCAATATACACTTGAAATTTCTTTGGACATAATGGTTAGGTAGCTTAGGTATTTATTTTTCATGACACTCAATTGGATGGCATGATAAAGAGTTATACCCGTGAGAAAATGGGGGAATCAGCATGAGGAGGGAGTCAATAATTAATTCCATGGTGTTACTCACCAATTGAAGAATATAACATATGAGTGGATAATTCCATTCCATATTAATCCATGAACAATTTGGAGGAATAAACTCATCATATACATTTTCTAGAATCTAAGTCTATCTGATCATGTAGACATCCCTAAGGGATATAATGACCTCTATATGTATCATGTTGAATATTAATTTACTCATACTTCATATATTGATTAGGTCTAGTATGATATTTTTTTATGTTGGTAGACTAATTATGGAACTCAAACTACATCATACATTCATACAACCATTACCTTTCATTCAAGTTCCTTGCTGCTTCTATGCACCTAGAATGGACATCCCCAATCCATTTGAAAAATACCTTTGAGGAAAATATCTCATTTAAAATTATACTCTAGTATGTTTTAATGTATGGATCTACAATGAATTTTGAAATAATTATATACCTTTAGATTTTGATTATGATTTATTTATTTTATGGTAAGTGGTTATACATGAGGACATACCCATTTGAATTATTGAATTTCTAGATGAATCATCTACCATCAGAGAAATTTTCATGAGTGAGCTAATGCTGATTATTGACTCAGTGTACTCCATATAGATCATGATTTTGGTATAGGTACACTACATGGTATATTAACCCCATAATGGGGTGAACTATTTTATTGTAGATAATTTTAAAGACCAACCACCCATCAGGATTAAAAATGTGAATTACTTGAGAGAATATGTTAATTCTAGATTTACTCAAAATAATTGAATATATTCTTCGATGTATAATCCATAGCTCATGTGTCTTATTGAGGATCCATTTACAAAAAGTAATAAACAAAGGGAAATAAAGATAAATTTATTTTAAATGATGAATGGAAATGGAAGTGGAGTGAAAAAAATAGAAATTTTCAAATAAATTATTAATGGGTGCACTGTATAAACCCCATGTTGTGATGTTAATTTTATAGGGAGGTTTTTGGAAGGATAAATGTAAACATAATTTTTTTTCAATGACCTAAATGATTTAAGGTTATTCTTGTTTCAATGTAGAGGGTTTCATTTAAAGACTGAAATAAATAAAAGTTTTAAAACGTTACAACATGTACCAAAATATAATTTAGGGGGAACTTAAAAAATCATGATATATAGTTATTTTTACAATTTAATTTAATGAAAATATCCCCATGAATTTTATATATAAAGGTAAATTATAACATATTTAGTTTACATGATTCTTTTGTATTTTTTATAGAAATGTGATAAAATAACGATATTACATTATTTGTTTATTGGATGATATATTCTTTTTTCAGGTGTTTATCTCTCTGATTTTTTCATTACACATATTTCATCGTGGACCTCTATTTGTTTGAATTGAAATATATTTATGTTGCGAGGAATCATGATAACACCATATAGGTTCTGTGTGGGGGGTTCAAGTTTTTTTGAATTAATAGATTTAGAGTATAAATTTGTTAAATGGGGGTATGTGGGGTTTCCATTATTGGAATGATTTTGAGGTTTTCAGAATCCTTATTCAGGGAAAAGGTGGCTGAAAGTTGTCTGTGGGAGAATTAAACACTTTTTAAAGGTATTAAAAACCATGTAAACTCTTCGAAACATATTTCATGAAACAAATATAGGGTGTGAACATGTTACACATCATGAAATCATTACAGATAGTGTAATATTCAAGATACTAAAATATTAAGATGAGGGAATGGTTTTTTCAGTGTATCCCTAAAAAATAAATTCTTGGTGTTTAAATGAGTTACACACCATGTAATTTCCCAAAAAGATTTTTAAAAGTGTCATACATAATATTTATATTCTTAAACATGTGAATATTTCGTCCTCTTTACCTGGGGTTATCATCCAAAAATATTTGGCCCCCATCCATCTTTTCTAGACATCCCTTTTTTTCAATCAATCCTCAGTATGTTGTTTTTATTTTTTTTCTCTCCTTCCATCGTTCATCGATTATTGCGGTGAAATATCTTGAATATGGCTATTTTTGGTTTGAACATGATAAGTTATGATATTGGAACCTTATTGTGATCACTTGTGCCATCTTACTTGTTTGAGAATCTTATTGTAAGCATTGGTTGATCATTAGTTAATGGTTGGGGTATAAAATTTAACACTATGGATTGAAATTTTTCAAGTATTTGTAATATTATAACTATACCAATATATGAATTCCTAAATTGATCAAATGATAAATTGGATTATTACTTCGAGTCCTTTTAGGCCAAATTGGTAAATTTATTGGCTAGTGGCTACCATTAAGTTGAGAAAACCATTGAATAAATGAATTTATAATAGATTACAGTGTGTTTAGAATGTCATGGGGCTTGGATATTTTTTTGATATAGATTCACCATATCTCATCTTTTTTTTGAGATAACTGGCGTGTTACTGGTTTTGACCAGTTGATAAATGAAAAATTTCATTGAATGATGAATCATAATTTTCATAATTAACCATTGAGCCTAATGATGTGATATTGTGAAATCCTTGTTTCCATGAAATGTGTTGTGATTTATTATGTTGTAATGATTATATAGGGTGTTGTCCCAGTTTCATTTCAGTAGTTATTATATGAGTAGTTATCATAGTTTACATGAATAAATTCTTATATACAGGGCTATTCCCTAAGACATACTAAAAATCTCATATATCAATCAATGCACTGAGACATGATAAAATTATTAGATATCAGGATATGCCCTCAGACTTGTTGAAATGATTATATACCAGTCTTGGCCCTAACACATGATGAAATTCATATATACCGGTCTTGGCCTTGAGACATAATGAAATTCATATATACTATGATCAGCCCAAATTTATTGTTGAAATTCTTATATAGTAGGTTTTGACCCAGATTTGTGTAATTTGTACCCTTGTTATAAGGATATGGTAGGCATAGTAGTAAGGCATGATCATAGATATCCCATCATGAAATCGAAGTGGATTATGCTATTACATAGTTATTGTATGGTCATGAGAGAGGCTTAGAGACATTCCATAATGGTGCGGAAGAAGGTTGATGTGGTATTTGTTTAATTGTTTTAAAAATTAATACACCTTTTATGGAATAATCGAATGAATTTTTTATTACACTATTTTTCTTAAACAGGGTGGTGTCGACATTTTGATTTACACTCACACACTATTTGGAAATCCAATTGGTACCCAATAAGGTTACTTGGATGGACTATTGGATAAGGGTAAGGGACCTTTCTGTTGATTGTTTGCTTACTGAATGGGATGGGGTTTGGTTAAGGACCAACACGGGGTTTGGGACCAGGGACTTTTGAGTCAATTTTTTTGTATTCTAGTCTTTTATTTTGTATTACTCCTAGAATGTAATTTAGTTATATTTTATAACATAATTAATTATTCCTTTATTATTTATTGTGTTGTTAGATAGGATTCTACAATTGGTTTTCCAATGTACTATATTGTTTCCATTATTTTCATACTCTGAAATTTATTTATTTTTATTATATATTTATTTTCATAATTTTATAACACTAGAACCTAGAGGTATAGTCCCCCAATATACTTATCACACACCCACTTCTATTTGATATCCTATGGAATATGGGGAGGTGCACTTGAGGTCTCAGAAACAACCTTTTCTGGCCACAAGAGAGATTCCCAGATCAAGAGACATTACAAAGTGATATCCATGGAAAGTAGGTTCCTTTTATGTTTCGTTAATATTTGGAACAGATAGAAAGGATACTAGGGTGTTTTGAAAATTGTTAATGATCTTATTCTTAGGATAAGATAACCCATGTAGAAAGAAAAAATATGAGTTCCCAAGGGTTCATTACAGTTATTACTATTTTGGTTACAATTGATGTTATTTCACCTTGAGTGATTCACATGTTACGTGAGGTTATTATTTCAGGATGTTTTTTCTTCTAGATATGTATACTCTTGTTTCAGTATTGCATGGGATGAGTACGCATGAATCATGATTGGCACATAGGGATATATATTTTCATGAATCATTCATGATAGGGACATATTTATTGCATGTGATATATAATTTCCTTTGGAAATATGATATGAGATACCTATTATATATGATAAATGACATAAATAAACTATTATTTCATTCTAAAGATGTTTATTTCATTTTTTAGAGAGACTTGGAGTTAGTTGTTCTTTGTTGATGTCACGTTTTTAGGTTGACCATTTTGTTATAGACAGTGTTCTAAGGAGTATGCTTATATTTTAGAGAACATGCATCATCTACATCATCATGTTATGATTTAGGATAGTGGAAATAAATACACTCCAAATGTAGCTAAAACAAAGCTTCCAATAGTTCTTGAGGATCAGTTTTATGTTCATCTTCACAATAGCTTCCTGAGGGTCATGAGATCCATTGAAAGGAATATCATTCTCACCATTACTTTGAGGTTGGGTCTAAGAGATAATTTCAGATGTTGCATCTACCTATATGCATTGGGGAAGGAGGCCACCAAGAAGACGATTTTGGGATCGAGTCGGTCCATATGATCTTTAAGAATCTGGAGACACCTGCAGATAGGAAACCAAAACATGTTGTATATATATGCTTCATAGACCAGCCAAGCATTGGTGGGATGTTATAGAGAAGGCATGGTAGCATGAGGAGTTAACTTGGATGAACTTCCAAAAAAATACCAAAGGAATTTCTATCCTGAGGCGTTGAGGGCTAAGAAGGATCAGTTTTTCATACATCTGGTATAGGATGGCATGCCAGTACTGGAATATAGTGAATGTTTCACCAACCTGCAGAACATTGTGACATATATGGGAGATGATGATATCTCTAGGGAGAGATGTTATTAGGATTTTCTTGCTATGAGATTATTTTAAATGTGATTGTGTACCTTCTGATCAATTTTGTAGAGGTGATGATTGTTGAACTCGTCGTGGAATGGAATCTGTGAGGGGCCCCGAGCAGTGACCATGCCATTTCATCAGGGAAAATTTTTAACACTTATTATAGTGGAAATAACCGTTTCAATGACTATTTGTCCCATAGAAGAAATGGTTAGATATTTTAGGTTAGTGAGATACCATCTCAGAACCAAGTTCTATTTTAGTGCTATCAGTGTGGAAAAATGGGCCATAGAGTCTCAATGTCTATACCCTTCTTTAGAGTGGCGTTTTTGGGGAAAATAGGTCCACCTATAATTATTTTATAGGGGAATGAAGTAGAATAGTATTGGAAGAGTCACAGGATAGCTACCGGATTTTGGGGAGGATTCAGATACTCCTAAGAGGACATGTAGCTGGAGTTCTATTGGATATTCTGGTCGAGGTAGGGGTCTTGGTACCCCAGTTCTAGAATGGAAGTACCAAACAGAGGGTATAGATTAAGGGAGACATGTTAGAGCCTAGGGAAGAGGGTTTACTCTACTGCATGTTATACAAAATATTGTAGATAGTATGGATGCAGGACCATCTACTGTTAAAGGTATGATTCTTATTTCATCTATCCTTTCTTGTGTTTTGTTTGCTATAAGAAAATCAAATTCATATTTCTCCAATATATTTTCAAAAAAAATTATTGGATGTGGAAATAATTAATGGTTCTTTGACAATAGACATGTTGTTGGGAGTTCGATCAGAGAATATCAAATGTTGGAAGGAATTATCTCTAGAGATTGGTGGTTATCGTTTCTTTTAAGAACTATTTGTACTAGAAATGACAAGGTAAGATTTGATTCTTGGTATGGATTGGCAATTTCAATAACATACTAATATCAATTATTACCAGTGGAAATATACATTTCTATCTCTAGAAGGAGTAAACTATTCTCACTTCGGTGATTGGGACCATCAGGTTGGTCATGCATGAAAAATTTAGTACACATTAGATTGTCTCATGGCTCAGATAGCTGATATTTATCTAGATATTTTTGGAATGAAACATGAATATTTTACTCCAATGATATAACATTTTTAGGACGTTTTTAGTGAGGATATATATGGATTACCACCCATTAAAGGGATCAATTTTATGATCAAGTTGGTGTAAAGAGAATATCGAACTTCTATCCCACCTTATAGAATGGAAAATGTAGAGATTCAAGAGTTTAAATTTTTGTTGTATTATATAGAAGATAAAAGTTTAATTTGGGAAATTACATATCATTGGGATTACCCTAGTTATCTCCACCAAGAAGGATAATCAGACTTTTTTCTTTTATGTGGATTATCAAAGATAGAATTAGATGATGTTCAATAACTAGTTGCCTCTCCTCTGCATCGATGATCTTTTTGATTAGCTTAGAGGTGCTATAATATTCTCTAAGATTGATGTGATATTAGGATACCATCATTTTATGTTGAGACCATTAGAAATACCTCGCACTAGTTTTGGGAGTAGTTATGGATTGTATGAGTTTGTTCTAATGTCCCTGGGTTTTATTAACCTACATGTGGTATTCATGGCTTTAATGAATTGAATTTTTCATCCTTTTATCAAACAATTTTTGGTGGTTTTTTTCAAAGGAATATTAGTGTAATCCCAGTCAGCGTATGATCATTGAAAACATCTTGATATCATTCTATGTACATTGAGAGATGACTATCTTTATGCCAAGCAAACCAAATTCAGTTTATGAACAGATAAAGATACCTTCTTAGGCCATGTCATCTCAGAGGAAAGATTATCAGTGGACCCAGAGAAATTTTAAGCCATGTTATGTTTGGTTATCCTAATAATATATTCAATATTTGTATCTTTATTGGTTTATTAAGTTATTATCGATGCTTCATCCAATACTTTTCCCGTTTGAAATCACCAATGTCAGGGTTGTTCATGAATTGGGTGAATTTTGTTTGGTCAGATACTTGTGAGAGAGATTTTGAAGAGTCAAAAGGCATGCTAACTTTAGAACTTATCCCCACATTACCTATTTTAGGTAAATCATAATCCATGTACTATGATGTATTTGGAGTTAAAATAAGATTAGTTCTAATATAGGTGGATCGAGTGGCTACTTATGGATCCTCATTGTTAAGACCGCCTGAGAGGAATAATCTTTCCCACAAGTAAGAGTTAGCAGTATTGGTACATGCCATGAGATGTTGTAGTAAATATCTCATGGGTGATAAGTATTTGGTATACCCAGACCACAAGAGCCTTAAGTACATATTTTAAAAGTGGTACGTGAACCTTTGGTGGAGGTGGCTCGAGTATCTGTAGTCTTTCGACTTAGATTTATCTTATACATTGAGAAAGGGAGAAATTATTTTTGATGCATTGAGCCAAAACAAAAATAAAGAGCCAGTATGAGAGTCTTTAGATGATTGGTAGGTGATATACTTCTTTGTAGACATGGTTCTACATGTCCAGAATTTATAGGGAAGATTATCTTTGACTTCTATATTGGTTATACCCATGATTTTCATCCAAATCAATACCAAGAAGTTATTTAATTTAGAGGGTTTATTTCTAAGAGGCAACCTATATGGTGGGGAGAAACCATTGGAATGGTCTCTTTTTATTGGAAATTCTATTCTTTTTAGTGGTTGAGCATGGGTTCCTATATACTAGCATGAGGAGATAACAAGAGAGTTGTATGCTTCTTATTGGGTGGTACATCTTGGTTTGACAAAGATGAATTGTGATCTTCATAGATAGTAATGGTGGTCATGAATGAATATGGAGGTAGTATTTTATATAGTGAGATATTTCACTTGTTATTAGGTGAATGATAAGCATTAACAGCCAGCTAGTCATTTATAGTTCCCATTCCAAAGTGGAAATGGGATGACATCAATGTGGATTTTTTGATATGATTACCTAGGACAACTCATAAAAATTATGTTTTATGGGTGATTTTTGATTGACTAATGAAGGTATCTCACTTATTTACTATTAGAGATACCACCATAGATGATGATTTGAGATGTGTTTCTATTTTTACGGTATTTAGAATACATGGTGTACTGAGCATTATCATTTCAGATAGGAATCCACATTTCACATCATGGTTTTGGTAGGGTTTTCAAAAGGCTCTGTGATCAAAGGTTATTTGGAGTATGGTCTGCCATCCTCTGAATAATGGTCGATATGAGAGGACTATTTAGGTTCTTTAGGATATGTTATGGGAATGTTTTTTGGATTTTAGTGGTTCATGGTAAAAGAATATGAAACTCATGGTGTTTTAATATAGTAATATCTACCAAGATTCAATCCAGATGTCAACTTTTGAGGATTTGTATGGAATGTTGTTTCGTTATCCACTTTGTTATTTGGATGCATGTGATTCAACTCTTGTTGTTCCTAGTATCATGAAAGAGATCTCTATGAAGGTTTAGTTGATCATATTGTGCATGGGGAATGTCTAGAGTAAGAAGAAATCATTAGAAGAGCATCATAAATAACCTTGGACATCATTTTTACATTGGGTGTCCCCTATTTTGGGACAACACTATATCAAGAAATAGGGAAATCTATCATATAGGTTTTTCAGATGTTTGAGATAGTGGATATGGTCAGTCCTTAGCATTTATATTATCCCTTCCACAATGAAACAATTCCATGCATGATGTGTTTTATGTTTTGTATCATTGGAGATATTATTCATACCATTCTCACGTGATAGAAATAGAATAATATGATCATTGTGTCGATGTGTACTTTGGGGAGCTTCCAATAACAATTGTGTATAGTAGTGAGAAGTATATTTGTGGTAGGGTGATTCCTTTTGTTCGAGTGTAGTGGAATCATGGGTGAGTTTAGGAGAAGAAATGGGAGTAGAAGTTGGATATGAGAGAGTAGTGTCCATACTTATTAACTAATGCCCCATAGTATGGATAGAAGCATCTCAGGAATGATCTATTATGTGGTGGATAGTTTGTAATATTTCATCTTTTCCCAGGTACATCTCTCTTCACATTTCTCATTAAATTTATTTCACCTTGGTTTTTTTATCATCTTTAAACCTTAGTGGTTGGGTTTCATCATGGATGTCTATTTTTTTGAATAAAAACAGACTTGGGATGTGAGGAGACTTTACATAACCAGAGAGGATCCTAATAGAGAGGAGTAATGGGGTTTTTGTTTAAATTAATGGAATCTAAGTATAAATCGGTTAAATGTGTTTTTATGGGTTTTCCATGGTTTGAAGGATTTGGAGGTTTTTAGAATCCTTATACTGGGAAAAGGGGTTGAATGTTTCATGCAGGATAATTACACCACATGTAAAGGTAATGCTTTTTTTATAAACTCTTCCAGACACATGTTGTGAAATAAATAAAAGTTGTGATGTATTTAAGCATCATTTGAGAAATACACATCGTGTAATGTTTAGGATAATAAAATATTAATATATGGAGACGGGGTTTTTGATATATCCCTCTAAAAAGTAATTCACAACAATTAATGGAGTTTCACACCTTATAATTACATGAGTAGGTTTTTAAAAGTTACATGTGGCTGATTTATATTCTCACCTGCATGTATATATCTTTCTATAGACAATGTAAGATCATCTATGTTATTTTAGTCCCCTTAAATATATTTTGGATATCATATTTGTTCGATAAATTCCTGGTATATTGTTTTTATTTGGTTTTTCTGTTTTCTTCCATTGTTCATTATTCATTGCAGCGTAATCTATTGACCATGAGTGTTTTTTGTTTTGATCATTATCAATAATGATCTAAGAACGTTTTTTCAATCACATACTCCTCCATCCTTGTTGGTGAATCCTACTGGAAGCATTGGTTGATCATCTATTAAAGTTAGGGGGTCTAAACATTAAACATATGGTTTTATATTGGTCATGTATGGGAAATATTGAAACTGTGGAAATGTACATTCAAATAAACTGATTAAAGGATGAATCGTATTATTCCTTGGAGTCCCTTCGTACCCTATTTTTTATTGACCATGCTTGTGGATACCATTCATGTGAGAAAAAATTTGATTAAATGATTTGATTAATGGCTAAAAGTGTGTTTTGCATGACAAAATATTTGGGTGTTTGCTTCATATATATTCTCCTTGGATTGTATTTTTATTGATATAATTATCTTGTTATTGGTTATGAAAGATTGATAAATGAAATGTGGCCTTGAAAGATAAATGGTAATTTTCATAATTAACCATTTATCCTAATGATTTTATATTGTGATGCCCTTGTTGATATGAAAAGTGATGTGATTTTTTATGTTGTAATGCATATATGGGTTGTTTTCCCAGTTTGATTTTTGTAATGATTAAATGGGGTGTTGTCCTATTTTACATGCGGAAATGCTTATATATCTGGATATGACCTAAGACATGATAAAATGATTATATACCTACCTATGACCAATGGAATTCTAAAATACATATATAAAAATATATAAACTAAGACACAATGAAATGCTTATATATGGGGTTGGCCCTGACACATGCCAAAATGATTATATATTGGTATTGGTCCTGAGGCATTCTGAAGTGATTATATACAGGGATTAGCCCTGATTGGTTTTTGAAATTCATATATAGCAGGTTCTAACCCATATTTGTGTAATTTATACCTAGGTTATAAGGTTATTGTTGGCATGGTAGTGAGACATGCTCAGAGATATTCTATCATGGCATTCAGGTAGGATATGTTATTCTATGGTTATATGGCAATAGTTGGAATGGTTATGAGACATACTCATAGAAATTATAACATGATGATGAAGAAGGTTGATTTGGTATTAATTTAATTGTTTAATAATATAATACACCTTTTTTTGCATTATTTCACACACTTTTTATTAGACTAGTATTTTTAGACATAGTGGTGTCGACCTACTAAGTTATACTCACACCCTATTCAAACCTCCGTTTATTACCTGAGATGATTACATGGATATAGTATTGGACTAGGTCAAGGGACTTTTTTGTTGAGTATTTCCTAGCTGGATGGGATAGAGATTGGAGACGAACTAACATGGGGTTTGGGACCATGGTTTTTTGAGCCTTTTGTTGAGTCTGGTAATATTTTATTTTTTATTAATTCTATCATGACATTTAGTTACATTCTTGCACCAAATTAATTTATTAATTTTTTATTTATTGGATTGTAACTTTGGTGTCTACTATTTTTTCCACTATATTGTATTGTTTCCATTATTTCCACACTAAAATTTTTATTCATTATTATACATTTATTTCCTTTTTTGTACCTCTATAACTAGGGGAATAGTCTCCCCACTATACTAATCACACTCCGATTACTATTCAGCAGCCTCTGGCATATGAGGAGGCACCCTTGAGGTATCATAACTAACCTTTTCTAAACACGTGAATAAGAAGAGTTTCATAATGGATAAAATCATTGAGGCTTATTACTAGGTGGAAACATCCTACTTTTGAAGCCAAACCAATTTTATGATTCCCCAAACATGTCATCTCCCATTGAAGTCATTTTACATATTTAAATTATATTTTCAATTCAATTATTGTATTATGTTCCTTATTTGATTTTATATTTTAATTTATATGTTATATTAATATAATTATCTCTGTTTAACTATTCATGCTTTCTTCTACCCTTATCTTTTTAATTTTTTAGGGTCATGATTTCACATGATCTTACCAATTGTGAGAGGTTATCCCACAGATTTGGATGAAAATGAATGATTATATAGTATATACATCGTATTTTAATTATAACATTTTTAATCTCTATGATTTTCAATGTAGTAATAGGTTAGGGTGGTTGATAGTTCCCTTTGTCCTATTTTTCCTTATTTTAATTCCACTCTACATAAACTATTTTCTATCCTATATCATGAGTATAGGTATACAACCCAACAAGTGACCCTATGATAATTGAAATGGGATTAGAAAAATATAGTTTTAATAAATTATTATAATATGGTTGAGGAGTTCATTATCATAAACACTAGAGATAGTAGCTTTTACTGCTCTTATGATCCCAATTAAAATTTATTATCTACACCTGTAATACATAAATGATGAGATTATGAATTATGGGATGTTATCATTGAGTTGTATTATGGTAAATTTATAAAATTACTATGATATAAGATTTTTTAATATTTGAGGGAGGGTTTCCTTAATTCATAAATTTATTATATTGTATCTACATTAGTATGTTTTTAAACTATTTTCATTCATTCATAGTCACTGCACCATTATTTCATTTAATTATGATATTATAAATATATAATAATATAATAATTCTATATAATATTGAGTGGTGAAACATATTATCCGTTATAGATGATCATGGTTATCAATTATGCTGCAGTAGAAGTCATATACATTTTATTTTATACAAAATCATGACAATTCTGTTAAAATATTTTTTCATTATTGGGGGGAAATTTGATAACTCATTATGTGTTCACTCTTTTTAATTACTATTATTATATTTAATATTAAATCATTAAAAATAGTTCATTATTAGATAAGCTATTCATTGTAAGATTATTTTTATGCATCAAAGAACTGATCAGAGTTGAAACAATTAGTGGTTTATGTTTAAAGAGTTGCATGGTTGTAAGAGGAAATGGAATAAATGCTAGATATTAGATAGAATAATTCCTAGAGTGAAGAAGATATATGAACAAAATATGAATAATAACTTGATTTATAAGAATAAGAACCATTTTAGGAACATATTACCCAACTGATGTTTTATGTTGAATGCCCTATAAAGGTCAAAAATAAATTATATAAATATATAAAATCATATATTTAGCTGGAATTTATAGATGAGGTTTCATAATTATACTTACCAGCTAAGATACATATGGTATATAAATAAATTTTTGACTAATAATGGTGTAACTTCATCAAGAATATCATGTAACATGACTTGTCCATCTTCAGGGAAAGGTTATTAATAAAACTTTTTTTCTCACTAGTATTAGAAGAAGAAGAAGAACCCGCTAAAGTGATGACATTTTAAAATTGCTTAGTTTAAATTGAATACCTAAATAAAACATCATAAGCACAAATATATTAGGTACTTTTTCAGGAATAAAAGTTAATAACTGAATTGATGTAGGGATATAGTCTAGTCTAATTCATATTTTTATAAATAATATTCTCCAAATTAATTGATAACAAAATCTTATTATTTTTTGTTTATAATTGGTATTAATGAATGGATAACCTTGTAGTGTGACAAAGAAAAACAAATATCTTTAGTGGTATATATAAATATCATTCAAAATAAAATACTTACTTACAAGAGAATAATAGACCTAGGCCTTGCATGAGGGGACAAAGCTACATGCTGAAAGTATTGATGGAAAATATTTTAATATTGATTCCTCATTTTCTAAAAAATTTTATTTTGTAAAATTCATTGAAAAACACTCAAATATATTTAACATATATTCAATGGAGCAATCCTTGGAATAACAAGATGTGGGGAAACAATGGGTGAATGGATTTGAGGGGAAATTATAAGAGGTGGTTTTTTGTATGCGAGTGTATAAACTAATAATGGTATAATTTTATAAATAACTACAAAATAAATTGTTGACATTAGACCAAAATTGAAACATCATCCTATAATAATGGAAACATCACCAATGGGCGTCACTTCAATTGAAAAATATGTTGAGGAAATATACCTACTCTTACCCCCACTATGAAAGTTATTCCATATTCATAAAGTGTTGTATTTGTACTACATTTTCCATGGGAATCTCTATAAACTTTTTATGTGTATGATCACTTGATGAAAAAGAATTATACATTACAACATATAATCAAAATTATACTTTGTATTTGGGGAAACATTTGGATAAATCTAACTAAGAGTAGTGGAAGCATATTACTAACTTATGTTTTAAATAAAGTGGTATCTTTTTTATTTCCCACTTTCTCATTTTCAGAGTTTTTAATTTTAAATATATTTTTATGTTTTATTTTTTAAATTTTTACTTCTTAGAATGTGGAATTAGGACCTTAACTCCAGTAAAAAAGTACACACAAAAAGCCCAGTTGTTTTCTCATTCTTATTCAATTTATTCCTAATATATTAAATGGATTATACTGGTTAAAAATTCAAATGGGTTGTTTCTTTCAAGTGTGTTGGAGTATTACCCTATATAATATTACTTTCTATTTTAATTGGAAAATAATCTTAAATAAAATTTCATTTCCATTTTTCACTATTTAGTATATTTTGAAAAAGTTTACATCATTTTGAAAATAATGGAAATGATTGTTTTTATTGGTTATTTCCCTAGGATTTGATTTTCAAATAGAAAAATTATGATTTTGGTTAAGTTTTTAAATCCATTTCCAGGGAAAACTGATCCAAATGTTTTCCCATATTTAGAGGTATTATAAACCCTTTTTATAAATTCCTCATAATATCCTCACATTCATGAGAGATACATGGTTTTTTATGGGTACTAGTATTTGTTATTTTATCAATTTTAATTATACAGTGTTCATGAATTCCTTTTTATATGATGGAAACACATATAAGGATTGCCACGATTTTAACCTGAGACTTATCCATTGAATATAATTTTCTTAATCCCTTTAAAACTCATTATTGACCAGATATGTTTATAAAATATTATAATATGATTTATCCATTCATACCTTCACTCATAATTTATTTACAAGACTATTTCATGTTTGAGAATGGGAGAAATGAATATTGTGTTTGTTCATAGCTCCAAACCGGGTGTGTGTGGTTTGTGTTGCAAATCAGGGACTTTGGGAGAGGAAAGGGCGTGAGTCAATTTTAACCATTATACATCATTTTTTCTTAACATATTCTCCAAATAAAATGGTTAGAAAGAAAATTATGGAGGTGAAATTTTATTACTGATTGTATTTACTCATATGACTCATTACACTCTAAGAAATAAATGGGCATGACATTTCAATCATTCGCTATATTATTTTTTCCGGTCATCCTCTTTGAAGAGATTAATATAATACAATGTTAAAAAATGAAAATAATATTGGGAATTAATATAAAGGAAATTATTTATTGAATTTATTGGTTGACTAATGTTACATGGCATGTAATTTGAATGTGGCATATATCATGTAAGGTAAATTGGGGGATGACATTTTCTATAAATTTACATTAATGTTCATGAAATAAATTTAAAATATTTAAAACAATTTTTCCGCCTTTTGAATGTTTAAATTAATTTACCCACAAACCCATTGGCACCAAAATCAAATTTAAAAATGTATCCTAATTAAATTAATTTTTATATCTCATGTTTTTGAAAATTGTATTTTTTTATGAATATGGTGATACAAGCATTTTTTAAGGTTTTTATATAACTCAAGACAAAATTTGTCTTCTATGTAGATTGATACAAATTTTCATGTGATGATGGTTATAATTTGGTGTAAGAGGGACTATTGATATGGAAAAAAATTATTAGTGTGTGACGAAAATGAGTGGATTTCTTTATAAATTATACATGATAAATTATATTTTTGAAGATATTTTAACAAAAGTATCAGTATTTATTTTATGTGGAGTTTTATATGTATATAAGATTATTATCTAAGAGTGAAATATTTAATTTTGGGAAAATTGATAGAGTATAAAATTTTGTAATTTTTACTTTTTAATTAAATAAATTCATCCCAATTAATTTTATAAATTAATATAAATTATCACATAATTAATTTATAGGTGTATTTTTTATCTCTTTATAGAAATTCCCTAAAATAATGAATTTAAATTGCTTTAATTGTAAGGTCATGAACCCAATTGCCTGAAGTTAGTGACTTATTTTATTACATTTGAATATAAATAAGGAATATTCATCCCTAAGGACAGAGTATATTAGTATATTTGGAAACAAGATAAATACATAAGTTCTGCATAACAATTGGAAATGAAAAAAAACATGGAAATTACTTTGACAGCATCCACAACTCAAAGGTTATTTCTGCATTTCATTCATAATAAAAATATTCATGTCCTGAGAAAATGAAACATAAGAAAGGTTTAAACTAATATTCTCAGTAAGGGTATGAAATATAGTAGAAGATATCATAAACATAAACATTAGGCATGGTTTATAACTTAAAAACACATGCCCTTAAAAATGAACTTGAACAAAATATGGTAGAAATAAGAGCTGAATAAATAATGCCATAATAAAACATGATCATGGGTATTCTACTAGTTGAATAGTCTCATGAACTATCAATACTATTTTCACAATGAGGGAATTCATAATTTGGGACATCATAACCATACCGTCAAGGCCTTGAGCTAAGATAATAAATATCCATCTTGTCAAGGCCTCGTGCCAAGACCATAGTTTGTCTCATGAGACCTACCGATTCACCAGGGGGATATAGCAGGCCCCACTCAAAACATACTAAGTCCAATTAATTCCTTATATGAAAATGGATAAACATAAACACCATATACATTCATATTGAAACAAATATATGAAATATAAATAACTTTCCACGAATATTAAGCATAAACACTAAAAAGTTGGAGTAAATTGGTGAATCATTTTAAGATAGAAGATCCATAATAAAATAATCACAAACCATTAAATTAAATATTTTAGATGATACTATAAAATATTAATCCCAATAATACATAAGAATCAACCATAGTGTTGAAATAGATGAAGATACTAATATAAAATCTTCGAGTAATTCTTTAGATAAATACTCGTTTACATTAAAAAGAAGAGTTCTTTTGGAAAATTACTTCTATAAAACCAGAAGTGATGTAAGATTGTATTTTAATAATAAAATGTAATATTTTATAAATATAATGGTTTCCAAGAATTTATTATATAGTGCCCTTATAAATAGGTAATAATTTGAGAAATTCCCTTGACTATAGCTAGCATTTCAGGAACAATTTTTTAAAGATCCTTTTAAAACAAATAACTTCACATAAATGAAGGTAGGAATAAGGTTGGTACAAATATATAGAACATTCAAACATAATTTATGAGGTGTAAATATGAATAAATAATAATTTAATTTAGGTATGTAGGGAATAAGAGTATCCTGATGAAAAAATGGTGGTTCGGGTAGAAAACCATTATGTTAATTCAAAAGGTGTTCCTCTCTTGATCTTAATGACCAAAATAAAAATATTTAGGTTCATAAATTCATAATTTCAGAACCTATAAAACATTTAATTGATTTATTACAACCTTATTAGGTTCATCCATGACCATTTGATGGGTTATGAGATTCAATTGTATTGTTTGGGATTATTTTCTTCATTGGTTTTCATGATTGTTTTACTTATATTAATGTACGTATAAACATGTATAATAAGAATGGTTTTCTAGAATATAATTTGTACATTATAATTTAACAACAATAAGATTAAAGTTTTATAAAATTATATTGGTTATTGGGAGTGAAGATGAATCATTATATAAAACGTTATTGATAATTTTTTGGGTTAATTGGCGGTTCTTGATCACAACGAACTCATTTTGATTTATAAATTAATATCATGTGTAAAAAAGGTTAAAGAACCAAAAAAATGTTATAATAAATATATTATAGTCTGGTTCAACCATAAAAATGGTTTCATGACCAGAATTAAATTTGGTAATATAAATTGAAAACTCGTCGTCCTTGAATGTAATAAATTAACACATCTCAGATGGTATTTTCATTTCTAGTATAAAAGTAGGGTAAAGAAAAGATGATGAAGAATTATTCATCTATAAATAAAAATTCTTATAAATTCAAGTACACTAGATTCATCACAACATATGGATGAATGGAGGCGAGTAAAGAAAAAAAATAATTTGAAATAAAAGAAATGAAAAAGGGAATTTTCCTCCTGATGTAATCTCCCTTGAGGGCCTCTTTAAGGGAGAGGTTTTGTTCTTTTTATAAGAACATTCACTTATGGATATTTTTAGGATCTTGGAATGATATTTGAGAATAATTTAGACAAGGAACTAGGCTTTATAGGGGTGGAGAGAAGAGGGAGTGGGGGGGGGGGTTATAGTGGAGGAGAGGGTTTATTTATGAATATCTAATTCTTTATTCTATTTTATCCCACAAGACAACTAGTAGTGTTGATTCATGTTACCCATAATTGTTATAAGTGTATTTGAGTTCTAACCAAGTGTTATTACATCATCCATGATGCTTGGAATAGTGAATTTAACTCATAATGTATACATATCGTAAATTACCGTATTCCACTATTTATCAAAATTTCAAGTAACTCAGAAAAATACACAAAAAATCACCCTAATCATTTTTCGATGTTTAAAATTTAAAAATGAACTCCATTTTTTAAAAATAATTTTCAAAATATGTTTAAATTAATTGTTAAATACAAAAATTATTTATTTGGAAAATAACAATTTTAAAGAAATAATTCATTTATATCACATTGAAAAATTAAACAAGATCTAATTATTTTATAAAATAAAAACAATAAAATAATAATTGATTTTATATTCATAATGGTCATATTACTATTCATATTAATGTTCATATGGGTATGTTACTATTCCCCAAAAATTAATTTTTTCTTATCAGACTCTGAATATCTTACTAAACGTAGTTGTGCTCGTCAAGTTTAAAACATTCCAATCACAGATATGGAAAACATTGTTTATTGGATAGGTTATAACAAAGTGGTGTTTGGTAGATACTTATTGTTTCAGGTATTTATTATTTATTTTCAAAATATCGGGGTGTTACATTATCCCATTCTTACAAAAATTTCATCCTCAAAATTACCTAAATGTTACCTTGTAAAAAGATTTATGTAGTTCTTCATCATAATCCCCTCAGGATCTAATGTTTCCTTTTCAAATTAATGATTTTTTCAAATTATATTTATCATTCGAGTCATCTGATTACAAAACACTTGTTCTTTAGTGTCCATGATCCGAATTGGCTATTCAGAGTATGATAGGGCGGGTTCTAATTCTATACCTCCAGAAGTGAGGACATGTGTTAGGTCTAGAATGTACTTTCTCAGTAATGAGACATTTAACACATTGTGTACTTTAGATAGGCTAGGTGGCATAGCCAAATAATATGCAACTTCTCCAATTCTCTCCAAAATTTCAAAAGGGACTATGTTACTTGGGTTTAGTTTCCCTTTCTTCCCAAATCTTATAATCCCTTCCTTGGATATACTTTTATGCAAACATGATCTCCCACTTGAAACTCAAAAACCTTCCTTCGATTATCATCATAGATATTTTGTCTTCTTTGATCTGCTTTGATATAATCTTGAATTGTTTTTATCTTTGTTATTGTTTCCTCCACAAGCTCTCGACCCACTAGCATCATTTCTATAACTTCATCCCAACATGTTGGTGTACGACATCTCTTTTCATAAAATTCTTCATATGGTGTCATTTGAATACTTGAATGGAAACTAGTATTGTAGGAAAATCATGGATCATGAACAAGAACAGAAAAAATTTAGAGAGGTGCTCCATGAAGTCTTGCAACTTCATTGATATAAAGTCTTTCTATGTGCTCCAATATAAAATCCTCACTTATAATGAGAAATGTGCATATTTCATAAGTCAATCAACAATTACCCATATTGCATCATTCATTTTTAATGTCTGGGGTAACCCAAAGACAAAATCCATGGTGATTTCATCCCATTTCCATGTAGGAATCGGTAGAGGTGGAATAACTCGTCCAGGATGTTTTCATTTAGCCTTCACTTATTGACAGACTGAACATCTTGATACATAATCAGCAATTTCCCGCTTCATGTTGTCCCACTATAAATTCTCCCTCACATCTAAATATATCTTAGTACTACCAGGATGTATAGAGAAATTTAAGCTATGAACATCATCCAATAAATCCCTTTTCATCTTGGGTGGAGAGGGAACACCTAACCTCTTCCCAAATTTCATAATTATGTCTTCACATATGAATTCATCCAACTTACCATCTTTCGCAGCATTAATTTTCTTTTGAATATTCTCATCATCAAACTTTGAAGCTTTTATTATTTTCAATAAATACGGTTGGGAAACCATTTGAAAAATTAATGACGTTTCTCCTCCTTTGATAATTCCCATATCCATCTTCACAAGATCCATGTACAAAGGATCCTTGTCTATCCTCATTTTTCTAAGAAATCCATGATCCTTCTTACTCAATGCATCAACTACCATGTTTTCTTTTCTTGAGTGGTAGTGTATAGTAAAATCATAATCCTTGAGTAGTTTGAGCCATCACATTTTCCTCATGTTGAGTTCTTTCTATGAGAATATATATTTCAAACTCTTATGATCCATATATATCACACATTTTTTCCAATAGAGATAATGTCTCCATATCTTCAGTGAAAACATTACATCTTCTAACTCAAGATCAAGGGTAGTATTTTTTTTTCATGAATTTTTTACTTCCTTTATGAATAGGAAATAACTCTATCATTCTATATAAGGACAAAACCAAGTCCTTTATTTGATTCAACGCTATAGATCACAAACCCATCTTTCCACGATGGTAGCATCATGATCGGACCATTCACTTATCTCCTATTCAATTCCACAAAATATTACTCAAATTATTTTGTCTATACCAAATTAACCCTTTTTATTTTAAGATTGGTCATTGGGTTGGCTAAATGGGCGAAGTTCTGAATGAAACACCAATAATAACATACTAAACCTATAATGTCACGACCCGAACCAATAGGCCATGGGCTTGCTTCTAGAGCTAAGTAGGCTATCACACGAATTGGAGGCATTAGCCTAAGGTACATGTACACACACACACATACACCTCCAAGAAATAGTGCAGAGGTATATAAAACTGAAAAGAAAATGCATGCATACATCTATCCAAAACAGAGTGAAACATAAGTACAAAAAGGGAAAAACATGACCACCAAAATAAAACTACAAAGGTGTCCAACCAGTTTGGAAGATGGGGTATGCCGCCAAAAGAACCACCAAAAATCTCCTCGGAACAGCTCCAGTAAGACTCCATGGTCAGTCCCGCTCACTCAGCTCTGCCTGCTCCGGGTCCTCCTAGGACACCGTCGAAATGCCTGTGGTCTGCACAAGACACAAACATGTGCGGCCAAAGCCCGTGCATAGGTGAGTATAAAAATACTCAGTAGGCACCCCAAAAACCCAAAACCAATGAGAGAAACTGAAAGGAAATAGTCTACTCATCCAAGACAGAGGGAACCCAGATGAGAGAGAAACTTCATCTCGATACCATCCTCGGCTAAACATGACTAGTCACCTCAAGTCAAGTGTATGCCCATGCATACACCATTAACAATCCAGATATACTCAGCTCACGTACCAAGCCACATGAGGTACCGACCTCATCACCAGAAATGGTTCACAACCAGGAGAGAACACTCCACGATCACTATCATCCCAGATGACACTCGTCCGAGAGATACACTCAATCGGGTCCCACACAAACATCTCAGATGCTCACCTAAGAGATCACGGTCGTCGGATATCGTCACTGAGGAATTCTCAATAAAAAAACATAAACACCAAACTCCTTGGATAGGGAATCACTCCGGGGGTTTGGTAGGGGATACCAGAACCCACACCAGTATATGAAGATCTCACAGATAGGGGATCACTCCTAGGCTCTGTAGGGGGATACCACAACCCGATCTGACATTCATAGATCTTACAGATAGGGGATCAATCCTAGGATCAACTGGGGGATACCACAACCCAATCTGGCATTCACCAAAAACACATCACTCAGATAGAGGACCATCACTCGTGTCACGATAGTCACGACGATACCTAAACCCTATCTGGTATATCTCACACTACAGGGGATCGAACTGACGATACCGCAACACTACAGAAACCACGCGCTAAGTAGGGGATCATATAACCAACGATACCACAACCCTACTATAATTCTCACTCTGAGTAGGGGATCGTATACTTGACGGTGCCACAACCCTACTAAGCAAGGACCACTACGTAGGGGGTCATATGTGCGATGATGCCACAAACCCTATGAGGCTAACCTTCTTGATATGGGATCACCGCCCAAGGATAAGCGGTCACAACGATACCAAGAACCTGATCTAGGGAAACAATGCTAGAGGATCCCGCTCTGGGACCACCGGAGGGATGCCACAACTCTAACCGATTAAACTTCCCATCGATAGGATCACAAACATATAATAAGGTTGTGATGCCACGCGAACCCTCATATGAATGAACCAAGGGAGCACCCTCAACCACTGCTGGTCCAAACGTTGCAAACCCGAGTGACTCGCCACAACACCACACCGTGCACCTCCAAGGCCGATACCGAGACCACCATCGCGATCCATACGAAAAAACACATAGGATAGGTGGTTTACTTGCCTGAAATAGACAACTAGGGAACAAGGTATTATTCATCGTAGCTTTCCCATGTGGGTCCCTCACTACGATCCCGAAACTCATCAAGCAGATCATACCACTGTGATCCCCTCAGAAAAACACATGGGACCGACTACTCAATCGTCCCAAACGAACACCCGGTGAAAAAGGTACTATTCACCGAAGCCAGCCTGGGAGGGAGCCACACCACGATCCTGAAACTCTTCAAGAGGATCACACCATTGCGATCCCCTCAGAAAAAACACATTGGATCGACTACTCGATCGTCCAAAACGGACACCTTGCAGAAAAGTCGCGTTTCTCCGCAAACACTAGAACCCGACCTCGTGGGGCACACACAATGTTCTTGGTCCCAAAACCCAGAAACTATCTTGAAATATCTGTCGTACTCTAAGGGTCTCAACACCACTGATGGAACGTCATTTGGACACTCAGTGCAGGAGTTATGGTGGATCGAAGTTAAAAATAATAAAATATTATTATTATTTTCAACATTTCATGGCCTTGGAAAAAAAACCTGACTCAAAAAAGTCTCTAAATAATCTCAAGAGTCCCTCTCTACACAATCTTTGCGTCGTCGCAAACAGGTCTCAAATTAGACTCCCAGTTTGCGAGTTATCGGGGTTTAAAAACCCCCCGGAAAAACCTGGCCGGACCACAGCCTGCCTCGCCGGAAACCCCCGCGCCGTTGCCATAAACCACCGCACTGGATCCAGAATCTACCGCGCTGCCACCACCAGTGCCGGAATCTGACATAACCACCACCAGAAACTGGATTTTCTACTGGAAAACTTCTGGGAGCCACCGAGAGCACCTCGGTGCTCCAAATTCAGATCTGAAACATGTTTCGGAAAGCTCGAGACCTGAACTACACAAACCATACAAAAATTTGAAGAAAAAAACACAAAAACGAGATTTGTGATTTTAAAACTCAAACCGCCTATCTTTGTCAGAATGTAGACGCTTTTCACACTTCGTTGTTGCTGTTGCACGATCCGAGAGCATTCATTGTCAAGATCTGAAACTGACGACGCTTTGTTTGCTCGATTTGGCCAATCGCCGGCGAAGAACGGTGGGAGGAGGGGGGTTAGTTTGTGCATAGAGTAAGGAGGGGGAGGGGTATTGATATTTATTTCCTTTTCTTAAACCAATTAAATCAACCCACACCCTTCCCCAGACCAAACCTCCCAACGCAGAAAAGATAAGGTCACCTCTAGGGTAAACACAACATTCTGAACGCAAAGGCACACTTATATTTTTGATTTGATACTCCGTTCAAGAGTTATTCAGGCCGATGCTCATAAATAAACTTTTCCATTTATTTATGAAAATGGCCCTGGTGGCTTTTCTCACAGTAGGCCAGTGCCCGCAATGCTTACACCCCCCCTAGGGTAAATGAAACGTTTTAGACGCAATCGTGCCCTCATATTCCCGTTCCCAGATTCTTTTTAGGAGATAACACATACCCACCACATGCATAGTATAAAAATACTTAATATTTTTATAAAATTACTTCAGGGCACACCGAACCTCTGAATCGCACGCCGTCTTTGTGCCTTGCTCTGGATTTATTCATAAAAATATTCCAATGTCTGGAAGGGAAAAAACCCGAGTCGCTACATCCTCCCCACCTTAGAGCTTTTCTTCCCCGAAAATCCTTAAGAACAATGAAAGAAACTAGAATCTCAACTGGGTCCCGAACTCCATCGATTTTTCCAACAAACACCCATGCCCAAACACATATGTCAGAAGGACTCATCCACCACACCTAAACACTATCTTCTTTTGGTGGCACTTACTCGCCCGCATAGTTTTATTGGCGTCACAAAAACAAATCTCGGTGGGGGAGAGATCTCTCTTCCATATGCATTTGAAGCACGCCAAAGAACACCCGCACAGGGTCATACCAATGCCCTGAACAATACTCGAGCTAGCAACAGAAAGGAAAGAGTACTTCTAAATAGTGTATAACAAGCTACTGCCGAAAGTAGAAAGGACACAAGGCATACCTCTATCCATCCACGGTGACTCTGGGTCAACAGCCTCTACGGCATGCAGATGTCCTCACCCTCGTCCCCCAGCTCCCTGAGCTAAGCATGGACCACCTGAGGGTAAGGGTGGTGGAAATTGATACCACCTACCACCTCCTACTGCTGCACCGACTTCATCACTACGTCCGCTGCCCAGCAGACCTCCTTGCTCAAGACACTACCTAGACCAAGGTGGTCTATCGACCGGATCTCTCTTAGTAGCACGACAGGTTGGACAATCTCAAGCAAGATGTCCTCGACCATCGCAAGTGTAACACCAACTCTCCTGCAGCTGACCAAAACTGGCATAAGAGCCCTAAGCCTCAGATCCTCCATCCTGGGGTTGCCTCCTGAAACGTCTGTCACGTCCATACCCTTGCACCTACCGCCGGCTACCAGTTTCCAACGTCTTAGCTACCACGCGCCCAACACTAAAAAGTGGAATCTTCTCATTCAGAAAGCTCTCCACCACCAACGCTCACTCTAGCACTCCAACATAGGTGGGAAGACATAAAGAAACCACACATGCCCGGATGTCTCTGCGTAGGCCCTTCTCTAATGTTTGATCTCTAAAGAATGGGTCTCAAACCATATCCAGTGAGTAGTGCGACAGGTCTGTAAACTCACTAAGTACTCTGAAACATTCATGCCCTCCTACCGAAGCTGTAGAAGCCCTTGAATCCACACTAACCTCAGTGTAACTAGATAGAACTCTTCCCTGAAGAGATGCTCAAACTCTTCCCATGGGAGCGTCTCCACATCATGGGATTATGTCACCAAACTCCACCATCGCCCAGCTGAACAATGCAGAAAGATCGCCGCTAGGACCACCCTCTGATCTGGGGTTTTCCTCACCAGGCAGAAAACATGGGTGACTGCTTTGAGCCAGTCATCAGCTGGCTGAGGGTCTGGATCACCATGAAACCTTAGAGGTTGCTACCTCTGGAATTTGTACAACACACTCAGCCTATGTGCAACCTCATCCTGCACTTCCGGCACAACCAGCTGCTCGAAAGGTGGTGGATCAACTGGCAGTCCACCTAGAGGTCCAGCCTCAGAACCTGCGCTCTGGTCCATAGCCTGTAGACGGGTCGGATCATCACCACAATCCTACTGTGGAAACCTCGTTAGCTGCCGTCATGGAGGCATCCTAAAATACATTCAAGACGCACCATATTCAAATAGTATATCTGGAGATCTGACTCAAAAAGAACAAGGGAAACCCAAAAACCTAGTATTATATGATGCATGTACCGTTATTTCCCTGCGACTAGTGTCCAAACGTCCTGAGTTGAAAAGCAGGTTATCAGAGTCCCAGTGAATGGATACATCGGCTACTGCAACAACACTGGAGTCTCTGGCCTGAAATCTGAACTTTAAACATCTTTACACTGCCGCTATGCAACTCAAACTAAACTCACAGCTAAACTAGCTATGCTCTGAGATCCCAAAGGTGGAACCTCCTTTGATACAACTCCATCATGACCCAACCCAACGGGGCTCAAGCGGAGACTCCCCAATCCTGCCTCCAATAGGCAAGGGGATGGCTTCTAGCGTTGAGTAGTCTATCACACACATGGGAGGAATTAGCCTAAGGTTCTTGTATACACGGACCCACATACACCTCCAAGAAACAATGCAGATGTATATAAAACTAAAAAGACAATACATGAAAACATCTATCCAAACCAAAGTGCAATAGATGTACAAAATGGGCAAAACAGGCCCACCAAAAGAAAAGTACAAAGGCGTCCAACCTGTTCGGAAGAAGGGGTACGCCGCCAAAAGCACCACCGGATAGCTCCTCAGCAAAGCTCCGGTAAGACTCCACATTCGGTCCCACTAACTCAGCTCCTCCCGCTTTGGGTCCTCCTAGGACACCGTGGAAAGGCATGTGGTCTGCACAAGACATAAACATGTGCGGGCAAAGTCCATGCAGGGGTGAGTATAAAAATACTCAGTAGGTACCCCAAAAGTCCAACACAAAAGAGATCAACTAAAAGGAAACAGTACGCTCATCCTAGCTAGAGGGAACCTATATGAAAGAGAAAATACATCTCGTGACCATCCTCGGTTAAACACAACTAGTCAGCTCAACTTAGGTTTATGGCCATACATACACCATGAACAATCAAGATATACCCAGCTCACGCACCAAGCTACATGAGGTCCCGACCTCATCACCAGCAACGGTTCACAATAAGGAGAGCACACTCCATGATCACTGTCATCCGAGATGACACTCTTCTGATAGATACACTCCATCGTGTCCCACACAAACTTCTCGGATTCTCACCTGAGAGATCACGCTTGTCAGATATCGTCACTGAGGAAACCTCGCTGAAACAACATAAATACCAAAATCCTCGGATAGGGGATCGCTCCTAGGGTCTGCAAGGGGATACTAGAACCCACACCGATATACGAAGATCTCACAGATATAGGATCACTCCCAGGGTCCGCTAAGGGATACCACAGCCCGATCTGGAATTCGTAGATCTCACAGATAGGGGATCACTCCCAGGCTTCGCTGGGGGATACCACAACCTGATCTGGCATCCGACAGAAACACGTCACTTAGAAATAGGATTGTCAAACGTGTCATGATGTTCACGATGATACTGAAACCCTATCTGGTACTTCTTGTGTTGTAGGGGATCAAACTGACGATGCCGCAACCCTACAAGAACCATGTGCTGAGTATGGGATCGTATAATCAATGATACCGCTACCCTAATATAATCCTTATACTGAGTAGGGGATCATATACCCGATGATTCCACAACCTTACTGGGCACGACCCACTATGTAGGGGATCTTATTCTCTATGATGCCACAAACCCTACGTGGTTAACCTACTAGATAGGGGATTTCCGCCCAGTGATATGCGGTCACAACGATACCAAGAACCTGATCTAGGGAAACGATGCTAGAAGGTCCCACTCTGGGCCTACAGGAGGGATGCCAAAATTCTAACAGATTAAACATCCCATCAAGAGGATCACAAACCTATACTATGTTTGTGATGCCCCGTGCACCCTCGTTGGAACGAACCAAGGGAGCACCCTCTACCGCTGCTAGTACAAACATTGCAAACCCAAGAAACCCACCACAACACCACACCATGCACCTCCAAGGCTGATACCGAGGCCACCATCGTGATCCACATGGAAAAACACGTAGGATAAGTGGTTCACTCGCCCGAAATGGACAACCGGTGAACAAGGTACTATTCACCATAGCCTTCCCATGTGGGGCCCACACTACGATCCCGAAACTCATCAAGAGGATCATACCACAGCGATCCCCTCAGAAAAACACATGGGATCGACTACTCGATTGTCCCAAACATACACTGGGTGAAAAAGGTACTATTCACTAAAGCCATCCCGGGTGGGGCCCACACCACGATCCTGAAAATTTTCAAGAAGATCACACCATTGCGATCCCCTTGGAAAAACACACGGCATTGACCACTCGATCGTTCAAAACGGACACCCGGTGGAAAAGTAACGTTTCTCCACAAACGCCGGAACCCGACCTCATGGGGCCCACACCCTGTTCTCGGTCCCAACACATGGAAACTATCTTGAAATTTCTGTCGTACCACCAGGGTCTCAACGCCACAAACGGCACGTCATTTGGACACTTCGTGCAGGAGTTATAGCAGATCAAAGTTGAAAATAATAAAATATTATTATTATTTTCAACGTTTCATGGATCCGGGCCAAAAACCCAGCTCAAAAAAACCCAAAATAATCTCAAGAGGTCCGTCTCGATGCAAGCTTCATGTCGCCACAAACGAGTCTCAAATTGGACTCCTAGTTTGCGTGTTTCAGGGGTTTAAAGAACCCCAAGAAAAACCTGGACGGAACACCGCCTGCCTCACCGGAAACCACCGCGCTGCTGCCATAATCCACCATGCCGGAGCTGGAATTTTCCATGATGCCACCACTCTACCACCACCCTCGCCGGAATCCACCATAGCTACTGCCAGAATTCGGTTTTTCCTCCCGAAAACTTCCGGGAGCCATCGGGAGCACCCCGGTGCTCCAAATTCAGATCTGAAATATGTTTCGGAAAGGTCGGGACCCGAACTACACAACCCTAAAAATGATTTTAAGAAAAAGAACAAAAAAACGGAATCCAGGATTTTAAAACTCAAACCGCCTACCTTTTGGTGGGACGCCAACACATTGCACGCTTCGCTGCTGCTGCTGCACGATCTGAGAGCGTTTGCCATCAAGATCTGAAACCGACGACCCTTCGTTTGCTTGATTTGGCGGATCGCCGGTGATGAATAGTGTATGGAGAAGAGGGGATTTTTTTGTTCATAGAAGAATAAGGGGGAGGGTGGATTGATATTTATTTCCTTTTTTTTAACCAATTAAATCAACCCACACCCCGCCCCAGACCAAACCTCCCGGTGCAGAGAAGATAAGGTCCCCCCTGGTGTAAACGCAGCATTCTGAATGCAACGACACGCTCAGAATTGTCATCTGAGAATCTTTTTAGGAGTTATTCGAGCTAACACTCATAAATAAAATTTTCCATTTATTTACGAAAACGCCCCTTTTGGCTTTTCTCACAGCAGGCCTGCACCCGCAATGTTTACACCCCGCCTAGTGTAAAAGGCATGTTCCAGACTCAACTGTGCCCTCAGATTCCTGTTCCGAGCTACCATTTAGGATATAACACACCCCCTCCATGTGTATAGTATAAAAATACTTAATATTTTTATAAAATTAATTCAGGCCACACCGGGGCTTGGAATCGCACGTCGTCTTCGCGCCTAGCTCTGGAATTATTCATAGGAATATTTCAATGTCTGATAGAGCCAAAACCTAAGTCGCTACATATAAAACTATGTACCTTGGTTATGTTCATTGGAGTAGGCCATTCTTGCACAACCTTTGTCTTCACATGATCAACAGATATTCTATCCTCATAGAAAATGTGTCCATGAATGGAATCTGATTGAATCTAAAATTTAAGCTTTCTAAACATCCCATATAATTCATTTCTTCTAAGAGTCTTCATAATAGTGCGCTAGTGATTTTCATGATCTTCGTAACTTTTGGAGTATACTAAGATATCATCAAGAAATACCACTACAAATTCATTAAGATATTCCTTGAAAAATTCTATTAATTAGATCCATGAAAACTAAAGGTTCAGTAGTCAGTCCATAAGGAATTACTATAAACTCATAATAAACATACCGGTTTCGAAATGTTGTCTTTGAAATGTCCTCCTTCTTTACGAGCAACTGATGATATCCAGATCAAGGTTCAATCTTTGAAAAATATTGGGCTCCAAGAAGTTGATCAAATAAATCATCAATGCAAGGTAAGGGATACTTATTATCTATTTTTATAGCATTGATACCTATGTGGTCAATTCGCACACAACAATAAAATCACCGCATAGTGGTGGTTTTTTGTCTATGGAAGCAGTTTAAACTACCACCATTTTCTTCTATGGTGGTTTCAAAAAACTGCCACTAAATTTGGTGTTACTGTACAATATGTGGAAGTTTCTTCAATTTATTAGCATTTTCTAGTAACCATCGTAGTAAACGCATTTGGAAGTGGTTTTCCAAAGGAAAACGCCACGAAAACCATAAGAACCACCATAAAATGATAACAGGAAATGAGAATAGATTAGAGTTGGTTCAAACTATCACTAAATACTGTTTTTCACAATATTTACCGCTAAAGTTAATAATATACCACTAAATTATATTTTTCATGTATTTAGCGGTAGTTTTAACCATCGTCGATAATAAGATAACAAATTATAGTGGAAGTTTAAACTCCTACTACATATTATCCATATATATATAGGAAAATTAAACCACAGATAAAGATAGATTTCCATGTAAAAAAATCTACTAATTATGTAGCCCTAGTACTAGTACCCTGAAAAAAAAACCATTCCAATTTCATTATTAACAATATTATTCACCCATACCAGGAAAGTATCACCACAACAACAACAACCCAACATTCCATGCTAACAAGCCCCTTTGAACGAACTACGTGGTTTTTTATTCTATTTGTGATATATTTCAATTATAATGCAATATAGACCACATCCTTCACATGCACATATATCCTACATCCAAAACAATACAAGGAAACCAACATTTTCATATGAAAAATCAGTTTCAAATCCACATAGACACTTATTCAATTTGGAAATACATTTTTCATCACTTATACAATTTATAGAAAACATTTACGAAGCACCACAAAGAAGCACAAATGAAACATATCCCATTAAATTTTGAAATCCATATTTCGGCACATACACACCTCAAAACCTTTGGACATTAAAATTTAAATATTTCCTGGAATCCATATAACACATTCAATTAGAAAAAAAGTATACCAAATTAATTTAATATTGATAAATCATGAAATCACCTACCTCAAACTTGGAAATATTAAGAATCTGGTGGAAAACCACAACTCCATAACAATGAGAGCCTATAAAGGAAAGATCGGACCATATTCACAATGATTATACCCACAAAACAATGATTCAACCCATTTTAGGGAAAAACCTACATGATAAAATAGAACAAAAGAAAGAGGAATTAATGATTGTAGAATAAGGAATGAATTCAAAGAAGAGAGGCTTGAATAATGATTATTATTGATCCAAAAGATAATAATAGCATAAACCCTCATGTGTGAAACAACTAATAGAAATACGATGGATCCCCAACCTCAATGAATGATTTTTGATCTACTACGCAATTCTATAAATAAAGGGAGACCTCCATCATGTACCTTGATGATGGAGAACACCTTTATCACCCTAAACAGAACACCCCACAACATATTCTTGCCAAAACATCATTAAAACATCAAGTTCCCCTTGACAGTATCCTCTTATGGAGAAATATTATGAAGAAAAAGTGAGAATAAAAGTGGGGGTGGCACACCTAAAACCAATAATGATCGATCTCCCAAGGATGGGGTTGTAATCCACTGAATGGGGAATGAAATACCATTATAGTATGAAATTGGGTTACCCAAGAACTGAGAATAAATTCAAAATAATGAGGGGGTGTGAGGGGGTTTGGGGGTTTTTGGGATTTATATGTGGTTTGTAAAACATAGGATCATAATGCAACCCCCTTCACCATGTCATGGAACTACTGAAAAAGTTATGACTATGATGTAAAGGGGAGGGAACATGATAAAACTTGGATGGCCAGGGTCGTGTCTGAGAAAAAAAATTATATTAACATCTCAGATATGAAAAAATGGGGGAAGGGGCCACAATGCAGTGGGAAGGTCCAAGCTATAGAAACCATTCACCAAGAAGAGGTTAGGCCACAAACCTACTCTATGGTGCAACTATTCCAAAAGAGGTAGAACCACTAAAAATATTGCCATTAGACATTATGTTGAATCCATTATATCTATGAAAAACCAATGATGATTTTCGAAATGTCACTAAAAACCATTTCCTAATCCTATACCCCATAGATATAACAACCTATAAATTTTTACAAACAATCATATTATAAATAAATATAAATATCCATTAATAAAACCTATGGATCGTAAATTCCTAGTGTCTTTGGAAGACTGGGTATATAATACATAAAATAAAACATGACAAATCAAGAAAATTTTAGGTCATGAAATTATTTGGTGAAAACTCTGTGTCACACATGATACATATACAAACCAATTGTTACTATATTTGTACAAAAGATAAGAAAGAACACTAATCATTATCGGATGATGACCATAGTTGATTACCCAATCTACATCCATCACTTCTTCCTACTACGAGCACCTATAAGAACGTTATATTGAAAACTAAATACTATTATTTATTTATATTTAAACATAAAACCAATAAATGTTTGTAAAGTAAATGATTTTGAGTTTTTATTGTTTTCCTTATCACCACCAGTCGATGCAATACCACCATGGATAGATCCATTCATCTTCTGAAATAAATTAATTAATGCTTTCTGTAAAGTGGATATTTGACTCCCCTATTGCTGAAATGTTTTTTGTAGAAAAATAATCTCTCTATGAGAATCTTGGGGGTATAGACAGACTACAACTAGAAGTATATGTAGTTATAATCCCTGGTGGGATTCCAAATACCTCATATGGTATGTGTCCCAAACCCATCTTGCACACTCGACAAGGATTCTTCCTCTTAAGGACTTTACCAACTAAGTCATCCTAGGAGGCTGAGTAGGACTACACAGGATTGGAATTCCATATTTATTTAGGTTTTTCCTAAAAATAAAATATTAGTCATATTAGAAGAAATATATATTAACAAACTGAAAATTTATAATAAGTTATTATAATGAAAAATGAGTTCATACTCCAACTTCTTTGGAAATCTCATTAACCAATCTTCAATCATATTTTTTGTGAACATCCACCCACACTTCGATTCGGGATGCTTGGTAACCTAAACCATGTGACTGCATTAAACATATTAAAATAATCATTTTAAGATATTAAATAAATAATTTTTTCTTATATATATTTAAACTAATGAAGATATTACCAGATTCTATTGATTTATAGAAAAACACTTTGACCTCATAGTGTGAGGGATGAATTGCTTATCCTGGCATAATGCATTCTTCCTTGAAAGGTCCTAAAATTAATAAAATGTAATTTAATTATAATTTATTCAATTTCATCTCTTTTTCATATACATGTATAAATGTAAAATGAGATTACTATAATAATATATATTTAAATAACATATGCTTCTAATCACAATATATTTCAACAAAAAATATTTGTTGCTATTTGGTTACCCCATAGGTTAGCTTGTCATACATCTATTGTGAGTCAACAATGTATCATTGGCATCTCTCCACAATATCTATTTAATATCTTTCTATTTCATGCACATATTTTTTAATGTCCACATTCATGCTAGCACATCAGCAACCATAATGTAGAAAAACATCTATACATGTAAATTCATTTTAAAAATATTATAATTTAATAAAATAATGAAATTAAATTACACTATAATGTATTAAAATTACCTTTATTTGGGAATAAAAACATCATTTTCCATCTTAAAGGCATATACCTCCAATTATCATATGTAATAAGAATGGAAATCGACTCGGCAGCCAGTTGGCCTTGAACCTATAAATGTAATCTTCTGGCGTCATCCGTAGGGACCCCATATGAATCCAATGGGATAACTATCTTCTCTCCGGTTAGATTCTAGGCATCTAAACTTTTCATACCTTTCTCCATACCATCATTGTTTCCATCTTTTCTGAAAAAAAAAGTGTTTAAGAAAGTGAACGTGATTTATTCATAGTAAAATTTGTACCTATAATAGTCACCCTCTTGTATCCCATTGAAAATCTAGAAGTGGCACCCCACTCCCTCACTGGTGAGACTCTTGAAGGGGAAGGAGACATTTGAGCTGCTGAAGGGATGCTCACAGATGGTGTGAGAGATAGTCCAAGGGGAGATGGTGCATGGGTAAAGAGGATAGAGTCTTAGATTCTATAGGGAGGGATGCATATGGATCGCCATCTGTCGGTGTTGCCGATGAAGGAGTATAATGCTTCCTCCTTAGCATTCCTGTCATTTAATCACATAAATTTTTTTTCAGAACATATATTTCAAAAAAATTATACATAAAAAAAGTATATATGATAACAAATGCACATTAATAATATATATATATATAACAATGCTTATAAAAATTTAAGTTATATATAAGTTACAGGTAGAATTTAGTTTTTTGGTATAACAATTCATTTGTTTAATATTGAAGTTATAGGGGGAATTTCATTTTTTGTAAGAAAGCCTATCAGATTTTTTTAACTACCATGATGATAAACAGGCCGTCGGTTGCAATGGAATGCATTTATGTAGATGTTTTCATGGATATAATTTAGTAAATTTTTATTTTAAAAAACTAGTTCAAATTCCATTAGGATGAGACCTATGAGAACAATTCTATTTTTTATACTAAATTCAAGAATTCATAAAAATTATATTCATTCTATAGTTTGATAATTTTTTTAAAAATTTCAATCACCTATATAAAATCGGATGAATTTATTTACATTGAAGTCTCTGATAAGGAATGGGTTTTCTATAGATTCATGGAAATAGTGAATTATGAGGAGATTGACAATTAAGTGGTTAGAAGTTATAGTTATGTTATGCACAAGGAAAAATCCTAGGATTATCGAACCGACGGAATTTCCAAACCTGGGGCTTAATCCTCTAGTTGTTGAGATCACAAAAATTCCAATATAGTATATCATAAAGCATAACCCACATCATAACCAATTTTATGGTTAAATCATATACTAACTCGAGGTTTTCTCCCACAAAATTACGTCAAGAATTATTTGTTGAAAAACAACATAAATACATCACGTTAACATATAATCAACAAATTAATTTCACCATAATACTCATTGAAACATCAAATAATTCATCATCAGACTATGCTAACATAAGCATGCATCCACCACTCTATACACCTTTAATTCTATTATATGTCAAAAAATTCAGTATATTCATACATGCTCATTTTCTCTTATTTCCATGCATTCCCAGAATTCATATTTTTATTAAATCTTCCTTTATCATAAACTAGTGTTATGGTCTGTATTTAAAATTTTCCATGTATCATGCCCATGTTATGTACAACTACTTTGATATATATTAGTCAAATTCCAAAATAATATATGTTCAATGGGAATTATTTGAGACACATAAAACATGGATATTATTTTATAATATCCACTAACCATTACTATTTATATATTATTTCAAACCTTCTTTTGAGATATGTATCCTTTATTGTTTCTAGCTTAGAATGCTGATTTTGTTTCTTAGATGTGCAACATATAGTAAAACATACTAAAAATACCACGAAATCTTATCCAAATATATCCAACTGATCTAATAAGTACTAGATAAAATATAACTAAAATAAAACAAAGAGAATATATCACAACTAATTCAGCATAACATAAATCTAACCAAACTAAAATCCAAAAAAATAAACAAAACTCAACTAAAAAACTGAAAAATAACATGAACTAAACCAAATCACACCAATATTAACTAAACAAAAAATAACCAATATGAATATACAAAACATGATATGTTCTTAACAAGATAAAATTAAATAGAAGATGACATTCCCAACTAAAACATAAGTAAATTTACCACCACCAACATCACTAGGAAAAAACTAATATGAATATATTCAATTTGATGTAAAAAAATAGAACCAAACTTTTCCATAATGATGATATCTAACTCAAATTCATATTAATATTAACTATTAAAATACAACATGAATTGAATAAGCTGAACCTTACTAAACCAACTTATCCAAACTAGACCTAATCAAAAAAGATATGATACAAAAAAATAGATACATACTAAACTATAGTTAAGTAAATAAGAAAGAAGTGAATGGGACCTAACAAATATAATACCAATAAAAATTAGACATATGAAAAATAAAGTGAATTGAAAAAAAAATCATACCAGAAAAAAATGAAAAAGTAATTATTAAAAATAGAACCAAATGAAATGAAACAAAACTAGACCAACTCAAACCTATTTAAACATAACGAAACTACACTAATCTAAATAAACTAGGAAGGATCATAAATGTATGGAATGGCTCTTAACCAACTAGATCCAAATAAAATCAACTAGATCAAGTTAACTCAAACATATATAGCCCAACATGAATTGAATAAAACCAAATAGAATAAACCCAAATCTTGCTTATCTAAATTGAGATGAATTAACTTTACTTAACCCAACTAATTTAAATTTAACCTTTCTCAATCAAACCAACCTAAAGTAACCAATAATAAATCGAACCAAACTAACTTGAAATAAATTTAACTAAATCAAAACAATATAAACACAACTAAAAATAACTAAATTGAAGAAATATTACTGAAAAGGTAGGGGGTGGGTGGTGAGGGTCGGGACTGGTGTCGTGGGGCGGCAAGGAAATTGACCGGTGGTGAGGGGCGGTGAGGCACTATGAGGGGAAGCAAGGGTCTGGACCAGTGGCAAGGGTGGTGAGTTATAGGAATGCTAGGGCTTTGGGGGTCGTGGGGGTCGGGGGTATGGGGGAGTGTAGTGACTGGTGGTGAGTGGCAGTGAGGTGCGATAAGGGGAAGTGAGGAGAGCCAAGAGTAAAGACTAATGGTGTTGTGCACCGAGAATGGTAGGGCTTCTGGGGGTTGGGGGTCATGGGGGTTGGGGTGTGGGGGGTGGGGGAGAGAAGTTTCAAGACTTTGTAAAAACAAATTTGGTAGTAGTTTTTAATAAACCACCACTAAATTCTTTAAAAAATTACATATAGTTTGATAAATTTCCCCTAAAAACCACCAATAAATCCTAATTATGTTGTAGTGAAAACCACATAGATCCATCTATTTTCATAACAAAATGAACATGGGATCCCCATGGGGAAACACTGAGGAGAATAAATTATTTATCACTCAATTCCTCTAGTTGTTTCTTTACTTATACTAATTCCACAGTGTCCATTCTATAAAGAGTCTTTGATATAGGTCTTGAAATATGAATTAAGTAAATAGATAACTCAACACCCCGCTCTGGAGGATGTCTAGTTAAATAATCTAGAATCATATCAACATATTCTTGTTCAGTAGGTAAATCCATTATTTGGAAATTCATTTCCTCACCCATATATAATGTGTTCCCTTCCTCCCCAATAATTGAATTTAGTATATCTACTAGGGGTGGATCTATTTGAGAATAAAATGGTGATTTTTATTCCTTAAAGATAAGGGATTCCACATTATCCTAAAAAATTGTAACTTCTTTATTCTTGAAATAATTTTTCAAATCATGGTTCTAAATCAAAATCCATACTGATATACCAAAATTCAATCATGGGTATGATAATAAAATCAATAGATAAAGCACATTAATATTCCATAATGGGGGTTTCCTGACATAGCTTTGTTGCAATGATTCTTCCCTTAGAAGTTTTCACTGAGAACTCCCTCATTAAAAAAATTGGAAATATTTAATTTTCATGGAAATATGTGAAGATATGAAAGAATGAGATGATCCAAAATTAAAAAAGGAATTGGAGAAGTTCGAAGAAATGATTAATGTACGTTCTACCACACTATTAGGAACTCAAACCTCTACAATTGAGACTGCATAAGATTGGCCTTTCTCCCTTGGCCTTATTTGGTGAACGTTTCCCTAACAATTAGGATATTCATGTTCATAATGTCATGTATCCCTTCCATTGTAGCATTGAATATTGGAATTTTTTTCTTCCCCTTACAATCCCAAGGGAGTTGGCTTTTTTCACCAAACTTTTAACATACTCCCATTCCCTTCAGTGAAGTGATACGATATTTTTTCCCACAATTACTATAGGATGGAAGGTTAATTATTCCCTTCTTCCACCTTTCCTTATTTTCATTTCTAGGATTTTTGGCATCCTTATTCTTCTGTTTCTTTCCATTAAAGTAACAAGACATAGAAAATTTATGTTCTATCTTGATAGAACTTGAGACTATATCTTCATATGATGAGAAAATTTGGGAGAGTAGAGCCCTTTAGAGGAATGGTTTTAAACCAACAAATAATAAATCAATATTTCTTCTTAGATTACGTATGTAGTCTGAATCATGTCGTTACTATATTTTAAATTATTATTCATACTTGGAAAAAAATTCATTTTTCTTCTACGTCAGATTCCATAATATCCTTTCTATATCCACTCATTGTTCAGGGAGAAAATATTTTTCTACGAAAATTTCCTTAAAATCCCTCTATCATATCTCTTCTATTTATTCCTTATTTTTGTGTTTTGGATTATTGAACACCACTGATCTGCATCTCCCGATATAAAAAAATCTCTATAAAAACCTTATCTCTTTTATTAAATCCCAAACCAATAAATATCTTCCCTAGGGAACTTATCAACTACTCAGCTGCAAATGGGTTTTTTGTCCCATTGAATGGTGGAGGGTGGTGTCCCATAATGAAATCTAATATTGCTCCCCCATTTTGTATATATGGATTCTCCATATGGGTAATATAATTATTAATAACTTGATTTATTTGTCCCAACAAAGTTGTATGTTTCTCCGCACTGGTCATAGCACCATATCAAACATCGTTTTCTTTAAACGAAGGGAAATACCTACATTGGACACACACATTCATGTGGTCCCCATTCCTTCCACTAGGATCCATTTCTAAATAATAGAATACACTAGATTCAGTTATAAATAAAAATGTATAATATAAACATAGAAAAATACTTTTCAAAAATTGAAATTGTATACATCTCTAATCTCATAATTATAAACATAGTTTCTTGAGGATAAAATTAATTTTAAATCCTTCATAATGGCTTATAAAAAAATGTGAACTATCCTAACCATATCCCTCAAGAGAGTCAATACAAGTGTGAATTAATGACCTTTTTCATGTACCAAGATACCCCAGGTAAAGCCTGAAACTCCTTGTTCAAGTTTTTACTCTTAGATACATCTATTCCATAACCACATCCACTTGTAGTATCTATACAAATTTATGTTTTCTAAAAATATCCACATAATATATTCCTTACCAAAAATTCTACGATGTTCTTGTAAGTTTATCCCCAATGACATTCTTAGGTTTTTGTTCCCTAATATATGTATTCTATATCTAGTTTCCATGTTTTCTACTAAACTTCTTCTGATACCAACTATAAGGTCCTAACCTCATTTTCCTAGACTTGGTTCCTTATTTTATTACATTGGCATATAAACAAGGATTATAAATACCAAAGTACTGAGTTTTTTAGTAGATTTGGAAGCATGATACATACATAAGATCAACATTAAAACTTGAAATGAAAAAAAACACAAAAATTCCTTTGACATAATCAATAACTCATAGGTTATTTCTACATGTCATTCATAATTAACATCTTAACACCCTGAGAAAATGAAACATTTTAATGAGGTGAGATCAAATTTCCAGTAAGGGTATGGAATATAGTATAAGATATCATAAACATAAACATTGGGCATAGTGAATAACTTAAAAACACGTTCCTTTACAAAATAAATGTGCATATAATATGGCAGGAATAAGAGGTGAATAAATAATGGAAAAATAAAACATGATCATATGTATTCTACTAGTAGAATAGCCTCATGAACCATCAATAATATTTTCATAATGAGGGAATGTGTAATGCAGGACATAATAACTATACAATCAAGGCCTTATACCAATACCATAAATATCCATTTTGTCAAGGCCGCGTGCCAAGACCATAGTTTGTCTCATGAGACCTACCGATGCAAGGAGGGGATATGGTGGGCCCCACCCGAAACATATTAATTGCAATGTATTCTTCATATGATTGGGGATAAAAATAAACAACATATACATTCATATTTAATCTAATTAACTTTCCCCAAACATTAAGCAAAAACACTAACTATTCCGAGTAAATTGTTGAATGGTTTTAAGATAGCTGATCCAAAGTAAAACTAATCATAAAACATTCACTGAAATATGGTAGATTATCATAAAATATTAACAATAATAATACATAACAATCAAAAAGAATGTGGAAATAGATGAAGATACTCTTATAAAATCTTGGAATAATTCTTGAGATAAATAATCATTTACTTTGAAGAGATGAGTTCTTTAGGAAAAAATATTTGTATAAAACAAGATGTGAAGTAAAATAGTATTTTCATAAAACAAAGAGATATTTTATAAATATAATGGTTTAGAATAATATATTATATATTCCCCTTTTAAATAGGTAATAATTTGATAAATTTACATGAATCTAGCTCGCATTCCATGAAGAATTTTTGAAAGATCCTTTTAAAATGTATAACTTCCCATAAATGAATGTTGGAATCCGGTTGATACAAATTTATATAAATTAAAAAAGAATTTATGAGGAGTAAATATGAATAAATATAATTTTAATTGATTTATGTATAGAATAAGGGTAACCCGGATGAAAATGGAGGTTCGGGTAGAAAAACCTTACCTTAAGTCCAAAGGTGTTCCTCACATGATATTAATGAGATGAACAATCCAATTTAGGTTCATAAATAAATAATTACATAAAATTCCATACATTTAATTGATTTATTAAAACTATAATAGGTTAATTAATCTCCTCTTAATGGGTTAAGAGATTTAATTTTATTATTTTGGAGTTTTTTATTCCTTGGTTTTCATGATCGATTTACTTATATTCATGTATGGATAAAAATGTAGATTGAGAATCGTTGTCCTGAATAGAATTTTGATGTTATTATAAAACAACCATAATATTACATGGTAATAAAATTAATTTGGTTATTGGTAGTGTAGAATAATCATTATATAAAACTCCATTGACAATTGTTTGGGTTAATTGGTTGTTCTTGATCACAACGAAGTCATTTGGATTTATAAACAAATTTCATGAGTGAAAAAGGATTCCAGAACCTCAAATAAGTTCTAATTTATATATAGTATTCTTTTTCAATAATTAAAATGGATTATTGACCAAAATTAAAGATGTTAATAGAAATTGAAATCCTGTCGTCATTGAATTTGACAAATTAACACATCCTATATAGTGTTTTCATTTCCAGATAAAATGAATGAGAAAAGAGAGATGATAAATAATTATTCATTTATCATAACAAAATTCTAGTAAATGTATGGTACTGGAGTCATCACAAAATTTTGATGAAAGGAGGTGAATAAAGAAAAATTAAAGAAAGTAACTTGAAATTAAAGAAATGAAAAGGGGAATTTACCTCTTGAAGTAATCTTCATTGAGATTCTCTTTAAGGGGGTGGTTTTGGTATTTTTTTGAGACCAAGGGATGATAGAAGTGGGGGAGGATATTGATAGGATATTTTAAAAGAATTTATACAAGGTAAAATGCTTGAGATGAGTGAAGATAAGATGTAATGAGGGTGGGGGGTTATAGTGGAGGAGAGGGGTGATTTGGGAATATCTTATTCATTATTTTATTATTTCCCTCAGGACAACTAGTAGTGTTGATTCATGTATCCCATAATAGTAAAAAGTGTATGTGATTTCGAACCAGGTTTGATCTCATCATTCATGATACAGTCAATAAGAAATTTAACTGATAATGTATCTATGTGATAAATTACCATATTTTACTATTCGTCAAAAATTTGAGTATCTCATTAAAATAAAAAATATTCACCCTACCCAATTTTTAATGTGTACAACTCAAATATGATCTCCATTTTTTTGAAAATAATTTTCTAAATATGATTCATTTAATTTTTAACTAAAACCATTATCTATTCAAAAATTCACATTTTTAAATCAATAATTTTTTTATATCACATTAAAAAATTAATCAGGATCTCATTATCTTATTACATAAAGATGATAAAATAATAATTGAATTACTCATAAAAAGGTTCATATTTCTATTTATATTACTATTCATAATGGAATTTTACTATTCACAAACAAAATTAATTTTTTTTCTTATCAGACTCTTAATATCTTACTTAAGGCAACTGTGTTTCTATGATTTTAAAAATCTAAATCACAGAGGTGGAAAATTATGTTTACTGTCTAGGATATAATGAAGATATGTTTTGTAGATACTCAGTGTTACAGGAATTCAATATTTATTTTAAAAATCTTGGGGTGTTAAATTAATAATAATTTTTTTCCATTACCAACATTTAATCCATGTGTGTTTTCATGTTCAATATAATGGGTCAAAAAACAAGATGTTTAGTTTCTATAATTTTTTTGAATAATTTGATTACGAATTATGTATATATTAGATATTTTGTAACTACTCTCTTGAAAAACAAGAGAATTCTGCACAAAAGGGTTACTTTGAGGAAGGCGCGTATAAGTAAGTGTAATTACTTTTTCATGAATTAGATAAGGATGATATGTGATGGTTACATTATTGAATCCTTACGCATATAATGGTAATACCTTTTTTCAATAGAATAGATGAGACTGATATGTAATATGAATTATATGATATTATCTATGATACATCATGTTGTATACATTATATAAAAGATAAAGAGGATCACCAAGCATTCCATAATTCCCCAAATGTATTCTCAAACCTACAAAACCTACTCTAGAGGTATGATGTACTCTTATATACATTAAAAGAAATAAAAACCTCAATTCATTATTGTCTATCATTAATAATGATATCATTGACCATTAATATGTTTTAAAATTTTCTCTGGACCACATGAATTCATTAAAATGTGAATAAAGTGTTACCAAACATCATGATAATATTTAAAAGAAAAATATATTAAGAAACTCAACACTCATCATTTTCTGTGAACATGTGACTATTCAAACACGCTAACATGGATGTTTCCCCACACACATTGAATCCAACTAATAATGTTTCTATCCATTTAAATTGTTTTTTCTTATCAATTGTTAATATTTAGTTCTTGTTCGATTTTATATTAGAAATTTTATGAATTTTTTTAATTATTAAATAATATAATTCATTCTAATGATATCTTTATTCCTTCTTATTATATATATATTTTTATTTGTATTCTTATTATTTATCTATCTCTCACTAATGATGAGAGAAAAACATGATTCTCACTTCTTAGATAAATACTAATGATTATGTAGGCTTTAAAAAATATTTGTTTATCCCTTTTTGAATATTTTGGAATTTGGTTGTAATTCAATGTTGGTGTTTGTGAGAAGACCATACATCATTGAATTCCTTTGTTTTCTTCCACACTGCTAAATATTTTTCTCTCCCTTGATTTTAGTAATGGTATATGATGTAACCAGTGTTTCTGTGATGATTGGAATGTGATTTCAAGAAAATAGGTGATATTTAGTGATTCTAACTCGATTGAGGTGGTTCCCTGTCAAAAAACATAGAAACATTAACTTGATGCACATTGAATATCACTATTTTTTTTCTGGTATACATCTTTATTGTAGCATTTATGATTGTGTGAAAGATATGAAATGATCATATAGTTTGGTTATAGGAAATTTAAAAACTACTACGAACTATATTTAGAAAATTTCCATGGAGGGTTTCTTTTCATCCTAACCTCTTTCTGTGGAATTTATATTTGAATATGTTCCATCTATTTGCATTCCATCATGCTCACCCGAACCGCATTATTTAATTTTAGTCTAATATAATAAAAAAATTGAAAATAATAGTTATTGATTTAAAATAGTCTCTTTATGACATGACCCCAGTCAATGAGGTCACACCAATATTACATATATAAAAATTTCATTATTTTAGATGAATATTCATTACTTCTCATAACAATACACTCCCCAATTGTAATGGTTTTGTATCTTTATAGAGTACATACATAAACTTCTTATTTCATGGATGATATTAAATATCACCTATAATTTTCTACTAACATTATTCCCTTCTTATACATACCCTACATTAAGACTTTTTTCATAGCCTATGGAAATGAAACATATGAATGAGTAAGATCAAACCCTCTGCAAGGGTAATCATGGAAGAAATCATTTAATGAGAATGTGTATGCATAATATAACACCAAAATATTTTATGGTACAAATAACATCAATTCATTAGATAAATTAATTTTTACACAACACTCTATCATTGCGAAACAACACTATGTTGTTCTAATATAGTTATAACCTGGACATTAAACTTAATTTTTCCACCTCTCTGATTTGAATTTCAAAAATCAGACATAGAAGGATGCGTTCAGTAAAATATTTGGAGTCAGATAAGATCAACATAATTCTTGGTGAATAATAATATACCTTTATAAATAGTTACTTGACCCTTGTGAATAATAATGTACACTTATGAATAGTAAATTGATCCTTATAAATGTTAATATACCCTTATGAATCTTAACATGACCATTATGAATAGTAATGTACCGTTATGAACAACAACTTGACCCTTATGAATAGTATGTACCCTTATGAATAGTAACCTCACCCGTGTAAGTATAAATAAAATTTATGCACGTTATAAATGAGAGTGAATATTTGAAAAATTTATAATTATGTGTTCGCATTTTTTGAGTAATAAATAATCAATGACAATTTTATAATTAATAGATTTATTTAAAAGATAATTCATTTTAATAAAATGTATTAATAAATCAATATTTTTTTCTATGATTATAATATAATTTTATGAGACCTAAGTTAATTTTTTAAAATTTTATAATAGCGATTATAATATTAAATTGGTATTTTTTAGTAAATGAGGATTTTAATTAAAAATTAAAATTGTCAGATCTAGAAATTTTTTTCATAAAATGGAGTTCATTTTTTTGGATTTTACACATTTAAAAATGGTTTGGATGAATTTTTAGTATTTTTATGAAATAGTTAAATTTTTATCAAATAGTAAAAATGTACAGTTTTTAAGAAAATATGGTATTTATGTTATAATTTATTTCATGATGGGTATAAAAATTATTTTCAGTACCAACGTAGTGTCTGCACATCATTAGCAAAGTCAAATTTGGTTTGTTATAAATAATAATTGAGTGATAAAAATTATTTTCAAGGATTTTTATTAATTATTATTTATTATTGAGGTTTTTATATATTATATTCTTATTTTACTATTATATAATATAAATGTTATCTAAATGCCTATTCAATGCTTATATTGGCCAAGGAATGATAAAATAAAAAAATTAAGAAGTTTTCTTAACTGGTATATGAGTGAATATACATAATGATCTTATATATAACATTATTGTAAACCTAATTAATTTAATTTTATGATATTAATTTCTTTTTAATTTTTATATATAAAATAATTAACCTTAATGATTACACAATGATAATGCATCGCTTGTGGAAGCATTCAAAAAATAAATAAAACATTTTTAATTAAAATTATAAGAATTATTAAATGACCCATATTTTTGCTAAAACTTTTTATATAATTGTTTTTTACTATTATAATGTTTTAATTCTAATTTTGGATATTTTTGACTAGCAAGATTTACATTAAATCCTTTATAATATTTTATTTCAAAATAAATTTATGTCGTTACATTAAAGTTATAATATTAATAATATAGTTATATGATATTTTATATAGATTTTATTCGAACAAAAAAATTCATGAAAAATATAATCAATTTATCATTCACATGAAATTTTATTTTTAATTTTTAGACAAAAATAAATACCATAATGGCTTTCACAAAGATGATGCATAATTAATTTAATTAATGAATAAATAAAATTAATGATATTAAAAATAATAAAACAAACATAATTTGATATTTTTAGGAAAATTCAAAGATTTACTAGATTTATATGTTATGTCTAAGATATAATAAAAAAATTATTCATAATTTAAACCTTTTTTTAATCTATTGAAAGAGATAGTTATGAATAGTTTTTATCTTGAAAAATATGTTTTCCATGAAAAAAATATTTTATTAAATTATTTAAAAATCTCAAAATTATTTAATAAGACAAAAAATGATAAGATTCCATATAAAATGAAATCCCCTTTTATTATTAGGCCTTTTTGAATTCTTAAAACCTATAATAGATAATATATGTATTTATAATATTAGTAATTCATTGGTTACCCCTCACCTCACTTATAAAAGAATGTTCATTCCTTTACAAATTTCATAACCATAAGACATACTGTTTAGAAAACCAATACAATATTCCATACTCATCACTACATAACACGTTATTGTGATTCTAGTCCCACAAAAATATCACATCCAAGAGCCTTAATAATGTTTTAAAAGAGAAATTTTCAATTGTTAAGAATCTTTCTTCTTCTCTTTCAAATTCTTTATCACTTATAACTTATACCTACCTATTATCCAGTGATTCATGGAAACTCTATTATCATATATATATTATGATTTTTTTGTTTATGGTATATGCTTAATAAAATCTCTTTTTTCATCATTTATTTGTAAATAACTAGATTATCGTCTGTGGTGTGTCAAATCACCGCCTTTATGGATAATGAGTTTTCATTTCACTTTACCACAATCATGGGAAATTTAAATTCAATTATAATTTTTTAAAATTGAATAAATATATATATGTTATCAATTGTGGTTTATTATTTCTTTTTTACAAGTAATTCCATAACAAAATGACCTTGGAAACCATAAAATGAATGCACCTGAAACAATGGGAATAATAAAATATTGCTAAAAAATTGGTGGAGAATGGAATAAACAAATTATGTAAGGTATTATAAACAATAGTTTAGTTCTGTAATAAATATATAACACTATTAAACCCATTATACACTAAATATAGAAATACTAATGAGTTAGTTTCCCCTACTCAATACTGATATTTAAAGGCAATTTTTTTCTTGTATTAAACCTTTTTTTAATCTATTTAAAGAGATAGTTATGAATAGTTTTTATCATGAAAAATATGATTCCCATGAATAAAATATTCTATTGAATTATTTAAAAATCTCAAAATTATTTAATAAGACAAAAAATGATAGGGTTCCATCTAAAATGTAACCCGCCTTTATTTTTGGGCCTTTTTTAATTCTTAAAACATATAATAGATATTTTATGTATTTATAATTTTAGTAATTCATTAGTCACCCCTCACCTAACTTAAAAAAGAAGTTTCCTTCCTTTACAAATTTGATAACCATAAGGCATCTTGTTCGGAAAACCTTTACCATATTCTATAATCATCATTACTTAACACTTTCTTGTGCTTCTAGTCCAACAAAAATATCACTTCCAAGAGCCTTATTAATATATTAAAAGGGAAATTTTCAAGTGTTAAGATTCCCTCTTCTTATCTTTCATATTCTTTCCCACTTATAAATTATATATACCTCTTATCTAGTGATTCATGGAAACTCTATTATCAAATATATATATTATGTTTTTTGTGTTTATGGTATATTCTTCATTAAATCTCTTATTTTTATCTTTTATTTGTAAATAACTAGAGCATCGTCTGTGGTGTGTAAAATCACCGTCTTTATGGATGATGAGTTTTCATTTCTCTTTACCATAATCATGGGAAATTTTAATTCACGTATAATTTTTTAAAATAAAATATATATATATATATATGTTATGAATTGAGGTTTATTATATATTTTTTACAAGGAATTCCATAATAAACTGACCTTGGAAACCATAAAATGAATGCACCAGAAAAAATGGGAATAAGAAAATATTGTTCAAAAATTGGTGGAAAATGAAATAAAAAAATTATGTAAGGTATTATAAACAATAGATTAGTTCTATAATAAATAAGTTACACTATAAAACGCATTTTACACTAACTATAGAAATATTGATTGATCATTATCCCCTACTCAATAATGATATTTAAAAGGAATGTTTTTCTTTTATTAAATCATGGAATAAATAATTATTTGGACTAAAAGTGATGGTTGGGGCACTCTATATACCCTTTATTCATCGACAAGTATCATGAGACAAATTAGTTGGCTACAATCCCTTTGAGTTTGTTTCCAAAAATAATATGGGTTTCTACCCATAGAAATAAAACATCATGATGGTATAATGGTTCATGTGTCAGATGCATAACATCCAAATAATAATCATTCTCTTTAATCAGTATTTAGTTATTATTTTTAATGAGGGTTTCACTATTAAAAAATATATGGCGGCATTTTCATTCCCAATTTTTATTGGAATGTGTTTTTCTTATTATTTACCTTGCAATTATACATATTCCTTATTAACTTCAATTCTATTTTTATTGCTTCAAGTAACCCATACATAGAATTTGAGGTCACACCTTTCATGTTTTTCCTTCCCCAAGTTATGAAGAAGAAATTATTTTTCTAATTTTCATCGATGCATTCTATTATCTCATGTTAAGTATTAAGTTTTTATTCTTTTCCCAATGTAAAATGGGATCCATGTATGTATCTAGTTCCACTAAGACTACTAAACTTATTAGTCCTTTGATATTTTATTCTAGGGAATCATGCCATTGTAATAAATTAATGCAAGTGCTCCGGGAATCTGAGGATGGGGAATTACACATAACATGATAACAAGGGTATTATAATATGAGATTAAAATTTCAATATCATACCAAACAATTCATACTCATTGAATATATCTTTTATAGTTCATAATACATTTTTCGTAGAAGAATCAATGTTCATGAGTCATGAGGTCATATCATAATCATAAAAAATGTAATAGATATTGGATTATAATGTGTATAAAACTATAATCATAGAAGTCATGTGTCAAGGAAACCCACCAATACATTCATAACTTTTTAGTTTTGGGATATCCACCTAGGTACCGAATTTGGGCTTCAGGTAACCACCCATGGACCCTTTTTTTAGTATATGTTAACCTATCATGTACCCTTTCAACTCATAAAACATTGTTCTTTACCCAATGCATTAGAAGGCTATAACTGAATCACCCATCACATAATCATATTCCATTCATATATATTCCACATGATCATTAAATTATTTATTATTTTTTTATACCATAAACCATGAAAAATAAAATACGATTCACCAAGATTTATTATCATAATCAATAACCATCCATTGAAATAATAAGGATTGAATCCGTGTATTATATCCCTAGTAAAGCATAAGTATAATTAATGGATATTTTCATAGATAAAAATACCATTAAAAGATCACTGGAACATTTCTTGCAGAAAATACCCCTTTCATTTTTTAGTAACTTATTTTACAAATATAATGTTCTAGAATATTAAGGAAAAAATCAAAAGAAGAATGGAATCTGCTAAAGAAATCTTAAAATAAATGGTTTGACATGAATATGACATAATTAATTCATGTGGTATATGTTAAAATAAATATTTCCTTCACACCTTTGGTAAAAAGTTCCTCATTATGAAAATGAAAAGAATATATATATTAAAACATTTTATTTAAGGTCAAATATGTGTAAAATTTAATTTGATAAAATATTTGATATATTTTAAAACATTAATGAAAAAATTATGGGAAAATATGTTAATGGAAGAAAATGAATCTTTTCTAAATAAAAAAATGAAGTATGTTTTCCCTAAAAAAAATCATTTATACTTTTGATTTATTAGTGAGAGGAAAATGAAAAAAAACATGTAATCTCTATAAATACCAGTGTATAAGAAAATAAATATTATTTTCAAGAGATAGATCATAAAATATAATTTTCATAATTATAAATATCCACCATTCTGATAAAGAGTGATATTGTAACATAAAAATCATACCACATTGGGAACTTTTGATTCATTAAACTGTTGAAACAAACATCTAAAAGAAAATTATTAATTACACATATATAAATAAATACAAGAAATAAAACAACAAGAGGGATGTTTATACACCACATAAATTAAAAAAAAGAACGTGGAATATGTCACACATATATAATATTGAGAAAATAAATTATTACCTTAAGTTTGACATTCTTCATAAGTGATCAGGCCTCATGTATAATAAATTTAATATTATTATATATTTATAAATGAATTGTGTTCAAACTAATAATACCATACATGTTTTATATATAACAACTAATTAATATTTCATTAATAATCTTTCATTTTCCTAAACATTTTAGTTGTTTACCTCATTGTTTTTATGTATATATCTATTCATTGATTATGTTCCATGCATCTTGATAATGGATCAATAACCTATAAAATATTAATCATTTCATGAATATCATATTATTACATAATATTATATGTATTTATAATTTGATAATCATTCACTTCATAAAAGTTAAAACAAAACTCATGTATGTGGTAAAACTTAACTAAATAAGATTGTGTTGTAAAGACCCAATGTGTAAGAACACATTACTGTATAATCAGGATATAAAATTTAAATATTCATATTTAATAATTAATTATCAAATATATAAATTATATATAATTTTAAAATATTTATAAATAGGTAGACATTGAAAAGGAAAAATATCACTCATGGTGATGGTTATCCACATGTACAAATAAACATCAATTCCATCATATAATGAGACAAATTTAAATAAATTATATAATAAATTATCATTATAAAATAATTAGTAAATCATAAATATATTATATATTTAGTAAATCTATCATTATAAGTATCCATGATCGGAGGTGACGGAAAATGAATCATATCACTACATGGAGGTGGTAGTATGTAAGCACGCACATCTGATACATCCATTTTCTATTTAAAAAAAATGATATGAAAAAAATGCTTGATCTATAATAATAATAACAAATAAATTTATTTAAGATGATTTAGTTATTATTTTATGATGGATACAACCTATTAAGAGGTAATATGACAACATATAAACTCTGAAAGAGTCATGTAAAATTATTACGTCTTCTTTGATAGACCGTTGTTGGCTTACAATTTTAACCCTCTTAGGATTGTACTAGGGTAGTAAAGAAAAAAATAAATTGAGGAAAGATATGAAGTTTTTTTTATTTATTGGATTATTTATAAGGGTAGTTTTTTGTGAATAAGGGTGGTTAAGAGGTTCCTTTTTATATGTGAGGGGAGGGACATACATGGAATTACACAAAAGATTAAAATAATATGAAGTCATTTTCAAGTGAAAGTGCACCAAATAGCCATTGGATTGATGTTTCAGTAAAATATTTTATATATCTATTAAAAATTAATATTTATAAGAGTTTATGTGGAATTTATACCTTTTTTAAAAGTTTACCTCCCAGATAAACCCATTTTAACCATAATCATGGTAACAAATTTTTTCTAATTTTATTAATATTCATGAAAAAATGAATTTATACACATTAAATTCTTTTTAAATGATGATTAAAAATATGAAATATATTTTTTCAAAATATATCTCTATATGGGGTATAAATTTATTTTAAAATAATTGTTTAAAACATAAGAAATAATTTTTTTAGAAAAATTCATTTTCAGCCAAAGAATGATTTTCACTCACTCTGTGCCTTTTGAAAACTATTCGATGAGTGTTAAAAAAATATTTTAAATAAATCATAAAATTATGTCATTATAATCACTAATAAATAATTATTTATTTTATTTAATATGATAATAGCACATTACGCATGAAAAAAATGTTTCTGGAAAATGAATCATTCTTACTTCAAATGATTTTGTCTTCATTCTGGACCATTATATAACTAATGTGTTAACGATTATTCATACAATAAAAATAAATTTATGTAAATATAATTTGTAATATTTATTAATTTATAAAATTACCAAACTCCTAGAAAAATAAATTTTCTCATTAATATATATCTTTTAATCAGGAAATGCTTTTATAAAAATTTAATGATTACTTTTTAAGAATTAATAAATGTGTTTTAATTATGGAAATAATTTCAATATATATATATATCCTAATGTGACTATTCCAATTTATTTCCACCAATACAATAGTTAGAGTATAATAGTTATAATATATCATTATTTATTTAGTCTCGAGATTTCATGTATATCAAGCTGTTGAATATAAAAAAATTATTTCAAAGGAATGCATATAAAATAATGGCATGTTATATTCTATACAACTTAATTTTTTCATTTAAATTATATCAATTATACAAATAAATAAGGATACATATTTGTTTTTATATCCTTAGGTTCTTAATTAGCTTCCTCAAATTTTTGATTCCTCTAAATGACTTCAACTAGGGGAGTAATATTGTTCTGTAGCACATTAACTCTATAATAAAATATTTCTACTCATTGTTAGTCACAGAAAATATAAATATCCAGTACTAGAAACATTTATTATAGTATATGGGAAGGAATGGTTATGTACCTCTTCAAAAGTGATACCTATAATACTTCATCAACTTGAGATAGATTTGGTGGAATCATTAGGAGGTAATAAATCCTCCAAATATGATGATGAATCTCTAAAGGGATTATATTTCTAGGCCTCAACTACCCCATATTTCTAAATATCATATCCTTATTCCATTTATATATCCATAAGAAAATTGTATCACCATCATTGAACACCAAATATCACTAAATATTGTAATAATTGCATTTTTGTCTTCTCTAAGTTTTCCTATTGTAAAATTGAATGGATCTAGCCCTCTCTGTCATTTCCTGGTCTAGGTTGGGTCCCAATAACTATATTTCTCCAACATCATACCAAAACATTTAAGTTATTCCCTTATTCCCAAAGATGGATACATAAGGTTCTATCTAAATACTCAATTTAAATCCATTGTTGAATGAAACATCCACTAGAAGAAGGCGATGATCAAAAGAACATCTATAATAAAAAGAAAAATATATCAACATATCATATTGGATTTTAATTGTAATATCTAACTAACCACCGATCTAAGGATAATAATTTGTACCAATACATTACTCTATATACAGATCATGCTAAAGACTTTTCTAGAACTTCGACCTAATCCTCGTATCTCAATTAGATACAACCTAATGTGGTACTCCGTGGAATATTACCACTTCTTTAATGTATATCATAGAAAATCGTTCAAGGGATAAATATCATTTCACATAAATAAAATTCATAGATTTTTTAATGTTTTTTACTATAAAACAAATAGAATTATAACTTTTAGATGTTTGGGGGTCTAAAAATGAAATCCATGGTGCTATTTTCAAATTTCTATTCTTTTATTGGTAATGGTTTTAAGATCCTTTTAGAGATATTATTCCCATTCATAACTAGTTTTCATACCAAGAACCAATATATATAATATGAAATATCTATCTTAATGTTATCCCCCAAAAAATTCTCCTTAATAACTATATAAAAAATTATACTTAAATGATGAATAGAGAGTGATATGTTGTGCTATTCAGCTAATAACTCTTTTAATTCTAGTATGAAAGGGACACATACTATCTTCCAAAAACATAACATTCAATAAAAATAAATATTTATCTCAGGAAAATTTATCACATTATTTTTCAACTCCATATCTTCCTTCTGTACAATTTTAATCTATCATAATATAGATGGTCCAACACTAATTTTAGTAAGATACCATTTCTCCTCTTCCATCATTATTTCAGGGTCCAGCCTTTTCAAATCCCAAATTATAAGATATGTTACTATCCTAATCATATATAATATTGTATTATTCTTTTTTTACTCAGAGCATCAGCCACCAAGTTCTCCTTTCTATGTTTTTAATGTATTGATTGGTCATAATCATTTATCAATCACAACCATCTAATTTGTGAAAAATTCAACAATATTTGTGTGAATATATACTTATGGATTTTATGATTACTATGTATACCACACTATTCACCATATAGATAGTTTCTCCATATCATCAATATAAAAATTTCCATAGAAAATTCCAAATCATGATTTTTTTTATTTTACTCATGAACCATAAATTTTATTGAAACGTAGGTTATCACCATATCATTATACTTATAAACACATCCTAGCCATCCTTTTTTTGAATCATTGTAAATCAAAAATAATTGTACACAATAGGGTAGTTTATGAAAATGTATATTGACTATCCTTCTATTTAATCTCATGAAATTTTCTTCACATTCACTTATTCAAAGAATATTTACGTCCTTCTTAATTAACATAGCGATTGGGATATATAGTCATGATCATTTCCTTAAAATCAACAATTATATCTAACCAATCCAAGATAACTATGGTTATCTATCACAACAGTCGATAGGTTCCACTTTTCAATAACATAAATCATTTATGGATCCACTGATGTACCATTTATTGGGATAATGTGTCCCAAAAATGAAACTTTATTTATACAAATAACCTAATTGGAAAATTTAATGTAGTACATACCCTTCCTTAGTCTCACTAGTATAATCTTAATGTCATCTTTATTCTCTAAATTTTTATTAAAATTTATAGGAATTTCATTTATAAGGACTATATTAAATTGGTCCAGGTAATATCAAAATTTTATATTAATAATAATAATCAATATAGTGGGGTCATTATTAATAACAAATTGTATGAAAATAAATTCATAGAATACATACAATATGAGGAAGGGTGTCTGATGTATTACTTCATTTTTTACCATAAAATAATGATATAGCTATCAAACTTCAATATTATATAAATATTTAACTCCATGTAATTGAGAAAAAAAATCATAAATATAGGGAAGATAAAACTTTTTTTAATATCTATTTTCTTACGTTCCCAATAATCCATGAAAATATGCATTGGATGGACATTATTCATATAAAATTCATTAGTGCACTACATGGAGATGCACTAGGAAAAATGAATCCCATAAAAATTTATATTATAGTTTTTTTTAAAATTATTGAAACTCCATTGAGGACATTCTGTATGGATTATTTGAAAACGTTCTCGCACTATGTATGAGTACTATTGATATAAGGACCCGGCCTTAAACATTACATAATATTTAATTAAATTAATAATTCACATTGAGGATCATTTCAGGTTTTTAGTTTTAGAGAATTAGGACATAACTATTACATCTCAAAAGATTACAAAGTAGAAACTTCTACACAGTTTCCAATTTTCTTACAAAACATGAACTCCTGCAAAAAAGTGTCATGTCTAGGTCCATGTTTAAGATATCATGACTTTTCCATGATCCCATCCTTGACCATATTCCACATTATGTTCGGTGAAAAACATTCAAAAAACATGGAATGATCATGAAAATCTCAGTAAGGGATACACAAAGAAGGAAAACAGTTAGTTTTTAAAAAAAAACAAGTAAACCATAAATACATTAACATAAATAATACTTTAAACCTTTATGAAGCTGTAAGAAATATTCACTGAATAAAAGATCATTACTTTCCCTTTTGTAACCAAAATATTACCATAAAACCCATATAAAGAACATATAACATATAATGGTAACTTGGGACATAAACATACTTAAATGGAATAACCATATGGTCAACTTCCACATATATCACTAAATGGAATATCCATACGGCCGACTTCCATACCCAATTCCTTGGAGGTTTTTATGTAACCAATCATCCTGGTATTCACGGAACCACCCGTCATTTGGTTTATCACGTAACCACCCGTCAAATGTCCAAGTACCATTATAAAATAATAATACATAAAACAAATATAAAGGAAAGAAAACATTTCCAAATTTCAATCACAATAAGTCACTTAAATATATTGACATAATAAATACATTATAAAAACCATTTTCAATACCAAAATACATAAAAGAGTATATGGTATTTATTTTCTTTTAAAAACATTACGGCTTGTCGAGGAAGCCAAAGATCAAATATTACTCATGGTGGAAAAAAAGGTCATTGTCACCACTTATGTTAAAAGAAACATTCCTTTTTGTCATTTAGTAATACACTTCATAGAAAAATATTCCCTTTGAAATGTCAGGGAGGTTTATACAACGTATAAAAGAAAGCTGTGTATTAAAACAAAATATGCCTCAATGAAAATAGATTGAGACGAAGTCCCTTACAAAGATAATTTTGAAAATATAATAGATCGATTATGTTCATTCAATATAATCACACATAAACAAATTATAAGTATATAAAAATTAATTTATCACATAATCAAAGAACGACATAAACAAGAAAGAGAAGATCAACCCAAATAACAGAAATTGGGTTAAGAAGTTCCCTTACCTTGTGTCCGACATGACTCGATCATTCTTTAATATCCTGATTAATAAGCTAAAGTTAATTTATAATTTCTTAAGAAATGTTTTCAAGTTTATTATTCATTTTATATCACTTATTAACGTGTTATAAACATTATGTAATCATTTAAGTTAATAATGTTTGTTTTTTAGATATTGGACAATTGAGTCAAAAATGGACTTCATATAATTACATGTTATTCATGTGGCCAAAGTATCATTGTATCCAAAATGATATTCATGATTTATATATCATATATATCATATATATTCAGCATATAAATGTATTTATAATAGTACATAACATTTGGATGTAAAAAATTAAATGCACCGTTCATGGAGACGGTAAGCCGTACGTACGCATGAACGCTACTTTCATTTCTATTTATTATTTTAATGGAATTAAAACATAATTATACATAGGTATATTATAATTACAGTATAATATAATATATAATTCCATTAAATCTATTCTTTATACATCCAAAAAAAGTCATTAACGAATAACATCACTTTGAAGGGGCGGTAGTTCGCACTTCCTCAAATGAAATTATCATATTTACCCACTATGGAAATCATAAAGACGTGCTATAAATGGAAAATATAGAAGCATAAAGAAAAAATAAACATAATATATATCATATATAAATATATTTCCATCATAATGGCCACCATGAGAGGAGGTAGGATATAATCGAACAATCATCGTTTCGTGAGGCGTTGGTTTGCCATCCACAGAAACATTATGTTCTTCACCCATTAGATGGAGGTGTGTGTATGTGTAGTTCTAATACTTCTCATGAACACATACTATTATATTTAGGATACTGATGTTGTTACAAAATAATGGAATAAAAATATTTGAGGGGTTGTAGAAGTAAAATAAAAGAAAACAATTTAAGATAAATCGTTACCTTTAATTTGGGTAACTTCCTTTGGTTTGAACCAAAATGACTTAGTGATGTGCCTTCTACCTAAGGTAAGGCTTCTAGAGGGAGGAGAGGTATGTAGGGAGCTTAATTGGGCAGAGTTTGGACAAGAAAAATGGCTTGAGAGGTGTGAGGAATTGGTTAGAAATGGTATTCTTTTATAAGGGAGAGGGCTCTTTAAGAAAGTGTGAAAATATTATTTTAATATATAATGATATTCAGTTTCTTATGGTGGAAAAATAATTATATCCGAAGAGAATATTACTCATATTCAAAATAAAATCATTCGATCATAATTGGACATGTTTTGGATAATAGTTTAATCATTATAATCTTATTTATTTAAATCATTTATTAATGACCTAAATACTGCATCATTATTGTGTCATGAATAATTTAATGTATATCATGTCTAAAAATTATAAACAAATACCATCATGTAGGAAATATTTTTATATTTACAATGAATATTTATATTTGAAAATAGGACTTATATAAAACCATATAAAAATAAATTACTAAGAGATTTTTGTTAATGTCAATTTTGTCTTCACATTAAATTAATTAATCTAAATTGTCATTATCACACCCAAGTGGCTCAATGGGGTCCCAAAATCGATCCAATGATGCCCATGGTCGTTAATGACTTATCCAATAAGGTTTGGACAAGTGATAAGGTAATTTTGAATTATTATAATATTCTTTTTACCTTGAATTAACCTATTTACCTTTAACAACGGTAAATAAAAGTCAAAAGTTATTATTCACCAAAATATTATTTTTATCTTAATAAACCACATTTTACTTCTTGATAACAACCATGTATTTCGTATTTTTTAAATTTAATTCAACAAATTTGTAAAATTTCATTTAAATGAAAAAGTCAGTTTTTTTAACTACTACTAAGTGGCTTCACTATACATCTAAAATTGATGTTTTTCAGAAAAATACCAAAAATTCAGCCTAAGAATTATTTGATATTCCAAATTAAAAATTGATTTCTATTTTTCAAAATCAAAACATAGAAGTTTCATTAATTAATTTAAAAATTAATTCATGTTGTTAAAATAAATAGCGTGTTTTTATGAAACAATAACTATCAAAAGATTGATACTTGTTTATCTCCAATTTCAAAGTGAAATTAATTCCAATGACCAAAATTTGATTAAATGGGAAAAATATATTCTAATTAAACTTTAAAACCAATTAAAAAGATAATCTCACCGTATAAATAAATTAGATTAAAACATAGTTTTAAATTAAAATACAATACATTCACTATTCATTAAAAAATGAACTTTATCAGGAAAATCCCAAAAAATTACCCAAAGTAAAATTTGATGTCCCCATTATAAATATTGGTTTTATGTGGTCAATAATAACATATAAAAATGACCAAAACTAGATTTAAATAGGGTTCATCGTTAAAAGGTGGTAAATTGGCCTTTTAATGTAAATTATTCTTAAAGTTGGATTCATTCATATTTTAAGACTCTATATTTTTATTGGATAAAGGTAAATACATTTAAAAAACATGTATAATATTATTGTAGTTAGTTTTGTTCATTCCCGCCAATATAATGGCTAGGAGTTAACTACCATTTTAAATAATAATATTATATTATTCGTGTGCAACATAAGATTTCTAAGAAACTTGTTGCTGCGTATCGGGTACAATATCGAACATAGCAACCCCTTTAAAGTAAAATTAATATTTAATTCAAAAGTATTAATATATATGAAATATGTCTTATTCTTCATTTACCGGGGATGTCACATCCTTCCCCCCTTTTAGAAATTTCATCCTCGCAATTTTTATTCACTTATCAAAATAAGTGGGCGTATTAATCCCTCATAGCATTTTCAAATTCTCAGGATGCCTCTTTAGGAATATGGTTTTTCCATAAAACCTTTACCTGATGAATTACCTTATTATGAAACACTTTCTCTCTAAGGTCAAGAATCTAGACTGGTTGTTCTTCATAAGAGAGATTCTCTTCCAACTGAACTATCTCTGGGCTCAAAACATGAGATGGATATGGTATATACTTTCTCAACATCGAAACATGAAAAACATTGTGTACCTGGGATAAACTTGGAGGTACAGTCACTCTATATGAAACTGATCCAACTTTCTCCAGGATTTCATAAGTTCCAATGAACCTCGGACTCAACTTTCCCTTCTTACCAAAACGCATCACACTTTTCCATGGAGAAACTTTCAGAAAGATGTGATCACCTAACTCAAAAGAAACATCCTTCCTCTGGTTATCGTCATATCTTTTCTGTCTGCTCTGAGTTGTTCTCATGTGCTTCTAAATAAACTGAACTCTTTTTTCCATCTCATCTACCAATTCTGGACTCATCGTCTTCCTTTCACCTACTTCTTCCCAAAAAGTTGGAGTTCAACAACGCTTTTCATATAATGCCTCAAATAGAGCCATATGTATACTAGAATGAAAACTGTTATTATATAAAAATCTAGCCAAAGAAAGATGTTGGTCCCAACTTCCCTGATAATACATTGAGAAAGCATGTAGCTTATCCTCCATGGTCTGAATTGTTTATTCTGATTTCCCATCTGATTGAGGATGAAAAGTTGTACTAAATTTTAATTCAGTACCCAACGACATCTGAAGGCCTTTCCAAAAGTTAGAACTAAACTTGGGATCATGATCAGATACAATGGAGAGGATAACACCATGCAACATGACTATCTCTTTAACATAAAATAGAGAAAGTTAATCTAGAGACAAAGTATCTCTAATAGGAAGGAAATGAGCATATTTAGTCAATCGATCAACTATAACTCAGATTACATTATTACCTTGAGATGTCTTTGGTAATCCAACAACGAAGTCCATGGAATTATTTTCCCATTTCCACTCTGAAACCGGTAAAGGCTGAAGCATTACTTTCGGTAACTATCGCTCTTCTTTAACCTACTGACAAGTCAACCACTTCACAGTAAAATTAGTAATATCTCTTTTAATTCCATCCCACCAGTAATACTCCCGAAGATCTCTATACATCTTAGTACTGCCATGATGAAATGAAAACGGAGAACTATGAGCTTCACATAACAACTCATTCTTCAACTGTGAATCACAAGGAACACATAATCTCTTTCCAACTCTCAAAACACAATCATTATCATCGTTAAATTCAGGCAACATACCCTTCTGAACCCACTCTGCCTTGTTTTGTAACTCACTATCTTCTTTTTGTGCTTTCTTTATTCTGTTTGATAGATATGATCTCAGTGACACCTGATACAAAACCGAAGAATTTCCTACACCAACAACTTCTTTTCCAATGTTCATCAAATCAAAAAACCAAAGGATTGTGTTACAAACGTAACATGGATAATGAAGTATTAATTTTTCGAATCAAAGAATCAACCACTTTATTTGATTTTCAAGGATGGTAATGGATCGTGCAATCATAATCCATGATTAATTGAAGCCATCTCCTCTGTCTCGTGTTAAATTCTTTCTGAGTGAATATATACTTCAGACTTTTTTGATCAGTATATATTTCACACTTCACTCCATAAAAATGATGCCTCCATATTTTTAAAGAAAAAACAACAGAAGCTAATTCCAAATCATTTGTAAGGTAATTTAACTCATGTGGTTTCAATTGACGTGAATCATAAGCAATTACCTGATCATTCTTTATTAGGACAGAACCCAGTATTTTCAACGAAGCATCATTGTAGATAAAAAACTCACCATTTATGGAAAGAGATTCCAAAATTGGAGCATTCACCAATATTTTTTTTCAATTTCTAAAAACAATCATCACATACTTTTATCCCAATAAACTTAATGCCTTTTCAAGTTAACTTAGTCATTGGACAAGATAACTGTGAAAAATTTTCAACAAACCTCTGGTAATAGCATGTCAAACCAAGAAAACTACAAATCTAGATTATATTTGTGGGTCTTGGCTATTCTTCAACAACTTTAGTTTTAGCAGGATCAACAGTTATGCCATTTTTTGAAACAATGTGACCAAGGAAAGAAATTTATTGTTACCAAAACTCACACTTGATGAATTTTCCAAATAGTTTCTTTTCTTTTAAGGTTTTCAGGAAGAACCTTAAATGACTTTCATGCTACTCTTTACTTTTATAAGAAATCAAAATATCACCAATAAAAGAAACCACCATTTATTACCTGAATCAAATGAGCCATCACTGCATTAAATTGTTCAGTTCTGATTCTGACCATCTCTGAATGCTGATTTGGAAGGTCATTTCCCTCTGTATGACTTCCTAGAATAGCTTCCCTATTCCTCTTTGAAAACCCATTATTAACACAGAAATATCATAGTTGATGCAACATGGTAATCTGTAAATGTTATATCATTTCAATATTACCGTAAATTAATTTTATGGATATTTATTTAACAATACCCTAACTCCTAAAGTTATCTAAACAAAACACTGATACCAACTGTTAGGACCCAACCTTAAACCTTACATAATATTTAATTAAATGAATAATTCACAGTGAGGATCTTTTCAGGTTTAGAGTTTTAGAGAATTAGGACATAACTATTACATCTCAAAATATTACAATGTAGACACTTCTACACAGTTTCCATTTTTTTTACAAAACACAAACTCTTGAAAAAAGGGACATGTCTAGTTCCATGTTTCAGACATCATGAATTTTCCATGATCCCATCCTTGACCCTATTCCACATTTTGTCTTGTGAAAATCATTTCAAAAATTTGGAATGAGCATGAAAATCTCTGTAAGGGATACACAAAGAAGGAAAACAGTTAGTTTTTAAAAACAACAAGTAAACCACGAATACATTAACATATGTAATACTTTTTACCTTTATGAAGTAGTAAAAAATCTTCACTGAATAAAATATCATTGCTTACCCTTTTGTAACTAAACGATTACCATAAAACCAATATAAAGAACATATAACATATAATGGTAACATGGGACATAAACATACTTAAATGGAATAACCATATGGTCAACTTCCACACATATCACTGAATAGAATAGCCTTACAACCGACTTCCATATCCAATGAATTGGAGGTTATAATGTAACCACATGTCCTGGTATTCACGGCACCACCCGTCATTTGGTTTATCATTTAACCACCCATCAAAAGTCGAAGTACCATTATAAAATAATAAGACATAAAACAAATATAAAGGAAAGAAAACATTTCCAAATTTCAATAACAATATATCACATAAATATATTGACATAATAAATCAGTTATAAAAACCATTTTCAATACCAAAATACATAAAAGATTATATGGTATTTATTTTCTTTTAAAAGCATTACGGCTTGTTGAAGAATACAAAGATCAAATAATACTCGCGGTAGCGGAAAAGGTCATTTTCACCGCTTATGATAAAAGAAACATTCATTTTTTTTGTTTAGTAAAACGGTTCATAGAAAAATATTCCCTTTGAAAAGCCAAGGGTGTTTATACAGCATATAAAAGAAAGCTGTGTATTAAAAAAAATATGCCTCAATGAAAAGAGATTGAGACGAAGTCCCTTACAAATATTATTTTGAAAATATAATAGACCGATTATGTAATTTCAATATAATCACACATAAATCAAGTATAAATACATAAAAATTAATTTATCACATAATCAAATAACAACATAAACAAGAAAGAGAAGATCAACCCAAAGAATAGAAATTGGGTTAAGAAGTTCCCTTACATTGTGTCCGACTTGACTCGATCGTTCTTTAATCTCCTGAATAATAAAGTAAAGTTAATTTATACTTTCTTAAGAACCTTTTACAAGTTTATTATTCATTTTATGTCACTTATTACCATGTTATAATTTTTATGTAATCATTTAATTTAATAATGTTTATTTTGTTGATATTTGACACTTGAATCAAAAATGGACTTCTTACAATTACATGTTGTTCATGTGGTCAAAGGTTAATTATATACAGAATGATATTCATGATTTTTATATCATATATATCATATATATCCATCATATAAATGTATTTATAATAGTACATAACATTTTGTGGTATGAAATGAAATGCACCATTCATGGAGACTGTAAGTCGTACTTACGCATTAATGCTACTTTCATTTCTATTTCATATTTTAATGGAATTGAAACATAATTATACATAGGTATATTATAATTATAGTATAATATCATATATAAAATCATTAACTCCATCCTTTATACATCCCACATAAGTCATTAACGAATCACATCACTTTGAGGGGACAATAGTCCGCACTTCCTCAAATGCGATTATCGTATTTACCAACTATGGAAACCATAAAGGCATACTATGAATGGAAAATACATAAGCATAAATAAAAAATAAACATTGTATATATCATACATAAATACAGTTCCATCATAATGGCCACCATGAGAGGTGGTAGGAGATAATTGAATAATCATCGTTTCGTGAGGCGTTGGTTTCCCATCCATAGAAACATTATGTTCTTCACCCATTAGATCGAGGTGTGTGTATGTGTAGTTCTAATCATTCTCATAAAAAATCCTAGTATATTGAGGATACTGTTTTTGTTACAAAAGAAAGGAATAAAAAGAGTTTAGTGGTTGGAGAAGTGAAATAAAAGAAAACAATTTAAGAGAAACTGTTACCTTTAATTTGGGTAACTTCCTTTGGTTTGAACCAAAAGGACTTATTGAAGAGCCTAATTCCTAAGGTAAGGCTTATATTGTGAGGATAGTGGTGTATGAGGCTTAATTGGGGAGATTTTTTATGATCCAAATGGATTTAGAGGTGTGAGGAATTGGTTAGAAATGGCCTCCTTTTATAAGGGGGAGGAGGGGATCTTTAGAAAAGTGTAAAAATATTATTTTATTACATAATGATATTCGATTTATAATTGTCAAAAAATCATTATATCCAAAGGTAAGATTACTCATATTCTAAATAAAATCATCCAATCATAATTGGACAGGTTTTGGATTATATTTTAATCATTATAATCTTATTTATTTAAATCATTTATTAATGACGTAAATATTGCATCATTATTCTGTCATAAATAATTTAATTTATATGATGTCTAAAATTTATAAAAAAAATACCATCATCTATGAAAGTCATTTAGATTTCCAATTAATATTTAAAGTTGGAAATAGGACTTATATAACACCATATAAAAATAAATTACAAAAAGATTTTTGTTAATGTCAATTTTGTCTTCACATTAAATTAATTAATCAAAATTTTCATTATCACACCCAAGTGGCTCAATGGGGTCCCAAAATCAACCCAAAGATGCCCATGGTCGTTAATGACTCAACCAATAAGGTTTGGACACGTGTTAAGGTGATTTTTAATTATTAAAATTTTCTTTTTACCTTGAATTAACCTATTTACCTTTAACCGTGGTAAATAAGTCAAATGTTACTATTCACCAAAAAATTATTTTCATCTTAATAAACCACATTTTAGTTCTTGATAACAACCATGTTTGTTATATTTTTGAAATTCAATTCACAGATGTGGTAAAATTTCATTTAAATGAAAAAGTCAGTTTTTTTAACTATTACTAAGTGGTTTCACTATTCATCAAAAATTGATTTTTTTCAGAAAAATACCAAAAATTCAGCCTAAGTATTATTTGTTATTCCGAATTCAATATTTATGTCTATTTTTTCAAATTCAAAACATTGAAGTGGCATTAATTAATTTAAAAATTAATTCTCGTTGTTAAAACCAATAGCGTGTTTTTATTAAATAATAACTATCAAAAGATTGATACTTGTTTATGTCCAATTTCAAAGTGAAATTAATTCCAACGACTAACATTTTATTAAATGGTAGAAATATATTATAATTAAACTTTAAAACCAATTAAAAAGATAATCTAACCATATTAATAAATTAGATTAAAACACAGTTTTGAATTAAAATACAATATTTTCACTATTCATTAAAAAATGAACTTTATCGAAAAAATCCAAAAAAATTACCCAAAGTAAAATTTTAAGTCCCAATTCTAAAGAAAAATTTTATTTTGTCAATTAGAACATATAAAAATGACCAAAACTATATTTTAAGAGGGTTCTCCATTAAATGGCGGTCAATCAGCCTTTTAATGTAAATTATGCTTAAAATTGGATTCATTTATATTTTAAACCTCTATATTTTTATTGGATAAATGTAAATACATTTAACAAGAATTTACAATCATATTGTATCTAGTTTCGTTCATTCCCTCCAATACAATGGCTAGGAGTTAACTACCATTTATAATAATAATATTATATTATTAGTGTGCAACGTAAGATTTCAAATAAACTCGTTGTTGCGTATCGGGTATGCTATCGAACATAGAAACCCCTTTAATGTAAAATTAATATTTAATTCAAAAATATTAATAAATATGAAATATGTCTTATTATTTATTTACTTGTGATGTTACAATTGAGAACTCAAATTCAAGATTCATAGGAAGACTGAGAAAAACGTGATAAAAATATCAAAAAAACTCCCATAAAATATGAATATATTTGATGTTATTTTTCTTCCCAACAATCCCAAATAATACCCCTTATGAATAGGAATCATGCTCGTAAGTTGAGGTAATTTCCATTGAAATGTCACATATATCCACACATGTAGAAATATCCATTTTTTGATTTGGTGTATCAAACGATTAATTAATTACTTAATAATTTTTATAGTCTCTATATAAATCTACTTGATCAACGTTAAAAATAAAAATAAATTATAATAAATAATGAAATAATTATATTTTCATAGAAAACATTATTACATAATTTTACATGACATCCCAAACATTAGAGTGGATGAAAAGTGGAACTTAACCATCATTATTCACATCAAGTATTAACATATTATAGTCCATTACTTGATATCATAGTTATATAATTGGATTAGGTAATTGACTCGGATAATGATCAAGTTATCCACTCAAAAGGCATTGATATTTTAGTAGTAAATTATGTTGAACATCATTTCTCCCCACTAAAATCTATCATTCCTCAATAAATAATTGAATAATTCTTCTCTTTCCTCTACATAAATCATCTTCCCATAACTTTTATAAATAATCATGGGTTCTTATTCCAACATTTTTTATTTTTAAGAAGATAATATTATTCCCTCCATTGTCATTATCCTATAAATATTCTTGAAATTCAATTTGTATATTATTTCGGGTATTCAAAAATTCACCTCTTTTAGTCTCTCAATTATAATTCGAGATAAATGATTGTGAATAATCCCAATTTTCTCAATCCAACCACCTATTAATTTTTTTCTCGTAAGGATTATTATTTCATTAGTTATCACATTCAGTTTCCAAAATATTCCTCCTAGTTAATATTATTAAGAAAACCCAAAATTCATATAGTGGGCTCACTAATCATAGTAAGAAATTATATAATCATAAAAATTCATGCATTAGATATCTAATCAATGAAACATTCTTTTCAATATATGACACAATAGTTTTAACCTTGGTTATAAAATTTCAATATCTATTCAACTCCTTCAAAATTTTCCATGAATAAATTATAAACTAGCTCAATAATATCTCCCATGGGTGTCTATCAAGTTGTGTAGTATAGTCCCCACTCATTATGCATCAGTTAGGGTCGAGTTAAAACTCAATATACCCGTTTAAAAGTTATTACCAATACATACATCTTTACTATAATCACATCTTCATGCTAGTATCTATAAAAGGATGTATTGACTAAGAAAACCACAGTCCTTTCTTTACCAAAACCTTTTATGCTCTCATTTACATAGTATTATCTAATGGTTCTAAATATTTTTTAAATCTAAATATCTAGAAATTACTAAACCATTGTTTGATACCTACTATGAAGACCTAAGAATTCTATATATTGCATAATAAGAATTACATACCTGCTTCAGGCTTGGGCTAACCACTCATGTAACCACTATTGTTATTTAGGTAAGAACATGTGTATAAATTGATCTCATAAAACATTAATCATTACTTAATTCATTATAGGGATATAATGGACCCAACTATCAGATAATCAAAATGAATTTATATGTATTCCAACAGATCACAAAAATAGTTATCATTTCTATAACAGCCTGATATTTTGTGAAATATTTTTTTTGAATAAATTTAATCTCATTGATATTTTTTATTACCAGAAACATTGATTTTTTCTTTCATTACATGAAATAACGAGTTTATCTTTCATTACATGGAACACTGAGTTTATGCTAAACATGAAATACTCTTAAAATTTTATTATTTAAAATTATTGTTATCTCCTAGACATTGAAATGAAATTTGTGAATAGGAATAAAAAAATTAAAAAAATATATTGTTTAAAAAATTATATAAAATTAATTCCATAGTGTCCAATTAATTATAAATGAAAATAAAAACAATTTGAAAATAAAGGGAATCTTTTACTGAAAAATCTATTTTAATGTGTATAAACATATTTTATCTCAATAAGTTAAATAAATAACTTTTCATAAATTATATCAATTAAAATTATATATTATTTATTCAATAAATTTTTTATCATTTATCTCTTTTTTCTGGGTAATATATTATAATAAATCTAATTTTAAACATAAAATTGTGTTTTTCTAACAATAAGTTGTATATCCTTTTACACAATTATTTTTAAAATTAATATTTTCTAATTTTCATGATATTTATTTTAAAAAATGAAATTTATTTTTGAAATAATAATTTCAAAATTATATTAGGCTTAGTTTTTTATGATTATCTAAGAAGATAAATTTATAATTGAATAGTGAAAAATAACAGGGTTTTTAAAGAACTTTCATTTCTTTTAAAGAATTTATAAAAATAAATATTATTTTAATATGTTTTAAAGGTAAAATATTATCAATTATATATCTATTAATCCAATTTAGTTCATTTGAACTAATTTCCCAGTGAATTTTGATATGAAAACTTCTTAAACATTTTAATATTTTTTATTTGAAAATCTGTTTTCTCATAACATCTATAAAATAGATTTGAAATTAATTTTTTACACTTATGTAACTGGAATTTGGAAAAAAAATCCATATTAGGAATAATTATAATTTATTTTATCTAATCAGGTAAAATTAATTGTATACCATAATGAATAGAAAAAATACTATAAATTATTTATTACAGTTAAATGAAAAATAAGTATACTGAGGGTTAAACTAAAATGATAAGGGTTAAAAATAACCCAATACTTGTCTAAAACCCATTGTATATTAATATTTATATCTTATATATTATTGGTTATATAATTGTGTATTTTGGATCCTTGTGTCATTTGAAAAATGTGGGTACACATTTTTCTTTTCAAAAATAACAAGTGTGCCACTCACCTCACTTATAAAAGGCCAACCCTTCTCCTCTCCTATTAAAAATTCATAAACTCTTTTTTTAGAAAATAAAATACCTTATAACATACTTAATTCCCTCATTCCACCCTATAGTAATTATTTTTTAATAAACCCATACTTTAAGTATTTTTGGTTCAAACCAAAAGAATTTGTCAGAAATAGAGGTAACACCCCAAACTGAGTATTTTATATTAATTATTCCTCAAATTCATTAAATAATTGTTAGAAAATTATGATATAACAAATTAAGTATATTAAAAATACTTATATTATGTATGTTATTGGAAAGACCTATAATCATCTCTTATTCTATCAAGTGGGATATAATATCATTATTTTGGTGTATGGGGAACTACCTCCTCATGGACTAATGTAATTAATTTTCCACAACCACTTATCATGGTTGGATATAATGATATGTAAAATGAATATATATTATTTTTACTAAATCAATATACTATATGAATTATTATATCAGATATACCTTTATAATTTCCATTCATTGGGAATACAATAATGTCCCTCATGTGTGCAACAGACTACCACCTCACAAAGTGATGTGATTCATTCACGATTTACATAGAAAGTAATAAAGAAGTTATTAATTAAAATATGTGATGTGTATTAAATAAAAATGATTCTATAATGGTAATATATCATTTACCTTTTCTCAATCAAATTCATTAACAAAATGGGAAGAGTGTTTATGTGTACGTTCAGTTTATTATCTCCATGAACGATATATTTCATTTTTTATCTCTAATTATTTTGTATTGCACTAAAAACATATATAATGAATATATAAGATATTTATATAATGGATTAAATTATTTTTATTATGAAATCATGATCAATTTAATAGGGCCAAAAATAACAAATCGAAATATACACCAAAACAAAGCAGTAATTTCCAAAAATAAGAAACTAACATGGAATTGTTAAGAAACGAGAATTTAAAGGTCTTAAGATAATAATATATTGTGTGATATATATAAGTATTGTTATTTTATGTATTTATAATAATCATATATTTATTTTAATATAGGTTTTAATGTGTATGATAGAAGTTGAGACTTAAAGTAAATGATTTATGTCTCACTTTTATTTTCTGTGAGTCACATGCTATATTATTATGTGTTTCTTTTATATGGTGTATATATTATCCAAGAATATATTTTACGCTAGTCATCCATAAAATTTTGGTCATTTACATATCCATTTTTTATGTCTCTTTCATTGTTTTTATGGTTCAAAAGTTACCAAAGGGATAAGGTATTCTTGTCTCAAATTTCCTTCTTGGGGTCCTAAGAATTGTTATACACCAGTCTTCTTTTAAGAGGTGTATATACTACGACTTTGACATGTTATTTAATGAATATAATTATTTTCATTACGTTATATGGTTAATTTAATTTTATAATTTCATTGGTATTATTATTTGATGTTAGTGAAGTGGTAAGAGTTTTAGTTTACAATCTCAACATTTATCAGGATTGTTTATGATTAAACTTCCAATTATGAAATATTATGATCTATGTCTCAAGAGAATCTAGAATTTTTCTCTCTTATGGTTATGTAATGGGAATAATTTTTTTAATTTCATTTTAATCTCTTTATGTACTTAGTAATCTTGAATGTTGTTCTTACGAAAAGTCCTCCTAATTTTTATCTTCGGTCGAAAACCTTTTTTCTTCTAAATCCATTTTTTTCTGAATATGTTTTCAAAAATGTTTTTAAAAATATTAAAATTAATTATTAAAAACAATTTCCCATTTTTTTATTTTTTTTGTATGAATTTCTAATTCGTGTGTTGCACAAATAATGCCTTTATAAATTTTAACAAAATGTGAATGAAATCTTTGTTTTATTGTGTACGACATGAATAGAATTTCACACACTCCTGAAAATTATTTGAATTTAAGATTTATTTATATGTTCCCATGTTTATTTTCAAATAAAAATATTTTAAAAATATTTTTTGTTTTATAATTTATTTTCAAAGAGGAAATGATATTTTTCTTCAATAAATGTCTCAAATTATTGTTTAAGATTCCCTTAGAAGTTTTCAATGTAATTTTCAAAGAAAAGAATTCCAAAAATATTTTATGAATTTTTATTTTTAAAATGTGATATTTAAAGAAAGGATATTTTTCTCAATAACATTTTCTATTTAATATTTCAAAATCTTTTTCCATCTAAGATGGGTTACTTTGATGCTACTTATGTTTTACTAAGGATATTATTCAATGATACAACTATTATTATTTTTATGGATGGTTATTGTTTTTGATGAAAATATAACTACAAAATACATTTCCGTTTTATATTTTATACCATGATGAAATTATTATTAAACCCGATTCTTTTATCATGGGATATTCTTTGGTGAAATGATGATATGATCATGAGACCTATTTATTTTTTACAGGTTTTGTTATGATGAAATTTTTATGAAACCCATTTATTTTAATGGGTTTAGAAATAATGAATGTTTTATGATATTGTGGAACCGATATGTATGGTTTTCATTATATGATGGTGGTTACATTATAACAATGAATGTTGGTTACGTTATAATCAAAGATGGGTGGGACCTATATATCCTTCCAATGCCTTGGATAAAGATTGATATGTCAGGAGATAAACTTGACTGGAATGGGGATTGAACAAATTTCAATAAGTTACTTTGTACACTATAATAATAATAGGTGTTACCCATTGCTATAATGATATTTTGGGGAGTGAACCCATTCTACTATGATATCCCATGAAATGATCCTTGAATACTATGAAAATGATTCTCTATGCATATATAAATGCCACAATTCCATGTATTATGACAATTTTATTCCCTCAAGAATCATGTTTGTTGATTCATTTACAATTCATGTCCAATTAACTTCATAGATTTATTCTAGGTTTCAAGACTATGATCATTGATATGCAAGGAATGGTTTTCAAATGTTAATATTGTGTTCTCATTCTATTATGTTAATGTAATGCTTATGTGAGCATTAATATCTAACATTTATATCCTTACTGATCATCTAAGATCACCCTTTATTACATTTCCTATCCCTAGGTTATTAATAAAGTTTTTTAGTGGGGTTTGTTTTTGAAGAGTACAAAATGGGAACATCATTATGGGAGATTTTTAATATCTTTCACCAAATTAGATGATTTTTCACCCAGTCAACAAGGAACAAAACTATTATGGTCCCCATGAATGTTTTTTCTAACGTTTTTAATATTCATCTTAAAAGATTTAATATACATTAATGCAGATATTGGTTCATTATAGTTGTATTTATAGGAATGGTTTAGCTAAAATATGGAAAGTAGGATAAGAGAACATTAGTGAGAACTATAAGGATTAGTCAAAGGATTAGTCAAAGTATAATAAAATTTCCTGTAATTTTTTTATAGGATAGTGTGAGTGGTTTTCAAGAAATTATATCCTTCTCTAGATATAATATGAGGATGTGTCTTTAGTACAGAGTATCCTAGAGTTAATAACTTGTAAAATAGATCATTGGGGTAGACTTGATCATCACCTAGGGCATGATAATGGGAAATGCTACACACTGATTTTAACACCATCGAGGGATATTAATTTAAAATTCACAAACTCTTTATGAACCATCATGAATTATTTAAATAGATGACAACTATGGATGAATTATTATTAGACTGATTTATCATATTTTGAAAAGAAGGTGTCGTGATTTAGATATCCTAAATTATTTTTTATGACTATGTATTTTTTGCTATGAATATTGTTACTCGCAGTAACATTTTTTTAGTCAATAGAGGGGACCATAAGGATCTATATTAATGTTTAATGTGATAGAAAATGTGTTGATAGAAACCAAATGGGATGCTGGTTTGATTGAGGGATATTGTGATTATTCCTAATCTACAATCATGATATATGTTGAATAATTTTCACTTTAACAAACTCTCTAACACACCAATGAAGATAAGGATAGAGTTCATTGAGAGTTCATGAGGTGGAGACCATAGAGGAAAGAATATTTAGTTTCTAATATATCATTAATGTGTGAATAAATACTCTAGGTAATGTATCAAATGAATGCGAATATGTTTTGAGTGTGGAAAATATTGAAACAAATAAATTAATTACAAAGGGAAAAAAGAAAATATTTCTTAATAGAATGGATGATAATAATGGTCTCCCTATGATATCATCTAATGTTGAATTTTTTAAATGTGTAATGTATGGGTATTATGAAAATCTATCCCTACAGGTAAAACTCATGAATATAATCATCATGGTTGTATAAGTAATTTGTTTTCTATAGATGATGAAGATACTATGAATGACATATGAAATAAAAAAAAGTATTAATGAATAAGATTATGAAGTCTCCTTAATTTATTAAGGATGAGGTGGAATAATTAAAGGGTTTATGTATTATAATTATTGAATTATGTTACATGAATCATAATATATATAAGTATTGTTTATAATAGTTTTTCATCAAGTATTTTCAATTATATATTGAATGGTACTGATGAACTAGAAAATTGATTTATAGTAAGGTGATATTTTATGGGAACACTGGATTAAAGATAGATAGCCCTTTATATGTTCTTGATGTTTGAAATGGGGTATAGTTTGGATAAAGAAATTATTGACATGTATTACGTAATTTAGATAGTACCGATTACCATGGAACTGATTACTGATTTTTTGAAGAAGTGGTTTATTCTATCATTGACGGAGTTTACAACATTTTTTTAAAGAATATATCTAATAATATATGTATTATGCAAGGAATGTGGAAGAATATAAGTTTTCAATAATATTTTATGGTAATTATAGTTTTTATTGTTTATTGGGAGAATGTATGATTATGGAATTCAAATGATTGGTATGTGAAGATTAGGCGGTACATCATGTTTTGTGGGGGATTATTGATAAGTTCATTTTTTAAATTTAGTGAACATATTTCTAATGTTTTATATTTTATTCATTTTAAAGGTTCATAGGTTTAACCATTTATGAAATGGTTTAATTTGGCCTTTTTATGAGGGTTTAGAAGTTAACATATTAATTCACCATATGATTATTTATTCATATGGAATAACCAATGCTAACTATTTTATTATACCTAGAGATGGAAGGAAAGAATTATAATTATATTTTGGATATTTTGATCTATTAGAGCTTAAGGCATAAAAAATTCAACTTCATTTCATAGAGTAAGAGTTTAAATGGAAATTGTTTGAAGACAAACTAAAGGATGAAATTGTTATTATAACAAAAATTAAATCTAGGACTCTGGTATATTAGTCCCTTCGATATTATGGATTGTATAGGCATAGTGTCATATCAATTGGTTCTTCTAAAAATCCACTCTTTGGTTTAAAATGTGTTCTATATATCTCTCTGGAAGAAGTACATATCTGATCCATCACATGTACTAAACATATTGGCCATACTACTTGAGAATAATATTTTTTATGAGGAACAACTGATAGAGATTCTTGATTGAATTGAGAATATTCGATGAAATAATACCACTTAACTAGTCAATGTTTTTTCAAGAGACCACCATCTTGATTAATATATGTGGGAACCAGAGGAGGTTATATTGGTAAATTCTCCTCACATGCTGGTACCAAAGTAATGAATTTTAAGGGAGATATTCATTTTATTGGGGAAGAATATAACCCCTAGATATTTTTTGAAATATTTTTTTCAAATAAATTTAATATTTTTGATATTTTTCATTACACATAACCCCAATTTTATCTTCTGTTACTTGTAACACTATGTTTAATAAAACATGATATACAATTAAAATATTATAAATTAAAATGATAGTTATCACTGATATTTTGGAATGGTGGGTATGAATAAGATTAACTAAATTATTAGAATATATGGATTAATAATCTATATTAAATGAATTCCTTAGTGACTAATTAATTATTTATGGATATAATAACCATTTGAAAATAAAGGGAATCTTTTTAAAAAATACTATTTTTATGCGCAAAAATATGTTTTATTAGAATAAGTTAAATAAATCACAGTAGGTGAATTATTTTAAAAAATATATATAAATTCTATATAAAATCAAAATTTTAAAATTTATCATATGCATTTTCTATACATGGTATAAGAATAATTCCATTTTTATGTCTAAAACTGTATTTTTCAAAAAGAATTTTTATCGCATTTTGCATGATTATTTTTAAAATTAAATTATGCCAAATTAAAAAAAAAATTGAAAAAAACAAATTAATATTTTAAATAATAATTTAAAAAATATTGTACGGTATATGTTTTAGAATTTTCTAAGAAAATAAATTTTTAGATGAATAGTGAAAAATACTGGTTTTTAAAAAGATTTTCCATTACTTATAAAGCATTTAAACACATAAAAAATTAATATTATTTTAATGGGAGAATTTATAAAACAATATATAAAATAATCAAATTTATTTTATTAGAATCAATTTCATATTTAATTTTTATATAAAAACTTTTTAATCTTTTGAATATTTTCACTTTCAAAATCATTTTTCTCATCGCATCTATGAGATTAATTTTAAATTAAATATTCCTCATTATGTAAAAAAAATATGGAAATGGATTAAATATTTGGATTAATAATAATTTATATTATCTAATGAGGTCAAATTAATTTTTTATCTTAATGAATAGTAAAAACAATAAATATTATTTACCAGAGTTTAGGTAAAAATGATTTTACTAGGGTTTAAACTAAAATTATAGGGGTTAAAAATGACCCAAAACATGTAAAAAGTCATTCAATATAAATATCTTGACCATATAGCTTATAGGATCTATATTTATCCATTTTTAGCCTTGTGGAATGTGAAAAATGTGGGTATAACCTTTTTATTTCTAAAAAATTCATGTTTGTCACTCAGCTCACTTATAAAAGGCCACTCATTCTCCTCTCCGCTTCATACTTCCAAAACAATTTGGATCAGCTAAGACCTAACAAAATCACATACCTACATCTATACTCCCATAATATATTCCTTATTTCATTCATGTATCTAACCTATGAATACTTTTGGTGCATACAAAAATAAGTTATCCAAAGAAGATGTAACACCCTTAACCGAGTGTTTTATTTTATTACTTACTCTAATTAATTAAATTATTATTAATACATGATGATATAAAATAATTATTATCTTAAATATTCTAATATTTGTTTTAATTTAAAGGTATTACCAACAAACATATCTTGTTTCATCAAATGGGATGTGAAATCATCATTCGTGTATATAGTGGACAACCTCCTCGTGAACCAATGTTATTTTTTTCCATCACCAACTTTCATGGTTGGGTAAAATGATTGATTAAAATTTTCTATATAATATTTATGATATTATTATAATTATGTAATAATTATATCATAGATAACTTCATACAATCCATTCTATGGGAATATGATAATGTTTCACCTGTGTACGACAGACTACCACCAAGTAAAGCAATGTTATTTTTTCGTGATTTACGTAGAAGGTAATAAATATGGGTTTAATAAAAATATGAGATATATATGAAACAATAATTATTATTTGATGGTAATATATTATTTACCTTTTATTATTTCTATCGGTCGAGATACTAGAAATAATGTCCATGCGTACGTATGACCTACCATCTCCATGAACAATGTATTTCATTTTCTCTCTATAAATATAGTGGATTAATATAAAATATATATATATATATATAATAAATATATATGATATTTATAACATGGATAAAATTATTTATATGATGGAACAATTTTCAAAGTAAGATGAAAAAAATAACAAATCAAAACCTATATGAAAAACAAAGTAGTTATTTCCCAAAACCTTACTTTAACATGAAATTTTTAATAAACAGGTAATAAAAGGTCATCAAAAAATTTCATATGGTATGATATATAGGTATGTTTATTTAATATATTTATAATAAACTAAATTTTATTATAATGGTGGTTTGAATGATAATGATGTAATTGGGGACTTAAGGGAAGGAATTTCCATCTCACTTTTATTTTTTGTAAGACACGATCCATATTCACCATATATTTCTTTTATGGAGTGTATATACTATCCATGAGTTAATTTTATTATTAATATCCTTAAAATTATGGTTATTTACATATTCATTCAAGTATCTCTCTATCATCGGTTTTACGATTCAAATGTTACCAAATCAGTAAGGGATTTTTGTCTCAAATTGCATCTATGAGGACCTAAGTTATGTTATGAACCTATAATATTCAATGATATTTATATACTTCTCTTTTTACATGTTATATAATTGATATCATTATTTTCATGATATTCTATGATTCATTTAATGTATCTTACCTTCCAGGATACCATCTTTCCTTATATCCGACTTTATTTTCCCTAAGGTGAGAAGGGCATTCCCAATCCCCACATACTAGCGAAGATATCATAGGCATCAAAAGAACCACTTTGGGAATAGTTTTACCCAAATAAAAGATGAATGATAGTATGATGATAAATTAAATATAAAAATTAGATAAACAAGAAAGCATGATGTATCAGAAAAAACTAACCAACCAAAAACAGCTACAAATAGAAATGAAGACTAACCTCCATGTGACCAAACAGATCACCACCACCCAACTCTCCCCATAGTTGTAAAGAACAAACTATGTACTATTGAGAACATTTAATTATATAAGCATGGGTTAAAAATCCCAGTAGTTCACCACAACCATTCAAAACTATGCAATAGGTTTACTATGGAAAATTAGTAATGCTAGTTTGATAATAAAGCATTAAATCAAGCTTTAGATACATATTTATCTCAATGAGATCCTACTAAAAACATAATCCAACTATAAGGACATTTCAATTTATTTTAAAAAACTAAACTCACAGTTTTTTAAAAAAAAATATACACAAGTTTAATCTTTATCAAAAACCACAGACACCGTTACCATTTCTAAAAAACAATCCAATTTTTTTATTTTAATAAAAAAATTCACTTTAAAACATTTCACAACAAGGATAAAATAAAAACCCATGACCTTATAGGAACAAAATGATTAATCATCCAAAAAATCATATCATATTAGAGAATAAACATAATCATATAATCAATGAACAATATTTAATATAACATGCCTCAGTACATCACACAAAACATTGAACTAACATAATTCATCAAATATATAAACCAACACGACATGAGAAGTGAACTTAGGCATTTTACCATAAGGTTCAAAACTGAGTGAGTCTAAATAATGTATTCTAGCCAGTTTATAAAATTGTAATATCTCATGGTCTTCCTCAGTATCAACTCCATGATCTCCCACAGTGTCTTGAAAAACAATAGAATCTATCTATGTATTGTTACATAAAGTCTCTCTTGGTCCCTTGGAAATAAAATGGAAGATCTCTAGAAATTCCTCCCTAAATTATCTCATGGTCCCTCATACATTCCCTCACACACAACCTGGTCAACCCATGTACTAATACATTACACACTAACAATAAGAAGTTTCAGATCATTAAATCCACTTTACAAACCAATTTCATAAAAAATAGTTACCGTTTTTTCAAAATACTTTCACAAAGAAAAATCGTTTTCAAAACCCATTTTAGAAACCCATTTAGAATCTAAATTTCCAAAAATTCCATTAACACCCAAATACGGAATAGGATTCCAAGCCCATTCTCATTTTATAAAACAATGTTCCAGCCACCATTTGGAAAATGATGTATATTAACCACACATTCAAAACTTTTCAAAATCACCCTTCAATAACGTTATTGCCCATTGAAAACAAAAGGAAGGTCCAAGACCACCAATTTCCATTAAACTAATTTAAAACAATCCATCATGGAATTTTCATAGGGGTTAAATAACACACACATTTCAAATCACTATTTGAAATAAAATTATGAACTCCTTTCCAAATGTTATTGAGGTCAGTACCTCACTTTTAAACCAATTACCCTTTGAAATATTTTTTTTCTCCCATCGAAAAAAAATTGGTTCAAACCACATTTCCTAACTTTAAAACCATTTTAAAAATCCCAAACATAATATTTTAGAATCATGACATTATTAAACAATCTAAATAAAAACATGAAACAAGGATTTCACAAGAGAACCCATCTATTTTGAGCTAATAACTCACTTAAATGGTTTCAAAACATCAGAAGTCTATCACTTACAATCACACTTTAATTAAAATAGAATTTAGAAAGAACATGAATATTATAATATTAAATGGACACAATTATATTGTAACACTTACCTCAAGGAGAAAACAACCAATCTGAAACACCTCGTCATTCCACGTCGTCATCGATGACCAGTTAGATATCATCTTTCTCACTTTCACACATATTCACCTTCACATATATGTAAGTACACCTAGCCTCAATATACATGTTGAAATTACCATAAATTAATATGTATAAGGGGATCCTTACATATATTCCTAAACATGTACATATTGGTAGGTCTCCTAAATTCACCCTTGCACTTTTATGCATATCCCCATATATATATAAACACACATATCCCCATTATATATATATATAATATGAAGAGATAATATATATTATCATAAAGGGGGAACTTACATATAAATATATACATACCTACATATGTGATTTTGTGTAGGTCGCATTCAAAGAACCTCAAGGAATCCTATACAAACTAATTAACTAAAAATCCCAAAAATACACAAATATAATTGGAGAAAAATAAAAAGGGAATAATAAACAATCCTCTAACATAGGAGGTAAAACTAAAATCGTCTGATATGCTTCACCTTCGGTGGTGGATACTGATTCATAAAAGAATCTGACCCGAGAGACCATTTATAGTCCCTAATAATGAAATAAAGAATAAAACATCAGATCAAGAATCACCTGGGTGTTCGACCAAACAAAGGGGGTGACAGGGTGAAGAAAAATTCCAAGAAACGGAAGAGGAGGGAGTTGGAGACTGTACCATGGAAGATTTACTGAGAAACATGAATAAATATAGTGGAAAAATGAAAGGTGGGATCTCTCCAAAGAGGGGTGGAACCTAAATGGCTAGATAATATGGGACTATAATTATTCAAGAACCAAGGGGGAAGAGGGATTAAAATACCCAAATCATAAAATGGGAATAAAAAAGAAAATAAAAGAAAAAACCAAAATTTTAAATACTTGTTAACCTGTATGGTTTGACCTACCGTGAACTAATTTTACGATGGCCACAGTCTAGGAAAGAAACCCCCTCACATGATTTCCCCTTTGAGTCTGAATGGATTGGAAAAATCATACATCATACCACTGACACACCCAGGACCCCGAAGAATCTTTGGGGGGGAACTGCACTATTTAAAAGACCATATTTTTTAACCATGCATTGCTAAAAAGCCTCAAAAATTTAAATTATATCCCACCAACATCTGAAGCATAATACTGCTCAATAAGAAAATAAAATAATGAAAAAAATAAAAACATCCTAACATCGGGGGTGAAAGAAACTTCCCACCATACCACTTTCTACCCCAAAAGACCTGATCGAAAAAATAAAGACAAGTGGAAATGAAAGATCTAAATTGGATCTGACTAAAGGAGCCACTCAACATGGTAAACCTCATAAAAAAACAACTGATATCGTCAAAATGAGCGAACCAATCAATCAAAAATCACCAAATTCTCCCAACAACAACGAAAACAAAACATTGATCTAGAATTCCAATGAAGCAAAGGAGACCTAGAAAGGCCTATGCAACATTTAGAATTCATCTGAAATGGTATCCCCTTTATTTATAGTTACTCCAACCTTGGGGAAAATAAAAATCTTAAAAGATACACCCTCAAGAAAGGAGAAAACCCAAGAGGGAGCCACAAATTCACTCTGAACCATGGATGATCCCTAATCCAATAGGGATAGAACAACCAAAAAAATTCTCAAAAGGGTGATAATTGCTCTCACCTTGGGTCACTATACATGTGGATAACCTAGATTCAATACATGAATCTCCATCACATGGTTCATCCAAAATGATCATATCCAAGCACCAGCTAGTATATCAAACATAGTTGGTGGATCAAACATCTTACTTACCTAATTGTGCACCCAATTCCTCTCTTCTTTCCGAAAAATGAGCATACTGAAGTTTCAACCATAGAAAAAGGGTGACCAAAATCATTAAGAACAAATTTCCTAAACAATTTTCCTCAACAAAACGAAACTCACATACAACCACATAACACCTATAAGGGAGAGAGAGTAGGGTGACATTCCTGAATAAATAAGGAACCCCACAAGCCAATCCTCATCCCATCCATTTGGAAATTGAAAAAGTAAATCATCCACATGACACCTCTCAAATAAGGGAAAACCTAAAACAACAAATCCGAATAGTCGATGCTCCAAAACAAAGATCAAAAACACAAAAATAAATCATTTAGAAAATAAATTTAAACTATAAAATTTAAATAAAAACACAATTTGTCACTAAAATTATATCACAGGGACGGTTCTGCATCCGCCACTATACTCATATTATACGTTGGCACTGAAACTAATGAAACTCTTTCAACAATTATAGGGAACAAACATGAGTAGTGAAAGACATATAAATCACCAATCCATGCCTCAAAACACCAAAAAACAATTCATTATTAGTGAATGAATTAATGAAATCATCAATACATAACAAGGATCACAACAACCATAACAATAGTCACAAAAAATTATAGAAAAATAATTTTTCCTTTGAAAACATCATTTTCACTATGGAATTTTGTAAATCATCCTCCACCATGGTATTTTCGAAAAATAACTTCGTCTTTCTTTGAAACAAAAAAACATCTGTGGAAACCACAAATTTTTCAAATAAGGAAATCCACAAGAAATTATTTTTAAAATTCCATTTCATTTTGAAAACCAAGAACATAAGGATGCATATTTAAAACACATTTTCCTTTTGAAAAAACCATTTCATTAGGAGGAAACATTTATATAAAACATTTTATTTAATGAATAGAATTCAAACATCCCTATTTTATATGAAACCATGTCTAAAAAATAATTTTTTCCCTCAAACCCACTTTTTTATTTCCCAATCTAGTTTTTCAAAACCTAAATCACACAAGAACTACTCAAGAATCCAACCAAGGATCACATGAACCACACCCAAAAAGGGGAAACAAAACACTCCTCAATCCACCTCCAATAAGTGAAAATAAAATTTAAGAAAATTTATAAACAAGTGGATTCTAAATAGGCCAACCAAGCATGAAATAACATCCACCAAGCTTTGGACACATAGGTCGGGAAACCAAATGCCATCTGTAAAAAACACCTTATAAGGGAGGGAGACTTGGCCACATAGACATCACATGGTTTCCCAAGCCATGTGTTCCAATTAACAGCCCAGGTTTTTTCTCCTTCCACTGAAAAACCATAGGCAGACCCCAAGATTCGGAACATTCTAAATGGGGATGAAAACATCAATCATATAAAAATACATCAAAAACAACCAAAAAACATGAATCTATTATCTGACACCCAACTTCCCCAATTGGCTAACGCTCATGATTAGTAAGAGCTGGAAAGATGGCCCTACCCTTACCTATTAAGCTCCAACTACCTTAACCTATTTCTACTAGTACATCCCAAAATAACGAGGGTGAAATAAGTGGCTAGGGATTCTATTAAAAAAACTACCTCTGATACCATTTTATAACACGTTAGCCCGAACGTCCTTCATACCTAAAACCTAACCTGATTCATCTCACATCCTGAAGGGCATTCCAAATCCCCATGGGCCAGGGAAAAACTCATAGGAATCATAAGAAATCCTTTGGGGACATGTTTTCCCAAATTATATATAAAGGACAATGGCATAATGAATTAAATATCCATAATTAATTAATAAGAAAGAATAATGTAACAAAAACAAAACTGACTAACAAAGAACTATTACAAATAGAAAAGAAGAATAACCTCATGACCTGAAGGGTCACCACTACCCAAATCTCCCCAAGGATATGATGAAAAAACATGGTCCAAAAGAGAACATGGAATGTTATGGGCGTGATATAAAATCCTAGTATTTCACCATAACCCACTAAAATAATGAAATAGGTTTCCAAAGGTAAATCATCCATAATAGTTTAAAAATAAAGTGTTAAAGTAACCATTTCCTACATAATACTGATAATTAAATCCTACTCAAATCCATAAACCACTTCCAAAAATATATCCCTTTGTTTTCAAAAATTGAACTCATGCTTTTTGAAGAACAAAAATTCCATGGGACAAAAACCATTCACATTGTTACTACTCAAAAATAACACACTTGTTTCATTTAAATTAAAAAAATCCACATTCAAACATTTCACAACATATATCAAATAAACACACAAATCCTTCGAGGCACAACATGCCCAATTTTCGTAACAAGGAGTATTAGAGGAGATAATAGACATAAATATATAATTAATGAACAAAAATAGGTATAACATAACTCATTACATCATATCAAACATGGAACTAACAAAATGAAAAAATCATATAAACCAAATGAGAATGAGTAAGTGAACCTAGGAATTAAAGCACAGTATACAAAGTGAGTTAGTCTATATAATGTTTTCTGGTTGACTATGTAAATTGGATTCTCTCAAGGTCTTCATAGGGGCCTAGATCCAACATCTCTCACGATCTCTCAGTTGGCTGCAGAATCTGTCTCAGTCTCCCTACTAAAACGCTCCCTCAGTCTCTTGGAATCCAAATAGAAGAAATCTTGTCCATGCTCCCTAAAGGCTCTCATGTTTCCTCAAAAACCCCTCACTCAATCCTCAGTCAACCCATGTATTACTCTATGCCACACAATCGTAGACAAGTTCAAATTTATGAAATCAACTTCAAAAACCAATTTCCTAAACAATCATTCCCATTTTATCAAAATAATTAATCAAGGAAAACCCTTTTCTAAACCCATTATAGAAACCCATTTAAAATCATTAATACACTTTTATACATTTAATCTAACACAAGGATTATAAACAATCCACTCCCATTTGGATATCCCACTTTAGAATTTAAATAGACAATCAGGCCTTTAACACCCAAAAATGACATTATTTTTCAATCCCTTTTTCATTTCGTAAAAAAAAATTCAAAACCCATTACTGAAATAATAAAAATTACCTACACATTCAAAAAATTTCAAATTCTCTCATTTATAAGGGTCATTTGATTTAAAAACCAAATCAATTCTCAAGACCATCCATTTTCATCAATCAAATTTAAAACAAACCATTTTGGAATTTTCAAAAGGGGTAAACAATACACATGTTTCAAATAAAAATTTTAAATACACTAAATAACCCCTTTCCAAAATTTCTTAAGGTAAACACATCACATTAAAACCATGTTCCCTTTTATATATTCTTTTTCACCCAATGAAAACCAAAACAGGATCAAACCACTTTTGCTAACCTTAAAACCATTTTAAAAATACTGAAAAGAATTTAATAAAATATTATAAATATTAAGAAATTCAATTCAAAACATAAACCACGAATTTCTCAAGAAAATCATATATTCCATGATAATAACATTCCAAAAAGGTTTCAAAACATCCCAAGGCTATCACATATTATCTTCCTTTAATAAAATGTTAGTTTTGAAAGTGAAATCATATTTAAATTTAAAAAGGAAACAATTTCATTGATAAACTATAGCACCACTAGTTTGAGGTATATAGCATGTGTTTAAGAATTTTATGTGTTTAAATTTCAGAGGATGAGTTTGGGAGAGTTTGGAATGGTTTTTAATAGGTTTGGAGGATTTTCCTAGGTTGTGTGGTTTTGAGCACGGACAGGGAAAACTATGTAGGTTCTCCAGGTAACCATGCCGGAGGAGACAATGGGCTTCACACGGTCTACGCACAATTTGAAAAACTGTGTGAGACAACCATGTGGGACCCCTTCTATTGAGGTAGTGGCATGTGTATGGTTAGCGCACAGTTTCTCAAACTGTCCTCGCTAACTGTTCCTCCCTTTAAGAGGTGATTATTTTAAAATACGGGTTCACTCAGGCATGACCTATTTCACTAAAAACATCCTACCGCTTGATCCTCACTTAGTATTTTCAGTTATTGAGGGTTTTAGGGGATCTCCCACTCTATTTATAATGTATTTTAATGGTTTATATAGTTTTTTAAAGGTGGTTTCCCCTGGGTAAGTATCCCTTCTTGGTTTCTTCTTGGTTTCTCTCTAGATATACTCTTCTCTGTTTCTTGGTTTTCTAGATCTACATTTTTTGCATGTAGATCTAGGGTTTTTCCCTTAATTTATTATATTATAGTGTTTGATTATAGGAAAGGATATCTAGAGTGGTTTTGGTGGAGCATTTTTCCTGATTTGATGTGCGGTTTCTTGTGGGTCGATTTCACTAGAACCCAAAGGTATGTGGATTCTCTGTTGATCCCACTTTTCTAGAACGTGAGTCTTTATTAGTTATTAATTTTTTTTTCATGAGATTAATTTTTAATATTTTCTGTGAAATTCGGTTGAAATCTAATTGATGATGATTTGGGGATTTTGGGTAAAATGGGAGATTGTTCAAAAAGGGGTTTTTTGTGTGATTTTAATATATATATTTTAAAATCAGTAATGGTTTGAATTATGGAATATTTTTTATGAAAGAGGATTTTGAATAAAGATGTTGTTTTATTGAAATGAGGTTTAGCATGGAAAATTGTTAAAGTGTGTTTAAAATAAATGGGGGATGAATTAAAGTGTTATGGAATGTGTTGCAAATAGTTGTGTGTATATTTTGGGGCCTTGGTTTGCTTATTCTTGTTTGTTGTTCATGTATCATGGCCTTTGTTGATTTTTTGTGTGAAGTGGGTGAGAAGTATCACTACAAAAGTTGATGGATAGTGGATGAAATGGGAAACATTATGGATAAGTGGCTAGGAAGTACCACTAGTTAGAGAGGTAGTAAACAGGTTCAGATAAGAAGGTCCACTGTGGTTGTAGGCATTATTGTGTGTTTCTTTATAAGATGGGAGTTTTTGTGTTAATGTAAAATGGTGAAGTGGATTATGGAATGTTTTTTTGGATTTCCCTTGGGTTGAAAGGTTTATTTAAGGTGGATTTTTAAGGGTGTGTTTGGCTTATCAGTAATTGTTTACCTATTTAATTTTTTTTATAAACTATTTTATATAAAAGTGTTAACGGTTTTATCTTAGTGGTGTGTGTGTGTAGGGAATTAATTTGGGGAAAACCTACTAATTATTTGTAATAAATGTAACATCCCAAGTAAATGATGAATAAGATATATTTCATATTTATTAATATTTTTGAATTAAATATTTATTTTACTTTAAAGGGGTTTCTATGTTCGATAGCGTACCCGATAAACAACAATGGGTTTCTTTGGAATCATATATTGCACACTAATAATAGAATATTATTATTTTAAATGGTAGTTAACTCCAAGATGTTGTATTGGATGGAATGAATGAAACAAACTAGAATATGATTATCCATGTTTGTTAAATGTAGTTACATTTATCCAATAAAAGTTAGAGTCTTAAAATGTTGATGATTCTAATTTTATGAATAATTTACATTAAAAGGTCAATTTATCACCATTTAATGGAGAACCCTATTTAAATATAGTTTTTATCACATTAATACATTCTAATTGACCAAACAAACTCCTTCTTTATAATGGGGACATCCAATTTTACTTTTGGTATTTTTTTGGTATATTTCTGATAAAGATCGTTTTTTATGAATTGTGAAAAAATTTGTATTTGAATTCCAAAGTTCCTTTTAATCTCATTTATTTATATGGTTAGATTATCTTTTTAATTGGTTTTAAAGAGAAATTAAAATATAATTTTACCATTTAATCCAATGTTGGTCATTGGAATTAATTTCACTTTGAAATTGGACATAAACAAGTATCAATCTTTTGATAGTTATTGATTTTTAAAAACACGCTATTTGTTTTAATAGCGGGAATTAATTTTAAAATTAATTAATCACACGTTTATGTTCTGAATTTGGAAAAATAAACATCATATATTTATTTGGAATATCAAATATATCTCATGCTGAATTTTTTCTATTTTTCTTAAAAACTGTAATTTTTGATGAATAGTGAAACCACTTAATAGTAGTTAACAAACCTGACTTTTTCATTTAAATGAAATTTTATCACTTCTATGAATTGAATTTTAAAAATCTGACATACATGGTTGTTATCAAAAAGTAAAATGTGGTTCATTAAGATGAAAATAATTTTTGATGAATAGTAACATTTGGCTTTTATTTACAGCGGTTAAAGGTAAATAGGGTAATTCAAGGTTAAAAGAATATTATAATAATTCAAAATTACTTTAAAACTTGTCCAAACCATATTTGTTGAGACATTTACGACCATGGGCATCTTTTGGTCGATTTTGGGACCCCATTGAGGCACTTGGGAGTGATAATGACAATTTAGAATAATTTACTTAAAGTAAAGGCAAAAATGACAAAAGCAAGTACCTTTTAGTAAATTAATTTGTAGAAGGGGTTATATAGATTTTCTTTTCGACTATAAATATTAATTTTAAAAAAATTTCATACATCATGGTAGTTTTTTTATAATTTTTATACATCAAATAAATTAAATTATTTATGACACAATAATGATGTAGTATTTACCTCATTAACAAATGATTTAAATAAATAAGATTAAAATGATTAAAATATTATCCAAAACATGTCAAATTATAATTGGATGATTTTATTTCAAATATGAGTCATCGTATATTCTACTATAATGTTTTTTGGACCTTTTGAAACAGAAGATATGTTTATAATAAAATAATGTTTTCACAGTTTCCTAAAGAGCCCCTCCTCTCCCTTATAAAAGAAGACCACTTCTAAAAAATTACTCACAACTATAAAGCATTTGTGATCGTCCAAACACTACCCAATTAAGCTCCCTACATTCCTTCCCTCCTCATAGAAGCCTTACCTTAGGCAGAAGTCTCTTTAAAAAGTCCTTTGGTTCAAACTATAGGGAGTTACCCAAATTAAAGGAAACAGTTTCTCCTAAATTGTTTTCTTTATTTTACTTCTCCAACCTCTAAACTCTTTTTATTCCTTTATTTTGTAACAACATCAATGTTATAATTATACTTGGATGTTTTTATGAGAAGGATTCGAGCTACACATACACACACCTCTACTAATGGATAAATAACATAATGTTTTTGTGGATGGAAAACTAACGCCTCACGAAATGATGATTGTTAAAATATCTCTAACCGCCTCTCATGGTGGCCATTATGATGGAACTTTATTTATATGATATATATTATGTTTATGTATTCTTTATTATTCTGTATTTTTCATTTATATCATGCCTTTATGGTTTCCATAGTGGGTAAATATGATAATCTCATTTGAGGAATTGCGGACTACCACCCCCTCAAAGTGATGTGACTCAATAATGCCTTATGTGGGATGTATAAAGGATATAGTTAATGATATTATATATGATACAATAATGAAATTATAATACTACTATATATCATTATTTTTTAATTCCATTAAATATGAAATAGAAATGGAATTAGCGTTAATGTGTATGTACGGCTTACCATCTCCATGAAATGTGCATTTCATTTCATACCTCTAAATGTTATGTACTATTATAAGTACATGTATATACTGGATATATATGATATATATGATATGTAAATCATGAATATCATTCTGGATATAATGGACTATTGACCACATTAACAACATGTAATTATAAGAAGTCCATTTTTGATTCAAGTATCAATTATCGACAAAATGAATATTTTTAACTTAAATGAATACATAATGTTTATAACATGGTAATAAGTGATATAAAAGGAATAATAAACATGAAAAAGGTTCTTAATCAAGTATAAATTAACATTAGTTTATTATTCAGTAGATTAAAGAACGATCGAGTCAAGTCGGACACGAGGTAAGGGACTTCGTCTCAATCTCCATTCATTGAGGCATATTTTGTTTTAATACACAACTTTATTTTACATGTTGTATAAGCACCCTTGTCTTTACAAAGGGAGTCTTTTTCTATGAATCATTTTACTAAATGACTAAAAGGAGTGTTTCATTATAATAAGCGGCAATAATGACATTTTCCTCCGCCGTGGGTATTATTTGATCTTTGGCTTCCTCAACAAGCAATAATATTTTTAAAAGAAAATAAATACCATATACTCTTTTATATATTTTGGTATTGTAAATGGTTGTGATAATGGATTTGTTATGTCAACATTTTTAAGTGATATATTTTGATTGAAATGTGGAAATTTCTTCTTTCCTTTACAATTGTTTTATGTTATAATCTTATAATGGTACTTGGACATTTGACGGGTGGTTACATGATAAAACAAATGATGGGTGGTGCCGTGAATACCTGGACGGGTGGTTATGTTATAACCGCTAATGCATTGGGTATGGAAGTCGGCCGTATGGCTATTACATTTAGTGATATGTGTGGAAGTCGACCATATAGTTATTCCATTTATTTATGATTATGTCCCAAATTACCTTTACGTGTTATGTGTCATTTATATTGGTTTTATGGCAATATTTTGGTTACAAAAGGGAAAGTAATGATCTTTTATTCAGTGAACAGTATTTAATACTTTATAAAGGTGAAAAGTATTACTTATGTTAAAGTATTCATGGTTTACTTGTTGTTTTAAAAAACTACCAGTTTTACTTCTTTGTGTATCCATTACTGAGCTTTTTAAGCTCATCCCAAGTTTTTGAAATGTTTTTCACTGGAGATAATGTGGAATAGGGTCAAGGATGGGATCAAGGAAAATTCATGTTTTCTTAAACATGTAACTAGAAATGACTATTTTTTCAAGAGTTCATGTTTTGTAAAAAAAATGGATACTGGGTGGAAGTGTCTACTTTGTAATATTTTGAAATATAATATTTTTCAATGTAATAGTTATGAACTAACTCTCTAAAAATAAAAACATGAAAAGATCCTCAATGTGAATTATTCATTTAATTCAAGATTATGTAATTTTTTAAGGCTGGGTCTTTATAGTTTGTATCAGAGGTCGGTTTAGACAACTTTAAGAGTTAGGGTATTGTTAAATTAGTATCCATAAAGTAATTTATGTTAATATTGAAACCATATAGAATTTACAGATTACCATGTTTCTTAATCTAAGATATTTCTGTGTTCAGAATGGTTTCCTATAGAGGAAACAGGGCAGCTATGTTGGGATGACATCAGGAGGAAAACAACCTTCCAAATCCGCAACCTGAGATGGTTAAAATTGGAACTAAACTATTTGTTGTAGTGATGGAACAGTTGACTCAGGCTATAAATGGTGGTGTTATCCATGCATGAGATCAGCCAGATCAACTTTAGAAGAACATGTTAGTAGTGGGGCATTTCATGAGGCAACATCACACATCATTTAGAGGATCATCTGATCATGTACTAGCAAAAGGGTGGATTAAAGCACTGGAAAAGATTTTCGATGTTATGGGTTGTTCATAACATCAAAATTTTAGTCTCCTTGTTTACCATTTTGAAGGTGAAGCTGATCAGTGGTGGTCGATGGTGAAAAATATCCGAGATAGTGAGGAGATTGATGCTCTTGATTGGGATGAATTAAAAGGTGTGTTTCTTGAGAAATATTTTCCTAAGGTGGTTCATCTTAGGATGGAAAAACAATTCCTAGAATTGAGGCAGGAGGATGACTCAGTGGCTACTTATGAAGCAAAGTTCACTCGACAGGCAGGGTATTCACCAAATTTCATCTGAACTCTTGATTGTATGATAAATCAATTTTACTCGGGACTGAAGCCACGATATCAAATATCATTAGCCTATCGTGAGTTAAAAAGTTTTGAAAAACTTGTTCGATGTGCGAAGAAGGTGGAAATGGAGTTTACCGATGATCAAGTGTTCTTTGACAAATAACAGATTAAGAGGTCCAGTTGGAAGGGAATGGGAAAAAATTCATCAAAGAAGCCTGGAGGTAAGAAAACTAAATATCCATCCTGTGATAAGTGTGGTAAAAATCATCCTAGAGAATATTTACAATGTCTAGAAAGTGCTTTCGGTGTGGTAAGTCTGATCATATTTCTTGTAACTGTAAGAAAGATGATCAAGTAGGGAATGAAAATCCATCGGTATAATGTTTCAAGTGTAATTAAATGGGTCATTATGAAAATGGGTGTCTAGATAAGAACTCAACTAAGGAAAAGAAACCATACTATAAGCATAAAGGGTTAGTGAAATCCTTTGAAACTACTTCAGCTGATGTTGGGCCATCAAATGAAGTAGTATCAGGTACACTATTTGTTTGTTCGGATTATTCCAATGTGTTGTTTGATTCAGGGTCTACACACTCTTTCATTTCTGAGAAGTTTTATAGTAAATTTGGAATTCCATCTCAAGATATGAATACAGAACTTATGGTAAAAACACCTGGAGGAAATGTAGAGACAAAAAGAATACATAAGAACATTCATGTCCTTGTGTGCGGAAAGAATCTACCTGCAAACCTTATTTTTTTGCCTCTAGTAGAGATTGATGTTATTTTGGGTATGGATTTCTTTTCTATTTATCATGTTAAGATTGACTACAGAGCTAAAGAGGTTTCTTTTCCGAATGATTTTCAATTTTTATACAAAAATGAACCCTTGATTTTGATAAGATATCCGGAAGCTGAGAAACTAGTAAAAGATGTAAATGAATGTTTCCTTGCACATATTGTTGAAAAAAAGGAACTGTTCAGATTAATTATGTGCATGTGGGAAATGAGTACCTTGATGTTTTTTCTGATTAGTTGCCTGTTATTATACTTGATCGAGAAGTTGAATTTATTGCTTACTTATTTCCTGATGCTAATACAATTTCAAAACCCTCTTATCGAATGGATCAAATTGAACATTTAGAGTTAAAGAAGCAATTTTAGGAGTTATTAGATAAGGGTTTCATTCGACATAGCACGTCACCATGGGGTGCTCTTGTATTGTATGTTAAAAAGAAAGATGGTTCAATGAGACTTTGCATTGATTATAGTGCATTTAATAACATCAATGTTAATAATAAGTATTCATTTCCTCATATCGATGATTTTTTTGATCACCTCTAGGGAGCTCAGTATTTTTCAAAGATTGATTTGAGGTCGGGGTACCATCAGTTGAAAGTAAAGGAAGAAGACATTCCGAAGACTGCGTTTCGTACTAGATATGGCCATTATGAATTTTTAGTTATGCCTTTTGGTTTAACAAATTCACCTGTTGTATTCGTGGATCTTATGAATATAATTTTCCATGAGTTCTTGGATAAGTTTTTGGTTGTGGTCATGGATGATATTTTGGTTTATTTAAAGAGTAAATAGGAGAATTAAAGTAATTTAAGGGTCCTCTTGAAAACCTTAAAAGAAAAGAAACCATATGGGAAATTAAGAAAGTTTGAGTTTTGGTTACAAAAAATTTACTTCCTTGGTCACATTGTTTCAAAAAATGGATTAACTATTGATCCTACTAAATCAAAAGTTGCTGAAGAATGGAAAAGACCCAAAAATAAAATCGAGATCTATATTTTTCTTGGTTGGCAGGTTATTACCGGAGGTTTGTTGAAAATTTTACATGGTTATCTAGCCTAATGACTAAGTTAACTCGAAAATGTGTCAAGTTCATTTGGACATAAGAATCTGATGATTGTCTTCAGGAATTGAAAAGAATATTGGTGAATGATCTAGTTTTGGCACTACTATCCAGAAATGGTGAGTTTTTTATCTACAGTGATTCTTCGTTGAATGGAATTGGTTGTGTCATAATGCAAAATGATCAGGTAATTGCATATGCTTCACGTCGGTTGAAACCACATTAGTTAAATTACCCTACACATGATTTGGAATTAGCTTCTGTTGTTTTTTCTTTAAAAATTTAGAGGCATCATTTTTATGGAGTGAATTGTGAAATATATTATGATCACAAAAGTTTAAAGTATATATTCACTCAGAAATAATTGAACATGAGACAAATGAGATGGATAGAATTAATCAATGATTATGATTCCATGATACATTACCATCTAGGAAAAGAAAATAAGGTTGTTGATTCCTTGAGTCAAAAAAGTAACGCTTCAATAACCATGTCACGTTTAGAACGAGATCCTTTGGTTTTTGATTTGATAAACTTTGGCATAGAAGTTGTTGGTGCGGGAAATTATTTTATTTTGTTTCATCCATCAGTGAAATCATCTTTATCAGACCGAATAAAGCATGCGTAGAAAGAATACAGTGAGTTGCAGAAAAAGTTAGAGTTGGTTCAGAAGTGTAAGTTTCCTACTTTTAACATTGATAATAATTTTTTTTGAGGTTTGGGAAGATATTATGTGTTCCTTGTGATTCATAGTTGAAGAATGAGTTGTTATGTGAAGCTCATAGTTCCCCGTTTACAGTTCATCCTGCCAGTACTAAGATGTACAAAGATCTTCAAGAGTATTACTGGTGGGATGGAATGAAAAGAGATATTGAAAATTTTACTGTGAAGTGTTTGAATTGTTAGTAGGTTAAAGCATAGCAGATGTTACCGAAAGAGATTTTTCATCCTCTACAGGTGCCAGAGTAGAAATGGGAAAATATATCCATGGACTTCATTGTAGGATTACCAAATACATCTATAGGTAATAATGATATTTGGGTTCTAGTTGATTGATTGACTAAATTTTCTCATTTCCTTCCTATTAGATATACTTTGTCTCTAGATCAACTTGCTCGGTTGTATATTAAAGAGATAGTCAGGTTGCATGGAGTTCCCCTCTCTATTGTATCTGATCGTGATCCCAGGTTTACTTCTAACTTTTGGAAATTCCTTCAAAAGTCATTGGGTATTGAATTAAATTTTAGTACAACTTTTCATCCTTAATCAGTTGTGCAGTCAGAACGAGCAATTAAGACAATTTAAGATATGTTACATTCTTGTTCAATGGATTATAGGGAAAGATGGGACCAATACCATTATTTGGATGAATTTTAATATAATAACAGTTTTCATTCCAGTATACAGATGGCTCCATTTGAGGCATTATATGGAAAGAGTTGGCAAACTACATCTTTTTGGGATGGAGTAGGTGAAATAAAGCTGATGGCACCGGAATTGGAAGAAGAGATGGTAGAGAAAGTTTAGTTGATTCATAAGCACATGAGAATAGCTCAGAGCAGACAGAAAATTTATGTAGATAACCAGAGGAAGGATATTTCTTTTGAGGTAGGTGATCATGTCTTTCTCAAAGTTTCCCCATGGAAAAGTGACATGTGATTTGGAATGAAGGGAAAGTTGAGTGTCAGGTTCATTGAACCTTATTAAATTCTGGAGAAAGTTGGATCAGTGGTGTACAAAGTGGCTTTACCTCCATGTTAGTACTAGGTACACAATGTTTTTAATGTTTTTATGTTGAGAAAGTATATTCCAGATCCATCTCATGTTTTGAGCCAAGAGGTAGTTCAATTGGAAGAGAATCTCTCTTATGAAGAAAAACCTGTTCACATTCTTGACCATAGAGAGCAAGTGTTGTGGAATAAGGTAATTCACCAGGTAACGGTTTTTTTAAAAAACCATATGGTTTAAGAGGCAACTTGTGAATCTGAAAATTCTATGAGGGATAAATACCCCCACTTATTTTGAATAATGGATAAAAATTGTGAGGACGCAATTCCCAAAAGGGGGGAAGGATGTAACATCCCAAGTAAATGAAGAATAAAAAATATTTCTTATTTATTAATATTTGTGAATTAAATATTAATTTTACTTTAAATGTGTTTCTATGTTCGATAGCGTACCTGATACGCAACAACGGGTTTCTTTGAAATCTTACGTTGCACGCTAATAATATAATATTATTATTTTAAACGGAAGTTAAATCCAAGCTTTTTTACTGGAGAGAATTAATTAAACTAACTACAATATTAATAAAAGTTAGAGGCTTAAAATGTGAATGAATCTAATTTTATGCATAATTTACAATAAAAAGCCGACTTATTGCCTTTTAATGGAGAACCCTTTTTAAATATAGTTTTGTTCACATTAATAAATTCTAATTGACCAAATAAAATCCTTCTTTATAATGGGGACATCAAATTTTACTTTGGGTAATATTTTGGTATTTTCTGATAAAGTTCATTTTTAATTAATAGTGAAAAATATTGTATTTTAATTCAAAAGCCCCTTTTAATCTAATTTATTTATATGGTTAGATTATCTTTTTAATTGGTTTTAATGTTAAATTAAAATAATTTTTTACCATTTAATCCAATTTTGGTCATTGTAATTAATTTTACTTTGAAATTGGACATAAACAAGTATCAATATTTTGATAGTTATTGTTTCTTAAAAACACGCTATTTGTTTTAACAACAGAAATTATCTTTAAAATTAATTAATGACACTTTTATGTTTTTAATTTGGAGAAATAAACATCATTTTTTAATTTTGAATATCAAATATATCTTAGAATTAATTTTTGTTATTTTTCTGAAAAACATCAATTTTCGATGAATAGTGAAACCAATTAGTAGTAGTTAAAAAACTTCCTTTTTCATTTAAATGAAATTTTACCACTTCTATGAATTAAATTTATAAAATAAAACAAACATTCTTCTTATCAAGAAGTAAAATGTGGTTCATTAAGATGAAAATATTTTTTGGTGAACAGTAACTTTTGACTTTTTTTTACAGCAGTTAAAGGTAAATACGGTAATTCAAGCTTAAAAGAATATTATAATAATTCAAAATTACCTTAAAACTTTCCCAAAACTTATTGGCTGAGTCATTTACGACAATGGGAATCTTTGGGTATATTTTAGGACCCCATTGAGCCACTTGTGAGTGATAATGACAATTTAGAATAATTAACTTAAAGTAAAGGCATAAAAGAAAAAAGAAAATATCTTTTAGTAAATTAATTTGTAGAAGGGGTTATATAAATTATCTTTTCGACTATAAATATTCTTTATAAATATAAACATATTTCCCACATCATGGTATTTTTTTATAATTTTTAGACATCAAATAAATTAAATTATTTATGACACAATAATGATTAAATATTTACCTCATTAATAAATGATTTAAATAATTAAGATTATAATGATTAAAATATTATCCAAACATGTCCAATTCTGATTAGATGATTTTATTTCGAATATAAATCATACTATCTTTACTATAATGATTTTTGGACCTTTTGAAACCGAATATATGTTTATAATAAAATAATGTTTTCACTGTTTCCTAAAGAGCCCATCCTCTCCCTTATAAAAGAAGATCACTTCTAACCAATTCCTAACACCTATAAAGACTTTTGGCCCATCCAAACACTACCCATTTAATCTCCCTACATCCCTCCCCAACTCCTAGAATCCTTAAATTAGGCACAAGTCACTTCAATAAGTTTTTTGTTTCAACCCAAAGGGAGTTACCCAAATTAAAGGTAACGATTTCTCTTAAATTGTTTTCTTTTATTTTACATCTCCAACCTCTAAACACTTTTTATTCCTTTATTTTGTAGATAAATAAGTATTCCAAATATACTATGATTTTTTATGAGAAGTATTCGAGCTACACATACACACACCTCCATCTAATCGATAAATAAAATAATGTTTCTGTGCATGAAAAACTAACGCCTCACGAAACGATGATTGTTCAAATATCTCCAACTGCCTCTCATGGTGGCCATTATGACGACACTGTATTTATATGATATATATTATGTTTATGTTTTCATTATTCTTCTGTATTTTCCATTTATAACACGCCTTTAGGTTTTCCATAATGGGTAAATACGATAATCTCATTTGAGGAAGTGCGGACTACCGCCCCCTCAAATTGATGTGACTCATTAATGACTTATGTGGGATGTATAAAGGATAGAGTTAATGATATTATATATGATAAAATACTGGAATTATAATACTACTATGTATCATTATGTTTTAATTCATTTAAATATGAAATAGAAATGGAAGTAGCATTCATGCGTACGTACGGCTTACTGTCTCCATGAACGGTGCATTTCATTTCTTACCTCTAAATTTTATGTAATATTATAAATACATTTATATACTGGATATATTATATATATATATGATATCTAAATCATGAATATCATTCTGAATATAATTTACTATTGACCACATGAACGACATGTAATTATAGGAAGCCCATTTTTTACTCAAGTACCAAAAATCGACAAAACGAACATTATTAACATAAATGATTACATAATGTTTATAACATGGTAATAAGGGATATAAAAGGAATAATAAACTTGAAAAATGTTATTAAGAAAGTAGAAATTAACTTTATTTTATTATTCAGGAGATTAAAGCACGATCGATTCATGTCGGACATGAGGTAAGGGACTTCGTCTCAATCTCCTTTCATTGAGGAATATTTTGTTTTAATACACAACTTTCTTTTATACGTTGTATAAACACCCTTGACATTTCAAAGGGAATCTTTCTCAATGAACTGTTTTACTAAATGAGAAAAAGGAATGTTTCTTTTAACATAAGCGGTGATAATGACCTTTTCTGCCACCGTGAGTGTTATTTGATCTTTGGCTTCCTCAACAAGCCGTAATGTTTTTAAAAGAAAATAAATAACATATACACTTTTATATATTTTGGTTTTGAAAATGGTTTTGGTAATGGATTTGTTATGTCAATATTTTTAAGTGATATATTGTGATTGAAATGTAGAAATGTCTTTTTTCCTTTACAATTTCATTGTGATATGATCTTATAATGGTACTTGGACATTTGATGGGTGGTTACGTGATAATCCAAATGATGGGTGGTGCTGTGAATATCAGGATGGGTGGTTACGTTATAACCTCCAATGTATTGGGAATGGAATTTGACCGTATGGCTATTCCATTTAGTGATATGTGTGGAAGTCGACCATATGGTTATTCCATTTATATATATTTATGTCCCAAGTTATCTTTATATGTTATGTGTCCTTTATATGTGTTTTAGGGTAATCTTTTGGTTACAAAAGAGAATGTAATGATCTTTTATTCCGTGAAGAGTATTTACTACATCATAAAGTTGAAAAGTATTACTTATGTTAATGTATACATGTTTTACTTGTTGTTTTGAAAAAATAAATGTTTTACTTCTTTGTGTATCCCTTACCGAGCTTTTAATGCTCATCCCAAGTTTTTGAAATGTTTTTCACAGGACATAATGTGGAATAGGGTCAAGTATGGGATCAATGAAAATTCATGTTGTCTTAAAAAAGGAACTAGACATGACTCCTTTTTTCAAGAGTTAATGTTTTTCAAAAAATGGATACTGGGTAGAAGTGTCTACTTTGTAATTTTTTGAGAAAGATACTAAATGTGAATTATTCATTTAATTCAAGATTATGTAATGTTTTAAGGTTGGGTCTTTATAATGAACCCTTAATTTCGAACTTTGGTGATTTATCATATGTCATCTTCCAGGACATAGTTAAATGTAAAGAATCTCATCTTTTTAGCGTTTCATTGTGACGCATGGGTAGTATGGTGGTGCTTGGAGCTTGAAGCATGGATTTGAGTCATGGAGCTTGAAATGGGTTCATTTGGGTTTTGTTATTGAGTATTCCACTTACTACTCTGATTATGAATATTGTGCTTGTTCTATTGGTATTTGTTAATATTGAGTTATAATAAATTTTTGGCATGCATCATGTAGTTTTTATAGGGTATGTCTTTGTTAGTTGATTGGTTTTATTCTATGGGAAAATAATTTCCCAATTTGTCTTGAATCCCTTGGCATTTATTGTCATCCTTTGGATCCATAGGAATGTCTCCTAAGGCCAAGAAGCATTTCACCATCTCCTCAAGCCAATGAAGTGTGGGCAGGACATCACAAACACTTACCTTGAGGAGAATATGATAAAGACAAAACACCTCAGAACTCGACACTTTCATCTATAACCACTCGAATCCACCATTTCTCACAATCATGCATATCCACATTTGTATTAATGTAATATAACCTAGCCCAAATATACATATTCAAATTACCAAAAATGAATATGTATCAGGGGATTCTTACATATATGCTTGGACATGCATATATGGGTTGGTCGCCTGAATCCACTCTTACGCTTACACGCAGATGCCCATATATATACATGAGCACACCTATCCCCATTATATATATATATATATATGTCAACTTCCAATAGTGAATATATACATATAAATATAGGATTTACATATAAATATATATATATATATACCAACATAAGTTATTACATGTTGGTTGCCTCTGGAGAGTCGCAGGGAATCCTAAACAAACTAAAAGACAATAAATCCTCAAAAGCCCCAAATAATATTGATCAAAACAAAGAGGGAGAAATAAACCAACCTAAATAATATAATGTATAATTGAAATGGTCTGAAATTATCATGAACCAGCTAAGGATATTATCTAACCTGACGCCTAACCTAGTCTGCGATAAGGCCCAATGGGTGATCTCGATCCCTACAAGAAAGAAACTAGTTCCAAGCACCAAAATATACAAGCTGGAATGATTTCATCCTAAAATAAACAACTAGTACTAGATAAATAAATGGAATAAATTGAATCCTAGACATTAAATTATATAACATATTCGGTTACAAGAGATGAACAATGCAGAACTAAATACAGAATCAAAACTGAACTGCACCGGCTAGATCTCCATGCGACCTCTTGGTCACCAAAAACCACAATACCAAATAGCACAAAGAGCTCACTCAAACCAAGATACTTGAAACAGAAGATAACCTATATAAAAAATTGGGTCTATCGAGATGAAGAGGTACAAGTAGGGTGTGAGCAAGAGAACTCAATAGGTAACCACTAATGAATCCAAGTTTTTTCTTTTCCTAACACAATCCATTAGCGCTAGTTTGAAAATAAATATAAATAAATATATTTTTATACACTTTTTTTGAATCAAAAAATCATATTCCATTAGCTAAATAACTTAAAATAAGGAACAAGGGGAGAAGAGAGAGGGTGAAAATTAGAAAATGATCATTTTCCATAAATGTAAATGCGGGAAGAGTTCTTTATCCTTTAAAACCTCTAACTTAATATCATTATCAACAAAAAACAAAATTACAATTTTCAAATAAATATCAAAACCAAGTACAAATAATGTGGTTCTACACAACAAGGGTAATGACACTAATATTACTCATATCAGAGGAACACAGGAAACCCTAGGAACTCATAGGAGAACAAACTCTCCCATAAGACCCCATCCCCTATAGAATTACACTCACGATGAAGTCAAAACGCAAAAATTATATTCCACCCTAACTCAAGAGAGACTGAGGGGTCCAATCCCATAAAAATAAACCCATGTATCCACCTTCTACGGGCGATTGGTCAGTTAGTGAACCACCGGTGCATCAAATGTTCTCGTAATTTCTCTTTGTTATGCTTGGTTACCATTCTATGTACTCAAAGGGGTGTTCCACACAATAAAATCAACAAGACATATACATGCTACACATATACATAACATAAACTATCAAAACCTTGACCACATCAAGCTTAGTCCCTTACCTTAACAAAATAATCACACATGGGAGGTCCTATACTAAAGAAACTCCCATATTATGGACAACTAATAAGGCAAGTGATGCATACCAAGAATGGTTTTCCAAATATTCATTCCAAAATTCCAAATGGGCGTTTAGACTTTCAATATTTAAACATATACTAAAAACACTAAGAAACTATTACCAAACCAACATCAAACATATTTTTTAAATTAACATTTCCAAACAATCCTTTTAAAGCAACTTTCACTCATCTGCACCTCAAATTCCAAACGGTCCTTACATTTTCCAACCACTCACCCAAGTATGTTTTAAGTCCAATTGGTCAAAACCATAAAGAACAAATTTAGGTAAATTTTAAAAAAACAAGAAATAGCACTTCCCCCATTTTGGAAAACAGCGAAACACTTTAATGGAAATAGGGGAAATGGTAGAATGTGTGTTCTTTAGGGAGACTAGCCCTAGCATGCCATCCTCATTTGATTGCACATCCATGTGGGAACTTATTGTACCCATGGATTTTCATACAACTAATGGAACACTCTATTTTCAATGAAAACATTCAAAACCTATTTTCCTAACATCACTATTTTATTTCAACCAAAATCTATCCATTTCCCTCATTCATAAATTTCATCACAGGTTAGTAAACCAAGAGATCCCTTTTCAAAACACATTTTGAACCACACTAAAAAATAACTATGTTTCACATATAAAAATCCAAGTGATGTTACAAATAAATTTAACAAAAAATTTCATATAGGGATAACCTTACTCAACCATCCAATTTCACCCTAAAAGTTCAATTGACATTTTATCTAATAGATTGAGCATAAATACACTTGGGAAAAGTGGAGATTCAGGTAAAACCTTATTTTTATCAAAATCTAACAACATCTAAACATCATAAAAACATAAATAAAAGTTTCATAGAGTTTCATACAAAGGTTATAATTTTAATAATGGTGTTAAGAATCAAAGGAAAAGTGTTTGAAAGAAATAACACAGAAACACCTACCTCAGTGGTGTGTGAACACAATGAAACATTTCGGGAGGAGAGAGTTAATCCTCATAAACCAACCACACACCCCTATAATCCAAAGATTCACAACCCACACATCAACCATAACATCTAGTCTTTGTCCAAATAAGATCCACGCTATGAGAGAACTATAAAATTAGAAGTGGGAAGAGGAAAACATGAAACCCTGAAGAACCACTAACCTTTTGTGTGAAATCTCCAAAAATATGGCCTAAAATGATGGAGAATGAAGGGGGCACACCCTCTTCTCGATATCTAACAGGTTGGGATCCAAATGAAAGGTGGAATCACCTAAGTCATATTTTTAGGTAAAAATTTATTAATCACGTAATGGGTTGTACGAAACTGTAAACCATTCAATAATGATTTTATGCTACTGGAAAATTTCTCAAACTTGAAGGTTTTAGGTTTCACGATTTGGGAAAGCCATTCTCAAACCGTGAGACCAGAAAAAACCCCTTAAAGGGACACTCTAAACATTAGGTAAGCCCACCCAATGATCCTTAAATGATTTAAACACAATATAGACACATCATGGGTGTCTCAAACTCTCCACCATGAACCTTTCTCCCCATAACATTCACAATAACCATGAATAGGTGTAGAAGAAAATAGAAACCACCAAAACACAGTGAATTTTGTTGGACACTCAACCCAAACATCAACTAAAAGATCCAACATCAACAAATAAATAAAAAATGAAAATTGTGGTCGGGGTGTGACAATTCTCCCCACCACAAACACTTTATGCCCCCAGAAAGTCACCCAGCAAAAAGTTAAGAAAAACTCGCATCCCTGTCCAACCAAAACCGAGACAAAACATGAGCCTTGGGGTGACTATTCACTCCAAAATTCACACCCAACCAATCAAGAAGAAACCACAACATATGAATGAGGTTGAGGGAAGGACACGAGTGGGTTCCCCCAACCACAAGAACTAAACTAATTCAAATAACATTTAAACACTAAAAAACACCCTCACCACAATGAGATACTAAGGAACTAACAATAAGAACTCATCCAACTTCCTCACCATGAAGAAACATCACCATCAGTAAAACTCGAAATTTCCTCAAACTACCTAAATCCCCCGGCACTATGGGAAACTATAAAAAAGAAATTCAAACCAAACATTGAATCAAAAGCACCATGGATAAATTCATAAAAAAACTCAAGAATCTCTAAAATGAACAAAACTAAAAACAAATCTGAAACCAACACACATGTCCTGAAGGGCATTCCCGATCCCCACTAGATAGAAACTAGTTTCGGGAATCAAAAAATACAAAAGGGTAGGATTTCATCCCAAAAGTAATAGTTAGGACCAGATAAATAAATAGAATAATTGAACATCATACATTAAATTACACAATAGATTCAGTTACAATAGATGAAAAAAATGGAACTCAAAATAGAATCAAAACTGAACTACACAGACCAGATATCCATGTGACCTCTTGGTCTCCTCCAACCAAAAAACAAAATATCTTTGAGGGCTGGATTGATCTATGAAAACAGAAAAAATAGATAACATGCAAAACAAATCAGGTCTACCAACACCGAGATTTATTAGTAGGGTATAATAAAGACAACTAAGTAAGAAACGACCAAAGAATCTAATTATTTCCCTTCCCAAAACAATCCAGTAACACTAGTTTAAAAATATTTTTATAAAAATATATTTTTACACACTTTTAATTTTAAAAAAATTAAAATAGATTTCCATAATGATTTAAAACATGGAATAAGGTGAGAAGGGAGAGGGAAAAAATAAAAAATCATCTGTTTTCATAAAAGTGAAAGAGGGAAGAGTGATTTCTCATTTGAAACATCTACCTTGAAATCATTTTCAACAAAAAAAACATTTACAATTTTCTATATAAATACCAAAAACTTGTTCAAATAATGTTTTTGTACATAATGCAGGAAATGGAACTAATAGTACTCATATCGGAGGAACACAGGAAAACTTGTGAACTCAGAGGAGAACCAAAACATACTCTCACTTGAGACCCCATCCCCAGTAGTATTCCACACACGATGAAATCAAAATGCCTAAATGCCTGACCACCCTAACCCAGGATAGAATGAGGGGCCCAATCCTATAATAATAAACTCAATTATCCACTTGTTATGGGCCACTAGTCGGTGTGTGAACCACCAGTGTAGCTAATGTTCTAAGAATTCCCATTTTTTATGATTTGTTCCCTTGATATGTTCACAAAGGGGTGTGCTGCATGATAAAATCAATAAGTCATATACATGCTACTCATATACATCACATATATTAACACCTCCCCATAAACATAAATGGTAATCCATTGCCTTAACATAATAATCCCACATGGGAGGACCCATACCGAGGACACTCCCATCTCATGGCCAACTAACAAGGCATGTGACATATCCCATGAAGGGTTTTTCAAAATAGTCATTCCAAAATACCAAACAGTCCTTTAGCCTTGCAACATTCATTCATCTACCCGAAACATATAGAAAATATTTCCAAAAAATATAAAACATCATTTTTTATTAATATTTCCAAATGGGCCTTTAAACTAACCTTCACCCATACACACCTTAAATTCCAAACGGGCCCTAACTTTTCAAACTACTCACCCAAGTATGTTTCAAGTCCAATCGGTTCAAACCATAAAAAACATTCTGGGCAATTTTACAAATACAAGAAACACCACTTCCCCCATTTTTTAAAACATAGAACTATTTTAGTGAAAATAGTATTATGGGGATAATATGTGTTCTTGAGTGAGACTAGCCCAAGAGTTCCATTTTTATTTGATTTCACATCCATTTGGGCACAAAGTGCAACCATGGATGTGTCAAAACCTAATGGCACACAAAAATGCCATTGAAAACACTTGAAATCCATTTTCAAAAAAACCACTATTTGCATTCAACCCAAATCCATCCATTTTACTCATTCATAAATTAAAACACAAGTTCACTATCTAGGAGAGACATTTTCAAAAAAGTTTTCAACCACACTAAAATAAATCACCATGATTCATATATTAAATCCAAGATATGTTCCAAATCAATTTAAAAAAACATTTCAAATGGCGAAATCCTCATTCAACCTTCCAATTTAACCCTAAAAGTTAAATTGAAATTTTATCGAACACCTTTGGCACAAATACACATGGGAATAAACCAAGGTTAATGTAAAAACCGATTTTTAACAAAATATAACAACTTCAAAACATAATAAAATGATAAATAATGGTATCATAGTGGTGCGTATCAAGTTTATAAATTTAATAAAGGCATCAAGAACAAATGGATATGTGTTGGAAAGGAAGAACATGGAAACACCAACCTTGGTGGTGTGAGAATGCAATGAAATCTTCATAGACAATATATATAAGACTCATGGACCAATCACACACCCTAGAATCCAAATAAAATCAACCCCCACATCAACCCTAACATTTAGGGTTCATTCAAAGGGTAAGGAGTGGGAATATACCCCTGTCTCTTCTTACGGATGGAGACCAAATCCTGGACAGTAGGCAAGAGCTCTTGCATAATATTAAATCCTTATACATGAATCTTTTCAATGGTCCTCCAATGAATGTGGATCTAAAGGAGGGAATTATTCTGAAGTTAATTTTTGAGGATAATAAATCCTTCCTAAACACTACTCCCCTAGATTTTGAAATTAGGGAAAAGGTCTTTGGTCTTAATAAATAAAACTCACCCAGACTAGATGGATTTACAAACATCTTCATTGAATTCTATTGGTACATCATCCAGGATGATTTTTGTAAGAGGGTAAGGAATTTATTCAAAGATGGTACCCTCAATCCTGGACTTAATTATAAATTAATTACTCTTATTCAAAATGTGGAGAATGATAGTGACATCACTCAATTCAGACCAGTGGCACTTGTCATCAAAACCCATAAATTCATCACAATGATTCTTTAAAATATACTTTCTTGTGTTCCAATAAAAAAATTTCCTGGAACCAGTTTGATTTTGTGAAAGGAAGGAACATCCAAGATTTCTTGATTAATTCCTTATAATGTATCAACCATCTTCACAAATTCACTCCGTGTGGCAACATTTCCCTCAATATTAACATCAAGAAAGCTTTTGACACAATGGGTTGTGGATTCCTTGTAAATTTTCTACAGAGGTTTAGCTTCAATATGATATTTATCTATTGGATTAAAGCATTATTGGTAACTTTTAATGTTTCCTTACTCATCAATGGTTAACCTAAGGGTTATTTCAAAAGAACCAGAGGAGTAAGGAAATGATATCCTTTATCATCCATCATATTTTCTATTGTGGAAGATTATATCAGCTGAATTATTATTCATATGGTGGCCAAGGGTGAAATAGAAACTATCAGGGTTGGGAGAAGTACTTTTGCACAATATCATCTTTTATTTGCTGACGACATTATAATTGTTACCCTGGGAGACAAAAGGTATATCATTAATATCAAGAATTATCTTCTTAACTATGAGACTGTTTCATGGAAAGAAATTATATATGGATTTTCCTTTATTTACTTTGGAAAGAACGTCTCAACATCTAGGAAATCTAGAATCATTAGTGAGCTGGGAATATAATAAGGATAGCTGAACATCATTTTTCGTAGAATGACTTTGTTCTGGGGAAAGCCCTGGGCCTCTCATTTCTCCACTATTCTGAGCCAAATCATATGAACTATTTCATCATAGAAAGGAAAGTATCTCTAATTGGCAAATAGAGTCGGTCTTGTGAAACATGTGGTGGTGTCCATGATGGTATATTTTTTCATGGTATATTTGGTGCCTTCTTCAATGGTAAAAATTATCAACTATATGATGAGAAATTTATTTGGAGTGGTATCTTGTTTGAAAAGAAAATAATTATAGTATCCTAGAAATAGTGCTTCAAGCCACAGGTTCTCAGAGACCTAGGTATCAAAAATCTGGAACTTTTCAATCAATCATTGCAGGCCCAATTTGTTTGTAAAATTTTCAATAAATAATATTATTACCTAGGATTTCTCAAGTCTATGTTTTTATCAAGACTCATAGAAGGAATATGGAGTTACACAGAGTTATTTATCTAGCCAGGTCTAATAATAATGTTTCTAAGAATACAAATCCACTCGCATAAGAATTTAATCATGAACTCTTCTCCCATGTTTTGGCATGATAAATGGATTGGGAAACATTTTATTGATCAAATTAACTCTCATGGACACATTTTTGATCATACCATCTTTATTAAGGACCAAATGGAAAATCAGGCAATGCTGTCTATGGAAATTGATTCAATTGTTTCTGATCATGTTTTCATTAGGTAGAGGGATATGTTTGATTGGGAAAAATCCCTGAATGGCCTTCTCAAATCATGTAATTTCTATAAGAATCTAATTTAGTGGAATAAAAATTGGATAGGTTGTTTTAAAAAAAATGGATTCCTTCATCATGGTTCACTCATCTCTAGATAATTTCATTCAACAAAATCCTTGTGGATGTCAACCTTCAACGGGTTGGTATCTCACTCTATCTAAGGTGTTCTCTATGTCATCAATATCATGAAGATGTTGATCACCTCTTCCTTTGCGGTCAAACTGCCTCCTCTCTCTAGAATGCCATTTTTTTCGATTTGAATCTTCCTCATCCTGATTCTTTAAAGAATTTTTTATATGCAATTCTGGATGTTCAGTTGTCCATTCAACTTGCAGTGATGTCTAGAATCACCTAGATAGAGTTGGTTCATGTCATCTGATCGAGAAAAAATAAGGAACTGCATCACCAAACCCAGTTCAACTTCTACACCGGCCACAATACCATCATTTCTGCATTTCAAAGAACCTCCTCACAACATTTTAGATTCTGTAATAACACGGTGGTGTACTTATTAATTCTTAGGTTGCTCAATGTCACAAAAACCATTCCCAAACCACTCAGTACTATTTACGTTTTTTGGTTCCCTCCTTTCTCTGGTTGGATCAAATGAAAAACTGACATGGCCTCAAGGGGAAACAAGACTCCATCGGGTTATGGGTTGATATTCAAGGACAGAAACGGTGACCAAATTGAGTACTCGAATGGCCTTTGTGGCCATGAAACTACTCTAGAAGTGGAAATAAAGGGTTTTATTAGAATTTTTGACCATGGAAGACAAAGTACTTGGACTAATATTTTGTTCGAATGTGATTCCACCTTCATTGTCCAAGCAATAATATAGGAAAAGCTACACCTATCAGGGATGTTAACCACAAAATGGTCCAATATGTGATGACCAGATAGTTGAAGTGAACTATATCATTTCTCTCATTTATCGTGAAACCAACCAACTTGTTAATGGTCTTGTAAACAAAGGAGTTCATGAAGAAGGTGGAAACTGCGGAAACATCTTAACTAGTGACATGGTTCTGATTTTTCAATGGGAAAAACGTAAAATACACTTCTTTAGTATTATGTAAAAATTTTGTTTCAAAAAATAGAGCCTCTGAGATCATGTTTCTCAAAAAAAATAGAACCATCCCAAGAGAGAACCATGAAAATAGATGTGGAAAGAGAATAAGAGGAAACCATAAAAAACACAGACATTTGGTGAAAAATCAACCAAAAAGCGGAAAAAATGATGGATAACGAAGGGGGAAACCTCTAGTCAATACCCAATAGTTAGGGCTCCAAATGGGAGGTGTGATCACCTAAATCCGTTTTTAGGTTAAAAGTTATTAAACCCATACTGGTTTTTATGGTTTTGATGCATGGTTAGGTAAACCATGAGAATGCTACTAGAATTTTATTTCAACTTATAGGTTTTAGGTGGAATGGTTTCGAAAAGAAATGATCAAATCGTGTGACTTGAAAAGTAGTCGAAAACACTCAATTGACACAACAAACACTAGGGAATCCCAACCAATGATCCTTGAATGATTAAAACACAATATAAAGACATCATGGGTGTCAAAAAATCTCCAACAGAAAACATTCTACCCATAACATTCACAATAACCATGAATTGGTCTATAAGAAAATTGAAACCACCAAAACAGAAAAACTTTTGTTAGAAACACCACCCAAACATCAAATAAAAGATCAAACATCAAGAAATAAACAAAAAACAAATGAAAACCACGGTTGGGGAGTGACATAAATGATTCTCCTTTCGCGGTGGACACTGAAACATAGGGAGAGATGGGGTGATTAAAAACACCCAGAAAAGGCAAGAGGAGGGAGCCAGAGACCTTACCTCAAAGTATCAACCACGAAACATGGATAAATATGGTGTAACATTAGAAAAGAAGATATCACTGGAGATTGTTAGCACACATGTGACTGGAGAAGAGGGGTGGATTGTCATCGTGCGAGACATAATGGGTAAGATGGATTAAAATTACTTAATGGGAAAATGGGAAAGAAAAAAACAATAGACAAACAAAAAAAATAAAAAACTGGGAAACCCACATGGTTTTCTAAACCATGCACTAACCGTGTGCTACCCACTACCTAGGCCAGGAACCCCCTCGCATGGTTTCCCCTATGAGGTTTCATAGTTTTGAAAACCATGGGAATTAATCCTAACACACCCAAGACCCCACACAGTCTCTAGGGAGCTATGTATTGTTTGAAAACCAATGAATAATCAATTCAAAATGGATGTGTACTCTGGATATGACAACCCACACAGTAACCACATAGTTTAATAAACCATGTGTGCTAACAATGAATTTGTATAAGGCCACCAAAATTAAAATTTAATCCCAAAAACTATGGGAACTCAAGACCACTCAATAATAGGATAAAATAATAAAAAACGCCATGAAATTAGGGGTGTCACATTTAATGTTATTATTTCATGGGTATTATGATTCAATGTTACCAAAGTGGTATGAGTTTTATGTTACAATCTCATCATTTATTGGTATTTTTTTATTATTATTCATCCAATGATAATCTTTTTTGATCTATCTCTCAAAAAACACATAAATTTTGTTATACTACAGTTATTTCATGAGAATAAAAGTTTTTCTTTTATTTCACTCTCTTTATATACTTAGGAGTTCAAAATTATATTTTTTCAGAAAAAATTGTCTTTATTTTTATCTTCGGACGAAAACCCATTTTCTTCCAAAACCATATTTTATTAAAAAATCAAATGGTTTTTATAAAATCCTTAAATTATTTATTAAATAAAATTTTACCCAAGTTTTAGTTTTTACAAATATTTTTGAAAATAATTTTCATATTATTTTACAATAAATTCCCAATTGGATTTTAGCAAAAATGTTAAAGGAATCATTGCTTTAATGTAAATTATAATAATGTAATTTCCCACAATCATAATAATTATTTTCCTAGAATCTTATAATATAATTATTCTTGTTTATTTTAGAAAAATATTTTCATTTTTTTTAAAAAAAAATTAAGTGGAAAATAAAATTCTCTTAAAAATGTTTTAAATTATTTTTAAATATTTCATTATTTTATTTCTAGTTTATTTTCAATGAAAATGATTTCCAAAATATATTTTGAATTTTTAGTTTGAAAATTTGATATTCAAAGAAAATTTATTTACATAAAGATGTTTTTTAAGTGATCGTCCAAAATAATATTCCCTATAATCTGAAATCATTTTATGCAACATATGTTTTACTAGGGATGCTATCAAGGGATACAATTATTATTTTATCTCATTATAATTTATTTTTTGGATGAAAGGATGTTTACAAACTTGATTTCTCTTCCATGGGTTATACCATAATAAAATTATAATGAACCCAACATAATTTCCCATTTTTGTGATTTGAATAAGTGATGAAATGATTATGAAACAAGTGTATTTTATATATTTAATGTAATTATTATATATTTATGAAACCCATTTATTTTTCATGGGTTCTGATATGATAAATTTTTTAAGTTATTTTGTCACACGTATGTATGATTTTCATTATGTGGTGCTTGTAGTGTTATAACAAATAAAGGTGGTTATTTTATAACCAAATTTGTGTGGGACCTATGTCTCTCTCTAATGAATTGGGTGGATATTGATAACTCATGAGATAAATATGATTGGAAGAAGAATCAAACCCAGTTCAGTAAGGAACTATGTCTACAATGTTATACATGGGAGTAAACCTTGACTACAATGATAGTTTCATTAGTTAACCCATTCCACTTTGATACCCATATAAATTACCCATGGCTACTATGCAAATGATTCTCTATGAGTATGTGTATTTCATAATTCAATTTTGTGTGCTAATTTTATGCTCTTAGGGATCATGTTCATTGATTCTATTATGATTTATAGCTTATATGCTCCCAAGAAATATGACATGTCTCAAGATAGTGATATTAGATATGTAAGTTATTGTTTTCAAATGTTAATCTCATTTTCACATACCCTTATGATCAATTCATGATTTTGTGTTAATTTATTTCTCACATTCATACCCTTACTGAGAATCCATGCCCGCCCTTTCTTATGTTTCCATTACCCTGGTTATGAAGAACGATTTTTATTATGGTATGTATGTGTTGAGTATTAAAGAGGAAGATATTTATGGGAGATGTTGAAGATAATTCGCCAATTTATAATATTTTTTACCTAGACTCCAAAGAAACTAAATTTTTACTTTATACAAGTTTGTGTTTGTGTATTGTGGTGAATATTATTCAAAAAAAATGTGATATCCATGAATAAAATTATTTAGTAATTATAGTTGGTATCAAAGAAAAGTATTAGTTATCCTTCAGAAACTAGGATGAGAAAAAAAAATTCAATAACTTTATGGATATGTATGAAGATACGTAGAAGGATGTATCCAAGAATATGGAAATGTCCTGAAATTTTGGTAAAGGATAGAGTGAGTCGTTTCCAAAAAAATATATCTGGATACTAAAGGTGGATTTGGCTATAGAAAATAGGTACCTTTGGTTAATAAATCTGATAATGGTACATTTGGCTAGAATCATTCCTTATTTGGTGCATGATAATAGGGTTTTGCGAAAAATTAGTTTAACACTCTCAAGGGATATTCATCAAAAATTCACAAACTCATTATGAACAATCATGCAGGAATTAAATAGATGATGATTATGTATAACCTAGGAAAAAAATATGTTGTTAAAGATAAAAAAACTATTTCATGATTTAGAAATCCTAAATTATTTTTCATGACTATGTGGTTTTCCACTATTAATATTATTACTCACACTATGGTTTTTGGTTTTACTCAATGGTGAGCACCTGAAGGAACTAGATTAATGATGAATGTGATAGATAATGTGTTAAAGAGAAACCAAATTCGATGATGATAGTAGTGAATCATATTATTATTATTCCTAATATGTTTTCATAATATATGATTAGAAATATGATACTTAATGAAATTTTATAATAAAAAAATATGATAATGATAGAGTTCATTGAGTGTTTGGGGGGTGTAAACCATATAGGAAAGAATATTCAATTTCCTATATGTCACGAATGTTGGAAGAAGCACTCCAGGGAATGTCTTAAAAGAATAGTAATATTGTTTTAATGTGGAAAGTATGGACACAAAGTATTTAATTACTAAAGAATAAAATAAAATTTTAGTTAATGAAATGGATGATAATAATAATCTCCCTTAGATATAATTGGATGTTGAATTTTTTAAATTTTTAATATAGGGAATTAGGAAAATCGTTGTTTGAAGTGGAATGGTCATTAAGGGAATTTGAATGGTTGTAAGAGTAATGGTTTTTCTCTTGATGATGAAGAGACTATGAATCATATATGAAAGGTAGGACATATTAATGAATAAGTTGATGAAATCTAGTTAATAATATAAGGGTGATGTGGAATAATTGAAACGTTTATTTATCGAAATTCTAAAATTATTTTATATTAATCATAATAAATATATAAGGACTGTATATAGAATTTTTTCATTAATTATTTTCAATAATATGTTGAATATCACTAATGGCCTAAATTTATTTAACAGTGAGGTGTTATTTTATGAAAAACACATGACTAAGAATATATAACCCTTAATATGTTCTTGATATTTAATAAATGGTGTTTATTTAATATAAACAGATTATTCATATAGATAAAGTGAATTGGATAGAATTGATTATCTTAGAAAAAATTAATGATTTGTTGATAAAGTGGTTTATAATATCATTGATGGAGTTTACAACATTTTTGGATTTAAGGAATATGTCCAATAATATGTGCTTTATGTAAGGAATGAGGAATCATGTATGTTTTCAATAAGTTTTTATAGTAATTTAGTTTGGTTACATGTTTTAATATAATATATGATTAAGATATTCACATGATTGATATGTGAAAATTATGAGGTACATTATGTTGTTTGGGGTATTAATGACAAGTTCATTTTATAAATTTATTAAATCTTTTTCTATGGATTTGGTTTTTAATGTTTTGGAAGGGTCATGAGGTAAAAAATTTATGAAATGGTTTATGTTTAACATTGGATGATGTTTTAGATATTAATGTATTACTTCACCATATGAATATTTTTCTATATTAGTTAACTAGGGTTAACTATTTTGTTATAACTTGAGATATAAGGAATGACTTATCATTGAAATATCGATCATCTGATCCATTAGTTCTTTGGTCATGAAAAAATCATATTCCTTTCTTGGAGTAAGTGATGAATTGGAAATTCATCAAACCACATCCAAAGGACAAAATTGAGAATATAATACAATGTAAATCAATGACCAAGGTATATTAGGCCCTTTGAAAATTTTGATCATATAGAGATGATAACCTATAGATAAGAACTTCCATAGAACCTCTCTCAGGTTCAATATGAGTTATATGTATCTCTCCAAAGGAAGTACATACATGATCCATCACATGTACAGAACACAGAGGTCATATGGCTATAGAATGATATTTTTTATGAGGAAAAAATTGTAGATATTCTCGATCGAATAGATCAAGTTCTATGAAATAATACCACTTACATGGTAAATGTTTTGTTGTGAAACCACTAACTTGAGGAAGATATGTACGAACCTGATGATGTAATGTGGAAAAAATATCCTCAGTTGGTGGTAACAAAGTGATGAAATTTGAAGGTGAAACTCATATTAAGGGGTGTATAGTGATACACCTGAAAATATTTTGAAATATTTTTTTCAATTGAATTTAAATGTTTTCATATCTTTCATTACACACAACACCAAATTTTTTATGCAACACTATGTTTATCTTGTGTTTCACACAACACTGAGTTTAAACAAAACATGACATACTATTAAAATATTATTATTTAGAATGATTTTAATCTACTAGCCCTTAGAATAGAAAGTATGAATAGGATTAACTATATTATGAAATTATTTTATTTAAAAAATTATATAAAATAATTTATATGGAGAACAATTAATTATAAATTAAAATGAAAACCATTTGAAAACAATGATAATCATTTAAAAAAAAACTATTTTTAGGTGCACAAAAATGTTTTATCTCAATAAACTAAACAAATCACTTATGGTGAAATATATTAATTTAATATTTTATATTATTTATTAAATAATTTTTTTAATATTAATCATATTGGCTTTTTAGATAAGATATATGAAAAAATACAATCTTATGCTTAAAAAATATTTTTCTAAAAAATAGTTTCGTCGCCTTTTTCACGCTTAATTTAAAAATTATTTTTTAAAACATTTATAAAGTGTATTTGAAAAAGAATTCAATTAATATTGGAAATAATAATAGAAAATTTATATAAATTTTGAATTTTTTTAAATTTATAAGAAGTTAAATTTTTTGTTGAATAGTGAAAGATACTAGTTTTTATTAAAAAATTTCAGTTGTTTTAAACAATTTAAAAACAATTCAATTTTTTAAGATTTTTATGAAGGTAAAATTTGTTTTTTTATATTTCAATAAATCCAATTTAATTTATTTTAATCAATTTAGTGTTGAATTTTGATATAATTTTTTTTAACTTTTGAAGATTTCTTAATTGAAAACCCACTTTCTAATCTCATCTCTGTGAATAATATTGAAATAACATTTTCATCCAACGTGAATAAAATTTGGAATAATATATTCTATAGTTGGAGAGAAAATAATTAATAATATCTAATAATTTTAAAATATTTTTTTATCATAATGAATAGTAAATATTATTTATCGTGGTTAAGGAGAATAAAATAACATATGGTTTAAACTAAATATATAAGGTTTAAATATGATAAAAAAATTATCCAAAATAAATTTTATAGAAATAAAAACAAACATATAACATATAAGATTGATAATGATCTATTTTCTAGACTTTTTCATTTAAAAATCGTGGGTATAGATTTTTCATTTTAAAAATTACAAGCATGGCACTAACCTAACTTATAAAAGGCCACCCCTTCTCCTCTACTCTTCACACTTCCAAAACACATTGGTTCAACATATACCTGCCCAATTTACATCCTTAATTACATAATGAAATCCTAAAATAAATATTTTGGTCATAAATCCAACCTATGAATCCTTTTGGTGCAAACCAAAAGATGTTGTTCAAATAAGAGGTAATATCCCTAAACAAGCATTTTATTTAATTTATTACTCCACCTTCTTCAATTATTATTAAACCACTAGGATATAATTATCTAATTATTTTCCAAATACCCATATGTCTTTATTTTAAGGTAATAACCTAAAACTATATCCCCTTCCATCAAATTAGATAGGAAATCATCATTCATGTCTATGGAAGAATAATGCCCCGTGAACCGATGTTATTTTGTTCAATCACCACCTCTCATGGTAAGATATAATGATGGATTATAATTTTATATAAAGTGGTTATGATATTTTTATAAATAATTAACTATTATATCACATAAACATTCATACTTTACATTCAATGTGAATACATTAATGTTTCTAATGTGTATGGAAAATAACATCCTTGCGAAGCAATTTTATTCATTCACACATTACATGAAAGGTAATAAGGTTGGGTTTAATGAAAATATGTTATTTATATGAAATAAAAAATTTATATTATGGAAATATATTATTTAAAATTATTTTTTAAAATATGTTGAGAAAATGGAAATACAAGTCATGAGTAAGTATGGTCTACTATCTCTATAAATGGTTTATTTCATTTTCTATCTCTAAATCATTTGGTGTAAGGACCCAGACATTAATTTTACATATTTTATTGATTTTAAACTTGATTATATTTCATTCATTCCACTATTTCTTTTAGGTTTATATTTTTATTTAATTTGTACAAATCTTACAAATTTAACTAGTAATATACATGTGGACTCTTATACTCAGTATCCACTTTTTCCACCAAAGGAAACACTTAAAAAACATGTTTTCTTTTCTTGTAAAATCTTCACAGTTTTCCCTTGTTCTCTTCCAGTTCTCTATTCTCATATAAATCCTATGAAAAACATTTCAAAACATGGGATGAAAAAAAACATAGTATGGGACATTAAGGTAGGGGTAAATTGAGTCTAGTGTAAAATCCATAAACATTAAAACATAATTTCAAATTTAGAAAAAGTAATAATCATTTAAAAAAGATCAATATCTTACCTTTTTAAAGTCAACTTATTTTAATAAAACTTGTTTGAAAGAATCTAAAATATAATTATTTAACTTAGGATATCATTTTCTAAATCACTCTTACAAATAATGTAATAAATATGGCCAACCTTAAAATCTAGATCACCCAATGAATTGGAGGTTGTCATTTAACCAATCTTCATTTGTTTATCATGGAACTACCCATAATGGGTTTATCACGTAACCAACCACCATTATTTTATCATGTAACCACCCATAATTTGTTTATCACATATCAAACTATCATTGTAAACAATTCCCCATAACTATAACATAAATCATTAAGTATTGTGCCATAAAAAATCTTTGAAGAAAATGAACAATTCATTTTGAAAAACTATTCATGTACAACAGAAAACATTTTCATTGAAAATTTCAATGTAAAACAATAAGGTAAGCTTCAAAATATTAAAGATATATGATTGTAGGAAAATATACTCATGTTGTATAATTTAAAAAAACATTCCTCTTTTATTTTTGTCTGAATATTCACAATGAACCTCTTTTAGGAAATGATAAAAAAAAATTAATAAATTAAAATAAAAAACATGAGTAAATATGAAATTAAACTATCATTTTATAATAGTAAAAATAGTTTTGTAAATAATTTTATAAAACATCTTCATGGAATAAAAAGGGAGATTTAAGGGTATCTTTAAAAGATATTTTTTAAATTAAAATGCCTTTAAATTATCATATCATTAATGTGGGAATTAATAAAATGTATCGAATATGTGTATCTGTTATAAATAGAATTAAGACAAGTGAAAAATAGGGTATTTAAAATTCATTTCCCATATAATATTTAAATGAAATAATCAATTAGTATAAGTGTAACCCAACGAATGAACATTACGTTATGAAATACCCTTACAAATATCATATTTTTAAAGTGAAGATAAATAAAAAGGAATAGATTATGTATATTAACTATAAATACACATAATAAAAGTAGAAATAAATCATAAAAAATCAAAATTCATTTCACACATAATCTAATAAATACATTATCAAATAATTTGGAGATTAACCTAAATAATAGAAATTAGGTTACGAATTCCCTTATAAATATCATATATTTGAAGTGAGTATAAATAATAATAATAGATTATGTATATTAACTATAAATCCACATAAAAATTGGGAATACATCACAATAAAATCATAATTCATTTCACACATAATTTGTGAATGACATTATCAAAGAAGATTATGTTTAACCCAAAGAATATAAATTGGGTTAATAATTCCCTTAAAAATATAATATCATTGAAGTGAAGATAAATAGATAGAATAGATTTTTTTATATTAACTTTAAATTGACATAAAAATTGTAAATACATCATAATTAAATAAAAATTAATTTGACACATAATATGATAAATAAATTATCAACAAATTGTATATTTAGCCCAAAGAATAGAAATTGGGATAAAAATCCCCTTACTTCACACTTCCCTTTAGTCATGAATACATTAAAATCACGTGTAATGGTTTAGATAATGTTATTAAATCATTAAATAACTATATTAATATTCATAATACCTTATGGGATGATTTTATAACATCTTATGGACTATTAATTAATAATATTTCATTATTTTCATGGTTTGGTGTGCATTTGTTCTATGCTTTAATGATCAGTTCATTTGGGTAAAATTATGTTTGTTCATGTTAAATAGTTTTACAACTATAAAGGTTGAATAAAATAGTATTAATTAAATTCAATAAGTATTGATGTTACCATATATCATTTTTATATCTTATATGAGGATGATTCATTAGATAAAACATTAACGATAAATGATTAGTTTATTTTCGTAGTTTTCCCAAACACCGTGAACTAGTATTGTTTAATATACTATTATGAGTATTTATTAGTTAAAGAATATGAAGTAGGATATAAAATAATTATTAAAATATTATTTAACCATAATTGTAATTTTATTTTCATCCATGAAGTAAGTAATGGAAAATTAACAGATTCATTATTCCCAGAGGCGATTAATTGACACAACTTGGATAATTGTATCATTTATTTTAATAATATGAGATTAGATATAAAATTGATATTAGATATTACAATAGAAACATAAAACTAAATTATATACATGATTATAGATTTATCATTAATTTATGGATTAAATATATAAGGATAATTTAGAAGAAGAAAAGAAAGTAAGAGAGGTTTTTTGAGAAAATTACTTCTTGAATATCACTTCCTTGAGAGACCCTTAAAGACCTTGGATTTGGTATATTGGTGATACTAGTAGCACTTGTAAGTGGGTATAGTGAGTAGGAAAGGTTTGGGAAGATATTTTTGTATATTAAAGTCTTTTTATGTCGAAATGGGGTGGTGAGTGGTGGTATTTATACTTTAGGAGAGGTGGGTTTCCGAGATTAAAATAATGAATATTTTATATTTAAATCCAAACACCTTGAGGTGGCATTAATTTAAATGAATTGGGATGAAAAATAATATTTTTTATTCTTTATGGAGTTGATCCACTCATTAAACAACCATTAAAGGTTGTAATTTTTAGTAATTTTAATAATTTACCCATTTTAACTTTAATATGTTTCATTTTTACCTATACCGCAGTAAATAATTTTTTTCCAATGTAAATTTTTTTATAGATTAAGATGAGTTTTACCATAAATATAATTTGGAAAAAATGATTAAAATATAAAATCATTTCAAATTAATCCAATTTATAGAATTGGTAGAGTTATATTTAAAAATAATCCCACATACACAACGAAAAAGTTGGTTTTTAAAGTGAAAGGTTCAAAAGATTGAAATGTTTTAATATACATTTTCAATGTGAAATTGATTAAAATGAACAAAATTTGTTTTATTATTTTTCAAAATAAATAATTATAATTTTAAACTAATTTTAAATATAATTTGACTATATAAACATATTTTAAGAAAAAGAAATTTTTAATTAGAATTCAACATTTTTCATTATTTCTCAAAAAATAAAACATATTTTAAGAATACAAAAAATTTACCCCATGGAAATTATGATATTCCTATTTAAAAAATTATATTTATCTTTTCAAACATAAATTTATAAAATTAAAAAATATATATTTCAAACAAGTACACCATCAAAAGGTAGAAAATAACATTTTAGTAAAATATAGCTTTTTTTATGTTTAAAATATGATTTATTCATATCTTACGCATATCAGGAATATAGGATGAATTATAAAAATTATATAATAGATAAAAAATAAATATCATTATGATATTTCACTAATAGTTATTAATTTAATTTATTAATATTAAATGTCATTATGGGCATAAAATATGTTTTTTATGAAAACACATTCCTTATATTCTATTGGTTTTTATTTTCATTTATAATTAATTGGTAACCAAAGAATTAATTTTATAAAAATGTGTAATATATATATTCATAATTTTCTCAATATCATTAATTATTTTCATTCCAATGGCTAGGTGATAACTTTTATATTGAAATAAGAATATTTAGTTGTTTATTTTAGCTTTAGGGGTTGTATCCTGCATGATATTGAGCATAGTGTTTCATTTTAAAATCCCATGGTGTTACATATGGAGTAATCTAAAAACGTATATAAATAATATATATTATATTTATAAAATTTTTACCATTATTTATATGATATAACCATGATCATTGTTAGCGGACCAAGCTTAGCAAATCAAAACATACATGAAAAACAAACTAGTTATTGCCTTAAATGTGAAATTAACATGGAATTGTTAATAAACTAGTAACAAATGTTAATAAAAAATAATATATTATATGCTATATAAAATTATGGGTATGTAATATATGTATAATAAACTTATATTTATTTCATATGGGTTTTAAACTTGTATGGAAGATGTCGAGACATGAGGTAATGGATTTCCATCTAACTTTTATATTCTGTGAGAAGGAACCCATATTCACAATGGATTTCTTTAATGAGGTTTATATAATACCCATGAATTTATTTTATGGTGATTATAATTTAAATTATGGGGGTTTAAATATCCATTTTAGGTTATCTATATCATGGGGTGTATGATTAAATATTTACCAACACAGTAATTGATTTTTTCTAAAATTGTCTTCTTTGGGACATAGGTTATGTTATGAACCTATCTTCTACCATGATGTGTATATATTACCCCCTTTGATAATTTATATCATAAATATAATTATTTTAATTATATTATATATATATATTTATTTTAATATTTCTAGGGAGAATATGATTCAAATATTTGAAAGTGGTAAGATTTTTATGTTACAATCTCATTGTTTATCGGAATTATTTATGATTTTCTTCTAATGATGATATATTATGATCTATATATAAGTAAACTCGTGATTTTTCTTCTCCTATAGTTATGTGATGAGAATATATATTTTCATTTAATTTTACTCCCTTTATTTACTCAAGAGTTTATAAGAATTGTTTTTAGAAAAATAGTCTTTATTTCTGTCTTCTGTCGAAAATAATTATATTCCAAAATGATGTTTTCTAAAAATGTTTTAGAAAAATTAACCTTATTTAGATTATTTACAAAATACATTTTTATTGAGGCTTTACATTTTAAAAAATTGAAATTAATCTTCATTTCATTTTCCAAACAAATCCCATTTAGATTTTACAAAAAATGTGAATGGAATCATTATTTCAACATATATGCAGTGAATGGAATTTCGCACCATCATGAAAATTAATTTATTTTAATATTAGTTTATATGTTTTCAAAGCTGTTTTCAATCAAATTAATTTTTCAAAAAAATTGTTTCAAAAGTTTTTTTCCAATCAGAAATTGTATTTTCTTCATGAAATGTCTTAAATTATTTTTTTATATTCTTTTTAAAAAATTTAAATGTCATTTTCAAAGAAAGATATTTCAAAAATATTTTATGAATTTTTACTTTTAAAATTTCATTTTCTATAAAAAAATATTTTCCTCATGAATTGTTTCAAGTTATATTTCAAACTCATTTTCCATGTAATATATAATCCTTTGATGATACTTTTATTTTACTACAGATATGATCCAAGGATATAATTCTTATTCTTTCCCTGTATGATTTATGTTTATAGTGAAATGATTTTTATGAAACCCAATTCTCTTCCATGGGCTATACCATGATAAAATTCATATGAAACTCAGTTCCTTTTCCACATGTTAATTTATAAAATAATTAAATAATTGTGAAACTTGTTTCTTTTTTATAGGTTATGATATGATGAAATGTTTATAAACCCATTTACTTTCATGTATTTTCATATCATGAATGTTTTATGTTCTATTGGCACACATATGTATTACTTTCATTATGTGATGGTGGTTTAGTTATTATTAGGGATGGTGGTTATGTTATAACCAAATATTGGTGGGAAATATATCTTCTTCAAGTGAATTAGGTAATTATAGATATATTATGAGATAAACTTGACTAGAATGGGTAATAATCTGAGTTCATTAAGGGACTCTATCCACTATTATAGTATTGGGAGATAACTGTGATTACTATGATGGCTTGGGGTGTGAAAAATAATCTACTATGATAGACTTAGAAATAATCCTTGAATATAGTGGATATGATTCTATATGATTATGTGTATGAAACAATTACATGACTTATGGAATTTTTATGATATCATGGATAACATTCCTTTCTTTTTTTATGATTCATGTTTTATAAACGTTTTTGTGTTATGCCATTTATTAATATTATTTTCTTTTAAATGTAGGTTCTTTTTTGAAAATGATTATATCATGATCTCAGACCCTTATGCTCATTTCATTTTTATTTTTCATTTTATATGTCAATTTATTACCTTTACATATAATCTAAGATCACCCATTATTATGTTTCCTTTCCCCAAGATATGAAGAAAGGATTTAAGTAGGGTATGTTTTAGAAGGGTAATAAAGGGAAAGATATTAATGGGATATGTTAAAGATCATTCATAAAATTAGAATATTTTATACCTAGTATCCAAAGATACTAAACTATTATGGTCCTCTAGAATATGTTTGTGTAATTTATTTAATATTCATCTAAAAAGATATAAAATCCTATATGAAAATATGGAGTCATTATAATTAATTCATAGGTTAACACATGGAAAATAAAAAAAATCATTAAAATTTTATGATCATAATAAATACCAATCCACTTAGATAATAATAATGGTGTAATTAAATCATATCCCAAGTGAATGATAAGTAACGTCAATGTTTGTTTTCATAGATGAAAATACCATAAAAGGGTCATTGGAATGTTTTAAGAGTAATGTATAATTTTTATTTTGAAATAACTCATATAAAATAAAAAAATCAGAAATATTAGAAAAAATGTTTTATTTGAAAATTAAAAATGGAATTTTTTTATGTAATTTTCGAAAAGAAAAGAGTATTCATGTTGGTGGGAACTATCCTTCATGTAATATATTTTAAAAATGATTTTAATCACACCATTAGTTAAAAGTAACTCTTTCTAAAAATGATAGAAAAAAATACTAGAAAACATTTTTATATAAACTATAACATGCCGAAAATTACTCTAATAAATTATTAGATAAAATTAAAAACATTATTAAATATTAAAAAAAGATATGGAAGAATAAGATTATCGACTAAAGAGTGTAATAATGTCAGTTTTCCTTAAAAGTATTCTTTTAGACTTTTTAGTACTTAGTTAGATGAAAATGAATAGAAAAACTTAATATATAAATATATAATAAACATATTATAAGAACATAAATATTATTTTTTAGATATAGATCAAATAATTTCATCATTTTAAATTTATGCATAAACAATCGTGGTAAAAAGTGAGACTGTAAAATAAAACTCTTACCACTTTGGTAAATTTTCAATCATAAACCCCTTGAAAGAAATAACATAAAATAGAAATTTAAATAAAATTAATATATATATATATTAATGATATAACATATCAAAGGGGTAGTACATATACAAAACATAAGAAAGAATTTTAATATGGAATATATCTTATAGAAAAACTAATGATATGAGAAAACCTTACCATGAGCTTGATATTTTTGTAAGATATCTAGACTCATGTATAATAAATTATATTTTAGTATAAATTTATACCAGAACCATATTCATGCATATAATACCATAAATGTTTTACTTAAAGTAACTTATCAATCTTTCACTAAAAATATTTCCTTATCATCATCATTTTGGGTGTTAACAACTTTATTTATTATGTATGTTTTGGTTCATCAGTTATCGTCCTTGCATTTAGATCATGGTTTAATTGACTCCATAATGTTAATAATTTTATTTTTGTAATATTAAAATTTAATATAAAAAGTTTTAATCATTCCTTAATCATTCTTGTTTAAACATTATAATATCACTCATATATGTGGTAAATTCAACATAATCAAAATTTTGTTATAAAGACCGAATGAGTAAGAAAATATTATTTTATAATAATAATATAACATTTACAAAAGCATATTAATTTCATAATTACCATATATATTTGTTATATTTAATTTTATAACCATCCATATGAGGATTATTTCAAAGATTATAAATATCAATCATGGAGACAATCGTTTGTAAAAACACACCCATAATAATTCCAACTTATAACAAGAAAAAGGAAAAGAAAGTATATAATATTTCATCATTCCAAAATAATCAGTAAATCACAAATATAATATATATTACATTAATAAATCATTATAAAAATCCATGAGAGGGGGAGATGGAAAATGAATCATATTACTATATAGAGGGGGTAGTTTTCACATACACACTTGTAATATTTTCATTTCCCATTTTCTGTAAAGAAAGTGAAAAAGTTATTCCCATAATATTAATAATAAATAATAATTATTTTAATGATTAGATTAATTATTTTATGATACATACGATATATTTAGAGTCTTATGGTAAGAAAAAAATTACAATAACAAAGGGAATGAAGTTAGGATGGTTTTTTGTTAGGGCTTTGTAGATTCTGATGGCTCAATGTTTGTCAATGATGGAGGAGAAGATACGACCTTTTAAAATTGAGGGTAGGGACACACATGGAATTGAAAAATATTTAGATAATATAAATTCATTATCAAGTTAAAATGGATAAACATGTACAGTAATTAAATGGAATGATAATTTAATGTTTACAAACCTTCACATTATAATATTTATACATGTTTATGTTGAATTTTTACATTAATTTATTATTTTAACCCTTATATCAACTTGTTTTAAACTTTTCTGGGTTAAAAACTTTATACTATTTTTACTAACCATTGTGACCACAAATAAAAGGGTCCTCCTTAACAATTTTTGATATGATGATTCCAAATTGGGAATTTATTTTATAATATTCAATTTATATATGTGGATAAAATTAACATTAAATAATGTGTGAAAAAACTCAAGGGAAAGTGTTTGATGAAAAGAAAATATTTATAGATAAAACCATATTTACATTAATTTCATACCCTATAAAATATATTATATAAACTCTATAATATATTATTGAATATATAATCAAAATATATCATTATATCACAAATTAATTGTGATTTATTTAATTTATTATGATAGAAATAGTTTTCTAAAAAATATATATTTTTAAATTAAAATGATTTTATCTTCGTTCCTAAATATTATATAACCAATGTATTATTGAATATTCATAAATTAAAATAAATTACATAAAAATTAATTTTTTTATAGAGATCAAAATATAAATATTCATAATACCAAAAATTATTTTATTCCAGAGACGAATTTATAATAAATTAATGATTATATCATAGGATTAATTAATAAATTTAAAATTAGAAATATATACATATATACTTCATAATGATTCCATTCCTCTTCTTACACTCCAATATGTCAGTGATATTATAAAGGCCATAATATATATTGGTTCATATAGTCCTGGGGTTGTGTGTAAGCTAAGATATTGAATAATTCAAATTTATTTCAAAGGATTAAATATAATATCTCTTGGTTTTATAGTCAGATACTTTTCTATACTAGAATTAATATGATTTTTATTTTTATAAAAATATAACATGTGTGTTATATCACATTGTCTTATGGGAAAAGTAGACTATTTAGATTCAAAATCATATGAAACACCATGTAAATATAATAGGATCCACCCTATTTTCTACAAAATTATATCCTCATCATTCAAATCGTATCAAATTCTTGAGGTTGAGAAATTATTGATTTTGATGAAATAAAATTAACATGTTGAAGAAGATAATAATGTTTAAAATTTATTAACACCACCTATAATTTTAAAAATGGCTTCATTGTATATAAATTTGTACCTATACATTAAATTTATCAAATAGTTCCTAATGATCGAATGAATAAATCATAGAAGAAATATCATTTAAAGAATCCTTGAGGGATTCCTTTATGGTCACATCAACACCTTTCATGGTAGAGTCATTTATTGTATCACGTAAAACCCCATTTATAGTTTCAATAATTCATTATGTGGAAACATTGTTTATAGAAATTTGGTAGGAATCCTCTATGAACATGTGACTTGTATATTATGGGGAATCATTTTAAATAGTGTTTATGGCTTCTATATTGTTAAAAAATTCATATTTGATGGTAGTTTTGTGAATATATAGAATAATTTTTACACAGTTTTCTTCTAAATACCACTAGAACACATGTTATTAGGATGATTAATTTTTCATCGATGGAATTTATATAAATTTTTCATCATTTATAAACCCTTCATTAGTACATGGTTTTAGATAATTTACCTCAAGTATATTCCTAATCCAAGCCTGTAAGTGGAACTAATCTCCTGTATAAATATTTCATGGTGATTCATATAATGAATAATATATTTTTAGTGTTAAACACATAAAATACAAATGTGATGGACCCCTATATATTCACCACAAAGAGGAATACCCACCTCATAAACCTTTTGTAGTGTCAAGACTCAAAGCAATTTACTTCAGGGGTTCATATGATATTTAATAGATGCATTATATTATAAAAATTTAATGATTTAAGAAATAAATATTAACCACTTTAATATGATTCATAACTGTAAATGATTTGATATATAGTTAGAAACATCATTATGGAACACTATTGTGGATAAATGGGACTCTGTATTGGCCATCCCCTCACCTAATTATCCTACATGGGATTTAATGATTAAAATATCGATTTATAGGCCACCATTCTCTATGGTTAAAACTTTTAAAATCCTTTTATACCAATTACCACTTCCAAACAACATTATTTACATGAATGGGTCATGTTACTCATTTATGTACATCCCTTCAACTATGCATTCAATAGATATTAGGTAAAATACACTATATATTACTTTTCCCACTCATTTTGTCTGCAACTCTTAGTATCCTTAGGATACTAACAATAATGTATCCCATTGATAATGAGGACACATATCCTTAGGAAAAAATGGCATCTCTACTAGCATAAGACACTACTCATATATTCTATGTGATATCTCTATTTTGAAGAAATGTTTAAAAAGTTTTAAATTTGGTTTCACTTGATATTGACTCACTGAAAATGAGATCTATTCTAGATTTTAGTGTTTTTATGTTTTTATGGTAGATGTGAAATTGATGTGAAATATAAAGGAATTTCTTGAATAAATGTTTTAATATTAGAAGAATTAGATGCTTAGTATCAAGATGCAAAGCATTAGGGTGTGCATATAGAAAAATGAGGATGATTACGTTCAAATAAAGTGAAAAGGAAGATGATCACATCATGAAATTCAAATTTATGTTGTGAATTGTTTGGGACAATAGTTTATGGATAAAATAAGATGTTGGAAGTGAAATCATAAGAAATAGAATGAGATGGATTGATTCACACCAAGACACCTAATTCACGATGTGAAAGATGGAAAACTCACCTTGAGATTCAGGCCATGAGAGATCCTTGAAGTCCAACCCTCATAGGGAAGCCATAGTTTTTTAAAGAGTGATACCCTATTTAACATCATGAAACATAGTGATGAAAATTTTTTAAACCCAATTTTATGAATTTATATATGTGCTCTGTAATAATTGGCCATGTGAGCCTTGAGGTTTACCTAGAGGAATTTATTAGATAAATATATGAAATTTAAACAAAAACCATCAATGAATCATTTTCTATAATATCATGAACCAAGCTAGGTCATCATCTAAACTGACACCTGGCCCAGATCATTTCATGGACCAAAGGGATTTCCTGATCCCCACGGCCTAGAAACAAGTGCTCGGGTATCAATGATAAATCATGGGAATGATTTAACAAAATTTCATTATCATTAACAACCATTAAAATAAATAAACTCAAACTGAATATATACCTCCAAACATGGCATAAATGTCTTTCTAGAATTGAGTTTACAAAACTAGACAAAAACCCAAAAAGGTACTACAACAAACGAGAACAATAATATCCCAAAAATCACCATATGACATGTGGAGAATCTCCATCAATCCAACACCAATAACTCTTTATAAGGAAACCTCATAGCAACCCAAACCACCATCTCTAAATGCCTTTCCTTTACCTGCGTCAAACATAACCAAGTCTACTTACACCCAAAGGTTTAAGTATGGTGTGATACAAAGCCTAGTAAAATGCCACCAAAATAAAATATTCCATGATATAACCATTTTAGATAAATAAACATGAATTATATATGAAATAATGACTAGAAACATTTTATGAAAGTCAATTTTTAAAGAAAACATGCTTGTTTTTTAAATAACCAACCATGTATACTGTATGTTAATGGTAAGTGTGATATCAACATAGATCACTAAGTCATGGGAGAACCCTCTAGGCAATAAATATAAATGGGAAACTTTATATATCATATCTCTGTGAAATGTGTCATAAAAACCATGACTAACAGCGTTCTCGTGCGTGAGAAACAATGAGGGGGAACACTATGGGACTAGTGGTCTCCAATAATCGCAATGTTTAGTTGGTGTTGTATCATCAATCCTACTAGAATGCACTTGGATGAACCACTTCACAATCATCTAGTGTGCTAGTACTAGTCCACCCACCATGTTAACCAGGATTCCCATTATGCTCAAATATGTTCCACATTACAGATAACACGTCACGATTGCATTACTCTATCTCAATAAGGCAACACACACAATATACCAACACATGTAAAACCAAAACACTCTTCTGAAATTAAATTCACAGCAAACCCATTCCAAAACATGATGCACACCACTTACATAATTAAATAAACCATTTTCACGTTTAATAACACACCCTCAAGAGGCATAGAAAAGCTTTACACATGAAATACACACAATTACTTATTAAAACCCCATTTTCAAACTATATGCATGTGAAATCCAATCAAAAACACCTTTTTCACTACACACATATATCATAGAACATATCTAAATAATCAAGAAAGTATAGTAAATTCATCCAATAATTTTTTAGCACTGAATCACCTACCTTGGGTGTTGAAGCTTTTAGAATATGTTGTAAAAATCAAACCGCACCTCAACCGCACCTTCAAGAAGAACGATTGAACCCTATACATCAATATTAAACCTAAATAATCAGTATCTAACCCTAATATCATCACCAAACTTGCCGAAGAAGATAAACCCCAATGAAAGAGTAAAGAAAACTTGGAATAAAGAAGGAATCAAAGAAAGAAGACACTTAATTGAACATCCAGAATGAAATAACACCAATTATCCCACAAAAAATAGAGCTGTTGGGGAGGAAAATGAGAGTGAGTCGCACTTAGGGTGAAGAATTCTAAATGGGGAGAGAAAATTGGGTTGGGGGTTTAAAAATCAGGTAGAGAGAAACTTTAAAATAAAATTTTAATGACCCGGACATGCTGCACGGTTTGAAAAATTATGTGGTAACTGTGTTGCCCTCAATATCGATGAAAGACCTACCACATGGTCATCTAGCATGGTCTGACTGGTTGTGTGTAAGTTTTGTTGTAGCTTCTGCCTCAAATCGTCCACCTACTACACATTTTCCTCGTCTAAGGCATACAGTTATGACTAATAGTGTGCCAAACGTGCAACATAGTATATCCACCCAAAATCTCACACTTTTCTCCAAAAACTCAATGGAAACCTCATGGAAAAAAGTGGATTTAAAATTAATAGAAAACTACCTTGGAATAAAATCAGGAATGTGAAAATTCTCCCCACCCTGAAAAAATATCACCCTCATAAAGACAACTCGAAGCTTGATCATAAAATTAGAAAAGTTATTCTTGTTCAACTAATGACTTCCACTCCCAAGTCTCATGCATATCATGACTATGTTGCCAATGTACATGGACCAATAGAATATACTTCCCATGAATCACTTTCTCTTTGGAATACACTACTTGAACTAGTTGTTCAAACATGGATAAGTTAGGATCTATTTCAAATTCTTCCCAATTTAACACATGAGACAAGTTTAAATTATACTTACTTAATTAATAGACATGAAATATGTCTTGAATTGATGTCAACTGATAGGGAAAACATAAATTGTGTGCCACATTTCAAATCCTCTAGGTGAACCCGAACGGTCTGACATACCTTGATGTTAGCTTCTCTTGCTTTCCCAAATAATGATAAACCAAATGAGGTGCCCCATTCAAGTACACCTAGTAACCCAAAGAAAACTCAATATCTCGTCACCTTTGATCAACATAATATTATTGGAAACTCTAAGATATAAATAACCTCTACCTAATGATATTTTACTTATCGTATGTCTCTTGAATGAAACTCAATCCTAAAAGTGAGGTCTCACCCACCTCATCCTAGTACAAAGGTGAGAGACATGGTCGACCATAGAGTGACTTAAAATGAGCCATTCAAATAGAGGACTAGTAACTGTTATTATATACAAACTCGACCAGTCTGAAATTATTATTCTGTGATCCTCCAAAATCCAAGATACATGTCCGAAGCATGTCACCCAAAATCAGGTTTTTCCACTCTGCTTGACCATCCGTATTAGGATGGTATGCCACACTGATCTTGACATGTGACCCTAATGCATTTTTAAGTCATTTACATAACTGAGAGGTATAATGGGGGTCTATATCAAAAACATTTACCAAGGGCGCACCATGGAGTCATACCACCTCTTGAATGTATTATCAGCCCAATTCTTCTACAATTTTTGAATCTTTATTTAGAATTAAATGTGATTATTTGGTAAAATTTTCAATTACCACCCAAATGGAATTACTTACCCAAGGTTTATGAGGAAATCTAATAATAAAATCAATGGTGACCTTGTCCCACTTCCATTTAGGAATGGGTAATGGTTGAATTGAATCAAATGGTATTTGATGATATTCTTTTACCTACTAAAATGTATAGAATCTTGATATAATGTCAGTTGTATATCACCTCATGAATGGAGACAAAAACTACCGACATGAATCATAATACATATTAGTTGCTCCAAGTTGAACAGTCCACTATGACTAGTGGCTATTTTTTATCAACACCTTCCTTAGAGATAATAACTCTAAAAAATATCCCTTGAAACATAGAACACCCTTAGAAGATAATAACCAATCTGGAGGTGTCTCCACACCATGAAAAAACATAAAATACCACTAGAAAATCTCATCACCTAGATGATATCACTGATTTAGATCTATAACCAAAGGATACAACAAAAGACTATACATGAATTCACTTTCACTATGCTCCTTGTTTTCCAAGTTTATCTGGGAAAAAATCCCCATTAAGGTCCACTCATCACTGAACATCCTCAATTCCTACACTAGCACTTTTCTTCTCAAGGAAAATGTGACAAAATTACCCTAAACTAGGGTATAAATGATATCGAAGTTGAACCCCTACAAATACTAAATCCAATTGCATTACCTGAAGTTAAAATACCTTAGGGATAAGATGTAGGCTATGATTTTATGATTGGAGTAGACCACAAATTTCTCTCCAAAAAGATAATGATGCCATGTCTTCAGGTAATAAATCACCACTACAAACTTCATTTCATGGGAAGGTTAGATCACTTAATGTGGTTAGAGTTAGTGAGAACCATATTCTACCACATGATCCTCTTATATAAGAACACATTTGAGGCCCATACATGAAACATCACAACTATCCACGTAGCCACTTCCTTATTTTGGATATATCAACACTGATGCAGTATTCAACCACTGCTTCAGCTCCTCAAAGGACACCAGACACTTTGGGCTCCCTTTAATCTTCACTCCTTTTCAGGTGAGCGCTATCAGGGAAGAAGAAATCTAAGAGAAGTCCCAAACAAGCTGCCTATAATAACCAGTCATACCAAAAACACTATTAATCTCATAAAAAATTGTCAGCTTCCCCCACGACATAACCACACAAATTTTCCTAGGGTCCATCAAAACCCATTGCTATGAGATAACATGACCCAGAAACTTCACTTCCCCAATAAAAAAAGTAAACTTTGAAATAATTTGATAAAGATGATGATCACAAAGAGTGCCCAACACGACCCTCAAATGATTCTCATTCTCCTCCTCAGATCTAGAATAAACTAATATTTTTTCCATCAATACCAAAATGAATAATCCATGATACTAGTGGAATACCCTATTCATCAACACCATGAAAACCATCAGAGCATTCATCAATCCAAAATTCATGACCAAGTACTTGTGGTGGTTGTGCATTCTTCAGAAAGCCATTTTTAGAATATCCACCTCTTCCAGCCTAACATGGTGCTAACCAAAACACAAGTCTATCTTAGAGAACCACCATTACCATTTACATAAACAAAGAAGTCATCAATTTAGGGAAAAGGATACTTATTTTCTATGGTTAACTTATTCTGATTTCAGTAATCGATACACAATTAGAGAGATCCATTGGTCTTCATTTCCAACAAGACTATGGTGTCCCAAGGAGAGATACTCGGGGGAATAAAACCTTTGGATTCCAGATCATCCAAAAATATATTTAATCCCTCAACTTAGTGGGGAAATAATATATGAGGGAATATATATATATATATGTTGTTTCCCCATTGCAAAATCAATCAAGAACCCCACATCCCACTCTAAGGGGTAATCCAAAAAATTAATCCTGAAATACCTCAGGGAACTCGTCCACTACAAAAGGTAATCTACCCTATGAAGCACCACCGTCATCCTATAACACGAGTGACGATATATAAAAAACATTATTTCCCAACTCTGGGAGTGGAGGTCCATCACTATCCCACTGATGATCCAACTCTGTCGCATATAACATTCTATATGTGCTTGAAAGCGAACCATCCAATCCATTACAAGGATCACATCAAAGAGTTCCATATCCAAGACAAGGAAATCACATTCCTGCTAGACCCATGAAATGAAGAGTGCACAAGATTAGTATATGAGACTATGCTCCTTCTTCTTACCCAATAGTGTTACCGACTCCATCGAAAAAGGAATAAACTCGGTTGAAAATTTCAATATATTCACAAGATGAAAAGAGATAAGAAAAAATGAAGAACCATTATTAAATAAAATATCTACTATAAAATATGCAATTAAATTGGTACCTCTACCTTTCGAGGACCCTGCATCTAGTCCCGCTAGTGCTTGGTCAGTAGCATGAAGATGTATAGTCTCTGCCTTGGTCTAAACACAACCACTGACCTATGGTTCTTCCCTAAAAATACTATGATCATAAGAAGATCTAGTCCTAATTCCAGGACCACTGAAAAAAATCAAATCATCCTGGATGGCTCTTACTGAGCTAACATTCCCCTCGAAGCTATATATTACACCCCACTTTGGTATACGCTCATCACCATTAAAAAATGTTGCAAGTGTCCCATAGATCTACACCAATGAAAAGGTTTGGGAGGGGAAGTACATGTAGGTAGACTGTTCCCTAGCCTCCCACACCGGTGGCACACAACTGACCCTGCATTTAAATACATAGATGAAGAGTACCATGAAGGATGGCACAAACTACCACTTCTATTTTCCCTTGCTCATCTCGCTTCCTCTTCTTCCCATATGAACTACTGCTTCCCATCAATGACTTAGCCTTAGAGGATCTATACCTACCCTTGCAGTAGATCTCCACCATACAAGATTGATCAACTACTTCAGTATAGGTCTTTATCTTGAACATCAGGACCATAGAATAGATCTCTGGTTGCAAACTCCTTTCGAACCTCTAATCCTTCATATACTCATTGGAAACTATATTGATTCAATTTAAGAAAAACTCAGCAAAGTGGTTGGCATACTCCATTACTGACTGGCCCCCCTGAATGAGAGCCATAAACTCCCAGGATCTAGAATTTTCCAAGACCATAGGGAAATACTAGCCGTTGAATATTCCTTTGAATTTCTTCCATCTCATCTGTTCATGAATCCCCATTTGGACCATTGAGTCCCACCACCTCAAACTGGGACCTTCTAGAAGAAACAAGTCGCATTTCACCCTAACATCCTTAGAAGTGTCAAGGAATTCAAACATGTTCTCTATCTTCTCAATCCACTTCACTTCCAAATGCTTTGTTCTACCTTATAAGGAATGATGTTTGTTCTTAAAGAACTCATGGGTTCTATCCTTCCATGTACCAAATTTAGCTTCCCTAACTAGAGTAGGGCTAGGAGCCACCCATGTTCTAGAGCTTGAAAAACACAAACCATAGATTCCACTATTATATACTCAAGCGGTGATGGAGGAATCACTGCGTCTTCTTCACATATTTACAATGATAATTCTACAAGGAGGTATGTTGCTATAAAAACCAACAATCACAAGAAAACGCATCAATACAAAAAATATGATTTTTTTTTCAATAATAACAAATAAAAATATACAAACTCATCACGGAAATTTAACAACCAAACCACTTCACCCCCACCGAATTTACACATATAGTCTTTAGCATGTACGTCCCACCTGGAGTAGAAGTTTAAAAAGTATCCCTACACCTCATGGAGATCTAAGGTCTATCACAAGGTGTACTGGCCAGGAACCTACTCGCAACCGGAGCCCCAAGCCCTGACTGTCCTAGCTCTAGTCTATCAAGATTCATCCTAAATAACACAACCCAAATGAGCTTAAAATCTTCTAATACCATTTTTTCATATACCAAACTGGGTAATCATCTGAATCTAAACCTGGCCCAGTCCATGGTATGGATTGAAGGGAATTCGGGATCACCATGAGAAAAAAACAAGTTCTTGAGTATCAATGATAAAGCATGGGAATGATTATACCCAATTTCATTATCATAACCAGTTATCAAAATAAATAAACTGAGACTGAAAATATACAACCAAACCTGGCAAAAAAAAATTTCAAAATTTTCATTTACAACACTAGATAAAATCCAAAAAATCGGCTACAAAAAAGGTGAAAAAAATATCCCAAAACCCACCATATGACTAGAGGTGCATCGAGCTCAAGACACCACCACCACTAACTCAGAAGTAAGACCTCTAACAACCCAAACCAGCATCTCAAAACACCTTTCCATTACCTGTGTCAAACATAACCAAGTATACTTACACCAAAAGGTGTGATTTGGGAGTGAGACAAATCACAGTTGGATGGATTCCAACCAAAAAAATTTCCATAATATTAAAATTATAAAATAAAAAATTGTTAATGTTTTATGAAATAAATATTAGAAAAATTTTATGGAATTTTTTTTAAATAAAACATGATTGTATTTGAAATAACCAACCAAGTATACTGTATACTTATGGTAAGTGTGATATCACCATAGATAACTCGGTCATGGGAGAACCCTCTAGGAACTAGCTAACAATGTGACACTAGGTACATCTTATCTTGGTTAAATTTGGAATAGAAACCATGACTAACAGTGTTGTCATGCATGATTCATTTGGAGGGAATACCCCATGGTCCTAGTGGTTTCCAATCATCATAATGTTTAGATAGTGTTATAGTATCAATACTTTTAGATGAAACCAGGATGAACCACTTCCAATTCATCTAGAATACTTTTCTTTGTCCACCCACCTAGTTACATGGGCTTCCCTTTGTTCTCAAATATGTTCCACACTACATATAACACATCATCCTCACATTACTCAAGAAAAAAAGGGCACCCCAGATAGTATTCCAACACATGAAAAAAAATCCTATTTTGAAATCTAACGCACACCAAAACTATTTAAAAACATGATTTTCACCACTTGCACAAGTATATAAACCATTTTCACAATTTAAAAAAACACCCTCAAGAGACAAAACAATGCTTACCACATGGAATACACCCAATTTCTTATAGAAACCCCATTTTCAAACCATATTCATGTCAAATACATTAAAAATTCCTTTCTAACAACACAAATAATCATAGAACACATAAAAATACTCAATCAAGCATAATAAATTCATCCAATAGTTTTTAAGCACTGAAAACCTACCCTGGGTGTAGATGCTTCTGAAATCTAGTGTGAAGCTCCAACCACTCCCCAACTATACCTTCAAGATGCAATATCAAACCCTAAACATCAATATTAAACCCAAAGAATCAATATCTATCCCGAAAATAGGTACCCAACCCACTAGAGAAGATAAACCCCAATGAAAGTGGGAAGAAACCATATTATTGAGATGGAATCAAGGAGAGAAGGCACTTACTTGAAGATATGGAGAGAAATAACACCATAATTCCCACAACAATGTAGTTCTAAGGGAGATGAATGGAAAGGGAGGTACTCATAGGGTGATTAATCTTAAAGGGGAGAGAAAATAGGGTTTTGGGGATAAAAATTGGGGAGACAAAAACTTTAAAATAAAATTATATTGACTTGGACAGGACACATGGTTAGTGTGTATAGTTTGACAAACCATGCGGTGACCGTGCTTCCCATGCTGTCTAAGAAGCACCTACTATATGATAATACAACATGGTCTGACTAACTATGTGCAATCCATTCAGTAACTACTACCTCAAATAGGCCACCTACCGCATGGTTACCTGGGCCAAGGCACACAGTTACAACAATCTGTGTCCCAACTGTGCAGCATAATCTGTCTACCCAAAATTTCACACATTTCTAAAAAAATCAAAGGAAACATTAAGAAAAAAATCTAGATTGAAAATAAATAGAACAATAAATCGAAATAAAATCAAGAATGTGACATATAAATTTAAGTTCGAACATCCAAATGAATGGGGGAATTTTGTAAATAAGAAGATCAACCACCGAGAGGTCTATCCTTTCATTATGATATATAGATCATTCTCCATAGTAAGGTTTTTTATTTTATGTTCTTTTTTTCAGTTTTTATTTAACATTTATTTATATTTTATTTAATTACATCTTATTATCATTAATATATTTCTTTTCACATCTTCTCTATGGGTTTGGGTTTGTTTGTTGTCGACATGCCCCTAACAATGATTCGATAAACGTCATAAAGGACAGTTGAATCGATTGATGTTGGTGTATACCATTTTGATATATTTATATATTGACATGATAGATTATTTTATTCATTTATTTTAGTCTTATGATTCCTTTTTATAATATTTTTATAAAATTTCTATACTACTGTGTCTGGTAGTAAACGAAACCAGCATGACAATGGTAATTAATTCATGAACACTGGATTGGATTATACATCAATTATTGTGGCCTTGTCATAATGTATAGTAGTTGTTTTAATTTATATACCCATGATTAATTAATCTTAAATTTTATATTGATTGGAGTTGGACATTTTTTTTGAAAAATAAAATTAATTTATTTCAAAGATAATTAATATGATTATTTTTCAAGTGGAGTTGGGATTTATATTTAGTAAAACCACAAGGGAAAATAAATTTCTCTCAAATCATATCATTTAAATTTTAATATATTTATTTTAATTTGAATCATTATATTAAAAGAATAATTAAATAGAGGTTGGGATAATATAACTTATTATTGAATGTAATCATTGTTCTCCCCTGTTCTCTATGGTATCAACATCATACTAATTTTATTCTAGGCCTTTGTAGTTAGTGTGGTTGGGAAAATTATAATTTTTTTATTTTGATAGACTATTTAATGATATACTTCTAAAATATCACACTATATAATTATTCATATATTTAAAGCATTCAAGCATCCTATTTATATATTAAGGGAAATAGTGTATGAAATGTTGTATTATATGACAAGGGTATACTATAAAATACAATTGAATATCTAAAATTCATTGCAGAAAAAAAAATCATCTAGCATAGTTTAAGGGTGTTATTTCCATTGAATCAATCTATAAATTTACTATATATGTCTCACAAGACATTTTAGATTAAAACATTATTGATACCCTTGAGATACTCAAAACATGAAGATCCTCTCAACACCTATATAGGATTACACATATCATGTTCTCAAACGTAATAATACCATCTCATTCATCCATACCATAGTTAGTGTGTTTCCAAGTAATGATCTGCCATGTTTTTTTTCCCTAGTATTTTATTGGATAAGAAATATATCACCTACATCAAATTATGGTTCCACAGTCAAACATATTAAATTTGAACATGCCCATAAAAACACATGTAGAAACCCTGAATCTCCATAAGATCACCTGCACAACATCATATGTAACACCATGGATGTCTGAATACAACCTATGTATATAATAAAATAGTATATCTTTCCAAATAATTGATCGATTCCAATGATACTAAATCCACATTATTTTATTTTAATCTTGTATAAAATAGTAATAATTAAATGGATGATGCAATAGAGACATGTATATCATGATATAGAATAAGAAGGTTGCAATAACAATTTTATATAATAGAAATTATTAATAGATTATGAATAAATGTAGTTACAAGATAATTTAACATAAAACCCACTATCCTATGAAATTATCCATAATATATAAATGATATCAAGATTCAATCATCTTTCCACAATGATTTTTTTGAAATATATTTCATTGAGAAATTAAATAAATGATGTTTATGGAAATGATCTTTGTAATGTGTTGTGAAATGAATGAAAATAAAATTGAATTTTGGTTTTTAAATTTAAATAAGATTGTGTAATGTATATTAATGAATTCATGCGTTCATGAATCATGGTAAAGATACATTTATATGGTGGCATAGAGAATATTTAATGAATAATGTGATACATTATTTATCTTGTGTGCTGAAGTGTTGTATTTTAGGACAACCAATGTAAGGAAGGGATGTTCATATAATGTAGGTATTTAGGGTGTCCTATAATTAATTGGAATGATAATAATGAATGAATTAGAGTTATAGAGATCATATTATATACAGATACACCACATTTGTAATCCAATGGGACAAGGAGTATCCTTATACAATCTACTTAATCAAATAAGGTAAATATTCTAACAATAAGACAACCTATATTTTCTTCATATAAAGAGATACTAAGAGGATTAACACTAAAAAAACGTCTAAAATATAGAATAGATTTCGATACTTCTAATTTCCACATGGATGGGTCACATTTCATACCAAAATTCACATTATTTAATCAATGATGAATGATGAAATTTATTAAGATATACCAATTAATATAAATATAATTTAATAAGGGTAATGATCTGATTATTGAAAATTAGAGAGTTTGGTGAAGGAGATTAATGCGGTCTACGTACTTAAAATTTTGTGGTGCCAAGAGGATGCTTTAGAAGTAGGAGGATCACATATGTAGTCTGGAGAATGAGTATAAGACATCTATATTGATTTAAATAATTTTATTCATATTTATTATTATTATTCATATATCTAATTTTATGAGGAAGAGTTAGAATATTTACCGTATGAATGAATTTTAATTGAATTTTCCTTTATTTTACTTATCATGGGTTTAAGTGTGTTTATTCAAGTGATAGGAACATAATTAACACTTGATTTATGCCTAATTGGATGAACATATAACCTAATAATGAAATAAAGTTAATACTACAGTCATTTACTATGAATGGAACACCGAACCGAAGTAAAATTATCTTTACCTATAAAATAACACAAAAATATTTAAATCATGGGTTAGCAGTACAACAAATAACACAATATAGTGTTTACACATCATTATATAGAATATGAATTATAAAAAACATTATGGTGATATATAGATTCATAAAAAATCATTTAGATGTCTGGATTAGCTTTTAATATCTACATGGTGGGGGGTCCACTCTCTTATAAGAGGAGTAGGTGATTTACGATGGATTTAGTTGATTCTCATTTTTGTACAAGCCACAACTCTATTAAAGACATGATTCTCTATTGATAACTCTAGATAAGCATAATGCATACTAATTTCTCAACATATCCTAGTGTGTAAAATCCATAATATCATTATATAAATATATTTAAATAAATATTATGTGATGAATAGCTTTTTTCTTACTCAATGTCAAATTATAAGGAACAATGTTATATTAATAAAATAATTAAATAAGAAAATTATAACATAACTGTTGAATTGGAATGAGGTTTATTTATAAAAGAGAATTAATTTCATAAATTAGTATGATTATTCCATATGATGGTCATTTGTATGATCCTGTAAATGAGGTAGTGTTAGAGGTGTTTTCCTTATAAAAATCCTAATATGAAGTTCAATAAGTACGTCTTGAAAAGATTTAATACGGTGGAGGTTTTAGATTTTGGAAATTACTATGAGACCCTTGCAAGTTGAACCACCACTTGGGACTACGACCACATAAAATCATAGCATTATATATTATGCATAGTTTATAATGGGGTTTTTAATAATGATATATCATCATATAAACATTTAATTATTAATATAAAAAACATTATAAATAATTATTTAATTCATTTTTTACTTGATGATATTTGGCTAGAAATTATTCTTCCACATTGTATGTTTTTAAATTTAATTAACTTTTATAACATTTAGTGATTGAATTTTAGAATAGTATAATTTTTTTAAAATTCATTATATCAAAAATATCATAATGTATATCATTCGAACTTTTCTATAAATGATCATTTTTTCAGTGAGTAATAAAAATATATTATTTATTATTTATTGTGAATATACATTGAAGTCAAATTATATAATATTTAGAAATTTAATTTATTCAAAAGTGTTTAATAATTGAAATTACCATATCATTATTAGTTAATAAGTTCAACATAATTTTTCTACATACAAATAATTTAATATGTTAATAGGTTTTCATTATTGTAAAGTTTAAAACTATTAGAAAGAGGGGTTAACCAAAGAGATAAGGCAAAATATTTCACTAAAACGTGTCAAAAAATTTAATGGATGGGGTTTTTTAGACCCTATGTCTCATAATATATGAATTTGGGGTTATTTTTGTCAAAAATATATTTCAAATGACAATATTTTATTTTAACTTTATAAGTATTTACAAGAGTTCCACTCCCCTCACTTACATAAGGATCTGATTACCCATTCACTTTTCCAAAGAATTTGAAAAAATATAATGAAAATGATATAGGTAAATAACATATTAACACTCTATTACATGTCATATAGGTTCTATTGTCACCAAAACACCAATTTAACAAGGCTTAAGGATAATTCCAAAAGACAATATCTAAGGAAGTGTTAATTTTGACTACCTAATACATTGAAGTACTATTTATTTGTCCATATACTATAAATATTATACAACCATACTGATATAAATAAATCAATATCATTAATATAATAAAATATAATAATGTTAATTTTAAAAACATTTTCTACTTCTAATTCATCTAACGGAAATTGAAAAATGCCACTTGTGCTTACGTGCTGACTACCCCCTCAATGAAGCAATGTATTTCATTTTTCATCACTAATTATCATGGTTATATATTAAGATTTATTTAATAAATAAATGGGAGATATGTTAAATAACTATGATTATATAAATATAAATCATTATTTAACTTTCTTCTCTTCTATATATTGAATGATGATAACCTCGCTCATGGTACACTTGGACTACCACCTCTATGAACAAGAAATGTAATTTTTTCATTCCCACCATATTTGGAATGTTGTATATATTTATTTAAGTATTAATTACGTTATTTATAATATTAATATTATTTTAATTTTTATTATTTTTTCTTTTAAATTAAAAATATTAATATTATATGGTCTTGTTGAGTATAACGGCCTAAAAACAGGCACACTAGGACACTTTTCATAATTTTAATTTATTTTTAAAAACCTATTAAGTTGTATATTTTTTATAATGTAATTATAAAAATCATATATATAATTATAAATATAAATATTATGAAGCTATTATATAACTCCTTTGATGAAATTCAAAACACTAAATCAATTATTAAGGAATAGACCGATCAACCACTTAGTGTCGAGGAAGGAAAACTATATCTATAAGTAAACTATAATACTAAATGGACCAAAAAATGAAATATAATGGAAAAAATTTAATGAATAATGTATTAATAAAAATAAATTGGTTATCCAAAATGTTATACGTACTGAAGAAGTGATTCGATACTTCAGGTAGGGGTTTTGTTGACTCTATTTTGTTTAATAGTCATAAACTACCTTCCATGAATAAGATCTCTCTAATTTTTTTGTTATCCTTCCATTTATATAATATATTTTATGTTTTATATTTATATATGGATAATTTTCATATTTTCATCAAAATATTCTTTTTTGATAAATTTATTTATTATTTAAATTATTGTGTTGGTAATAATAATTTCCACCCTTTCAAAAATATATTTTTATGACATATCCATATTTTTCTTCCAATCAATGTTATCATTTCTTAAATAGAAACATAAAATAAATTTAACTCTTATGATATTTATATTTCACATTATATTCATTAAATATAGGATTCTTGATCCGCTTTATTGATGTAAGTTTCATTAATGTTATTTTAAATAAATAATGGATTTTTTTCACAAGTGATTTTTTATCGTCCAATCACTGTTTATTATCATAAATTTTATTTATTTTAGTGTTTTCATTCATCAATATTATTATAATTTAATGTTTTCCGATTTTTTATTTTTACCCCTCCCCTAATGGATTTATAAAATGACTTATATATTTTTCTCACTACTATGTTTCAAAAAATGTAAGAAATACATTCACTTCAGTGCACTTTAATTTTCCTATATAAATAAAAATGATCAACATAAATTGAATTAGTGTTCAAGGTAATTAATTAAATGATTTTATACTCTTTTTTGGTTATTTAGTTCTGGGTTATAACTAATCTAGTCATGATGACATCTTTATTCATAGTATTTACAAATGTTTTGAAACCCATTTTTCATTTATTGTTTTTTCATAAAAAGATGATTGGTTATTTTCATAAGGAATAAATAAGTACATTATATCATTATGTAATGTTTGGGGTCCTATATTACCCTACAATTAATTAGTAAATGATTTATATTGTATTAGATAATTAATATTCAATAATGTGAATAGTTTTGTTCACAAATTAATGTGTGCGAATGATTTAATTTTCTCAAAAAATGTATGAACATTATTGGGTTTTTCATAACTTTAATGGTGAGAATGATTGGATTTTTCTATAATGTTATGAACAACTATGCTTCATATTATTTCACGTTTCTATATTATTCCACACTCCTATGATATATTTCCATGGTTTATGAATTTCTACATTTATTTTAAAAATATAGTATATGTTTCAGGTTTTTATGATATTTTTTTTATCATTCCATGATCTTCGATGTTCTATAAATACAATTGAGTATCTCTTATTACTCTAATGTCCTTTAATTCTAAATTTATCCCATGATTAATTTCTTCTCACCTTCTTACGATTAAACATGATAAGATTGTTTATATGATTCAGTTACTCATAATTTGAGCTCGCGTTTTCTTTTATCTTCTATTATTTGGTTAATTATACATAAATCAATGTGGATAAGAAAGTCTTATGTAGATATTACTATAGGAATGTTTATGTAATAGTGTGTAGTATGATGTTAATTGTATCATATCTCCAATTAAATTAAACATTTGGCTTCTAGAATTATGAGTTTACTTTGGAGGTGTAATGGTTAAATTATAAAAGGAATGAACGATTTATTTATTGCTTATCATTACTCCTCTTAGTTGGTATCAGAGAAGGGTTTTTTTATTTTTTAGGATTATGAGTAAAAAACATACTATAAACCATGGCGAGAAGATTAAATATAGGTAATATATTAAAATTCTGGTAATGTATTGGATTTTTGGATTCATAGTAATTACATATCTCTCTAGATAAAGACAAGTTGATAAATGATCTAATAGAGATGGACCTTGGGGTAATAACATAGATAAATGGGTTTTGGGGGTACAAACTCAATGATCACCCAATAAATGATAAAGAGGCATAAATACACACTATTTAGCACTCCTAGAAGATATTATTTAATTAACTTATATTATTTTGAGGAATTTTTAATAGGTATTAAAATATATTTCAGTGAGAAATATTAATTTAAATTGGCCATGAAAGAATAGATTAAAAAATAGAAATTAATATGTTATGGTAAACAAATTATTTGAGATTTATTTCTTATATATCTATAATGACATTTTATAAGTTTTCAAATCCATAAATTTCCATTATTTTAGTAAATATATAGAACCTATATGAACCGAGTTAAAAATGATTGAGAATGATTATACGGTGATTATCCCAATAAGAAACCAATGGTATTAGAGTTTGGGTTCAAGACCTCATAACAATTATCTCCCAATATTCACATACTTGAAATAATAATTAAAATCATTTTGATCACGCCAACAAACCAAGTAATAAGAAACTAACTATTGAGACCTTTAAGAGAAAAAATCCAACCTCCTTTTACTGGTATTCTAATAAAAAAATCATTTATAAATGGATTAATGAAATACATAACAAATAATTTTTTTCTTTAGTGATTAGGAATTTAAGAGGTTTTTTTAAACATCTATCATTTAAAAGTTGTGGTTAACCGATGATGGACCATCATTAATAATAGTAAAAAAGTTGAGTCTAAATGATAAGGGGGGTTAATTGAAATATTCTTCACGAAGTATTTTCATAGTACTCTTTGCTTGAAAATTGTATAATATTTCATAGAGCTAAGACAAGAGGAGGGTGATTCAATTGGTACTTATGAGGCTAACTCCATCAGACATTCAATGTAATCCTTATGTTTTATTACCAACTAAAAATAAATATCAATCGCTCTATTTGTGGAATTATACCAGCTTATTGAAATTATTTATACATAAGATAAATTGGAAGATACTGAGATATTTTTTGATGTGAACCTAAGGTGGAGAAAAAAACTAGGGACTCTAATTTTTTTGGGATATTATAAAAAAAATATAGATTATTAGAATGTAAAATTATTTGGGAATAAAAATTCAATTACCAACATGCCAAAAATGTGGGAGGAAGAACATGAGTAATTATATCAATGGATTTGAAAAATGATTAAGATCTAATAAATTAGGTCCCCAATAAAAATTTACCAATTTAATTTAAAGAGTCCATTGATAACATTGGTTTAGAAGAAAGACCCAGCTAATTCACTACTCACGAATGAAGGACCCGTGTGTAAGGAGTTTATGATTAGTAAAAATAAATTCCCCAACCCTAAGGCTAATGTAAAACATAGACATTAACACCCCCTAAACCTAGAGAACATAGAATATATATTGATATCACTACAGATGGAGTAGATCTTTAATTATTGAATTGTACTCTTATTTTCAACTCTAGATTATTGAATGTTTTATATGATTCTAGTTCTTCAAATTCTTGCATATCATGTATTTTTTCTAAGAATATCAATCTCAAGATCAAAAAATGGATAATTATCTATTTTTGAAAAATAATTGTAAACCTAGGATTGTATCCAAGATATAAAGCACTTATATGGTCAAGTTTTTTGGGAAAATACATCCAATATATGTACTTCTTGTTTCCTTTGTAGAGTTTAGAATGATATTGGTCATGGATTATAATTCTATGTAAGGTTATCATATCAAGTTTTAGGATAAGAAAATATCATTTTATATCCCTAATAATTCCATTATTAAATATTTATATATTTCATAATTATTATGAACTCTCTTTAGAGGTGAATTCTATAGTGTTTTTCTTCGAACCCAATAACGATGGAATTTTAGAATAAATGATTGAGGGGGAAAATAAAATTGGGGATATATTGAAGTTACAAGAGTGTATTTATGTATTTCTTGAAAAAGTGGTCATTATTTTCCGAAAATGAGAGGTTGATATATCAATTGAACTCATGTCATGTTATACATCTATATTAAAGAGAGAACAAAAAGTTGAACCCATTTAATTGGGTGAATTAAAGAGGAAAAATCCTTAAAATCATTTCAAGGTTTTTATATTCCCTAGTGAATCACCATAGGCTGCATTAGTACTTTTTTGATGATGTTGGATGTATAATTGAATATAAATATTGGTTATCAAGAACCAAACAAAATTAAGAACAAGAACCAGTATCATAGACTCCATATTGATAATGAATTAGATCAATTCTATGTGGTTGAATACTTGTCAAAGATTTATGTTAGATATTCATATCAACAATCATGGATAAAAGTGGTGGTTATAACCCATATAGACTTATATACATGCTATGAAATCTAGAAATATAATTTTATTTCATTTAATCATAAAAATTCACCAAAAATATTCATGGAGATGGTGGATAGATTCTTTATATATATCTATGTTCATTTTATGGTGGTCTTTAGAGATGATATTTTCTTATTTTCAAATATTAAATAAGAAAATCAAGATAAATTGAGTTTTTTTGAATAAATTGATAAATTTGAAACTATATTCCAAATTTAAAGATTGTGTTATAAATACATATAGTATCATTTTTAGATTGTTTAATCAAAACTAATAGAATATCTATAAATCTATCAAAGACAAAAGTTATTGAACATTGCCTTAGAAAACCTACTATAACGGGGATATAATAAGTAAGGATTTTTAGTATTATTTGATTATTTTATAATGGTATTGGGATGTATCTACATATAAAATGATAATTTGATTACTCATGTCTTACTCTAATTAATAAATCATTATAAAAATTAATAAATTGTTTATTTTCAGCTGGCAGTAAAGACATTTACTTTAATGATTTGTTACAATTTTATCAATGGGAAAAAGTGTGAAATATATAATTTTCATTAGATATTGAAATATAGTTTTACATAGAAATATTTTAAAATTTACAAAATGATATAACTTGAGTTGATAAAATATTGTAACTGGTCAATAAATTACCACTTGGGGAAGGAAAACAAGTTGAACGATTCTCTATGTATAATAGATTATTCTATCATATCATTCATTAGGATGGAAATAGAACTAAAAGATTAATCATAAAGTCATATGTGATGGAATTAATTCCTGTCTTTTCCAAATGGTTTCTCTACCATTCCTCCATAAGATGATCAAAGAGGCCAAAAAACATTTTTTGGGTTATTGAAAAAAGTAGAGAGTATTATAGAGTTCAAAATTGATACATATATATTTATTACATTTCTAACCTTAATATTATTCCCATAAAATTAAAAATTTATAAGGGGATTTTGGATAATAAACATAGATCATTATTTTTTATTCATCCAGTAATAAATAAATATTTATAACGATCTAAAGAAAAACTTATAGTGGGTTAATGTGAAGAGGGAAATTCCATAAAATATATCTTTCTTTTTTACATGTTTTTAATTTAAGGATGGATAATATATGAATATAGGGATTATTCAAAAATTAGCCATACCAGTATGGAAATTGAAAAACATCACAATGGTTATAGTATCAGGAATCACCCATAAAATCTTAGCATTATAATTGATTTTGGGTTATAGTCATTTTACATATAATTTCATAACATTTTATTCCAAATAAGAAGTTTTTATATTGAAAAAAAAATAAACAACATATATATAAGGTAATTTTTAATGTTACATAGAGTATAAATATATAATGTATCTGACCAATATCCAAGGTTTACCATAAGTTTTTTGAGAAGTATTCAAAAATAATTGCAGATAGAACTAATTTTCCACTCTACGTATCTCCCCAAGATAGATTATATGTATGAAAGGACGATTAAAACTCTCTAGGATATATTGAGATCATGTTCAATGGATTTTTCAGGATATAGGGATCAAAAACTCCACTAGTATAGTTCTCATATAACATCATTTTCGATTACAGTATTCAAATGGCACCATAAGAGGATTTATATAGGAAGGGTTACTATACTCTAATGAACTGGGATGAGGTTTGAGATATAATGTTGATAAGACATGATCTTCTATAATAAATGATAGAAAATATTCAAAAAAGTATAAAAATATGAATGTATCAAAAGGTAGATTGAAAATATATTCTGATATCCATCCATGATATTTTATTTTTCAAGTTGGTGATAATGTATTAATTTGGTAATTACCTTGTAAGAGTTCTATGATATTTGGTAAGAAGGGGATGTTAATATCTAGATATATACATCCCATTAAGATTGTTGATCATGTTAAGGCCATATATTATATATTATAACTTCTTCTAAACCTATCCTATATATATATTTGGTTTTATGAATCATTTTTTAGGAACTATTCAATATATCCTACACATGTACTAACCTTAGAAGCTATACATTTTCAACTTGATCCCTCTAATGATGAGAAATAAGTGGATATCCTGTAATTAAAAGATAAATTTGTTTAGAACTAAAACTCTCACTTGGTCAAAGTTATATTGAAAATCATAAGTTTCAGGAATATACATTGGATCTTGAGGAAAAAATATGAATGATGTACCCTCACATGTTTTTATCTAAGTAATGGAATATATAGGTATAAATTATTTTAAGGGGGTAAATTGTCACACCCAAAAAATTAACTATATAATTTTATTCAAATAAATTATTATGATTAATTAATTGTTTCTAAAATAATAAATAAATAAAATTAAAAAATATAAATTAATAAAATAATTTAATATGGTGATATTTTGGAATTCTTTCAAAAAAAATTATTTTTTAGGGAATAGTAAAAAATTTGTTTTTTTTAGGTAATGTGTACTTAAATTGAAGTTAATTTTTAACACCATTAGAAATTGAATTCATTAAAATTAATTTAAAATTTTGAATTATCATAATGAATATTATTTAATGAGATCGACATAATTTTTCAACATAGAAATATTTTTTCATTGTAAATTTTTGTCAATGAAATAGAAGATAAAGGGGATAACAGGGTTGTTAAAAGACTGTAGAAGGATCAAATTGTCAATTAAACATGTCCTTGAATGATTTAATAAGTTTATTTCAAAAATTTATTACATTCACAAAAAAATATTTATTATTCAGTTCCAAATTTCCTTGTAAATGTCAGTATTTTATTTTAAGGATATATGCATTTACATGTGTTCGACTTCCCTAATATAAAAAAATAATGCCACCCCCATACTTATCCTGACACTATAAAAAAATAGATTCACCAATAACTATCCTAATAACTTCCCAACACCCTTATTCACTTCATTTTGGATTTTATATCAACTTAACACCAATTTAATAGTTTCAATGAGATATCCAGTGAAGGATATCCATGAAAGATTTAATTCGGTAAACCTCATTCATTCATATTTTCTTCCTTCTTCCACCTCCTCCAAATATTCTATAACTATCCAAATATAACTAAATTTGTATCATTATTATAATTAAATTAAGTTATTTGTATGTAAAAACTATGTTAAAATTCCCATATATCCAGTTTAAAATAACAATATCGATTTTGTGTACATTCTTTTACCTCCTATGTGAAGTGATGTATTACATTTTTTATCATCACCTCACATTATTGATCATAAAGATGAATTTAATGATTTAATATGATATGTATTTAATAATTATTATTATATAATTATAAATAATTATTTACCTTCCCTTTCATATATCCATTGAAATTATAGAACATCACCCATGTGTATATTTGGACTATCGTATCCTCGAACTACGCATATCATTTTTTCATCACTGCCTTACACGGGAGTTATATAAATCCATCTAATGAGGAAATATGATATTTAAAATTTTTAAATTATTTTTTAAAGAATATATAAACCATATATTAATAATAATTTCAATAAATTGACCATATGATTTTAACCACAAAAAAAAAAGAACATCAAGATACATTTCTTAATTTGAATTTATGATGATGATAATTTTATATATGGCGATGAGAAAGTTATGTTTGTATTAACTTAGTTTTACTTGAGGATTGTATCCATTTAATATTTTGTCTAAACCTTTATTTTTTCCTAAACATAAGTTCCCAAAGAAGCTATAAAATCCTTAGGATCATTCATTCTTAGTTTTGGGACTCGATTCCATGTTTTTGAAGAAACTAGTGGACACATGGTTAGCACATGGTTAGAGGAACCTATACACATCAATTTTGTGGTCTATAAGGGGTTCCACACAGTTAGTTTAACTATGAATAAAGGGTATCATAACCATGTATAACCTATAGAAAGTTTCATAGTAAAGAAAATGATGTGCGCAAGGATTGACTAATTATGCACTTAACCACATATGGGGTTGTAGAATTTGGATGGTACTAAATTCATGTTCAGAACAATATTTTTCTAACTGTAACCATGGACCATGAAAGGTGTGGCTCATGGAAAATATGAACCACAATTTTGGTACAATTTCTGTCCAAAAATGTGGCTAAACTATTCTCCCCTTTAAAAAGGGTGAAAAATAATTTTTTACCTCATGCCCTGAACCATACAACTTCTATTTTGATGCCCTCAAACACATAGTAACCCATATTCCAAAGAGCTCTCCAATAAGGACCCCGCCATAACCATTACATTATATCTCAAAAATTAAAATGTATAAACTTCAACTTAGATTCCATTTTTTTTATAAAAAAACTAATAAAAAAGATTCATGTCTAGTTACAAATTTTAGATAGCATGAATTTTCCTTAATCACATCCTCGAACCTATTCATCTTTAAGTCTTATGAAAAACTTTTCAAAACATGGGATGAGTATAAAGAGCTCAGTAAGGGTTATAACACAAGGAAATAAAACATTAGTTCATCAATACATACATAACATTAGATTCTTTATATAGCTCATTAAATCATTAAAATTAGGAATAACACATAGTATTCAAAAAATAAAAAAGGAAACTTGTTGAATCCATAACATACTTATGTAGTATCTTCTATAGCCACATAGGGAGTTACATTTAGAATGCCCATCATAGTATATTCCATAAATCTCATAGAGACACATTCACGTTTACCTCCTTCAAGATACACATTGCATTGGAGACCTATCTTAGGCTCACCTGCCCTAGGTATATCATGGAACCACCCGTATACATAAACAATGCCCAAAAACCATTAAATATTCATAACACATAAAACAAATATAAAGGAAAGATAAAATTTCCACATTCCAAACACAATATATCATTTAAATATGTTGTCATAAAAATCCATTATGAAAACAATTTTCAATACCAAAATACGTAAAAGAGTATATGGTATTAATTTTCCTGTTAAAAACATTACGGCTCATTACGGAAGCCAAAGATAAAATAATACTCGCGGCAGTGGAAAAGGTCTTTATCACCACTTACATTAAAAAGAAATGTTATTTTTTGTCATTTAGTAAAACTACTCATAGAAAAACTTTAAATTTGAATGAAATGAAAATTCAATGGTGTTTATACACCATATAAAATGATGTCATGTATAAAACAAAATATGCCACAATTAAAGGAGATTGATACGAAGTCCTTTACCTCATGTCCGACTTGAGCCGTTTGTTCTTTAATCACCTAAATAATAAACTAAAGTTAATTTATACTTTATTAAGAACCTTGTTATGTTTATTGTTCCTTTCACATCACTTATTACCATGTTATAAACTTTATGTAATCATTTACATTAATAATGGTCGTTTTGTCGATATTTGGTACTTGAGTAAAAAATGAACATCTTATAATTTATATTTTCCATGTTTTCAATTTTCCATTGTCTCCAGAATTATATTCATGATTTAGATATCAAATATATAATATATATATATATATATAATATATATGTATTTATAATATTACATAACATTTGATGATAAGAAATGAAATGCACCGTTCATGGAGACGGTAATTCGTACGTACACAAGAACGCTAATTTCATTTCAGTTTCATATTTAATGGAATTAATAATTAATTATACCTATGTATATTATAATTAAAGTATAATATAATATATAATTTAATAAATTTCATCCTTTGTATATTCCACGTGTGGCATGAACGAGTCATATCACTTTGAGGGGGCAGTAGTCTGCACTTCCTCAAATGAAATTATCGCGTTTACCCATTATGGAAACAATAATGGTTTGCTATAAACGAAAAATACATAAGTATAAAGACAATATTATTATAATATATATCACATATAAATACAGTTACATCCTAATTTCCACCATAAGAGGCGGTAGGAGATAATTGAACAATCATTGTTTCGTGAGGAAGTAGTTCATCATCCACAGAAACAGTATGTTCTTTACCCATTAGATGGAGGTGTGTGTAAGTGTAGTTAGAATACATATCATAACAAAAACCTAGTATATTTAAGATACTATTTTTTATAATATAAATGAATTAAAATATTTTAGGTGGTTGGAGAAGTAAAATAATAGAAAAGAATTTAAGATAATATGTTACCTTAAATTTTGGTAACTCCCTTTGGTTTGAACCAAAAAGATTTATTGGAGTTATTTATGCCTAATGTAAGGCTTTTATGTGGAATAGAGGGATATTGAGAGCTTATTTGGGTAGAGTTTGGACATGACAAGTGGCTTGAGAGGTGTGAGTAATGGGTCATAGGTGAGGGATTTTTATAAGGGGGAGGAGGGTCTCTTTACGAATGATTGAAAATATTTTTTTATTATATAATTATATTCTGTTTCTAAAGGTCCAAAACTTATTAAAGTCAAAGATAAGATGACTCTGGTTCGAAATAAAAATATCCAATAATAACTGGATTGGTTTTAGATATTGTTTAAATTTTTAGAATCTAATTTATTTAAATCATTCATTAATGAATTAAACACTCCACCATTATTGTGTCATAATCAAATTTATTCAGGTGATTTCTAAAAATTATAAAGAAAATACCACGATTTTGGAAATATTTTTATCATTCAAATTAATATTTATTGTCGAAGCGATAACTTATATAACCCCATGTATAAATTGAGTTACAAAATCATATATCTCTAATTCATTTTTGTCATTACTTTAAATTAATTAATATAAAGAGTCATTATCACTCTTATGTGGCTCAATTGGGTCCCAAAATCAACCAAATGATTCCCATGGTCAGAACTGTATCAACCAATATGATTAGGAAAAATGTTAGGATAATTTAATATTGTTATAATATTATTTTTACCTTGAATTACCCTATTTACCTTTAACTGTGGTAAATAAAAGTCAAAAGTTATTTTCCATCAAAAAAATCATGTTATTGAACCAATTTTTATTTTCTATTAAAAACCATGAATGTCAATGTTTCAAAATTCAATTCACAGAAGAGGTAAAAATTCATTTAAATGAAGAAGTCTGTTTTTTAACTACTACTCTGTGTTTTCACTATTCATAAAAAATTAAAGTTTTTCAGAAAAATATAAAAAATCCGCCTGAGATATATTTTATTTTCCGAATTCAAAAATGATGTCTATTTTACCAAATTAAAAACATATTATTTTCATTAATTAATTTAAAATTAATTTTTTTTGTCAAAACAAGTGTGTTTTTAAGAAATTATAACTATCAAAAGATTGACAGTTGTTTATGTCCAATTTCATAGTAAAATTACATCCAATGACCACCATTGGATTAAATGGTAAAAATATAATCTAATTACACTTCAAAACTATTTAAAAATATAATCTATCAATATAAATAAATAAGATTAAAATGCAATTTTGAGTAAAAATGCAGTATTTTTCACAATTCATTAAAAACTGAACATTATTAGAAAAAAACCAAAAACGTACCTAAAGTAAATTTTGATGTTCATATTATAAAGAAGAATTTTATTTTTTCAAATAGAACATATAAATGTGACCAAAACTAGATTTAAAGAGGGTTCTCCATCAAAAGGCAGTAAATCGACATTTTAATGAATATTAGAGGATTTATGCTTAAAATCAAATTCATTCTTTTTTTAAGCCTCTAACTTTTATTGGATAAATTTAGAATAATTTAACAAACATGTATAATCATATTGTACTTATTTCTGTTCATTCCTACCAATACAACTGCTAGGCGTTAACTACTATTTAAAATAATATTATTATTATTTCAGTATGACTCGGCATTGTATGCAACATAAGATTTCAAAGAGACTCGTTGTTTCATGTCTGGTAAGCTATCAAACATAGAATCTAATCTAAAGTAAAATTAATATTAATTTCAAAAATATTAATATATATGAAAATGTCATATTCTTTATTTACCTGGGATGTTACATCCTTCCACCCTTTTAGAAATTGCATCCTCACAATTTTATTCACTTATCAAATAAGTGGGGGTATTTATCCCTCATAGAATTTTCAGATTCCTACATTGCCTCTTCAACCATATAGGTTTGCAAAGAAACCTTTACCTGATGATTTACCTTATTCCGCCACACTTTCTATCTTCAGTCAATAATCTGGACTAGTTGTTCCTCATAAAAGAGATTCTCTTCCAACTGAACAAACTCTTGGCTCAAAACGTTACATGGACCAGGAATATAATTTCTCAACATTGAAACATGAAAAAAATTGTGTACCTGGGATAAAATTGAAGGTAATTCTACTCTGTATGCAATTGATCCAACTTTATCCCGGATTTTGTAAGGTCTAATGAACCTCGTACTCAACTTTCCCTTCTTACCAAAATGTATCACACATTTCCATGGAGAATCATTGAGAAAGGCATGATGACCAACCTCCAATTAAAGATCCTTCCTCCAGTTATCATCATAACTTTTCTGCACGCTCTAAGCTATTCTCATGTGCTTCTGAATCAACTGAACTTTTTATGCCATCTATTCTACCAATTCTTGTCCCATTCACTTCCTTTCACCTAATTCATCCCAAAAAGGTGGAGTTCGACACTACATCCCATATAATTCCTCAAATGGAGCCATCTTTATACTAGAATAAAACTGTTATTATGAGAAAACATAACCTAATAAATATGTTGGTCCCAACATCTCTAGTAATCTAGTGAACAAGCACATAGCATATCCTACAAAGTCGGAATTTTTCGTTCTGACTGCCCATCAGATTGAGGATGAAAAGCTGTACTAAAATTAAATTCAATACCCAATGACTTCTGAAGGCCTTTCCAAAAGTTTTAATTAAACCAAGGATCATGATCATATATAATGGAGAAAGGAACACCATGAAATCTGACTATCTCTTTAACATACAACTGAAAAAGTTGATCTAGAGACAATGTATCTTGAATAGGAATGAAATGAGTAGATTTAGTCAATCGCTAAACAATAACCCATAATGAATTGTTACCTTTGGATGTCTTTGGTAATACCACAATGAAGTCCATGGATGTATTTTTTCATTTCCACTCTGGCATCGGTAAAGACTAAAGCATACCTTTTCGTAACTTCCGCTATGCTTTAATCTATTTAAAAGTCAAACAATTCATAGTAAAATCAACTATATCTCTTTTCATTCCATCCCACCATTAATACATCCGAAGAACTCTGTACATCTTAGTACTTCCAGGATGAATAGAAAACTGAGAACTATAAGCTTTACATAATAACTAATTCTTCAAATTTTAATCACAAGGCACCCATAATCTCTTCTCAAACCTCAAAGAATAATCACTATCAATGTTAAAATCAGAAAACTTACCCTATTGAACCAACTCTACCGTTTTCTTCAACTCGTTATCTTCCTTCTATGCTTTCTTAATTCTATCTGACAGAGATGATTTCACTAACACTTGAAACAAAACAAAGGAATTTCCTGCACCAACAACTTCTATTCCCAATTTCATCAAGTCGTTAATCAAAGGATCTTCTTCCAAATGTAAAAAGGTTAACGTTTCATTACTTCTTCAACTCAAATAATCAACCACTTTATTTATTTTCCTGTATGGTAATGAATTGTGAAATCACAATTCGTGATTAATTCAAACCATATCCTCTGTCTCATGTTCAAATCTTTCTGTGTGAATATATACTTTAATCTTTTTTGATCAGTATATATTTCACACATTACTCCTTACAAATGATGCCTCTAAATTTGTAATGCTAAAACAACAGCAGCTAATTCCAAATCATGTGTAAAGTAATTTAACTCATGAGGTTTCAAATAACGTGAAGCATAAGAAATTACCTGATCATTCTACATTAGGACACAACCAAGTCCTTTCAATGAAGCATTACTATATATAACAAACAAAAAATTTCTGGAAGGCAGTTTCAAAACTGGATCTTTCACCAATCTTCCTTTCTTTTCTTAAAAACAATCATCACATTCTTTTGTCCAAATTAACTTAACACCTTTTCGAGTGAACTTAGTCATTTTTCTAGATAACCATGAAAAATTTTCAACAAACCTCTTGTAATAACCTTCCAAACCATGAAAACTATAGATCTCAGTTATGAATGTGGGTCTTGGCCATTCTTCAACAACTTTTGTTTTTTCAGGATCAACAGTTATGCCATTTTTTGAAACCATGTGACCAAGGAATAAATTTTCTTGTAACTAAAACTCACAATTTTTGAATTTCCCATACAGTTTATTTTCTTTTAAGGTTTGAAAGACAACCCTTAAATGACATTCATGGTCCTCTTTACTTTTATAAAAAAACCAAAATATCATCAATGAACACAACCACAAACTTATTCATGAACTCGCATAAAATTCTATTCATACGATCTATGAATACTATAGGTGAATTTGATAATGCAAAAGGAATATATAAAAATTCATAATGGTCATATCTAATACAAAACACGGTCTTCAGAAATTCTACTTAGTTTACTTTCAATTGATGGAACCCCAACCTCAAATCATTCTTCAAAAAATACTGAGGTTCCTGGAGTTGATCAAACAAATCATCGATATGAGGAAATGGATAATTATTATTAACAGTGATGTTATTCAATTATCTATAATCAATGAAAAGTCTCATTGAACCATAAATATTTTTAACTAACAAGATAAGAGCACCCCGTTGTGATGTGCTAGGTTTAATGAAACCTTTATCTAACAACACCCTCAATTTCTTAATTAACTCTAAATGTTCAATTTGATCCATTCGATAAGGGGTTTTTGAAATTGGCTTAGAATTAGGAAGTAAGTAAAAAGTACATTCAAATTCCCAATTAGGTATAAAACCAAAAAACTCATTAGGAAAGACATCAAGGTACTCATTTACCACGAGCACATCATTAATATAAACAGTTCTATTATTTTCAACAATATGTGAAAGGTAACATTAATTTATATCTTTTACTAGTTTCCCAGCTTCCTGATATGTTATCAAAAGTAAGGGTTAATTCTTATACACAAACTGAAAATAATTTTGAAAATAAACCCCTTTAGCTATGCATTCAATCTTAGCATGATAAACAGAAATCCAATCCATACCCAAAATAACATCAAACTCTACTGTAGGAAAAGAAATAAGGTTGCATGTAGATTATTTCCACACACAAGGATATAAATGTTCTTATAATATATTTTTGTCTCAACATTTCCCCTCAGTTTTTTACCATATGTTTTGGATTCATATCTTGAGATGGAATTCCCAATTTACTATAAATCTTCTCAGAAATGAAAGAGTGTGTAGACCCTGAATCAAACAACACATTGGCATAATCTGAATAAACAAACAATATACCTAATACTACTTCATTTAATGGCCTCATATCTACTGAAGTAGTGGAAAAGGATTTCACCACCCCTTTCTGCTTGTATTCTGACCACTTTCCCTCATTTTAGTTCTTCGTTGGACACTCATTTGCATAATGAACCATTTCATTGCACTTAAAAAAATTTACTGACTATAAATCTGATTTTGTCTTACCAATACCCTAATTTTTCAGTGAAATTACGTTCCTTATGTCCCATATTATCACATCGATAGCACATACCAGAATTCAAAATACATTCCCTAATAGGCCTTTTACTACAATTTTCTGAAACTATAAACTTAAGTTTCTTACCATCAAAATTTTTTGAAGAGTTCTTCCCTTTCCTCTACCACCTCCACCTATTATTCTATTGTTTATCCAAAATACTCGATCATCGACAAACTCTATTTCCACCTTCTCTACACATTGAACATTTTTTTCATAACTTTTGAACTCATGAGAAGCTAAATCCCTTTGATACATTCGCTTTAATACTAAGTAAAAATATTGATTTTACTATCAAGATCTCATATGAAATTATGATCATACCTTGCTAGTCGAGTGAATTTTTCTTCATAAGAAGCCACTGATTCAACCTTCTTCCTCAATTCCTAGAATAGTTTTTTAATCTTAAGATGAACCACCTTAGAAAAATATTTCTCATGAAACATACCTTTGAATTCATCCCAATGAAGAGAATTAATATCCTCACTATCCAAGATATTTTTCACCATCTGCCACCACTGATCGGCCTCACCTTCAAAATGGTATATAGTAAGACTAACCATTTGATGTTCTAAACATCCCATGATATCAAAAATATTTTCTAGTGCTTCAATCCACCGTATAGCTTGCACAGGGTCAAATGATCCTCGGAATGATGGGGGATGTTGCCTCCTGATGAAATTCTCCACTACTGACATCTTCTTTAATGGTTGATCTAGACGATCACATTCATGGATACCACCACCATTTATAGCCTAATTCAATTGTTCCATCACTACAACAAACTGTTCAGTTCCGATTCCGACCATCTTAGTTTGTGCATTTGGAAGGTTTTCTTCCTCCTCATGTCTTCCCATCACTACTACCATGTTTCCTCTACGGAAAACCATTCAAAACACAGAAATATATTAGGCGATGCAACATGGTAATTTTTAAGTTCAATATCATTTGAATATTACCATAAATTAATTTATGGATATTAATTTAACAACATTATAACCTTTAATGTTGTCTAAACTAACCTTTGATAGCAACTAGAAGGACCTAGCCTTAAAAAATTACATATCTTGAATTAAATGAATAATTAACATTGAGGATCTTTTTAGGTTTGGAGTTTAAGTGAATTAAGACATAACTATTACATTACATGTCATAAATTACAAAGTAGACACTTCTACTTGGTTTCCATTTTTTCCAAAAAAAAACTCTTAAAAAAGAGTCATGTCTAGTTCTATGTTTTAGATAACATGACTTCTCGTTGATCCCATCCTTGAACCTATTCATATTTAAATCCTGGGAAAATAATTTTAAAACATGGTATGTGTAAAAAGAGCTCAGTAAGGGTTATAAAACAAAGAAAGAAAACATTAGTTCATCAACACATACATAACATAAGCTCTTTAACATATCTCATGAAATCAAAAGATTTATGAATAACACATAGTAATAAAAAATCGTAAAGGTAACATGTGGCATCCATGACCTACTAATGTTGTAGCTTTCATAGCCACATAGGGAAGTACATTTGGAATAACCATCATTGTATATTTCCAAAATCTATTAGGAGAAACATTTTTGTTTTCCACCGTAATGTTATCTAATGAATTGGAGAGCTATCTTGGGCTCAACTGCCCTATGTTTATCACGGAACCACTCGTATACATAAACAATTCCCAAGAACCATAACATATTAATAACACATAAAATAAATATAAATTAAAGATAACATTTCCAAATTTTAATCACAATATATCATTTAAATATATTGACATAAAAATCAATTATGAAAACCATTATAAATACCAAAATACATAAAAGTGTATAAAGTATTTATTTTCCTCTTAAAAACATTATGACTTTTTATGAAAGCCAAATACCAAATAATACCTGTGGTGGCAGAAAAGGTCATTGTTACCACTTACTTTAAAAAGAAATATTCTTTTTTGTTTTTTAGTAAAATGCCTCATCTAAAAAGATTCCCTTTGAATGAAATGAAAAGTCAAAGGTGTTTATACACCATATAAAATTATGTCATGTATAAAACAAAATTTACCTTAAAGAAAGGAGATTGAGGAAAAGTCCCTTACCTCGTTTCTGACTAGACTCGTTCGTTATTTAATATCTTAAATAAAAAACAAAAGTTAATTTATACTTTCTTAAGAACCTTTTTAAATTTTATTATTCCTTTTATATCACTTATTAATATGTTATAAACTTTATGTAATTATTTATGTTAATAACGGTCATTTTTTCGATATTTGGTACTTGAGGCAAAAATGAAATTCTTATAATTTAGGTTGTCCATGTGGTCAAAATTCCATAATCTCCATAATGATATTGATGATTTATATATAAAATATATCATATATATCCAGTATATATTGGTATTTATAATATTACAAAACATTTGGAGATAAGAAATGAAATGCACCATTCATGGAGACGGTAAGTTGTACCTACACATGAACGCTACTTCCATTTATATTTTGTATTTAATGGAATGAAAACATAATGATACCTTGGAATATTATAATTAAAATATAATATAATATATAATTTAACTAATTTAATCCTTTGTATGTTCCATGTATGGCATGAATGAGTTATATCAATTTGAGGGAGCGTAGTCCGCACTTCTTCAAATGAAATTATCGCGTTCACCCATTATAGAAACCATAAAGTGGTGTTATAAATAAATAATACATAGGTATAGAGACAATATAATTATAATATATATCATATATAAATACAGTGTAATCATAATGGCTACCATAAGAGGCGGTAGGATATAATTGAACAATCGTCATTTCATGATACAATAGTTCATCATCCACAGAAACAATATGTTCTTTACCCATTAGATGTAGGTGTGTGTAAGTGTAGTTAGAATAATTCTCATAAATACAACCTAGTATATTGAGGATATCAGTTTTTTTATATAATAAACAAATAAAAAGAGTTTAGGTGGTTGGATATGTAAAATAAAAGAAAAGAATTTAAGATAATATGTTACCTTTAATTCAAGTAACTCCCTTTGGTTTGAACAAAAAGGATTTCATCTGCCTAATGTGAGCCTTATAGGTGGAAAAGAGGGATATTGAGAGATTATTGGGCTAATTTTGGATGATCCAAGATTCTTGAGAGGTGTGAGTAATGGGTTAGAGGTGATGGATTTTTATAAGGGGGGAGGGGCTCTTTAGGAAAGATTAAAAATATTATTTTATTATATAATGATATTTGGTTTTTAAAGGTCCAAAACATATTAAAGTCAAAGATAAGATGACTCTTGTTCAAAATAAAGACATCCAATAATAATGGGACAGGTTTTGGATATTGTTTTAATTTTTATAATCTTATTTATTTAAATGATTCATTAATGAAGTAAACACAGCATCATTATTATGTAACTAATATTTTTTTGATATCTTAAAATTATAAAAAAAATACCATGATGTAGGAAATAATTTTATCTTTCAAATGAATATTTATAGTCGATGATATAAACTATATAACCCCATGTAAAAATTGATTTACTAAAAGATATAAGTTTAAATCATTTTTGTCATTACTAAATTAATATAAAGTGTCATTATCACTCTTAAGTGGCTCCATGGGGTCCCAAAATCGATCCAAGGATTCCCATGTTCAGAAATTTATCAACCAATTGGATTATGACATGTGTTAGGGTAATTTAATATTATTATTTTATTATTTTTACCTTGAATTTCCCTATTAACCTTTAACCGCGTTAAATAAAAGTCAAAAGTTACTATTCACCAATTATTCTTTTCATCTTATTGAACCACATTTTACTTACTAATAACAACCATGTATGTTAGATTTTTGAAATTCAATTCACAAAATCGGTAAAATTTCATTTAAATGAAAATGTCGTTTTTTTAACTACTACTTAGTGTTTTCAATCTTCATCAAAAATTGTTGGTTTTTAGATAAATACAAAAAATTCAGCCTAAGATATATTTGATATTACGGATTAAAAAATGGTGTCTATTTTACAAAATTCAAAGCATAGAAGTCGCATTAATTAATTTAAAATTGATTCCCATTGTCAAAACCAAAGGCGTGTTTTTAAAAAATAATAATTATCAAATGATTGACAATTGTTTATGTCCCATTTCAATGTGAAATTATTTCAAATGACCAAAATTGTATTAAATGGAAAAAATATAGTCTAATTACACTTTAAAACCAATAAAAAACATAAACAAACCATATAAGTATATTAGATTAAAAGGCAGTTTGGAATTGAAAGGCATTATTTTTCACTATTCATTATAAAATGAACATTATCAGAAAAATACCAAAAAAGTACCCAAATTAAATTATGATGTTCAAATTCTAAATAAGAATTCTATTTTTTTCAAATAGAACATATAAAAGTGACCAAAACTAGATTTAAATAGGGTTCGCCATCAAAAGACGGTAAATCGACTTTTTAATGAATATTAGATTATTTTTTCTTAAAATAAGATTCTTTCTTATTTTAAGATTCTAATTTTTATTGGATAATTGTATAAACATTTAAAAACATGTATAATCATAATTTAGTTAGTTCTATTCATTCCTTCCAACACAAGGACTATGCAATAACTACCATTAAAAATAATATCATTATTTTTTTAGTATGACTCAGCATTGTGTGCAACATAAGATTTCAAAAAAACTTGTTTTTGCATGTAAGGTACGCCATCAACCATAGAATCCATTTTAAAGTAAATTAATATTTAATTCAAAAATATTAATATATATGAAAATTTCAAATTCTTTATTTACTTGGGATGTTACATCTTCCCCCCTGGAAATTGCATCCTCGCAATTTTATTCACTTATCAAATAAGTGGGGGAATTTACCCGTCGTAGCATTTTCAGATTCCCACATTGCCTCTTAAACCATATAATATTTTCACAAATCCTTTACCTGATGAATTAATTTATTGTACAACACTTTCCCTCTTCATTCAAGAATCTGGACTAGTTGTTCCTCATAAGAGAGATTCTCTTCCAACTGAACTACCTATGGGCCCAAAACAAGATATGGATATGGAATATACTTTCTAAAAATTAAAACATGAAAAACATTGTGTGATTGGGATAAAAATGGAGGTAAAGCTACTCTATACGTGACTGATCCAACTTTCTCCATTATTTTGTACGGTCCAATGAACCACGGACTCAACATTCCCTTCATAGAAAAACGCATCACACATTTTCTTGGAGAAACTTTGAGAAAGATATGATGACATAGCACAAATGAATGATCCTTCCTCGTGTTATCCGCATAACTTTTCTGCCTACTCTAAGCTGTTCTCATATGCTTCGGAATCAACTGAACTTTTTCTACCGTATCTTCTTCAAATTCATGTCCCATCCACATCCTTTCTCCTATTTCAACCCAAAAATAAGACGTTCGACACTTTTCCCCATTTGATGCCTCAAATGCAGACATCTGTATACTAGAATGAAAACTATTATTATTACAAAACTCAAACAAAGAAATATGTTCGTCCCAACTTCCCTGGTAATCCAGTGAACAAGAACATAGCATATCCTCCAGGGACTGAATATTTATTTCTGACTGCCCATCAGATTGTGGATGAAAAGATATACTAAAATTTAATTCAGTACCCAACGACTTCTGAATGCATTCCCAAAAGTTTGAACTAAAACTGGGATCCATATCAGATATAATGGAGAGGGGAACTCTAATCAACCTGACTATCTCTTTAACATACAACTGAGAAAGATGATCTAGAGACAAAGTTTCTTGAATAGGAAGGAAATTAGTTGATTTAGTCAAACAATCAACAATAACCCAGATTGCATTGTTACCTCGAGATGTCTTTGGAAATCCCACAACAAAGTCCATGGATATATTTTCCCATTTCCACTCGGGCATGAGTAATAACTAAAACATCCCTTTGGATAACTTTCGCTCTGCTTTAACCTATTTAAAAGTCAAAAACAACACAGTAAAATCAACTATATCTCTTTTCATTCCATTCCACCAGTAATAATCCTAGAGAACTATGTACATCTTAGTAATTCTAGGAGGAACTGATAACGGAGAACTATGAGCTTTACATAACAACTCATTCTTCAACTGTGAATCAAGAGGTACACATAATCTCTTCTCAAACCTCAAAACACAATCACTATCAATGTTAAAAACAGGAAACTTACCCTTTTGAACCAACTATACCTTTTTCTGCAACTCACTATCTTCATTCTATTCATTCTTAATTCTGTCTAATAGAGATGATTTCAGTGACACTTGAAACAAAACAGAGGAATTTTCTGCACCAACAACTTCTATGCCAAATTTCATCAAGTATTTAATCATAGTATCTTGTTCCAAATGTACCAAGGTTAATATATCATTACATTTTCATCACAAAGCATCATCCAAATTATTGTCTTTTCCTATATGGTAATGAATTGTGAAATCAAAATCCTTGATTAATTTCATACATCTCATCTTTCTCATGTTCAATTCTATATGAGTGATTATATACTTCAAACTTTTGTGATCAGTATACATTTCACACTTTACTCCATAAAAATGATGCCTCCAAATTTTTAATCCAAAAACAATAGTAGCTAATTTAAAATCATGTGTATGATAATTTAACTCATGAGGTTTAAACTAATGTGAAGCATAAGCAATTACCTGATCATTCTGCATTAGGACACAATTGAGTCCTTTCAATGAAGCATAATTGAAGATAAAAAACTCACCATTTCTAGAAGGTAGTTCCAAAACCAGAGAATTCACCAATCATCATTTCATTTCCAAAAAACAATCATCACATTATTTTGTCCAAATGAACATAACACATTTTCAAGTTAACTTAGTCATTAGGCTAGATAACCGTGAAAAATTTTCAACAAACCTCTGGTAATAACCTTCCAAACCAAGAAAACTATAGATTATGGTTTTGTTTGTGGGTCTTGGCCATTCTTCAACAACTTTTTCTTTGGTAGGATCAACAGTTATGGCATTTTCTTAAACCATGTGATCAAGTAATGAAATTTTTTTGTAACCAAAACTCACACTTTTGGAATTTCCCATACATTTTCTTTTCTTTTATGGTTTCCAAGAAAACCCATAAATGCATTTCATGGTCTTATTTACTTTTAGAAAAAACCAAAATATCGTTAATGAACACAACCACAAACTTATCCAAGAACTCACAGAAAATTCTATTCATAACATCCATGAATACAGTAGGTGAATTATTTAACCCAAAAGGCATAAATTCAAATTCATAACAGCCACATCTAGTAGGAAACATGGTTTTTGGAATGTCTTCTTCCTTTACATTCAACTGACGGTACTCCGACCTCAAATCATTCTTTTAAAATTACTAATCTTCCTGGAGCTGATCAAACAAATCATTGATATGAGGCAACAGATACTTGTTTTTAATAGTGATGTTATTCAATGCTCTATAATCAATGAAAAGTCTCATTGAACCATATTTCTTTTTAATAAATATTACAAGAGCACTCCATGGTGATGTGATGGGTAGAATGAAAACATTATCTAATAACTCCTTTAATTGCTTCGTTAAATCTAAATGATCAATTTTATCCATTCGATATGGGGTTTTTGAAATTAACTTAGCATTAGGAACTAATGAAATAGTAAAATCAAATTCCCAATCAGGTATAATACCAGGAAACTCATCAGAAAAAACATCATTTTACATGATGTTATTAATATTTTCATGACTTATTATATACTACCTTTACTTATTTTATATGAAATGTGCATAATTTGTGTCAGATATTAATGTTTTAATACTAAGTATAATTTTTGTGCATTTTTAGATGTATTCCAATAGTGTCAGTTTACTATTTTATTTATAAATATCCCACTATTGATCCAAATTATGTGGTTCTTATTTTTTAGGATTCCTAATTCAATATCAAACATTTCATTAGTAGGGATCATGGTCCAATTCTGCCATTTGATGGCTCATATGGACCACATAAGAATCCCTACAGAATCTGTGAGGAAACTAGACCATCCATGAAGATTGAATTACTGGGCTCAATCCAGATATTAAAATTCACTAATTCTCCTCCCACATTCGGATAACAATTCAAGGAGTAACGGATAAAACTTTTATGGCCCAACTCTAATAAAAAGGGCCCAACTAATACTTTGAAGTCCAGCCCCCAAATTTGGAAGGGAATTAAAATCCAGACACTATTTATGCAATATCTCATGATGTAATCCTCAAATCAAGATGATATTTGGTAGTGTGAAAGAGGAGATATAGGAGGCTGACTTTTTTGGAGAAATCATTCGTATTTGAAAGAATCTTTCTATTCAAAAACTCATTCAAATTTTGAACTTTAATACCATTGGATTGAAATGGATAGATTAACATTGTTTAATAAGCTGTCCAAAACATTGGCTCCATATGTCCAAATGACTCCAAATATTTATAGCAATCGGACAACATTATTATACACAACTTTGAAGAAGGAGATATCTCAATATTTGGCTGTATGTATGTCCAAATTGTCGATCCAAGTGGAGGGACAGATTGGGAATGCCAACAGTCCAATTCCTTGGGCTATAAATACATCTCCCTCCTCTCCTTTCAAGGGGTTGGAATTTCAGAAGAGAGGAGCACATATTGGCATGAAACAATCCTTGAAAAACTCTTGGTAGGAACTTCCATACTCAAGTTTTCACTTGAGAGACCTTTCCTCCTCTCATTATTTTCATTTACTTTTGTGTTCTACTTTATTGTAATATTGTAAGTCGTTCTTTTGTGATTCTATTTTAATCAATGTTTCTTATTCAATATATCTTATTCTAATCTACATTCTATAGTTTAATATTATTTTTCTTAAAATAGTTTAAATACAGTTTATTCCCCTTCCCTTCTTTTGCTTTATCATTCAATCTAAAGTTTGTTTTTAATTCCTTTCACCGTTTGTGTGTGTGTTCGACTTACCACTATTTTCATATCCCTTTATTTTTCTTATCTTCTTAATTTATCATCATAAAAATTATAACCAGATTACTAATCATTTAAATGGATGAGTAACTCTACCATTGGGGTGAGTTATAATTTGGGATATTAACTGATTGAGAGCCTTTTCTCGATGAGTATTCTTTGAGTTATAATTTTGTATGTTGAACTTTATATGTCATGGATTAATGACATGTTTTGTTTAATATGTGGATTCCATGGATTATTGGATCCAAATATACACTACCATAAACAAGTAATGGTAATGATTATAGCCGTAAATTAAGTTACAGCTTGTATTTAAGCATTAACACTTGGGAATTCTGATCAAAATCATCTTTTGAAGTGGCTATTAATTTAATGCAATATAAAGCAAAGCTCAAGAATATCATAAGATTAAATCCCCTATAATGAACTCACCCTAATATTTATCAATTTGTTAAAACAAACATCATCCATAAATTATTTCATAATCTCTAAAATCAAACCCCCCAATCAGAATACAATTATCTAACAACAACCGATTATAAAAAAGTATCATTGCCGAGGATTTGACACGAGTGCTGCTATACACATTATCAGAGCATCGGAACTTTGACCGGTCGATAGGTGAAAATCAGACAAATGTTTCCAATGGTTCCATTGCAGGGGATGGTTCTTTGTTTAGTCATTAGTTTCTTGTTATTGTAAAAAAAACCCCAATTTTTTTTATAATAATTGAAAAAAAAGGAAAAGAAAAATGAATCTCTCTCTTTCATCCAACATCTTTATGAATGTCCCGTAGCCTCCCAACAATACCTCAGATTTTTTTTACCCTGAAATTGGGCGAACACTTTTCCAAGTTAGGAGGAACATAAGAGAAGATCAAATAATTCAAGAACCTGTCCTTGTCCATCCAATTGAATTACATACGGCCAATCATAGAGAACAAACACTGAAATATCTCAATGCCCTTGATATGAATTACAAAACTCTTGGTATTAAATATCTAAACATAGAGTTTGACTTTGAACTCAAATTGGGTTTGATTCATCTTCTCCCTCATTTCCACGGTCTAGCCGATGAGGATCCACATCTTCATCTTAAAGAGTTCCAGGTGGTCAGCTCTACCATAAAGCCTCAAGGGGATTCTGAGGAACAAATCAAACTCCGAGCATTCCCTTTCTCCCTAGCTGACTCTGCCAAGTCATGTATTTAATACCTTTTTCCTGGTTCCATAACCACATGGAATGACATGAAGCGGCTCTTCTAAGATAAATTCATTCCTGCTTCTCGCACTGCTTCTATCTGAAAGGAAATAAGTGGTATTCGCTAATTCCCAAGTGAATCGCTCTATGAGTACTGGGAGAGGTTCAAAAATATTGTTTCAACCTATTAACACCATCAAATCCCTGACCAAATCCTGATCCAATACTTCTATGAGGGTAAATTGGTGATGGAGATAACTCTCTTTGATGCCACAAGTGGTGGTGCTCTTGTTGGTAAAACTCCTGCAGTTGAAAGAGATATTATAATCAACATGGCTGAAAATACACAAAACATCTATACATGAGCACATGATCAAGTAAAACAAGTCCAAGATAATCAATCCATAGAGACGAGCATGATGACTGAGTGGATGAGTGAACTTACAGGTCTTGTGAAACAATTAGTTGTGTCATCCAAAGCCCTAACCTCATCTTCTACACAATCAATGTTTCCTGGACCTTTCAAAAACTGTAGAATCTATAACTCACCAGCTCATCCAACTGACACATTTCTACAACATCAAGGGGATCAATCTGATTCATCTGGACCAATGGAACTCAATTTGGCATATGCTCATAGGAACACCAACCCTCAACTATCGGGTTAGTTTTTTAGAAACTTCAACCAACCTCACTCTGAGCTGTTCTCTTCTTCCAATAACCAAGGCCTTAGGTATGGTAATCCTGTATCTCATCCCCCTCAATTCCATCCTCAAAACCCAAACCAATTCCAATATGTTCAAGGTGTTATTAACTTCCATCAACCTTACAATTTTCTTCCTCAACCTCAAAGTATCAATCCTTCTCATGGATTCCACTATCCTAGTGAGCCTTCCCAATTCCCCAACCAATAAAATCTCTTTCCCAAGAACCAAAATCAAGGTAATCCCAATCCGGGACAACCCACTTATTCCAAGAAACCATGGGAAAGAACTGTTGAAGATCTTTCCTCCTTCGCCCATTCTAGTCTCAAGAACATTGAAACCCAAATTGGCCAACTAGCATCCCACCTTATTTAAAAGCAACAGTCCAATTCTTCCCAACTTCCAGCTCAACCTTTACCCAACCCCATGGGTAATGTAATTACAATTGCACTTAGATTGGGGAAGAAAACAGCTATGCCTCAAGATAAGTCCACCAACCCTCTTTTAAATGTTGACCTAGAAAATGAAAAGAAAAAGAAACTTGAAAAGGAATATGAAGTCATTCCCTCACCACTTTCCATTCCACTTAGGATACCAATTCTTTTTCCTCAAGACGTTTCGAAGAAAAAGAAGTCATTTGAACCCGATCCAGAAATGCTCGACATGTTTAGACGTATTGAATTCAACATTCCCATCTTAAGTTACATTAATCAAATCCATATGTATGCCATGTTTCATAAAGAATTGTGCACCTAAAAGAGGAAACATAGGACCTTCAAAAATGTTTCCACCCAATAGTCCATACCCATTAAGTGCAAGGATCTTGATACCTTTACGGTTCCTTTCCATATTGGAAGTTCTAACTTCAATGATGCACTCATAGACCTAGGAGACTCAATTAATTTCATGCACAAATCCATCGTCTCCAACCTTGTTCTAGGTCCCTTACATCCAATAGGTGTTTTCATTCAGTTACCCAATCGATGCATAGCTAGTCCGGAGGGAATACTCGATGATCTCTTTGTTCGTGTCAATGATCTTATCCTCCCAGTCGATTTCTATGTCCTTGACATGGAAGGTGAGAAGAACTCTTCTAGATATCCCTTAAGTCTAAGAAGACCATTCCTAATAACAAAGAGAAATAAGATTGATGTCCATTCAATCATCTTATCCATTGAATTTGGTGACCAACCGGCCAAGTTCAACATTTTCCAAGCCATGCGATACCCATATAAGGATCACTCTACATTCTCAATCCATACTTCTAAGTACACTTATAAGAGTCAATTGAACCCCAATCCATAATTTTTTCCATGTTCAAAAGATAAATGATCTTGTGAAATATATACCATGATTAACCAAGTTATAAATGGTTAAGTTAATGTTGACCATTCATTCACATACTCCATAAATCTAGATGAACTTGAAAACTCTCTTGTATCCCACATCAACTCAGATCTCTACTGCTCCACCTTGGTCAGTATTTAGGATAATGAATCTAAATCAATTGAAGTCCCTTCCTCCATTTCTGAGTATTCTGACCCACAAATGAAAGATGAAACTGATCTGAAACCTCTTCCTTAACACCTGAAATATGCATTCCTTTTGCATGATCACTCGTATCATATCATTATCTCTTATTCGCTTACCGAATCTGTGGTGTCCAAACTTGTTCAAGTGTTAGATGAAAACAAAAAGTCCTTAGGGTGAACCATAGATTATATACTAGGATTCAACCCTTCCTTTTTCATACATAACATCCATCTTGAGAAATCATCCAAACCAATTACACAAACACAAAGAAGACTCAATCCACTCATCCTAGAGGTAGTTAGGGAAGAGATCACCAACATTCTTCAAGCTGGTATTATCTACCCAATTTTTGATAGTGAATGGGTTAGTCCAATTCAAGTTGTACCTAAGAAGGGTGGGATAAATGTTGTGACAAATGAACATGGTAAGGTAGTCACAACTCGAGTGAAGAAAAAATGGCATGTGTGCATCGAATATAGGAAATTCAATGTTGAAACACGAAAATATCACTACCCTCTTCCATTCTATGATCAAATGCTAGAATGATTAGCATGAAAGTCACACTATTCCTTTCATGATGGATACACTGGATACTTCCAAATCCCAATCGCACCATTGGACCAAGAAAATACTACTTTCACTTCACCTTTAGAACATATGCATATAGGAGAATGACTTTTGGCCTTTTCAATGCTCCTGCAACATTACAGAGGTGTATGATGAGTATCTTTTTTGAATTCATTGAACATTGCAGGGAATACTTCATGGATGAATTTACCATTTATGGAGAGTCATTTGAATCTTTATTGAATTCACTCTATCTAGTCCTTCAAAAGTGTGTCACATGTAACCTTGTGTTAAATTTTGAACAAGGTCACTTCATGGTTGAAAATGGGATTGTTCTAGGGAACATAGTTGCAAAAGAGAGTATTGAATTTGATCCTACCAAAATTTATGTGATCCAATCACTTACTGAACCCAACTATGTTTGTGACATCTGTTCATTCCTCGGTCATGCTAGTTTCTATGGGAGATTCATCCATAAGTTCAGTAGGATTTTCCTCCCACTCACTCGGTTGATCCAAAATGATGTCACTTTCCATTTCATTGAGGTTTGAAAGAGATCCTTCATTTAACTTTAAACTTCTCTTACATCTGCCCCAATAATCCAACCCCCAGATTGGTCCTTACCCTTTGAGTAGATGTGTGATGCTTCTAATAGAGTTGTTGGGGCCGTTCTTGTTCAAAGAAAAGAATAAATCTTCATGTCATTTATTATGCCTCAAAAACATTGGATGAAACTCAATCTCACTACACTGTGACTGAAAAGGAACTTTTAGCAGTGGTTTTTTTCTTAGATAAATTACAACCGTATCTCTTAGGTTCTAAAATCATCATCTTCAAAGACCATTCTTCAATAAATTTCTTACTCAAGAAAATTGATTCCAAACCAAGGCTAATAAGATAGATCCTAATGCTCCAAAATTTTTGCCTTGAAATCAAAGATAGACCAGGAAAAGAAAACAATGTGGATGATCACTTGAGTGGATTTTTTAATTATTCTCATTCCAAAATAATTGATCTAGAATTTCTAACTGAGCACCTTTAATATCTTACTCAAAAAATACCATGGTATGCCCCAATTGTAAATTACATGGTTTCTGATGTTTTTCCTGAAATGTTTTCTAAAGAACAAAAAAATGATGTTGATAAGTGATTCAAAATACTATTATTGGGAAGAAAATAATCTTTGGAAAACTGGCACTAACATGGAAATAAAGAGATGTTTCAATGAAAATGAACATTCCTCCATCTTAGAATTATGTCCCACAATGCTGGTTGGTGGCCACTTTGGACCATAAAGGACCTCCCAAAAGGTCCTAGAATCTAGATTATTCTAGCCTTCACTCTTCAAGGACTCACATGAGATCTTTCAATCATGTCCCACTTGCCAAAAGATTGGCACAATTTAAAAAAGAAATGAAATGCCTCAAAAGCTATTAATTTTCATTGAGATATTCAATGTTTGGGGTATCGATTTCATGGGACCATTTCCCCCTTCCAATGGATTCTCATACATTCTTATTGCAGTTGATTATTTTTCAAGGTGGGTCGAGGCCAAACACACTAGAAATGATGTTTCTCATACTATTAGTGAGTTTTTAAAGACACACATCTTCCACTGATTTGGCACACCACATGCCTTGATAAGAGACTTAGGAACCCATTTTTTGTAATAAAACCATGGAATACATTTTGAAAAAGAATGGTGTTGTACATAAACCATCAACTGCATATCACCCCCAAACAAAAGGAATGGATGAACCTTCAAATAGAGAAGCGAAAAGAGTGCTTGAGTGAATTTTCAAACCCACCAGAAAATATTGACCTAAAAGACTTGGTGAAGCACTTCAGGGTTATGGAATTTCCTATAAAACACCCATTAGGTTGTCTCCTTTTAGGCTATTTTTTGGTAAAGCATGTCATTTACCAGTTGAAAAACAAGATAATTCTTTTTGGGTTGTGAAAGCCTATAATTTTTATTGCGAAAAATCTGGTGAAGAAAGATTGTTGCAATTGGCTGAACTGGAGGAGCTTCGACTTGATTCTTATGAGAATTATAATCTCTACAAAGAGAAATCCAAGACACTCCATGATAAACACATCCTTAAAAAGGTATTCCGTGAAGTTGAAAAGGTAATTCTCTACAAATCTCGATTTCATCTTCACCTAGGTAAGCTTAATTCTCATTGTGAATTCCCTTTTGTTATTACTAATGTTTACCCATTTGGTGCAACGAAGGTCTAAGAACCCTCTTCCAAAAGGGCATTCACAATTAATGGGAATCGTTTAAAGCATCACCATGAGAGTACGCACAATCCTGGATCAACATAGACTTCCACTGGATCCCCAACATCTTCAGTCGACCCACCACTACATGGAGATGGAAACCCACCAAATCCAAACCAGGGGGAACCTATTTCCCTTTAACTCTCTATGTCTCTCTTCCTCTTTCTACCTCTTTCTTCTTCCTCCTCTATCATTCATTTTTTACCACATTATTTATCAAACCCTTTATTTTTGTCTTTCTCTTTTTTGTGGGTGTGTCTTTATTAAAAACTAAAAAAACCTAAACAAAAAAATACAAAAAAATCAAGAGTCATGCTTACTCTCCAACATGTTTTGAAACTTTGTCCAACCTTTTTGGGGAGTCAATCGACATGTTTTTATCTCAAAATTTTTTAATTTTCATCATGAAATTGGATAAAAAAAATTGTTTCAAAACCAACAAATTTTGAATCCTCGATTTTTTATTGGGAAAATGATTTTCCCCAACCGTGAGAGCCAACATTAGATTTCATGCCAAGGATACATATGGCTATATTTTCAAAAATATGTATTTTTTACCCCCATTTGTGAGTCTTGAGTTTTTGGACCTCCAATCTGAATTTCCTAATTTTGTGTGCATTAATATGGTAGAGGCATTTTCTGAACAACATGACAATCAAAATGGCCAAATAGCCTCCCATTTCCCTTACATAATCCTTATTTTTAAAATCCCCTTTGAGCCTATGAAAACCTTTTATTTGATAGCCACATTAAAAACCCAATACCTTATCCCACCCAATGTCAACATGGATTTTTCATTGCATATTTTTTTTAATTTAAGAGTGGGGAGGCTGGATTTCATTTTCGTTACCATTTGTTGATTTCACTATATTATCATATGATTTAGGGAAAGCATTCATATTAGTGTGGGGGAGAGGTTGTCATTAATTGAGTTTTTCGGAGTGTAATTTACTTTCATTTATGTAATTTTTTAAATTTTATTTCCACGTGTTCAAAAAAATCAAAAATGATGAAAAAAATCAAAAAAAAATGAAAAAATGGGTTTTGTCTTGGGTCAGTCAAAAATCACTCTTCATTAACCTTTGATCTTATCATAAATATTACAATTAGTGTTGTGAAGAGATCAAAATGGGTTGGTATATGAGTGTGTGACCTTTTTCAAGTTTAACTTACGAAAAATTTAAAAATAAAGAAGAAAAGAAAAGGAAAAAAACACTTATGTCATTGGGAGAAGTTTTGTGTTTTGTAAATATTCCATCTTTTCATTCCCTTCATATTTCATTCCAATCTTGTGTCTTATTTCACATTTTCATTCCCTTGTAAATATGGGTTTCCATTTCCTTTCATGTCTCATTTCAAAAAAAAAATGTTTATTGCTTTTTCCATGTTGGTGTTTTACCACGCTTATTCTCTCCCTTGGACATTATATTCCTACCGTCCCATAGCCATAGAAAACCCATTTCAAAATACCTTTTGATTCTTGTGAACATTGGATAGGAATTGGAAGCTGGGAAATATTACAAACTCTAATATTTTCACTTTTTGTTGGTGAATGAGAGAAGCTCCATAAATTAAATTTATCATCTCGAGAGGAGTAAGTTTTGTGTGCCACAATTTCCCATTTCAAAAGTTGAGCATAAAAAATGAATTTTTTTGTAAAATAATTTCTATAACAACTTGTGGTTGAATTCAAAATGGATGAGTGAGATTATCTAAACCTCCCCTATTTGGAGAAAACAATATTTTAATATTTGTTGGTGAGTGAAAATGATTTTGTCATGTTTTTATATTTTTTGAACATGAGGACATGCACAATACTAAGTATGGGGAGTTTATGTTATTATTATTTTCATGACATATTATATAACCCCTTTAATTATTTTATAAGAAATGTCTGTAATTTGTGTGAAATATTAATGTTTTAATACTAAGTAAAAATTTTGAGCATTTTTAGAAGTAGTCCAATTGAGTCAGTTTACTTTTTTATTTATTAATATCACCCTACTAATCCAAATTGTGTGGTTATTATTTTTTTGGATTCCTAATTCAATATAAAACATTTCATTATAAGGTATCATGGGCCAATTCTTCCATTTAAAGGCTCTTATGGGTCACAAAATAAGGCCCACCGAATCTGTGCGGAAACTGGACCATCCATGAAGATTGAATTACTGGTATTAATCCTGAAGTGAAAATTAGTTAATTCTACTCAAACATTATAATAAGAATTCAATAAGTAATGGACCATTATTTCATGTCCCAGCTCCAAGAAAAATTGGCCCAACTAATGCTTTGAAGTCCAGCCCACAATTGTGGATGGGAATTAAAATTCATACGCTATTCATAACATATCTCATGATGTAATAATAAAATCAAGATGATATTTTTTATTGTGAAATAGTATATATAGGTGACCGACTTTTTTGAAGAAATAATTTGTATTTGAAGGAATATTCCTATTCAAAAACCCATTTACATTTTGAACTTCAAATATTTTGGATTGAAATGGGCAGATTATCATTGATTAATCAACCGGCCATAACTTTGGCTCCATAGGTCCAAATGACTCCAAATTTTGAGTTAAGTAGTCCAATATTATTATCTACAACTTTTAAGAATTTGATATCTTGAGATTCGGCTATCTGGATGTCCAAATCATCGATCCAGGTGGAGGGACATATTGTGTACCAACAGTCCACTTCCTTAGGCTATAAATACATCCCCCTCCTCTCCTTCAATGGGATTGGAATTTCAGAAGATAGGAGAACATATTAGAACGACCAAATCCTTTCCAAAGGCTTTGGAGAACCTTCCATACTCATGTTTTCACTATAGATACCTTTCCTCCTCTCATTTTTTCATTTACTTTTGTTTTCTTCTTTGTTGTAATCTTGTACGTCTTTCTTTTGTAATTCTATTTTAATGCAAGTATATTATTATAAATATCTTATTATCATCCAAATTCTGTAGTTTAATATTATTTTTCTTAAAATAGTTTAAATATATTTTAATCCCATTCCCTTATTTTGATTTCTCGTTCAATCTAAAGTTTGTTTTTAATTCCCTTCATCGTTTGTGTGTGTGTTCGAAGCACCACTCTTTTATTATCCCCATATTTTTCATTTATTCTTAATTTATCATCATAATAATTATAACCAGATTACTAATAATTTAAAATTATGACTAAATATACCGTTGGATTGATTTATAATTTGGGGATATTAAGTGATTGAGAGGCTTTTCTCGATGAGTATTCACTGAGTTAATATTGTGTATGTTGAACATTATATGTCACAGATTAATGAAATGTTTTGTTTAATATGTAGATTCCATGGATTATTGGAACCAAAAATAAACTACCATAAACAAGTAATGGTAATGATTAGAACCCTAAGTTAAGTTACAACTTCGATTAAAGCTTTAACACTTGGGAATTCCGATCAAAATCATTTTGTGAAGTGGGTATTAATTTAATGCAATATAAAGCAATGCTAAAGGATATCATAATACTAAATCCTCAATAATTAACTCACCTAATTATTTTTAAATTTTTTAAATCAAACATCATAAATAAATTATTTCATAAGCTCTACAAACAAGCCCTCCAATCAGAATACAATTAAATAAAAACAACGAACTATAAAAAAGTATCGTCGCCAAGGATGTATTGTCCCGGATTTTTCCATGTATTATTTTAATATTATATGGGAATTATTTAGAGACCAGGATCTAAGACGGCGTGCAGTTCTGGGGCCTGGTGAGCCTGGAACAAATGTTTGAATTTAATTTATTAATTAAATTATGCGCGCATGTAGTTTTCCTGAAAAAGTGCAAAAACTCCCGAATGGTTTATCGGATCAGAAATTCGAGGTCTTCATTGCGTTTAGAACAGAGATTTTACATATGGAAAGTCCTAACATCGGCTGGCGTAGGTCAGTGGTGAAATCTGGTTTTGGAACGCAACAGTACTAAAATATTTTTAATAAAAATATTTTATTTAAATCTTCTTTCTGCAGTGAGATCTTTTAAAATCTGCTGCACCAAATATCATTTATCCTCTTTAAATAGTGGCTTTCGCCAGGGTCCAGGGTTACAAACCCCATAACCCTGAAAACCCTTAGCGGCCCTAGAGGTCCTGGAGGAAGCCTCCCAACGCGGCGACGGTGTTCTTGACGAGCTTCACCGGTGCCGATGACTCGGCAACCGGATCTTCACCAATGAACACCGCGAAATCCTGTAGGATGATCGTTATTGATTTCTCTTTCCCCCTATTTTTGATTTCCATGACGAACGCGGACTAATCCATGAACAGATTATCCCGCGGGTCGGTCGTTCTTGCGGGACAGGTTCATGAATGGATTTCAGGCTTTGATTCTAGAGATTGTTTTGGTTTTCAATCTAACGGTGGAAAACCCATATCATCACGAACAACTACCGAGGGTCGCCTCTCTTGTTGATTCTTGTTTTCCCCCTCACGTTCTTTATTGCGTTATACACGTTCTTGGAGGAAATCGATCGTTTGACATTCGTTTGTTGACGCAACGATCCAAAATCAAAGACCCAACGTCAAGGAGACCTAGTGGAGGTGCGCCAGTGATGACGGCGGATGAATCGGTGTGGTTCGGAAGTTAACGTTCTTCGTGTGTTTTTGTGCAGACGGATCGGGATGCATTTTCAAGACCGACCGGAATCCTGAAACCAGCGGAATCGGTTTCGTAGGGGCGGGACGACCCCAAATCCAATGTTTCCTGATGATTGGACGATTGGATCAAAATCTGGAGGGTTAGCCGAGGCGCACTAAGGAAGATGATGGTTCGGGAAAATTCCCGACTACACGCTGTATAGTATGGGCTACACAGCGTGTGTTCACTGGTGAATGAATTGGCGTGTACTCCGAGACTACACGGACACGGGCAGGGTACACAGCCATGGACACGACGTGTATACCCCTACCCGGAAAGAACCCTCCAGATACACGGGATACCACGTTTACTGGTACACGGGCAGGCGACACGGACAAGGGAAAAGACCATGTACGGGCACATGGCCAATGTACATGGAGCGAGCCTAGGCACTCGAACCAAGCATGTGATTTCTTCTACACGTTGTGTAGTTGTTTTTTATCCGACAAGACGAATGACACTGGCCGGTTACACGGGCAGCACCCGGGGTTAAGGAACACGGTGTGTACTTTTCCAAACGCCGTGTAGTTTGGTTTTGCACGGCATGAACGGAGGATGCGGGCCATTTACACTGGCAGTACCCGGGGACAAGGAACATGACGTGTAACTATACTACATGTCGTGTAACGTTTTGTTCATGGCTTGAGCCACTTGCCTTATGTGACTTGGACTAGATCTTTGAGTTCTTACCCTTGGTAATCCCCTGAAGGTTTTGGTATCAATTTTTTTATATAAGAGTGTGATCCCTTCAGAAGAACTCCCTAAATAGAGTTGTTGGAATCTCCTTTGTGAGACTTAGATCCGGATCCTCTATTCATTCCTGGAACCCTAGGTAGAGCTCTTAGTATCGACGTGACCAACTTTACTCGGGTGCCGATCCTCTACTTAGCAGATTAGCTCAAACGGAGTTGTCAGAATCACCCCATAACATGGTTGTGATCCTCATCTGAGCATCTTGTTCCCAAGGTAACTGTGGAGTGTGTTCTCCCGGAACGATTACTTCATCTCTCTCTCTTCAAACCTTGGAGTGTGTTCTCCCGATGGTATGCTTAGTGGAATCTTTGAGCTGGATCTTAGTGGTGGTTTCACGATGATCGCCAGTGTATGAGTATATCTGGATATTCTTGTTATATGTTCCGTAGACATATACTGTGTAGAGTTGACCGTACCTTTCTTCGTGGTATTTTTTCCTTTGTTGTATTTCATTTGTGGTTTTCAAGGTGTCCTAATGGGTATTGTTATACTCACCCATGCATGGGCTTTGCCCGCATGTGTTGTGTCTTGTGCAGACAAGCGAGCCTTTGACAGGATTCTAGGCGGACCAGGACAGGACGGTGCTCAGTGAGATCAGATAGGCCGAGGTTCGTTCTTTCAGCGACGGTTTGCAGTCCTAGTACCTTTATCAACATGTTGGACTTTGTTGCAGACTTTATTTTGGTGGGCTTGTACTTTTGGCCCAGGGTTTTACTTTACTATACTTTACTTCCCTATCGTACTCTGTTGGTTGGGTTTTAGTGTATGGATGAATCTTTTCCTTTTATTAGTTTTTACTTTTCAGCTTGTTGGGATATGAGATGTGTGTGTGAGTGTATAGGTTTATAGGCAATGCCTCCCATGTTAGTAGCATGCCTACTCGGTGCTAGTCACCAGCACTTGGTCTATTAGAGGCGGGCTTGGGAAGTTTCCACTCGGGCCCCACTGGGACGGGTCATGACAGAGTGGTATCAGAGGTGGTTGGTTCTACCGTAGGACCAAGAGTCTGTGAGTTGGTTTGGGGCAACAGTGATAAGTGTTTCGAGTTTGGCTCTCAGGCCAGGGACCCCAGTGTTGGTGCGGTGGCCGACGTATCCATACACAAGGACTCTGATAACTTTCTTTTCGACTCGAAACATGAAAAAACTAATTGCATGGGGGAAAATAATGGTACATGCATCATATAGGAATGGGTTGTGGTTTCCATGTTCTTATTGAGTCAGCTCTCTAGATATACTCACTAACTGTGATACATCTTTTTTCTTAAACAGGATGCCCCCACAACGCGCACCCACTAGGATCCAGAACCTCGATCATGAGGATGAACCCCCACCGTGATGAAGCCTCGATACAGGGACCAGATCCCCCAGTTTTACCACCAGGTGGTGTGCCAGTTATCCCACCACCCGTGGAGCAGTGTTTAGTGCCTGGTGTACCAGTGGAGGAGGAGCGAAGGTTGAGCGCACTCCACGAGTTTCAGAGACAGAGACCCCTCAGGGATCGAGGTGAGCATGACCCTCAGGAAGCAGAGGACTGGCTTGAGGTAGTGACCAGATTCTTCCATTTGGGTAGGACACCAGCAGACCAGATGGTGATCCTGGCAGCAAGCGTTCTATAGGGCTTGACAGGGCGATGGTGGAGTTTGGTCATCCAGACTCACGACAAGGTGACTCTTACATGGTCGGAGTTCGAGCAACTCTTTAGAGAAGAGTTTTCACCAGTTACCTTGAGAGTAGTATGTATACAGGAGCTTCTTCTTCTCTAGCAAGGAACCATGACGGTGGTTGACTATTCATCGAGGTTTACCGACCTCTCGCGGTACTCGATGGATATGGTCAGAGATCAGCACTTCAGAGCTCGGGCATTTGAGTGGAGATTGCACAGATATATTCGAGCTACCATCATCCCTATGAGCATTCCTACTTATGACGGGGTTCTCGAGTGGGCTTTGGCTGTCGAGATCTTCCTAGCAGAGTAGGTACAGCCTACAGTTGTCAGTAGTGGGCGAGCTGGAGCAGATACCTCGGCGGAGGGGAGCCAACGTCAGGGACCCGGGCACGGGAGACGTTTCCAGTGGAGATCCCAGGATAGGGGATCGGCCGTACAAGTTTCATAGGGCGCATCCAGCCAGCCTTGAGAGAGGCGATGTTACTCATGTGATGGCAGGGGACATCTCGCTCGAGATTGTCTGACCCACCGTACTACTGACACGGGAGAAGTGGATGGACCACCGAGGCAGAGGCAATGTGTGGAGAAGGCAGACCCTCGAGGTGGAGGACGTGGCAGAGGAGCTGGGAGAGCAGCTGGAGTTGGTCGGCATTTCGACCCTTTAGCACCACCACCCCCAGGAGGTCCACCCCAGGATCAGGGAGCTGGTGGACAGAGGCAGGGACAGCTGTAGGCGGTAGAGGCTTTTGATCTAGGTACTCCTGGAATGATTAGAGGTACTATCTTTGTCTTTTCTACTTTGGCTGTCGTATTTATAGACACAGGTTCTAGTCATTCCTTTCTGGCTGCTTATCTTGTTCGAGACCTTGAGATTCCAGTTCAGCCGTTGACTTGACCCTTACGCTTAGAAACACCGACTGGAGAATATTCAAAGATCACACACCTTTCCAGGAAGTGTGACCTGACCCTTGGAGGCGAGAGTTTCGGTTGGAACCTCTTGGTGGTAGCGTCGAGGCCTTACGATGTCATTCTTGGCATGGATTGGTTATCCACAGTTAATTCCCAGATTGATTGTTTTAGGCGAAGGGTGTGGTGTGTCCGCAGTGATGGAACAAGGTTCTCTTTTGTCGTTGAAAGAGGGACCCAGGCAGCGCCGAATGGACTCGTGCATATGAGGTCACAACCGATTTCACATCAGTTGGCTAGCCTAGCCCTTGGCGCAGCAGATGTTACGAGTTTTCTGTTCCCTGTAGTGGTGGATGAGTACGAGGAAGTATTTCCGAAAGATGTCCCTGGGCTACCTTCCTATCAAGAGATAGATTTCTGCATTGATTTGCAACCTGGGACGACCCCGATATCAGCATCGACATATCAGATGGCTCCTGCAGGGCTTTGTGAGCTAAGGATGCAGCTGGACGACCTCCAAAAGAAGGGATTTGTGAGACCCAGCGTTTCACCCTGGGCATCCCCAGTGCTATTTGCCAAGAAGGAGGACGGGAGCTTGAGGCTGTGTATGGATTACCGGCGCTTAAATCAAGTGACTGTGAAGAAACGGTATCCACTATCGAGGATCGACGACCTCTTAGACCATTTGAGAGGTCCATGATGGTTCTCGAAGGTTGATCTATTATCAGGCTATCACCATTTGCGAGTACGGGAGGAGGATATATCGACGACGGGTTTCATATGTCGCTACGGTCACTATGAGTACTTCATGATGCCCTTCGGTGTGACGAACGCCCCGGTAGTGTTCATGGGACTCATGAACCGGATCCTTTATCCTTATCTAGACCGGTTTGTGGTGGTCTTCATCGATGATATCCTTGTGTACTCTGCGTCCGAGGAGGAGAACGCGAGACACCTAAAGATGGTTCTAGACACACTCTGAGAGCACTAGTTGTATGGGAAACTCTTGAAGTGTCAGTTCTAGTTATAGGATGTACACTTTATGGGGCACGTTATCTTAGCAGATGGTGTCGTAGTGGACCCAGCAAAGGTGGAGGCAGTGCTAGCATAAGAGACACCCCAGAGCGTGACGGAGGTGCAAAGTTTCATTGGGTTGGCAGGCTACTATCGTAGATTCATCCATGATTTCTCTAGGATTGCAGCACCCATGAAATCATTGACCCGAAAGGGACAGCCTTTCGTGTGGACCGAGAGATTCCAGCAGGCTTTCCAGTAGTTGAGACAGAGTCTGACGAGTGCCCCGATCATGAGATTACCAGAGGAGGGTGTTGAGTACGTAGTGTTCTGCGGCGCATCAGGAACAGGTCATGGTTGTGTCCTGATGCAGAGGAAATCAGTGATTTCCTATGGCTCACGTCAGTTGAGGCCACATGAGCAGAACTACGTGACCCATGGTCTTGAGTTGGCAGCGGTAGTCTTCGCATTGAAGATGTGGCGGCACTACCTGATGGGCAAACGGTTTATCGTCCACTCTGATCACAAGAGTCTCAAATATATCTTTTCTCAGAATGATATGAATTTGAGACAGAGGCGATGGTGTGAGTTCCTCCAGGATTATGACCTTGATATCATTTATACTCTTGGGAAGGGGAACGTGGTGGCATATGCTCTCAGTAGGAAATCCAGTTCGCAGTTGCTGGATGAGTCGACGTGGCAGTTGGCCTCTTTGAAGTTGTCCTTCATGGATGGAGATGAGGGAGCTTACCCTCAGTCGATGGTTGTTATCCCTTCACTCTTACAGAGAGTTAGGGAAGCATAGTGCGATGATACTAGCTGTGAGACTCTATGTGCTGAGATATCCACAGGTGATGCTGCTGATGGATATTTAGAAGGTGGGGAGCACGTTGTTCTTTTCAGATGGCGCACGGTAGTACCAACTACATTGCGGGAGGAGGTACTGAGGGAGATCCATACATCCCCTTTGGCAGTGCATCCAGGCATATCAAAGATGTATCATGACCTCCAACGTCAGTTCTGGTGGCCAGGAATGAAGAAGGGTGTGGTAGAGTTCGTCTCTCGGTTCCTTACTTGTCAGCAAGTAAAGGTTGAGCACCAGGTGCCAACAGGTTTGACTCATCCCCTTGAGGTTCCAGAGTGGAAGTGGGATGGGATATCCATGGACATCATGATGGGTTTACCACGTACGTCTAGGGGACACGATGCCATCTAGGTGATCGTTGATCGACTCACCAAGTCGGCCCAATTCCTAGCCATATGGGAGCAGAGTTCAGTAGAGAGCATGGGACGCCTCTATGTGCAAGAGATAGTTCGACTTCATTGAGTACCATCCACGATCGTCTTAGATTGTGATGCTCGTTTCACATCCCAGATGTGGAAGGGATTGCGGGAAGCTTTTGGGACTCAGTTACGCTTAAGCACAGCGCTTCATCCCCAAACTGATGGTCAGACAGAGCGGACCATCCAGGTCCTGGAGGATATTCTAGGAGCTTGCATACTTGACTTCAGTTGTAGCTGGGTGGATCACCTACCACTGGTGGAATTTGTTATAACAAAATTTATCATTCAACTATTGGTATGGCACCATTCGAGGCTCTGTACGGGCGACCTTGCAGGTCGTCACTTTACTGGACTGACCCGGGAGAGTCATCACTCATGGGCCCAGAAATGGTGAGAGCTACTACAAAGAAGGTGGAGCTCATCTAGGAGTGGATGAATACTGCACAGAGTCAGAAAAAGTCTTATGCCGACCGGAGGCGGAGGCCTTTGGAGTCGAGGAGGGAGACCATGTGTTCCTTCGGGTCTCACCTCGACGAGGATTGCGGAGATTGGGCCGAGGTGTCAAGATATATCTGAGTTTCGTTGGCCCTTTTCAGATTCTGAGTAGAGATAGAGAGGTGGCATATATCTTGTCTCTACCTCCTCAGATGGACCGGGTACACAAATTCTTCCATGTGTCACAGCTACGGAGGTACATGCATCATCCATCACACATCATCAACTGGGGAGAGCTGGACATCGATGATGGAGGGACCTTTGCTGAGTACCCAGTTGAGATCAAGGATCGGCAAGAGAATATCCTTAATGGGTGAATTATTCCCTTGGTGTGTGTCCAGTGGCAGCACGGGAATCTCCAGGAGAGCACGTGGGAGCGGGAGGCTCAGATTTGTGTGTAGTACCCACATCTTTTTTAGTAGCCTTTGTTTTGGCTTTTCTGGGACGTAAAATCCCTAAGGTGGGTGTGATGTAATGTCCCGGATTTTTCCACATATTATTTTAATATTATATGGGAATTATTTCGAGACTAGGCTATGTGACAGCGTGTAGTTCCGGGGCCTGGTGAGCCCAGAACAAATGTTTGAATTTAATTTAATAATTAAATTATGCACGCATGCAGGTTTCCTGAAAAAGTAGAATAACTCTTGAATGGGTGCTTGGATCATAAATCTGAGGGCGTCGTTGCGTTTAGAACAGCGATTTTATCTAAGGTGAGGCCTAACATCGGTCGGCACAGGTCGGTGGTAAAATCTGGTTTTTGGACGCAACAGTAATAAAATATTTTTTAAAAAACTATTTTATTTAAATCTTGTTTCTACAGTGAGATCTTTTAAAATCTGTTGCACTAAATATCTTTTATCCTCTTTAAATAGAGGCTTGCACCAGGGTCCAGGGTTACGAACCCCAAACCCCTGAAAATCCTTGGCGGCTCTGGAGGTCCTGGAGGAAGCCTCCCAACACGGTGATGGTGTTCTTGACAAGCTTCACCGGCGACGACGACTCAGCAACCGGATCTTCGCCAATGAACACCACGAAATCTAGGTGTGATGATTGTTATTGATTTCTCCTTCCCTCGTTTTTGATTTCCACTATGTACACAGACTGATCCACGAACAGATTAGCCCGCAGGTCGATCGTTCATGCGGGGCGAGTTCATGCAAGGATTTGAGGCTTTGATTCTTGAGATTTTTTTGGTTTTAAATCTAACGGTGGTAAACCCGGATCGTCACGAACAACGATCAAGGTTTTCCCCTCTTGTTTATTCTTTTTTCCCCTCACGTTCTTCATTGTGATCTACGCGTTCTTGGAGGAAGTCAATCATTGCTCATTCGTTTCTGGACGCAATGATCCGAAATCAAAGATCCAATTTCAAGGTGACCTAGCGGAGGTGCGATGGCGACGGCGGTGGATGAATCAGTGTGGTTCAGAATTTCCCATTCATTGGGTGTTTTCGTGCGGACGGATTGGGATGCGTTTTCAAGACCGATCGAAAGCCCAAAACAGGCGGATTCAGTTTCGTAGGGGCAGGATGACCCCAAATCCGAATTTTTGTGATGATCGGATAGTTGGATCAAAATTCGGAGGGTTAGACGAGGAGCACATAGGAAGACTATGGTTCTGAAAAATTCCCAACTACACGCCGTGTAGTATGGGCTACACAGCGTGTGTTCGTTGGTGAATGACCTGGCATGTACTCCGGGAGTACACGGACACGGGCAGGGTACACGGCCATGGACACGCTGTGTATACCCCTCCCCGGCCAGACCCGTCCAGATACATGGGATACCCCGTGTACTGGTACAAGGGAAGGCGACACGAACACGGGCAGAGACCATGTACGGGCACATGTCCAGCGTACACAGAGCGAGCCTAGGAGCTCGAACACGGCATGTGATTTCTTCTACACGCCGTGTAGTTTTTTTCTATCCGACAAGCCGAATGACATGGTCTGGTTACACGTGCCGCACCCGGGGTCAAGGAACACGGTGTGTACTTTTCCACATGCCGTGTAGTTTGGTTTTGCACGACGTGAACGGAGGACACGGTCCATTTACACGGGCAGTACCCGGGGTCAAGGAACACGGCGTGTAACCATACGACACGTTGTGTACCTTTTTCTTCATGGCTTGAGCCACTTTCCTTCTGTGACTTGGACTATTTCTTAGGGTCCGTACCCTTGGCAATCCCCTAAAGGTTCTAGAATAAATTCCTTTATACATGAGTATGATCCCTTCCGCAGAACTCTCGGAATAGAGTTGTTGGAATCCCCTCTATGAGACTTAGAGCCGGACCCTCTATTCATTCCTGGAACCCTATAGAATTCTTGGTATCGACGTGACCAACATTACCCGGGCGCCGATCCTCTGCTTAGCAAATTAGCTCAGATTGAGTTGTCGGAATCACCCCATGACTTGACTATGATCCTCATCCGAGCATCTTGTTCCCATGGTACTTGTGGAGTGTTTTCTCCTGAAATGAGTACTTATTCTCTCTCTCTTCATACCTAGGAGTGTGTTCTCCCGATGGTATGCCTAGTGGAATCTTTGAGATGGATCTTAGTGGTGGTTTCGTGATGGTTTCCTGTGTATGAGTATATCTGGATATTCTTGTTATATGTTCTGTATACATATACTGTGTAGAGATGATTGTGCCTTCCTTCGTGGTATTTTTTCCTTTGTTGTATTTTCTTTTGTGGTTTTCAGGGTGTCCTACTGGATATTGTTATACTCACCCATGCACGGGCTTTGCCCGCACGTGTCGTGTCTTGTGCAAATGAGTGAGCCTTTGACAGGATTCTAGGTGGACCAGGACTGGACGGTGCTCAGTGAGATTGGACAGGATGAGGTTTGTTCCTTCGGTGATGGGTTGCAGTCCCAGTACCGTTCTCTACAGGTTGGACTTTGTTGCAGACTTTCTTTTGGTGGGATTGTAAATTTGGCCCAGGGTTTTACTTTACTATACTTTACTTCCCTATCGTACTCTGTTGGTTGGGTTTTAGTGTATGCATGCATCTTTTCCTTTTAGTAGTTTTTACTTTTCAGCTTGTTGGGCTTGGAGATGTGTGTGCGTGTGTACAGGTTTATAGGAAATGCCTCCCTTGTTAATATCATGCCTACTCGGTGTTAGTCACTAGCCCCTGTCCTATTGGAGGCGGGTTTGGGGAGTTGCGACTTGGGCCCCACTGCGACGGGTCGTGACAGAGGATTCGACCGGCACGCTGTAATACACATTAGTGGAGCATCATAACTTTGACCGGTCGATAGAAGACAATTGGCGGTGCATTTAAATTCTCATTTACCACTTGAACATCATTAATCTGAACAATTCCTTTATTTTCAACAATATGTTCAAGGTAACATTAATTTCCATCTTGTACTAGTTTCTCAGCTTCCTAACATGTTATCAAAAGTAAGGGTTCATTCTTGTACACAAACTAAAAATAATTCTGAAAATTAACCTCTTTAACTCTATAGTCAATCTTAGAATGATAAACAGAAACCCAATCCGTACCGAAAATAACATAAACCTCTACTATAGGAAAAACAATAAGGTTTACTGGTAGATTCTTTCCACACAAAAGGATATGAAGGCCCTTATAATTTTTTTGGTCTCAACATTTCCCCCGGTGTTTTTACCAAAATTTTAACATAAATATCTTGAGATGGAATTCCCAATTTACTAGAAAACTTCTCAGAAATAAAAGAGTGTATAGACCCTGAATCAAAAAACATATTGGCATAATCGGAACAAACAAATAGTGTACCTGATACTACTTAATTTGATGGCCCCACATCTGCTAAAGTAGTGGAAAAGGATTTCACCAACCCTTTCTGCTTTTAGTCTGGCTTCTTTCCCTCAATTTAGTTCTTCTTAGAACACTGATTTGAATAATGACCCATTTCATTGCACTTAAAACGTTTTACTAACTGTAAATCATATTTTTTCTTACCACTACCCTGCTCATTTTCAGTGAAATTACGAGCCTTTTTTCCCATTTTACCAAATTGGTAGCACAAACCAAAATTCAAAAGGCATTCCCCAGCATGCTTTTTACCACAATTTTCCCAAAATGTAAGCTTATTTTTCTTACCATTAAATTTTTTGAAGAGTTTATCCCTTTCATCTGCCACCTTAAACACTTTTTCTATTGTTTTTCAAAGAAGACCTGATCATCAACAAACTCCATTTCCACCTTCTACAAAAATTGAACAAGTTTTTCATGACTTTTGAACTTACAAGAAGCTAAATCCTTTCAATACTTTGGCTTTAATACTGAGTAAACCTGTTTATTTTACTATCAATATCTCATATAAAATTTGGAGAATACCTTGCCTATCGAGTGAATTTTGCTTCATAAGAATCCACTGAGTCATCCTCCTATCCCAATTCTAGAAATTGTTTTTCAATCATAAGACGAACCACCTTAGGAAAATATTTATCATGAAACACACCATTGAATTCATCCTAATGAAGAGAATCAATATCCTCACTATCCCATATATTTTTCACCATCGACCACCACTGATCGACCTCACCATAAAAAGGGTAAACAGAAAGACTAATCTTTTGATGTTCTGAACACCCCATGACATTAAAAATATTTTCCAGTTCATTAGTCCACCCTTCAGCTAGCATATGATTAGATGATCCTCTGAATGATGGGGGATGTTGCCTCATAAAATGATCCACTACTGACATGTTCCTCTATGGTTGATTTAGATGATCTCGTGCAAGGATACCACCACCATTTATAGCCTAATTAAACTATTCCATCCCTGCAACAATCTATTCAGTTCTGATTCTGACCATCTCAGGTTTCTGATTTGGACGGATATCTTCCCCCTGATGTCATCCCATCAAATGTACCTTGTTTCCTCTAGAGAAAACCATTCTAAAAACATAAATATCTTCATCGAAGCAACATGGTAATCTATAAATGCTATATCATTTCAATCTTATCATAAATTAATTTATGTATATTATTTTAACAATATTCTAACTCCTAATGTTGTCTAAACTGAACTTTGATACCAAATAAAAGGACCTAGCCTTAAAACATTACATAATCTTGAATTAAATGAATAATTAACCTTGATGATCTTTTCAGGTTTAGATTTTTAGAGAATTAGGCCATAACTATTACATTACATCTCAAAAATTACAATGTATACACATATACTCAGTTAGCATTTTTTCATAAAATTAAAACTCTTAAAAAAGAGTTATGACTAGTACCATGTTTTAGATAGCATGACTTTTCCGTGATCCCATCATTGACCATATTCATCTTTAAGTCGTGTGAAAAACATTTCAAAACATGGTATGAGCATAAGAGCTCAGTATGGGTTATAAAACAAATAATGAAAAAATTAGTTCATCAATACATACACAACATAATCTATTTAACATACCTCATGAAATCATATGATTTCTGAATAACACATATTAATCACAAATCATAAAGGTAACTTGTGGAATCCATAACATACGTACATTGTAGCTTTCATAGCCACGTAGGGAGGGTCATTTGGAATAACCATCATAGTATATTCCCTAAATCTCTTTGGACAAACATTTAATTTATCCCCATCACATTACTTAATGAATTGGAGAGCTATATCGATCTCACCCTCCCTAGTTTTATCATGGAACCACTCGTTTATATAAACAACGCCAAATAACTATAACATATTCATAACACATAAAACCAATATAAAGGAAAGATAAAATTTCCACATTTTGATCAAAATATACCATTTAAATATATTGATATAAAAAATATATTATGTAAACCATTTTAAATAATAAAATACATAAACATGTATATGGTATTTAATTACCTTTTAAAAACATTATAGCTTGTTATGGAATCCAAATATCAAATAATACTCATGGCGGCGGAAAAGGTCGTTCTAACCGCTTACCTTAAAAAGAAACATTCTTTTTTTTCATTTAATAAAAAACCTCATAGAAAAATATTCCCTTTGAATTAAATGACAATTCAAAGGTGTTTATACACCTTATAAAATGATGTTTTGTATAAAACAAAATATTCCTCAATTAAAGGATATTGAGACAAAGTCCCTTACCTCGTGTCCGGCTTGTCCAATTCATTATTTAATATCCTTAATAATAAAATAATGTTACTTTATACTTGATTAAGAACATTTTTCAAGTTTATTATTCCTTTTATATCTCTTATTACAATGTTATAAACATTATGTAATCATTTAAGTTAATAATGGTCATTTTGTCGATATTTGGTACTTGAGTCAAAAATGATCTTCTAATAATTTAAGTTGTCCATGTGGTAAAAATTCCATTATCCCCATAATGATATTAATTATTTAGATATCACATATATCATATATATCCATTATATATATGTATTTATAGTATTACACAACATTTTGAGATAAGAAATGAAATGCACCGTTCATGGAGACGGTAAGACGTACGTACGCATGAACGCTAGTTTCATTTCTATTTCATATTTAATGGAATGAATACATAATGATACATAGGTATATTATAATTATAGTATAATATAATATATAATTTCATTAATTTAATCCTTTATATGTTCCACGTATTTCATGAACAACTCATATCACTTTGAGGGCGTGGTAGTCCTCCCTTCCTCAAATGAAATTACCGCGTTTACCCATTATGGAAACCATAAAGGTATGTTATAAATGAAAAATACAAAAGTATAGAGTAAATATAATATAATATATATATATAACATATAAATACAGTTCCATCATAATTTCTACCATAATATGTGGTATGAGATAATTGAACAATCATCATTTCGTGAGGCAGTAGTGTGCCGTCCACAGAAACAGTTTGTTCTTTACCTATTTAATGGAGGTGTGTGTAAGTGTAGTAATAATGATTCTCATAAAAGCAACCTAGTATATTTAGGATAGAGTTTTTGTTATAAAATAAAGGAATAAAAATTGTTTTGGTGGTTGGATAAGTAAACAAATATAAAAAAATTTAAGAGAAGACGTTACATTTAATTCGAGTAACTCCATTTGGTTTGAACCAAAAGGATTTCTTGAAGAGCCTTATGCCTAAGGTAAGGATTATAGGTGGACTATATGGATCTTGAGAGCTTATTTGGGTAGAGTTTGGATGATCCATGGGGCTTGATAGGTGTGAGTGTTGGGTTAGAGGTGAGGTCTTTTTATTAGGGGAGGAGGGGCTCTTTAACAATGTTTGAAAATATTATTTTACTACATAATTATATTCAGTTTATAAAGGTCCAAAACATATAAAAGTCAAATATAAGATGACTCTTTTTCGAAATAAAAACATCCAATAAAAACTGGACTAGTTTCATATATTGTTTTAATCTTTGTAATCTTATTTATTTAAATCATTTGTTAATGATGTAAACACTACATCATTATTGTGTCATAAATAAATTTATTTCTTTTATGTCTAAAAATTATAAAAAAATACCATGATGTTGAAAATCATTTTATTTTTAAAATTAATATTTATAGTCGAAGAGATAAATTATATAACCCCATGTAAAAATTGATTTACTGAAAGATATATGTTTAAGCCATTTTTGTCATTACTTTAAATTAATTAATATAAACTATCCTTATCACTCTTAAGTGGCTCCATGGGGTCCCAAAATCGACCCAAGGATTCCCATGGTGATAAATGTATCTAACAACAGTATTAGCATACATGTTAGGATAATTTAATAATATTATTATATTATTTTTACCTTGAATTACCCTATTTACCTTTAACTACGGTAAATAAAGTCAAAATTTACTATTCACCAAAAAAATTCATCTTATTGAACCAAATTTTATTTAATAATAACAACCATGTATGTTAGATTTTTGAAATTCAATTCACATAAGCGGTAAAATTTCATTTAAATGAAGAAGTCGGTTTTTTAACTTTTACTATGTGTTTTCACTATTCAGCAAAAATTGAAGGTTTACATAAGAATAAAAAAAACTTATCCTCAGATATATTGGATATTCATGATTAAAAAGTTATTTATATTTTACCAAATTAAAAACATAAAATTTTCATTAATTAATTTAAAATTCTTTCACGTTGTCAAAACAAAAAGTTTGTTTTTAAGAAATTATAACTATTACAAGATTGATAGTTGTTTATGTCCAAATTAATAGTCAAATTACTTGTAATGACCAAAATTGAATTAAATGGTTAAAATATAATCAAATTACACTTTAAAACCAATTAAAAATATAATCTAACCATGTAAATAAATTATATTAAAAGGCATTTTAGAATTAAAATGCAGTATTTTTCACTATTCATTAAAAATGAACATTATTAGAAAAATACCAAAAATTTACCCAAAGAAAATTTTGAGGTTCAAATTCTAAAGAAGAATTTTATTTTATCAAATAGAACATATAAAAGTGTCCAAAATTATATTTAAATAGGTTTCACCATCAAAAGGTAGTAATCGACCTTTTAATGAATATTAGAGTATTTATGATTAAAATCTGATTATTTCTTATTATAAGACTGTAAATTTTATTGGATAAATGTAAAAACATTTAAAAAACATGTATAATCATATTTTAGTTATTTATATTTATTCCTTCCAATACAAAGGCTATGCATTGAATACCATTTAAAATAATATTATTATTTTATTAGTATGACTCAGCATTGTGTGCAACAAAAGATTTCAAAGAAACCCATTGTTGTGTGTCAGGTACGCCATCAAAAATAGCATACCCTTTAAAGTAATATTAATATTTACTTCAAAAATGTTAATATATATGAAAATATCAAATTCTTTATTTACCTTGGATGTTACATTCTCCCCCCCCCCCCTTTTAGAAATTACGTCCTTGAAATTTTATTCATTTATCAAATAAGTTGGATATTTAAACCTCATAGAATTTTCGGATCCCCAAATTGCCTCTTCAACCATATAGGTTTTCTACAAACCATTACCTGATAAATTAACTTATTCTGTAACACTTTCTCTCTTTGGTCAAGAATATGGACTGGTTGTTCCTCATAAGAGGGATTGTCTTCCAACTGAACTACCTCTAGGCTCAAAACATGGGATGGATCTAGCATATATTTTCTCAACATTGAATCATTAAAAACATTGTGTACCTGGGATAAACATGGAGGTAAAGGTAATCTGTATTAAACTGATCCAACTTTCTCTAGGATTTCATAAGGTCCAATGAACCTCGGACTCAAATTTCTTTTTTTTACCAAAACGCATCACACTTTTCCATGGAGAAACTTTGAGAAAGACATGATGACCTACCTCAAATGAAATATCCTTCCTTTGATTATCCGCCTAAATTTTCTGCCTGCTCTGAGCTATTCTCATGTGCTTCTGAATCAACTGAACTTTTTCTTCCATCTTATCTACCAATTCATGTACCATCGACTTCCTTTCACCTACTTCATCCCAAAAAGCTAGAGTTCAACACTACTTCCCATATAATGCCTCAAATGGAATCATATGTATACTAGAATGAAAACTGTTATTATGAGAAAACTCAACCAAAGAAATATGTTGGTCCCAAATTCTTGAGTAATCCAGTGAATATGCATGTAGCATATCCTCCAAGGTCTGAATTGTTCTTTCTGACTACCCATAAGATTGAGGATGAAAAGCTGTACTAAAATTTAATTTTGTACCCAACGACTTCTGAAGGCTTTTCCAAAAGTTTGAAGTAAACCTGGGATCCTGTTCAAATTCAATCTAGTGGGGAACTCCATGAAACCTCACTATCTCTTTAACATACAAATGAGAAAGTTGATCTAAAGACAAAGTATCTCAAAGAGGAGGAAAATGAGTAGATTTAGTCAATCGATCAACAATAACATAGATTGAATTGTTATCTCGAGATGTCATTGTAATCCCATAACAATGTCCATGGATATATTTTTCCATTTCCACTCTAGAATTGGTAAAGACTAAAGCATCTCTTTTGGTAACTTTCGCTCTTCTTTATCCTATTTAAAAGTAAAACACTTCAGAGTAAAATCAACTATATCTCTTTTTATTCAATCCCACCAGTAAGACTCCTGAAGAACTATGTACATATTAGTACTACCAGGAAGAACTGAAAACTATGAACTATGAGATTCACATAACAACTCATTATTCAACTAGGAATCACAAGGTACATATAATATCTTCCCAAAACTCAAAACACAATCAGTATCAATGTTAAAATTAAGAAACTTATCATGTTAAACCAAATCTACATTTTTTGGAAACTCACTATCTTCCTTCTATGCTTGCTAAATTATGTCAGATAGAGATGATTTCACTGACATTTGAAACAATATAGAGGAATTTCTTGCACCAACAAATTTTTTTCCGAAGTTCATCAATTATTTAATCAAAGGATCTTATTCCAAATGTAACAAGGTTAATATAGCATTACTTTTTCAACTCAAAACATCATCCACTTTATTTTCTTTCCCTGGATGGTAATGAATTGTGACATTTTAATCCTTGATTAATTACAGCCGTCTCCTCTGTCTCATGTTCAAATCTTTCTGATTGAATATACACTTAAATATTTTGTGATCAGTATATATTTCACACTTTAATCCATAAAAATGATTCTTCCAAATTCATAAAGAAAAAAAACAAAAGCGTCTAATTCCAAATCTTGTGTAGGGTAATTCAACTCATTAGGTTTCTACTGACATATATCATAAGCAATTAACTGATCATTCTACATTAGGACACAAGCAATTTCTTTCAACAAAGCATCACTGTAGATAACAAACTCCCCATTTCTGGAAGGCAGTTCAAAAACCAGAGCATCCACCAATCTTTTTTTCATTTCCTAAAAACAATCATCACATTCTTTTTTCCAAATGAACATAACCCCTTTTCGAGTTATCTTAGTCATTGGGCCAGATAACAGTGAAAAATTTTCAACAAACCTCTAGTTATAACCTTCTAAACCAAGAAAACTATGGATCTCAGTTATATTTGTGGTTCCTAGCCAATCATCAACAACTTTTGTTTTAGTAGGGTCAACAATTATGCCATTATTTTAAACCATGTGACCAAGGAATGAAATTTTTTGGAACCAAAACTCACACTTTCTTGAATTTCCCAAATAGTTTCTTTTCTTTTAAGGTTTTTATGAAAACTCTTAACTAACATTCATGGTCCTCTTTGATTTTGGAAAAAAACCAAAATATAATCATTGAACACACCCACAAACTTATCAAAGAACTCACAATAAATTCTATTCATAAGATCCATGAATATAGTAGAGGCATTGGTTAACCCAAAAGGCATAAATACTAATTCATAACGGCCATATCTGGTACAAAATGCGGTCTTTGGAATTTATGCTTCCTTTACATTCTACTAATGATACCTTGACCTCAAATCATTCTTCATAAAATACAGAGCTCTCTAGATCTGATGAAAAAAATCATCTATATGAGGCAATGGATACATGTTTTTAATATTTATGTTATTCAATTCTCTATAATCAATGAAAATTATCATTGAACCGTATTTCTTTTAGACAAACAAGATAATATCACCCCATGGTGATGTGCTAGTTTGAATGAAACCTTTATCTATTAACTACTTCAATTGCTTCATTAACTATAAAATGTTCAATTTGATCCATTGGATTAGGGTTTTTTGAAATTGGTTTAGCATAAAAAACAAAGTCAATAGTAAATTCAACTTACCAATCAGGTATAATAACAGGAAACTCATCAGGAAAAACATATTGGTACTCATTTATCACTAACACACCATTAATCTGAACATTTCCATTATTTTCAACAATATGGGAATGGTAACATTAATTTACATATTTTACTAATTTCTCAACTTCCTGATATGTTTTCAAAAGTAAGGGTTATTTCTTGTACACAAAGTAAAAATCATTCTGAAAAGAAACCTCTTTATCTCTGCAGTCAATCATAGCATGATAAACAGAAATCCAATCTATACCCAAAATAATATCAAACTCTACTATAGAAAAAACATTAACATTTGCAGGTAGATTCTTTTTTCACCCAAGGACATGAAGGTTCTTATAATTTATTTTTGTCTCAACATTTCCCCCTAGTGTTTTTACCATAAGTTCAAAATTCATATCTTGATATGAATTTTCCAATTTACTAGAAAACTTCTCATAAATGAAAGAGTGTGTAGACCCTGAATCAAGCAATGCATTAGAATAATCTAAACAAACAAATAGTGTACCTGATACTACTTCATTTTATGGCCCCACAGCTATTGAAGTAGTGGGAAAATATTTCACCACAACCATCTTCATGAAGTCTAGCTGCTTTCCCTCAATTTAGTTCTTTATTAGACACTCATTTTCATAATGACCCTTTTCAATGAACATAAAACATTTTACTTCCTGTAAATCAAATTTTATCTTACCATTACCCTAATCTATTTTTGTGTAATTACGTGCCTTATGTACCATTTTACCACATCGGTAGCACTTACCAGAATTCAAAAGAAATTCTGCAGTATGCTTTTTACCACATTTTTCTCACACTGTAAACTTAGGTTTCTTACCATCAATCTTTTCTGAAGAGTTCTTCCCTTTCGTCTGCCTCCTAAACCTCTTATTCTGCTATTTTTCAAAGAAGGCATGATCATCGACAAACTCCATTTCAACTTTCTCCGCACATCGAACAAGTTTTTCATAACTTTTGAACTCATGCGAAGCAAAATCCATTTGATACTCTGGATTCAATACTGAAAAAAAATATTTATTTTACTATCAAGATCTCATATGAAATTTGGGGCATACATTTCCAGTTGAGTGAATTTTTCTTCAAAAGAAGCCACTGAGTCATCCTCCTACCTGAATTCTAGGAATTGTTCTTCCATCTTAAGATGAACCACCATAGGAAAATATTTCTCCTGAACCACACCTTTGAATTAATCCCAATCAAGAGCCTAAATATCCTCACTTTACTAGATATGTTTCACCATCAACCCCCACTGATCAACCACACCTTCAAAATGGTAAACAACAAGACTATCCTTTTGATGTTCTGAACACCCCATGACATCAAAAATATTTTCCAGTGATTTAATCAACCCTTTAGCAAGCACAGGGTTTTATGATCCTCTAAATTATGGGAGATTTTGCCTCATGAAATGCTCCACTACTGACATGTTCCTCTATGGTTGATCTAGATGATCTCGTACATGGATACCACCACCATTTATATCCTAAGTCAACTATGACATCACTGCAACAAACTGTTCAGTTCTGATTCAACCCATCTCAGGTTGCTAATTTGGAAGGTTGTCTTCCTCCTGAAGTTGTCCCATAACAACTACCCTATCTCCTCTATGGAAAACCATTCTGAACACAAAAATATCTTATGTGAAGTAACATGGTAATCTATAAACGCTATATCATTTCAATCTTACCATAAATTAATTTATGGATATTAATTTAACAATATTCTAAATTCTAAAGTTGTCTAAACCGACCTTTGATACCAACTAGAAGGACATAGCCTTAAAATATTACATAATATTGAATTAAATGAATAATTCACATTGAGGATCTTTTCAGGATTAGAGTTTTAGAGAATTAGGCCATAACTATTACATTACATCTAAAAAATTACAAACTAGACACCTCTACTCAGTTTCCATTTTTTCAAAAAAAAAACTCTTAAAAACGATTCATGACTTGTTCCATGTTTATATAGCATGACTTTTACTTAATCCCATCCTTGACCCTATTCATCTTTAAGTCCTACGAAAAACATTTCACAACTTTGGATGAGCATAAAGAGCTCAGTAAGGGTTATAAAACAAAGAAAAAATACATTAGTTCATCAGTACATACATAACATAAGATATTTAACATGCCTCATGAAATAATAAGATTTTTGAATAACACATAGTAATCACAAATCATAAAGGTAACTTCTAGCATCCCTAACATACATACAGTGTAGCTTTCACAGCCACGTAGAGAGTTACATTTGGAACAACCATCTCAGTGTATTCCCTAAATATTTTAGGAGAAACATTCACATTTACCACTGCCAGGTTACCCAATGCATTGGAGATCTATCTCCAACTCACCCAGCCACAGTTTATCATGGAACCACCCATATACATAAATAATTCCCAAGAACCATAACATATTCATAACACATAAAAAAATATAAAGGAAATATAACATTTCCACATTTCAATCACAATATACCATTTAAATATATTGACATAAAATATCTATTATGACCACCCTTTTAAATACCAAAATACATAAATGTTTATATGGTACTTATTTTCCTTTTAAAAACATTAGGTCTTTTTACAAAAGCCAAAGATCAATTAATTCTCGGGGCGGTGGAAAAAGTCTTTGTCACCGCTTACCTTAAAAAGAAGCATTATTTTTTGTTGTTTAGTAAAACGCCTCATAGAAAAATATTCCATTTGAATGAAATAAAAATTAAAAGGTATTTATACACCATATCAAATGATGTCATGTATAAGACAAAATATGCCACAATGAATGGAGATTGAGACAAAGTCCCTTACCTCGTGTCTGACTTGACCCGTTTGTTCTTTTATATCCTAAATAATAAACTAAAGTTAATTTACACTTTTTTTAGAACCTTTTTCAAAATTATAATTCCTTTTATATCACTTATTACCATGTTATAAACATTATTTAATCATTTAAGTTAATAATGGTCATTTTGTCAATATTTGGTACTTGAGTCAAAAAGGAACTTCTTATTATATCAGTTATCTATGTGGTCAAAATTCCATTATCTCCAGAATGATATTCATGATTTAGATATCGGATATATCATATATATCCAGTATATAAATATGTCTGTATTTATAATATTACATAACATTTGGAGCTAAGAAATGAAATCCATCGTTCATAGAGACAGTAAGCCGTATGTACGCATGAACACTACTTTCATTTCTATTTTGTATTTAATTGAATGAAAGCCTAATGTTACCTCATTATATTATAATTCCAGTAAAATATAATATATAATTTCATTAATTTCAACCTTTATAGGTTCCATGTATGGCATTAACGAGTCATATCACTTTGAGGGGGCGATAGTCCGAACTTCCTCAAAGGAAATTAACATGTTAACCCATTATGGAAACCATAAAGGTATGTTATAAATGAAAAATACTGAATTATAAAGAAAATATAAATATAATATATATCACATATAAAAACATTTCCATCATAATGACCACTATAAGAGGTGGTAAGAGATAATTGAACAATCATTGTTAAGTGAGGCAGTAGTTCGTCGTCCACAGAAACAGTTGGTTCTTTAACGATTAGATAGAGGTGTGTGTAAGTGTAGTTATAATCCTTCTCATTAAAACAACCTAATATATTGAGGATACTTGTTTTGTTTTAAAATAAAGGAATAAAAAAAATTTAGGTGGTTGGAGAAGTAAAATAAAATAAAATAATTTAAGAGAAGATGTTACCATTAATTCGGGTAACTCCCTTGTAACGACCCGAGTCCAGAGCCACATGACTTGTGCCCTGTACCCGGTTCTCCACATGACCTCAAGCGCATTTCCCCAAATGCTAGAGGTTGTCGACTAGTAGCGAGGGCCTTGGTGAGTCAGTGGGGAAACTATGCCCTCATTTGGTAATGTATGCAGCAGAAGAATAAAATAAACAATAGCGGAAGTAGTAAATAGCATAAAACAACTGAACTGAAAGTAAAAGAAATGTCTGATATAATAATGATGCAGAATGGTACATGTATCTATGAAAAGTAGTAAGAAAAACAACATGCTGAAATACAACTGAAACCAAAGTACTAAATGTAAACAGAAACTCCAACAGCATCATGGGCCAAGGCCCGGTCCCATGCTCTCCAGCTCCGACAAGCAATCAAGTACCTGAGGTAGAAGGGCCACAATCCCTACCTATACCTACAACCATATAATCTGTTTGGGCTGAAAAGCAGGACCCAAACAGGGTGTGAGACTAATCCTAGTAGGCAACCACCACAAGATTTGTGCCCTACTGTCAGTGAGTGATATAGCAAAAGTAAAGGTAAATAAATGCAGAAAACAATTCTTCAACTTACCATTCACATTCATTTAATTATAAAACCAGGAAGAACAAGTAAAACCTTCTATTCCAAGGTAAGGAAAGTAACACAACATGTATCTAAAAAGACTAACTAACTCAAGTAGTAAAAAACCCAAGCTTGTTCTTCGGCTTGGTGGACTCGTCACAACCAACCATCAAAATTCACACTGAATCTCTGGGTGGCTAAAACTAGTAGACCCCTATAGTCTAGTCAACAAACAAGGAACATACACTCTGGGAAGCTCTTATGTCAATTCCCCTATGGTCTTGGATGATATCTACAGACTCTCTGAGGGAGCACTGACGTCTAATTCTTCCTATGGTCTCGATGCGTGGGTAAACTAAGAACACTCTTGGGAAGCACAAAGTCTTATTCCTGTAGGTCCTACATACGAAACTAAATCCAAAAAACCCTCTAGGGAAACACTTAATCATATATTCCCTCTTTGATCTCACGCACTAGTTTCTCACAGCCCTGAGTAGTCCAGTCATGCGTAATCGACTGTTAGAAGCCCTAAGTAAGTTAAACAACTACTTGGATAATAGATATCATACATCAAAAGCATTTAAATAGTAGAAAAAACATGAAATCAGTGATAACATGTAAACTTACAGTTGCAATAGGGTTTCCTCACAGGAAACAGTGCCAAACGGTGATAAATTGCTGAACAGGGAAGGAAAACACCCATGGGGTGATCCTCATACATGAATCCAAGCATAAATTAATAGAAATTCATCATAAGCTTAAAATAAATCTAGGGAAGATAAACAATAGGATCAAAATCCTAAACCCGGGATACCCGATACATGGGTATCCGACACTTTTTCAATCAAAACTCAATGAACTTCAACGTAGGGAAACAAACCACCTACCTCGAACCTCGGAGATCGATATACTTGAACCTAGGCCCGTGAATCGGCCTAGAACGGAGTATATCTACAAAAATGTCTAAAAAGTTCAACCTCAGATAACTTACACGAGAGTAAGAATCAGGAAACCATAATAAAGAAGAACTAAGAACTAACCGTTGCGATTCTTCTGCAACCGACAGAGTTTGATTCGGACAACCAGTGACAGATTGGTGTCTCGGAGAAGAATTGGCCATCTTGGACGTTCTGGACAGGATTAGGTGGAGAAGAAGATGTTTTCCATCATTAGGAACGATCCCAGGTCGATTAATGAAATAAAAAAAGTACATGGTGTGTACTCTTAAAGTACACGGTGTGTAGTGGGTTTTTCCGTACTCCACCAGAATCAGCCTCCACGTCACCCCTAAACACTGTATGTGTGGCCCGGTCTCAGCCATCACATGGCTTCGAGTGGCCGAGGAATACACAGCATGTACTCACAAAGTACATAGTGTGTACTCTGAAAATTTCCAGATTCTCCATTTTTCCTTAAAAAGCCTGAAAAAGAGATCTGTACCTGAAACCGAAGCTTTGGGTTCTTAAAAACTTCCCCCCATAAATAAATTCATCCCCAAATTTCCCTAGCAAGGTGTAGAAGAAGAAACCCTGAAAAACACTGGCCACTATGATCGCATATCAGCCTCCCTCTCCCGAGTCTCGTCCTGTATACGGCCATGCTGCCATAGAACCCGTACCAGAGGGACAGACCGACCATAGAGTACTTTTTCACTACGACCAACAATCTTGATAGGATGCTCCTCAAAAGATGTATCTTGCTCCAACTCAACCTCCTTGGGTTAAAAAACATGAGATGGGTCTGAGAAATACCGTCAAAGCTGAGAAACATGAATGATGTCATGCATAGCCTGGTATCTCTGATGTAACTACAACCTGTAAGCAACTAGCCCGACTCTCTCCAGAACCTCAAACGGCCCGACGTATCTCAGTGAGCGCTTACCCTGTCTCTGAATCCTTTTGTGTCCCAACCTCGGTGCGACATGCAGTAAAACCTGATCCCCGACCTCGAACTCCAGAGGTCATCTCCGTTGATCAGAATAAGACTTCTGTTGAGACTGTGTTGTCTCCATCCTATTCTGAATCAACTCTATCTGTTCTGAGCTCTCCTGAACAAGACGAGGTCCCAAAAAAGTTACCTCTCCTACCTCTAGCCAGCATAAAGGTGATTGGCATGGCCTACCGTAGAAAGCCTCGTAAGGTGCCATATGAATAGTCACCTGAAAACTTTTATTTTAGGCGAACTCTACCAGAGGAATATGCTTCTCCCAAGAACCACCAAAGTCAATAATGCAAGCTCGGAGCATATCCTCAAGCACCTAGATCATACACTCGGACTGGCCATCAGTCTGGGGATGGGATGTTGTACTCAAAAGTACCTGTGTACCCACCACCCTCTGTAGCCCCTGCCAGAAGTGCAATGTAAAACGTTCATCCCTGTCTGAAACAATGGAGTGTGGAACTCCATGCAGACGTACAATCTCTCGGATGTACAACCATCCCAGCTCATCAACACTGAAGGTCTCCTTGATCGGAAATAAGTGTGCAACCTTCGTGAGCCCGTCTGTAATGGCCCAGACCTCTCTGGACCATTCCTTTGTCAAAAATAAGGTCATGAAGTGTTCTGGAGGGTAAGATGTAATTTTCCCACACTTTCCTGAATTTTGAAACTACACGCCGTGTAGTTTGAGTATACATTGTGTACACCCTTGCCAGGTATACCCCGTGTGGAAGGCTGTGTCCTTGCCGTGTGAGATAAATGAGTGCACGCCATGTGTTCAATACTACACATCGTGTAGTCTCTCCCCGCGTACGTGTTACCGTGTGTTGACCAATCAATGGCCGTGTGTTGTGTTGGAGTCGTGTGAAATAAATGAGTGCATGTCGTGTGTCCAATAATACATGTCGTGTAGTCTCTCCCCGCGTACACGTTACCGTGTGTTGACTAGTCAACAATCGTGTTCCATGTTGGAGCCATGTGAAATAAATGAGTCCACTCTGTGTTTCCAAAATACACGTCGTGTAGTCCTTCACCGCGTATGTGTTTCCCTGAAACCGTGTGTTGACCAGTCAACGGCCGTGGAGCCATGTTGGAAGCCGCGTGGAGACCGCGTGAAATAACCGAGTACACTTCGTGTACCATAATGTACACACCGTGTACCATAAATTACACGTCGTGTACTTTTTCTTTTCTTTCCTATAAAAGGATGGGTCCCCTCTTCCTTTTCAACTCACCCCTCTCCTCCCCTTTCCTCTGAGCAGTGTTCTCCCAAGAGACTCGAAGGCTCTTTCTTCCATAACTTCTTCATCCGAGCTCTGATTTATGATCCATCAATGGCCACATGATCATAACAACGAGGCAAAACTTCTGATCTTGGATCCATTATCATTACTACGGCTTTTCCTTTCCGACATCCACATGAGGAGGTTTTTCCGGGACGCGACAGAAGTGACGGACGCCAACGGACTTCTTCTAAAGTTGATCTGGGGGAGCGTTGTGATCAGATCCTATTGAGGTAGGGATCTTACCTTCGTCTCTCTAATTTTTTCATCATGTGGGGTGGGTGTTCTCTTGTTTACGTGAAACAATTTTGAACTGGTTTAATAAAGATAATAACTGGATTATATAACGGGGATGGGAAGTTTGTGAATGCAGTTACATTATTTATATATCCTATGATATTATGTTGTGAATTGAATGAGCTTCGTCCTACTGAAAATCATGGTCGTTGGGGGCCTTTGCTTACACAATTTAAATTTTTCCCTCTCCTTTTGGATTTTCTTATGGATGGAAGCTTTGTGGAATGTAGAAATTGGTTAATCACGTAAAGTTGGCAGTTTAAAATCTGGAACCCTTGTGTGATCACCCCAGTTAAACAAAATGGAATAATGAACATGTGGGTTTTGTCTTGGTTACTGGTGTGTGAAAGGGAGGGGTGAATCCTGGGTTGTTACGAATAGAACAGGCAGCGGGGCTGCGATAAATGGTATTAAAGGTATAATGATGTACGGTGAAGTTGTGGTTATGGCAGTGGGTAGCGGGGCTACAGGGATGGGTTTGAATGTGAACGGACTATAGGTTGTGAATAATAAATAAAAACTGGAAGAGTTAATTAAGGGCGGGGCATGTTAATGGAACAGGAATAATAATCAATGAGGTTGGTTGGTTAATAAGAAGGGACTTGTTTGGGTTGCTTGTGTTTTCCTAACTTGATTTTTGGATGGCAGGGATATTTTTTACGAATGATAGATGTGGTTGGTTGTGGATAGCTTCCCAGTATTTAAGGAACTAAATAAATTAATTCTGCTGAAACGTTAAAACCTAAATGGGGTTGGGGTTTTTTTGTTGTATTCATGATTCATAGTAGAAGTGCCGAGGCACGTGCTCAGTTTCGCTATTTAAAATCCATAGGTTGGGCTGTGTGTTTGGTATACATATATATATATCTGTATCTTTTGTGTTTTATCACACCCCACCCATGTTGAGCACTTAGTTCCGAACACTCCCATTTCACGGGAGAGGGTGTTTTTCCCTTAGTTACTAGCTCCTTCCTGCTCCTTCTCTCCTAGGTTGTGATGGCTTGAGGTGACCTTAAACCTAATACTCTTCGGGTAGGTTTCGATTGGGGTGGTTTTAGCCCAAGACTCTTCGGGAAGGTTCTACTATTTCCCAAGAATCTTTGGGATGAGGCCTAGGTGTGTGCGGGTAAGATACGTGGTTGTGAGGCCCAGGTGTGTGCGGGTCGGATACGTGGTTGTGAGACCTAGGTGTGTGCAGGAAGGATACTTGGCTGTGAGGCCCAGGTGTGTGCAGGAGGGATACGTGGTTGTGAGGCCCAGGTGTGTGCGGGCGGGGAGAGTATGGAAGCGTCAGGACGTTCTCCATTAGGAAGAGCAGCTAACTACTGGGAAACGGTGCGGGGTACCCAATACTCTTATTCTTATACTACTACTACCTCTTGTGATTGTGTTTTTGGTGAGTGTGGCTGGTGAGGATGGGTGGATAGAATTCCTTTCTATGTTTCTTCTTTTGTTCTCACGGGACATTAGGATGTCTCCCCACTTGTGCACGAGAGCATTAGGTTTCCCAACTGAGTATACCTGTATGCTCATCCTACATTTACTTTCAGGTTTCTAGGAGGACTACCAGTGCCATGCGGGACCCTACTAGTCGGACACTTGGAGTTGTTGTAGTTTTTGTACTCTTGTTTTCTTTTGGTATTGTACTTTGAACTTTATTGTACTTGTACCTTGTTATACAATTGTTTAAACATGCATGTGGGATTGGTTTGGGTTTATTTATATACACTTGTTCTTTTTATTTTTGGAGTTTGACTTGTCCTATTTCCCGATCCTAAATAATAAAAATGGTAATGCCTCCCATATTTGTGAAAACTCATACCCTTGGTGCTAGTCGCCACCCCGGGGCCTACTGGAGGCGGGACTCGGGGGGTCATTATCTCCCTTTCACCATTGACAGCTTAGGAGGGGAGTATTTGGTGGGAGGGGGTCGTGACAGAATGGTATCAGAGGTGATGGTTGAGAGATATGATGGACTCTGGATTCAGGCACAGAGAGGACTACATGGGATGGTAGGGCAATAGTGTTAGTTAATCATGGTGCATGACATAGGCCAGGGAATACCGGCTAGGACACGAGATTTTAGGGGCCCCCGAGATGCGATGCAAGGACTCTGAGCCTACCGAACGACCAAGTGAGACTGCATTGATTGCAGGGTAGAGACCCTATGGAAGGTACATGCATCATCATGATTGTGTTTTACTTTATTTGGGTGTTCTGGGAATGAAATTGAAATAAAAATGATAAAATAAAACCTTGATAAACTTCCTTACTACTCGATCTTAGGCGTTATTTGTTTATCGTATAGCTATGGAACTTGGACGTCGACCCTGGGTGGCTCAGACGACCGAGGCCCAGCAGATTCAGGCGGTCGATCAGTTGAGGATTGACCGAGAGGAGGAAGATAGTCAGTGGCAGAAGACTCTCTGTTCTTTCCAGCGGCAAACCCTCAAGAAGTATGAGGGTCGTACTTCAGATACGGAGACGGAGGGGTGTCTTGAGGAGCTTGGGATCACTTTCACCTTGATCTGTTCTCTGAGGGAGTACTGGGTTCCCCTAGTAGTCATTCAGCTGAGGGTGTGGTGCGACAATGGTGGACACTCTACCTCGGATAGAGGATAGAGTCAGAGGTTTTGTGGGATGACTTTGAGAAGGAATTCCGAGAGGAATTCCTTTCTTCTATGATCAAGGTGGAGATGCAGCAGGATTTACTCTCCCTTCAGCAGGGGAGTATGTCAGTACGAGAGTTGGGGATCAAGTTCAAGGATCTCATGCGCTTTGATCCGGATCTCTTTCCAGATGAGGAGTCTCGGGCGAGATGTTTAGAGGATGTGCTTCGTCCTTCGCTCTAGTATGCTGTCACCCCCTTCACCCTTCTGACGTACTTGGAGGTACAGAAGAAGGCAGAGGTTTTAGAGAGGATGCACTCGCTGGGAGGTGAACCACGAGAGGGGATCCAGTCGGGCTCGTCAAAGGGGAAGGCAGTCAGCAGTAGGTCTCCTGCGACGGTACCTTCCAGGTTCAGGCCAGTGGGGAGCAGGCCCCAGCAGTTCCAGTTCATATCTTCGGGTCCTCGTCCCTTTTTCACAAGCCCAGGACCAAAGTGTTTTTCTTGTAGAGGTTTCGGGCATGTTCAGAGTCGGTGCCCAACCCGAGCTCAATACGGTGGAGGTGGGCAGGTTCAGCGCCCACATCAGCAGCACCAGTTGCCGGAGAGGCCCTTCCAGCAGCAGCAGGACCATGCTCCTCCGAGGGAAGACTTTGTGGGAGGAGGCCGACCTCGGGGTGCTCCTCTGGGACCTCGACCAGGGCGTGGTTGGGGAGGTGGACGACATCAGAGAGGAAGAGGAGCTGGGCGTGGATAGTTGCACGCAGCAGAGTTGACAGCTCCAGCAGGACTAGAGGTGGTGCGAGGTACGATTTGTTTGTTCATCACTCTTGTTTCTGCTTTGTTCGATTTGGGATCATCACACTCCTTTGTTTCACCTGTTCTATCCCATGCTTTGGGACTAGATGTAGAGAGACTTTTTGTACCACTGGTGCTGAGTACACCAGTAAGAGGCCAGACCATCGTATCATGTGTTTACCGGAGATGTGGGCTGACGTTGGGACCACATAAATCTAGTGGGGACCTTCTTCTATTACAGATGAAGTTATACGATGTCATCCTAGGCATCGACTGGTTATTTTTTGTTAGTGCTGTTATCGACTGCTTTCGGAGAAGAGTCGTGTTCTCCGACGTGGATGGGGAGCGCGTATCTTTTGTTGGCGAGAGGAGCTATCAGTTAAGAAGCTGGCATGTGAAGCCTCTCCTTTCCTTGTTAGGCGGGTTATCAGTGGTTCCAGATCATACAGAGATGATGGATGTCCTGGAGGTTTTTGGGGAGTTCCTCGATGTTTTTCCAAAGGAGGTTGTGACTCTACCCCCCCCCCCCCCCCCCCCCCCCTCGACGTGACGTTGAGTATGGGATAGACTTACAGCCTGGTGCCCGTTAAATTTAGATGGTCCCTTATTGGATGGCACCTTCGGAGTTGCGGGAGTTGCAGATTCAGATTGATGATCTGATGGATAAAGGTTTTGTTCAACCCAGCGTATCGCCATGGGGTGCTCCAGTTTTGTTCGTGAAGAAAGAAGATGGTGGTCTTAGGCTATACATAGACTACCGAAGGTTGAACCAGGTAACTGTCATGAACCGTTACCCCTTCCAAGGATATATGATCTCTTTGACCGACTGAGGGGAGAATGTTGGTTTTTTAAGATTGATCTATGATCTGGATATCATTATCTGAGGGTAAAGGAAAGTGACATATCGAAGATGGATTTCAGGTGCATGTATGGGCACTTCGAGTTTGTAGTGATGCCGTTTGGAGTTACGAATGCACCGGCTGTGTTCATGGGACATATGAACTTTGTCTTCTGAGAGTTTTTAGGCCGGTTCGTCGTTGTGTTTATCGATGACATCCCGATCTACTCAAGATCATAAGAGCACGTTGAGAATCTCAGGGTAGTTTTAGAAGTCCTTAGACACCACCAACATTAAGGGAAATTGTCGAAGTGTACGTTCTTGACACAAGAAGTACACTTACTTGGGCACGTAGTGTCTCAGCATGGAGTGTTAGTGGACCTGTCGAAGGTGTAGGCAGTTGTTTCTTAGGCAGCACCCAAGAGCATTTCAAAAGTTCGTAGTTTCCTGGGGTTAGTAGGTTACAATCGGAGGTTTGTTTCAGACTTATCTCGAGTTTCTGATCCATTGACATCTTTGACTAGGAAGAACCAGGTCTTCCTATAGAATGAGCAATGCCAGAAGGCTTTCGACTACCTGAAGGAGAACTTGGTCAGTGCTCCCGTACTCAGGTTTCCAGAGGAAGGGTTGTTGTATGAGGTGTTTTGTGATGCTTCTGGCCTTGTTCTGGGGTGCATGATGATGTAGAAGAAGGGAGTGATCTGTTATGGGTATAGACAGTTACACCCTCATGAGCATAACTATGCCACCCATGACCTAGAGCTTGTAGCAGTAGTGTTCGCACTGAATTTGTGGAAACATTACCTCTTTGGGGAGTGCTTTTTGGTCTTTTCAGATCACAAGAGCTTGCGTTATATCTTCTCCAAGCGTGACCTGAACCTGCGGCAGTAGAGATGGGTCGAGTTTCTCAAAGACTATGACTTTGAGATCTCTTAAACTGAAGGTAAGGGCAACGTTGTGGCTGATTCCCTGAGAAAGAAGTCGCATAAGGAAGTGGTTTGAGAATCTGCTGATGCTTGGAAAGCGATGGGAGAGTTGGCTACCTTGAACTTGGATGTCAGGGAAGAATGTGTTAGTGGCTGTTTGTTTCAGATGATGGTGCAATCCTCCTTGTTGAAGCAGGTGGAAGTGTCTCAGTGGGGGGACTCCGAGGCAGAAGTGATGCGGGATTATGTCGATCAGGGGAACGCTCCAGAAGGATGGTCAGAGGATAGCCGACATTGGATTCGTTTCCATGGATGATTGTTTGTCCCAGAGACAATGTGTGAAGGAGTTCTCCATGAGTTCAATAGCTCAGCCTTTGTAGTACATCCAGATGTTTCAAAAATGTACTGAGGCCTGAGGGAACATTTTTGGTGTAAATTCCTAGTGTTTCAACAAGTGAAGGCTGAACACCATGTTCCCAGCGGTTTGTTGCATCCTTTAGATGTCCCTGAGTGGAAGTGGGATGACATCTCAATGGACTTCATCACAAGACTACCCAGATCTCAGGGTGGTTCTGATGCAATCTGGGTAGGGGTGGATCGACTGATGAAATCAGCTCACTTCTTAGAAATTAAGGAGTCGGGCCTGGTTAGTACTTTAGCACAAAGGTACGTAGACGAGGTGGTGCGTTTGCATGGCGTTTCGAAGACTATCATTGTAACACCCGAGACATTTATGTGAAATATTTTGTTTTTATGTTATATAAATCATCAAAGGAATCTTTTACTAGATACAACACTAGCTTGGCTTTCTTTACACGCAATCGCGACCTTCCTCGATAGCTTGTGTCGTACGCAATACCGAGTTTCACTAAACAACGATATACTATTAAAATATTATTAAAACTAGCCGTTATGAATAGTAATTACCACTTTTTTGAAATTTTATAATTTTTATTTTTCAAAATGGACATCATTTTTGGATTCGGAATGTCGAAATTAGCCTAGGGTGAAATTTTGGTATTTTTCTGAAAACTTTCAATTTTTGATGAATAGTGAAACCACAAAGTGGTAGTTAAAAAAACAGAATTTTTCATAAAACTTAATTTTACAGCTTCTGTGAGTGGAATTTAGAAAATCCGAGAGACACGGTTAATATCAAGGACTAAAATGTGGTTCAATGAGATGAAAATAATTTTTGGTGAATAGTAACTTTTTACTTTTATTTACCACGGTTAAAAGTAAATAGGGTAATTAAGGGTAAAAATGATATTATTATTACACTAACACATGTCCTAATTCTATTGGACAAGTGTAATTCGACCAAAAACAACCTTAGTAATAAAATATGACCATTTAGGCCCACTTGGATTAGATTAGGACATTTATTATAAATTTATTTAAAGAAAGGTTAAATAGTTAAAATCAATGTTTAATAAGTAAATAATTTTTAATATGGAATTATACATAAGATAAATTCAACTATAAATATTCATTATAAAGATAAAAATATTTCCTACATAATGGTATTTTATTTTTAATATTTAGACATTAAATAATTTATTTTTTTTATGACACAACGATGATGTTGTAATTATCTTATTAATTAAATATTGACATAATTGATGTTATAAATACCCAAATAAATGTAATTTGAGACTTTTTATGAATTACACTAATTTTCTAGGTTAATATGACATGTTAGTATTGATTTAGTTAACTGTTTTCGAACTAATCATTCTGTTATGATTCTCACAAAAATCAATTACTAAATAGTGTCAAAATTGACATAAAATATTTTTTAAAACAAATATTATATTAGTAATTGTTATTTTATTCCTAAAAATCTAAGTTTCGGAAACATGACTTATATAAGGCTATATATATTAATAATAAACAACTTGGGGTTATTTTGGCTTGATATAGAATGTTTAACCTTATAGTGTAAGAAAACAAGAAGACATGGTAAAAGTTAAATTATCTAACTTAAAGTTAAATCTAAATGATAAGGTTAAAATTAATACCTAAACTTGTCTAAATTCTATTGGATGATAGGATTTCGACCCATCCACACATTAGATTATAAATATATCAATTTTGAGTTATTTTAAACCGAACTTGACTTTATAATAAAATAATATTTTTAGTTTTCCCAAAGGTGCCCCTCTCCTCCCTTATAAAAGGGCACCTCCTCCCCCTATTGCTCACACCACTTTGAGCCTTCATGTTCGGAAAACCCCTTCCACTTTCTCCCCTCCACTTCCCTAGAGACATCTTAGAGGTCCTGGTCTTCTTCAAAGACCAATTTTAGTGCCCTAAAAGATGGTCTCAAAGAAGCACTTCAAAGAAGAGGTAATGTCCATTACCGATTCTTTCATCTTTATTTCTTATTCCACTTCTTCTTATTTAGTTGTTTCATTATGAAGTAATAACATAAGTATCACTCATAAACGGATATGTTATTATAAGTATGAAACAACCCTATTTCACCATCTATCCATCCTACGGAAAAAGAAATCACCGCGCGTGCGTACGTACGGAATACCATCTCCACGCCGTGGTGTAATCTATTTTCCACCACCACCTTACTTGTATGGGTATAATGGTGTAAATAATGACTATATATGACTATAATAAAGGTATACTTATTCTTAAATAGTATACATAAACTCCAATACAATTCCATGATCATAGGAACGATATCATCACTCGTGCGTACGTACGGAATACTGTCTCCACGATGTGATGTGACTCGTTCTACATGATCTTCATTTCATAATGATTATATAAATGAATTTAATGAATGAATATTATATATATTACACTAATAACATTCAGGAAATGAGGTATCTATAACCTAAAGATAAGAATAAGAATTTATTCGACAAAACACGCATAAGAACAAAAAGTTATAAACACCCGAATAACAAGTAGCAATGAAATATTACTACTAAGAAGCTAAGAATATGACCATATAAGATATCATAAAAATAAAAATGATTCTGTAATAAGTCAATAACATTATCTAAATAATTATACAGGAGGTTCGGACACGTACAAAGCATATCGGACCTAAGGTAAGGGAAAATCTCGCAATCTCAATTTTTATCCGAGATTGTTTATACTTTGGTATTTACTGGGGTGTATTTTATCATCCACATCCATGTTCCCTCAATATGTAATGTTATTTCCATCCACCTACAATTGTTTAAATCCAAATTTACCCTTCGGTGAGTTTTTAGTAAAAGATATGAAAGGAATCTTTTGTCATTTTTCGTACGAGGTACTTTTTGACTTTTCCGACAAAAGTACAAGAAGAATGTTTTTTTAACTTATACGGCATGAATGGATTTTTAAAACATTATTTCCAAGAAGCATCCCTTATAAGTTTTCAAGTTTATTTTTAATCAACTTCTTTTATTTATAATTATATGACATGTTAAGAAATAAAAAGTGTTTTTTAAGTAGAAATGATATTTTCCTCAAGAATGGAGTTCAAGTGTTTTATCAAAATTATTTTCCATCTAAGATAATAAAGGGTTCTATTTTTATACCTATTATTACATTGATTTTATTATGTTGTGATGGAATTATTTTTATAAATTCCTTTATCTTATATGAATTGTTTTATGATGTCATGATGTTTAAGATTCCCATTTTTATTACATGGGTTATGTAATGATGTATGATTTATGATTTTGTGGCACACATAAGAATGGTATCATTAAGAGATGGGTGGGACATATATATCCCTCCAATGCATTGGGTAAATATTTTATATCTCCTGAGATAGACATGGCTGGAACGGTAGGTTATACCGGTTCAGTGAAACAGGACTGAAACGAGGAGTGAACTCGGTTCAGAAATGGACTTTGTCCACTAAGATAGTCTTGGCAATGAGTCTTGACTAATAAGAAATGATTCTCTATGATTATGTGTGTATGCCACAAAGTTTCATGTTTTAAGTTATGATTATGTGGATTCCATTTCACTACTATGACTTATCCCATGTTATGAAATTATGCTCTCTTTTGCAGGTTAAGATTTCCAAAAGTTATGTTCTTATGAATATGATGTGATTGATATTTCTTTTGTTACCCTTATTGAGAATTTGTGCTCACCCTTTTGTATGTTTTCTTTCCCTAGGACAGGAAGAAGGTTATTAAGTAAGATATTCCAAAAGGGACTATAGATATGATGAAATAAATGGGAGACAGTTTAGACGCTTTATGAACCAGTTGTTTATGTTTCCCAGTTTCTAAAGACACTATACCTATATGGTCCTTTCGTGGTTTTGTTATATGATGTAATAATTATGATTCAATTTTGAAGTATTAACAATGTATGTAAAGTATGGGTCGTTATAGTTGGTATCAGGGGAAAGGTATAGTCAACCTTTGGAAACTAGGATGCGAAAGCCTTAGTAAGAACCCTAAGGATAAGTCTAAGAATAGAACACAATCTTTGTGTTTTTGAAATTGCCATGAATAACATAGGATAAGACCTTAAGTGTGAAATTTTATTCTTGATTATGGGGTTTTCCTATTATAATTAGTGTTGCTCACACTATTCTTCTTGGTTTTAGTCAATGGCTGGAACCCGAAGGAACCGTGTTAATGCGGAATGCGATGGGAAATGCAATGATTGTCCCCCTGAGAAACCAAACGTTATGGGAGATGGAATGAAAAATCTTGTAACCATGCTCACACAACTTTCTCAAACTATGAATCATGCTGGACTTCCAAACGAGCAAAGGAAGGAGCAACATTCTGTTGAATACTTCATGAGACAGCGTCCACCTTTATTCAGTGGGTCTACTAATCCATTAGTTGCTGAACAATGGATTAGTACTACTGAAAAGATATTTTCAGTTCTTCAATGTTCTGAGCATGATAAAGTCATCTTAGCAGTGTATCGTTTGGAAGGTGATGCTGATCAATGATGGAATCTTATTAAGAATACGAGGAAAAGGAATGAAATTGAGTCCATGGAATGGGACCAGTTCAAGAACTTATTTTTTAGTAAGTACATCCCTCGTATTCTCCGAACAAATATGGAGAAAGAGTTTCTTGAACTGAAGCAAAAGGATGATGAATCTGTTGGTACTTATGAAGCAAATTTTACAAGACTTGCAAGGTACGCTTCTGGTATTATTATCCAACCTGAGAGTAAGATCAATTGATTCTTTAGTGGCTTAAAACCAAGTCTTCGAAGGGCCTTAGCCATAAGGGACTTCAATATCTACGAGGAAATCATTCGATGTGCTCTCAAAGTTGAGATAAATATTTGAGTAACCCATCAGTCATATGGGCTTGATAAGAAGAGGAAATTGGAATTCAAAGGAAAATCTAAAGAGCACATTGAAAAGAAGATGAGATTTCCCTTATGATCAAAGTGTGGAAAGAAACATGGAGGGAGTTTTCTTAAAGGGACAAGTAAATGTTTCAAATGTGGAAAGGAAGGTCATCGGGCATTTGAATTCCGCGATGATGGGAAGAAGATGTCTAGTGATGCAAACAAAGGAAGGGATACACAGAATGAACCTACTACACTTCAATGTTTCAAGTTCAAGGAGATGGGACATTATGCCAATAAATTCCCTAATCCAAGGGTTGATGATGACGGTCGACTTCAACAAACTATTAAGGCTAAAGACAAAGGAAAGTCACATGAAATTTCCATCAGCGAAGTGGAGTACGATAACGATGTGCTGAAAGGTACACTTACCATCCACTCTAAATTAGCAAATGTTTTATTTGATTCTGGATCCACCCACTCTTTTATTTCTGAAGAATTTTCTAAGGGTATCACCGTATTACCTCAACAATTAGATGTTGAGCTAGATGTGACAACACCTAATGGAAAAACAATCGCATCAAAAGTTTATAATTCTTCTCCGATTGAAGTTTGTGGGAAAGTGCTTCCTGAAAATCTTGTGATCCTTCCTATAGGGGCATTTGATGTGATTCTTGGCATGGATTGGATTTATTTATATAGAGCTTATATCAATTTCCAAATAAGGGAAGTCACATTTCATATTCCAGATAAATCTATGATCTTCTATCGATGCAATGATTAACATAACCTTCCAGTGGAAATTTCTTCTATTTTATGGGTCTTGATTCCACTAAATGAAGGTTATTTATCTCAAATGGTTGGTGAGAATCTCACGATTAATAATATTCCCATTGTACGGGAGTTTGATTATGTATTTCTGGAGGAATTACCGGGTCTTCCACCAAATCGTGAAGTTGAGTTCTCAAAAGAACTCGTACTGGGTGCTTTGCCTATTTCAAAGACACCTTATAGAATGGCCCCAATTGAGTTGCAGTAATTGAAGAAGCAACTCCAAGAGAATCTTGATAAGGGATTCATATGCCCTAGGGCGTCACCTTGGGGAGCACCTGTTCTATTTGTTAAGAAGAATGATGGATCAATGAGACTCTGCATTGATTATCGAGAACTTAACAAGATCACTATCAAGAACAAATATCCTCTCCCACACATTGATGACTTTTTTGACCAACTACGCGGAGCTCAATACTTTTCCAAGATTAATCTTCGTTCAGGGTATCATCAATTAAGGGTCAAAATGGAGGATATACCAAAGACGGATTTCCGTACAAGGTATGGACACTATTAATTTATAGTGATGCCATTTGGTCTTACTAATGCCCCTGCTATCTTCATGGATCTGATGAATAGAGTCTTTAGAGACTATATTGATCAGTTTGTGGAAGTCTTTATAGATGATATTCTTGTATATTCAAAGAGAAATGAAGAACATGAAGATCACTTGTGAATTATATTGAAGACCCTGAGAAAGGAGAAGCATTATGCCAAATTTATCAAGTGTGAATTTTGGCTTCAAAAAGTTGCATTTTTGGGTCACATAATCTCAAAAGAGGGGATATATGTGGATCCAGAAAAAACATAGGTTATCGAAAGATGGTCGATACCAACAACAGTAACTGAAATCCGATGTTTTCTTGGTTTGGCTGGATATTATCGACGTTTAGTGAAAGATTTTTCAGGATTATCTAATCCACTAACCAAGTTGACTCGGAAAGGAGTTAAGTTTGTCTAGACGGAAGAATGTGAAGAGAATTTCAAGGAGTTGAAAAGAAGGTTATCCAGTGCACCTGTGCTCACACTGCCTTGTAGTGGAGAAAGGTTTGTGATCTACAGTGATGCATCCAAGAAGGTATTGGGGTGTGTTCTTATGAAAAATGATATGGAGATAGCTTATGCCTCACGATAGTTGAAAATCCATGAGCAAAATTACCCAACACATGATTTGGAGTTAGCTGCGGTAATCTTTGCATTAAAGATTTGGAGCCATTATCTTTATGGAGAAAGGTGTGACATTTATACTGAACATAAAATTTTAAAGTATATTTCATACAAAAGGATATGAATATGCGTCAAAGAAGATGGTTGGAGCTGATTAAGGATTATGACTGCTCAATCCATTGCCATCATGGGAAAGCAAATAAGGTGGAAGATGCATTAAGTCGACAAGACCATGCTAGTTTATCCATGATGAGGATCAAAAAAGATCCAGTATTTATGGATTTACAAAGGATGGATCTTGGAATTATAATGGAAGGGGAAAATTCTTATCTTTCTCAAATGAATGTTCAACCATCTATACATGTGAAGATTAAAGAGGCACAGAAAGCAGATGTCGAGTTACAAAAGAAGGTGAGAAATGTTCCTGAATTCAACCTTGATTGTGATGGGATAATAAAGTTTAGGAATTGGGTTTGTGTTCCTCCCATCTCGGAATTAAAGAAGGATCTGATGGATGAGGCTCATAGTTCTTCATTCTCTATTTATCCTGGAAGCACAAAGATGTATAGGGACCTGAAAGAGTACTTCTGGTGGGATGGCATGAAAAGAGATGTTGCTGAATATGTCTCTCGATGCTTGGTTTGTCAGCAAGCTGAGAGACAGAAGTCTAAGGGGATGTTACAAACATTACCCATACCCGAATCAAAATGGGAAAACATCACTATGGACTTTGTCACAGGACTTCTTAAAACATCCAAAGGCAATAATGCTATTTGGGTCATAGTTGATCGTCTTACAAAGGCTGCACACTTCATTGCTATTAGAGAGGATTTCTCTCTGGATCAGCTTGCCAGGATATATGTAAAGGAAGTGGTAAGATTTCATGGAGTACCACTTTCTATTATATCTGATCGGGATCTGAGATTTACCTCAAAGTTCTGGCGAAGTCTTCAGCATACTCTGGATACAGAGTTGAGTTTCAGCACTGCTTATCATCCTCAGACATATGGTCAGTCTGAGAGAACAATTCAAACCCTAGAAGATATGTTGATAGCTTGCTCTATGGATTTCAATGGTGGTTGGGATCAACACCTACCTTTGGTGGAATTTCTTATAATAATATATTTCACTCTAGTATTCAGATGGCTCCTTACAAAGCTCTCTATGGAATGAAATGCAGGACTCCAACTTGCTGGGATGAAGTTGGGGAAAGAAAGCTATTAGGACTTGATATCGTTGATGAAATGGCAGAAAAGTTCAGATCTATTCAACAACACATAAGAGCAGCTCAGAGTCGACATAAAAGTTATGCCGACAATCGAAGAAAATACCTAGAGTTTGAAGTGGGTGATAAAGTGTTCTTACGAATATCTCCCTGGAAGAGGGTCATGAGATTTGGAAAGAAGGGGAAGTTGAGCCCTAGATATATCAGTCCTTTAGAAATACTGGATCGTGTTGGGAAGGTAGCTTACCGATTGGCGCTTCCACCGAATCTCTCTCATGTTCACGATGCGTTCCATGTATCTCTCCTAAGAAAGTACATACCTGATCCTTCACATGTACTCAGCTTAGAAGTTGTACCGCTGGAGTAAGATCTTTCTTATGAAGAATAGCCGATAGAGATTTGGATCGTAGCGAAAAAGTCCTACAAAACAAGACCACTCGCTTGGTGAAAGTTTTATGTAGGAACCACCAATTAGAAGAAGCTACATGGGAGCTTGAGGATATGATGAGGGAGAGGTATCCTAATCTGTTTGTTACAAAGTGACAAATTTCGAGGGCGAAATTCATTTTAAGGGGGGTAGAATGTTACACCTGAGACTTTTATGTGAAATATTTTGTTTTTATGTTATATAAATCATCAAAAGAATCTTTTACTACACACAACACTAGCTTGGCTTTCTTTACACGCAATCGCGACCTTCCTCGATAGCTTGAGTCGTACGCAATACCGAGTTTCACTAAACAACGATATACTATTAAAATATTATTAAAACTAGCCGTTATGAATAGTAATAACGACTTTCTGAAATTTTATAATTTTTATTTTTCAAAATTGACTTCATTTTTGGATTCGGAATGTCGAAATTTGCCTAGGGTGAAATTTTGGTATTTTTCTGAAAACTTTTAATTTTTGATGAATAGTGAAACCACTAAGTGGTAGTTAAAAAAACTGAATTTTTCATAAAACTTAATTTTACCGCTTCTGTGAGTGGAATTTCGAAAATCCGAGAGACACGGTCAATATCAAAGACTAAAATGTGGTTCAATGAGATGAAAATAATTTTTGGTGAATAGTAACTTTTTACTTTTATTTAACACGGTTAAAAGTAAATAGGGTAATTAAGGGTAAAAATGATATTATTATTACCCTAAAACATGTCCTAATTATATTGTACAAGTTTAGTTCGACCAAAAACAACCTTAGGAATAAAATATGACCATTTAGGCCCACTTGGATTAGATTAGGACATTTATTATTAATTTATTTAAAGAAGGGTTAAATAGTTAAAATCAAAGTTTAATAAGTAAATCATTTTTAATATGGGGTAATACATAAGATAAATTCGACTGTAAATATTCATTAGAAAGATAAAAATATTTCCTACATAATGGTATTTTATTTTTAATTTTTAGACATTAAATAATTTAATTTATTTATTACACAACGATGATGCAGTAATTATCTTATTAATGAAATATTGACATAATTGATGTTATAAATACCCAAATAAATGTAATTTGAGACTTTTTATGAATTCAACTAATTTTCTAGGTTAATATGACATGTTAGTATTGATTTAATTAACTTTTTTCGAACTAATAATTCTGTTACAATTCTCACAAAAATCAATTACTAAATAGTGTCAAAATTGACATAAAATAGTTTTAAAACAAATATTATATTAGTAATTGGTATTTTATTACTATAAATATAATGTTTGGCCAAATGACTTAGATAAGGCTATATATATTAATAATAAACAACTTGGGGTTATTTTGGCTTGATATAGTAAGTTTATTAACCTTATAGTGTAAGAAAACAAGAAGACATGGTAAAAGTTAAATTATCTAACTTAAAGTTAAATCTAAATGATAAGGTTAAAATTGATACCTAAACTTGTCTAAATTCTATTAGATTACAGGATTTCTACCCATCCCCACCTTATCTTCGAAATATATCAATTTTGATCTATTTAAAACCAAACTTGACTTTATAATAAAATAATATTTTTGGTTTTCCCAAAGGTGCCCCTCTCCTCCCTTATAAAAGGGCACCTCCTCCCTCTATTTCCCACACCACATTGTGCCTTCAATCTCGGACAAACCCTAACACTTTCTCCTATCCACTTCCCTAGAGACATCCTAGAGGTCCTGGTTTTCTTCAAAGACCAATTTTAGTGCCCTAAAAGAAGGTCTCAAAGAAGCACTTCAAAGAAGAGGTGATGTCCGTTACCGATTCTTTCATCTTTATTTCTTCTTCCACTTCTTCTTCTTTAGTTGTTTCATTATGAAGTAATAACATCAGTATCACTCATATACTGATATGTTATTATAATTATGAAACAAACCTATTTCACCATCTATCCATCCTACGGAAAAAGAAATCATCGTGCGTGCGTACGTACGGAATACGGTCTCCACGCCGTGGTGTAATCTATTTTCCACCACCACCTTACTTGGATGGGTATAATGGTGTAAATAATGACTATATATGACTATTATAAAGTTATACTTATTCTTAAATAGTATACATACACTCCAATACAATTCCATGATCATAGGAATGATATCATCACTCGTGCATACGTACGGAATACCGTCTCCACGATGTGATGCGACTCGTTCTACATGATCTTCATTTCATAATGATTATATAAATGAATTGAATGAATTAATATGATATATATTACACTAATACCATTCTGTAAATGAGGTATCTATAACCTAAAGATAAGAATAAGAATTTATTCGACAAAACACGCATAAGAACAAAAAGTTATAAACACCCGAATAACAAGTAGCAATGAAATATTACTACTAAGAAGCTAAAAATATGGCCATATATGATATAATAAAAATAAGTATGATTCTGTAATAAGTCAATAACATTATTTAAATCATTATACAGGAGTTTCGGACACGTACAAAGCATATCGGACCTAAGGTAAGGGAAAATCTCCCAATCTCAATTTTTATCCGAGATTGTTTATACTTTGGTATTTACTGGGGTGTATTTTATCATCCACATTCATGTTCCCTCAATATGTAATGTTATTTCCATCCACCTAAAATTTTTTAAATCCAAATTTACCCTTCGGTGAGTTTTTAGTAAAAGATATGAAAGGAATCTTTTGTCATTTTTCCTACGAGGTACTTTTTGACTTTTCCGACAAAAGTAGGAGAAGAATGTTTTTTTAACTTATACAGCATGAATGGATTTTTAAAACATTATTTCCAAGAAGCTTCCCTTATAATTTTTCAAGTTTATTTTTAATAAACATATTTTAGATATAATTTTATGACATGTTAAGAAATGAAAAGTGTTTTTGAAGTAGAAAGGATATTTTCCTCAAGAATGGAGTTCAAGTGTTTTATCAAAATTATTTTCCATCTAATATAATAAAGGGTTCGGTTTTTATACCTATTATTACATTGATTTGATTATGTTGTGATGGAATTATTTTTATAAATTCATTTATCTTATATGAATTGTTTTATGATGTCATGATGTTTAAGATTCCCATTTTTATTACATGGGTTATGCAATGATGTATGGTTTATGATTTTGTGGCACACATAAGAATGGTATCATTATGAGATGGGTGGGACCTATATCTCCCTCCAATGCATTGGGTAAAGATTTTATATCTCATGAGATAGACATGGATGGAACGGTAGGTTATACCGGTTCAGTGAAACGGGACTGAAACGAGGAGTGAACTCGGTTCAGAAATGGACTTTGTCCACTAAGATAGTCTTGGCAATGAGTCTTGAATAATAAGAAATAATTCTCTATGATTATGTGTGTATGCCACAAAGTTTCATGTTTTAAGTTATGATTATTGGGATTCCATTTCACTACTATGATTTATCCCATGTTATGAAATTATGCTCTCTTTTGCAGGTTAAGATTTCCAAAAGTAATGTTCTTAGGAATATGATGTGATTGATATTTCTTTTGTCATCATTATTGAGTATTTGAGCTCACACTTTTGTTTGTTTTCTTTCCCCAGGCCAGGAAGAAGGTTATTAAGTAAGATTTTCCAAAAGAGACTATAGATATGATGAAATAAATGGGAGACAGTCTACACGCTTTATGAACCAGTTGTTTATGTTTCCCAGTTTTTAAAGACACTATACCTATATGGTCCTTTCATGGTTTTGTTATATGATGTAATAAGTACACTTCAATTTTGAAGTATTAACAATGTATGTAAAGTATGGGTCGTTATAATCATCTCAGATCGGGATACTCGGTTTACCTCATGAGCTTGGAGGGGGTTACTACAAGCTTTTGGCACCTAGCTACGCCTTAACACTGCTTTCCACCCCCAGACCGATGGGCAGACAGAGCGGACTATCCAGACGTTGGAGGACATGCTGCGAGCATGCGTTCTAGTTTTTAGAGGATCATGGGTACGTCACTTCCCTTTAGTAGAGTTCACCTACAACAACAGCTTCCACTCTACTATTGGAATGGCACCGTTTGAGGGTTTGTATGGAAGACCATGTCATTAACCCATTTGCTGGGCAGAGGTTGGTGAGATAGGTGCTCTTGGGCCAGAGGTAGTGCAGAGCACCACAGAGAAAGTCCATCTTGTACATGAGAGGATTAAAGAGGCTCAGGACAGACATAAGTCTTATGCTGATCTTCGGAGGAGGCCCTTGGAGTTTGAGGTGTGAGATCATGTGTTCATGAAGTTTTCCCCTCGACGGAGGCAGTGGTGGTTTGGGAAAGGGAGCAAGATATCACCTAGGTTCATCGGACCTTTTGAGGTGCTGAGGTGAGTCGGCGAGGAGGCATATCAGCTGGCCCTATCACCTCAGTTGGAGAAGGTTCAGGACGTCTTCCACATCTCCCATCTTTGTCAGTACTTACATGACGACTACCACGTTATCTACTGGAGAGAGTTAGATATAGGAGACGACGCGACCTTCGAGGAACGACCAGTCAGAATCGAGGATCGTAAAGAGAGGGTTCTCTGTGGACGAACCATTCTGTTGGTTCGTGTGTTGTGGAGGCATGACGGCCTTGAGGAGAGCACTTGGGAGCAGGAGACCCAGATGCACGCTCAGTACCCGAAGTTTTTTTGACTTGTGTTTTCCATTGTTCTTCTGAGCTTTGTGTTGATGTTGTACTCTATACCTTTTATATATGGAATGCATGGCTTATCGGTTGTGTGACCTTTTGTTTCCTTGTACTCTAGAAGTGTGTAGCATGTACAGATGTGTAGGGAAAGGGTAAAAGCTGACTCTTAATCGAGACTCATTAATGAGGATGCGATTGAACCTATGCGGCCAAGTCAGTGCCTCCTGAAGCAGATAATATCTCGTCATAGAAGAAGGAATTTTCCCCAAACCACGTGTTTGGGAAATGTGTGAGTTGTACGGTGTTAAGGGAAGTGTAAGTTTGAAAATCCTAATGTATGAAAGTGGGAAGACCCCATTCTTAATCGAGATGCATTAATGAGGATATGATTAAACCCATGCTGGTGAGTCAGTGCCGCCTAAAGCAGATAATATCTCGACATAGGAGAAGGAATTCCTCACACATATGATTAGGGTTGTTGGTTGGGATCCTGTTATAATGAGAACCCTAATAGGTATCTTGTTGGGTTCCTCTGGGTTGGTTTTTGAATTCTCGAGGATGGTAATGTTTTAAGAGGTATCTGTTGTAATGGCCCAGACCTCTAGGGCCCATTCCTTTGTCAAAAAGAAGGTCACGAAGTGTTCTCGAGGGTAAGATGGACTTTTCCCACACTTTCCAAAATTTTGAGACTACACGCTGTGTAGTATGAGTACAGGTTGTGTACCCCCTTGACAGGTATACCCCATGTTGACGGCCGTTTCCTTGCCATTTGAGATAAATGAGTGCACACCTTGTGTCCAATACTACACACCGTGTAGTCTCTCCCCGCGTATGCATTACCATGTGTTGACCAGTCAACGGTCGTGTGTCGTGTTGGAGCCGTGTGAAATAAGTGAGTTCACGAAGTGTGTCCAATACTACTCGCCGTGTAGTCTCTCCCCACGTACGCGTTATCATGTGTTGACCATTCAACGTCCGTGTGCCATGTTGGAGCCGTGTGAAATAAAGGATTGCACGCCTTGTGTCCAAACTACACGCCGTGTAGTCCTTCCCCGTGTATGTGTTGCCCTCAAACCGTGTGTTGACTAGTCAAATGCTGCGGAGCCGTGTTGGAAGACGCGTGGAGACCGCATGAAATAACCGAGTACACGCCGTGTACCATAAAGTACACACCATGTACTTTTTCTTTTCTCTCCTATAAAAGGAGGGGTCCCCTCCTCCTTTTCAACTCACCCCTCTCCTCCCCTTTCCTCTGAGCATAGTTCTCCCAAGAGACTCGAAGGATCTTTCTTCCATAACTTCTTCGTCCAAGCTCTGATTTACAATCCGTCTACGACCACGGGATCGTAACGACGAGGCAAAACTTCTGATCTTGGATCCATTGTCTTTCCTTCGGATTTTCCTTTATGAATTCCACTCAAGGAGGTTTTTCCGGGATGCGACAGAAGCGACGGACGCAGACAGAATTCTTCTAAAGTTGATCCAGGGGAGCGTTGTGATCAAAACCTGTTAAGGTAGGGATCTTACCTTCGTCTCTCTAATTTCTGCCTCATGTGGGGTGTGTGTTCTCTTGTTTATGTGAAAAACTTTTGAACCGGTTTAATAAAGATAATAACTGGATTATATAACGGGGATGGGAAGTTTATGAATGCAATTACATTATTCATATCCTGTGGTATTATGTTGTGAATTGAATGAGATTCTACCTACTGAAAATCATGGTCGTTGGGGGCCTTTTCATATTCAATTAAATGTTTCCCTCTCATTCTGTATTTTCTTATGGATGGAAACTTTGTGGAATGTGGAAATTGGTTAATCACGTAAAGTTGGCTATTTAAAATCTGGAACCCTTGTGTGATCACCCCGGTTAAACAAAATGTAATAATGAAAATGTGGGTTTTGGCTTGGTTACTGGTGTGTGAAAGGGAGGGGTAAATCCTAGGTTGTTATGAATGGAACAGGCAGCGGGGCTGCGATAAATGTTATTAAAGGGATAATGATGTACGGTGCAGTTGTGGTTATGGCATTTGGCAGTGGGGCTGCAGGGATGGGTTTGAATGTGAAAGGACTATGGGTTGTGAATAATAAATAAAAAGTGGAAGAGTTAATGAATGGTGGGGCATGGTAACGGAACGAGAATAATAATCAGTGGGGTTTGTTTGTTAATAAGAAGGGACTTGTTTGTGTTGGTTCTGTTTTCCTAAGGTGATTTTTGGATGGCAGGGATATGTTTTACGAATGATCGATGTGGTTGATTGTGGATAGTTTCCTAGCAGTTAAGGAACTGAATAAACTAATTCTTCTAAAACGTGGAAACCTAAATGGGGTTGGGGTTGTTTGATGTATTCATACTTCGTAGTAGTAGTGCTGATGCACATGCTCAGTTTCTCTATTTAGAAGCCATATGTTGGACTGTCTGTTTGGTATACATATATATATCTGTATCTTTTATGTTTTATCGCACCCCACCCATGTTGAGCACTTAGTGCTGAACACTCCCATTTCATGGGAGAGGGTGTTTTTCCCTTAGTTACTAGCTCATTCCTTCTCCTTCTCCCCTAGGTTGTGATGGCTTGAGGCGACCTTACACCCAAGACTCTTCCGCTAGGTTTCAATTGGGGTGGTTTTGGCCCAAGACTCTTCATGCAGGTTCTAATATTTTCCAAGAATCATTGGGATGAGGCCCAGGTGTGTGCGGGCGGGATACGTGGTTGTGAGGCCCAGGTGTGTGCGGGCGGGATACATGGTTTTGAGGTCGAGGTGTGTGCCGGCGGGATACATGGTTGTGAGGCCCAGGTGTGTGTGGGTGGGATACATGTTTGTGAGGCCCAGGTGTGTGCGGGTGGGGAGAGTGTGGCAGCGTCAGGACGTTCACCGTTAGGAAGAGCAGCTAACTACTGGGAAATGGTGCGGGGTACCCAATACACTTGTTCTTATACTACTACTACCTATTTTGATTGTGTTTTTGGTGAGTTTGGCTGGTGAGGTTGGGTGGATATAATTCCTTTCTAGGTTTCTTATGTTGTTCTCACAGGACATTAGGATGTCTCCCCACTTGTGCACGACAGCTTTAGGTTTCCCTACTGAGTATACTTGTATGCTCACCCTACGTTTACTTTTAGGTTACCAAGAAGACAACCAGGGTCGTGCGGGACCCTACTAGTCAGACAGTTGGAGTTTTTGCAGTTGTTGTACTCATGTTTTCTTTTGGTATTGTACTTTTATCTTTCTTGTACTTGTACCTTGTTATAAAATTGTTTAAACATTCATGTGGGATTGGTTTGGGTTTCTTTATATACACTTCTTCTTTTCCTTTTTGGGGGTTGACTTGTCCTATTTCCCGATTATAAATAATAAAAAGGGTAATGCCTCCCATATTTGTGAAAACTCATACCCTTGGTGATAGTCGCCACCCCGGGGCCTACTGGAGGCCGGAATCGGGGGTCATTATCTGCCTTTCACCATTGCCAACTCAGGAGGGGAATATTGGGTGGGAGGGGGTCGTGACAATGTCCACTACATCCCAAACCACTTCATTTCCTCGAGGTGATCTCTGTAAACCTGTCACGATGCCCATCGCGACATCATTCCATTTCCACTCAGGAATGGGTAATTGCTGCAAAAGCCCCGCTGGTCGCTGATGCTCTGCCTTCACCTGCTGATAGGTGGAACACCACATAACAAACCCAGTCACATCCTTCTTCATACCTGGACACCAATAATGACGGTGCAAATATCGGTACATTTTGGTGACACCAGGATGAACTTCCCAAGATGAAGCATGAAACTCCTGTATCAACTCCCCATGTATGTCTTATGAAACCCATATGCGACCATGAAAATGTAGCACCTCATCATCGCCCACTATCCACCCCAGAGTAGGGTCTCCATCTGACACACTCTCCCATAAGACTAGGCCTTTAGGGTCTGATAGATGCCTCATTTTAACTGGATAAAAAAGGGTATAGGTAACAGTTATCGAAGAAAGAACCGTCTGAACCTGTCTGTCGTGCACCTCCAAATGCATCTTAGAGAACAGATCCATGAGCCGCCACTCGCTGATGGCATCCTGAACTGCCTACAAATGAGTCCTCCTGCTCAGTGTGTCTGCCAAAATATTTCCTTTCCCAGGCGTATATGCAAGCTCGATGTCGAAAGACTGTAGGTACTCGACCCACCTCCGTTGTCTCAGATTCAAGTCACGTCGCATGAAGATATACTTGAGGCTTTTGTGGTCAGTATATACAACAAAATTCTCTACCATGAGATAGTGCCTCCAACAACTCAAAGCATGAACAATAGAAACCAACTCTAAGTCATGCATAGGATAGTTCTTCTCCTGTGGCTTCAACTGCTGAGATCCGTATGCGACAACACGATATTCCTGCATAAGCACTGCTCCAAGACCGAAGCCAGATACATCACAGAAAACTGTATAACTCTTGCCCGGCTGTGGAAGAACTAGAATCAGTGCTAAAGTCAATCTCTCCTTCAGCTCCTGGAAGGCTGAGTCACAAGAATCTGTCCAAAAAAACATCACCCCCTTCTTAGTCAAGCCCGTCAACAGTGCTTCTAGGCGTGCAAAGTCCTTTATAAACCACCTGTAGTAACCAGCCAGCCCCAAGAAACTACGTACCTTGAAGACATTATTCGGACGCTCCCAGGTAACTACTGCTATCACCTTCTCTAGGTCTACTGATACTCCTGTCTCTGAGATTACATGACCCAGGAAGTGAATCTCGTCCATCCAAAAGTGGAACTTTGAGAGTTTATCAAAAAGTCGATGCTCCCTCAGTGTACTCAAAACCATCTCAATATGGGTTTCATGGTCAAGTCGAGTGTGAGAGTACACCAAGATATCATCCACAAAGACCATGAAAAAGGAATCCAAGTAAGGATGGAACACTCAGTTCATCAGTGCCATGAAAACTGTTGGAGCATTCGTAAGGCCGAACGGCATAACCATATACTCGTAGAGGCCATACATGCTCCTGAAGGCTCTCAGAGGTATATCTGAAGGCCTAACGTGTAGCTGATGATAGCCTGATCTCAAGCCGATCTTCGAGAACACCCTGGCTCCTCGAAGCTGATAAAAAATATCATCAATCCTCGGCAAGGGATATCGGTTCTTGACAGTCAACTGGTTCAACTTCCAATAATCCACGCAAAGTCATAAGGTACCACCCGCCATCTTCGCAAACAACACAGGTGAACCCCAAGGGGAAGTACTAGGTCGGATGAAACCCTTAGCCTGCAACTCCTCCAACAGCTTCTTGAGCTCTTGAAACTTAGGCGTAGCCGTCCTATAAGGATGTATTGATACTGGTGCAGCTCCTCGCACAAGCTAAATCGAGAAGTCTACCTCACGCTCCGGAGGCAAACCTGAAAAGTCATCTAGAAAGACATCTAGAAAGAGATCAACCACTGGAGGAAAATCTAACTATGAAGTCCCCTAGTCATCCAGATAAAGACTAGCAATCTGGGGCGTAACTCCTCCTAGCCCATGATGCTCGAGTCCGGCTCGACTCACCTGAACATCCCACTCACCCTTATGAAGGAAAGATTCACCCTCTAGTGATACAAAACTCACCCTATGGCGATAGCAATTGACAAATTCCTGGAAGGGAACCAACCAATACATATTCATAATAACATCATAACATGTCATCTCAAGGACATAATGATCCCACACGAAGAGACACCCACCAACCTGAAGGGGGAACTCCTTTCACTGACTCAAATTAGATGTTCTATGTCCCAAAGGAGTGTCTAGTGCCAAGGAATCCTCAGAAGTAAGGACAGTGAGTCTAAGACTCTCCATAGTCTGCCCAGAAATAAAGCTATGAGAAGCTTAGTTATCGAAAAGTGAAAAAGATAAAACTGAGGCTACTAGGATCATGCCTCGAACTGTGGAAGGTCCAAGATCCGGATCCCGAAAAATCTACCCTACTGCAAACGTCTGGCCAGTACCGCGACCCTGTGTAGAAACCTGATATCCCTGAGCTGATCCCCCTTGAGCCTGACCACCATGTCTATGACCTCTACCCTGGCCTGAATGAGTTCAAGAACTCCATCCCCCAGTCTGCTATGGGACTGGTAATCCTGCTCCTGAATGAGGGGTAGAAACAGATCCTCTGTCATTAGCCGCTGGAAGAAGAACCCTGCAAAAACGCTACATATGACCCATCTTGCCACAAGATCGGCACTCCACTGGATCCCTCGGGCATTGAGGCTTCTTATTCCCGCACTTTCCGCACTGATAGCACACCTCCTGGTTTCCAGAAGGAAGATCTCGTCTACCAGAAGATATACCCCGCTTCCTTGAGTCACCTCGAGTAGACTCTCGGTGGTGCTTCCTACTGTCAGTATGAAATGAATCAGCCTTGGATGCTGAACCGCCCTGGTCAAGAGCTCTAGTCTCCCTCAGATTTTCTTTCGATGATCAGCGCCTAGTTGACTATCAGAGTAATAGAAGTCTACTGGAAAACGTTCACCTTTGATATTATCTCTGGTTTGAGGCTTTCCTCAAACATCCTCAGTAAAAACATCTCTTCATTTCCCAGAACGGCAGCGAAACGCTGTAACTCAGTGAAGCGGGAGGAATACTCCTTAACCGAAAGATTACGATGCTACAGGTTCATGAACTCCCTTTCCCTGTCGGCCCTCAGCATCGTTGGATAGAAGAAGTCGTAGAACGTACACTTGAATTTTTCCCATGTCATAGTCTGCTGGTGCCCTGCCTGTGAGACTACATCCCACCATCTCTTGGAAGAATCTCGCAGCATGTAAGTCACGAGCTTCACCCTTCTATCTGGGGGTGTCTCCAGATGCTCGAAGATGGAAAGAATGTTTTCTAGCCATGAATCTGCAACCTAAGGTCCTCCATCCCCTATGAAAGTGGGAGGATGCTGCTTCTGGAAGACTCGCGTCAGCTCTGCCATAGATGAGGAAGAATGCTGAGCACCCTAGAAGGTCTGCATGAACATCATGAAACCCTCTCTGAACTGAGCATCCACACCAGTGTCCAGAATCACTACAGGTTCCATATCCGGAACAATCGGCGGAACTACAGGTAGTCCCTGGTTTGTCGTATCAAGCGTACGGTCACTACCTGGTTCTTGGCGTGCAACGGGAGGACGTCTTGGTGCCATAGCCTTGAAAGATCAAAAGAACACCAACGATTTAGGATCAACAATGACAGAAAACACCGGAGTACAAAACGGGAACAGGAGAGAGAAACACTTAAATTTTCAAACTAAGACTACACGGCGTGTTTTTAAGGTACATGATGTGTTTGTTAAAACCATTTACATGGATTGAAATTCTGCCACCATTGATCATTGTAACATTCCAGAATACACGGCGTGTTGTCACAAAACACGTCGTGTACTTGAACTCCACTCCCCAGCCCGAGTCTCCTTGCACGACTAACCTACAGGGTCTTCCTAATTCTAAACTACACGGCGTGTGCACTAAGGACACAGCGTGTACAAGCCAGGCTTCGGCAGCCCGTCTAGCAGGTTACACGGTCGGCCACATGGCTAACCCCTTACACGGTGTGTTCCGAACAAACACAACGTGTATCAGAGAAGATAACACTGACTCGTTTTGTTTGTGACACGACCGGGTACCTAAAAGAAACTACACGGCATATTCTTATAACACACGGCGTGTACTAGATAGGCTCAGTGACCCGTGTAGCAGGTTACACGGTCGGATACACAGCTGACCCCTACACGGCGTGTTCCGAACAACCACGGTGTGTATAAGGAAGGATAACACCGACCCGTGTTGTTCGTGACATGGCTGGGTACCCAGAAGAAACCTACACAGCATGTTCTTATAATACACAACATGTACTACATGAGTTTCCCCAACCCGTGTTGTTAGTGACACGACCGGGTGCACGGTTGTCTACCACACGGCGTGTACTTATGGTACATGGTGTGTCCCTGAAGACTTTCTGACACCCCGTGTTTTTGTTTACACAGATAGTAACACGGTTTAAAAAATACACTGTGTGTATGAATAAAGTACACACCGTGTATTCTTGTTTTTTCCGGGAAGTACCTCAGAAACTACTCTAAACGCTAGAAACACAGAAAAAACAACATCTATGTGCCAAATTCTGATCCGTGGGGGCCCATACTCCCCACGAATCAAATCTTGGATTCATAATCAATGCAAACAACAAGTAAACAGCATAACAAACAATGATCTGCTAAATTCCGATCCTCGAGGGCCCATAAAACCTCCAAGACCAGAGCTTGGCACCCATGCTAAAGAGACTATAGAAGAAGTAATATTCTATCAGCACAAAAAGTATTTCTATCACAACAACTACCACAATGGTATACATAATCTATCACGTCATCTATCACAACAGCATGCAATTCTAATGCACCCTAGATGGAATGGGAAAATGCATGACAAGGGATTTCCTACCCAGTGCCTATATGATGCATGAGATGGTACACCCTCATCACATTGGGTTGCAACTAAATAGAACCATAATAATATAAACTGTAACAACACAAAACATGTGCATCACCCAACGGTGAAATATAATAAACTGTAACACTTGCAAAAACTGAAAATTTCAATTACGAGGTAATACAGCTTTTCCCTGTACATGGGTTAATTACTCCCAGGCACAGTTAAGTACTAACTACCCATTTCTTCATATCCCTGGCTATTGTCGCAAAACAGTAAGGTAATAGAAAGGAAGAAAAATACTCTCATACCATTTTTTAATGACCCATGTCCGGAGCCACATGACTGGTGCCCCGTACCCGGTTCGCCACATGACCTTAAGCTCATTTCCCCAAACGCCAGAGGCTTCCGACTAGCAGCGAGGTCCTTGGTGAGTCAGTGGGGAAACTATGCCCTCATTTGGTAAAGTATGCAGTGGAAGAATAAACATAAACAATATCGGAAGCAGTAAATAGCATGAAACAACTGAACTGAAAGTAAAAGCAATTTCGGATATAATAATGATGTCGAATGGTACATGTATCTATGAAAAGCATTAAGCAAAAAACTGTGTTGAAAAACAACTGAAACCAAAGTCCTAAATGTAAACAGCAACTCCAACACCATCACGGGCCAAGGCCCAGTCCCATGATCTCCAGCTCCAACTAGCAATCATGTACCCGAGGTAGAAGGGCCACAATACCTACCTATACCTGCAACTATATAATCTGTTTGGGCCGAAAATCAGGACCCAAATAGGGTGTGAGACTAATCCCATTAGGCAACCACCACAATATTTGTTCCCTACAATCAGTGAGTGATATAGATAAAGTAAAGGTAAATAAATGAAGAAAAAAATTCTACCACTTACCATTCACATTCATTTAATTATACAACCAGGAATAATAAGTAAAACATTATATTCCAAGGTAAGGAAAGTAACAAAATAGGTATCTAAAAAGACTACCTAACACAAGCAGTACAAAACCCAAGCTTCTTCTTTGTCTTGGTGGAATCATCAAAGCCAACCATCAAAATTCACACAGACTCTCTGGGTGGATAAAACTAGAAGAACCCTACAGTTCAGTCAACAAACAAAGCACAGACACTCTGGGAAGCTCTTATGTCAATTCCCCTATGGTCTTGCACGATAGCTACAGACTCTCTAAGGAAGTACTTACGTCTAATTCCTCATGTGGTGTCGATGCGTGGGTAAACTAAGAACACTCTTGGGAAGCACAAAGTCATATTCCCGTAGGTCCTACATACGAAACTAAAACCAACAGACCCTCTAGGGAAGCACTTAATCGTATATTCCCTCTTTGATCTCCCGCACCAGCTTCTCACAGCCCTAAGCAGTCCCGTCGTTGGTTATCAACTATTAGGTGCCCTAAGTAAGTTAAAAGACTACTTGGATAATATCTACCATACATCAAAAGAATTTAAACATCAGGAAACACATGAAATCAGTGATAAAAAGTAAACTAACAATTGCAATAGGGTTGCCTCACAGGCAATAGTTCCAAATGGAGATAAACAGCTGAACAAGGAAAGAAAAACACCCATGGGGTGATCCTCAAACATGAAAACAATCATAAATTAGCAGTAATTCATCATAATCTAATAAGAAATCTAGGGAATATAAACAATATGATCAAAATCCTAAACCCGGGATACCCGATACATGGGTATCCGACACTTTCGCAACTAAAACTCAAGGAACTTCAACATAGGGCAACAAACCACATTCCTCGATCCTCTGAGATCGATATACTTGAACCTCGGCCCGTGAATCAACCTAGAACGAAGAAGATATGCAGAAAAGTCTAAAACGTTCAACATTAGATAACTTACACGAGAGGAAGAATCCGGAAACGAGGCTAAAGAAGAACCAAGAACTAACCGCTGCGATTCTTCTGCAACCGACGGAGTTTGATTCGGAGAACTGGTGACGGATCGGTGGATCAGAGAAGAATTGGCCTTCTTGGATGTTCTGGATGGGATTAGGCGGAGAAGAAGATGTTTTCCATCATTAGGCGCGACCCCGATTCGATTAATGAAATAAAAAAAGTACACTGCGTATACTCTTAAAGTACACGGCGTGTAGTGGGTTTTTCCGTACTCCGCCAAAATCGGCCTCCACGTCACCCCTACACACCGTGTGTGTTCCCGGTCTCGACCAACACACGGCTTTGAGTGGCCAAGGAGTACACGATGTGTACTCAAAAAGTACATGGCATGTACTCTGAAAATTTTCAGATTCTCCATTTTTCCATAAAAAGCTTGAAAAAGAGATCCGTACCTGAAACCCAAGCTCCGGATTCTTACATCCCTTTGGTTTCATCCAAAAGGACTTCTTAATGTGACTTCTGCCTAAGGTAAGGCTTATAGGTGAAAAAAATGAATCTTGAGAGATTATTTGGGAAGATTATAGATTATTCAAGGGGATTGAGAGGGGATAGTAATGGGTTAGAGGTGAGGAATTTTTTTAAGGGGGTAGGGGCTCTTTATCAAAGTTTAAAAATATTATTTTAATATATAATGATTATTGGTTTCTAAAGATCCAAAACATATTAGAGTCAAATATAAGATGACTAGTGTTTGAAATAAAAACATCCAATAATAATTGGATAGGTTTTGGTTATTGTTTTAATATTTATAATCATATTTATTTAAATCATTCATTAATGAGGTAAACACTGCATCATTATTGTGTCATAAAGAAAATTACTTTTTTGATGTCTTAAAATTATAAAAAAATACCATGATGTTAGAAATATTCTTATCTTTCAAATGAATATTTATAGTAGAAGAAATAACTTATATAAACCCATGTAAAATTTTATTTACTAAAAGATATGTGTTTATGTCATTCTTGTCATTACTTTAAATTAATTAATATAAAGTGTAATTATCACTCTTAAGTGGCTCCATTGGGTCCCAAAATCGACCCCAGGATTCCCATGGTCATAAATGTATCCACCAATAGGATTAAGACAATGTTAGGGTAATTTAATATTATTTTAATATTAGTTTTACCTTGAATTGCCCTATTTACCTTTAACCGTGGTAAATAAAAGTCAAAAGTTATTGTTAACCAAAAATTATTTTTATATTATTGAACCACATTTTAATTAATAATAACAACCATGTATTTATGATTTTAGAAATTCAATTCATAGAGGTGGTAATATATCATTTAAATGAAAAAGTCTGGTTTTTAACTACTACCCAGTGTTTTCACTCTTCATCAAAAATTGAAGGTATTTAAAAAATAAGAAAAATCATCCTAAGATATATTTTATATTCCTAATTCAAAAATGATGTCTATTTTACCAAATTAAAAACATAGAATTTGAATTAATTAATTTAAAATTAATTCTTGTTGTCAAAACAATAAAGCCCGTTTTTAAGAAATAATAACTATCAAAAGATTGACAGTTGTTTATATCCAAATTCAATGTAAAATTACTTAAAATGACCAAAATTGGATTAAATGGTAAAAATATAATCTAATTACACAATAAAACCAATTAAAAAGATAATGTAACCATATAAATAAATTAGATTAAAAGGTAGTTTTGAATTAAAATGCATGATTTTTCACTATTCATTAAAAATGACCAATATCAACCCAAATAGAAAAAATTTACCCAAAGTAAATTTTGATGTTCCCATTATAAAAAAAATATTTTGTCAAATAAAACACATAAAAGTGACCAAAACCAGATTTAAGGAGGGTTCTCCATCAAAAGGCGGTAAATCACTTTTTAATGAATATTAGAATATTTGTGCTTAAAATCAGATTCTTTCTTATTTTAAGCCTCTGAATTTTGTTGATAAATGTATAAACATTTAACAAAAATGTATAATCATATTTTAGTTAGTTCTATCCATTTCTTCAAATACAATGGATAGTCATTAACTATCATTTAAAATAATTTTTTTCAGTATGACTCAGCATTATATGCAACATAAGATTTCAAAAAACCCATTGTGGCGTGTCATGTATGACATAAAACATAGAATCCCCTTTAAAGTAAAATTATTATTTAATTCAAAAATATTAATAAATTTAAAATTTTCATATTCTTTTATTTACCTGGGATCTTACATCTCCAATTTATCCTCTTAGTTTTTAAATAATTTTCTCCATCTGAACTCAGATTCAAGCACCGTTAATCACGTTGGATCTCTCTTAGTATGCCTATTAATATATTATCCTATTTTCTCTATTTCTCTCATAGTTCTTTAATCTATCATCATGTAAAATAATATGACCTATTTTAGGTAATTTTAATAGTTTCTCTATTTTCAATCATTCTATTCCGAATTAGAGGTTGATACTAAATTGGGAGTCTACTGTAACACCCCATGCTTCTACGGTACGCTTCTCTTTGAATAATGTGATAGCGTGTGTTGTACGCAACACCGAGTTCTAACAACCAATCAAACTAACCGTTATGAATAGTAATACCTAATTTTTAAAATTATATATATTTTATATTTCAAAATAGACTTCATTTTTGGATTCGGAATATCTAATTTAGCCTAAGGTGAAATTTTGGTACTTTTCGGATAACTTTCATATTTTGATGAATAGTGAAAATTACGAAATTTTAATTAAAAACAACTTTTTTAATCAAAATAATTAATAGTGATCAATTATGAATTTTAGTAATTTTAAAGTATATTTAGAATATATTTTTACCATTTAATATAATGTTGGTCATTGGACATAATTTTACAATTAAACCGAACATAAACAAGTGTCAATCTTTTGATAGTTATTATCTCTTAAAGACACGCTTTTTGTTTTGACAGCGGGAATTAATTTTAAATTAATTTCTGCCACTTCTGTGTTTTGAATTTAGGAAAATGGATTCCATATTTGGAATCAGGATGTTAAAATTGTGTAAATAGGTAACTTTTATTTTTATACATTTTGAATAATTACTGCGGTAAATATTTTATTTACCATGGTTAAGGGTAAATCCGGTAAATAAGGGTTAAAAATAATATTTTAATAATACTAATTACCCTAAAACGTGTCTTAACCCTATTGGTTGATACATGGTCGACCATTTACATCTTTGGGTCGATTTTGGGACCCCATGGATCCACTTGTAAGTGATAATGACACTTTATTTTAATTAAGTTAAAATGAATACAAAAATGACACAAGCATATATCTTTTAGAAAAACAATTGTTACATGGGGTTATATATGTTGTATTTTATATTATAAATATTAATTAGAAAGATAAAAAGATTTCATACATAATTATATTTTATTTATAATTTTTAGACATTAAATAATTTATTTTATTTATGACACAATGATGCAGCAGTAATTACTATAATAGTGAAAAATTAAAATAATTGATATTATAAATACCCAAATAAATATAATATAAAACTTTTAATGAATTAAACTAATTTTCTAGGATAATATGATATTTTAGGATTGATTTAATTGATGTTTTTCTATGTAATCAATCTGTTATGAGTTTTACAAAAATCAACTATTGAATAGTGTCAAAATTGACATAAAAGAGTTATTAAAACAAATATTATATTATTAATTGATATTAAATTCCTAAAAATATAAGGATCGGCCAAGAGACTTATATCATGATAGGTTCATCATTAATTGACCACTTGGGGGTCGCTTGGATGTATATAGTAAGTTTATTAACCATATTATATAAAAATACAAAGAGACATTGTAAAAGTGAAACTAATTAACTTAGAGTTAATACTTAAAGATAAGGTTAATATAAGTACCCAAACCTGTCTAAATTATATTGGTTGAGTGGTCTTAGACCCATCCCCACCTTAACCTTTGAATAATCAACTTTGGAGCCATTAGAAACCGAATATGAATTTATTATAAATTAATATTTCTATCTTTTCCAAAGGTGCCCCTCACCGCTCTTATAAAAGGGCACTCCTCCTTCTCATTTATTCACACCTTCAAAGCCTTTTGGTTCGGAAAAACTCTGCCCAAATACTCTCCCAACATCCCTCACTTCAACCTAGAGGCATTAGTTTTATCAGAAAGCCAACCTAAGGAGCCCTTTTGATCAAATCAAAAGGAAGAACCAGAAGAAGAGGTAATGTTTTCACCACCCCTTTTAAAGTTCCTTTCTTCTTCCACTTCTTCTTTCTTTGTTCTTACCATTCTAAAATAATAACTCTAGTATCTCACATATACTATGATGTCATTATAAATATGGTACAACCATATTCAGTATTCTATCCACCCTTTGAATAACATGTCACCATACGTGCGTACGTACGACTTACCATCTCCACGTCGTGGTGTAATTGTTATTCAATATAATATTATTTGAATGGGTATAATAATGATGTTTAACTCAGGTAAATAATAAATATAACATGTTAATGATTTTGTATATATGATATACCATCCATTTATATATTATTTTAATATCAAAAGAATGATATTGTCGCTCGTGCGTACGTACGGACTACCGTCTCCACGAACGCGATGAGATTCATTCTCCATCGTATCCATTCAAGTATAATTATCATTTGATGATTTAAAAATGATGTTTAAGGACTTTATATCATTCTGGATATGAATAAGATACAACAAACATGGCTTATGTAACAAAACATATAAAAGAAAATGAGTAAGTTAACACCCGAAACGACGATAATTCTAAGATATTATTAAAAAATAAATGTTAAAAGATCATATATGATATCATATTAATATATATGATTCTTGTATAATTTAATAACAATTATTTCACCATTATACAGGAGGTTAACCTACCCCAACCAAGGAAAAGTACAAGGTAAGGGTTATTTCACAATCTCTTCATTATCCGAGGTTGTTTATACGTAATAATCTACTGGGATCTCTTTATCATCCACATCCATGTTTCTTAAAAATTTATTTCAAAACATTTTTACTATTTACTAGAATATGAGTTAAAGTCATTTATACACTTTTTGACTTTTATAAGTGGTTTATAAAGGAATCTTTCGGTCGTTTTCAAAACAAGGTCCTTTTTAACCTTTTCGACAGAATTATGGTAAGAATGTTTTTTTTAACTTATACGGCGGGTGCGGCTATTTTCCGCCGTTATAAATTCTTCAAAGCTTCCCTGACAAGATTATAAGAATATTTTCAAAGAAAATGTTTTATTTTATATGGTTCTTAAATGATTTCAAAATAGAAGGAGATATTTCTTTAAAAAGAATATTGATTTCATCTATGTCAACATCCTTTGATGGATTTTAAGATTATTTGAAGTTGATTTTTTATGATACAAAACTTCTATATTGTATTGAAGGTTTTGTGATATGTTTGACTGTGTATGTGCTATTTTTATACCATTCATAGTTTATGGTGAAATTATTGACATTTCGTATGATAGTTTTAATACGAATGCTTATGTTATGTTTAAACCTTTTCATATGGGAATGCATTGGACTTAGTAAGTGACGGGTGGAGCCCGCTATAGCTCCTCGATGCATCGGTAGGTCTCATGAGACAAACTAGTGTCTTGGCACAAGGCCTTGGAAAAATCTTATTTGTAGTCTTGGCACGAGGCCTTGGCTATGTGGTTATGATAGTCTGGCATTATGCATTCCAACATTATGAAAGTGGTTATTGATTTTTGCATGTGATTACTCTATTAGTCGAATATCCATGTGAATATGTAAATGGAATTATTTCATTTTATTTATGTCGTACCATGTTGAAAGTTCATGTTTGAAAGGCTTTTTTTAGTTATACATTGCCTTAAATGTTTATTCTTATTTATAAAAGTTTCTGCTATATTGTTATCATTACTGGGAATTTGAGCTCACCCCTTTTCTATGTTTTATTTTTCCCAGGAAGTGAAGAAGTAAATTATGAATGACCTGCAGGGATATTATGTGGGGATATGAGTGTGGATTATGGAGACATTATGTTGTTGTAGTAGTTTTTCATTTTATGATGTAATGTAAAACTTATGAATATATCTAGTGTTTCCAAGGCTACTAAACCAATCGGTCTTTCGAGATTTGATCATTCTTGTGATCATGCCAATGTTATGTAATAATGCACCGACTCTGGGTAACTAGGGTCGGGGCGTTACAGTTGGTATCAGAGGAAGTTTAGTACAATCCTTGGAAGCTAGATTTAGATAAACTCTGATTAGAGCACGTAGACCTAAGATGAACTTTGAGGATTAGTATAGAAGAACTTCCTATAATTTTGGTATTGTAGAGATTTTGTGAGTTTTCCGAGAAATACATCCCTGTCTGGATACGAGCAGGTAGAGGCGGCTCTGGCACAGATGTACCTAGGGGTACAACCCGAAAACACCGCTTTGAGCTAGACTCGAATGGGAACTGGTGCACGACAACGGGCCTTGCTGCACTCTTGGTTACGACACTCCCGGGGGATATGCTTAGGATAACTCTCATTTTCTTTACAAATCATTATGAAGGGTTTATGAGTATATACTTCCTCAAAGAAAACATTTTTATGATTATGGATTATATCCATAAATAGTTCAATTTATGTTAAGTGTTTTATAAGTATGGGATTATGTATTTTGATTCATAAACTGATCTAGTTTATGCCATTGTTTAGAAATGGAGCCTAGTGGAAGAAATGGAAACCGTATCAATGCATGCACTCCATGTAGGGATTGCCCTCCTGCTTAAGATAATTATAGTGGAGCTGGTGATGCAACTGGAGCCAATCAGCTAATCACCATACTGGGACAGCTTACTCAGGTTTTGAATAATAACCTTACCTGTATGGAGCACCCTGATCCACAGCGTGGAGGATCAATGTTAGATCGATTCATGAGGCAACAACCACCAACGTTCAATGGGAGTACAAATCCCTTAGTAGCTGAGCAATGGATATTTTCCCTAGAGAAAATACGTCAGGCTTTGGGGAGCAGTGAAAGGGAAAAAGTTATCATGGCAGTTTACCGCCTCACTGGAGATGCTGATCAATGGTGGTCATTGATTCAAAATACGAAGGAAGATGATGAAGTATCAAATATGGAATGGAGGGAGTTCAAAGATCTGTTTTTAGAAAAATACTTTCCTCACGACCATCGAGCAGATATGGAAAGGCAATTTCTAAGTCTGAGACAGAAGGAGGATGAGAATGTCACAAAGTATGAGGCTAACTTTACAAGGTTATCAAGGTACGTTGGTGAATATATACGTAACCAAAGAAGTAAGATTGATCTTTTCTTTGATGGGTTAAAACCATTTCTCCGTCGAGCATTAGTCTCACAATCCTTTTCGTCGTACGAAGACATTGTCTCATGTGCTATCAAGACCGAAAAGGAATTCTCTAAGTCTTATGACTTTAAAGCAAAGAAAGAGAAGAAGAGTCTTGCTGATCAATCTGGGAATAGAAATAAGGGGAAGAAAGGAAAGGTTGAATATCCATCCTGTGGTAAATGTGGGAAGAAACACCCTGGTGCTTGCTTGAAGGGAATGTGAGTCTGTTACAAGTGTGGTGAAAAAGGCCACCAAGCTCGTGATTGAAAAGGGAAGAAGGAAGCCACCAACGTTCAGTGCTACAATTGCAGGGAGATGGGACATTATGCGAATGAATGTCCTAAGCATCAGGAGAAATTACCTCAGAAAAGGTCAAGGGATCAAGGCCAAGCTTATGCTATCACTACTGCTGAGGTAGAAGCTCCGAAAGACGCGGTGGTAGGTAATTTAATGGTTTCCTCAAGTTTAGCAAATGCATTATTTGATTATGGATCATCACATTGTTTCATATCTTCCCAGTTTGGTAAGAAAATTAGATATTTCCAATTTGATTTAACAAGGGAGTTGTCAGTTAAAATTCCTTAGGGAAGTATCATTGCAACAAAGTTTTGTGAATCAGTCCCCATTAGAGCACATAAATGTTCTTTATCTGTTGATCTCATCGTCATACCTATGATTGAGTTTGATATAATCCTCGGTATGGACTGGCTATCGGACTATGATGCAAAGATTTATTGTAAGAAGAAAGAGGTTACGATTCATGATAATAATGATAAGGAACACCTTATCTTTAGAGCAGAATCGTCACCACCTAATTCTTATTTAGATCCACCCCCAGTAGCTCAACTTAATTCAATTATTGAGGAGGAAGAGAATGAAATAACTGTCGGTGAGGAAAGGAATGTTCAAATAGAGGATGTACCTGTTGTGAAAGAATTTGTAGATGTATTTCCGGAAGATTTTCCTGGACATCCTCCAGAACGAGAAGTTGAGTTTTCCATTGATTTGATTCCTAGATCAAGGCCTATATCGAAGACCCCTTATAGAATGGCCACTGTAGAGTTAGTCGAACTAAAGAAACAACTAGAGGAATTGAGTAATAAGGGATTTATTCGCCCTAGTGTTTCTCCATGGGGAGCCCCTGTTCTTTTTATTAAAAAGAAAGATGGATCTATGAGGTTATGTATCGACTACAGGGAGATCAATGCTATAACGATAAAGAACAAGTATCCCCTACCTCGTATTGATGATTTATTTGACCAACTGCATGGAGCTCAATACTTTTCAAAGATTGACCTTCGATCTGGATACCATCAGTTGTGTGTGAAGAAGTAAGACATTCCGAAGACAACATTTCGAACCAGGTACGGGCATTACGAGTTTACTGTAATGCTGTTTGGATTGACTAATGCACCCTCTATATTCATGGATCTGATGAATAGAGTTTTCAAGGAGTATCTCGATGAATTTGTGGTGGTATTTATTCATGATATCTTGGTATAATCCAAAACCTACGAAGATCATGAAAATCACTTCCACATTATCTTGAAGACTCTGGGGAGGCATGAATTATATGGGAAGTTTAGCACGTGTGAATTTTGGCTTCATGAGATTTCTTTTCTTGGCCATATTGTCTCTAAAGATGGAATCTCTGTTGATCCTTCTAAGACCAAGGCAATCCAAGAATGGCCAACACCTACGAGTATAACTGAGGTACGTAGTTTTATTGGTTTGGCAGGTTATTATCGACGTTTCGTCCAGAATTTTGCCCGATTGGCTAACCCATTAACGAAGCTCACACGTAAAGGGGTTAAATTTGTTTGGACAAAAGAGTGTGAAGAATGTTTTGAATAACTGAAGAAAAGATTAGTCAATGCTCCTATATTGACTCTACCATCGGGGAATGATGGGTTCGTTATTTATAGTGATGCATCGAAGAAAGGACTTGGTTGTGTCCTTATGCAGAATGATAGAGTTATTGCCTATGCATCACGACAGTTGAAAATTCATGAACAAAACTATCCTACTCATGATCTCGAGTTAGCAGCTGTGATCTTTGCTTTGAAGATATGGAAGCACTACCTCTATGGTGAAAAATGTGAGATTTATACTGATCACAAGAGTTTGAAGTATATTTTCTCACAAAAAGAACTCAACATGAGGCAAAGGAGATGGCTTGAATTACTCAAGGATTATGATTGCATGATACACTACCACCCGGGGAAAGAAAACAAGGTGGCAGATGCTTTGAGTAGAAAAGACCATGGAGTTTTGAACAATATGAGAATTGAAAGGGATCCAATTTTCATTGATCTAGTGAAGATGGACATGGGAATAACTAGGGAAGGTGAAACATCAATGCTTTTTCAAATGGTTGCCAATCCATATTTACTAGAAAGGATTTAGAGTTCTCAGACCGATGATGAAGAATTCCAAAAGAAGATTAAAGCTGTGAATGATGGGAGATTGAGAGACTTTGTGTATGAAGATGGAATTTTAAAATTCGGGAAGAGACTTTGTGTTCCCGATTTACCTGATCTAAAAAGGGAATTTCTGGATGATGCTCATAGTTCCAATTTCTCTATACACCCTGGGAGCACAAAAATGTATAGAGATTTGAAGGAACATTTTTGGTGGGACAACATGAAGAGGGAGATTGCTGATTTTGTGTCATGATGTATGGTTTGTCAACAAGTGAAAGCTGGAAGGCAACAGCCTGGAGGAGTCATGCAACCTCTTCCCATACCGGAGTGGAAATGGGACAATATTACGATGGACTTTGTCATGGGGCTACAAAAGACTCCTAGAAGGAACGATGCAATATGGGTTATTGTTGATCGTCTTACCAAGTTAGCACATTTTCTTGATATAAGAGAAGATCTACCCCTGGAACGTCTAGCAAGACTATATATTAATGATGTTGTGAGACTTCATGGAGTACCCTTATCAATTGTTTCTGATCGTGATCCCCATTTTACATCAAGATTTTGGAAAAGTCTTCAGAAATCCCTGGATACTGAACTTCATTTGAGCACTGCTTACCACCCTCAGACAGATGGACAATCAGAACGGACTATTCAGACCTTAGAAGACATGTTGAGATCTTGCTCACTTGACTTTCAGGGTATGTGGGATCAATATTTACCACTGGTAGAATTTTCCTATAACAATAGCTTCCATTCGAGTATTCAGATGGCACCATATGAAGCGTTATACGGAAAGAGATGTCGTACACCAACCTGTTGGGATGACGTTGGTGAAAGAAAACTTGTAGGTCCAGAACTGGTGGAGGAAACGATGGAAAAGGTGAAGGTAATCCAAAATCACATCAGAGCAGCTCAAAGTAGGCAGAAGAGCTATGCCGATAATCGAAGGAAGGATTTGGAATTTCAAGTCGGTGATCATGTTTTCCTAAAGGTATCTCCATGGAAGGGAGTCATACGTTTTGTTAAGAAAGGTAAATTGAGTCCCAGGTACATCGGACCCTTCGAAATTCTAGAACGAATTGGGGTTGTAGCTTACCGATTGGCAATGCCGCCAAGTCTCTCCAAAGTTCACGATGTGTTCCACGTATCTCTGTTGAGGAAATACATGCCCGATCCAACGCATGTACTCACCTATGAGGAATTAGAACTGGAACCCGATCTTTCCTATTGTGAAGAGCCCGTCAGGATTCTTGATACGAGAGAACAAGTACTGAGAAACCGGACGACGTGTCTGGTAAAAGTTTTGTGGAGAAACCATAAGATGGAAGAGGCAACGTGGGAACCCGAGGAACTTATGATGAAGAACCACCCGAGTCTTTTCATGCGATAGTATTCTAGAAATTTCGAGGACGAAATTATTTGAAGGAGGGGAGAATGTAACACCCCAAGCTTCTACGGTACGCTTCTCTTTGAATAATTCGATAGCGTGTGTTGTACGCAACACCGAGTTCTAACAACCAATCAAATTAGCCGTTATGAATAGTAATACATACTTTTTAAAATTATATATATTTTATATTTCAAAATAGACTTCATTTTTGGATTCAGAATATCTAATTTAGCCTAAGGTGAAATTTTGGTACTTTTTGGATAACTTTCATATTTTGATGAATAGTGAAAATTACTAAATTTTAATTAAAAACAACTTTTTTAATCAAAATAATTAATAGTGATAAATTATGAATTTTAGTAATTTTAAAGTATATTTAGAATATATTTTTACCATTTAATATAATTTTGGTCATTGGACATAATTTTACAATTAAACCGAACATAAACAAGTGTCAATCTTTTGATAGTTATTATCTCTTAAAAACACGATTTTTGTTTTGACAATGGGAATTAATTTTAAATTAATTTTTGCCACTTCTGTGTTTTGAATTTAGGAAAATGGATTCCATATTTGGAATCAGGATGTTAAAATTGTGTAAATAGGTAACTTTTATTTTTAGACATTTTGAATAATTACTGCGGTAAATATTTTATTTACCATGGTTAAGGGTAAATCCGGTAAATAAGGGTTAACAAATAATATTATAATAATAGTAAATTACCCTAAAACGTGTCTTAACCCTATTGGTTGATACATGGTCGACCATGGACATCTTTGGGTCGATTTTGGGACCCCATGGATCCACTTGTAAGTGAAAATGGCACTTTATTTTAATTATGTTAAAATGAATACAAAAATGACACAAGCATATATCTTTTAGAAAAACAATTGTTACATAGGGTTATATATGTTGGATTTTAGATTTTAAATATTAATTAGAAATATAAAAAGATTTCCTACATAATGATATTTTATTTATAATTTTTAGACATTAAATAATTTATTTTATTTATGACACAATGATGATGCAGTAATTACTATAATAGTGAAAAATTAAAATAATTGATATTATAAATACCCAAATAAATATAATATGAAACTTTTAATAAATTAAACTAATTTTCTAGGTTAATATGATATTTTAGGATTGATTTAATTGACTTTGTTCGAAGTAATCAATCTGTTATGAGTTTCAAAAAAAATCAACTATTGAATAGTGTCAAAATTGACATAAAAGAGTTCTTAAAACAAATATTATATTATTAATTGATATTAAATTCCTAAAAATCTATGGTTCGTCCAAGAGACTTATATCATGATAGTTTAATCATTAATTGACCACTTGGGGGTCGCTTGGATGTATATAGTAAGTTTATTAACCCTATTATATAAAAATACAAAGAGACATTGTAAAAGTGAAACTAATTAACTTAGAGTTAATACTTAAAGATAAGGTTAATATAAGTACCCAAACCTGTCTAAATTCTATTGGTTGAGTTGTTTTCTACCCATCCCCACCTTAACCTTTGAATAATAAACTTTGGAGCCATTAGAAACCGAATATGAATTTATTATAAATTAATATTTCTAGCTTTTCCAAAGGTGCCCCTCACCCCTCTTATAAAAGGGCACTCCTCCTTCTCATTTCTTCACACCTTCAAAGCCTTTTGGTTCGGAAAAACTCTGCCCAAATACTCTACCAACATCCCTCACTTCAACCTAGAGGCCTTAGTTTGATCATAAAGCCAACCTAAGTAGCCCTTTTGATCAAATCAAAAGGAAGAACCAGAAGAAGAGGTAATGTTTTCACCACCCCTTTTAAAGTTCCTTTCTTCTTCCACTTCTTCTTTCTTTGTTCTTACCATTCTAAAATAATAACTCCAGTATCTCACATATACTGTGATGTTATTATAAATATGTTACAACCATATTCAGTATTCTATCCACCCTTTGAATAACATGTCACCATACGTGCGTACGTACGGCTTCACGTCTCCACGTCGTGGTGTAATTGTTATTCAATATAATATTATTTGGATGGGTATAATAATGAGGTTTAACTCAGGTAAATAATAAATATAACATGTTAATGATTATTTATATTTGATATACCATCCATTTATATATTATTTTAATATCAAAAGAATGATATTGTCGTTCGTGCGTACGTACGGACTACCGTCTCCACAAACGCGATGAGATTCATTCTCCATCGTATCCATTCAAGTATAATTATCATTTGATGATTTAAAAATGATGTTTAAATACTTGATATCATTCTGGATATGAATAAGATACAACAAACATGGCTTATGTAACAAAACATATAAAAGAAAATGAGTAAGTTAACACCCGAAACGACAATAATTCTAAGATATTATTAACAAATCAATGTTAAAAGATCATATATGATATCATATTAATATATATGATTCTTGTATAATTTAATAACAATTATTTCACCATTATACAGGAGTTTAACCTACCCCAACCAAGGAAAAGTACAAGGTAAGGGTTATTTCACAATCTCTTCATTATCCGAGGTTGTTTATACGTAATAATCTACTGGGATCTCTTTATCATCCACATACTTGTTTCTTAAAAATGTATTTCAAAACATTTTTACTATTTACTAGAATATGAGTTAAAGTAATTTATACCCTTTTTGACTTTTATAAGTGGTTTATAAAGGAATCTTTTGGTCGTTTTCAAAACAAGGTCCTTTTTAACCTTTTCGACAGAATTATGGTAAGAATGTTTTTTTTAACTTATACGGCGGGTGCGGCTATTTTCCGCCGTTATAAAATCTTCAAAGCTTCCCTTACAAGCTTATAAGAATATTTTCAAAGAAAATGTTTTATTTTATACGGATCTTAAATCATTTCAAAATAGAAGGAGATATTTTTTAAAAAGAATATTGATTTCATCTATGTCAACATCCTTTGATGGATTTTAAGATTATTTGAAGTTGATTTATTATGATACAAAACTTCTATATTGTATTTAAGGTTTTGTGATATGTTTCAATGTGGATGTTCTATTTTTATACCATTCATAGTTTATGGTGAAATTATTGACATTTCGTATGCTAGTTTTAATACGAATGTTTATGTTATGTTTAAACCTTTTCATATGGGAATGCATTGGACTTAGTAAGTGACGGGTGGAGCCTTATATAGCTCCTCGATGCATCGGTAGGTCTCATGAGACAAACTAGTGTCTTGGAACAAGGCCTTGGAAAAATCTTATTTGTAGTCTTGGAACGAGGCCTTGGCTATGTGGTTATGATAGTCTGGCATTATGCATTCCAACATTATGAAAGTGGTTATTGGTTTTTGCATGTGATTATTCGATTAGTAGAATATCCATGTGAATAAGTAAATGGCATTATTTCATTTTATTTATGCCGTACCATGTTGAAAGTTCATGTTTGAAAGGCTTTTGTTTTAGTTATACATTGCCTTAAATGTTTATTCTTATTTATAAAAGTTTCCGCTATATTGTTATCCTTACTGGGCATTTGAGCTCACCCCTTTTCTATGTTTTATTTTTCCCAGGAAGTGAAGAAGTAAATTATGAATGACCTGCAGGGATATTATGTGGGGATATGAGTGTGGATTATGGAGACATTATGTTGTTGTAGTAGTTTTTCATTTTATGATGTAATGTAAAACTTATGAATATATCTAGTGTTTCCAAGGCTACTAAACCAATCGGTCTTTCGAGATTTGATCTTTCTTGTGATCATGCCAATGTTATGTAATAATGCACCGACTCTGGGTAACTAGGGTCGGGGCGTTACATCTACTGCCATGAAAAGGTAGGTGGAATATGAATTTTACCTCTAGTCTCATATGTTTATAAATTGTTGGCATTATGCTGCATGGAGGACCTCCCATGTATTGATTCTGAAATGTATACTTAAATAAATTAAATTTCTATAATTTACATAAATGTTCTTGTATCCCTCTATTTAATATCGTTGGAGGTTAAACACAAAAACTCAAACCACCCCCCTTAGGGTATGTTTTCAAAATACCATGAAAACCATGTTTTGTTTTATAATAAAACCACCTTTTGAAGTGAATTATTTTATCAATTTAAAATGGGAAAATTGAATAGAAATAATTGAAATTTTAAATGGATTAAATTAATCAATTTATTACTCCCTTATTACTAATCCATGTTCAAATGTGGTTTTTATTTTTATCATGTTGAATGATTAAATAATTGAATTAAATGAATTATACAATGGATTTTATCCTTGACTTGGCCATTGATTATCACTCTTAAGGATTGTATGTATTTAATATAATTTAATGTATAGTAACAAGACTGGATACTATATGGACTACGTTTACTTATTAAATTTATGATTCCTACTGATTATAGAACTTGATTTTACTTTAATGGAGTTGTTTAACTTGATCCAGCCTTCAATTCCTAATTGAATTCATATTATAATGAGAGGACTCCATCTCGTTTGGTAAATATGGACACTAAGTGAGATACCCAATTGGGGTTTGATCAATACATAATATATATGAATTCATTGATGTATCCCGAAAAATTCCCTGATATACTATAGAATTATAATTCTTTTTATTATCTCATCGTATTCAAATTGATGTCCTCAAACACAAAATTCCTTATAATATCTTATTAGGATCTAGTCAGGATTATCATGGGATTACATTCCACATGTACCATAGAGTCGGTTAGAGACATTTTTAGTGGAATACTAATTGTAAACCCATTTGATTACTCTTATACCCCTATTTCTAGGCTACATGGTTAATTATAGTGAGATGGATCAACTATCTAAGGTCACAAATACCATATATTTTTCTTGGATCCTACATCACTATTATTATAATTTCATGATGACCTATATTAAATTCCTTGGTATCTAAATGATTAAATGATCACATAATAAGCTACACTCAGCTTATGCTGAAGCAGGTATGGATAGACAGGTGTCCCTTGAGGAACATGAGACGACATGGGTAATTTTAAATATCTTATTTTTATTTTATATACATAGACACTATTATATTTTATATTAATTTTATGGATTAGTTATAGAAATTATCAATGGTTTCCTACTATACTTTACTCACACCCTATCAAGATTTCCATTGGTTACCAGGAAGATTATAGGATTATAGGTTTAGAAAAATTGATATTTTATTATTTAATAGTGTGGGAGTTTGGTAGAAGATGATTGAGCCCATAATGGATATCGTTTTATTCCATGTATGCATGATTTTATTTTTGTACAAAATCATGAAATCAATATCATTTTTTATATGATATTGGATATCGTTTTGATTAGTGAATTATATATCTACTATTTGATGTAGATGATGTGGTTGTTCCGATACATTACCCTTACGTCCTATTTTTTTATTTACCTAGTATCACTGCTATATTTTACTCTGATAATGAGGGTATAGTATCTCCACTATACAACTAAAAACCTTTACTACTAGTCCATATCCTTTGGCATATGGGGAGGCACGGATGAGGCTATGATGCCACTAGGTCAGTTTATATATCGTTGAGCTGGGAATGGGACGTCCCAAAGTGTTATCAAAGGATTTCATTTACTTTACTTATCAATTTTTTAAGGTAGATAGGAGACTAGAAAGTGTTATAATTTTGTAATAAACCTAAATCTGGATATAGTTAATCCGTGTAAAGAGGATAACCATGTTTCTCTGTGTGGAACCTGGTGTTTGTTATTACACTTTTTACTATTGTATTTTTTCACCATTGGGTGACACACATGTCTTATGGTGTTACGTTTTATGGATTTCTCTCCCATGTTACAAAATGGAAATGGATCATTATCGCATCCATCATCATAGGAAATCAGGGATTCACATTTAAACCATATTAAAATCAATATAAGTGTATCTCATTATTTACATTACCTATATTTACAATCATTATTATGTATTCCTTGATTTCTATATATACCTATGCATGTGAAATATTCTATAGGAAAGGGTAATTGGTTACATAATGTGTCTTAATTATCCTATGTGGTTTTTTCCTTTGTAGCATGATGGTGGCATCTTAATTGTCTAATTTTTTTCTGATCAAAGATATGTACCCTTGGTTACATGATCTAAAATCTTGGTAGTTATTTCATGGATTCCAATTGTAATTTTTAAATATCATTCCTCTAAAAATTGGTAATGGTGATCTATCTAATCAAGTGATCATATAGAGATTCTTCCATCCTGAGAGTGGGTACAATGATCCTATTTTTAGTTACATGGACTTCCAATTATTGATTTTAAATCTTAGGACCTTATAATATGGTAATGTTAATTCATCTAATCTATCCATTTTATAAATTTTGAATCATACATGAAATGGCTTTCCTTATATGGGGATTCCAATATCAACTTAACCCGATATTGCCTCTATAACATGGAATTTACAATCCATTTAATGGAACCTCTATGATTAGAAAAAAGAAAATTATGGAAACACTAATATTAGAATTGGGTAGTTTGGAGGGTTTACCTTATAAGTGAAACCTTTCTCCTATTATACTCCATTTTTTAACTTTTATAGATTTGTATCTTATCTGAGGAATTCACTTGGAATTGTAGATATTTTTCACCATGAAATCCTTTGGTTGACCTCTAGGAATCTAAAAATAAACGTGATCCTGGGGTGGTGGGACTTGATCCCCCGATAATTCCACATAGGGAACCATGTGTAGTACCACCTTCTATACATGGACTAGGTACTTATACTCAACATTGAGGGGGTTACATATGGATAGTACAGTCCACGGTGGTTTACCCAAGACCTGCATTGACTATGTTGGAGTTGACGATGGAATTCTAGTAGCATCACCCACCCACTTCCTTAGGGGATGGTGGACCCCATGATGTTGAGTCATGGAAATATTACATTATATCTATTTTAGAGTGTCCAAAGAATCCTCCATATAAGAGGTTAAATATCTCTACTTATAAGATTTTTGGTTCCGTCAATCGTTGGTGGGATGTTCTTACACAAGTATATCAGTATCAGGTCATGGTTTGGAAGGATTTAAAATATAACTTCTATGTTTATTTATTCCTATAGAAATTGAGAGATAATCCAGATTGATGAACCTGTATTAAGGAATCATTTATATTATGAATGATTCATATCATTTAACAAAGCTCAAATGTTTTTCTCCGAACTTCTCCAGTGATGAGTTTCCCATGGTGAGACTATTTTAGGATAGGATCATGTTTGCCATCTGATCACATGCGAACATCTTTTAACTGGTTATCATCTTTTTATGATTTTTAATTAAGACCTTATAGCTTGTTGAAATGTTAGGGATGTTGAAAGTACTATGAATTTTGGTTCAACACTAAGACAAGGTACTATTTCCACTAGTTGTAGAATGAAACACATTAAGGGTTCTCAAAAGGGCATTCGGATTCAAAGTATATGCATAGGTAGTTTATGGTTTTCCCATAGTGTGGAAGGAAAGATCACATGAATCATCAGTATGATAGATATCCAGTTTAATGATAATCATATGGTCTCCCAGTCTGTAACACAATCGAAATGTTTCGAAAAAAAATTAGAATTAATTTTAAATTTTCTATATTTTTTTACACATAACAATGAGTATATATTACATTACACACAACCTTGATTTTAAACAAAATATGTCATCTTATTTAAATATTATTAAATAATAGTTATCACATAGCCTTCAAAATTGTAGGTATAAAAAGTATTAAACAAATTATGAAAATAAATGACATATAAATGTATATTAAATTAATTCATTGGTGTCCAATTAATTAAACATAAAAAACTATTTGACAATAAAGGAGGTCTTTCTCTTAAAAACTATTTTTTTCATACAATAAAATTTTACTTAAATAAATTAAGGAAAAAAATTGGTGAATTATTTCAATAAAATTTATATATTATATATTCAATCAATTTTTTGAAATTTATATTATGTTTTATCTTGACAATAGAGAAGAATAAATCTAATTTTACTCTTAAAAATATATATTTTTCTATAAAGAAGTATTATCACATATTTCCACACTTATTTTAAAACTAATTATGGAGAGATATTTAAAATTTATTTTAAAAATTAAATTTCATTTTTTAGATTATAATGTAAAAAATATTTTGGTTGACTTTTTTAGAATTTTCTGAAATTGTTGATGTTTTTATGAATACTAAAGAATAGTAAATTTTAGTTGAAAATGTCCTTTCATTTAAATTATTTTTGAAGTTAAATATTATTTTAAATTGGTGGTAAATTAAAATTAGTTAAATTATATATCTATTAGTCCAATTTATTTCATTTTAATCATTTTCTTATTTATTTTTAACATAAAAACCTTGTAAACATTTGAACATTTTCTATTTGAAAATCAACTTTCTCATCGCATTTACGGGATTAATTTTATATTAAATTTTTACACTTATATGAATGATATTTAGATATAGGGATTAAATTTTTGTAATTATAATATTTTATATTATCTAATATTGTCAACTTAATTTTTGAAAATAATTAGTAGTAAAAATAGTTAAAAAATATTCACATCGGTTAATGTAAAAGTGGGTTTCTCAGGGGATAAACTAAAAATATAATGGTTAAAATAACCTAAAACTTGTATAAAATATATTCTATATCCATATTTAGAAGCTATAATTTCTAATTATCAATAATATTCCATTTTATATCCTTGTTCCATGGGAAAAATATGGGAACACATTTTTAAAAAAAATATTAAACGTGTGCCACTCACCTCACTTATAAAAGGTCATCCCATATCCTCTACTATTATCATTATTAAACCCTTTTGTTTCAGAATATACCTACCCAAATAACTTCTCAAATTCCCTAATCTCATCCAATAATACTTCTTTTTTGAATAAATCCATCTTAAAAAGGTTTTTTGTGCAATCCAAATGAGTTTATCGAAAGAATAGCTAACGTTCTTCGATGAGGGTTTTTATTTTATTTCTTCCTCTCCTTCCTTGTATTATTATTCAACCATAATGAAATAATAACATCATTATATTCAGTATATTTGTTTTTTATGAAATGGTTCTTACCTAAAACTATCCCCAATTCCATCAATTGGGTTAAGAAAAAATCATTCTTGTGTACCTTGGACTACCATCTCGTGAAACGTTGTCATTCATTTTTCCATTATCACCAATCACAGTTGGGTATGATGATGGATATAAATTACATAAATGGTATTTATAAAATAATTTTACCTATGAATTCATTATATTGTATTTATCCTTTTTACACTCAATTCAATAGTGGATAAGATAATGTCGCTCGTGTATATGGCGAGTTATCGCCTCACGAAGTGATTTAATTCATGATCACTAACTCATTAAATGAAAAATAATACGGATAAGTAAAATGAATATATTTGATATACATTACTTTATTATCTTAATAAATAATTTGATTTATTACCTGTTGACTCACTAAAATGTGAAAATGTCATTCATGTGCGTGTGGACTACAGCCTTCACATAGCGATGTCACTCTCTCTTTTCATCACTACATTATATGGATAATATGTATAAGTATATTAAAAAAATATGGTATTTATAATATAATAATAATTATTGAAATAAAAAATATTTCTTACCTCCTTTCTATAATGGTCATTGAAAAACGGAAATATTACGCATTCGTTTATACGACATGTCGTCTCCATGATCATAACATACTTCATTTATTATAATCAATGTTCATGATTGTTCATAAAAGTATAATTTATGTATAAATATTATAAATATGTAATTATTATTATTATGGATATTTTGGAAACATGATCATTGTAATAGGATAAAAAACCTATTTGAAAAAAAAGTAGTTATTGACTTAAATGTGACTTTAACATGGAATTGTTAAGAAGCAGGTAATAAAATATCAAAATGAAATAATGTATGGTATTATAAATAAGAATAGTTCTGTAAAATATTTATAATAAACTTTTATTTATTATATATTATGTTAAAACATGTAGTAAGGAAACCGAAACTTATGGTAATGGATTTCTATCTAAATATTTACTCCCATGAGACACATGTCATATTGACCACCAATTTCTTTTATGTGGTGGGTAGACTGAACATAAATTTATTTTATAATTCTTATACAGATAATTATTTTTATATACATATCCATTTTAGGACCTCACTTTCAATTGTTTTATGGTTCTAAATTCACCAAAGCGATAATGGATTTTTTATCTCAATCTTCCCTTTTTGAAAAATAAATACTGTTATGCAACTATATTCATTAATGAGGTGTATATACATCCCCTTTGACATGTAATATCATTAATTAATTTATTATATTGATAATATAGGTATCATTTAATGTTTTATTTCATGGGTATTACAATTCAATGATAACCAAGTGGTAATGGTTTTATTAAATACTTATTCCCATGATTTAAATTTTACAAAATGTTTTGAAATGAATCAATATGTAATTTTCCAAACAATTCCCGTATAGGAATTACTGAAAATGTGAAATAAATATATTATTTTAAATGTATGGTTTGAATATAATTCATCTTTATCATGTTCCTTATTTTCCTTGATCGTTCCTTTATAATTTTTTTAGGTTATTTTAAAAGAAGAGTACTTTGAAAAAAGCTTTAAGAATTATTAGTTTTTAATTGTGGTTTTTAATGAAAAGTTATTTTTTATAAGAAATATTCCACAATGGTACCGTTATTATTTTTTCTCTGAATGTTTTTTTATTAAAATATGTTTATTAAAACATTTATCTTCCATGATTTATACCATGATAAAATTATTATGAAACACACTTATTTTTACATGGGTTATGCTATGATGAAATTAGGAAATGATTGTGAACCCTATTGCTTTTCTACAGGTTATGATTTGATTAAATTTTTGTGGAACATTTTATATTTCATGGGTTATGATATGTAGAATGTTTTAGGATCTAGTGGAACATGTATATATGCTACACATTATGAGATGGTTTAGACTTATATATCCCTCTTATGATTTGTGTAAATATGTTTAACTAATCAGTAAATATGTTATTCTTGAACCATATTAAATGTTGACAATGTCATGCATGAACCAGATTAGAATTTCATAATGTTATGAGTTAACCTGATTAAACATTCATTTTATTATCTATGGACCTATATATCTTTCATTTTCATAATGTTATGCATGGACCTAGTTGAATGTCTACAAGTTTTTATGAGGGCTTGATTTCTTTTCCTTAACTTATTGATTAAACCTCTCACTATTTATATCTGTTCACATTGTTATAAGCTGATATTTATTCCCTAAACTTATTTATTATTCCAATTTTTTTCTCTCATGGATTATGTTCTTTGATTCCCTTATAAATCATGTCTTATGAAATTCCAATATTTATTCCATGACTCAATATTATGACCATTTATATAAAAGGTATAGATTTAAAATTTTATTATTAGGTCCTCATGCCCTTTTTTCCTATCATGCTCACATATCTCCCTTTTTTACCCTTACTGAGAATCTGATCTCACCCTTTCTTATGATTCCTTTCCCTAGGTTATGAAGAATGGTTTTAAGATGGGTATGTTTGTAAAGATTACTAAAGTGAAAGATATTTATGGGAGATTTTGAATATATTTAACCAAATTAGAAAATTTTGTTCCTATTCTCTAGTGAAATTTTACTGTTATGGTCCTCAGGTGTGTGATTGTGTAATGTTCTAAATGCTCGTCTAAAAATATGTTACATATATGCATGAGAATCCTAATTCTCAATTGTTGGTATTAGAGGAATGTATTAGTTAAACATTGTAAACTAGGATTAGAGATCTATAGTAAGATCCCTTAATAAATTTTTTAGGATATGTTTATGTATGAATATAAGGATAAGTATAGGGATCAGTCGAAGTATAGGAAAATGTCCTGGAATTCTGTTAAAGGACAGAGAAAGGAGTTGATGTGAAATTAAATACATTTTTTGATACTACAAGTTAACATTGTTCTATAAAAAATGTACCTATAGGAAATAACTATGAAATGGGTGCATTGATCTGGACTCAATCATAACATGGTTCATGATAATGATCATTTTTATACACCTAGTTTGACACACCTGGGGTATATGCTTTAGAAATTGAAAAACTCATTGGGAAGAACATTGAGAGGGATTTAAATAGATGGTAAATATGAATAACCTAGGATAAAGAAAAGGAGTAATATATTAAAAATAACGTTTCATGATTTAGATAGCCTATAGGTGATTTTTTTCATGATTATGTGGTTTTCCACTATGATTTTGTTTCTCATGCTCTGTTTTTTAGTCTTCGTCAAAGGTGGTAACCCAACGCAACCGGGTTAAAATTGAATGTGAAGGAAAATTTACTGATGATCAGCTAAATTGGATGCTGACTGAAGTGAAGGATGTGGTAATTATTCTTAATCTGTTATCACATATAATGATTTATAATGTTCACCTTAAAAAACCATTAGTTTCTCCAAAGAAGATAATGATAGAGGTTTCTAAAATATTGGGTAGTGGAGACCATGGATGAATGAAGACTCAATTTCTTATATGTCAGCAATGTGGAATGAAGAACTCAAGGGAATGTATCATAAGGATGATAATATTTTTTGGTTGTGGAAAATAATGACGCAAATAAAGTAACTTCAAATGAGAAATGAAATGCTTTGTTAATGCAATGGGTGAGAATAACAGTTTTCTAAAGGTATCATTGACTGTTGAATGTTTTAAATTTTCAATGTATTGGAATTATGAAAATAAATTTCATAATGATAAAGCTCATTACCAGAAAGGTTTTATGAGTAATGGTTATATTACTGGTGATGAATAGACTACAAATGACATATGAAGGGAAATAAGTTTTACATAATATGATGATTAAGCCTAGTTAATGGTCTGACAAGGAATTAAGATGATTGAAGTAATTTTCTATTTTAATTAAAGAATTATGTAATATGAATCACGAAATTTATAAGTATTTTTCTGTAAAATTATTTCTTTAATGATATACAAAAATATGTTAAATAATAATAATGACCTAGAAAAGTGATTGAATGTAAGGATTATAGATTATAAAAATTTATTAAGGGAAGATAACCCTTAATATTTTCCTAAGATTGAGAAAATGGTGTTTAGTTTGGTTAATGTGATGATTGATATGGAAAAGATATCATAGATAATATTGATGACCAGAAAAATGATAAAGGACTTGATGAAAATGTGGATTATGTTATCATTGATGGAGTTAAAAATAGTATTGGATCTCCAGAATATGTTCAATTATCTATGGTTTTATTCAAGGAATGATGAAGCAAACATGTTTTCATTGATGTTTTAGGGTAATTATTGTTATTACCATGATTTATGTGAATATATGAATAAGTTAATCACATATTTTTAATCTGACCATTAAGATATGCTTAATGATATTTGGAATATTAACATTGATTTTGTGAAATTTAGGGACCCTATTTGTAATTTTTTAATTTATGAAGAGTTATAAGGTTAACCAATTATAGAATGGTTTAATTTAATCTTTGGATGTGGTTTTAGTGATTAACATATAACATAAACATATGAAGATTTATTCATATTGGATAAATAGTGTTAACCAATTATTTATTTTATAAGGAATGACTTATTATTATTTTTTAGATCATACTTAGTGGTCCATAATTGAAAAATTCATCTCATAGAGTTATATATAAAGTTGAAATTGATCTTGTCATAGCCAAAGGATGAAATTATGCCTCTGAAATAGAAATATATTAATTAAATATATTTTCATGTGTTCTCAGTGTAGATGCAAAATAAGTTCCCCAACATTAGGAACATGATCTTGAAATAAATTTTTTTTCCTGTTATCATCATTTTTAATGGTATCAATGTCCTTTTTCATGAATCTATGATTTATGGAATTCTGGTCCTTAACTTTCCCATGGCCATGTTCTTTATCACTCTCCAATAGTATTTGGGTGTTATTTTTCTCTTATAAGTCTATGTTTTCACATCCTACACATGTTATCTAATAAGGAAACCCAATATGTGTTATTCAAGATGACTTTCGCACTTCCATTTCACTTTTTCAATAGGATTTTTTATTAACCCTTTTTTATCATGTGGGTTTCTATGATGTAATTTTCAAATGTTAAACCTTTGGTGATCGAGATGAATTTTGACCAAAAAATTCATTTTAAGGGCGGTAAAATTTTTCAAAACTAAATTGTGTGAAATATTGATTTTAAAAATGAATTTAATTGTTCTATATTTTTCATTAAATGTAACACTGATTTTATCTTACATTACACTCAACCCTATGTTTAAACGACACATTTCATATTATTAAAATAATTTTATATGATAGTTATCACCTATCCATTGGAATGGTGGGTATGAATAGTATTAACTAACATATATAAAAATTGTTTTACACATATATATGAAATGGAATTTTTAGTGATCAATTAATTAAATATAAAAATAACAAAATCCATTGGATGATAAAGGAAATATTTCTCTGAAATATTATTATTTATGAAAACAAAAGCGTCTAACCTAAATAAATTAAACAAAACACTTTTAGAGAAATATTTTTCTTATATTATTATATTATATATTAAATAAACTATTTTATATTCATAATATTTTTTTATATAAGATAAATAACAATAAATCAAATTTTATTCTTAAATCAATATTTCTTTGAAAAGTAGTTTTGTCGCCTTTTTTGCACTTATTTCAAAAATATAATTTTAAAATTTAAAAAAAATTGAAATAAAAAATTTCACTATTGAGATCATCATGTAAAAGTTATATTAGAGTGTATTTTTGATAATTTTATGAAAGGGTTAATTTTTGTTATGAATATTAAAAAATACTGAATTTTAATTGAAAACTGACTTTTCATATAAATTATGTTTAAAGTTAAATTATATTATAAATTGGTTTTAAAATAAAATTAGTCAAATATATATATATGTGTGTGTGTGTGTTAATCCAATTTAGGTTTTTGTAATTATTTTGATATTTAATTTTAACATAGACACCTTTAAAACTTTTTAACAGTTTTTCATTGAAACCACTATTTCTCATCCCATCTGCAAGATTAAATTCAAATAAAATATTTACACTATTGGTAATGGAATTTGTAAAAATGGAATCCATATATGGAATCATAATAATTTATGTTATATAATAATATCAAATTTATTTTTTACCATAATGAATAATAAAAGAAGTAAAAAATTATTTATTGTGGTTAAGGTGAAAATTGGTTTATCGGGGTATTAAAATAAAAATATAAGGACTGAAATAACTAACAACTTGAATAAAATATATTTGATATCTATATTTCCACATTATCATGTATAATACTTAATAATACTCCATTTTGAGCCTTTTGGAATGTGAAAACTGTGGTACCACATTTTACTTTTCAGAAATTACAAGGGTTCCATTCACCTCACCTTTAAAATGTCATCCCATCTCCTTTCATCTCCTCTTCACACCTTCAATTTAACATCCTGGCATTTTATGAAATATATTTTTTAATATTAATTTATTTTATTTTATAGAATTTTTACACATAGTACACAGTTTATCTTTTATCACACACAACGCCATATTTATCTTGTGTTGTACATAACATCGGACCCCTTTTATGACTCATGTTACACACATGCCCGAGTCTTACTAGACCATAATATACTATTGATATTTTTTATTTAAAAAATACTTATCACCTAGCCAATGGAATGGTGGGAATTAGTATAATTAAATAAATTTTGAAATCATAGTTTACATAAGTTTATTGAATGGATTAATTGGTTAACAATTAATTATAAATGAAAATAAAAACCAATTGAATAACAAAGTTGTTTTCTTATGAAAAAAACTATTTTTATTACCAGAATGGAATTTTTACGTTAAAGTTTTAAATTAATGAATATTAGTTAAAGATAATAATTAAATTTTTGTTTTATCTAGTTAATAAAATATTTTTAAATTCATCAAATAATTTTTATAGGCTTATGAAATGAATAAATATATTTTTATGAATAAAAATAGATATATTTTTAAAAAGGAAGTTTTGCGGCATTTTAATGAAAAACTTGTTTTAAAACTAAATTATAGATATTTTATAATTTTAATTTGAAAAAATAAACTTCATTTTTGAAATCATGATATCATAATTTACTATTGGTTATTTTTTGGTATTTTTCTGAGAACTTTCATATTTTGATGAATAGTAAATGACACCGAATTTTATTTGTAAATTGGTTTTACATATAAATAATCTATAGTGTTCAATTATATTTTTATTTGGTTTTAAAGTGTAATTAGATTAGTTTTATTTAATTTAAACCAATTTATTTATTTGGAATTATTTTTACATTAAAAATGGATATAAAAAAATTTCATACTTTTGAACTTGCCTCTTGAAAAACTCATTGTCTCCTCCCTTCTGCGGGATTAATTTTAATTTAATTTCTTCCACTTAATTTATTTTAATTTAGAAAAATGTGTATCATACATGGAATATTAATAATAATTTTTAATTTATATTAATATCAATAAAGTTTTTGGCCAAAAAAATTAGTGAAAGTAATTAAAATTAATTACAATGATTAAGGTAGAAACGAGATTACTTACTGATTAAACTTAAAATATATATTGTAAAAATGACCATAAACTTGTGTAAAAATTATTTAAAGGCTATATATAGACCATTAAACATATAAGGTTCTATAATATTCCACCTTGGACCCTTGGTGACAAGTATAACGTGGGGAACCCTCAAATCCCTTCAAGAATACCCAATGTGTCGTTTCCCTGCTTAAAAAAGGGCTCCTCTCTTCCTCCTATAATTACACATCTCAAGACATTTGTATCATAAAAAACCTACCCAAATAACCCAAAATCCCTCATCTCATCATATATTCCTCATCTTGGGATTAAATAATACCAAGAAAACCTATGGTGTAAACCAAAAGGATTTAACTGAAGAAAAGGTAACATTATTCAATGATCACTTTTGTCTTATTTCATTCTCCAACCTCTCAAATTATTCTTATTTCATGCTCATATAGTAAAATTATCATCTTAAATATAACAATATTTTCTTATTTTATGGTTTTTACCTATGCCAACACACACTTCCATCAAATGGGTAACGAAATCATTATTCGTGTGTACGATGAACTACTGCCTTACGAAACGATGTCAATAATTTTTCCTCTAACACATTTTATTGTTGGTAATTATGATGAAAATACTATTATTATATGATATGTCTTATATTTATAATTTATTCACAATTTTTTAATAATTATATGACACATACCCTCATGATTTTCACATTGCGGGAATCAGATAACATCGTTTATAGACATGTGGACTACCACCTCCTCAAAGCGATGTGATATGTTCACCCATTACATGAAATGTATTAATGATGGGTTTAATAAAAATATTTTATTTAGGTTAAATATCTATCATATTAATGAAATAATTATTTATCTGTACATATAATATATTATTTTTTTCTTTTCATTTCACACATTGAAAAAGTGATAATGTTGTTCCTAGACATGTGGACTACCGCCTCGTTGAAGCGATGTGATTCTACCGTTTCAATCAACACTATAAAATAATGACATATATACATATATATATATACATAATTAAATAATAATTTATTTATTATATGTTAATAATTATGGAAAGATGAATGTTACTTTCATTTTTTCCATAATTATCATTGAAAAATGAGAACGTTACTCATGCATACGTACACCCTACCGTCTTCATGATCATAAAATTGGTTTATTTATCATATCCATCTTTAATTTATGATTTTAAATGTATAATTCATATAAAAATGTGAAAAATAAGTCATGGTTATTATTCTGTAGATATGTATATAATGTCCTCATTGACAATAGTCGATCTATCAAAGTCAGTTTTGACACAAAGGCTAAATATTGTCAAAACATCTAATATAAAAACTATTGATTAAGAAATTGAATATAACATATTTATAAGTAAAAAAATATTAATAATAAACATTTAAATTTTTATTATGAAATTAAATAATTAAGATAAGTTTATTATTTTGGAATATATTGGAAAATTAGGACAAATTGATCCCAAGTAAAAGGATTTCTAAACTCAATTTCCATTCATTGGGTTAAACTTCAATGTCAATGATTCTGTTAATCCAAAACTATGGGTTAAATTACCTCTAATTTTATTATTATTTATTTTCAATTTTATTGTGTGTATTTATAATTATCACACATTATTATTTTATTGATTTATTCTCACTCCAATGATACAATATTTGTAATGGTTTTTCTTATCTCACATTTATTTCAATGAGATATATTTCATATTCAACCTTTTTTGTGTTTGTACTTCAAATGAATGTATTTTATTATTATTATTATTATCCTTAAATATACAAGGTTTTACATTTCCTTTTGATGGTATCTCTTTCGTAGGGTTTATGGTTTCAATTTTACAAAAGTGGAATGGATTTTTGTCACAATTTTACATCTTTAAAATGTTTGTTATTTTATAAACCTGTCTTATTTTATGAGCTGTGTGTATGTATACATTGAAATTATATATCATGAATCCACTTATTCTCAATATATTCTATATTTCCAATAACATTATTTGTTTATGGGTATTATAATTCTAATGTTTTAATAAGGTATGGGAAACATTAGAATGATTAAAGGTTATTTTCCACATAAATGTATATAATGATATTTTAATGGTATTTAGATTAATCAATGTCAAAATAAAACTTGTTGTTAAATATCCTCCACTGAGGATATTTTTTATTGATACCATAATCATTATTTTATGGATGGATTAAGATTGTTGCAAAGATATTTTGTAGAATCCATTTCTTTTCCATGGGCTAACCGTGTTTCGAAGAGAGTATTATTGAACCCATTTCTTTTCTATGGGTTAATCATGATTCAAAGATTTTTTATTGAACCCATTTATTTTCCATAGATTAAACATGTTTTAAATATATTTTTATTGATCCCATTTCTTTTCCATGTGTTAATATTGTTCTAAATAAATTTTTATGGAACCCATTTCTTTTCCATGGGTTAATCATGATTCGAATAGATTGTTATTGAACCCATTTATTTTACATGGGTTAATCATGTTTCAATGATATTTTTATAAACCAATTTTTTTCCATAGATTAATCATTTTCAAAGGGACTAGCATTAAATTGGTTTCCTTTCCATATGTTTATCTAGTTATAAATGAATAATGATTTTTTTTCAATGAGATTTAGATGAAATTGTTTTATTATTGATATGGAACTTGAGAATTATATGAAATGGGTGAGCCTGATACAAATTATATGATGGGTTGAGTAACATTATATCTCATAGGTAATCCTGATATAGCTTTTATGAATGATTGATCCCCATTATAGATCACAAAAATTGTGTGAGACCGATGTAGCTTATTCAATGGGTGAGGACCATTATAGCCTGAATGGCCTGAATGCCTTTATTTTTATTAATTTTTTATAACCCCCTTTTAAGGGATATGGGGGAACCCCGACAAGTCATGTAGTCATAGTGATTACCTGGCTCATAGGCTTAAGAGACCTTACATGACCTGAAGTAAATTGATAGATTTCTAATGTATTGGGTAATGATAATGTCAGAAGGCATCCATATGTTTTTTCTAATTAAAAGAGTTTTGAATGGGTTTTGTAAGGTTTTAATGAAAATGATGCTACATGTTACAAAAAATGGTTTAAATTGCACGTTATGGGTTTATAATATTTATGATGATTGATATTGGTATCCCATGGATTTTTATTATTGATTTTTAGGACTCTTTCATTTTCCATGCTTTTATATTTGATGATTCGGGTATTGATGGGTTTTAGTTCTTTTATGATTCTCTCATGCATTTTTATTATGTTATCATGCCCCTATGAAGTCTTTTTCTCATTTATGACATTTATTTTTTAATGCATACATATACCCTTACTTATAATATGATATTACCGTTATTATGTTTTCTTTTCCCCAGGTTTTATATAATTATGTTGAAAAATTTATGTATATAAGTAATTTCATATAGATGATTAAGGTGTATTAATGTGAAATAGAAAAGCCAGGTCAATCGAGAGAAATGCTCCTTTTAAGTCATGTGAATTGTTTATGTAATAGTTTTTCCTAATAATCTAAAACTCTAAAAATAAAATGTCTTCTAGAATAAAAGTAATGCAATTTTTTATTTTTATGTTGTACGGTTTAGATGAAAAAATTGGTTCATAATTATCTGCGTCAATGCTAGGAATGAAAAGTTATAGATTTCAGTATAGGATCTAGGAGTGTGGGTTCTGGGATGTAATATTCATACCCTTTTGGATCATCCATGACATGAAAAAATAAATTACAAAATTCCATCATATCATCTTATAATCTTTATTCTAGTCATTAGACCAAACTAGGAAGGCTTTTGGTGAAAACCTAAGGAGGTTACCCAAAGAAGAGGTGATGTTATTCAACAAGGTTTTTTATTTTATCTATTCATTATCATTAAATTATTTTCAACCCATGATGATATATTAAATTAATTATCTTCCATATAATGATATTTTTGTATGTTATAGGATTGATTTACAACCATCGCCACTTCCATCAAATGGGTTATTATATCGCCATTCATGTGTATGATGGACTACTACCTCACGAACCTATGTCATTCCATTTTCCATTACCACCTATCAAGGTTTGGTATGATGATGTATATAAAGTATATATATGATATTTATAACATAATTATACTTTTGGAGTCATTCTATCACATATATATATATATATATATATATATATATTCTATTCTATTCTGTAGGATATGCGATAACATTGCTCGTGTGAACGAGGGACTGACACCTCATGAATAAATGTGATTATTTTTCACTATATATTTACATGAAAAATAAAAAGGATAAATTTAATGAATATATGTGACACAAATTACATAATCATCATAATATATCATTTTATTTGTTACCTTTTTACTCACTAAATTATGATAACATTGTTCATGTATGTGTGGACTACAACCATTGTAAAGTGATGTGACTCCCTCGTTTCATCATCACACTGCATAGATGATATGTATAAGTATATTTAAAATAATAAAATGTTTTTTATGATATTATTTTCATTAAATAAATATAAAATATTACATATGACCCTTCCATAACGATCACTAGAAAATGAAATTGTTACTCATGCGTATGTACGACATACCATCTCTATGATCAAAACATACATCATTTCTCAAAAAAATATTTCATAATAAGTATTAAAAGTATAATTAGTGTATAAATATGATAATTACTTCATTATTATTATTCATGATATTATTTAACCCTGGACAATGTAATAGGATGAAAAATAAAATATAAAAACATACATGAAAAACAAAGCAATTATTTCCCAAAATGTGACATTAACAAGGAATTGTTAATAAATGGGTAATAAAATGTCATAAGAAAATAATGTATAGTATAATATATTTAAATATAGTTGTGTAATATATGTATAATAAACTTTTATTATTTATACGTGATGTTCGAACTTGTACTAATGAAGTTGAGACTTATATTAAGGGATTTTTGTCTCACTTTTTACTTCGGTGAGACAGAGACATATTCACCACCTATTTCTTTTATGTAGTGGTTATACGTACCATGAATGTATTTTATGTTTAATATCATGAATTTTTTTTATTTACATGTCTATTTGGGGATCTATCTTTCAAGAGGTTTAAAGTTCAAAAGTTACCAAGGTGGTATTTGATTTTTGTCAAAATTTTCCTTCTTTGAGACATATGTTATGTTATACACCTGCCTTGTTTTATGAGGTGTATATACAACCCATTTGACAACTAATAACCTGAATTTATTTATTATAATAATATTATATGTTTCATTTAATGTTATTATTTCATGGGGCTTACGATTCAATGTTTCCAAATTAGTAATTCTTTTAGGAATAAAATCTTTTCATTTATCAGGATTGTTTATGATTATGCTTACAAAGATGAAATATTATGATATATATCTCAATAAAATCATTAATTTTATTATTATTTGGTTATTTCATGATAATAAATGTTTTCCTTTCATTTTTATCTCTTTATGTACTAAATAGTCAAAAATAATTTTTTTAAACATCTTTATCTCTCTCTTCAGTCGAAAACCATTTTTTTCCAACACCATTTTTTTAATTTTTTTTCAAAATTGTTTTTTAAATTATTTTTGAAATGATTTATTAAGAAATTTTTTATCCATTTCTGATTATTTATAAAAAAAATTAATGGTATATTCATGTCATTTTCCCAATAATATCCATTTGTATATTAACAAAAATGTAAAGGAAATATTAGTTTTAACATGTATGGAATGAAAAGAATTTTCTGTCATCATGAGCATTATTTTCTTTTAATATTACATTATAATATTTCATGGTCATTTTCAAGGGAAATAATTTTCAAAAAAATATGAATTTTTAGTTTTAAAAATTTATTTTCAAAAAAAATGATTTCAGTCAAGAAATTTTCCAAGTAGTATTTCAAAATAATTCTACATAAAAGATGACATATTTTTATTTATCTTATGGTTTTCAAGGAATATGAACCAATGATACACTTCTTATTCATTCTATAAATGGTTTATCATGAAAATATGTTTATAAAACCTGTTTCTCCTCCAGAGGGCATACCATGATAAAATTCATATGAAACTCGCATCTTTTTCCACAAGTTATGCTATGATGAAATGATTATGAATCTTGTATATTTTCCACAGTTTTTTATATGATGAAATTTTTATGAATCCCATTTTATTTCATGGTTTATGATATTATGATTGTTTTATAACCACATGTCACACATATCTATGATTTTAATTATGTGGTGGGTGGGACCTATATCTCCCTCCAATGTATTGGGTAAATATGGATAAATCATGATTAAATATGTTATTAACGAAATTAATTACATGTGCACAATGTTGTCTGTGAACCTAATTACATATTTATAATTTTATGTGAGTACCTTATTACAAGTTTATGGTCTTATGTGTGGACCTTTATTTGAAGCCTATAATGTTATCTGTGGACCTGGTTGCATGTCGATAAGTTTATGTCCGGGAATGATTTCATGTCCTTAACATAATGAGTGAACGTTTCTCTATTTATACCTATTGAAAATGTTATAATGTGATGTGTATTCCAGAAAACTATGTCTTTTGAAACTTTTATGCTCTCATGGATCATTTTCATTGATTACCTTATGATTAATGTCCCTTGAGAATCCAATATTTATTCCAATAATCAATATTATGATCTTTGATATGTAAGGTATGGCTTTCAAATGTTAGGATCATGTTCTCATATCAAGGATATTAATTTTATGATTATGATTCTTCATTATTTACCATTATTGAGCATCTAAGCTCACAATTTCTTATTTTTAATTTCCCCAAGTAATGAAAAATGATTTTAAGTAGGGTATGTCTGTGAAGAGTACTAAGGGGAGGATATTTGTTGGAGATAGTTAAAATCCTTCACCAAATTAGATTACTGTGTACTTATTCTCCAAAGACACTAAACTACTACAAAACTCATGCGTTTGTTTGTGTAATGTACTATTTATTGACCTAAAAAGATGTATTATCTATTTATGATAATAATGTCTTTCTATATGGTCCAAATTTTTATATATTTTTTACCTAATTCTACTAGTTCCTAGTTGAAGATGAACTATACAAGCTCTAACTTCTAGAGTGGGACCAAAATCACCACGCCTGTAGGGAGCAAGATTACCACTAACCACATAGTCTATGGATGTGGATGATAAAGATTAATCCAAACCTATAATATAAATATCCCACAGATCTGACTTACTCAAGGAAGTTATATTGTGGGTCAATGCCTTGGATTAAGCTAGTTATATGTTCTGAAGCCTACACTTGAGGATTAGAGTGTGAGATCAAATATTATTCATGCAATGATCTTAGTAGCCTCTACATTTGTATCTTGTTTTTTTACATAGGAACTTCCCACTCCTTTATATCCATGGCTATTCTGGAAATTTTTGGGCTAAAATTTTCGTATTTTTATTGAGTTATAACTATTTATACACCTTTTTGGATCAGATTAGAATGTGTATTCCTATACAAGGAGTTCCCCCTTGAGATTGGAGGTTATTGTTTCTTATGGAACCACTTCTTCCTTAAGATGGTGGCCTTTTCCATCATTCTGAGGATAGAATGGTTAGTGATATATTTATCCCTTATTGATTATAATCATTGTAGGATGTCTTTCAAGTCACTCAATGGTGGTAAATATATTTTCATGTGTGAATGGGATGTCCATTATTGTTGAACTAAACTAGAGCATCATGAGATGGGTGGATTATCATCCAATATTTCTACTATTTTCCTAAATATATATATGGATTATGACAGGATGTATTTCTTCTAATGGTGGATTTATTTAGAGATGTGTTTACGAAATACTTCTATGGACTACCTCCTAAGAGATAGGTGGAGTTCACTATTGAGATCATACTAGGAGTAGAACTTGTGTCTATTACTCCTTTTAGGATGACTCTTAAGGTGATTTAAGAACCTAAAAGGTAGTTGGAGGGATATGAATACTAAGGGTTTATTATACCAATAACTTCTCATTGGGGATTACCCATGAATTTTGTAATGATTTTGGATAGAACTACAAGGAATTAATTGGATTAATAGAGACTTAACTAGTGTTTTATTAAGAACCATTATCCACTACAAAATATTTATGAACTATTTGACCAGTTTAGAGGAGCTAGGGTTTTCTCAATGATTAATTTTAGGATAGGAAATCATTAGGTATGAGTTATGACTTTATATATACCACATAAAAATTTTTATATTAGGAATGGAATTTATGAGCATATGTTAATTTTGTTTGGTATGAAAAATGCACTATATTTTTTCATGGCTCCAATTAATTATGTTTTCCACCCATATCTGGTTTCCTTTGTGGATATTTTTTGGATGAAATCTTGGTGTATATTCATAATACACATGATCATTCCAAATATCTTAACATCATTATTAGTATAGTAATAGAGACTATCGTTATGCTAATATCACAAAATTACACTTCTAGATTTGAAAAATCACTTATTGGGAAGAATTATATCAGAATAAGGGGTATCCATGGACTCAGATATGGTGAGATCCATTGTTTCATGGGATAATCCTAATAATTTATTTCATATATGGAGTTTCTTACTATAGAATGGTTACTATAAGTGATTTATCTTAGATTTATCATGACATGAAACACCACAGACAGGCTTGACAAAAAATTTGTTAAAGTTATGTGTTTCGAATCTTGTGAGAAAGCCATTAAGAAGATGAAAGAAAGGTTAACCTTAGCCTTTATCATGATTTTTCATGATCTAAAAATATTTTATATGATTTATTCTAAATCATCAAGTATTAGTCTAGGATCCATTTTGATATAAGATGACAGATTCATGGATTAAGGTTCACGTTATTTGATACGTCGTGATTATTAATATCTTATTCATGATCTTGAGATAGTGATAGTCATTTATTCCTTGCATTGCTAGAGGAATTAATTTTCAGGTGAACAATTCATGGTATACATTGATCATAATATTTTCAAATATATATCCTCTCAACGTGATTTGAATCTCGGACTGTGAAGATGGTTCGAATACCTTTAGTCCTTTGACTTTGAATTTACTTAAACATTGTGAAAGGGAAATGATGTTTATGATGCTCTGAGCTTGAGAAATCACATGCAATCTATTCAAGAAGCTCATAAGGAAGGGATGTTGATGTCCCTTCTTTATAAGATTCATATATATGTTCAAGATGGTAAAAAGTGTCCTTTTATTGGGGATTTATCAGTAAAATCATCACTTATGGATCAAGGAAAGTTACAGAATCTCTCATATATCGAGGGATTAGTAATAAGGGAAATCTATTCTAGTGAGCACCCACGTCTAAGTTGGGTTATTGATTGGAATTAGATCATTCCCATTCATGTAATTTTTTAGGTTCCTATGGACATACTAGAGGATAGGATGGGATAATATTATACCTCAATGTTGGAAGTACATCCTAGACTCCCCAATATGTACAATGACTTTCACCAATAGCATTGGTTTCCATGGATGAATAGGTATATAGAAGGATTTATTACTTGATGTTCCATTTATCAACAAGTTAAGGTAGAACAACAACATCCTGATAGAATCTTATAGCCATTACCTATCCCAGAGTGTAAATGAAATGATGTCACTAAAGATTTCATGATTTGGTTTCCAAAGTCCCCTCAAACAATGTACATAGTTTGGGTAGTCTTGGATATGATGAAAATGGCTTCCAATCTTTCATATTCAGGATACATTCTCAGTGGATAGGATTGGGATTCTTCTTTTTTTGTGAGATCACACACCATCATGGAATTTGGCGTACCATAATATCATAAAATGATGAATGGTTCACATCTTAGTTATAACAGGGGTTGAAAAAGGCTTTGGGATCATAGGTACTCCTTGGTACACAATATAACCCATGGTCCAATGACTCATCTGTACATACTATAGCTGTACATAAGGGAATGATCCAGGAATATTTCGTAGAATATGGGAGTTCTTGGGATAGGAAAAAACATAATTATAAGTTTTATTTTAATGATATTGTTCAATAGACTATAAAAATGGATTCTATAAGGCCATACATGGTGGGCTATTCCGATAACCCCTATGATAGTTAGATGTTGGTGATATAGAACTATTGGGACAACATCATTTTTAGGAGACATCAAAGATAGTATAAATTATTAGGAAATCTATAGTTATATAATAGTTGTGGATGAATTCATATTTTGATTGATGTTGATGGCATATAGAGTTTGAGGTGGGAGATCAAGTCTTCTTGTGTCATTCACCTATATTAGGCCATCAATAAATAAGGGGGAAAGTTGTGTTTATTCCTATATTTTTCTGACTTTTTGAGATTGGTGAGAGGTTCAGACTAGTGGATTATCATATTGGACTCACTTATAGATATATTTATATTCATGATTCCATTTACATTTTTCAATTACATCATTATAATTTTGAACCATCTAATATACATGAGTTTGAATTGGTTCAGTTATATATAAATTATTTCTTTGATTAGGGCATGATGGAGATCTAATTCTGGTTGATTCCTCTAGTTTGGGTGCTAAGGAAACATGACTGTGTGAAAGATAAGACCTAGTGGGCAGGATTCAGATATATTTTCTTAGTGGATGATGTTATTCTTAGATACAGTTCAACATCCCTCATAAGGGAAACTCATGGATGAGTTTTTTTAGGATTGAGAGGTCATAAGATCCTAGTTTTCCATGAGGTATTTATCATTTTAAAACTCAGTATAGTGATAAATATAAACCTAAATTGTTCTGGATATAAGGTTTCCACATCATTTTCTTAACAATGAATAGAGGGATACATGGTCATAAAAACATTCAGTGAATTATAGGTATGAATTTCACTATGTGATAATGGTTTGAATAATTTTTCTCTTATCCATGGGTGGAGGTATATAATTTTAAGAGTTCCCAATGCACAGTTAGGGAAACTTTTGTCTACCTATGTTCATAGACCATGAAATGTGTTTCTCATGGATAGTGTGATCCTTACAGTTGTTATATAGTTTGTCCAATCATGAGGAGAAACTATGATCCCCTTTATGAATAGTGAAATAAAAATTTTCCCCATCAAGACATTATCCCTTGCTCTTATATTTTTCTTTTATTATAACATAGAACAATAGCTCTTCCTTTTAACTCTCCAATTTCACCACCTCGAATTTGAAGAATATCTTATATCTAAGCATAGATTCAGGAACCATTCATTATGTAGGATCTCTCTCAGTATGTCCAAGATTCCATTACCAACATTTCTTAGTTTATATCATTGTTCATGACTCTATCATCTTGTGAGAAAATATTCCAAATTTTCATGGAGTTTATCTTATTTCTCCACATTCAATAATTCCATCCAAAATTAGAGGTAGATAATGGTTGATGGGTATACTAACATGATAAAGTAGGTATACTATGACTTTTCCTCCAAGTCTTGCTTATTTATAAATTTTTTTCATTTTGCTACACGTCAGACCTTATGTGTTTTTCTTTGAAAATGTATAGATATTTACTTAAATTTTTATCCTTGACATACATCTTCCTGGAGACCACTCTTTGAAATCGTTAGAGGATAGATCCACAACTCAAACCCCTCCTAGGGCGTGTTCAAGAAATAACATGTCAACAATGTTTTATTTTTGTATTAAAACCACCTTTTGTGGTGTGTTATCTTTTCAATTGAAAATGGGATAATGAAAAAATTGAAATATGAAGTGGCTTAACTGATTCACTTCATTATTTCCTTGTTACCAAACCACATTCTATGGTTTTTTGACTTGCTCATCATGACTTATTAAATAATTGAATTAAATTATTTATAAAATGGAATGCATCCTCCACTTAGCCCTTTTTTATCCCTCATGAGGGAGTATATGGATGTAACATAAAGTAATGAATGATAACTTTCATAAATACAACATGAAATTGGTATACATATTAAATGGATGGTTTCCTTTCATTACAGACCTTTTTTAAATTGAAGTAATGGTCTGACTTTTTTCAATTGTGGATTAATGGGGGAATGACTTGTAAACTTAGAGTAATCCTCCACGATTCATTGATGTGACTACCAAGTGAGATACCACAGTAGAGTTTGTTCAATTTCTTATATATTTGAATTCCTTGGCACAACTTTACTGATTCACTTGCATGATATGGAATTAAAATGCCCTAGATTATCTCTATAGATTCAAATTTATCTCTTCAAAAAAGTTATGTATTGGATTATCTCCATGGTTTCTAGTAATATTTATCATACTATTACATTTTACATGTTCTATGGACTTGGTTAGAGATATTTTCAATGGAATTCCATGGTTTCACCCCTTGGATTGCACTTAGACCCATTTTGTATGATTGTGTGGTTAGTTAATATGAGATTGATCAATATTATATGTTCATTGGTGCATTCGATTCTCCATTGATCCAACACCAATATTATTATAAGTAACTGAGAACCTTTATTATATTCCTTGGAACTGGGCTAAAAAAATTATCAAATATTCAGAGACACTTGGCTTTGGCCGAAGCAAGTATGGTCGTTTAGGTGTCCCTTGAGAAACCTGAGTTGACATGAGTCATTTTAATTTACATCTTTATATTTTATAAACCAATACAATGTTATATATTATATTAACTTACTATATTATTTGTAGACACTTTTTGTGGAAACCTACTATGTTTTACTCATACCCGATCTGGGTTGTCATTAGTACTCGAGAAGATTACATGATTGTTTGTTTGGAGAAAGGAAATCATCTATATTTGGAAACTTTATTATTTATTTAAATGGGATCTTCATAGAATATGACTAATACCATGATTAGGATACTCATGGTATAGTTTTTTTATCTTTTTTTATTTTTTTATAAATATATTGTATTGTACACGTTCTTCCATTTATGCATGTTTTGTTTGTATAGCATTGTTATATATTCATGAATTTTTAAGTGTTATTGAATATGGGAATGTTTATTGATGTACCTATATACTATTTGATATATATGATTTATTTATTCCTCTTATTTGTGATTACTACTTATGTTTTTTATTTACTTGATATCATTGTTGAATTTTACTGTAATCTGGAGGTTATAGTCTTCCCAATGTACCACCACAATCCCTTGATGCCAGTTGGAGGCCTCTAGAAAATGGGGTGGCACTCTTGAGGATATTTTTCAACCTAGTCGAGTTATTAATCAGTGAATTTGTCTTGGGAAATCAGACTATATCTTTTTTGATATTGATTAACACTCTAATGTAGTTTTGTAAGAATTAAATCAACTACCCAGAGTGGTCAAAGGGAGAATTAAATATTATAAATGCATATTATATAATAAATAATGGTCATAAAAAATTAAATTATCCGTGAAAATGGTTCTAAATCAATTAATTATTATTATTAACTTTTTTTAGGAAGCTAGATGTATGTAACAAGTGATTCAATTCATGAAAGAAAGGTTTCATTGACTCCATTATCTTTGATTGAGTCAAAAAATAAATTAAATTCCTAAACACATTCAATTTTTTATTATTTCACCATTTATATATTATATATATGTGATATTTTGACTTTTTATTTATTGAATTTTAATTTTCATATCAAAATGATCATATTTAATTGATTTCCTTCTTCCTAAAGTTGTTGTGTTGTTAAGAATAATTCCCAATGTTTCAATTGAAATTGTCTCCTCCATTAACATATTTTACTTATTTCTAATGTTCCACTTAAATAACATGAATTTAAAAAAAATTAACTCCTATAATCTTTAAATACTAATTTACATTATTTAAATATAGGTTTATTTATCTTTTTTAATGATGTGAGTTTCAAAATTGATATTTGAATATATTAACGATGTTTTTTTCACGTGTTTATTTTAATCATACACTCTATATTTCATGTATATAATTTTATTTTATTTCTTAGTTTATATAATTTAAATTATATTTATATTATGTTTCTGAATTTTCTCTTTTCATACCTCCTTAATTGGATTTGTGAAATCACATATAATTTTTTACACCTATGTTTCAAAAGACTTGAGATGATCTATTTATTTATTTTGCTTCTATTTTACTCTCTACATACGTAATTTATATATCTTGTGTTATAATTCTCTTGATAATACTTTAAACAAATTTATACTCCTTTTAAAAAATTGAATTTATGTTGACAACCATTCTATTCATGATTTTAGGTTATATTTTATTTTTTGGAAATAATAAGAAACATATTCCCCTTCTCATGAGTTTTTCATGATAAGATGATTTATTATTTTCATGTGGTATATATATGTATGGTATATAATTTTTTTATCAGTGGGTTCTTATATTACCATCCAATTCATTGGTTGAAAATTCATATCTCATTACATAGTGATTATTCATGAACACGATTGTGTTTGTTCACAAATTAATTGGAGGTCCTGATTGGGAGCGTTCTTGTCAATTTTTTATGGACATGAAAGGGTTGGTTCACATCATAATGTGTATGACTTATTGGGTTTATTCAAAAATTAATGATTAACTGTTCTTAATTTTATTCCACTTTTATTATTTTATTCCACTTTCCTTGATATGTTTCTTTAGTTTAAGAATGTTTCCATACATTTCTAAGCCATGGTATACGTTTCATTTTCCCATGATGTTTTTATATAAATCCTTGATCTATGATAATATATTATTAATTTTTATTATCTAATATAATTCTATGATACTTTAATTATATATTACTCCCCATATTATTTTTTTATATAATTTTATGATCTAATCAGTTTTATATTGTTAATAAGTTTTTTTACTGAGCATTTGGGATACAAAAAAATTATCCATTCTATAAAGAATTATTTATAAAACTATGTAAATAAGTAATTATTATGTATATTTGATTATGGGAGATGTGGAATGAGTAATTTATAATACGATTTTGATGGTATCATTAATAAAATTTGACTAAAACTTATTTTTCTAGTACTGTGAGATCACTTGTCATGTTTTATGATTAAATTATGAAAATAATTTAATAATAGTGTATTTTTTAGATGGGTTTGGATCATATTTTTTTGAGTGACCCCCACACACATTAAATTCTTATTTTATTAATAATTTTACATCAAAAATACAAACTAGTAATTCAACTATCCTAAAACCATTCCTTGATGAATAAATAACATGGATATTGTCTTGTAATGTGATACAATAACACTTGTTCACCTGAAAGGGATCATCAATAACCACTAAAATAAGTTTAGTTTGTTTTTATATTTTATAAAAAAATTTATATATAGATTCATTATTAATTCCACATAACAATTATTTTAAAAATGTTTTTATAATTTTGACCCCTTTTTCATGAAAATGGAACAACCCATAATATGATCTAATTTATCCTAAGATTCATATTAAAGATCATTATCTACCAATATCGTGAAAGAAGTGGACATTTTTTGTTAGGATGATATATTTATATAATTTAGTAATAACTTGGTTATCATAATATCCTTACTAATAGTTAGTTACAGACCCTTTCCCTATATTCTTTTATTTAATATAAAAGTATTTATAGTTATTTGCCAATATAAACTAACCATTATCTTCTTACTTTAACATTTTTATTTTCTCGTTTATCTCTTCTCTCTGATCGATTAACTTACAAGAAATTTTCTCTTATTGATAATTTAATTTTTTAATTTATTAAATAATTGAATTTATTTCTTCCATCCTAATAGACTAATAATATTATCATGATTTTGGTTTTTTATTTTTTTGTATAATTTTGTACTATTCGTTATTCTAGTAGGTAGTCCACTTATTCTTGTTATTTTATCTTAATTACCAATTATTAATCAAGGATTTTATACTCCCATCAACAATATTAGGATATATCAAAATAATGTTTTTTCCCTTAATCATATGATATTATTTGAATCAATAAATAATCCAATCTCCACATTTTCTCTTACTTAAGTATATCATCATTAAATTCACACACATCAATCTCTTTCACTTATTTATAGGATTGTATTTATGTACCACCTATGTTTCCTGGGATTGATAGTGATATTTAGGATTTATAAATATCAAAAAAATCATTCCCCGTTTAAATTTAATATGGTGAGATTCCCTACGAATTTACCCCATATTCCTTGGTAATTTAAACTCCACTTGATTAGAATGTGACAATAAAAATATTTTATGATTTTATATTAATAATTTTTTCCACTTTACTATTAAGAAAATTTTTAGAAAAACATTTCTTAGAGAATAACATTCAAAAATAGAAAAATAATAGATCCCATTAATATTATATATTTCATAATTAACACAATTAAAATTTTAAAACTTTTAATTCTTATCATGTAATACAAAATAAAATTTAAATCAACTGATTATTTAAATCTAATCAAAGGGAAATGAAGTAACAAAAAATATTTTACAAAAATAATTCCTATTAAGGGTATTAAACCTTAAAATAAGTATTGTTAATTGTATAATTTTTTAAATTATAATTTTAATAAAATATATCAATAAAAAACACATCTATACTATTAATTGTTATGAATATGGAAAATATATAGCAACCTTGAGTAGGGTGTGAATGAGGGTGTGACTTGTTTCAAACCTTTTTTCTTCATTTTCCTAATTAGCCCACTCAATATCTCTATAGAACTCATTACATGGTTAGATGAATCACTATATTAATTCCTTTAATAAGGATTTAATTATTTCAACCATTCAAACTACACAATCTATATAAAAAATGGAGCACATAACATAGGTATTTTTTTGGTTTGCCTTCCAATATATATAGTATAGTTGAAGGCACCCAAAAAAATTACTATTTTAATTTACATATCCTATAACTCATAAATAATGGTGGTATTAGTGTGGCACACTAACAATTATTAGTTTTCAATATTTATAATAATTTATTGCTTTTTAATTGTAAATTAAGGTTCCCTGTTTTTATAATATTTTATGAGGTTCATAGCAATAACATTGCACACCTTCTTTACAAGATTTATAAAAGATCACTATCAACCCAATACTCATTGACTATATGTTGTGGGATTCACTATCCTTAAATGGTTCAAGAATAGTTCATTTAAAATATAAATCCATGATTTTAATATATATATATATATATATATATAATAATAATATATGTCCAAAATCAACTATAAATCAAATTAGGGATATTGTTAGATGCAAGGAGTGGATTTTGTAAATTCCTTCACCAATAATTCATATCTACAATATTTCCTTATAAGAAAACGAAAATTTTAATAATTTATTTAAAACATTCACTATATAATATCAATCCCAATATTATGGATTCTCATATAATATTTATTCAATTTGGTGCCTTCAAATCATGAAATTTTTTAAATCTTATTTTTGGATCAAGTATTTATACATTTCATGTAATTATTGAATATTAATTATTATTCCTCATGATATTATGTTGATAATATCCTTATTGTATTAATCACATCTGTAACACCCAAAGCTTCCACAGTATTCTTCCCTTTGAATAATGCAATAGCTTGCATTGTACACAACTTTGAGATTCTAACACACCACAACCAATCGAAATAACCGTTATGAATATTATTACACACTTTTTGAAATTTTATAAATTTTATTTTTCAAAATGGACTTCATTTTTGGATTCTTAATATTGAAATTATCTTATGGTGAATTTTTTGTATTTTACTGAAAACTTTCAAATTTTTGATGAATAGTGAAAAAACACTTAGTTATAGTTTAAAACCAATTTTTTTAAAATAATTATTTATTTCATTTATAATTTTTTTAGGTCAAAATAGATACATAATACATATAAGTTCAATGTAATTCATTGGAGTCAGTTTATAATAATTTTAGATATATAAAATTTTATTGAACTTTTTACCCTCTTTTACCCACCTCCTAGGAGCGATTGCAAATTTACATAAAAAATAATTTTATTGCTTTTGTGAGTTGATTTTCAAAAATCCAAGAGACACTATCAATATTAGTAAGTAAAATGTGGTTCAATAAGATGAAAATATTTTTTGGTGAATAGTAACTTTTAACTTTTATTTACCACGGGTAAAAGTAAATTGGGTAATTAAAGGTAAAAATGATATTATTATTATCCTAACACATGTCCTAATTCTATTGGATAAATATGATTCGACCAAAAAAACCTTTTAAATAGCATATGAACCTCTTTGTTCCACTTGTATTAGATTAGGACATTTATTATTATTTAATTCAAAGAAGAGTTAAAAGTGTTAAATTCAATGTTTAATAACTAAAACATTTTTAATATAGGGTTATACATTAGATAAATTAGACTATAAATATTAATTATAAAGATAAAAATATTCCATACATAATGGTATTTTATTTATAATTTTTAGACATTAAATAAGTAAATTTATTTATGACACAATGATGATAAAGTAATTACCATATTAAGGAAAGATTAAAATAATTAGTATTATAAATATCCAAATTAATGTAATTTGAGACTTTTTATGAATTAAAATAATTTTATAGGTTAATATGACATGTTAGGGTTGGTTATATGAATTTATTTCTAAGTAATAATGCTTTTATGAATTTAGAAAAAACAAAATACCAAATAGTGTCAAAATTGACATAAAAGTGTTTTTTAAACAAATATTATATTATTAATTGATATTCTATTTCTAAAAATCTAAGGATAGTCCAATGTTCTTAAATAATATTATATATGTTATTAATGATCCATTTGAGATTATCTTAGAAGTTTATAGTATGTTTATTAACCATATAACCTAAAAATACAAAGAGACATGGTAAATGTCAAACTATTTAACTAAGAGTTAAATCTAAAAGATAAAGTTAATATAGTGACCTAAACCTATTTAAAACCTATTTTTTGAGTGTATTTAGACTCATACCCACCTTATCCTTTAAATAATTCATTTTGGAGCCATTAGATACTGAAAAATATTTTATTATAAAATAATATTTCTAGCTATTCTTAAGGAGTCCCTCGCCCCTCTTATAAAAGTGCACTCATCCTTACCTCAAATTCACACCTTCAAAGCCTTTTGTCTCGTCAAAACCCTGAAACAATACCCTCTCAACTGTCCTCCCTTCATCATAGAGTCCTTAATTTTGTTATAAAGCCAACCTAAGGATCCCTTTTGATCATATCAAAAGGGATAACCCGTAGAAGTGGTAAATATTTCATCAACTCTTTCAAGTTCCTTTCTTCTTCCACTTCCTCTTTCATTGTTGTTTATATTATAAAATAATAACTCAAGTGTCTTTTATATACTGCGATGTAATTATAAATATGGTAAAACAATATTCATTAATCTATTCATCCTTTGAAGAACTTGTCACCATACGTGCGTACGTACGGCTTACCGTCTCCACGTCGTGGTGTAATTGTTATTCAATACATTATTATTTGGATGGGTATAATAATGATGTGTAATTTATGTAAATAATAAATATAACATGATAGTGATTCTTTATATATTATATAACATGTAATTATATATTATTTTAATATCAAAAGAATGATATTGTCACTCGTGTGTACGTACGGATTACCGTCTCCTCGAACGCGATGAGATTCATTCCCCGTGGAATCCATTCAAGACTAATTTTCATTAGATAGTTGAAAATAATGTTTAAAGACTTAATATAATTCTGAATATGAATAAGATACATCCTATCCATAACAATAATTACTTACATAACAAATCATATAAGGAGAAACAAATCAGTTAATACACAAAACAACGATAATACTAATATATTATTAACAAAACAATGTTAAAAGATCATATATGATATCATTTTAATGTATATGATTCTTGTATAATTTAATAACAACTATTTCACCATTATACAGGAGGTTAACCTACCCTCAACCAAGGAAAAGTACAAGGTAATAGTTAATTCAACAATCTCTTCATTATCTGAGGTTGTTTATACGTAATTATCTACTGGGACCTCTTTATCATCCACATCCATGTTTCTTGAAAATGTATTTCAAAAAATTATTAATATTTTATATATTATGGGTTAAAGTGATTTATACATTTATTTTACTTTTATAATATTTTTATAAAGGAATCTTTCCCTTGTTTTCCAAACAAGGCCCTTTACAACCTTTTTGACAATCATAAGGTAATAATGTCTTTTTTTAACTTATAGGGCAGGTGCGGCTTTTTTTGCCGTTATAATATCAACGAAGCTTCCCTTAAAAGACTATAAGAATATTTCCAAAATAAATTTTGGCTTAAATTATTTCAAAATAGAAATATATATTTCTCTAAAAAAGGTTTTGATTTCATCTATGTCAACATTCTTTGATGGATTTTAAGATTATTTGAAGTTGATTTATTATGATACTAAACTTCCATTTTGTATTGAAGGTTTTGTAATATGTTTGGTTATGGATGTGTTATTTTTACACCATTAATGGTTTATTGATAAAGTATTTAAATTTCATATGCTAGTTTTAATATGAATGTTTATGTTATGTTTAAACCTTTTCATATGAGGAATGCATTGGACATAATAAGTGATGGGTGGAGCCTGCTATAGATCCTCGATGCATCAGTAGGTCTAATGAGACAGACTAGTGTCTTAGAACAAGGCCTTGACAAAATCTAATTTGTAGTCTTGGCACAATGCCTTGAATATGTTGTTATGAAAGTCTGCAATTATGCATTCCATCATTATGAAAGTGGCTATTGATATTGCATGCGATTATTCGACTAGTAGAATATCCATGTGAATAATTAAATGGAATTATTTGATTTTATCTTTTACATATTTTGTTAAAGTTAATGTTTAAAAGGATTTTATTTTAGTCTTATACATTTCCTTAAATTTTTATGTTTATTTATGAAAGTTTTTGCTATATTGTTATCCTTACGGAGCATCTGATCTCACCCCTTTCTAGGTTTTATTTTTCCCAGGATGTGAAGAAGTATATTATGAATGACATGTAGGGATAGTCTATGGGATATTAGTGTTGTCTTTGTATATAATGTTGTTGTATTTTTCCATTTTTTTATGTAATGTAATCCTTATGAATGTATCTAGTACTTCCAAGGCTACTAAACTAATCGGTATTTCGAGACATGATCTTTTGTGATCATGAAAATGATACATAACAATGCACCAACTCTGGGATTCTAGGGTCAGGGCATTATAGTTGGTATCAGAAGAAGTTTACTACAAACCTTGGAAACTTGATTTAGATAAACTCTGATTAAAGAACATAGCCCTAAGACATTCTTTGATGATTAGTATAGAAGAACTTCCTAGAATTTTGGTATTGTAGAGATTTTTTGAGTTTTCCAAGAAATACATCCATGTCTGGATATGAGCAGGTAGAGGTGGATCTGGCACAGATGTACCTAGCGGTAACACCAGAAAACACTACTTTTGAGCTAGACTCGAACGGGAACTGGTGCATGACAACAAGCCTTAATAAACTATTGGTTACGACACTCCATGGGATATGATTAGGATAATTATAATTTTCTTTAAAAACCATTATGAAGGGTTTATGAGTATATAATTCCTCAAAGAAAAACTTTTTATGATTATGGATTATATCCATAAACTGTTCAATTTAGGTTAAGTGTTTTACAAGTTTGGATTTATGTATTGTGATTCATAAACTAATTTAGTTTATTCCATTTTATAGAAATGGCGCATAGTGGAAAGAATGGAAAATGTATCAATTAACGCTCTCCATGTGGGTATTTTCCTCCTACTCAAGATAATTATAGTGGAGCTGGTGATGCAACTGGTGCTAATCAGCTGATCACCATACTGGGAAAACTCACTCAGGTTATGAATAATAACCTTACTTGTATGGAGCACCCTGATCCACAGCATGGAGGATCAATGTTAAATCACTTCATGAGGCAACAAACACCAACATTCAATGGGATTAAACATCCATTAGTGGCCGAGCAATGGTTAAATTCCATAGAGAAAATATTCCACACCTTGAGGAGTAGTGAAAAGGAAAAGTTGACATGGATGTTTCCCGCCTCACTGGAGAAGCTGATCAATGGTGGTCATTGATTAAAAACAAAAAGGAATATGAGGAAGTATCAAATATGTAATGGAGTAAGTTTAATGTGATTTATTAGAAAAATACATTCCTCATGACCATCGAGCGGATATGGAAAGACAATTTCTGAGTATGAGGAAAAAGGAGGATGAGAATGTCCCAAAGTATGAAGCTAACTTTACAAGGTTTGAAGGGCATGCTGTAGATTATATACATAACCCAAGAAGTAAGATTGATCATTTCTTGGATGGTTTAAAACCATTTCTCCATTGAGCATTAGTCTCACAATCCTTCTCATCATACGAAGATATTGTCCCATGTTCTATCAAGACAGAAAAAGAATTCTCTAAGTCTTATAACTTTAAAACAATGAAATAGAAGAAGAGATCTACTGAAAAACTCTAGAAATGGAAATAAGGGGATGAAGGGAAAAGTTTAATATCCATCCTATAGTACGTGTGGGAACAAACACACTAATACTTTCCTGAAGGGAATGGGAGTCTATAACAGGTGTGGTGAAAAAGGTCACCAAGTTCATGATTGCAAGGGGAAGAAAGAGTTTGTCCATGTTTAATGTAACAATTGTAAAGAAAGGGGGAATTTTGTGAATTAATGTCCTAAGAGTCAGGGGAACTTACCTCAGAAAAGGCCAAGGGATCAAGGCCAAGATTATGCTATCACTACTACTGAGGTTAAATCATCAAAAGATGTATTAGTAGGTAATTTAATGGGTTTCTCAAGTTTAGTCAATGCTTTATTTGATTCTAGATCATCGCATTGTTACAAATATTCCTAGTTTTATAATAAAATTAGATATTTCCAATTTGATTTAACAAGGGAGTTGTCAGTAAAAACTCCTAAGGGAAGTATCTTTGCAACAATGTTTTATAAATCAATCCCAATTATGTCATATAAATGGTCTTTATCTGATGATCTCATCGTCATACCCATGATTGAATTTTATATAATCCTCAGTATGGATAGGATTTTGGACCATGATGCAGAAATGTATTGTAATAAGAAGGAGGTTACTATTTTTTATGATGATGATAAAGAACACCTTATCTTAAGAGCAGGGTCGTCACCACCTAATTCTTAGCTAGATCCACCCCTAGTAGCTCAACTAAATTCAATTATTGGGGAGGAAGAGAATGAAATATTTTTGGGTGAGGAAAGGAATGTTCTAATATAGGATGTACCTATTTTGAAAGAATGTGTTCATTTGTTTTCAGAAGATTTACCTGGACATCCTCCAGAACAAGAAATTGAGTTTTCCATTAATTTAATTCCTAGATTAGGGCCCATATCGAAGACCCTTTATTGAATTTCCACTATGGAATTAGTGGAACCAAAGAAAAACTAGAGGAATTGAGTAATAGGGGATTTATTCACCCTAGTGTTTCTCCATGGGGAGCCCCTGTACCATTTGTTAGGAAGAAAGATGGATCATTGAGGTTGTGCATTGACTACAGGGAGAACAATGTTATAACAATAAAGAACAAGTATCCCTTACCTCGCATTGATGATTTATTTGACCAACTTCATGGATCTCAATAAATTTAAAATATTGACCTTTGATCTGGATATCATAAATTGTGTGTGAAAAAGGAATACATTTCGAAAATAGCATTTCGATCCAGGTACGGGCATTACGAGGTTACAGTAATGCCTTTTGGATTGACTAATTCACCCTCTGTCTTCATGGATCTAATGAATAGAGTTTTCAAGGAATATCTTGATGACCTTTTAGTGGTATTTATTGATGATATCTTGGTATACTCTAAAAGCTATTAATATAATGAAAATCACATGCGCATTATCCTAATGACTCTTAGAAGACATGAATTATATGGGATGTTTAGCAAGTGTGAATTCTGGAATTATAAGATTTCTTTTCTTGGCCATATTGTTTCTAAGGATGGAAACTCTATTGTTCCTTCTAAGAAAAGAGAAATCCAAGAATGGCCAGCACCGATAAGTATAACCGAGGTACGCATTTTTGTTGTTTTAGCATGTTATTATCGACGTTTTGTCCAGAATTTTTCCCGGTTGGCTAACCCATTTACAAAGCTCACACGAAAAGTGGTTAAATTTGTTTGGAAAAAAGAGTGTGAATTTTTTTTTGAATAACTCAAGAGAAGATTACTCAATTCTTCTATATTGACTCTACCATCGGGTAATGATGGGTTTGTTATTTATAGTGATTCTTCAGAGAAAGGAATTGGTTGTGTCCTTATGCAGAATGATATAGTTATTGCCTTTGCATCACGACAACTAAAAATTCATGAGAAAAAATATCCTAATTATGATATAGAGTTAGCAGCTGTAATATTTTCTTTGAGGATATGTACAAATTATCTCTATGGTGAAAAATGTGAGATTTATACTGATCACAAGAGTTTGAAGTATATTTTCTCACAAAAAGAACTCAACATGAGGCAAAGGTAATGGCTTGAACTACACAAGGATTATGATTGGACTATACACTACCACCCGGGGAAGGAAAATAAGGTGGAAGATTCTTTAAGTATAAAGGATCATGGAGTTTTGAATAATATGATAGTTGAAAGGAATCCTATTTTCGTGGATCTATTAAAGACGGATATGGGAATAACCATGGAAGGTGAAACATTAATACTTTTTTAAATGGTTTCAAAACAATATTTACTAGAAAGTATAAAAAGTTCCCAGGCTGATGATGAGAAATTCCAAAAAAAGATTAAATCTGTGAACGATGGGAGATTGATCAACATCGTATATGAAGATGGGATTTTGAAATTTGGGAAGAGACATTGTGTTCCTAATATACCAGATCTAAAAAGGGAATTATTAGATGATTCTCATGTCTCCAATTTCTCTATACACCCTGGTAGCACCAAAATGTATAGAGATTTGAAGAAACATTTTTGTTGGGACAACATGAAGAGGGAGATTTCTGATTTTATGTTGAGATGTATAGTTTTTCAGCAAGTGAATGCTGGAAAGCAATATCCTGGAGGAGTCATGCAACTTATTCCCATACCTGAGTGGAAATGGGATGATATCCTAATGGACTTTGTCATGGGGCTACCAAAGACTCCTAGAAGAAGAGATGCAATATTGGTCATTATTGATCATCTTACCAAGTCATCACATTTTCTTGCTATAAGAGAAGATTTACCACTTGAACATTTATAAATACTATAAATTAATGACGTTTTAAGACTTCATGGAGTACCACTATCGATTGTTTTTTATCATGATCTATGTTTTACATCAAGATTTTAGAAAAGACTTCAAAAATCCCTTGATACTGATCTTCGTTTGAGCACTTCTGACCACCCCTAAACTGATGGACAATCAGAATAGACCTTATAAGACATGTTGAGATCATGATCACTTGATTTTCAAGGTATGTGGGATCAATATTTACCTCTGGTAGAATTTTCCTATAATAATAGCTTCAATCCACGTATTCAGATGGAACCATATGAAGTGTTATATGGAAAGAGATGTCGCACACCAACCTATTAGGATGTTGTTGGTGAAAGAAAACTTATAGTCCTAGAAAAAGTGGAGGAAACGATGTAAAAGGTGAAGGTAATCCAAAACCACATAAAAGAAGCTTAAAGTAGGTAGAAGATCTATGTTGATAAACAAAGGATGGATTTAGAATATCAGGTAGGAGATCATGTTTTCTTGAAGGTATATCCATGGAAAGCTATTATACATTTCGGTAAAAAGGGTAAACTGAGTCCTAGGTACATCGGACCATTTGAAATTATAGAACGAATTGGGGCTGTAGCTTACCATTTGGAAATGCTTCCAAGTCTCTCCAAAGATCACGATGTGTTCTATGTATCACTGTTGAGAAAATACATGTCTGACCCAATGCATGTACTGACCTATGAGGAATTAGAACAAGAACCCGATCTGTCTTATTGTAAAGAGCATGTCAAGATTCTTGATACAAGAGAACAAGTGCTGAGAAACCGGACGACTCGTCTGGTAAAAGTTTTGTGGAGAAACCATAAGATTGAAGAGGCAACGTGGAAACCCAAGTAACATATGATGAAGAAACACCCAAGTCATTTTATACAATAATATTATATAAATGTTGATTATTAAATTATTTGAACGAGGGGAGAATGTGACACCTTATGCATCCACAGTACGCTTCCCATTGAATAATGCAATAGCTTGCATTGTACGAAACTTTGAGATTCTAACACACCACAACCAATCAAACAAGCCGGTATGAATAGTAATACACACTTTTTGAAATTTTATAAATTTTATTTTTCAAAATGGACTTCATTTTTGGATTGGTAAAATTGAAATTAGCTTAGGGTGAATTTTTTGTATTTTTCTGAAAACATTCAATTTTTGATGAATGGTGAAAAAACACTTAGTTATAGTTTAAAACCGAATTTTTATTCAAATAAGTATTTATCTAATTTCAATTTGTTTTAGGTCAAAATAAATACATAATACCTATATATGTTCAATGTAATTCTTTGGAGTCATTTTATAATAATTTTAGATATATAAAAATTTTATTGTACTTTTTACCATCTTTTACCCACCTCCTAGGAGCATTCGCAAATTTACATAAAACATAATTTTACTGATTCTTTGAGTTGAATTTCAAAAATCCAAGAGACACGATCGATATCAGTAAGTAATACGTGCTTTAATAAGATGAAAATAATTTTTGGTGAATAGTAACTTTTTACTTTTATTTACCACGGTTAAAAGTAAAAAAGGGTAATTAAAGGTAAAAATGATATTATTACTACCCTAAAACATGTCCTAATTCTATTGGATAAATATAATTCGACCAAAAAACCTTAGGAATAAAATATGATACTTTTTGTCCACTTGGATTAGATTAGGGCATTTATTATTATTTAATTCAAAGAAGAGTTAAAAGTGTTAAATTCAATGTTTATTAACTAAAACATTTTTAATATATTGTTTTACAAAAGATAAATTCGACTATAAATATTAATTAGAAATGTAAAAATATTTCTTACATTATGGTATTTTATTTATAATTTTTAGACATTAAATAATTAAATTTATTTATGACTAAATAATGGAGTAATTACTGTATTAATGAAGGATTAAAATAATTGATATTATAAATATCCAAATAAATGTAATTTGAGACATTTTATGAATTCCACTTATTTTAGAGGTTACTATGACATGTTAGGGTTGGATAGATGAATTATTTTTGAAGTAATAATGCTGTTATGAATTTATAAAAAACAACATACCAAATAGTGTCAAAATTGACATAACAGAGTTTTTAAAACAAATATTATATTATTAATTGATATTATATTCCTAAAAATCTAACATTCTTCCAAAAGTCTTAAATAAAATTATATATGTCATTAAGGAACCATTTTAGGTTCTCTTAAAAGTTTATAGTATGTTTATTAACCATATAACATAAAAATGCATAGAGACATGGTAAAATTCAAACTATGTAACTAAGAGTTAAACCTAAAAGATAAAATTAATATAGTGACCCAAACATCTCTAGAACCTATTGGTTGTGTGTTTTTTGACCCATACCCACCATATCCTCTAAAGAATTTATTTTTGAGCCATTATATACCGAAAATTATTTTATTATAAAATAATATTTCTAGCTTTTCCAAAGGTGCCCCTCACCCCTCTTATAAAAGGGCACTCCCCCTTTCCTCAAATTCACAACATCAAAGCCTTTTAGCTCGTCCAAGACCTTCCAAAATACCCTCTCAACTGTCCTACCTTCATCCTAGATTCCTTCCTTTAGTCATAAATCCAACCTAAAAATCCCTTTTGATCAAATCAAAAGGAAAAAACCTGAAGAAGAGGTAAATATTTCATCACCTCTTTCAAGTTCCTTTCTTCTTCCACTTCCTATTTCTTTTTTGTTTACATTATAAAATAATAACTCTAGTATATTCTATATAATGTGATTTTATTATAAATATGGTACAACCATATTCATTATTCCATCCATTCTTTTAAGGACATGTCACCATACGTCCGTACGTACGAGTTACCGTCTCCACGTCGTGGTGTAACTGTTATTCAATACCTTATTATTTTGATGGGTATAATAATGATGTGAAATTTATTTAAATAATAAATATAACATGATAAATATTCTTTATATATGATATACCATCCAATTATATAATATTTTAATATAAAAATAATGATATTGTCGTGCGTGCGTATGTACGCATTACCATCACCACAAATGTAATGAGATTCATTCCCCATCGTATCCATTCAAGGATAATTTTTATTAGATGATTAAAAATAATGTTTATAGACTTAAATATTATTATGAATATGAATAAGATACATTCTATCCATAGAAAATATTACTTACGTAACAAAGCGTACAAAGGAAAACGAATCAGTTAACACCCGAAACGACGATAATACTAAGATATTATTAACAAAGCAATGTTAAAAGATCATATATGATATCATATTAATGTATATGATTCTTTTATAATTTAATAAAAATTATTTAACAATTATACAGGAGGTTAACCTACCCTCGACTAAGGAAAAGTACAATGTAAGGGTTAATTCTACAATCTCTTTATTATCTGAGGTTGTTTATAGGTAATTATCTATTGTGACCTCTTTATCATCCACATCCATGTTTTTTTAAAATGTATTTCAAAAAATTATTAATATTTTATAGAATATGGGTTAAATTCATTTATACCCTTGTTTGACTTTTATAAGTTGTTTATAAAGTAATCTTTCCATCATTTTCCAAACAAGGTCTTTTATAACCTTTTCGACAAAATTAAGGTAAGAATGTCTATTAATTACTTATACGGTGGGTGTGGCTATTTTCTGCCATTATAACATCATAGAAGCTTCCCTTAAAAGCTTATAAGAATATTTCCTAAATAAATGATTTCTTAAATTATTTCAACATAGAAAAATATATTTCTCTAAAAATGGTTTTGATTTCATCTATGTCTACATCCTTTGATGGATTTTAAGCTTATTTGAAGTTTATTTATTATGATACAAAACTTCCATATTGCATTGAAGATATTATGATATGTTTGACTATGGATGTGTTATTTTTACACCATTAATGTTTTATAAATAAATTATTGACATTTTGTATGTTAGTTTTAATATGAATGTTTATGTTATGTTTAAATCTTTTCATATGTGGAATGTATTGGACTTAATAAGTGATAGGTGGAGCCCGATATAGCTCCTCGATGCATCAGTAGTTCTCTGGAGGCAAACTAGTGTCTTGGCACAACGCCTTGAAAAAATATTATTTTAGTCTTGGCACAAGGCCTTGAATATGTGGTTATCAAAGTCTGGAATTATGCATTCTATCATTATGAAAGTGGCTATTGATATTTCATGTGATTATTCGACTAGTAGAATATCCATGTGAGTAATTAAATGGAATTATTTGATTTTATCTCCACTATATTATGCTGAAGTTCATGTTTAAAAGGATTTGGTTTTTGTCTTATACATTTCCTTAAATTTTTTTGATTATTTATGAATGTTTTAGCTATATCGTTATCCTTACTGAGAATATGAGCTCACCCCTTTCTATGATTTATTTTTTCCAGGATACAAAGAAGTATATTATGACTAACCTACAGGGATAGTCTATGGGATCTCAGTTTTTTCTATGGAAACAATTTTTTGTAGTTTTCCATTTTATGATGTAATGTAAACCTTATGAATGTATCTAGTACTTTCAAGTCTAATAAACTAATCGGTTTTTCGAGACTTGACCTTTTGTGATCATGCTAAAGATATGTAATAATGCACCAACTCTGGGCTTCTAGGGTTGTGGTGTTACAACATCAAAGGGATATAGGGGTTCACCGGTATAATTAGAACCCAATGATTCCATGAAAATATTATTAAAAAATATTCCTTATGGTCTAGATAAATCACATTTCATGAATCAAATTATGTTTGACTATCTAGTGTTGGGAAATCATATCCATTGGGTCTTCTTCTCACGAATTTAAATTCATTAATCTCTAAAAAATGAGGTCATATAGAAAAAATAACTAATGAAAATTTCACATATTATTTCTATCATTGGAGTTCCTATCTGTGATCATCTACATTGGTCCTTTGACTATAGAGCATTATTAATATATATCAAGAACCATTTACTTTGATATATAGATGAAAATCACTGTGAAATATTCTAATGGTGAGTTATGTCGCATTTTATGCTACATAAGTGATATGAAATTAAATTAATGGTTAAGATATGATTTGTCCCTTATGAGTTATGGACGTTGATATCTTTGGCCCCTTGATTAAAATGGATATTTCTGGACAAAATCAACGGACATGGTAGTTTATATACATGTTTTTTTTAAATTTTAAAGAAATAAGGTTAAATATAAAATATTTTGACCTGTTTGAGAAATTTTTTTATTATATATCATTTGAAATAGTGATTCTATTACATAAGAGTATGTTTAGGAGGATTTCACTATGATGAATAGTCATTTATTCATAGTGGTCATGATGTTTTTATAGATATTTTTTTATTATATAGGTTGGACTTACGTTAGCACCCATAGTTTCGGTTAATTTACTCTTTTTTATGTTGATTAATTATATAAAATTTTTGGGTTCGGTTTTAGGAGATTTGAATGAATTTTTTAAGGCTTTATAGGTTTTTTTGTAGGATCATAGTTTGTAAAAATTTCGCAACACCTCTAGAAATTTGTGTATGGAAAAACATTGAGCACTAGGCTAGTGCATTGTTGGTGTATGGTTTGGGAAAATAATGAAAATTCCTATCAGAAACTATTCAATCTGATTCAGTAGGTAAATGCATGGCTGATAAAGGATTTTTCTAACCATGCGATCCAACTATGCAAGGTGTGGCTTGAGACAGTAGATTAGGGCACAATTAGTGCATGTTTGTCTTATTGTTCACCGTAACTATGCACCGTCAAATTTTAGATCTAGAAATTATGGATATAATTCATCTGACCCCTCAATAGTTGGATTTCCCCTAAAATTCCCATATCATTATTTCTATTTCCTCCTATGTCTGAAGAGGTTATTCCCATTGATCTGGGATCTAGTTTTAGATGATCCAAAGTCTATGGGAGATATAGATTTTCCATTAAGTTCTCATTCATCATTATTCTTCATTGATATAGGGATTATCTATCTTGGGATATAATATATAATACATTGAGGATAGATATAAGTTTTTTGATGCCAATCATGAGGAGATATGATTGTTTTTGTCAAAGGGAATGAGATATATGGCCATATCTATGAGTTTCAAGATGGGTTTTTAAAATTTGTTGTGTAGTTCTTTGTCTTTGACAAATTTTGAGAGGTAGTGGTCTTATTAGTCATCTTCACTTGATTTGAACATGAAGGATTGGTTTCAAATTGATTTAATTTCTTGAAATTGTTGTGAAAACCTTGTGTTATTTTATGGAAACCTCATTAGTGATGTTTTATTGGAAATTATAGAAATTGGTTAGTTTTTTGGAAAGTGGTTTTGGTTTATGACATTAAAATGATGATTTTAAAATTTTGGTTTGGTTTTGATTCTTATAAAATTTTTGTTGAAATGTTTTAAATAATTAATGGATTATCTAAAATGTTTTTAGCATGGTTTTTTCCATACTCTGTGGTGTGTGTTTATGTTGAGTTTTAAGAGGCCCGGTTGAAATATGACTTGGTGCTCGGTCCCAAAGGTGTAATGGAACATGGGACTCATTACCTTGAGATGACATGGTAGGTTGATGAGATATTGCTCATGAGTATGGAACTATAATCTATGCATGTATGTATGGATTTTTAAATGTGAGGATGTGTGGATATGTGGATGTGTAGAATTACGGAATGGATATGCCAATTGGATTTTAGAATAGTTTTATGCTTTTGAAATTATATTCCCTGTAACTTCTTAGGTTTTTTATAAACTATAGAAATGATTTTGAGCTATTCTATAGAAAATAAATTTATATAAATTGGACTATCAATATTTATCCTAGAGGCATGAGTAGGGAATTCATTTGATAAATCCTACTGAGTTTAGAATCACCCCCTACTTGGGCAGTATTGTGTGTTTGCAGATATCATCTATTGAGACATAGATAAAAGAAATTTATTCTAGTTCATAAGTTATTATTATTGATACATTGGGATGGGCATGTGTATTCAGATCTTGGATCATTCTTGGAGTCACTATTTGGTATCTTTTAGTTTTATTATCTTTTGGTTCCATTGGCTAAGTCACTTTTCTTCTGCTTGTACTTTGATATTGTTCTTAGTTTTGGTTTTGTGTTGGCTTGTATTTTAGTTATCATGTGTAATATAGATGTTTTTTTATTGTGATTATATTTTTTTGGTTGATTTATCGTTAGAGTTAAAACCATCCCCCAATTATTTTATGAGTACTTTTCATTAATTTTCATCCTTTAATGTCATGGGGATATCACCTAAGGCCTATTAACATCCTTCTGCCTCTTCCCATACCAATGTGTGAGGGGAAGGATGTTACAAATGTTATTAGTTTTTCCAGTACTTGCATATTAGCTATTCTGTCCTTGATTTGGGTTGGTATAAAGTAGTATGGTCACCAGAACATGAAATGTAACACCCCAAAAATTCTATAAAAGTAACTTGTATTCGATAGAGTATATGAGATGCAACACCAAGCACGTAAGGTAATATAATATCTCGATAATTTATAATATATTTACTATTTAAAATAAATTCAACATATTTTATAGCATTCAATGCATGTGACACAGTATAAGCGTACATCTCATGCAACAATGGGTTTCATCAATGGCTTGAGTTACACGTAGGATTGAGTTTTACTGAATAAAATTATCTTATTATTATTATATTATTATATTGTTATTATATTATTATTTAATATAATAAGATATAACATAGCCATTAAATTAGTGTTTATTAATAATATTAAATAACTTATAAATATATATGGTTTATAAAAATTTAAGATGAATTCATAGGTTACCAATTAATTAGAAATGAATATAAGAATCAATTGAATATAAATGAAATGTTTTGGTAGAAAAATATTATTATGCTCATAAAGTTTTTTTATCATAATAAATTGAATTAAATTAGTATCAGTGAGTGATATTAATTTTATATATAAATATATTATATTAAATATAATATTTTTTATATTCATCCAATATATATCATAGACATAAGATAAGAACAAACCCAGTTTTACACATAAAATACTTTATTTTTATTAAGGAACTTTACCAACTTCTAATGGAGAACCTATATTAAGTCCAATTTTTGGAACATTTATAAATATTATAGGTAAAATAAACACTATAATTTAAAAAAACATTAAAAATATTTTAGGGTGAATTTTTGGTATTTTTTGTGAAGTTTAATTTTTTAATGAATAGTGAAAAATATTGAATTTTAACACAAAAATGTTTGTTCATAAAATTTATTTATAGAAGATAAAATATATTTAAAATAGATTTTAAAGTTTAATTAGATGAATTATTTGTATATTAATCCAATTTAGGTCATTATAATCAATTTAAAATTGATGTTGAATATAAAAACATAGCAAATGTTTGGACATTTTTATATTAAAAACCAGCATTATCATCCCGTCTGTGGGATTAAATTTAAATTATATTGTGCCACTTATTGGTTATAATTTGGAAAAATGGATTCCATATTTGGAATAATTATAATTTCTAATTTCTAATATGGCCAACTTAATTTTTTTCAAAAATATTACTGAGAGTAATTAAAATTAATTACGTCGATTAAGGTAAAATTAAGTATAAAAAGGGATTAACCATTAATATTAAGGGGAAAATGACATATACACTAGTAAAATATATATTTAACAGAAACATTTCCGACACTCCCTTTATAATGTTACATAATGTTCCATTTTTATGATTGGGGAACGCGTAATACTTGGAAATCACATAATTCTTTTCAGAAATACCAAGTGTGTGCTTTCTCCCCCCTTAAAAAGGGCACTCACGCCTCCCACTTCCTCACACCTATATAGCCTCTTTGGATCCACCATGATCTAACCATATTGATTTTAAGAATCCCTAATCTAAATTTAAAAGTATCTCCTAGGTCAGAAAGTTATCCATGGCATCTCTTTGGTGAAAACCAAATGGAGTTACCTAATTAAGAGGTAACATCTTTCCTCAAACTCTTTAGTTTTATTTCCATTATCCACCCAATTAAATCTACTTTTTCTATGATTATATAAAAAACCAGTATCCAATATATACTGATATGTTTTATGTTAATTTTTATACCTATACTTATTTACACTTCCATATAATGGGTAATGAACTTACTTTTTTTGTACGACTAACTACCGCCACTCGAAACGAAGTTGTTCATTCTTCATTTACCACCTATTATGATTGGTAATTATGATGGAAAATAGGTTTATATTTGTTATATATTATATTTATAATGTATTTATACTTGTTTTATTATTTTACAATTCATACCTTTATTCAATCAATTTTTTGTACATATGATAACATCATTTGTGGTAGTCTGGACTATCGCCCCCTCAAAACGTTGTGATTCGTTCACACTGTACATGGAACATATAAAGGATTTTTTAAATCAACCAATGTAACATGTTTGATATATATATGATACTGGTATTATAATGTACATATATATCATTTTTTCATTCTTTTAATATGAAAAATAAATTATTTAAGTAGTGTTCATGTGTGTGTATGACCTACCATCTCCATGAATGTTTTATTTAATTTCATATCTCAAAAATATTATATATTATTATAAATACATATATACATAATATATATTATATTTAAATCATGGTTTAAATTTTTTAGATGATAAAAACATGATATTAAAAACAAATATCAAGTTAAAACATACTCGACAAACTGGGTAATTAATACCCAAAATAGTGAAAATGATGAATGATTGTTATCAAACAGGTAATAAGATATTATAAGAAGAAAATATAGGATTTTATAAACATGAATATGGGTCTATAATAAATTATTAACACTACAAAAATAATTATACACGATTTTAAGTATTACCACCCAAAATGAAATCCAAGTTAAGGGATTTCATCTCAATTTACAATCCTTTGAGACTTATTTGTTGTTATTCTTCTAGTTTCATTTATAAGGTGTATATAATAACCTTTGACATGTTATATCATGAAGCTAAATATTATAATTATATTATATGTTTCATTTAATTTTATTCCTTCATTATTACTATGATTTGAATTTTTCAAAGTGGTATGGGACACATTAGAATGTTTAAAGATTATTTTCCTTGAAACATTTTTAATCATTATATTTACAATCTCACTTAATTTTGTGATTGTAAACTTTCTCTTGAAACAATCACATTATTTTTTTAATCTAATTTCTCATATATGGTGTACATACTTCCAAATTTTCATATAATATCATGATTTATTCATTCTTCATGATATTTCAATTTTTAATTTTAATTATTTCATGTAAAAGGATTTGAGTCAAAAGACACTAAGTGGAAAAGAATTTTATAACACAATTTACGTTAATTTGGTTATATTACTTACTCATTTACTTTAAAATTATACGATTATTTATATATATACTTGTACTATGTAGTTATTTATTTCCACTACTTTTTGTGGATTTATAGTTGATACACATATTCTACTCATTGATTGATTCTCACATCAACATTATAATATATTTTTAGGGATTACTTCACAATCTCATTTTTTGGGATTTTTTATAATTTAATTAACATTAGAGAAAATTATTTGATAATTTTCTATTAAACCCTTTAATTTTCTTATCCACTGGTTATTCATGACCTTTATCAAGTAATGGTACCATTTTCCCACTCTTTGGTACATAAAATATTTTAAAAAATGTTTTTTTTAGAAAACTAAACATTATTTCTCTATTTAGTTGGAGAACCTATTTTCATTAAAAAATCCTATTTCATAAAAATATTTTAAGAAATGTTTCTAACCTTTTTGAAATGATTTATCTATGGAATTTTCACCCTTTACAAAAAAAATATTTTTTTAAAAAATATTTTCAAAGAAAATGTTTTTCAAAACAAAAGGATATTTTCTTAAAGAATGTTTTTAAGTTATTATTTTATTTATTCCATAAAAAATCCTTTATTTTACTCTACTTTGTATATTTTTTATTTATATCCTTATTATTATTCCATTGGATAGTTCATGATTTATTTTTATAATTATAGTATTCACATTCAATTATTTTATTTATTTTTTAGTCTCCTTGAAATATTCAATTTCATATGATCATTGACATTGAATTTCGCCAAATTATCCATATCATTTATCATGATATGTTCATTGCATAAACTGTATCTTAATTTTTATATGGAGTTCAATTTGAAATTTATTTGATTATATGGAAAAATATTAATTAATTTATATCTTATACTCCATAAGGATATTTGATAAGAAACATTGTTAAATCGATTATTCGATATATAATGAATTATTTGGACAGGTACGGCATGGTTGGGTCCCATTTATAGATAACCCCTTGATGCATCAATATTCTCATTGGGTGAGTTAGTTGGCTAGATTCCTAAGATGGTCTTTTACCAGATATGCTAAACAGTCTGGGGAATGGTATTGATGATAATGGTTTCATGATCCTTGAAAACATAGAGTCCAATAAATAATCATTCCCCTAATTTAGTTCCTGATATTGAAAATCCATGAAAGTTTTCATGGTTATATTTATGGATGCATTTTATTCTATGTTTATTTATTACATGGAATTTTTTTTCGTTTCGTAATATTCAAAATTGATTTTAACTTATCTAGTTATTTTAATGGAATTTGTTTTTAATTATTACCTTTCCATATTTTTTACACACTCCTGTATCAGTTGTTTATTAAATAGTATGTGTGTTTATATATTTACCATGAAATAATTATAATTCTCATTGATTCATTATTGATTCTTCTATACTTTACCATTAATGAGAATTGAACCTCAACCATATTATGTTTCCTTTAACTAGGATTCCCAGAAGTGTACTAAGAAATATATTCAAAGATAATATAGATGGAAAAAAGTTATTATCTTTGAAAGAAAAAAATTATGATGTAATTATTTTATTATTTTTATATACAATGCATATGTATGTCTCCATTTTAACAAGACTTATAAATTTTTTGGTCCATTGGGATTTTATTTACTTGTATCTTATGCCAATATAATTGGTATAAGACACCAGGTACGGGCTATCTGGAGTCAGGTCACTATAGTTTGTATCAAAGTAATTTTTGTATAAACCTTGGGAACTAGATTTAGGAAAACATAGTATATATAACATAACCCTAAGATAGTCATTTAGGATAAGTATAGATAACATTATTGAATTTTGGTAAGGTAGAGATTATGTGGTCTTCCTAGTAATACATCCATGTCTAGATACTACAAGTGGATGTGGTACTGGAACAGATATACATAGGTGTAACAACTTTGAAAAGGTTTGTCGAGCCTGACTCAGCATAACCTGGTAAATGACAACAAACTTTACTACACACCTGGTTTGATACTTCCATGGGATATTCTTAGCATAATTCACATTCTCTTTAAAACCCATTCTGATTGATTTGAATAGATAATTACAATGAAGGACTTAGGTTTTACCCTAGACCAAGTAAGGACCTATTTGGAAATAATTGGATGAAGAAATTATGTATTAGGGTTGCATTGAAAATCTCAGTGAAAATTCTATCTAAGGATTAACCTTATTTCAGGGATTTCAATCATATTTATTTTAGAAATTATATTAATTTGGTTTTTGAAAAGGAAAACTTGTATGGTGGGTGACAGCCAATCTAGGCTTGCAAGGTCATGGATCTTAAACCCATAACCGAAGGATGATATGGGTTTCATTTCAATAATTGACCTATGAAATTTTCTTTTTAATGTGTCATTTCTTATTTAAACAATTTAATGAATAAATATTAATGATGAAATAGTAGTATCACTTTTTAGTTTTATAGATTAATGTCTTAACCATGTACAGTAAAATAGTTAAATACAAACATAAATACTTGTTTTATGGTCCTTTTGATATGTTAAAAGTTTATTTTAGTTCTTCATGAATCAAAGTTAATTTTTTGGATATAAATTTTTTAATGTATTGGATGAATTATAAATTGATAAAAGCACAAAAAAAGATGGAAATTTAGTTTATATAAATATTTTATGTTAGTATATTTCCCTATATTATTAGGTAGTAAATGAATTACCCATATTTAGGAAAATTAGTTAGAAAAAACAATTGTCCTAATACCTTAATTTTTGTCGAACTGACAGTCTTATAAATCCTATAATATTTATGGATTTGAGACCCAAAACATTCCATTGATCATTAACATATTTCTGATTTATGGCCTCAATCACTCCCTAAAAGTAATTAATATTTTTCTCCATGTACATATCTTCACCTTCCCCAAATTTTCTCCCACTTAGAGACCTAGATATATGTTTGTCCATGAGGCCTTTTTACATTCCATTATCTTTTATCTAGTGGATTTCATATAAACCCTTCTCATGATGTGTGAATTTAAACATAGGAGGTATCAAACAAATCTATCAATAAGATCAAATGGTTAATAAGATGTTATAAGAAGATAATATATGATATTATAAACATGAATATAGTAATATAATAAGCTATTAACAATTTAATAACATTTATACATGAGATTAAAGGATGATCACCCAAAAGTAAAATCAAGGAAAAGGATTTTATCTCAATTAACATTCCATTGAGACTTATTTGTTGTTATGCACCACGTTTATTCCATAAGGTATATACACTACCCTTTAACATGTTATATCATGAAAATACATATTATAATGATATTATAAGTGTAATTTAATTTCATTCCTTCATGAGTATTATTATTAAAATGTTTTAATGTGGTATGTGATACTTGGGAATGTTAAAATATTATTTTCCTCACAAATTGTTTTAATTTTTATATTTACAATCTCACTTTATTTTGTGATTGTTAACATTATCTTGAAATAATCACTTTATTATTGTGCATATAATTTCTCATATATGGTGTACATACTGCTGCTTTTTTATATAATATCACGATTTATTCATTCTTCATGATAATTTTAGCTTCAATTTGAATTATTCCATATCATGGGATTTGAGTCAAATGTTACTAAGTATAAAAGAATTTCATAACCCAATTTATTTTCATTGGGGTATATTACATCCACTTTATCATTAATATTCTATGATTATCTATATATTAAATTTTAAATTTTATTTATATATTTACACTTATTTAGGTTGATTTGTATTTGATATTCATATTCTAATTATTGATTGATTCTCACTTCAACAACATAGTATTTTTAAGGGTTTACTTTTCCATCTAATTTTATTTACGATTGGATACACTTGAATTTACATAAGAGGAAATTATTTGATCATTGTCTATTAAACCCTTTAATTTTATTCTCCTATGGTTAATCATGACCTTTATCAAGAAATATTACCAATTTCACACTCTTTGGTATTTAAAATATTTTATAAAATATTTCTTAAGAAAACTCGACTTTATTTCTCTCTTTAGTCAAATGACCAGTTTTATTATAAAAATATTATTTTATAAAAATGATTTCAAAAATGTTATTAAACCTTATAGAATAATTTATCAAAGTAATTTTCACAATTTACAAAAAAATATTATTTTTTAAAAAGTTATTTTAAATAAAAATATTATTAAAAAAATGATATTTTCCTTAAGAATTTTTTTAGGTTTTCATTTATTTCATTTATGAAAACAACCTTTTATTTTAATACACTTGGGATATTTTTTTATTGATTCCATACTTACTATTCCATTGTATGGTTTATGATTGATTGGTCCAATGATAGAATTCACATTCACTTCCTCGATTCCTTTGTTAGTCCCCTTGAAATATTCAATTTCCTATGATAATTGAAAATTGAATTTCCCCTAATTATTCATAGCATTTATCGTGGATATGTTCAGTTCTTAAATCATATAACATTTTTCATATGGTGTTTACTTTGAAATTTATTTGATTATTTGGGGAAATATTGATAAATCTGTATCTTCTACTCTATAGTGATATTTGATAAGGCTCATTATTAAATCTATTATTCAATATATAAAGAATGCTTTGGATAGGAACAACACGAGTGGGTTCTAGTTATGGATATCCCCTCAATTAATCGATAGTATGATTGGACGAGTCAGTTGGATAGATTCTTAGAGGGGTTTTCACCCAATATACTAAATTGTCTTGTGAAATATCTTGATGGTAATGGTTCCATGTAGCTAGGAAACATTTTATCCAATAATTAATCATTTACCTCATTTAGTTTCACTTATTAATTTTCTATGAGAGTTTTTGTCGACAAATATATGGAGGCATTTTATCCTTAGTTCAATGATTATGTGTCATGTGTTTTGGTTTCATATCTTTTCATATTGATTTTTCCTTATCTAGTTATTGAATGGCATGTGTTTCCAGTTATTAACATTCCATATTTTTTATTCAATCCCTTCTTAGTCTTTTTATTAAATGGTATGTGTGTTCAGATATTTACCATGCCATAATTATTATTCTCATTGATTCATTATTGTTTCCACTTTACTTTTCCCTTAAAGATAATTTGAGATTACCCTTATTATGTTTCCTTTCCCCAGGATTTCCAAAAGTTTACTAAGAAAGATATGCAAGGATAAACTAGTTAGAATAAAGTTATTTTCCTCGAATCAATAAAATCATGTTGTAATTAGTGTATTCTTTTGTAATACAATACTCATATATTTGTCTAGTTTACCAAGAATACTAAATTGTTCAGTACTTTGGGACATGATTAACTTATATCTTATGCCAACGTAATTGATAGAAGACACCAGCACTATGATATATGGGGTAAGGTCACTAAATGAAATGTGGAGTACAAATAGGTGTATCCAATCTATTTATGTTGAACTTCAAGTTACCGGGGAGTTTGGGTACATGAGTTTCTTTTGAAACTTTTATAAGTTATCACCTCATCATCATGAGTTTCATTGATAATAAAATAATATCATTAATTGATAGTAATGAATTCTTAATATGACTGCATAATTCATTTTGAGTAATGTTTTTTGATTTGGTGAAAAAGTTTTAATTTTTTTAAATATTTTAAAATGGCATGATTTTCAATATACAACATTGATGTTTTAAAATTTGTCTGAAAGTGGAGATTATTGAATTTTTTAGTTCCTTTTCATTATATATCTGATGTGGTACAATTTAAATTGATATGAATTTAATTAATAATATGTGAGATTAAGTGTAGTGTTTTTTTATCTAGAATGGCACTGGGTAGACACTGTAGAAACGGAATGGAGGGGGATGATGGGAATGTTGTTTCACCTGAGCCACAGGTGAACCAAAATTTGGTCCAGAGTATTGTCGATGATTTTCAGGAAATGGATATTGGGAATATTAAAAATGAACTATGGAAAATGGAACATTCACTTAAATTACAAAAGTAGAATCCACACATCATTCGGGGTGATTCGGTGTCATAAAAAGTAGAAGTGTGGACAAAAAGGATGAATATAATCTTTGATTCCCTTAGAACACCAACTAAGGTGATGGTGAAGTTAAAAACATATATGTTGGAGGATATATCCCAACAATGTAGGATTAGTAGTTTAGGTTAAATTATATCAAGGCAATGGATGTGACGATTTGGAAGAATTATTCAATAGGAAATTCTAACTTCCCATGTTTAGAATTACTATAAAAAAATACTGTTTCATCTTGAAGAAGGATAATATCTCAATAATAGAGTATGGAGATAAATTTATGAATTTTGTTTTCTTTGCACTAGAAGTTGTTGCAAGTGTCTCCTTGAAGACACACATTATTTAGTAAGGGTTAAAACTAGAAATTCACCCAAATATTTTCATTCTTTATATAATGGATTATACAAAGATGGAGAATTGAGTGACAGTAGAGGAAATAGACATCTTGAGATAAATGGATAGAGAACTCATGTTTATTCCTACTATAATTTTTGAGAACTCCAATATTGGAAACAAATGGAGGAGGTACACTTATTCTCAAGGGGTTTTATATCACAAAATCTTACTATGGTGATGGTCAACCATCCTCTTCAACCAAAATGAAATTGAGGATGTATTCAATGTGGTTATTTTGACCATATAAAGAAAAATTGTACAACACCACCTAAAACAGGTCAAAATTGCAATAATATGGTACACCTTCAGAACTATTATTGTAGTTCTCCAAGGTTATGTATTAGGGATATATCTCATGCTTCTCAATAACTATTTTCGGCGAATGGATGAGTCCAACAGAATAGATTTCATTAGAAGAAACGAAAAATTCATGGTGATTCTAGGAATTCCATGACTCCTTAAATAATTAAATATTAATAGGGTGATAAATAGAAAATTTTATCTATTGAAAACTTTTATGGATAAAAACAAGTGATCATGGATGATAAATCATGACCTTTAATGTTGAGAGGTATGATTATTTTGAATTATTCCCTTATGCATGTTTTCTTTGATATGTGAATATATTATATGTTTATTTCCTCTCATGTTATTGATCTTTTTGGTTTACATGTTGAGATGATTCCTTCTATATTGAAACTCCAAAAATCTTTTGGAAAATGTGAGTGTCGAGGATTGAAATGTATAGTGGGTTAGATAAAAATAATTGGGAGTAAGTTGGTTTGGGATTTCTCTATGATAAATATGGATGTCTATAACATGATTTTGGGAATGGATTGGCTAAGAAACCTTAGGCAAATGTCGACTGTTATTCATGTCAAGTGAGATTCAAAACTTTGAAGGGTGTTAGGAATCTATTTAATGTCAATTTCTTAGTGTATTCAAGTAGATAAAGACCCTTGGTACCATTGGTTGGAACTATATCTTTCGAGTTGAGAGTATTTTCTTTTACATTGGAATATGAGATCGGGAACATTGATTTTTGAACCATAGTTGACATGTTTATTATTGTTTTTCCTAATAATTTATCTAGGTTTACACCCAAAAGAGAAGTATAGTTTATGAGTGATCTCTTATCTAGGACCATTCCCATTTCCCTTCCATCTTATCAAATGGAACATACAAAATTTAGAGAAATTAAGGATCAGTTAAAAGAGTTGTAAAGTAAATAGTTCATCCAACTAAGCATTTCTCCATGGGAAGAATAAGTTATCTTTGTGGAGAATTAGGATTTAACTCTTAGGATTTGTGTATATTATCATAATATTAAACCAATAATGATAATGAATCAGTATCCTCTTCTATTCCATGATGATATATTCAATCAATTAATGATATCCCGACATCAACAACTATAGGTTCAGAAGGAGGATATTTCGAAGACAACTTTCAAAAGTATTTATGGCCATTATAAGTTCATTGTAATTACTTTTAGTCTTATTAATTCACCATCTATCATCATGGAATTGATGAATTAGATGTTTCAAATGTGTATTTATTCCTTTATTCTGGTGTTTTTGGATGATATATCGGTGCATTCTAGAACAAATGTGGATCAAGAGAACCCCATGGCTATAGTATTGGGTATCTTATAGGAGCATCATGTAACATCCCACGTAAATAAAGAATATGAAATTTTCAAATTTATTATTATTTTTGAATTAAATAATAATTTTACTTTAAATGGTTTTCTATGTTTGATGGCGTGCCTGGTAAGCAACAATGGGTTTCTCCAAAAATCTCATATTGCCCATAAGACTGAGTCATACTAAAAAATAATAATATAATATTATTTTAAATTGTTGTTAACTCCAAGTTGTTATACTGGAAAGAATGAATAGAACTAACTAAAATATTATGATACATTTTTTTAAATGTTTTTACATTTATCAAATAAAAGTTATAGGCTTAAAATGTGAATGAATCCAATTTTAAGCATAAATACTCTAATATTCTTTAAAAGGCCGATTTACCTCCTTTTGATGGAAAACCCTTTCTAAATATAATTTTTTTCACTTATTTATGTTCTATTTGACAAAATATGATTATTATTTATAAGCAGGACATAAAAATTAACTTTGGGTAAATTTTTGGTAGTTTTATAATAAAATTCATTTTTTTATGATTAGTGAAAATACTGCATTTTAACTCAAAATTTCCTATTAATCTAAATTATTTATACAGTTATATTGTCCTTTATATTAGTTTTAAAATGTAATTGGATTATAATTTTACCATATAATCTAATTTTGGTCATTGGAAGTAATATCACTTGGAAATTGAACATAAATAAGTGTCAATCTTTTGATATTTATTATTTCTTAAAAACACGTCTTCTATTTTGACAATAGGAATTAATTTTAAATTAATTACTGCCACTTTTGTGTTTTGAATTTAGAAAAACAAATTCCTTATTTCGAATTAGGAGGTCCAAATTCTATAAATAGGTAACTTTAATTTTTAGACATTATTAATATTTATTTCAGTAAATATTTTATTTACCATGGTTAAAGGGTAAATCTGGTAATTAAGGGTGAAAAATAAAATTATAATAATATTAAATTACTTTTACACTTTTCATAACACTATTAGCTGATACATTTCTAACCATGGTCATCCATGGGTTGGTTTTGGGACCCCATGGAGCCACTTGAGAGTGATAATGACACTTTATATTAATTAATTTAAAGTGAAGACAAAAATGACATAAACATATATCTTTTAGTAAATCAATTTTTACAATGGGGTATATAAGTTATATATTTGACTATAAATATTAATTAGAAATATAAAAATAATTCCTACATCATGTTTATTTATTTATAATTTTGATACATCAAATAAATAAAATTATTTATGAAACAACGATGATGGGGTGATTACCTTATTAATGAATGATTTAAATAAGTGAGATTATTAAAATTAAAAAAAAAATGCAAAACCTATCCAATTCTTATTGTATGATTATATTTCGAACAATTTTCATCTTATTTTAAAATTTAATGAGTTTTGACCATTTTAAACCAAAAATATGTTTGTAACAAAAATACTTTCAATTTTTTTTTAAAGATCCCCTCCTCCCCCTTATAAAAAGCCATCACCTCTAACCCACTACTCACACCTCTCAAGACATTTTTCTCATCCAAAATCTACCCAATTAAGCTCCCTATATCCCTCTATTACTCCTATATTCATTCCTCTAGGAATAAGGAAATTCAAATAAACCTTTTGGTTCAAACCAAAGGGAGACACCCGATTTAAAGGTAACGTCTTCTCTTAAGTTATTTTGTTGTATTTTACTTCTCCAACCCCGTAAACTCTCTATATTCCATTCTGTTATAAAAAAATAAGTATCCTAAATATACTAGGTTATTTTTATGAGAATTATTCCAACTGCACTTCCAAACACCTCTATCTAATGGATACGAACATACTGTTTCTGTGGACGATGAACTATTGCTGCACGAAATGATAATTGATCAAATATCTCCAACTGCCTCTCATGGTGAAAATTATGATGGAACTGTATTTATATATGATATATATTATGTTTATTTTTTCTCTATACTTATGTATTTTTCATTTATATCATACCTTTATGGTTTCCATAATTTGTAAATACGATAATTTCATTTGAGGAAGTGTAGACTATTTTCCCCTCAAAGTTATATGGCTCGTTCATGCCATGCATGTGATGTGTAAAGGATGGAGTTAATGAAATTATATATTATATTATACTTGAATTATAAAATAACTGTTTATAATTATGTTTTCATTCAACTAAAATATGAAATATAAATGAAAACAGCATTCATCCGTACATATGGCTTACCGTGTCCATGAACGGTGCATTTCATTTCTTATCTCCAAATTTTATGTATTGTTATAAATATGTATACATATATATATATATTGGAAATATATTATATCTAAATCATTAATATCATATCAGAGACAATTCAATTTTGACCACATGGACAACTTGTAATTATAAGATGGTCATTTTTTACTCAAGTACCAAATATCGACAAAATGACCGTTATTAACTTAAATAATTATATGATGTTTTTAACATATTAATAAGTGATATAAAATTAATAATAAACCTTAAATATTATTTGAAACAAGTATAAATTAAATTTAGTTTATTATTCATGAGATTAAAGAATGAACGAGTCAAATCAGACAGGAGGTAAGGGGTTTTCATCTCACTTGTTATTCCTGTGAGATTCAAGCTTTATTTTCCACTATTTCATTTTGTGTGTTGTATATAATGACCATGATTGTATTAATTGTGTAATATAATTAAATTTATTGGTATTTAAATCTACATTTTATGATCATTCCTTTATGGGGTGTATGTTTTTTAAGTTACCAAATCGGTATGGGAACCTTTCACCGTAATCTTAGTCAAAGACTTCTTTTATTTCATGTCTTTTAATTTCTTTTTTATTATTTTGTGATGTGTTATTATATATCCTTATTGCTATAAATTTTATGTACCTATGATGAGATTCCATTTTCTCTCTCATCAACTCATCTTATGGATTATAAAGCGACGCCATTAGACCGTCGAATTTCTATAAGATAACTTCTTAACCCAATCTCAATTCATTGGATTAAACTTCTAGTTCTTGATTATTTCATACTATAAATATGTGTAAGTGACCTCTGATTGTCTTACATATAATATCCACTTATATTGGGTGTATTCTTATTTGTCACGAATAATTATGTCATTGATTTTTCTTTAATCAAAGGATATGATCTTTGCAAGGGACTTTGTCTCAATTTATATTCCATTAAGACTTATTTGTTTTTATACATAAATTCAATTTTATATGGTGTATATACATCCCTTTGACATATTATATCATGAATCTCCTTATTATCAGTATATTTTAATCTTTGATTAATTTTATTCCTCTATTATGTGTATTCAAGCGTCTCTCATTTGGTTAGGAACTCTTTAACTAAAATATTGTTTTAAATGTTTTAAAGATTCATTATTCTTAATATTTATCTTTAATGTCCATGTTTTAAAAAAGGTTTTAAGGATTTATTTATATATACATGAATATTTTGAAATTAAACTTTCTTTCAAAATCATAAAAGTTGTATGGGACACTTTGATTCAAAAATATCATTATTAAATGTTTTTAATGGTTTTGAAAATGGTAGATAAAGAATTGATTATGTAAAATATAATGAAATGATATATTATTATTGCAATGTAGAAATATTATCTTTATTTTATTCTAGTTTTATGAGTTATGAATATGTTATGGTTATTGGGCATTGTTTACATATACGGGTTATTCAGTGATAAACCTAGGGCGGGTGATCCTGATATAGCTCTCTAATGCATTGGGCAACGTGATGGAGATAAACATTACTGTTTATCATAAGATATTTAGGGAATATACTATGATGGGTATTCCAAATTTAACACCATACATAGCTGTAAAAACTACAACGTAAGTATATTATGGATTCCACAAGTTACCTTTATGATTTATGATTTCCATGTGTTATTCATGAATCTTATGATCTTGTTTGGTATGTAAAATACTGAAAATTATGGTTTCATTAACTTATATGTATTTAAGGACTAATGTTTTCTTTCCTTGTTTAATAATCTTTGTATGGTCATCACATGTTTTTGAAATTTTTTTCATAGGATATAAGGAATGGTAAGAGAAATGAATAATTCAAAAGATTTTAATCAAGAAAAGAACTCTTGTTTTCTCTTAAGTGTTTATTTTAAGAAAAGTAGATACTAAGTCGAAGTGTCTACTTTGAAATAATTGAGATGAAATGTAATAGTTATGTCCAATTTCTCTAAAACACTAAACCTGAAAAGATCCTCAATGTGAATTATTAACTTAAATCAAGATTACATAATGTTTGAGGTCAGGGCTATATAGTTGGTATCTGAAGTCGGTTTAGATAACTTTTGGGATTATGATTTTTTGTTAGATACATCATTAGTCTCTATGACTATTCTTTAAGTTAAATCCTTATTTTGTAACTTTTTCAGATTAATGAATTTTTTTACAAATGGAAGGAGGTAAATCTCAAATGACATTCTTATCTCTTACTAATGACTTGCTTGCATTAATTATTGAAAAGTCTTGTTCAGATGACTCTGAAACATTTTCTAACAAAGAACTCACCAGTAATCAATTGTTTGAGATATCAAACACCTCCTCTATACCACAATACCATCGTGGATCATGGGTTGTATTTAATCAAATCTTATTTTCTCAATATTCATATATTTTCAAGAAATTTAAATATTATCAAGTAATTTTCAAATATATTACCTTATCACAAGAGTTTTAATCATATTATGATTTTGAAAAAGGTGATGAAGAAGGATTCCCTTGCGCAACCTATTTATATTTGCTTTTACAATATAGTCTCTCAGCAAATACTTATGGTATTTTAAAAAGACCAATGATTGAATGTTTCAACTCTAACTTGGTCAAACTGTTTATAGAAATCATGTTTTATTAAATGTTTTGAAATTATATGTCATACAATATTATTTTCAGAAACTATTTTTTTATCACCCATATGACTCAAGTTGTATGAGGTGTATTTGGATAAAGTAAGTAGATGAATTTGAAGGATATATAAATCATGGTTGTAATGCATGAACCATCTATCTACATGAACAATATGATGATAAAACAAGGTGGACACCATAACCAAGGTATGATGTTCTTTCCTTATAAATAGTGTTATTTTATGGGGGTAAAAAATTGTCAATATATATATGACATTATGAATTAAGCTATTGAGGTCATTATGGATTGGGATGAAAATGAGAGGCATAATACAACCATTGAGGTTAAATTATATTATGGTTATTTTGAGGATTTTATCTCATTTTTTTGTTAATTTTATAAAATTATATAGTTTTTGAAAAAAGGACAACACGCAGACTGTGTGACAACTCATCGTGTTGGAAAAATCTGCTGGAATCGAACCCACAACCAAATTTCGATTGGGATTCTTCACCTACCACTAGGCTATGTGAATTACCTTGTTAGTATGATTTATTCTTTTTGGTTAAATAATTTTATTGATCAAGAATAAGTTGATTTTTCGAACATAGGATTAATGAAATGGATATGATTAATATAGGAAAAAGATTTGGTGATTAAGTGATTAAGGTTATTTTGGAATATGTTCTCTCTTTTGGGAATACAGTATGCTTATTAAAAATAGAACTCTATCGGATCTCATTTGTTGAGTAATGGTTGAAATTTTATTTTTCAAGAATCTATGCATTTATTGTGGACATATAAAAATTTAGGTTATTTATATTATTGATTAACCTTTCATAGAGAATCTGTGATTTGATTAATTACTTTTCAATATGATACTTTAAGTGTAGTCGATGTTATTTGAAAATAAATGTTAAGATTTACTATGGATGAATATGTGATCAAATCCTTCTATCTTTGTGGTTTCAGACTTAGTTTGGATTATTTTAATGAATTTTATGGACATTTGTGTATTGAATTGTCTTTTTTTAGATTTGGGTACTATTTATTCAATTTTGGAGATTAAGAGTAGTATTTCTTTGTTATGAATGATTATCCATTTTGGGATTATCTGATCTTATACTAACCATTTTTGTTTTGGTTGATTTCTAATGACATGGGAAATATATGGTTAATCTTTTTTAGATTATGTGATTCTCTAGAAGTTCATTCTAGTGATTTAGGTGTGACCAAGTCATCTTGAATACTCATCGTCTGGAGAAAAGATGAGTTTTTAGTAGAAACATACTAAAGGATGAAACTCTACTTGAAAAGTATATATATTTCCTTATGTACTTATTCAATATCTTGAATAAATTCTCCAAATTTATAAAATGGTACTTAAAAAAAATGTTTCCTATTTAATTTTCCTATTGGGAAACCAATGACTGTTCAACCAATCACATGTTTTTAGTTTTCTTATTGTTAACTTTCTCTTGATCATGTATTCTATCACTCTACATTCGAACATGATGGTTAGTATTCTCTTCCATATCCATGTTTTCGTTGAATCCTAGTATGGGTTATCTTGGGAGACCTTTGTACTTCACTTTATTTCTTTTAAAGTGATATTTTTATTGACTCTATTTTCGATGTGTGACTTTTAATGATGTTTATGAGTCCAATTTTAAAATTTTGAGGAGGCAATTCCCAAAAGGGAGGAAGGATGTAACATCTCAGGTAAATAAAGAATAGGACATTTTCATATGTATTAATATTTTTGAATTAAATATTAATTTTACTTTAAAAAGGATTTTATGTTCGATGGCATACCTTACCCGCAACAATGGGTTTCTCTGAAAATATCATGTTGCACATAAGGAAGAGTCATACTGAAAAATAATAATATAATATTATTTTAAATGGTACTTAACGCCAGCTTTTGTATTAGGGTGAATGAATAGAACTGTTGGTCGGAGTGGACACTCAAGAGGGGGGGTGAATTGAGTTCCAATTAAAATTTCTATTAAAAACAATTTCTATTAAAATCCCCCAATTTCATAAACAAATTAAACTGTAGTGAATTTATATAGATTATAAAGGTTCAATCAGTTTCTCAAAGATTGATTAATTCTCAGTTAACTTAATCTTATGATTAAATTAACTTTTGAAACTAACTTACTGATTTATAACAAATATAAACACTTGTGAATTTAATTATCAAAGTAGCTTTGAAGATAGATTATATTTCAAAGTAATAGCAGCGGAATATGAAATAAATATGTATAGTATGGATATAGAGTATAACTATAAGCACAGAAAATTAACCAAGAGGTTCAGTCTCAAGCCGAGACTTAGTCCTCTCAAAAGTTTATATAAAATGATCCACACCCTGGATCGGGGTTAACAACAGTGAACACACTGTCCAGGTCACAAGACCTCTACCACAGTTCTTCGTGGGAAAACAAACAACAGCAGCAAGCTGTCCAGGTCACAAGACCTCTACCACTATCCATAGTGGGAAATGGGATGCAAAAAGATTTGCTGAGGATTTACAGATCCTCCAGTGAAAGTACAGGAGTCAGTGTGTGTGTTTAATACAGCAGATAACACACACTGCTCAAAATGTAGAATAAATCACAGAACAAGAGATGTAGAGTTTAGAAGTGGTTCTGGTGATCTCAGTGTAGCTCTTGTATTCGATCAGAAGAGAGTTTGAGTCCTCTTCTCGTTTCTGTTTGAGAAACAGAGTGTCGTATGCTTCAGGTTCACAGGTAGTGAGAATGTAGTCGATGAAGTTCTTCAGGGTTTTTCTTGTATGCACAGAACACTTCTCGAGTATACTTGATTGTCTATATGCTTCTCTGTGTTCTTGATGGAACTCGTTTTTATCTTCTTGTGTTTCTGGTATATTTCGTCCACCACGCACTTCTCTGGTTCGCATTCACATTCTTGTGCAGCGTAGTCTTCTCGTATTTATCTCCCGACAGGGGACAGAAAAGATTTCTTTTCAGCAGGTACGAGGTACGGGTTCCTGACATCCGACAACCTTTATCAGATATTTGACAAATCATCAAAATGTATGATATGACCGTTAGATAAATTAAATAAATTAAATGTAGGAAATAAAGAAATTAAAACAGTGAGTCGAGAATGTATGTCACTGTTGACTTCAACTGTGGTCTTCCAACTGTGGACTTCCAACTGTGGACTTCCTTCTGACTGTTGATTTCAACAAAAGGCTTGCTGTCTGTAGGCTTGCAATGGTAGCTTTTACTCCATGTAACTGTAGCCTCTCTAACTGTAGACTTGTAACATCAAATTTGTAGAGCTGTAACCTTTGTCAACTGTAGACTTCGATCATCTGTAGACTTAGTAGACAGAAGCTGTCTAACTGTAACCTTGACTGTAGACTTATGACTGTAGGCTAGTTCGTCTGCGAACTTGTTTCAACTGTAGACTTGTTCGACTGTGAACTTGAGCAGAGAAAACTTTGAACAGAAGTCTTGTATCTGTGACCTTCGTCTGTGAGCTTTGACAATAGATAGCAGTAGACTCGTAGCTGTAAGCTTGTATTAGTCTTCGACTGTAACCTTGTAACTGTGAACTTATTGCAACAGTAACTTAAGGTGACAATTAACTGTAACTGTGACTTTGAGAAGAAAGCGCTGACTGTTAGCTAACAATACCAAACTTATGTAACCACTACTGTAAGCTATTACAGTAAAGTTATGAGAGTAAGAATATGAACTGTTTAGAATAAAATACGTTTAAGCATAGAATAATAAGATTAATGCAAAGGTTTAATACATCATAATCAATGTTTAAGCATAGAATAATAAGATTAATGCAAAGGTTTAATACATCATAATCAATGTTTAAGCATGATTTGGGATTATCAAAACAGGTGATTCCAACAATCTCCCCCTTTTTGATAATCACAAATTATGTCAGTATGAAATATAGAAGTATCAGAGAGAAGTGTGCAAAACACAGTATTAGCAATATGAGCGCAAAAATGAGGTATAATCCGCAAGGATTTCTCCTCTCTGTATAGGTTCATTTCTCCCTTGAGTTTCCCTATTTCTCCCCATTTCTCCCCCTATCTGTTTCTCTTTATTTCTCCCCCTTTGTGATTAACAAAAAGAAAGACAGAGAGAGAGAAAAGAAACATTGTATTAATAAGGAGTACAATACATGACCCAAAATGTGAATACATGATCCCTATCAAAAAAAAATAAACAGACTCAATCCTCTTCATCTGGAGGTAAGGGATCTTTTCCTTTGGAGGAAGAAGATGGAGCAGGAGGTGAAGGATCAACAGGCTGAGGAATGGCAGCAGGAATGTCTGGAGGGGCAGCAACAGATGCTCCTGAAGGCCGATAGTGAGTAGCTTGCCGAGGGATCAGTGGTCTAAGGCTTCTGAGGGCATCAGCAGGAGACATGATGGAAGAACCACTGGGGTTGGAGATAGGTAGGGCAGGAGGAACTATAACAGGTGTGCAGTCCACATGAAGAAAAGGTAGGAGCAGATTTCTGAAATCCATGATAATGTTTCCTCCTCTGTCCATGGCAGATAAGAAGTCATCTTTGTTTTCCAAGAATTTATCCAAAGTCGGGGTCAACTCTCGTAGCTTGCTAACTTGTTCTTTGAAGGCTTGAGTTACAGGAGGCAGCTTCATAGTCTCTAGCATGAGCTTGAAGTGATTGTTCAACTGATGCTTGGTGAAAATCCGATCAAAGTAATAATCCACTTTACTTTTGATGGCCTCCTGAGAAGCAGTAGCAGCCTGCAGGTGCTCACGAACAAAGCCACTGACTTCTCTTGTAGTAGCAAGGATCTGTAGGTCTGATGTGTCATTTGCACGGGCCTGAGTAAGCTCTTCTCTGAGCAGGCTTCTAAACTGCTCAAGGTCTACAGGAGAGCTAGATGAAGGAAGGGACTTGACTGAGAATGCCACTGTCTCCTTGAAAGACTGAGTCAGATTTCCAATCACTTTCTGAATGACGGCATCCTGATTGCTAAAGTGTTCTTTTACTGATTTCTTGAAAGCCTCAAATACTTCCACAAACTGCTTGACCACTTCTTTGATGTATCGAATCTCACTGGCCACTTGTGTCTGAGAACTGCTCAGGGCAGTTAAAGAAGCAACTGATTGTCTGAGGGCCACTACTGCTCCAGTCCAGCTTTCAATTTGGGTGTGGCACACTTTCATTTCATCCATCACTTCTTTGATTGGACTTCCCACAACACATCCTAGAGATAGTTCTAAGGATTGTTCTACATTTTTCAGCTCATCAAAAAGACTGGTTTTCAATTCAGCAACAGACTGTCTGATGGTCTCCTTCATTTCATTCTTTAAGGATTCAAGGTCTTCCTTGGTGGCCAATCCTTCAGTTTCTAACACTGGAGAGCTGTTAGGTAGGATGACTGGATTTCTTGGTGGTTGGTTTTCCTCATCTGAATCCTCATAATTGAGTCCTAACACCATGTATCCTGGATCTGAGGTCCATCCTTCTATATCATACAGTACAGAGACTGAACCAACACGCTCCACCTCACTTGGAGGTCCTTCCTGAGCACTTTTTACTATCTTCTCAACTCTGGGTAATTCTAAGTTCTCTTCTGTAGCTCTAGCAGGTTCCATACTTGCTTCCTCTGTAGGTTCAGCAGTGAGGTTAGCCTCCTTCTCTGTTGGGTCGTCAACCACTTCCATGACAACAGTAGTAGAGACCACTCCTGCTTCCTGGTCAGACACTGACTTGTCTGTATACCCTATCAGAGGGCTCATACTAAGTTCTTCTGCAACAGTTTCTTGATTTTCATTTAAAGTTCCAGCCTCTTCTGCTTCGACTGTATCACCCTCATCAGAGGTGTCCTTGACAAAATATTGAGATTCTTCTTCTTCTTCTGTAGTCTCAGTCTCACTGTCTCTTAGAACAGGTTCTTTACTGGGTAGTTCTTTTGGAGGGCTTGCTGCTCCAAACGTCACTGTCCTGACAGGACTGTGAGTAGTATCAGGATCACTCTCTTCATCAATTGGAGTGTTCTCTCTTGCAGAGTTACCAACTACTGCAGTCTGTTCATCATCTGAGTATACAGGTTCAGGCTCATCAGGCTTTAAGCCTGGATCTCTCCTATCTCTCGGTCTAGAGGGATGAGTAGAAGGGCTAAAATTCTCATAGATTCTCTCCTCATCATTCACCCATGATTTCTTCCAGGGATTCCAACTGATCTTCATGAATTTGCATATTACTTTCGAGATACATACACTGTTCTTTGCCACTATCAACTCTTCCTGACTTCCAGCTGCACCTTTCACTTTCAACATAACCGAAATGAGTTTAGCATGAAACAAGGCACTTGATTTTGAGCTTGCCTTTATCATGTCCTCCATCTGAGCCATCAGCAACCTACAAAGGTTGACCTTCCTTTCATGTTTTAATAAGTACATCAAGTAAATATCCTGATGCTTCAGAGTTGCAAAATCTCCTCTTCTAGGACTCAGTACATGCTGGATAAACTTAAACAGAAGCCTGTCCTCTCCATTCATTTCAGTAGCAATAATCTTCCTTACAGTGCCATTGCCTGTCAATTCTTCCAGAGCTGTCTCATGATCAAAGATTCTACTATTTGGAGGAGCCGCTCCAGAGTAGTAGTTGTAAATACCCTCATGAGGAACTCTTAAACAAGCAGCCCATTCAGCGGATGAAAAACTGACTTCATTGCCATTTACTCTGGATACCAGTTTATGCAGATCATCCTCTTCCTCGAACTGTAGATATTCATAGAACTCCTTCACCAGCTTCGGGTAGTACGGTCCATTATTGTTTGCGAAGCATTCGGTCCATCCTTGATCATTAAGCACTGCCAGCACTAATGATCTGCTCGATAAAATCCACTCTTCACTTAGCTCCTTCTCAGCAACTATTTCTCTCTTAGTCAGATGTGGATTAACAGGTCTTATCGAGGCGTTCCCGGTGCCACTGGATTCAACTTGAGTCCTCTTCGGCATTGGTGCATCTTCGTTGACAGTCGGGGGTCGCTTTGTTCTGGCCATTGGAACTGAATGAGGTTTCGAGGTTCGGTTGAAGGTTTAGGGTTTAGGACTTGAGAGAGCAAGGGTCGAGATGAGTGGATTGAGATATGTTCGATGTTCTCAATTTTATCATTTAGGGATTTAAAAAAAAATAAAGAAAAGAAACGGTTCGAATTCCCGCAAAAATAAAATAAGGTTAAACAGCGAAACAGCCTACAGAGAGATGTAACAGTGAGGTACACCGGTGAGGTCTAACTGTGAGGTTTCAACTGTGAGGTCTTAACTGTGAGGTTTCAACTGTGAGGTTTCAACTGTGAGGTCTAACTGTGAGGTCTCAACTGTGAGGTTTCAACTGTGAGGTCTAACTGTGAGGTCTCAACTGTGAGGTTTCAACTGTGAGGTCTAACTGTGAGGTCCAACTGTGAGGTTTCAACTGTGAGGTCTCAACTGTGAGGTCTCAACTGTGAGGTTTCAACTGTGAGGTTTCAACTGTGCGGTTTCAACTGTGCTATAGTTGATCATACCTAACTCATGTTTGATGTAACTTAATCTCTCAGAATTCAAAGGCTTTGTAAAAATATCAGCTAACTGATGTTCAGTGCCAATGAACTCAAGAGTGATATCACCTTTTTGATAATGATCCCTCAGAAAGTGATGTCTCACATCAATATGTTTTGTCCTAGCATGAGATACTGGATTTTTTGAAATGTTAATAGCACTTGTATTGTCACACCTTATAGAGACATGTTTGAATTGATATCCATAGTCTAGTAAAGTGTGTTTCATCCACAAGATTTGTGCACAACAGCTACCAGCAGCTATATACTCAGCTTCGGCAGTAGACAATGCAACAGAATTCTGCTTCTTACTACACCAAGATACTAGTGACTTGCCTAAAATGTGACACGTTCCAGAGGTGCTCTTTCTATCTAACTTGCATCCAGCAAAATCAGCATCAGAATAACTTAATAAATCAAATGATTGTCCTTTTGGATAAAATAATCCCAAATTGGGAGTATGTTTTAGATATTTGAAAATCCTTTTAACAGCAGTCAAATGAGACTCTTTTGGATTGGCTTGAAATCGAGCACACATGCATACACTGAACATGATGTCAGGTCTACTGGCAGTAAGGTACAGTAGACTACCTATCATACCTCTGTAATTGGTTTGATCCACTGGTTCACCAGTTTCATCACTGTCCAACTTGCAAGTGGTGCTCATAGGTGTGTCACTGCCTTTGGTGCCATCCAGAGAAAAACGTTTTAGAAGATCTTTAATATATTTACTTTGGTTCAAAATAATACCATTTTTATTTTGAAAGATCTGAAATCCAAGGAAAAATTTGAGTTCTCCCATTAAACTCATTTCAAACTCATTTTGCATTATTTTTGAAAAATCAACACATAAAGAATTTTTTGAAGATCCAAAAATAATATCATCCACATAGATTTGTACTATTAAGACATCTTTAGAAATCCATTTAATAAAAAGAGTAGGATCAGCTATCCCTTTAGTAAATCCTTTTGAAATAAGAAAAGAGCTGAGCCTATCATACCAAGCTCTTGGAGCTTGCTTTAAACCATATAAAGCTTTAGATAGTTTAAAAACATGATTAGAAAAATGGGGATTTGTAAAACCAGGAGGTTGTTCCACAAATACATCCTCAATTATATATCCATTTAGAAAAGCACTTTTAACATCCATTTGATATAGTTTGAAATTCAGATGAGCAGCATAAGCAAGTAATATCCTAATGGCCTCTAGTCTAGCCACGGGTGCAAAGGTTTCCTCATAGTCTATTCCTTCTTCCTGACTATACCCTTGTGCAACTAGCCTGGCTTTGTTTCTGATTATATTTCCAAACTCATCAACTTTGTTTCTAAACACCCATTTAGTGCCTATGGTAAGAGTGTCTTTAGGTCTTTCCACTAATTCCCAAACTTTGTTTCTTTCAAACTGATTTAGTTCTTCTTGCATAGCCATTACCCAGAATTCATCACTGATAGCATCATTGACATTTTTGGGTTCAAGCTGTGAAAGAAAAGCTTGATGTTCAACCTGATTTTTTAGAGAAGCTCTAGTTTGTGTTCCTCTATCAAGATTACCAACAACAGCATCTAAAGGATGATTCTTTAGAATCCTAGTTGATTTGGTAAAGGTTGGACTAGAGATTTCAGGTTCATCTATAGGTTCGGGTTCCACAGAGGAATATTCTGGAAAAAGTCCAGAACTGGATGTTTTTATTACGGGTTCTTTAGATTCGTCATTTAGGTCCAGAACAGATAAGTCTTCTTCAACATCTTCAAGAGAAGTTTTAGACTCATGTGGATCAGTCTCATCAAACTTAATGTGAACAGATTCTTCCACACATTTGGTTTTCTTATTGAACACTCTATAGGCTTTACTAGACATAGAGTAACCTAGGAAAATTCCTTCATCACTTTTTGGAGCAAATTTATCAAGATTATCTTTAGTATTCAGAATAAAGACTTTGCAACCAAAAACTCTAAAGTAATTAACCTTAGGCTTCCTATTATTCCACAACTCATAAGGGGTTTTCTTTAGAACAGGTCTGATCAAGACTCTATTAATGACATAGCAAGCTGTATTAACAGCTTCAGCCCAAAAGTAAATTGGCAGGTCATATTCATTAAGCATAGTTCTAGCAATTTCTTGCAGGGTTCTGTTTCTTCTTTCTACTACACCATTCTGTTGAGGTGTCCTAGGAGCAGAAAAATTGTGAGCATAGCCATTGTGTGAGCAGTAAGATTCAAATTCTTGATTCTCAAACTCACGGCCATGATCACTCCTCAAGGTCTTAATCTTAAGTCCACTAAGATTTTCTACAGACTTAGAGTATTTAACAAAGGAAGAGCAGGCTTCACTTTTGTGAGCTAGAAAGTATACCCAAGTATATCTAGAAAAGTCATCTACAAGAACATAAACATAGTGCTTCCCATTTAGACTTGAAATTCTTGATGGTCCAAACAAATCCATGTGAACCAGTTCAAGTGGTTGAGAAGTTGAAACTTCTTTCTTTGGTTTAAAAGAAACTTTGTGTTGTTTTCCCTTTTGACAGGGATTACACACTTTGTCATTTGGGAATTCAAGCTTAGGTAAGTCTCTAACTAGGTGTTTCTTAGAGAGTTTTCTAAGTGAGTGAATGTTGCAGTGTCCTAATCTCCTATGCCACAGCCAAGACTCTTTATGAAAAGCATTTAAGCAAGTAACCTTATGTTTAGCTAAAGTGTTCAAGTCAACAGCATAAACATTTTCATTTCTTAAGGCAGAAAATATTAAAGCATTTTTGGAATTATAAACATCACAAGAGTTGTTTTCAAACTTGACATTAAAGCCATCATCACACAATTGAGAAATGCTAAGTAGGTTGTACTTAAGTCCATCAACAAATAAAACTTTGGAAATTAATACTGAGTCAGTGTTACCAATCTGGCCTAAGCCGATGATTTTTCCTTTTGAGTTATCACCAAAAGTGACATATCCTCCATCAACCTTTATTATGCTTTTGAAGCACGAATAGTCCCCAGACATGTGTCTTGAACATCCACTGTCTAAGTACCATACCTTCTTGTAATTGCTTTTCAAACAGATTTCCTACAGAACAGATTAGACAAGAAATGACTTTGGTACCCAGATTTTCTTGGGTCCAGATATGTTAGCAATCAAGGATTTAGGTACCCAGATTTGTTTTATGGGTCCCATACAATTAATAGATGCAACAGATTTAGAGAGATATACTTTACTTGATCGACAACTATTTAAATAACCAGTTGAGGCATACGAATTTCCAAAACTGGAACTAGCAGGATTTTTTCCAGACTTGGAAATAAATTGGGTTTTAGTAAACTGTCTTTGTCCAGGTTGGTATCCCTTGCCAGTAGCATACTTAGGTGCAACTTGCTTTCCTAGAAGTTGGGTTAGAGTATCTTTTCCATTTGTGAATGTTTCTAAGTCCTTTCTAAGTTGTTCATTAGATAGTTTCAGTTCTGTATTCTCCTTTAATAATTGAACATTTTTCTCTTTTTCTACATCAAGTGCAGACTTGACACTTGCAGTAAGAGCATGCTGTTTCTTTAAAGACTTATATTTATCCTTTAGTTCATTACACGTTTCTTCCAGCATATTACAGTATTCAGTCAATTCATCTTTAGACATATTTTCAGAATCAGAACCAGATTCTGCTTCACCTTCAGAATAATAAGAGTTTAAAGTGGGAGTGTCTAAGGTTACCTCAGATGTGTTTGTCATGAAACACATATTAGCACGATTTCTTTCAGAATCACTGGACTCTGATTCACTTGTGCTGTCTTCTGAAGCACTCCAGGTGGCCTTCATAGCTTTCTTATAATTCTTGTCCTTGTACTCATATTTCTTCTTGAATTTTAACTTAGGACAGTCAGCTTTAATGTGTCCTTTCCTTTTACATTCATAGCAAACTATGTCTTCTTCTTTATCAGTTTTCTTCCAATCTTTCTTCCACTTACCTTGTCTATCATACTTACCCTTGTAGTTTGGGTTTCTGAAGAACTTCTTCTTCCTATAGAACTTCTTGAATCTCCTTGCTATTTGTGCCATCTCGGCATCACTGTCAGAATCTAAGTCTTCACTAGATGAGCTTTCAGTTGGTATATGCACTTTCTCCTTGTCTTTTCTCTTTGATGCAGTAGACTTAAAAGCTACAGATTTTCGTTTTGGTTCCTCATCTTCCTCTTTATTCACCTTTAGCTCTTCTTCGTACATCATCAGCTTACCAATTAACTCCTTGACAGGCAATGTTCCAATATCACAGGATTCTCTAATTGAAACGGATGTGCCTCTCCATCTGTCAGGCAGACATCTCAATAATCTCATGATTTGCTCCTTTGCGGGAACAATCTTCCCGAGTGAGCTCATTGTGTTGACTATCTCATTAAACCTGAGATACATATCAGAAATAGGTTCATCAGCTTTCATCTTAAAGTTATCATATTTGATAGTATAAGTGTTTAACCGCATTTCCTTGACATTAGTTGTTCCTTCATGAGAAACAGCTAAGGTGTCCCAGATTTCAAAAGCAGTTTTACATGCAGAAATTCTATTGAATTCCTCATCTCCTAGAGAACAGTAGAGAGCATTCACAGCCTTACAATTATTATTGTAAGCTACTTTAGTAGGTTCATCCCAAGTTATTCTTTCAGTCTCTGGAATCTTGTATTGAGACTCTATAGCAGTCCAAATATCAAAACCCATACTTTCCAAATGAATTTTCATTTTGAGCTTCCATTGGGCATAATTCACACCATTAAAGAAGGGTGGCCTGTTAGTAGCAGCACCTTCTAGTCTATTATCCATAAGGAAATTCTAGAAAATGTTTTAAAGAGATAAAATTTAGAACTAACAGAAATTTAAGATCTTTTAGATAAAACTACAATCACAGTTTAAAAACAGAGTTAAAATAAAACTTTGAGCAAGTATAACAGAGCTAAACACAACCTCTGATACCAAATGTTGGTCGGAGTGGACACTCAAGAGGGGGGGTGAATTGAGTTCCAATTAAAATTTCTGTTAAAAACAATTTCTATTAAAATCCCCCAATTTCAAAAACAAATTAAACTGTAGTGAATTTATATAGATTATAAAGGTTCAATCAGTTTCTCAAAGATTGATTAATTCTCAGTTAACTTAATCTTATGATTAAATTAACTTTTGAAACTAACTTACTGATTTATAACAAATATAAACACTTGCGAATTTAATTATCAAAGTAGCTTTGAAGATAGATTATATTTCAAAGTAATAGCAGCGGAATATGAAATAAATATGTATAGTATGGATATAGAGTATAACTATAAGCACAGAAAATTAACCAAGAGGTTCAGTCTCAAGCCGAGACTTAGTCCTCTCAAAAGTTTATATAAAATGATCCACACCCTGGATCGGGGTTAACAACAGTGAACACACTGTCCAGGTCACAAGACCTCTACCACAGTTCTTCGTGGGAAAACAAACAACAGCAGCAAGCTGTCCAGGTCACAAGACCTCTACCACTATCCACAGTGGGAAATGGGATGCAAAAAGATTTGCTGAGGATTTACAGATCCTCCAGTGAAAGTACAGGAGTCAGTGTGTGTGTTTAATACAGCAGATAACACACACTGCTCAAAATGTAGAATAAATCACAGAACAAGAGATGTAGAGTTTAGAAGTGGTTCTGGTGATCTCAGTGTAGCTCTTGTATTCGATCAGAAGAGAGTTTGAGTCCTCTTCTCGTTTCTGTTTGAGAAACAGAGTGTCGTATGCTTCAGGTTCACAGGTAGTGAGAATGTAGTCGATGAAGTTCTTCAGGGTTTTTCTTGTATGCACAGAACACTTCTCGAGTATACTTGATTGTCTATATGCTTCTCTGTGTTCTTGATGGAACTCGTTTTTATCTTCTTGTGTTTCTGGTATATTTCGTCCACCACGCACTTCTCTGGTTCGCATTCACATTCTTGTGCAGCGTAGTCTTCTCGTATTTATCTCCCGACAGGGGACAGAAAAGATTTCTTTTCAGCAGGTATGAGGTACGGGTTCCTGACATCCGACAACCTTTATCAGATATTTGACAAATCATCAAAATGTATGATATGACCGTTAGATAAATTAAATAAATTAAATATAGGAAATAAAGAAATTAAAACAGTGAGTTGAGAATGTATGTCACTGTTGACTTCAACTGTGGTCTTCCAACTGTGGACTTCCAACTGTGGACTTCCTTCTGACTGCTGATTTCAACAAAAGGCTTGCTGTCTGTAGGCTTGCAATGGTATCTTTTACTCCATGTAACTGTAGCCTCTCTAACTGTAGACTTGTAACATCAAATTTGTAGAGCTGTAACCTTTGTCAACTGTAGACTTCGATCATCTGTAGACTTAGTAGACAGAAGCTGTCTAACTGTAACCTTGACTGTAGACTTATGATTGTAGGCTAGTTCGTCTGCGAACTTGTTTCAACTGTAGACTTGTTCGACTGTGAACTTGAGCAGAGAAAACTTTGAACAGAAGTCTTGTATCTGTGACCTTCGTCTGTGAGCTTTGACAATAGATAGTAGTAGACTCGTAGCTGTAAGCTTGTATTAGTCTTCGACTGTAACCTTGTAACTGTGAACTTATTGCAACAGTAACTTAAGGTGACAGTTAACTGTAACTGTGACTTTGAGAAGAAAGCGCTGACTGTTAGCTAACAATACCAAACTTATGTAACCACTACTGTAAGCTATTAAAGTAAAGTTATGAGAGTAAGAATATGAACTGTTTAGAATAAAATACGTTTAAGCATAGAATAATAAGATTAATGCAAAGGTTTAATACATCGTAATCAATGTTTAAGCATAGAATAATAAGATTAATGCAAAGGTTTAATACATCATAATCAATGTTTAAGCATGATTTGGGATTATCAAAACAGGTGATTCCAACAAGAACTAACTAAAATATGATTATAAATGTTTTTTAAATGTTTTTACATTTATCTAATAAACGTTTGATGCTTAAAATGTGAATGAATCCAATTTTAAACATAAATACTCTAATATTTTTTAAAACGTTGATTTACCACCTTTTGATGGTGAACCCTTTTTAAATATAGTTTTTTTCACTTTTTTATGTTCTATTTAAAAAAATAAAATTATTCTTTATAAGCGGGACATCAAAATTTACTTTGGGTAAATTTTTGGTTTTTTCTGATAAAGTTTTTTATTAATAGTGAAAAATAATGCATTTTATCTCAAAACTGCCTTTTGATCTAATTTATTTATATAGTTATATTGTTCTTTTTATTGGTTTTAAAGTTTAATTGGATTATATTTTAACCATATAATCCAATTCTGGTCATTGGAATCAATTTCACTTTTAAATTGAACATAAATAAGTGTCAATATTTTGATAGTTATTATTTCTTAAAAACATGATTTTTGTTTTGACAGTAGGAATTAATTTTAAATTAATTTCCACCACTTCTGTGTTTTGTATTTGAATAATGGATTCCATATTTTTAATTAGGAGGTCCATATTGGGTAAATATGTAACTTTTATTTTTATACATTATGAATATTTACATCAGTAAATATTTTATTTACCATGGTTAAAAGGTAAATCTGGTAAATAGTGGTTAAAAATAATATTATAATAATATTAAATTACCCTTATACTTATCATAACTCTATTTGTTGAAACATTTCCGACCATGGTCATCCTTGGGTCGATTTTGGGACCCCATGGAGCCACTTGGAAGTGATAATGACAGTTTATATTAATTAATTTAAAGTAAAGACAAAAATGACCTACACATATATATTTTAGTAAATCAGTTTTTACATGGGGTTATTTAAGTTATCTCTTTGACTATAAATATTAATTTGAAAGATAAAATGATTTTTTACATCATGTTATTTTATTTATAATTTTTAGACATCAAATAAATAAAATTATTTATGACATAATGATGATATAATGACTACCATATTAATGAATGATTTAAATAAATGAGATTATATAAAAAAACCAAAACCTTTACAATTATTATTGGATGATTTTATTTTGAACAATAGTCATATTATCTTCTAATTTAATTAGTTTCTGAACTTTTGAAAATGAAAATATGTTTATAAAAAACTTTCAAACATTCCTAAAGAGCCTCTCCTCGCCCCTATAAAAGGACATCACCTCCAACCCATTACTCACACCTCTCAAGAACATTGGCTCATAACAAATTTTTCTAATTAATCTCCCTAAATCCCTATCTTCTTCCTAGGATAATTTCCCCAGTAATAATGCAATTAAAATAAAACTTGTGGTTCAAACATAAGGGAGATACCCGGTTTAAGGGCAACATCTTCTATTAAGTTATTTACTTTTTTTAACTTCTCCAACCCATTAAACCCTATTTATTTATTTATTTTATAAAAAGAACAGTATGCTTAATATAATTTGTTATTTTTTTCAGACTTGTTCAAAATAAACATCCATACAACTCCATCTAATGGATACAAACATACTATTTCTGTGGACAGTGAACTACTGCCTCATGAATTGATGATTGTTCAAATATCATCTACTGCCTCTCATGGTTTCCATTATGATGGAACTATATTTATATATGATATATATTATGTTTATTTTGTCCATATTCATCTTTATTTTTTTATAGCATACCTTTATGGTTTCCAAAATGGGTAAATACAATAATTTCATTTGAGGAAGTGTGGACTACCGCCCCCTCAATGTTATATGACTCGTTCGTGCCATACTTCGGATGTATAAAGGATGTAGTTAATGAAAATATATATTATATTATACTGGAATTATAATATAATAATGTATCATTATTTTTTCATTCCATTAAAATATGAAATAGAAATTAAAGTAGTGTTCATGCGTACGTACGGCTTACCGTCTCCATTAACAGTGCATTTCGTTTGTTATCTCCAAATGTTATGTACTGTTATAAATAAATATATATACTAGATATATATGATATCTAAATTATGAATATTATTCTGTAGATAATGTACTTTTGACCAAATGGACAACATGTAATTATCAGATGTTCATTTTTGACTCAAGTACCAAATATTGACAAAATGACTGTTATTAACTTAATATATTGTTTATAATGTGGTAATAATTTATATAAAAATAATAATAAAGCTAAAAAATTCTTAATAAATTATAAATTAACATTTTATTATTATTTAGGAGATTAAATAATGAACGATTCAAGTAAGACACGAGTTAAGGGGTTCTCATCTCAATTTACATTCCTGTGAGATTCATGCTATATTTTCCACTATTTCCTTTTGTGTGGTGTATGTAATACCCATGATTGTATCAATTGTGTAATAAAATCTAATTTATTGGTATTTACATCTCCATTTTGTGTTTCTTCCTTCATGGGGTGTATGTTTCTTAAGTTACCAAATCGGTAAGGTAACCTTTCACCGTACTCTTAGTCAAAGACTTCTTTTATGTAATTTCTTGTAATTTACTTTTTATTATGTTGGGATATGTTCATATATATTATTATTTCTACAAATTTTATGTCCATGTGATTAGAGACCCCTTTCTCTCATCAACTCCTTTTATGAATTTTAATGTGACGCCGTTAGGCTGTTGAATTTCTGTAAGAGAACTTCTTAACCCAATTTCAATTCATTGGGTTAAACATTTACTTCTGGATTATGTCATGTTATTAATATGTGTGAATGGACTATGATATTTTTAAACTTAATATACACTTATATTGTGTGTATTATTATTTTTCACACATAATTATATCATTGATTTGTCCTTAATCTAAGGATATTATCTTTGCAAGGGGCATTGTCTCAATTTTCATTCCATTGAGACTTATTTGTTTTTATACACCAATTAGCTTTTATATGGTGTAATTAATTCCCTTTAACATATTATATCATGAATATACTTATTCTCATGATATTATAAGCTTTGATTAAATGTTATTTCTCAATTATGTGTATTCAAGTCTCTCTCATTTGGTGTGGAACTCTTTAACTAAAATATCATTTTAAATGTTTTAAATATTTATTCTTCTAAATATTTTACATTAATTTGAATGTTTTAAAAATTGTTTTAAGGATTTATTTACATGGAAATTAATTTTTTGAAATTAAAATTTCTTTCAAAATATTCAATGTGGTATGGGACACTTTGATTCAAAATTCTCTTTCTTAAATGTTTTAAATAGTTTTGAAAATTGTTTGATAAATCATTGATTATAAAAAATATCTTGAAATGGTATATTATTAATGCAATGTGGAAGTGTTATCTTTCCTTTATTCTTGTTTTATGTGTTATTAATATGTTATGGTTATTGGTTGTTGTTAACATATATGGGTGGTTCTTTGATAAACCTTGGGAGGGTGAGCCTGAGATAGCTCTCCAATGCATTGGGTAACATGACAGAGGTAAAAATTAATGTTTCTCTTAAGAGATTTAGGGGATATACTATGATGGGTATTCCAAATGTATCTCCCTTCATAGCTGTGAAAGCTACAATGTAAGTATGTTATGAATTCCATAATTTATTTTTATGATTTTTTATTTCCATTTGTTATTCGTGAATCTTATGATCTTGTTTGGTATGTTATATATTGAAAAGTATGATTTCATTAGCTTATATTTATTTATGGATTAGTGTTTTTGTTCCTTTTTTTATAACCCTTTCTGATATTTTAATTCTAATCTCAATTTTTTGAAATGTTTTTCACAGGATATAAGGAAGGGTAAGAGAAAGGAAGAATTCGAGGATATTTTTATCAAGAAAAGAACTCTTGTTTTCTTTTATGAGTTTTTATTTTATGAAAAAAATGGATACTAAGTAGAAGTGTCTACATTGTAATAATTGAGAAGGAATATAATAGTTATGCCCAATTTCTCTAAAACTCTACACCTGAAAAGATCCTCAATGTGAATTATTTTCTTAATTCATGATTACGTAATATTTAAGGATGAGGACTTATACATCATTTGTATGTCATGTTATCACAGTGTGATTTCTTGATAAAAGAGTTATATTTTCATGGCCATTTTATTTAAGAAAAATTCATTTTTATAGATCCATAATGGATAGATGTTGTTATATATTGGAAACCACCAAAGAATGACTTTGATATATATAGTTTCCTTATCTTTGTGGGATACTTATAATTTTTTGTACATGAATTCTCATGTTAGGAATCATTGATAACATCTTTAATGAGAAAAATAGTTCTTTTCCAATGGAATAAGGAATTTTAACTATCCTTTAAAGATCATAAGGTTATACTTACATCAGCACCTATCCTAACATTTCCACAATATGGAAAAGGCTATGTAGTCTATTGCGACACATTAAGATCATGGTTGAGATGTGTTCTTATGCAAGGATATCATGTTGTTTTTTATGGTTCTCAAAAATTATAGTTACATGTTAAGAACTACCCATCACAAGATTTGGAATTAGTAGTTGTCTTCCATGATTTGAAAACCCAGTTTCATTATATTTTTGGTGAGAAATTTACAGAGTTTATGGACCATAAGAGATTGGAACACATTTTCTCACAAATATATTTGAATAAGGAAAATGAGATGGATAGAGTACCTTTAAAAGTTTGACTTCACCTTGATGTATACACTAGGTAACGAATTTTTTTTTGGCAGATTCATTATGTAGGAATTAATAGAATTATATGGATAAATAATCTTTGGATTAGTGGATGCAGATTTCAATTATAGAACATATCCACCAATATTGTACCGACTATGGTGATTTTTCACTTGTTAACCCTTTTTTTTTTTGTTCCGGATTTGGCTCATCATGTCAAAGTGAGAAATATACTTGATCTATAATTTGTTTCTTTGAGGTAAAAATTAAGTTGTGGGGAGACCATTTAAAGATGGAAGCTAGATGATGTAAGTGTTGGTGTCCTGAGAACCAACTTTTTTGTACTTTGATTACATGAATGTTCACTTATTATATATTGTTCATTATTCTACATGACTATAATATAATAATGTCCTGGAATATTTGGTTGCATTGATAAGGTCATGGAAGATCCCCACTATGATGAGAACCTTGAAATTATATAACAATATTCTTAAATAAAGTTCTACGGTTGGATGAAATACTATGATAGGACACATAGTATACATACCATCATGTGTGAGTACTCGTAAGAAGACGAGACTCTCTCTCATGGAGTTCACACTTTGTAATATCCAAGATGGGAGATTATGAGAACAGACCCGCCAGTAGCAATTCCGCATGTCTTGGTGTCATTAGACATTTCTATATACGAGCGTGTGTAATGGTCCTAAGACTGGAAGATTATCATTAACTCATGTCATGACTCGCGCACTTAGATTTACTGATGAAAACCGTCACGCAGACAGTTGGCGGAAAGTTGGGTACGTTGGGTGCGTCATGAGTGACATGTTGTTAATGGATAAGTTGAGGAAGGATTTGTCCCATATATTTATGGAAGTTGATATCTCGGCCCTTTGATTGAAATAGAACTGTTGCATTAAATTCCATGGCCATGGTGTAAACGACGAGTTTATTTTAGGTAGTCAAAGAACGACAGATCAAGCATATAGGTTTATGACACTACCATGAAACCTGCTTGATGAGATATTGAGACAAAGGGATTAAATTACACAGTAAGAGTTTTTATGTGGTGATACGTCAATGCGGCGTCAACTTATTTCTCTTGGGTGCCTTGACCCGTTGCTAGACAGTATTCTTGGACTTTAGGCAATCCCGCCTAATGCGAACGAGAAAGAGGCATAAAGGGTCACACACTAAGTGTATTAAAGTATCTCAAGTAGAATAAATATTATTCTTGTATGTGGTTTAATAATTATTCAAGGAAGCCTAAATCATTTTAATGTTGGAGGAAGAATAAAATGAAAAAAAGTACACGCCATGTATTAATTATCACACACCTTGAAGTTTTTATTTCGAAAATAAAATGAATAAATGAAAAAAAACATATACACTTCATGAACATTTAATGTACTTGTCATGTAGTTTTCAATGAAAAAAAGTACAGGTTGTGTATTTATTATTACACGCCGTGTAGTTTTTCCTGTCGGGATTTTGAGGATATAATATTGTTTTATTAAATGATATTTATTATAATCAGCGTGAGCGCATTTCAAGGAATTAATTATTCTACATGGGGGTTTTCAATAAGAGTTAATGAAATAAATGAAATGCTTAACGCATTTATTTATTGTCATAACTCTACAACCACAAACCTAATTATAAATATCCTCACAACCCCAACTCTTTTCTGACACACAAGAGAATTGTTGTGCACAACAATTCTGGAGAATTATTTCACGGCCGAAAGAACCTCTTCCTCCAAGAATGCTCTCAAGACTGAGAGAGATCCTCTTCCATCAAATCAATATGATCTAAGGTGGACAATGCAAGAAAAGTTTTCTCTATGATAGAACCTGGAGACTCCTTTGGCGATGTCCCGAGATACGAGGTACACGTGTGGATAACCGCTAGAGGAAGTCTACAGTTGGCTTCTACGACGCAACAACGAATCACATCGGAACGTGATAAAGAAAATCAACAAAGAAAGAACACCCAAAGGGTATTTATTTTCAATTTATTAAATTAATTATAATTAAACCGTAACGATCCTACTTTGTGGTTCCAGGACTTTCCTTTTCATTTTCCATTTCTGTGATTCAATCCGTGGAGACTGGCATTTATCGTCGTATTGATCTCAGATTGATCATCGTTTATGAAAAAAATCCATGTGGGAACTTCCACCCATGCACTTCCGCTGTGCTCGGAACATTCAAATGGTATTAGAGCGAGGATGCAATGTTGATTATAGTGATTTAATTTTCATTGATAATTTACGCATTTATATTTGATTCAATTCAAAATATAACGTTCTATTAATCTTAATAGACGAGATCTATTCTTCCTCCTTAATTTCTCGATTTATATCACATAAAAGACATTTAAATTTTAATTTATGATTAAAATAAAAACGAGGAACTCTTCTGGAGGAGCCACTCTTTCTGTCTGTACAACACGGGATTACACGGCGTGTAATTAAAACTACATGTCGTGTACTTAGGTTTAATGAACCGGCGCTGGTCTGCCAAACTACGCCGTGTGAATTGAATAAGCCTAATTATTAATCACGCCATGTTGAACAGAACTGAAAGGAACATGGAACCGAAATACACAGCGTGTATGTTGGAGCAACATGTCGTATAGTCTGTTCCGGCCCAGGTGAAACCGTGTGCAATGATAAGCCGCGTACCACGTACACGGGATCGTCAGGCCGGTTACCGCGTAACAAGGAAGTACACGCCGTGTATGATTTATCTACACGTCGTGTACTCCAAAATTTCCAAATTACTGAAAACACACCAAAGCCCCTAGTGTGTACTTTGGATAAATAGTGAATGCACGTCGTGTAATTATAAACTACACACCGTGTACTTTATAGAAATGAAATTTCACCAGGTTTCCTCCAACGTACAAAGACCCGTACAAGGGATATGGATGAGAAGAATCTCAAGGAAATTCAGAAAGGAATTTAAGATAAATAATTGATTAATGATAAGATCATAATTAATTGAATTCGAGTGCAACATATCTTAAATGAAAGAACGATTATAAGAATATGAATTCTAAATATGCGTAAATGTCGTTGCATGCTATGGATGATCATGAGCTAGACCAAAGACCCTTTGTATGTGTATGGTTTCATTTAAAGTTATTTAATTTAAATTTGTTGACTTGCGAGCCTTATTCCAATAAAATGTAGGGCATGTGTGCCCATGGTTTCTTTAATGTAAACCCATGTAATGAAGGATCTCCTCAAGTCAGAGGAGATAGTTCATATACCGATGTTGAGGCGAAACCGATGCAAGAAGATACAAAGGTGGACAGGTGGGAGCTGCAAAACACGAACCACCAGGTTCAAGGTGTTTTCCCTAGGTCAGGTATAGCTTATCAAAACTGCTAGATAAGCTAACCAATAGAATGTCATGATCATGCCATATTATTTTATTTCTATATAAATTGCATGGTTTATTTATTATGTATGTGTTGTCGCGATCACATAGTTAATAAAATTAACAAGCATGCAAAGATGGAATAAAATAAAAACCGGAATATGTGTAAACATTATCAGAACATGGTTAATCACTTATGAAAGAATCACTTAATATTAAAAAGAATGTGATAATGCAAAAATACGCATAAAGAATAAAATCCCTCAAATACCATATTAAGTCAGACTAAGCCTTCCGTTACTTGATTAAGGGAAAGACTCAATAAAACTATGTGTTCTCCCAACCCTTGTTGGGACACATACTTTTATAAAGGAATCCCTTATGAAAGGTTTCAGGTTTACTTAACCATATTACATCAAGAGGAGTAGCCCTTGCTAGACTTGATGTAAAATTAGAGGCAAGAGTTGAGGAAATCCAAGTCAGGATTTCAGGATTGGGGAGTCCACTCAACATATCAAGGAACTGTAACCTCACAGTTGGCAATGAACTACCTACCTAAATACCTTCAAATAGCTTAACCAACCCTTTTTGGGGTTATGCGAAGGGGAATATGGATCCTTTCCACTAGAATTTCAAATCAACTAGACATTCCATGTTTAATGGTGAGGGCCATTGAGACTTGATAAAATAGTGGGAGAATTAATTAATTCATTTACTATTTCTCATAAAATGTAATCCAGAAAGTACTAATAAATCTTCTCTTTTAAATTGTAGAATCAAGATGAAAAACTCATCAACCACATTTTCTCTACGATCAATACTAGAAAAAGACAATATCCTCACCGACATTAACTTTTAGGAATGGTTTAGGCGCCTTTGGGTCATCCTACACCATGAACGAAAGTATTACGTGTTGGAGTCCTTACTTCCTGGTCCTCCTGCCCAAGGGGAAAGTGATGAAGATTTCCTAGTCTATGATCAACATTTGAGTGATACTCTCGACGTTCAATGTTTGATGCTATCATCAATGTCAAGTTATCTCATGATGTCTCATGAGGACATGGATGACTATAGCATGCTCGAGCATCTCCGTGTTCTATACCAGGAGAGAGAAAGATAGAAAAGGTTTGAGATCTCCAAGGCTATATTCCAGAGCAAGCTTGGAGAGGGTTCCCCAACTGGGCCTCATGTAGTCAAGCTCATTAGCTACATTGAGCGCTTGGAGGTTCTGGGGTTTAAACTCCCTGAAGAACTGGGTACCGATCTCATTCTCTCATCACTTACCAAGAGATTCTCAAACTTTGTTGTGAACTTCAACATGAAAAACATTGAGAAGTCTATGTCTGATCTTCTTATCCTTATTCACCATGTGGACAATGACATGAAGCGTGAAAATCCTTCTATCCTCATGGTGAATAAAAGGAAAGAGAAGGGGAAGATCATTAAGCCCAAAGCTTCTTCAATTCCTTCCAAGAAAAGGAAGATCAAAGTGGAGGTAAGGGAACATGATGTTGTTAGTTTCACATGTGGAAAGAAGGGCCACTGGAAGAAAAACTACACCCAGCCAAGGAAGAAAGGGGAAGCTTCAGGTGCATTTGTTATCGAAAAGAATTTATCTATTTCTACTTATTGGGTATTAGATACTTCTTTTGGTGCTCACATATGTATAAAAATACAAGAACCAAGTAGATTCCGGAAGATTGGTCGAGGGGAAGTAGATCTACGAGCAGCCAACGGAGCCAGACTTACTGTTGTAGATGTCAGAGACTACCACCTCACATTGCCAACTGGAATGATCTTGGTGTCAAAGGGTTGTTATTATGTGCCTTCTATTACTAAAAACATTATTTCAATATCTATATTAGATACTGATGGATTCATATTCAATTTTGGAAATGAATGTTGCTACTTTTATAAAGATAGAATTTGTTTTGGTAGGGCACATTTATATAACGGTCTTTATGTGTTAGACTACACAAACCAAGTAATGGAAATCGATGACAAAGTAAATTCACATGACTCATACCACACCCAACTTTGGAATCACCGGCTAGGTCATGTCAATGGGAAACGTTTGACAAAATTACATCAAGATGGGTATTTATATTCCTTAGAACTAAAACAACTTGGTGTATGTCATGCGTTTCTACAAGGAAAAATGACCAAAGCCCCATTTAGTGGGAAAAGTGAAAGATCTAAAGAGATTATAGAATTAGCTCACACAAATGTGTGTAGACCATTTCCAGTTGAAACAAGGGGTGGGTTCTCATACTTCATAACTTTTACTGATGATTTCAGTAGATATGGATATATCTACTTAATGAGGTATACGTCAGATTATTTTGATCGGTTCAATGAATAAAAGAATGAAGTTGAGAACCTGCTTGGTAATAAGATTAAGAAAACCCGCTCAGATAGAGGAGAAGATAATCGTAAACAAGACTTCATTGATTTATTTTGGGAGTTTGGGATTCTATCTCAACTCACTCCTCTTTCCACAGCTCAGTGGAATGGTGTAAGTAAAAGGAGGAACCACAACTTGTTGGACATGGTTAGATCAATGATGAGTCATACGAGTCTTCCATTATCCTTTTGGGATTATGCATTACAAACAGCTGCACACATACTAAACCAAGTACCAAATAAATCGATAAATGGTATTCCATACGAGTTATGGAGTGGACGCAAGGACATGTTATCGAATTTACAAGTGTGGGGAAGAGAAGCATTTTTTAAGGCCTCTTCAGGTAACAAACATGCACCTCGAGGAACAACGTGTATATTTATTGGATATCCCAAGGAAACAATGGGATATTACATATACAACCCCTCAGACAAAAAGGTTACAGTGGAAAGACATGCCATATTCCTTGAGAGGGATCATATCTCAAAAAGAGATAGTGGTAGTGAGATAGACTTTGATGAAGTCGAGGCTCAAGATACACAGGAGTTGGTACAAGAATAGATTCCACAAAGCCCCGTGGAAGAACAATCTGTTCCAGAGACACAAGAACTGCGTAGGAGCACAAGAGAGGTGAGAGAACCAGAACGTTATGGTTCTCTTTTCACCGAGGATGGTGAATCATTATTGGTTGACAATGATGGTCCTCTTACCTACAAGGAAGCAGTTGATGGAACAGGCGTTTCTAAGTGGCAAGAAGACATGAATTTTGAAATGGATTCCATGTACAAAAACCATGTCTGGATTTTGGTAGATCCTCCAGATGATGTAAATCCTATTGTTAATAAATGGGTATTCAAGAAGAAACTGGACATGGAGGGGAAGTCATCACTTATAAGGCACGACTGGTTGAAAAAGTTTTTAGACAGCGTCAAGGAATTGACTATAATGAAACCTTTTCACCAGTTGCGATGATGAAATCAATCATAATCCTATTGGACTTTTCCTCTTACCATGACTATGAAATTTGGAAAATGGATGTCAAAACAGCTTTCCATAACGGGAACCTCCAGGAAGATGTCTACATGACACAACCTGAAGGGTTTGTGACTCCAAAGGATTCCAACAAGGTATGCAAGTTGCAGAAATCCATTTATGGATTAAAGCAAGGATCAAGGTCATGGAACATTCGTTTTGATGAAACTGTAATGGAATTTGGATTTGTTCAGACGAATATGAGCCTTGTGTCTACAAGATGTTTAGTGTAAGTGTAGTAATTTTCCTAATAGTATATGTTGATGACATATTACTAATTGGAAACGAAGTACCTGTCTTACAGTCAGTTAAGGCATGGTTTCAAAAATTCTTCTCCATGAAAGACTTGGGTGAGGTAGCATGTATTCATGGGATCAAGATCCATCGTGATAGATCCAAGAGAATGCTGGGCCTGATTCATAGTACATACATTGACAAGATACTAAACAGATTCTGTATGGAACAGTCTAAGAGGGGATTGTTTCCAGTGTCACGTGGCATTCATCTTTCCAAGAAAATGTGTCCTCAGACACATGAGGAAAGAAAGAGAATGGAAAGGATCCCTTACACATTCGCAATTGGGTTAGTCATGTATGTTATGCTATGTACGAGGATAGATGTTGATTATGCATTAAGTGTGGTAGGAAGATATCAACAGGATCCAGGAGACCGCCATTGGATGGTATTCAAGACTATCCTTAAGTATCTGAGGCGTACTAAGGATATGTTCCTGGTTTATGGAGGAGATGAGGAACTAGTCATCAGAGGACATGTCGATGCTACTTTCCATACTGATCAAGATGACATGAAGTCGCAGACTGGATACATATTTAGTTTTAATGGAGGTACACTGAGCTGGAAGAGCTCAAAGAAGAGTGTGGTGGCAGATTCTGTAGCAGAGTCTGAATATATCGCAGCTTCTGAGGCAGCTAAAGAAGAAGTATGGATGTGAAGCTTCGTCCAAGAGCTGGATGTAGTACCAAACAGTAATGATCTAATAACACTCTATTTTGATAATACTGCAGCGATGGCACTTGCAAAAGAGCCAAGGTCACATCAGTAGACAAAGTAATACATTGGAAGTATCATCTCTTGAGGGATTATTCTTAGAGAGTTGAAGTTTCAGTGAGTAGTATTTCCATGGAAGACAACATGGTGGACCCCATGACTAAATCCTTGACTCAGCAGAAACATGATCATCATGTGAGGTCTAGCGGACTAAAAGTCATAGGCAGTTGGATCTAGTCCAAGTGGGAGTTTGTAAGGGTTGGTGTCCTGAGAACCAATTGTTTTGTAATTTGATTACATGAATTTTCACTTATTATATATTGTTCACTGTTCTTCATGACTATAATATAATAATGTCCTGGAATATTTGATTGCATTGATAAGGTCATGGTAGATCCCCTCTATGATGTGAACCTTGAAATGCTATAACAATATTCTAAAATAAAGTTCTGCAGTTGGATGACATACTATGATTGGACACATAGTATACAAACCATCATGTGCGAGAACTCTAAGAAGACGACACTCTCTATCATGGAGTTCACACATGGTAATCTCCAAGATGGTAGATTATGAGAACAGACCCGCCAGTAGAAATTCAGCATGTCTTGGTGTCATTGGACATTACTATCTACGAGCATGTGTAATGGTCCTTAGACTGGAAGATTATCATTAACTGATATCATGACTTGCGCACATAGATTTACTGACGAAACCCATCACACAGATAGTTGTCGGGAAGTAGGGTACATTGGGTGCATCACGAGTGACATGTTGTTAATGGATAAGTCGAGGAAGGATTTTTCCCTTCCATTTATGGAAGTTGATATCTTGGCCCTTTGATTGAAATAGAACTGTCGCATGAAATTCCATGGCCATGGTGTAAATGACGAGTTTATTTCAGGTAGTCAAAGAAAGATGGATCAAGCATGTAGGTTTATGACACTACCATTAAACCTGCTTGATGAGATATTGATACAAAGGGATTAAATTACACAGTAAGCATTCGAATGTGGTGATACGTAAATGTGGCGTCAACTTCTTTCTCTTGGGTGCCTTGACCCATTGCTAGACAGTAATCGTAGAATTTAGGCGAGCCCGCCTAATGCCAACAAGAAAGAGGCCTAGAGGGTCACACACTAAGTGTATTCAAGTATCTCAAGTAGAATAAAGATTATTCTCGTATGTGGTTTAATAATTATTCAAGGAAGCCTAAATCATTTTAATGTTTGAGGAAGAATAAAATGAAAATAAGTACACACCATGTATTAATTATTACATGCTATGTAGTTTTTATTTTGAAAAGGAAATAAATAAATGAAAACAATATATACACTCCGTGTACATTTAATGTACATGCCATGTAGTTTTCAATGAAAAAAAAGTACACGTCGTGTATTTATTATTACATGCCATGTAGTTTTTTCAGTCAGGATTTAGAGGATATAATTTTGTTTTATTAAATGATATTTATTATAATCAGCGTGAGCGCATGTCAAGGAATTAATTATTCGACATGGGGGTTTTCAATAAAAGTTAATGAAATAAATGAAACACGTAACGCGTTTATTTATTATCATAACTCTACAACCTCATACTTGATTATAAATATCCTTAAAACCCCAACTCTTTTCTGACACACAAGAGAATCATTCTTCACATCAATTCTAGAGAATTATTTCAAGGACAAAATAAACTCTTCCTCCAAGAACACTCTCAAGACTGAGATAGATCCACTTCCATCAGATCAAGACGATCAAAGGCGGACAACGCAAGCAATGGTTTCTCCACGCTAGCACCTGGAGACTCCTTTGGAGACGTCCCGAGATACGAGGTACACGTGTGGATCACCGCTAGAGGAAGTCTACACTTGGCTTCTGCGACGCAATGATGAATCACATCGGAACGTGATCAAGAACATCAACAAAGAAAGAACACCCAAAAGGTATTTCTTTTCAATTGATTAAATTAATTATAATCAACCTGTAACGATCCTACTTTGTTGTTTCAGGACTTTCCTTTTCTTTTTCCATTTCTATGATTCAATTCATGGAGACGGGCATTTATCATCGTATTGATCCTGGATTGATCATCGTTAATGACAAAAAGCCAAGTGGGCACTTCCACCCACGCGCTTCTGCTGCGCTCGGAACCTTCAGATGAGAGATTATATTTTAAGTCTATAGATTGGATTATGGTACCATAGGTTTATTAGGAACAACTACTTAATGGGTAACACAATTCAAAATGTATTTTTCATCCAGGAATTAAAAGGATTTATATAGTGATAAAATCATAATTATGGTGGGTTTCCATGAAAATGACAATGAAAGAGTATGTTTCAAGATACCTCGCATATAAGAAGGTCAAGGAAGAGCACCAGTGACTAGATAAATGTTAAAGTCTTCAAAAATTATTATATAGAAGTGGAAATAGATAGCTATGTATTTTGTGACATGTCTACCAAGGTCTGTTAGGACACATGATTACATATGGGTAATTATGGATTGAATCATGAAGTCAGATCATTTTATCCCTATTAGTGAATCCCATACGATGGAGGAATTGTCCAAAATATACATTTGGTAAGTTGTAAAGTGGAATGGTGTTCCACTCTTGATTGTATCTGACAGAGACCCCATGATTACATCTTGTTTTTGGGAGTCCTTGGAGTAAGCCCTTTACACTCAATTGACTATCATCATAGCATATCATCCTCAAATGAATGGATAATATGATATGATGATCCAAATGTTAGAGGAAATAACTAGGAATTATGTAATAGATTTTGGTGGATCATGGGAGGATCACATATCATTGGTGGAGTTATAATACAACAATACTTATCATGCCTCAACACTTATGGATCCTTTTGAAGCATTGTATGGGATTTCATATCTCTCTCCACTTTTTTGGGAGGAAACATGTGAGACTTCACTAGTTGGAACCACTCTTGTACAAGAGACAATAGAACATATTCATGTGATCCGAAGGAAACTATATATGGCTTAGAGTCATCAAAAATCACAGGGGGATAATCATCGATTACCATTGTTGTCTGAGGTGGGTAATCATTTTTTCTTTAGAATCTCCCCAAATCTTGGGAATCATTATTTTGGGAAACATGGAAATTTCTCTCCTCAATGCATTGGATTTTTTAAGATACATAAACATGTTGGTGAGGTGGAATATTGGTGGGATTTTATTCCAAGGTTCAATTTAGTGAATAATGTGTTTCATGTATCTCATTTGAAGAAGTATCTACCTGATCCTAACTAGGTTATTCTTTGGGATCATGTTGACATAGAGTTAGATGTTGTGTTTGTTCATGTGCCAATGTACAACATCCTCAACCCAGTTGGTGAGGACTCACTAGGTGCATCCAAGAGATCTAAGATCAAATCCGAGTGGAGGTATATTTCTGGGTACTGTAGCAGTATTGTAGCAGTAATGTAGCAGTACTGTAGCAGGCACTGTTCGGTACTGTAGCAGCCGGAACTATTCATCCATCTGGGCCATTGGGACACTGGTTTGGTCCTCAGGTCCTGCAAGGCTTTAGGTCCACCCAAGGGCTTCATGCCAGTTATTTCTCAAGGCCTTCGGGCCACCTTAAGGCCTTCGGGCCACCCCAAGGCCTTCGAGCTACAGGAATGTCGGCCCCAGACACACTATAAAAAAGGAGAAGCCCCAGAAGAGGATTCAGTGCAGGTGCACTCACCAGAACAGAGCCAAATGGATTGTCAGAATGAGAGGGTATGGCTATTCCATCAGTACCAGCCTGTGTTTGCACGGGAAGCCTATCCAGACGGCCATGCAATGGTGGAGAGATACTATCAAGATGAAGATGTTGGGGAGGGACAGTTCCTTGTAAATAGTCTGGTTGAACTCCCTAAGACCTTCGGGTTATGTGATCTCCTAAGCCTATAGGCCATGTAATCTCTGAGCCTACGGACCTTGTAAGGGTTCCCCCTCATCCCTTGAAAGAGGGGTTATCAAAAATCAATAAAAATTAAGGCCTTCGGGCCATTCAGGCATATGGAAATATGAATTGTGGATAGGAAATAAAATGTATTCCATGGTAAAATAGTTAGTATAGTGAGGGTTTTATGGAAACATGGTCGAATTAAAGAAGATATGTCGGATCATGAAAATGAAATGTAGGAGCAGTCGCTATAAATCTTCAGGGAAAACTCTAGTTTTCTAATTTCTTGGGAATTAAAGTACAGTGGTGGGGAAAATATAGAACTACTAGTTTCAAGTAAATGTCCCTTTATTTATTTATTTAATGTTTATAAAATTTTTTGTTTACACTTTGGGAGGTTCAGAAGAGTTTTTCCATGATTTAGAGGATTTTTTGGAGGTGGAAGGTTTGACCAAGGTTAGTAGAAACCATGAAACACCTCTAAGAAAATAGTCGAGGGAAATTAGTGAGCCCAGAATAGGTGCATAGTTGGCACACAGTTTAGATAAACCATTTAAATTCATATGAGAAACAATTAACTTTGAGGTAGTGGGTAAATGCATGGTTGTCGCATGTTTTGTCTAAATTTGTGAGGAATGGATTGAGATAGTAGCTCATACTTTGTTATCATATGGTTTACCTAATTATGCACCCTAACTGGGCACCATGAAATTTTGGATCTCAAAATTATGGATCTAATTTAGATTATCCCCTTAAGAACATGTTTTTACCTAATACTCCCAAAACATGAATTATTTTTTTCAATTCTTGAGATTTTATTCTTGTTGATCTGGAATAAATTTTTATGTCATCCAACATCCATTGTAGATCTAGATTCACCTGTAAGTAATCATTCTTCATAATTACTCTTAAATCCAAGGCTTATCATTCTCATAGAATCATAGATCCAATCTTTTAGGGATAGATATATGTTGTGTGATGTAAATATTGATGATATGTGATTTTTTTGGTCAAAGGGAATGATATCGATGGTCAGAAGTAGGAGTTTCAAGATTTGTTTTTGATGTTTTGTGTCATTATTTTTTTTTTCCAAAGTTTTAGAGGTAGGTGGATTATATCTCATTATCACTTGAATAGAACATGAATTATTGGTTTAAAATTTATTTATTTTCTTGAAATTGTTTTTAAAACCATTTGAGATTTGATGGAAACCACTTTAGTGATGTTATCTTGGAGATTGTGGAAATCGGTTGGTTTATGGAAAGTACTTCTGGTCCCTGATTTTAAAATGAGGATTTTAAAATTATGGTTTTGTTTTGATTCATGGAAAATGTTTTTGGAAATGTTTTAAATAAATTAATGTTTTATTTTAAAAAAAATTTATCATACATGGTGGTGTGTGTTCATGTTGTATTTTACGAGGCCTAGTTGAAATATGACATGCTGCTACATTCTAAAGGTGCAATGGAACTTCAGATTGGTTACCTTTTAATAAATTGGTGGATCAATGAGAGATCTCTTGTGAGTATGGATCTATATCCCTGAAATGAAAGTGTGGATGTGTAGATGTATGGAATCAAGTAATGGATATGCCAAATGGATTTGAGAAAAGGTTTTATGGCTGTGAAATGATTTTTCCTTGGAAATTATTTGGTTTTTCTATAAATTTTTTAAATTATTTTGAGCTAATTCATATAATTTGTTATATATAAATTTTTATAATAAGATTTATCCAAGTGTAATGAGTATGGAATTCATTGGGTAAATCTTACTAAGTTTAGACTCACCCCCTGCTTGGGAACTACTGTGTGTTTGAAAATGTTTTCTATAAATACACAGGTAAGGGAAAGGTATCCCATTTAATTATTGATTCATCATGATACCTTGGGGTTTGAATGTCGATTTTGATCTCAGATAAATTTAGAAGTTTTTTGTTTTTTTTCTTTGATTTTTTTCATCTTTGGGTCCCTTTGGTTATATCAGTTTGTTTTTTCTTCTACTATGATGTTGTCCTTGGGTCTGATTTTTTATTTTCTTGAATTTCAATTATCAAGAATCATATAGATGTTTGGTTATTATGATTATCTTGGTTTTTTATTTATCTTTAAAGGTAAAATCATCCCTCTATTATTTTAGGAGGCCCTTAGAATTTGTATCTATCCTTTGGTTTCTTGAGGATGTCACATAGCGCCCATTAAAGTCCTCTTTACTCTTTCCAAAAAATGGGTGATATATGGGATGTTACACTTACTATGATTAATAAATTACCCTAGTGGGTCACACACTAAGGGTATCCAGAATCCCCATAGATTTATTTTAATTTAGTGTGTAATAATGAATTTATTTGATGTCAAGATGATAATCATTATTCAAGTTATTTGTATCACGAATTCAATCCTAATAATATTCATGACAATAATAGGTGATTTTAATTTTACCACATAATTCTTAAAATGATAAATAAATATAATATTTATTACTATTCAAAGTGTAACACCCCAATATATTACAATATATTCATTTTTGAATATTTTTTTATTGATTTATTTGTGCGCAAAACCATGTTAATATTACTCTACACAAATCAATGAGTTGGCATGCGTTACACGCAAAACCTTGTTTTATCAAACAAAAAAATATTAATAAAATATTATTAACTAATTTAATATATGATCTAGCCATTAAATTTGTAGTTATGAATAGTATTAACCAAATTATTAAATTTATATATTGTATAATTAATCAAATGTTTCTACGTCCATTCAATTTATTTTATAGTCATGAGATAAGAATTAATCCAATCTCACACACCAAAAGCAATTTATTTCTAAAAACAATTTAACAGTCTTTTAATGGATGAACCTTTTTAAATCCAATATTTGACACTTTTATATATTAATTTTGAAAAAATTAACTTATTCTATATATGAAGGGAAAAAAATTGTTTGTATAAATTTTGGCATTTTTCTCATAACTTTAATATTTTAATGAATAGTAAAAAATACTGCATTTTAATTCAACATTTCTTTTTCAAATAATTTATTTATATTGTTATATTATCCATTTAATTGATTTAAGTGTATAATTAGATAAAATTTTAATAATTTAATATAATTTATGGAATTGGAGTTATTTTCATATTAAAATTTGATATAAACACATGCCAATATTTTGGTGGTTTTTACTTTTAAATAACATGTTTTCATGATATTTTAATAGAAATTATTTTTATATTAATAACTAAAATTTCTATGTTTTTAATTTTTTAAAATGGATTCCATATTTTGAATAATTGGGTAAAAATTATATAATTAGTTTTCTTTTTTTTCACATGAGGAATAGTAACATTAGTAATTTCTTTATTACCACAGTCAAGGTTAAATCGGGTAATTAAAGGTAATAATAATATTATAAAATTATCCTAACACCTGTAAAAATCATTTTGGATGAATAAATCATACCCTTGTAATCTAAGGTTCTAATTGGATTCATTTAGCCAACCATTGTACTTGAATATGACATGAATATTATTTAAATTAATGAATGTGACAAAATTTCACACTCTCATTTCTTATAAGTATAATAATTTTTATATAGAGAATACATGATAAAAAATAAATTATAAATAGTCTCTGGAAATCTAAAATAGTTACCCACCTCATAGAAATTTCTTTTTAATTTTTAGAGATTAAATAATTACCATTAATGATATCATAATAGTGAAGTATACATTCTTTTAATAATAGAAATATAAAATAAATGATATTAAAAATATTAATATATAAATAATTTTAATTAATGAATTAAATTGAACAATTTTATTGATAAATTTAAAATTTTAATGAAATATTGGATTCATTGGTTCGAAGTTATCATGTTGTTTTTATATTTTTTAAAATAAAAATTTTGAATAGTATTAATGTAACACCCTGAGATTTTATAAGATATATTCTTTTTAATTTCATTTATATCATCAGTTGTATGCTAAACCAAGATTATCTTGTGGTATACACAACACCGTATTATCTTGTATTATACACAACACTAATCTTGGATCGTGTTACACACAATTTTATGTTCATTTGATAGAAGTTATTTTACGCAACATTGAGTGTATATATATATATATATTCAATGTATAGTTGAAAAATGGTTGGATTTTATTATATGCAATAGCAAATGAATCTTGCACTACACACAACCCTGACTTGGCTTGCTTTATAAGCAATCACGACCTTCCTCGATAGCGTGTGTAGTACTCAATATCGGGTTTCACAAAACGAGATATTGTTATAATATTATTATAAACTAGCCTTTATGAATAGAAATACCAACTTTTTGAAGTTTTATAAATTTTATCTTTCAAAATGGACTTCATTTTTTGATTCAAAGAATCGAAATTAGCCTAGGGTGAATTTTTGGTATTTTTCTAAAAACATTCAATTTTTTATGAATAGTGAAAACACTTGGTTACTATTTAAAAACCAACTTTTTATTTAAATAATTATTTATTTTATTTAAATTTATTTTATGTCAAAATTGACACAAAATACCTATATATGTTCAATGTAATTCATTTGATTAATTTTATAATAATTTTAGATATATAAAAAATTTATTGAACTTTTCATCATCTTTTACCCACCTCCTAGGAGAATTTGAAAATTTACATAAAACATAATTTTACCTCTTCTGTGAGTGGAATTTAGAAAATAAAAGAGACACGGTTAATATCAAGGAGTAAAATGTGGTTCAATAAGATAAAAATAATTTTTTGGGAATAGTATCTTTTTTCTTTCATTTACCACGGTTAGAAGTAAATAGGGTAATTAAGGGTAAAAATGATATTATTAATACCCTAACACATGTCCTAATTCTATTGGATAAGTGTAATTCAACCAAAAACATCCTTAGGAATAAAATATTACCCTTTAGGTCCACTTGGATTAGATTAGGACACTTATTAATATTTTATTTAAAAAAGAGTTAAAAGAGTTAAAATCAAAGTTTAATAACTAAAAGATTCTTAATAAGTCAATACACGGATGATAAATGAAACGATTTTACCCAAAACGCTGCTTTAACTTTGAATTTACAAATGAACGGGTAATATAAAGACCTAATTAAATCATATATGATATCATAAATATTATTATGGTTCTTTTATAAGTTAATAATATGTTTTAACACACTATACAGGAGTTTCGGACACATACGGGAGAAATTGGACCTACGGTAAGGGATAACTTTTCCAATATCGTTTTTATCCAAGATTGTTTATTAGTAAGTATTTACTAGGGTTATTGTTATCATCCATTCCCATGTTTTCTAAAAAAAATTCATGTATGTTTAATGTCCTTTTTACCCATTTTTTAATTTTACCACATGTTATGAAAGGAATCTTACTTTTTTTACCACACGAAGAACTTTTTGAATTTTCTGAAAAAAGTATGAGGAGAATGTTTTATAAACTTATATGGCATGAATAAGTTTTTTCGGTTTCATAACGCCTTATTTTCATGAAGCATAATCTACAATATTTAATGACTATTTTAAACAAAATCCTTTTCATTAAAAATTGCCTGGCATTTTGTGAAAAGAAAATGATTTTGAAGAAGAAAGGATATTTTCCTCAAGAATTCATTTCAAGTGTTTTATCAAAACCATTTTCCATATAAGATGGAATTATTTCATTTGTGTATTTTTCAAGTATAATTTCTCTATGATTTACATGGTTTCACTTTTGTTATGATGAAATGATATCCATTTTTCTGTATGGATTATGTTATGATGGGATGATGTTTATGAAACCCATTTATACTTTGGGTGATGATGAATGATTTATGTTCATGTTGTGGAACAATTAAAAATGATTTCATTATGAGATGGGTGGGACATATATCTCCCTCCAATGCAGTGGGTAATGATTTATATCTCATGATATAGACATGGCTGGAATGGTATGTTAATCCAGTTCAGTGTTACAGGACTGAAACGAGGAGTGAACTCAATTCAGAAAGGTACTTTACCCACTAAGATGGTCTTGGCAGCAATGCCTTGGCTACTATTGAAATCATATCATGTTCTCAATGTTTTTCCACAATTACAAGTTTTATTTCCAAGATATCTTATCATTATTTATGTTCCATTATGATATATTCCTTACGTACTTCCAAGATTTATGTCTTTGCTCAAGATTTTGATGTTTAGATTTTATGTTCATGTTTTTTCATTCAAATGTTTATGGATTATTTTATGTTCTCTATGTTTACCCTTATTGAGAATTTTATCTCACCCTTTATCTGTTTTCTTTTCTCGAGGATATAACGAAATATTTTAGGTAAGAAAAAAAGGGGAAGATCTTTATGGGAGATGTTGGAGATCTTTCACCACGATTAGAAGATTATGTTACGAGTTTCCAAAGACACTAAACTATTACGGTCCTTGTGTGTTAGTTTTTTTATGTATTACGTATTCCTCAAAAGTAATGTAATGTCCATGTAAGTCAATATTTTGGTCTCTACAGTTGGTATCATAGGCAAAGGAGGTAGGAATGTATCTGATCCTTTGGAACTCTCACATGTGAGCGTTGGACGAAGCATGGCTCTCCGCCCAAGGGCTTCATGAGGAAATGGCTGCCACTGGGGGTGGTGGTGTTTCCTACCCAGGGGGTGTAGCCACCCATGGAGTACCCTCATAGGTATCAATTATAGTCCACTGGATGTAATTCCTGGCCGTTACAGTTGGTACCAGAGGAAAGGTTTAGTTAACCTTTGGAAACTTGGTTGTGAGAACATTAGTGAGATCCCTATAAATATTTCTAAGGTATGTCTAGGGATGTCCCTAACGACTAGTATAACTATAGGTTATAGTCCTAGAATTATGTTGACGATCATGAATAACATAGGGTAAACCTAGGGTGTCATGGATTAAAGAATGTGTGATAAGTTATACATCCCATAAGTGACTTTTTATGATTATGTGGTTCCTTGTTATTTAATTCTTTCTTACAGCATGGTTTTTGGTTTTAGTCAATGGAGGGAACCAGAAGGAATTGGGTCAACATTGAGTCAAATGGACATATTGGTGACTATGAGAAAAGAAATTGTGTAATTCCTAGAAATAAATATTTTGTGATTATGCCGAATCAGTCATCGCGATATATGATTAACAAGATGAACTTTAGTGGTATTCCTAATTCATCAAATAAGAGGAAGATAGACTTTTATGCATATTCCCATGGTAAGGAGCATAGAGAAATAAAGATTGAGATTTATGAAGAAGGTAAGAATAACCTTGATGAATACATCAAATGGAGGGGAAGATGTTATCTTTGTGGAGAGAAGGGTCAAGGAGTAACAGACTGTTATGGAGTTCAATGTCTTATCTATGGAGGACATGGGCATTACCCAACTCAATGCCCTGAACTAGGAGGTTACTTTTAAATCAAGGAAGGACTTATTCCATGACAATCATTGAAGAGAATATATTGAAGTGTTTATGTATTGGTATTCAAGAATAATGTTGTTGAGGTACTTTTATGGTATATTGGAAAAACTATGTATTGGTCCATTGTGGTTTTAAATTATTATATGGTACCGGTAACCATGAAAAGTGATTGAAATCTTTTTGGAAAGAAGATGATATGTGCATAATGAATGGATAAGGAGAAAATAATATGTTTGATAGTATTCATGAGCTGATGATTGATATAAGGACAAAGTGATATCATGGTTTGAGTATATAGAATTTTTGGGATTTTGGTATGTGGAAAGAGTTAACTTTTGACAACATTCATGTTTTCACTAAGGTTCAATGGGTATTCAATTTTTAAGAGAATACATGATTAAGGTATTAACAAGTTTGGAATGTGACCAACAAGATATATCCTATGATATATGGGGGATAAATGATGGTATTCACATGATCGGTAGATGACATCTCTAGTAATCATTTTCTTTATACTATGAGATTGGACAGATGTATTTTGGATAAACCTAAATATTGGAATGGATTATGTTGGACATAAGATAGTATTATTTAAGGATAGAACTTGTTTTTGGATATTATTTCGGGAATGTTATAATAGTTTTAGAAAAGGGACAACCCATAGGACGAGCGACAACTAGTCGCTTCGGACAAGGCTGTGGGAATCGAACCAACAACTGAAGTACAACATGACTTTATCGCATACCACTGGCCTACAGGAAGACCATGGTTAGTAGAAACTAGTTCTATTTTATTAAGCGCTGTGATATATGAAGTATAAGTCCATTTTAGCAACCATATATGATTAATCTAAAGATAGATGGACTTATGTATATTTAATAAATTGTGCTAAACTTTATGCGATAGAAAAAAACGGAATGACCTATCATTCTATCGCATGATATGCTAACACTTCACTAATGACAAATTCAACTTCATTTCTTTAAGATATGAAGTGGAAATTGTTCAAGGCACGAACAACGGTGTGATTTTACCAAAATCAAGTAATTATTTCTTTTAATTCAACAATTCTTCAGCTTAGTGGAATGATCTTGAAAACTAAAAATGTTGTCCTAGTACCCTCATACCCAATAAATCAGATGGCACCTTAGATCATCGCAAATTTATGGCTTTGTGATTGATGGATTTTTCATATCCATGTTCTCTGCCACTCTCTATCAGAACATGATGGTAATATTTCTCTTCCATATCCACATTTTCACCTATGTTCTCCTATGTGGAAACCCAGTGAAGATTTAATTTGGGTAACCATTACATTTCATACTTTAGTTTTTTAATGTTTTGTTTTGTTATTCCTTTTTAAGAAGTGGGTTTCTATGAAAGAAACTTTCAAGTAGTAAACCATTTATAACCCCGACGAATTTCGGGGGTGAAATTCATTTTAAGGGGGGTAGAATGTAACACCCCGAGATTTTATAAGATATATTCTTTTTAATTTATTTAATATATTCTATTGTATGCTAAACCAATATTATCTTGAACTATACACAACATCGTATTAGCTTGTAGTATACAAAACACTAATCTTGGATTGTGTTACACACAATTTTATGTTCATTTGATTGAAGTTATTTTATGCAACATTTTATTGTGTATATATATATATTCAATGTATGAATGAAATATGGTTGGATTTTATTATACACATCAACAAATGAATCTTTCACTAGACACAACCCTGACTTGGATTACTTTACAAGTAATCACGACCTTCCTCGATAGCGTGTGTAATACTCAATACCAGGTTTCACTAAACGTGATATTATTATAATATTATTATGAACTAGCCATTATGAATAGTAATACCCAATTTTTGAAATTTTATAAATTTTATCTTTCAAAATGGACTTTATTTTTGGATTTAGAATATCGAAATTATCCTAGGTTAAATTTTAGGTATTTTTCTGAAAACATTCAATTTTTGATGGATAGTGAAAACACTAGGTTATTATTTAAAAACCGACGTTTTATTTAAATAATTATTTATTTTATTTAAATTTATTTTAGGGAAAAATTGATACATAATACCTATATAAGTTAAATGTAATTCATTTGAGTCATTTTATAATAATTTTATATGTATAAAAACAATTTGAACGTTTCACCGTCTTTTACCCACCTCTTAGGAGAATTTGGAAATTTACATAAAACATAATTTTACCACTTCTATGAGTGGAATTTTGAAAATCCGAGAGACATGGTTAATATCAAGGAGTAAAATGTGGTTCAATGAGGTAAAAATAATTTTTGGTTATTAGTAACTTTTTACTTTTATTTAACACGGTTAAAAGTAAATATGGTAATTAAGGGTAAAAATGATATTATTATTACCCTTACACTTGTCCAAATTCTATTGGACAAGAGGAATTGGACCAAAAACAACCTTAGGAATAAAATATTACCCTTTAGATCCACTTGGATTATATTAGGACACTTATTATTATTTTATTTTAAAAAGAGTTAAAAGAGTTAAAATCAATGTTTAATAACGAAAAGATTCTTAATATAGAGTTATACATAAGATAAATTCGACTATAAATATTGTAGAGACCCGATTCTTGACGTACATTGACATTACATTACATTTGCGGAATACTTAGGACATAACAAAAACACACACACAAGGATCGTAATAGTTTAGTGTCTTTGGAAACTCGGAATATAATCTTCTAATCCTGGTGAAAGATCTTCAACATCTCCCATAAAGATCTTCCTCTTTTTTTTATACCTAAAACCTTTCTTTATATCCTGGGGAAAAGTAAACATAAAAGGGTGAGCTCAAATGCTCAGTAAGGGTAAACAAAAGAAATATCAATCACATCGTATACACAAGCACATAACTTTTGGAAATCTTAACCTGTAAAAGAGATCATAATTTCACAACATGGGATAAATCATGGCAGTGAAATGTAATCACAATAATCATAACATAAAACCTGAACTTTGTGGCATACACACATAATCATAGAGAATCATTTCTTGTTAGTCAAGACTCATTTCCAAGACTATCTTAGTGGACAAAGTCCCTTTCTGAACCGAGTCACCCTCGTTTCAGTCCTGTTTCACTGAACCGGTATAACCTACCGTTCCAGCCATTTCTATCTCATGAGATATAAAATCTATACCCAATTCATTGGAGGGAGATATAGGTCCCACCCATATCATAAGGATACCATTCTTATGTGTGCCACAAAATCATAAATCATACATCATTGCATAACCCATGTAATACAAATGGGAATCTTAAACATCATGACATCATAAAACAATTCATATAAGATAAAGGAATTCATAAAAATAATTCCATCACAACATAATCAAATAAATTTAATAATATGGATAAAAACAGAACCCTTTATTATCTTATATGGAAAATAATTTTGATAAAACACTTGAACTCTATTCTTGAGGAAAATATCATTTCTTCTTCAAAAACATTTTTCCTTTCTTAACATGTCATACAACATTAAACTAAAATAAGTTGATTAAAAATAAACTTGAAAACATGTAAAGGATGCTTCTTGGAAATAATGTTTTAAAAATCCATTCATGTCGTATAAGTTAAAAAAACATTCTTCTCGTACTTTTGTCGGAAAAGTCAAAAAGTACCTCGTACGAAAAACGACAGAAGATTCCTTTCATATCTTTTACTAAAAACTCAAAAAAGGGTAAAATAGGTTTTTAACAATTTTAGGTGGATGGAAATAATATTACATATTGAGGAAACATGGATGTGGATGATAAAATACACCCCAGTAAATACCAAAGTATAAACAATCTCGGATAAAAATGAGATTGTGATATTTCCCTTACCTTAGGTCCGACATGCTTTGTAAGTGTCTGAACCTCCTGTATAATGATTTAAATCATGTTATTGACTTATTCCAGAATCATATTCATTGTTATTATATCATATATGGTCCACTTATGACTTTATATTACCCGTTATTTTGTAAATTCATGTTAAAGTAGCGTTTTGGGTAAAATCGTCTCATTTGTCGTTCGTGTTTTTAACTTGTAATTATTAATATGATTACTTGGATCATGATTAATTATATCCAGAATGTAAAACATGATTTATATATAATATATATTCATAATATATATATATATATATAATATATCGATAAATGGAATGAAATACACCATTCATGGAGACGGTAGTCCGTACGTACGCATGAACGCTGTTTTCGTTTCCTTATTGAAGTGAATGGAATTAAGTAGATGACATACACATAAATTTATATAAATCCAGTATCATTATTATGTCATATATTTCATTAGTACTTATTATATATACTTTATAATCATTCATGAATGGTTAATCATTGAGAATGAATCTCATCGCGTCGTGGAGACGGTAGTCCGTACGTACACACGAGCGATGATATCGTTCCCATGGTCGTGGAATTGTGTTGAAGTGTATGTAGACTATTTCAGTATCAATATAACTTTATAATAATCATATATAGTTACTCATTACACCATTATACCAATCCTATTAAGGTGGTGGTGGAAAATAGATTACACCACGGCGTGGAGACGGTATTCCGTACATACGCACGCGCGGTGATTTCATTTTTCCGTAGGATGGATAGAAGGTGAATTAGGGTTGTTTCATATTTATAATAACATATCAGTATGTAAGTAATACTGATGTTATTACTTTGTCATGAAACAACTAAAGAAGAAGAAGTTGAAGAAGAAAGAAATTGAAAAGATCGGTAAAGGATATTACCTCTTCTTTGAAACTCCTCTTTGAATCCTCCACTTAGGGAACTAAGATTGGTCTTTGAAGAAGTCCAGAACCTCTAGGATTATTATAGGGAAGTGGAGAAGGGATTTTGGCAGGGGATGGCCGAGCTTGAGTGCTCAAATTGGTGTGAGGAGGAGGGGGAGGAGGTGTCCTTTTATAAGGGAGGAGAGGGGCACCTTAGGAATATCTCAAAATATTATTTTATATTAAAGTCAAAATCGGTTTATAATGGTTCCAAAGGGTCTTATTTCGAATCTAAAGTGGGGATGGGTCGAAATCCTATCATCCAATAGGATTTAGACAAGTTTAGGTTATTATTTTAACCTTATCAATTAGATTTAACTCTAAGTTAAATAATTTAACTTTTACCGTGTCTTTTTGTTTTCTTACACTATATGGTTAATACACTTACTATAACATGAAAAAAGAACCCCAAATTGTTTATTATTAATATATATATCCTTATCTAAGACATTTTGCCGATCCTTAGATTTTTAGGAAAAAAATAACAATTAATAATATAATATTTGATTTATAAACTTTTTTGTGTCAATTTTGACACTATTTGATATATGATTTTTGTGAAAGTCATAACAGAATTATATGTTCGAACCAAGTTTATTAAATCAACACTAATATATCATAGTAACCTATAAAATTATTGGAATTCATAAAAAGTCTCAAATTACATTTATTTGATCATTTATAACATCAATTATGTTAACATTTCCTTAAAAGGGTAATTACTGCATCATTGTTGTGTCATAAATAAATTAATTTATATAAATTCTAAAAATTATAAATAAATTATCATTATGTAGGAAATCGTTTTATCTTTCTAATGAATATTTATAGTCGAATTTATCTTAATTATAACCCCATATAAAAAAAGTTTTAGTTATTAAACTTTGATTTTAACTGTTTTAACTATTCATTAAATAAAATAATATTAAATGTCATAATCTAATCCAAGTGGACCTAAATGGTCATATTATATTCATAAGGTTGTTTTTGGTCGAATTACACTTATCCAATAAAATTAGGACATGTGTTAGGGTAAATGTAATATCATATTTACCCTTAGTTACCCTATTTACTATTAACCGCGGTAAAAAAAAGTAAAAAGTTACTATTCACCGAAAATTATTTTTATCTCATTGAACCACATTTTACTTACTGATATCAACCGTGTCTGTCAAATTTTCAAAATTCCATTCAAAGAAACGGTAAAATTACGTTTTATGAAAAATTCAGTTTTTAACCTACCACTTAGTGGTTTCACTATTCATCACAAATAGAAGTTTTTCAGAAAAAGCCAAAATTTCACCCAAAGCTATAATTGATATTCCGAATTCAAAAATGATTTCTATTTTACAAAATTCCCAACATATAAGTTGAATTAATTAATTTTATAATTAATTTTCGCTGTCACAACAAATAGCGTATTTTTAAGAGATAATAACTATCAAAAGATTGACACTTGTTTATAACTGGTTTAAATGTGAAATTACATCTAATGACCAACATTGTATTAAATTGTAAAAATATATTCTAAATATACTTTAAAACCACTCAAATTAATAATTTATCACTATTAATTATTTCGATTAAAAAAAGTTGTTTTTAATTAAAATTTAGTAATTTTCACTATTCATCAGAATATAAAAGTTATCCGAAAAGTACCAAAATTTCACCTTAGGCTAAATTCGATACCATGAATCCATAAATGAAGTCCATTTTCAGAATTTCAAAAAGTGGTTATTACTATTCATAATGACTAGTTTTAATAATATCTTAATAGCATATTGTGGTTTAGTGAAACTCGTTATTGCATACTACACACACTATCGAGGAAGGTCGTGATTGCGTGTAATGCAAGGCAAGTCAAGGATGCGTGTTGTGCAAGCTCCATTTGGTGTAGCGTAAAACACAAGACATTAGTGAAATTAAAAAGAATATTTTTCATAAAATCTTGGGCTGTTACATTCTACCCCCCTTAAAATTAATTTCGCCCTCGAAATTCGTCGAGGTTATAAATGGTTTACTACTCGAAGTTTCTTTAATAGAAACCCACATCGTAAAAAGGAATACCAAAACCAATCTTTAAAAACAAAAGTATGAAACGTAACGGTTACCCAAATAAACTAATCATTGGGTTTCCACATAGGTGAAAATATGGAAATGGAAGAGAAATCTAACCATCGTGTTCTGATGGAGAGTGGTAGAGAACATGGCTATGGAAAAGCTAGCAATCACAAAGCCATAAATTTGTGACGATCTAAGGTACCATCTGATTAATCAGATATAAGAGCACTAGGACAACATTTTTTGTTTTCAAGATCATTTCCCTAAAGTTGAAGAATTTGAATTAGAATAAATAATTACTTTATTTTGGTACAATCTCATTGTTGTTCGTGCCTTGAACAATTTCCACTTCATCTCTTAAATAAATGAAGTTGAATTTGTTATTCGTGAAGTGTTAGCAGATCATGTGATAGAATGACGAGTCATTCCATCTGTCTCAAACTAAAGGCTAGCAAAAGTTATATACATAAGTCGATATATAGTGAGATTAATCATATATGGTTCCTAAAATAGACTTATCCATCATATGTCAAACAGCTTAATAAAATAAAACTAGTTTCTACTAAACAGGGACTTCCTGTAGGCCAGTGGTAGGCGATAAAGGCCAGTCGCACTTCGGTTGTGGGTTCGATTTCCACAGCCTTATCCGACGCGATGGGCTGTCGCCCGTCCTGCAGGTTGTCCTTTTTCTAAAACTATATTACTACAACATCCCATCAATAATATCGAGAAAACTTCTATCCTTAAACAATACTAACTTATGTCCAACATAATCCATTCCAATCTTTAGGCTTATCCATAATACTAGAGTCCACTCTCATAACATAGTGAAAACGATTACCAGAGATTTAACACCATCGTCGATCCCCATATATCATAAGATATGTTTTTTTGGTCACATTCCAAACATTCAAAGTCCTTAATCATGTATTCTATTGAATACCTTAGTGAAAACATGAATGCAGTTAAAAGTTAACACTTTCCACATACCAAAATCCTCAAAATTCTATATACTCAAACCATGATATCACTTAGTCCTTATATCAATCATGAGCTCATGAATACTGTTAAACATTTCATTTTCTCGTTTTCCCTTCATTATGCGCATATCATCTTATTTCCAAAAATATCTCAATCACTTTTAATACCACATTAGACCAATACATAAATATTCCAATACTCCATGATACAACATTATTTTGGAATCCCATTACATAAACACTTAATCATTCCACCACATCGTTGTCATATTCAACATCGCCAATAGTGATCGCATGTGACTTCCCTTTGTCCTTTGCCTTAAGCGGTTGCTCATGTCGATCATCACTAACCCTTGGATTAGGGCATTTATTAGCATAATGACCCATTTCCTTTCACTTGAAGCATTGAAGTGTTGGTGGTGCGTTCTCTGCAGTGTTTGCTTTATTCACATCATTAGAAACCCTTTTTCCATTACTTCGACACTCAGCTGCTCGATGACCTTCTTTTCCACAGTAAAAACATTTTCTAGTCCCTTTAAGACAATCTCCGTCATGCTTCTTTCCACACTTTGTTCATAAGGAAACATTCATCTTCTTTTCACCATTATTCTGAGATTTCTCCTTGAACTCCATCTTTCGTTTCTTGTCAAAACCATGAGATGGATATGTAACACCAACTTCCATTTCTACCTTGATAGCACAACGCACAATTTCTTCATAGCTACTGAAGTCTCTTATAGCTAATGCCCTTCGAAGACTTGGTTTTAAGCCACTGAAAAATCGATCAACTTTACTTTCAGGTTGGATGATAATTCCAGATGCATACCTTGCAAGTCTTGTAAAATTCGCTTCGTATATACCAACAGATTCATCATCCTTCTGCTTCAGCTCAAGAAACTCTTTTTCCATCTTTGTTCGAAGAATATGAGGGAAGTACTTACTGAAAAACAATTTCTTGAACTCGTCCCATTCCATGGACTCAATTTCATCTCTTGGCCTCGTATTCTTGATAAGATTACACCATTGATCAGCTTCACCTTCCAAATGATATACTGCTAAGATGAATTTATCATGCTTAGAACTTTGAAGAACTGAAAATATCTTTTCAGTGGTACTGATCCATTTTTCAGCAACAAGTGGATCGGAAGACCCACTGAAATAAGGTGGACGTTGCCTCATGAAGGACTCAATGGAATATTGTTCCCCTATCTGCTCATTTGGAAGTCAAGATTGATTCATATCTTGTGTAAGTATAGCAATGAGATTTTTCACTCCATCTCCCATAACATTTGTTTGTTCAGGAGGGCAATCATTGCATTGTCCATTGCATTGATCAACACGGTTCCTTCGGGTTCCAGCCATCGTCTAAAACCCAAAAAGAATAGTGTGAGAGGCAAAAATCATGCTAGGGAAAACAACATAATAAAGGGGGAGTACCTTCAATATCTAACATATTAGGATTAATTCTATGATTGTTAGCATAATTCTAGTACTATAACCTATACATATACTTAACCTTAGGGACATCCCTAAACATACCTTAGAAATATCTCTAGGGATCTCACTAACGTTTTTGCATCCTAGTTTCCAAAGGTTGACTAAACCTTTCCTATGATACCAACTGTAGAGACCCGATGCTTGTCGTACTTTGACATTACATTACATTTGCGGAATACTTAGTACATAACAAAAAAACACACACAAGGATCGTAATAGTTTAGTGTCTTTGGAAACTCGGAATATAATCTTCTAATCCTAGTGAAAGATCTTCAACATCTCCCATAAAGTTCTTCCTCCTTTTTTTATACCTAAAACCTTTCTTTATATCCTGGGGAAAAGTAAACATAAAAGGGTGAGCTCAAATGCTCAGTAAGGGTAAACAAAAGAAATATCAATCACATCGTATACACAAGCACATAACTTTTGGAAATCTTAACCTGTAAAAGAGATCATAATTTCATAACATGGGATAAATCATGGTAGTGAAATGTAATCACAATAATCATAACTTAAAACCTGAACTTTGTGGAATACACACATAATCATAGAGAATCATTTCTTGTTAGTCAAGACTCATTTCCAAGACTATCTTAGTGGACAAAGTCCCTTTCTGAACCGAGTCACCCTCGTTTCAGTCCTGTTTCACTGAACCGGTATAACCAACCGTTCCAGCCATGTCTATCTCATGAGATATAAAATCATTACCCAATGCATTGGAGGGAGATATAGGTCCCACCCATTTCATAATGATACCATTCTTATGTGTTCCACAAAATCATAAATCATACATCATTGTATAACCCATGTAATACAAATGGGAATCTTAAACATCATGACATCATAAAACAATTCATATAAGATAAAGGAATTCATAAAAATAATTTCATCACAACATAATCAAATAAATGTAATAATATGGATAAAAACAGAACCCTTTATTATCTTAGATGGAAAATAATTTTGATAAAACACTTGAACTCCATTCTTGAGGAAAATATCCTTTCTTCTTCAAAAACATTTTTCCTTTCTTAACATGTCATACAACTTTAAACTAAAAGAAGTTGATTAAAAATAAACTTGAAAACATGTAAAGGATTATTCTTGGAAATAATGTTTTAAAAATCCATTCATGTCGTATAAGTTAAAAAAACATTCTTCTCGTACTTTTGTCAGAAAAGTCAAAAAGTACCTCGTACGAAAAATGACAGAAGATTCCTTTCATATCTTTTACTAAAAACTCAAAAAAGGGTAAAATAGGTTTTAAACAATTTTAGGTGGATGGAAATAATATTACATATTGAGGAAACATGGATGTGGATGATAAAATACACCCCAGTAAATACCAAAGTATAAACAATCTCGGATAAAAATGAGATTGTGATATTTCCCTTACCTTAGGTCTGACTTGCTTTGTAAGTGTCCGAACCTCCTGTATAATGATTTAAATCATGTTATTGACTTATTCCAGAATCATATTCATTGTTATTATATCATATATGGTCCACTTATGACTTTATATTACCCGTTATTTTGTAAATTCATGTTAAAGTAGCGTTTTGGGTAAAATCGTCTCATTTGTCGTTCATGTTTTTAACTTGTAATTATTAATATGATTACTTGGATCATGATTAATTATATACAGAATGTAAAACATGATTTATATATAATATATATTCATAATATATATATATATATATATAATATATCGATAAATGGAATGAAATACACCGTTCATGGAGACAGTAGTCCGTACGTACGCATGAACGCTGTTTTCGTTTCCTTATTGAAGTGAATGGAATTAAGTAGATGACATACATATAAATTTACATAAATCCAGTATCATTATTATGTCATATATTTCATTAGTACTTATTATATATACTTTATAAATCATTCATGAATGGTTAATCATTGAGAATGAATCTCATCGCGTCGTGGAGACGGTAGTCCGTACGTACGCACGAGCGATGATATCGTTCCCATGGTTGTGGAATTGTGTTTAAGTGTATGTAGACTATTTCAGTATCAATATAACTTTATAATAATCATATATAGTTACTCATTACACCATTATACCCATCCTATTAAGGTGGTGCTGGAAAATAGATTACACCACGGCATGGAGACGGTATTTCGTACGTACGCACGCGCGGTGATTTCATTTTTCCGTAGGATGGATAGAAGGTGAATTAGGGTTGTTTCATATTTATAATAACATATCAGTATTTAAGTAATACTGATGTTATTACTTTGTCATGTAACAACTAAAGAAGAAGAAGTTGAAGAAGAAAGAAATTGAAAAGATCGGTAATGGATATTACCTCTTCTTTGAAACGCCTCTTTGAAGCCTCCACTTAGGGAACTAAGATTGGTCTTTGAAGAAGGCCAGGACCTCTAGGATTATTATAGGGAAGTGTAGAAGGGATTTTGGCAGGGGTTGTCCGAGCTTGAGTGCTCAAATTGGTGTGAGGAGGAGGGGGAGGAGGTGTCCTTTTATAAGGGAGGAGAGGGGCACCTTAGGAATATCTCAAAATATTATTTTATATTAAAGTCAAAATCGGTTTATAATGGTTCCAAAGGGTCTTATTTCTAAGATAAAGTGGGGATGGGTCAAAATCCTATCAACCAATAGGATTTAGACAAGTTTAGGTTATTATTTTAACCTTATCAATTAGATTTAACTCTAAGTTAAATAATTTAACTTTTATCGTGTCTTTTTGTTTTCTTACACTATATGGTTGATACACTTAGTATAACATGCCAAAAGAACCCCAAATTGTTTATTATTAATATATATATCCTTATCTAAGTCATTTGGCCGATCCTTAGATTTTTAAGAATAAAATAACAATTAATAATATAATATTTGATTTATAAACTATTTTGTGTCAATTTTGACACTATTTGATATATGATTTTTGGGAAAGTAATAATAGAATTATATGTTCGAACCAAGTTGATTAAATCAACACTAATATATCATAGTAAACTAGAAAATTATTGTAATTCATAAAAAGTCTCAAATTATATTTATTTGAGCATTTATAACATCAATTATGTTAACATTTTCTTAAAAGGTTAATTACTGCATCATTGTTGTGTCATAAATAAATTAATTTATTTAAAGTCTAAAAATTATAAATAAAATATCATTATGTAGGAAATTTGTTTATCTTTCTAATGAATATTTATAGTCGAATTTATATTATTTATAACTCCATATAAAAAAAGTTTTAGTTATTAAACTTTGATTTTAACTATTTTAACTATTCATTAAATAAAATAATATTAAATGTCATAATCTAATCCAAGTGGACCTAAATGGTCATATTATATTCATAAGTATGTTTTTGGTCGAATTACACTTATCCAATAAAATTAGGACATGTGTTAGGGTAAATGTAATATCATATTTACCCTTAGTTACCCTATTTACTATTAACCGCTGTAAAAAAAAGTACAAAGTTACTATTCACCGAAAATTATTTTTATCTCAATGAACCACATTTTACTTACTGATATCAACCATGTGTGTCGGATTTTCGAAATTCCATTCACAGAAGTGGTAAAATTATGTTTTATGCAAAATTCAGTTTTTAACCTACCACTTAGTGGTTTCACTATTCATCAAAAATAGATGTTTTTCAGAAAAATGCCAAAATTTCACCCTAAGCTATAATTGATATTCCGAATTCAAAAATGATTTCTATTTTACAAAATTCCCAACATATAAGTTGAATTAATTAATTTTATAATTAATTTTCACTGTCACAACAAATAGCGTGTTTTTAAGAGATAATAACTATCAAAAGATTGACACTTGTTTATAACTGGTTTAAATGTGAAATTACATCCAATGACCAAAATTGTATTAAATTGTAAAAATATATTCTAAATATACTTTAAAAACACTCAAATTAATAATTTATCACTTTTAATTATTTCGATTAAAAAAATTTGTTTTTAATTAAAATTTAGTAATTTTCACTATTCATCAGAATATGAAAGTTATCCGAAAAGTACCAAAATTTCTCCTTAGGCTAAATTCAATATCCCGAATCCATAAATGAAGTCCATTTTCAAAATTTCAAAAAGTGGTTATTACTATTCATAACGGCTAGTTTTAATAATATCTTAATAGCATATTGTTGTTTAGTGAAACTCGTTATTGCGTACTACACACGCTATCGAGGAAGGTCGCGATTGCGTGTAATGCAAGGCAAGTCAAGGATGCGTGTTGTACAAGCTCCTTTTGGTGTAGGGTACAACACAAGACATTAGTGAAATTAAAAAGAATATTTTTCATAAAATCTTGGGCTGTTACAAATATTCAATATAAATCTAAAAATATTTCATACATAATGGTATTTTATATATAATTTTTATACATTAAATAATGTAATTTATTTAGGACAGAATGATGATGCAGTAATTACCTTATTAATGAAATATTAACATAATTGATGTTATAAGTACCCAAATAAATGTAATTTGAGACTTTATATGAATTAAACTAATTTAATAGGTTAATATGACATGTTATATTTGATTCAATTAACTATTTTCTAACTAATCATGTTATTAGTATTTTTACAAAAATCAATTACCAAATCGTGTCAAAATTGACATAAAATAGCTTTTAAAACAAATATTATCTTAATAATTTTTATTCTATTCTTAAAAATATAATATTCGGCAAAATGACTTAGATAAGGTTATATATATTAATAATGAACCACTTGGGGTTCGTTTGGCTTGTTATAGTAAGTTTATTAACCATATATTGTAAGAAAACAAGAAGACACAGTAAAAGTTAAATTATTTAACTTAGAGTTAAATCTAAATGATAAGGTTGATATATTAACCTAAACTTGTCCAAAACCTATTGGTTGAGAGGATTGAGACCCATACCCACTTTATCTTAGAAATAAATCAATTTGTAGCTATTAAAAACCGAATATGACTTTATTATAAAATAATATTTTATGTTTTCCTAAGGTGCCTCTCTCCTCCCTTATAAAAAGGTACCTCCTCCCTCTTCTCTTTACACCCTTTTGAGCCTTGTAGCTCTTCCAAACCGTAAAAATTTATCTTCTCATCCTCTCTATTTATATCATAGATGTTCTGGTATTCTCAAAAGCCTAACTCTGGTGCCCTAAGAAGAAGTTTAAAGGAGGTTCACCGAGGAAGAGGTAATCTCTTCTACTGACTCTTTCAAGTTTCTTTCTTCTTCTACTTCCTATTCCTTAGTTGTTTCATTATAAAGTAATAACATAAGTATTACTTATATACTTATATGTTATTATAAATATGAAACAACCCTATTTCACCTTCTATCCATACTACGGAAAACGAAATCACTGCAAGTGCGTACGTACGGAATACCGTCTCCACGCCATGGTGTAATCAGTTTTTCCACCACCACCTTACTTGGATGGGTATAATGGTGTAAAGAATAACTATATATGATTATTATAACATCATAATGATTCTAAGATATTATATCATCCACTCCAATTCCATTCAAAAAATATGGGAATGATATCATCGCTCGTGCGTATTTACAGATTACCGTCTCCACGACGCGATGAGATTCATTTTCTATGTTAAAAATTCAAGAATGATTATAAAGTATATATAATAAGTAATCATGAAATATATTAAATAATAATTATACTGGATTTATGTATATATATATTTATTTCATCTACTTAATTCCATTAAATTCAATAAGGAAACGAAAAACACCGTTCATGCATACATACGGCCTACCGTCTCCATGAACGGTGTATTTCTTTCCATTTATCGATATATTATATAAATTTATATTGTGAATATATATTATATATAAATCATGTTTTCTATTCTGGAATTAACTAATCATGATCTAAGTAATAATATTAATAATTTCAAGTCAAAACACGGATGATAAATGAAATGATTTTACCCAAAACGCTACTTTAACATTGATTTTACAAATGAACGGGTAATATAAAGACCTATGTGAATCATATATGATATCATAAATATTATTATGGTTATATTACAAGTTAATAATATGTTTAAACCCACTATACAGGAGTTTCGGACACATACTGAAGAAATTGGACCTACGGTAAGGGATAACTTTTCCAATCTCGTTTTTATCCGTGATTGTTTATTCGTAAGTATTTACTGGGTTTATTGTTATCATCATTGCTTATGTTTTCTAAAAATGTTTTCATTTATGTTTAATGTCCTTTTTACCCTTTTTTGAATTTTACCACATGTTATGAAAGGAATCATACTTTTTTTACCACATGAGGAACTTTTTGACTTTTCCGACAAAAGTACGAGGAGAATGTTTTTTTAACTTATATGGCATGAACGGGTTTTTACAATTTCATAATTCCTTATTTTCATGAATCTTACTCTAGAAGATTTAATGATGATTTCCAAAAAAATATTTTTCTTTTAAAATTTCATGGCATTTTGTGAAAAGAAAATGATTTTGAAGAAGAAAGGATATTTTCCTCAAGAATTCATTTCAAGTGTTTTATCAAAACCATTTTCCATATAAGATGGAATTATTTCATGTGTATGTTTCATGTATAATTTCTCAAAGATTTACATGGTTTTACTTTTCTTATGATGAAATTATAACCATTTTTTTTATGGATTATGTTATGATGGGATGATGTTTATGAAACCCATTTTATACTTTGGGTAATGATGAATGATTTATGTTAATGTTTTGGAACAAGTAATAATGATTTCATTATAAGATGGGTGGGATATATATCTCCCTAAAATTCATTGGGTAAAGATTTATGTCTCATGAGATAGACATGGCTGGAACGGTATGTTAATCAGGTTCAGTGTTATAGGACTGAAACGAGGAGTGAACTCGATTCAGAAAGGGACTTTGTCCACTAAGATGGTCTTGGCAGTAATGCCTTGGCTACTATGGAAATCATATCATGTGCATAATGTTTTTCCACAATTACAAGTTTTATTTCCAAGTTATTTTATCATGATTGATGTTCCATTATGATATATTCCTTATGTTCTTCCAAGATTTATGTCTTTTCTCAAGATTTTGATGTTTAGATTTTATGTTCATGTTTTTGCATTCAAATGTTTATGGATTATTTTATGTTCTCTATGTTTACCCTTACTGAGCATTTGATCTCACCCTTTATATTTTTTCTTTTCCCTAGGATATAAAGAAAGGTTTTAGGTAAGAAAAAATGGGGACTATCTTTATGGGAGATGTCGAAGATCTTTCACCACGATTTGAAGATTATCTTCCGAGTTTCCAAAGACACTAAACTATTACGGTCCTTGTGTGTTTGTTTTTGTTATGTATTAAGTATTCCGTAAAAGTAATGTAATGTCCATGTAAGTCATGCTTTGGGACTCTATAGTTGGTATCAGATGAAAAGGTGGTAGGAATGTATCTGATCCTTGGGAACTCTCAAATGTGAGCGTTGGACGAAGCATGGCTCTCCGCCCAAGGGCTTAATGAGGAAATGGTGGCCACTGGGGATGGTGGTGTGTCCCTCCTAGGGGATGTATCCTCCCATGGAGTGCCCTAATAGGTATCAATTATAGTCCACTAGAAGTAATTCCAGATCATTACAATTGGTATCAGAGGAAAGGTTTAGTCAACCTTTGGAAACTAGGATGCGAGAACATTAGTGAGATCCCTAGAGATATATCTAAGGTATGTCTAGGGATATCCCTAAGGTCTTGTATAACTATAGGTTACAGTCCTAGAATTATGTTGACGATCATGAATAACCTAGGGTGAACCTAGGGTGTCATGGATTAAAGAATGTATGATAAGTTAGACATCCCATAAGTGACTTTTTATGATTATGTGGTTACTTGTTATTTTATCTTTTTCTTACAGCATGGTTTTTTGTTTTAGTCAATGGAGGGAACCAGAAGGAATTGGGTAAACATTAAATCCAATGGACAAATTTGTGACTATGAGCAAAGAAATTGTGTAATTCCTAGAAAGAAAGATTTTGTGCTTATGTCGAATTAGTCATCGTGATATATGAATAACAAGGCGGACTTTAGTGGTATTCCTAATTCATAAAATAATAAGAAGATAGACTTTTATACATATTCTCATGGTGAGTAGCATAGAGAAAGGAAGATTAAAATTTCTGGAGAATGGAAGAAGAACCTTGATGAATACATCAAATGGTGGGAAAGATGTTATCTTTGTGGAGAGAATGTTCATGGAGTGACAGACAGTTATGGAGTTCAATGTCTTATCTGTGGAGAACATGGGCATTACCCAACTTAATGCCCTGACCTAGGAGGTTACTTCTAAATCAAGGAAGGACTTCTTCCATGACAATCATTGAAGAAAATGGATTTATGTGTTTATGTATTGGTATTCAAGAATAATGTTGTTGGGGTACTTTTATGGTATATTAGAATATATATGTATTGGTCCATTGTGGTTTAAAATATTTATATGGTACCGGTAACCATGAAAAGTGACTGAAATATTTTTGGAAGGAAGATGATATGCGCATAATGAAGGGATAAGGAGAAAATAATATGTTTGATAGTATTCATGAGCTGATGATTGATATAAGGACTAAGTGATAGCATTGTTTGAGTATATAGAATTTTATGGATTTTGGTATGTGGAAAGAGTAACTTTTGACAACATTCATTTTCACTAAGGTTCAATGGGTATTCAATTTTAAGGAGAATACATGATTAATGTATTCACAAGTTTGGAATGTGACCAACAAGATATATCATATGATATATGGGGGATAAATGATGGTATTCACATGATCGGTAGATGACATCTCTAGTAATCATTAACTTTATACTATGACATTATACAGATGTATTTTGGGTAAGCCTAAATATTGGAGTGGATTATGTTGGGCATAAGATAGTATTATATAAGGATAGAACTAGTTTTTTGATATTATTTCTAAAATTTTATAATAGTTTTAGAAAAAGTACAACCCATAGGACGAGCAACAACCCATCACATCGGACATGGATGTGGGAATCGAACCCACAACTGAAGTATGACAGTACTTTATCGCATACCACTGGCCTAAAGGAAGACCATGGTTAGTAGAAGCTAGTTCTATTTTATTAAGTGTTGTGATAGATGAAGTATATGCCCATTTTAGCAGCCATATATGATTAATCTCAAGATATATGGACTTATGTATATTTAATAAATTGAGCTAAACTTTATGCGATAGAAACAAATGGAATGACCTATCATTCTATCGCATGATCTGCTAACACTTCACTAATGACAAATTCAACTACATTTCTTTAAGAGATGAAGTGGAAATTGTTCAAGGCACGAACAACGATGAGATTTTACCAAAATCAAGTAAGTATTTCTTTTAGTTCAACAATTCTTCAGCATTTGGGGAATGATCATGAAAGCTAAAAACGTTGTCCTAGTACCCTCATAGCCGATAAATTAGATGGCACCATAGATCATCACAAATTTATGGATTTGTGATTTATGGCTTTTTCATAGCCATATTCTCTACCACTCTCCATCAGAACTTGATGGTTAGATTTCTCTTATATATCCATATTTTCACCTATGTTCTCCTATGTGGAAACCCAGTGATGAGTTAATTTGGGTAACTGTAACATTTCATACTTTAGTTAGTTAAAGTTATATTTTGTTATTCCTTTTTTCGAAGTGGGTTTCTATGACAGAAGATTTCAAGTAGTAAACCATTTATAACCCCGATGAATTTCAAGGGCGAAATTCATTTAAAGGGGGGTAGAATGTAACACCCCGAGATTTTATAAGATATATTCTTTTTAATTTCTTTCATATCTTATATTGTATGCTAAACCAATATTAGCTTGCGCTATACACAACACCGTATTAGCTTGCAGTATACACAACACTACTCTTGGATCGTGTTACACACAATTTTATGTTCGTTTGATAGAAGTTATTTTACGTGACATTGAGTGTATATATAAATATATATATTCAATGTATAAATGAAATATGGTTTGATTATATTATACGCAACAACAAATCAATCTTTCACTACACACAACCATGACTTGGATTTCTTTACAAGCAATCGCGACCTTCCTCGACAGCGTGTGTAGTACTCAATACCGGGTTTCACTAAACGAGATATTATTATAATATTATTATGAACTAGCCGTTATGAATATTAATAACCACTTTTTAAAATTTTATAAATTTTATCTTTCAAAATAGACTTCATTTTTGGATTCAGAATAAAGAAATTAGCCTAGGGTAAATTTTTGGTATTTTTCTGAAAACATTCAATTTTTGATGAATTGTGAAAACACTGGGTTACTATTTAAAACTTGACTATTTATTTAAATAATTATTTATTTTATTTTAATTAATTTTAGATAAAAATTGATACATAATACCTATATATGTTCAATTTAATTCATTTGAGTCATTTTATAATAATTTTTTATATATAAAAAATTTATTGAACTTTTCACCGTCTTTTACCCACCTCCTAGGAGAATTTTAAAATTTACATAAAACATAATTTTACCGCTTCTATGAATGTAATTTCTAAAATATAAGATACATGGTTAATATCAAGGAGTAAAATTTTGTTCAATAAGGTAAAAATATTTTTTTTTGAATAGTAACTTTTTACTTTTATTTACCATAGTTAAAAGTAAATAGGGTAATTAAGCATAAAAATGATATTTTTATTACCCTAACACATGTCCTAATTCTATTGGATAAGTTTAATTCTACCAAAAACAACCTTAGGAATAAAATATTACCCTTTAGGTCCACTTGGATTCGATTAGGACACTTATTAATATTTTATTTAAAAAAGAGTTAAAAGAGTTAAAATCAAAGATTAATAACTAAAGGATTATTAATAAAGAGTTATACAGAAGATAAATTTTGACTGTAAATATTCATTAGAAAGATAAAAATATTTCCTACATAATGGTATTTTATTTATAATTTTTAGACATTAAATAATCTAATTTATTTATGACACAATGATGATGTAGTAATTACCTTATTAATGAAATATTAAAATAATTGATGTTATAAATACCCAAATAAATGTATTTTGAGACTGTTTATGTATTAAACTAATTTTCTAGGTAATATGACATGTTAGTATTGACTCAATTAACTCTTTGTGAACTAATCATGTTTTTAGTATTTTCACAAAGATAAATTACCAAATAGTGTCAAAATTGACATAAAATAGTATTTTAAAAAAATATTATATTATTAATTTTTATTCTATTCATAAAAATCTATGTTTTTTCCAAATGACTTATATAAGGTTATATATATTAATAATGAACCACTTGGGTTTCTTCTGTCTTGTTATAGTAAGTTTATTAACCATATAGTGTAAGAAAAAAAGAAGCCACGGTAAAAGTTAAATTATTTAACTTAGAGTTTAACATAAATGATAAGGTTACAATATTAACCTAAACTTTTCTAAAAAATATTGGTTGAGAGGATCTCGACCCATCCCCACTTTATCATTGAAATAAATCAATTTGGAGAAATTATAAACTGAATATGACTTTATTATAAAATAATATTTTATGTTTTCCTAAGGTGAACCTATCCTCCCTTATAAAAGGGTACCTCCTCTCTCTTATCTTTACACCATTTTGAGAATTGTATATCGTCCAAACCCTGCCAATTCCTATTATCAACCTCTATATTTATATCATAGAGGTTCTGGTCTTCTCAAAATACCAACTCTAGTGCCCAAATAAGAAGTTTAAAGGAGGTGCGTCGAGGAAGAGGTAATCTCTTCTACCGACTCTTTCAAGTTTCTTTCTTCTTCTACTTCCTCCTATTTAGTTGTTTCATTATAAACTAATAACATCAGTATTAATTATATACAGATATGTTCTTATAAATATGAAACAACCCTATTTCACCTTCTATCTATCCTACAGAAAATGAAATCACTGCACGTGCGTACGTACAGAATACCGTCTCCACGCCGTGGTGTAATCATTTTTCCACCCCCACCTTACTTGGATGGGTATAATGGTGTAAATAACAACTATATATGATTATTATAACATCATACTGATTCTAATATATTATATCATCCACTCCAATTCAATTCAAAAAATATGGGAATGATATCATCGCTCGTGCGTACGTACGGATTACCGTCTCCATGACGCGATGAGATTTATTTTCCATGTTAACAATTCAAGAATGATTATAAAGTATATACAAAAAGTAATCCTTAAATATATGAAATAATAATACTACTGGATTTTTATATATATATATTTATTTCATCTGCCTAATTCAATTAAATTCAATAAGGAAATGAAAAACAACATTCATGCGTACGTACGACCTACCGTCTCCATGAACGCTGTATTTCTTTCCATTTATTGATTTATTATATATATTTATATTGTGAATATATATTATATATAAATCCTTTTTATATATTCTTGAATTAATTAATCATGATCTAAGTAATAATATTAATAATTATAAGTCAAAATAGGGATGATAAATGAAACAATTTTACCCAAAACGCTACTTTAACATTGAATTTACAAATGAACGAGTAATATAAAGACCTAAGTGAATCATATATGATATCATAAATATTATTATGGGATTTTTAAAAGTTTATAATATTTTTAAACCCACTACACAGGATTTTTGGACACAGACGGAAGAAATTGGACCTACGGTAAGGGATTACTTTTCCAATCTCATTTTTATCTGAGATTGTTTATTCGTAAGTATTTACTGGGGTTATTGTTATCATCCATGCCCATGTTTTCTAAAAATAATCATGTATGTTTAATGTACTTTTTTCTTATTTTTTAATTTTACCACAAGTTATGAAATGAATTTGACTTCTCTTTTCCACATGAAGAACTTTTTGACTTTTCTGACAAAAGTATGAGGACAATGTTTTTTTAACTTGTACGGTATGAAGGGTTTTTATGGTTTCATAACGCCTTATTTTCATGAATCTTACTCTTCAATATTTAATGGTTATCTTGAAAAAAACATTTTCTTTTAAAATTGCATGGCATTTTGTGAAAAGAAAATGATTTTGAAGAAGAAAGGATATTTTCCTCAATAATTCATTTCAAGTGTTTATCAAAACCATTTTCCATATAAGATGGAATTATTTCATTTGAGTCTATTTCAAGTAAAATTTCTATATGATTTACTTGGTTTCAATTTTCTTATGATGAAATGATATCCATTTTTTTGAATGGATTATGTTATGATGAGATGATGTTAATAAAACCCATTTTATACTTTAGGTAATGATGAATGATTTGTGTTCAGGTTGTGGCACAAGTAAGAATGAATTCATTATGATATGGGTAGGACCTATATCTCCCTCCAATGCATTGGGTAAAGATTTATATCTCATGAGATAGACATGGCTGGAATGGTAAGTTAATCTGGTTCAGTTTACAGGACTGAAACGAGGAGTGAACTCGATTCAGAAAGGGACTTTGTCCACTAAGATGGTCTTGGTACCAATGTCTTGGCTACTATGGAAATCATATAATGTATTTAGTGTTTTTCCACAATTAAAAGTTTTATTTCCAAGAGATTTTATCATTATTGATGTTCCATTATGATATATGCCTTACGTACTTCCAAGATTTATGTCTTTGCTCAAGATTTTGATGGTTAGATATTATGTTCAAGTTTTTGCATTCAAATGTTTATGGATTCTTTTATGTTCTCTATGTTTACCCTTACTGAGAATTTGTTCTCAACCTTTATATGTTTTCTTTTCCCCAGGATATAACGAATGGTTTTAGGTATGAAAAAAAGGGGAATATCTTTATGGGAGATGTTTAAGATCTTTCACCACGATTAGAAGATTATGTTCTGAGTTTCCAAGGACACTAAACTATTACGGTCCTTGTGTGTTTGTTTTTTATGTATTAAGTATTCCGAAAAAGTAATCTAATGTCCATGTACGTCAAGATTTGGGTCTCTACAGTTGGTATCAGAGGCAAAGAAGGTAGGAATGTATCTGATCCTTGGGAACTCTCACATGTGAGTGTTGGACGAAGCATGGCTCTCCACCCAAGGGCTTCATGAGGAAATGGCTTCCACTGGGGATGGTGGTGTGTCCTTCCCTGGGGGTGTATTCTCCCATGGAGTGCCCTGATAGGTATCAATTATTGTCCACTTGAAGTAATTCCAGACTGTTAAAATTAAAATTGACATAAATGATATTTTAAAATAAATACTATTTTATTAAATGAAATAAAATTTATAAAAATCTTATTTTTGAAAAAAAAACTTTTATAATATAAAATATTTCATAAATGATCCAATTTGGATTCATTTTTAATTTTATAGTAATTTTTAACATTATAGTGTTAAAATACAAGAAAACACGGTAAGAGTTATAACGTTTAACTAAGGGTTAAATCCAAATGATAAGGTTAATTTTATGACCTAAACATGTCTAAAATTAATTGGTTGAGATTATTTCAACTCATAACCATCTTATCCTAGAAATAAATCACTTTGGAGCTTTTTAAAACCGAAAATGAATTTATAATGAATTAAAATGGTATGATTTCTTAAAAGTGCCCCTCACCTCTCTTATAAAAAGGTACTTATCCTTCCCTTTAATTCACACCTCTAAATACCTTTGTCTCAGCCAAAACCTCCCAAATTATCCTAAAAACGTCCCTTAATTCATCCTAGAGACCACACATTTGGAAGAAATCTGACCTAAGTAGTTCTTTTTGGGAAAATCAAAAGTAGACACTATAAGAAGAGGTAATCGTTTTACTAATTAAATTTAACTTATTTTCTTCTTATACATCCTATAAATATGTTGTTTCCATACTAATTTAATATATTCAGTATAATATACACTCTTATATTTTATTATGTTTATGTTACAACCATATTACTCCTTTTATTCATCCTATGAATTGCAATATCACCATGTGTGAGTATGTATGGCTTACAGTCTCCACGTCGTGGTGTAATTTGTTATTCAATGCTACTTTTTTTGGATCGGTATAATTATGAGGATAATGGATATAAATATTTAATATAACATGATAATTATTCTGTATAATTAATATACCATCCAATTCATTACCATTTAACAATCAAGGGAATGATACTATCGCTCGTGCGTACGTACGACCTACTGTCTCCACAACACGGTGAGATTCACTCTCCATGTTAACCATTAAAGAATTATTATAAAATTTATATGATGAGTAAAAAAAATAATTATCAACATAATATCATTATTTAAATGAATAAATTACATCCACTATAAAAAAAATAATACATACATAGAAAAGTGGGAATGGGGAAACAAAGCAGTTAACACCCAAAATAATGGTAATACTGAAATACTATAAAAATGATATATAAGGATCATATATGATATCATAAATATGGATATGGTTCTGATATAATTTAATAACATTCTTTAACCCTTATAAATTATGTTAACTCACTCTCAACTAAAGGAAAGTACAAGGTAATGGTAAATTTGATGATCTCTTTGTTATCCGATATTGATTATGTGTAAGTATCTATTGGGACATCCTTATCATAAATGTCCAGGTTTCTTAAAATGTACTTAAATATATTATCAATTTTTGTTTAAAAATATTTTTACCCATGCTTAAGTTTCTATATAAAATGTTTTGAAAGAAATCCTTCCATCATTTTCCAAACAAGTTACTTTAGTAACTTTTTGAAAAATTAAGAAAAGAATTTTTCTAACATATACAGCACAAGCGGCTATTTTCCACCATTATAACACCAAAAAAATTTGAATCTTCACCTATAATATTATAAGTTAATTTTAAAAATTATTGTTTTCCTTTGTAATTTAAATAATTTTAAATTATTTTAATGTAAAACTGGGATATTTCTCTCAAATAGTTTTAATGATTTTATTAGATTATTTTCATCTATTTTAACATCCTTTGTTATATTTTTTAGTTAATTGAGTTTGATTTATTATGATAAAATCTTCCATATTTTACTTAAGGGTTTATGAAATATTTGACTGTGGATGTGATATTTTGATACCATTCATGGTTTATGGTTAAAGTAATAACATTTCGTATGCTTGTTTTAATATGAATGTTATTATTATGTTTTACCCCTTTCATAAGAGGAATGAATTGGACTTACTAAGGGATGGGTGGGGCATGTTATAGCCCCTCGATGCATCGGTAGGTGTCATGAGAAGAAATTAGTTTGATAAAAACCCTTTGCGTCTATTTTTCAAGCAACTTAACATTGTCAGGAGGATAGATCATGACCCAAATCAGATAGGTTTCTACCCAAATACTTAAACTATCATGAGGATAGATCTTGACAGTATCTATCATGAGAATATATTTTGATAGTGAATATTTTTTTCATTATTCATTACCTCATTATGGGATTAGTTATTGAAATTGCATGAGATTATTCGACTAGTATAACATACATGTGAATGTTTAAATGGAATTATTTGATTTATTCTTTCCTTATTATGTTGAATTTTATTTCTCTAAGGATTGTGTTTCAATTTTATAGTTTCTTTAAAAGTTTATGAGTATTTTTGAAAGCATATATTGTACTGTTTAACCTTACTGATCATATGAACTCAACCCTTTCTTATGTTTTATTTTCCCAAGATACATAGACGGGTATTATGACTTATATGAAGAGTTAATCTTGGAGAATAATGGAATTATCACATTATTATCTATTTTTAATTTTATGTTTTTAATTTTAATGTAAAGTTCACATTTTTTATCTATTTTCCAAGATTGTTAAACTTATCAGTCCTTTGTGAATTGATTCCTTGTAATCATGACAATATATTAAAATAATGCACAAGATCCGGGACTCTATGGTTAGGATGTTACAGTTGGAATCAGAGAATGTTTAGGAACAACCTTGGAAATTAGATTTAGAGAAGATAGATTAGAAAACAAAACATTATGAATGACTTTGAGGATAAGTCTAAGTATAAGATATCATCTTTTAGATTTTTAAATGGATGACCTATGTTAATTATACAGATAAAATGTATTGGTAAGAATATGGAATCATTTATAAATCATATAAATGATTTTTTATGAGAATATCACTATGATTTGTGTTTATCACTTTGTGATTTGAGGTTTGGTCAACGGTTAGAATTAGTAGGGTTATACATGCAATGGTTATACTATTGATGATGAAGATAATACAAAAGATAAATGAGATGAAGGAGGTTTTAAGGAATAATATTATGAATCATAGTTAATGGTTTAATATTTAAGTGGAATGATTAAGGTTATTTTGTATTTGGATTCAATAATTATTATATCAATCATTTCATGGTTATAAGATTCATGAAATATATATACAGATGGTATTGTGGTACTTCTTCATTAAGAATTTGGTGGCATAAGAGTTATCATTAAGGATTAAAATATAATCATAAATTTGGTATGGGACAATAAGAGATACAATACAATTTTTCGGTAATCTGATGTTAGGATTTATTTTTGAAATGTAGAGACTTTTTTAGACAGTGAATTTTGATGGAAGTATTTTGGTTGAGTGTTAAGGTTGGAATGGAGTAAGTTGAACAATGGATATTATGGTTTGAGGTTAAAGTATTAATTATTGGATACATTGGTCTAAATTTTTTTGTTTTAGTAAACATATATAGGATGAAGTGAAAATATATTGAAGCAAAACCAATGGATAACATTGATGGGATCAAGTATGTTTTTTTAGTATTTATCTTTATAGTAAAATAATTCCTCAACTCTATGAAAAGGTATCTAAAAAACATGTTATCCTAAATACATATCTCAAGTGAAAAATCAATTGAACTGATGGTATTTTAAATCATCATAGATTCAAGGATTTTATCCCCTCAATTTTCCATTGATTGTTTACTTTTTTGTGATTGATGACCTCAATCACTACCTATAAATATTTAAGTTTTCCTCCAAGTATGTATCTTTACTTTCCACTAATGTTATCATATTCGAAAGAAAAATTTAGTGGTGACCTTCACATTTCCTTTTCCCTCTTATTAGGATTATATTTTTTCAACCCTATTTTTGATGTGGGTTTTCCACAAAGGTATTTTTTTAGTATCAAACATTTGTTTTCTAAGTTCAATTTCAAATTGTGACGACAAAATTTACTGAAGGTGGGGATAATGTAACACCCCGAGACATTAAAATATTTTCATTTCTGAAAAAATTTAATTATGTTTCTTGCCTGTTTTTTACGCATCACCATGTTAATATTATGCTACACACAATAATGAGTCTACAGGAGTTAAATTGAAGACCCAGTTCTACTGAACAACAATATTTAAAAAATATTATTATTTAATATAATATATAACCTAACCATTAAATTAGAGTTTATAAATATTATTAAAAAAATTGATATTTTTATATTATATAATTAATCGAATGTTTTTTAAATCCATCCAATTTTTTAGGCATAACATAAGAATTAATCTCATCTTACATATTAAAAGGATACTTATTTCTAAAAAAAATTTACCACCTTTTAATAGAGAACCATTTTAAAATACAATATTTGTTAGTTTTATATATTAGATTTTAAAAAATAAACTTCTTCTTTATAATAGTGACATAAAAATGTAGTTTTGATAAATTTTTTGTTTTAATCTGATAACTTTCATATTTTAATGACTAGTTAAAAATACAACATTTTAATTCCAAACAAATTTTTCATCATATTTATTTATATTTTTATATTATCCTTCTAATTTTCTTTATAGTATAATTGGATTAAGTTTTTATCATTTAACATAATTTATGTTATTAGAGTTATTTTCATATTAAAATTAGATATAAACACACGCCAATCTTTTGATGGTTTTTACTTTTAAAAAACTCATTTTCTCAATTTATCAATGGGGATTAATTTTAAATACATTACTGAAATTTCTATATTGTGAGTTTTGAAAAATGATGTCAATATTTTTAATTAGTGGGTATAAATTATGTAAATAGTTTCCTTTTATTTTTATACATTATGAATTATATATTTAGTAATTGTTTATTACCGTGGTTAAGGGAAAATCAGGTAATTAAAGGTAAAAATAATATTATAAAATCATTCTTAAATCTATAGAAACCCTTTTTGATGACTAAATACAACTATTATCATCAATGGTTTAAAATGGAATCATTTATTAGACCCATGTCCTTGAATATGACATGAATATTATTAAAATAAATGAATGTGTCAAAATGCCACTCTCTCATTTCTTATAAGTATAATAATTTTAATACAGAGATCTCTAGGTGGCAACATATATTTAAAATTGTATCTGAAAAGATAAAATAGTTACCTACCTTATAGAAATTGTTTTATAATTTTTATAGATTAAATTTTTACTATTAATGATTTCACAATTGTGAAGTATAAATTATTTTATTTTTTAGAAATATCAAATAAATGATTTTATAAATATTCATATAAACCCAATTTGACTTAATTAATGACAAAAACTTATTTTATAGACAACTTGGACATTTTAATGAAATATGAGATATTTGTTTTGAAGGTATCATGTTTTTTTAAAATTTCTAAAAATGAAAATATTGAATATTATTAAAATTTACATAAATGATATTTTAAAATAAATACTATTTTATTACATGATATAAAATTATTAAAAATATAAGGTTTGGCCAAAAAACTTTTATAATGTCAAAAATGTCATAAATGATTCAATTGTAGTTCTTTTGGAATTTTATTGTAACTATATTAACCCTATAGTGTAAAAATTCAAGAAGACATTGTAAGAGTTAAACAATTTTACTAAGGGTTAAATCTAAAAGATAAGGTTATTTTTATGACCAAAACATGTATAAAATTCATTGGTTTATGGGATTTATACCCATACTCATTTTATAGTAGAAATAAATCACTTTTATCTATTTTAAACTAAAAATAAATTTGTCATAAATTAATATTTTGAGATCTACCTAAAGTACCCCTCACCTCTCATATAAAAGAGAACTTGTCCTTATCTTTACCTCATACCCCTAAAGTCCTTTTTCTTGAAAAAACCCTACTCACATCTCCCCATAAATTCCCTAACTTCAACCTAGAATCCACACAGTCTATAGAAATCTATCCTATGGAGTCATTTTGGTAAAATCAAATAGAGACACTCAAAGAATAAGTAATCGTTTACCAGTTCAATTCAATTTCTTTTCCACTTATACTTCATCGTCATATGTTTTTTCCATAGTAATTTAATATATAAAGTATAATATACATGTTTATATGTTGTTATTATTATGGTAAAACCATATTCTTCATTTTTTCAATCCTATGAATAACAATATCATCATTCGTGTGTGTGTGTGTACGTCTTACCGTCTCCACATCATGGTGTACTGTGTTATTCAACACTTCTTTATTTTCATGGGTATAATTATGAGTATAATGGATATAAATAATTAGTAAAACATGATAATGATTCTTAATAATTAATATTTCATCCAATTTCTTACCATTTAACCATCAAGGTAATGATATTGTCGCTCATGAGTACGTACAGCCTACCGTCTCTAGGACGCGGTGAGATTTACTCTCCACGTTAAACATTAAAGAATGATTCAAAAATTTATATGATGAGTAAAAATAAAAAATATGAAAATAATATATTTTTTGATAGGAATAATATATACCATATTCATAACAAATTTGACTTTCAATAAAAAATATGAATGGGAAAATGAATTAATTAACACCCAAAATAATGGTAATACTGAAATACTATTAACAAAATTGTATAACAAGATCATATATGATATCATAAATATGGATATGGTCCTTTTAAAATTTAATAACATGCTTCAACCATTATACATTTGTTTAATACAATTGCATCTAAAGGAAAGTTCAAGGTAACAGTTAATTTCACAATCTCTTTATTATCTGAGATTGTTTATATGTAAGTATCTACTGGGACAACCTTATAATCCATATCCATTTTCTTAAAATGTATTTCAGAATATTATTGAAATGTTTTTAAATAAATTTTTACTCATTTTTGAGTTTTTATATAAAATTTTTTGAAAATAATATTTCCTTCCTTTTCCAAATGAGGTACTGTATGGCCCTTTCAACAAATTAAGAAAATAAAATTTTTAATGTATATGGCGTGAACAACTATTTTATGCCATTATGACACCTTAAAATTTTGAAGCTTCCCATACAAGTGTACTAGTTTATTTTCAAAAGTAATTTTTTCTTTTATAATTTCATGAATTTTAAATGATTTCAAATTAAAATAGGGATATTTTCCTTAAAGAGTTTTAATGATTTTATTAGATTATTTTCATCTATGTCAGCATCCTTTGTTGGATTTTATGCTTAATTGAGGTTGATTTATTATGATAAAATATTCCATATTTTATTTAAGGGTTTGTGATATATTTCACTGTGGATGTTCTATTTTGATTCCATTCATGTTTTATAGTTTAAGTAATTACATTTCATAAGCTAGTTTAAATACGAGTGTTATTGTTATGTTTTACCCCTTTAATAAGAGGAATGAATTGGATTTATTATGTGATGGGTGGGGACTATTATAGCCCTCTCAATGCATTAGTAGGTCTCCTGAGATGAAATTAGTTATTGAAACCCCCTTTATGTTTGTTTTCCAATCATTTTTACATTTTCAGGAAGATAGATCTTAACACAAATCAGACATGTTTCTACCCAAATACATATACTATTAGGGGGATACATCTTGAAAATAGTTATCTCGAGGATATATCTTAATAGTGAAGATGTATGTAATTATGTATTACCTCATTATGAGATTAGTCATTGATATTACATGGGATTATTCGACTATTATAATATCAATGTAAATGTTTAAATAGAATTATTTGATTTATTCTTGACATATTATGTTCAAGTTTATGATTATAAGGACAATGTTTCAGTTTTATAATTGCCTTAAATTTTTATGATTATTTATGAAAGCATATACTGTATTGTTTAACCTTACTAGGCATCTGAGCTCACACCTTTCTTATGTTTTATTTTTCTAGGATATTTAGATGTGTATTATGATTTATATACAGTGTTAAGCTAGGAGAATAAGGGTGCTCTGAAAGGATTATTTGTATTATATTTTATATTTAAAATTGTAATGTAATGTTAATGTATGTTATATATTTTCCAAGACTATTAAACTTATCTATCCTTTGGGATTTGATTCCTTGTAATTATGCCAATGTATTAGAGTAATGCACCAGTTATGGGAATGTGGGGTCAAGGCATTACAATGAGTGAATATAATATTTAATTATTTATTTATAGGATTAATAAATAAAATAAATATGTAATCCTAATTCATGTAAATGTAAATATTGGTATGTGGCTTGCCCATTATTTAGAACTAGATCCTAGAAACTCAAATATAAAACAAGCTAGTGGAAGTATCAAAACTGAAATTTCATCACACCTTAGTGCATTTAAACTAAGAAGAATTGAACCCTAACCAAACACTGAATCTACATAGGAAAACTCAATGCTTTATCCTAAAATGGATTCGAGAAAAACCAAATAATTATAGTCAACATAAAACAAAAGGAATTTTCATGGTTTAAAATAGGTCATACTCTATGAAAATTAATACAACATGATTACACTAATAAAAAATTATCTCATTATTATCTATTTAGATAAAATCTCTATTATAGATTGATAATTTCATCAGTTCCAATGAATTTAATATCTAGGGTCTTCAATCAATCAATCAAGGAAAAAAACAACTACTATTTTTTTACAAAAAATCCACTCACAACATCTAGTGGAAAGTGTTTTTGTATTTAACTCATCTATAAACCCTTGTGAACATTCCAAAATTGTTCTAGTACTACTAATTTAATTATAAATTTTATTTCAATGAACTACCATTATTTTTTTTAAACATGATTCATATATACTTTATTTTGAAATGTATGTTTATAGAGTCTGGAAATAGTTTTCACATTGCTTCTTCTAAGAATGTCCTATATTAGAACCACCATTCATCGATTCCACCAAATTCATTATGCCACATCTAAATTTCCCTTATTCTCTTATTTCTTTTGTGTAAACATTAATAATTTGATTTTATGTTATTTTATCCCTATTTATCCATAGAACCACCACATAACTTCTTGTACTATGACATTAGTTAGCATATCTAATGGATTCTGACTCCCATTCCCCATAAGTTGTTCCAACACCCCATCCTCTATGAGAATCCAGATGAATTATTATATCTGATGAATGTGTTTCATCCTATAGTAATGAACTAGATTAGTTGCAAGATGAAATGTTCTATATCTACCATAAAATGATGATTCATTTCCATACATTCTCCAAAGTTTATCTAATAAAACCTTCTTCCAAATAAACTATATTCTTACAAATATAATTTAGGAGTCATTATCTTCCAAGGTTAATATTACAACCATAGGTTGTAGTAAATACATTAAAGACATGATTTTCTCTCGTTAAGTAAACAAAAAACCCATGTAACTATTCTGTGAGTATGTATCCCCTAAAATGAACACATAAAAAACCCTTATAACAGATAATCCATTTCAATATTGAGACACATGTATTCTAAACTTTTGAGATAACAAATAATCCACTTCACTTTTTCCATTTTTTCTTTAACTGAATTATCTATGAATTTTCTAACTACTCCAACCACATATGTAATTTTGGAACTTCTAAAAATGATTTTATATAGAATATTTATTTCTATTGATGCATATAGAACCCTATCTTTGTAAAAAACAACTTATTCTATCCTATGTGAAATTTCCATAGATAACATGAAGTATCTAGCCAGAGGGGTTACCACAGTCTTAGACTAACACTTTTTGAATATTTCTTAGTCCTTTTTGATATAATATAAATGAGAAAAATAGTAATATATTGATCTTTATGTAAATTCCAATATGTATCCCCAGATTTTGTTTCATGGTATATATATATTTTTTTCTAAAAAAATATAAAAAATAAAATATTATACTTTTTCATCCTTTCCATCACATCTAAGATCATATCATAAATTTATAGAATAATAGTGAAGAAAATACCATAATTAAGAACCTTTCAGTAATATAAATGATTCATATTTCACCAATCAGACTTCTATTCTACCATTAAGGCATCAAATTTCTAGTACCATTATCATAGTCCTAATTAAGCCTATTCATACTCCAATTAATTCTATACATAGGTCCTTTAATTGAATATTTTATAATTCTTTATGACATCTATATGTACATCACTTCTTACAAATCACCATTAATGACCCTAAATTTTACATCTAACAACCAAAACTCAGATTATGTCAGATTTCTCACTTCATTCCATATTTTAGGTTGTTTTCAATATATTCGAAGTAAGTAGTGTATTCTAGATTCATACCTATAAAATGGTTTATAGAACATGCTATATAGCCTTATAATCAATTGATTATCTTCTTTTAAAAACTAAATTTATGAAACCCTACACTGATCTTATTTAATACTAGAGAGTTCCAATACATTGTACATTTGTTCTTATGTATCCTAATTAATGTATCTTGTAACCAAGCATTGCAGTACCTCTCATACCTTACTACACCCTAAAAAAATTCAAAACCACCACACTTCCTTTTTAATTAATTGGATCATGTTTCATTGATTCTCTGTTCCCATTTCACCTTCTAACTTGTTTCAATTATTCAAAAGGATAACTTTTTTAAATAGGGAATTTTGGATTATAATAACCTTTCATTTATTTTTACCCTAGATCCAAAATCTAATGTTTTCATAAATATATAAAATAGTCAACCATTTCCAAGATTTATCTTCCATGATTTCCCTTTCCCTAGAATTGATATGAATTCAAATGATATTTAAAATAACTTTTAGGACTAAAATATGAACCAACATCTTGAAAGGACTCTAATTAATAATATACACTACATAGTTAATATTTTCTGCTTAAACTATATCAAGCAATGATAATTTAATATTTTGAACCTTGATTTATCATTTAGTTCTTGATTTATGTGTTCTTTAATGGTGTTTTATTCTAGTGTACCACATATAATATTCCCCATATAGATACCATTTGTCTAATAGAACTTATAAGACTCTTTAATTATAATATTACATTTTTTATTAAACATAATGTAGATAAGATTTATTTTAGTATCATTCTCTTTCATGGATCGTCACCTATGAATGTTATAAAAACTAGATACTTATGTTTTAGTAAAAACACCCACACCCTCTATGAATCATGGTCAATAAATATAATATAGTATAATGGACCATTGAGTGATAAAACTTTTGTTGGACCTTATAGTTCCTTATGAACCAACTCGAACATCCAATTCATTATTTAATTGTAAAAATATGAAAAAGAAACCATTAGGTATTTTCCATGTATAATCTATTTTCATGATTTATACTCCATGTGGTCAATGTTTAGTATTCCTCTCAAAAAAATTCTATTCGGACCATTCTCAGAAATGTGTACTAGGTTTTCATTCCATAATGCGATACATCTAGTGATTATTTCTCTATTATTTATTGAACTATTTGAATTAAAAATCAAGTATAGTGTTATATATTTTAATCCTCGGACAACTATTATAACTACTTTTATGATCTTCGACTCAAAATCCACAAAATGTTTACCAAACCTCGGATTATCCATTAAACCAACCATGATTAGGGTCTTACATATTCCTATGATTTGATATATGTATTTCAATTTTATAATAAATATATTTTTTTATTCAGATATTTATGTCATTTTTTCTGTTATTTTGAGTGATTATCCATATGATTGGTTAACCATAATGTGTTTTTTAGATATATGTATATATTTTTATATGAACCCCTTATCCGAAATGAGTGGAATGATCCCTTGAAGGCAATGACCCATCACTCTGATAATTTCTAAAAATATTGGAACAAAAGTGTCTTCTTCAAAAAAACTTATAGTTTTCTGATGAAGTCGAAATATAATTTCAAAAATTGACTCATATTCCCCAATATTCCTTCAATGAATCCCACTTCCTTTCATCATGTCTTCATGCATAATAAACTGGGAGAATTGATTTCCCTCAACACTATTATTTTATATTCTCACCCTTCTTCTAACTTTTGGTTCTCTTATATGAGAAATGTCCCCTTCCTTCGAAATTAATGGAAATCCAAATAACATATGAGACTTTCTTCCTCTGGATCTTTTCATTGATATTCGATTCTTGGATCTCCTTGAATACCAATTCATTATTACTACGATATTTTCTCAACATAGTAACCATAACTTCAAGTGATTTCAGAGTAAATGAAAGATGGATCAACCCCTATTGTTCCCCAGTAAACATCACTATGATATACCTTAACTAACTCTGAATAACCATAATGTCATTAGCATGGTTATAAAATCACCATATTTTTGAAATCATTATACTATAATTATTCACATAAAAAATATTATACAATGTGGTTGGATTCAAATATGTTTTCGAAAATAGAAATATTTTTCATAATGTATTTATTCCCATAGATTTTGAAGTTCATGTTTCGAGCTAGAATCATTTGAATCAAACTAACATACTAGAATTTATGCCTTCCCCAATGCTCAAATTATTAGTGTATTGACTGAAAAGTGATTCAAACCCACTTGGATAATTATTTTCTTCCATAAAAACTTCAACCAAAATTAAGAATTTAATAAAAAAATACAAGATAAATTAAATTTAGTAATAGGACGAATAACAATGAATAGAAATGTATTAAAATAAACTATGTTAATTAAATTCTCTCAATGAGTTTAGTGAAATGCTGCTTTTACTTATAGGAAGTTGCATGAGAACATATAATACATATACATAATAGTAAAAATAGAAATAAATTAAAATATTCTCTATCGAGTGGATGCTCATTCTCATTTATATATCTTAGAAATTATATCCTTCATAGGAATCCTTGCATTAAGGTTTTGGGTGTTATGAAAGTGCCTATTGGGAATATCCAACTTAATTTTTTTCATAATTTGAATAATGTGTTATGTATATAATGTATAATTTTCATGAAAAATGTAATTAATGTGAATACTAATTGATGGGAACCTAAAACCAAGAAAATGTGAATATTTTCACTTATAATTTATAATTAATTTATTTTTTTAAATAATTACATTTTGATTAATTATTTATAAATTATTGATGATTGGATAAAGACCACTTATCATACCATTATTGCATCAAAGGAATCGAGGTTATATTCACTCTAGCAGTGATCTACACAAGTTCCACAAACCTTTGATCATCATCTTAGAATCCTCTAGGTGATAGTGTAGATGAATCTAACACTCATAGTAATCATTGATGATCACAATTGAATCCTTCACAGAGAGAAATGTTTGCACTGGTAGAGGATTTTAATAACTCTACATTCTTCAGGGAATTATGTCGGATAGCTCTTTTGGGGTCAAGATAATCCTCTCAATAATTAATAGTGCACAATAATAGAATGTATCTAGAGTTTTTAGAAAATATCATAATCAAGTTTAAATAGTAATAGGTTTAAAATTTAATAATTACATAAGGTCCCTTATTATTTTCATAATCCATGAAAAATCCCATGTATAAATAATAATAAAATTATTATTATTTACTTGACATAATCTAAACTCATGGAAAAAAGTATTACTTTTTTGAATTAAAATTTTAATATTTATTCAAATAATATTAGTATGAAATTTCTCAAAATATAATCAAATATTGTCTACCAATCCTTCTAAATATTTATTAGTCCTTGAATAATGACTTATTTTAATTAAATATATGTCCCTATATTATTCCGAAAAAATATAATAATATTATATTCGCTAAATTAGTCAATATAAATTTATTTAAATATTCATGTAATTAAAGAAGTAAAATTTATTTTATATTATGATTAAAATAAAAAAATAAATGTTTGCTAAATATGTATAGGTGTGTGCTTATTATGAATTTTTATTAAGTATTTAGGGGTGTATGCTTATAAAAAATGGTTGGCTTGTTGTGTCCATCATACAGACTCGAAGATAGAAGTAAACCCTAAATATATGTGATCTAACTTAGAAAAAAGGAATTTAAATAAATGATAAACATGAATGTGCATACCTAGATAGCCGATGCAATAATATCTAATGAGTTTTCTTGATAAAATCATTCGAACAGAAGACAAAAACCTCCTCCCTTCAAAAGTGGCATCGGTCTGCGGATCCCAGTCTTAATTGGAGGACTCATATACATTTGAAGTGGTTCTATAATCTTCACCAAGGGCGATGCATAAGCTACAAGAAGGAAGAAATATTAGAGATTCTAGCATACAATTGTATAATCACTATTAGAGGGATCTCATCCCTTTATATATCCATATATAACTTATTTCATTTAATGAAACACATTATCCATATTAAATGAATCTGTATAAATTCATTCCCATTTTTATTAATTCATTTAATCTTATTAAATTAAAATTCAATCCATTGAATCCATTCATAATGTGTTAATAATTGAAATGAATTCATGCACATCAATACCTGGATAATCAATCATGAAACCTAAAATAAATATTTAACATAAGATTAGATTCATAAAAAACATTAATCATGAGCCATGTGATTTCAATATTTATCAAAGGAAATATTAAAAACACATAAAATGTATAATGAAAATATGTTTTTATCTTGAAATATTATCTTTATAACCCATTTTTACTCGAGTTAGAAATAAATTAAACCCAATTTAATCAATAAGAGAAACCACCATGGTTAACTCCCTCCCTATTTCCTTCAATGTCAAGGAACATTACCCAATGCATCGTAGATTTATATTAGGATTAACTATCATATAAGTTATATCAGGATCACCCGGCATATAAGCTATATCAGATTCGCTTGTCATATAAGTTGTATATGGATCACCCACAATCATGAGATATATCAAGCTCACTTATCATCATAAATATTTTATATGTACTATTCATGAATAAATCATTTATAATATTTCACTTTTTGACATAATTCTCTTGTAAATAACTATCATTCTGTTATACCTTGGTTAACCGATAGAAAAGAAATGGGTTTCATGAAAATACCTTTACAAAAATAATCATAATCCATCCAAATACGAAACATGGATAATATAATAATATCATAAAACTAGTTATGTATAGGTTTCATTAACGGATGATGAGATAGAGGAAAATTCAATTAAAATGAAATTTAAACCATTTCTATAACCACATAGGAAAATAGTCTTTTCTTTAGTTAATATTTAAAAAATTATAAAATATTAGGGAAAGAATTTTATATGAAAATAACCATGGAATATTATAAATTAATATTCAAAGAAAATAATGTTCATGATTGTGGTAAAATCCATTTATGTCATATATTTAAAAAATAAATATTATTTTTATACATTTATAAAGAGAATGAAAAGTGACCCATGTGGAAAACATTAATAAGTTTACTTTTAAAAACTTTTAAAATATGGTCCTAGATCATGGAAATATATTTAGTAAATAATCTATGTTTTGGAAAAAAATCATGAAATAAAATAAATAACATGGAGGAAGTGTTTGGTAAAAACATATTAAAACCATTAATACTATGTTTTATAAAGAAATACCATCTACGGTATCTAAAACTGAAACCTTTTAGAAATAAGAACATAATATAATAGAAGTATAAAAATGATTCCTGATATTATATTTTTATATTAATTATATATACCACATAAATTAATATGTCTGCATCAATTAAAACATGTATCAAAAAAGGATGTTTGATATGGGAAACCATTTCCACTCGGGTAATGCTTACATAAAAAATCCATTCAATGAAGGAACATAAAATGATTTTGTAAAAAAATAATTTACAAGAAATAATTTTTTAAAAAAATTCATGTGGAAATAATTATTCCATTTAATATAAATCATGGTTCATAACATGAATTGGGTCTTGAATAATTGAAATTGAGACCATGAAAACCCCTAAAACTTTTATAAAATATAAATCAATATCTCATGAAAGAGAACATTTAAAGTAAATTTTAAATATCATGGTAAAATATTAATTCATGATGTGATATCTAAATTTTGAACATATAAACCTTATAAAAGTAATTAGGTGCATTATATAAATGCCTGTCAAAAAGAAAGAGAATTTAAGATGAATAACCATTAGAAAAATAATATCATTCAATTAAGAATTAATAAATGGTGATATTATGTGTAGAAAATATAAATCCCAAAAAATAAATTGTAAATACAACATAAAACAAAAAAAATGTCATTTTACACATAATCTTGGAATAATATAATCAATAAAGAAGTTATATAACCCAACGAAAGGAAATTGAGTTAAAAACCCATTTCCACTTAGAAACATTCAAGTAAAGACCCCTTAGATGAAATAATTTGAATTTAAACATAAAATAAAATTCAGTTTGAATTATTAATGATATAACTAGTAAATGTTTAAGTATATAAACCATATAAAATAATTTAGTTTCATGACAATAAAATATGCCTTAATTAAGTTAAAATGTGATGAAATCCATCACCTCAAGTCCATACATTAAAGGTATTTAATTTAAATCCTATATAATATAAATTATTTAAATTATTTAATGGTTTAATAACATTTTATAGGTTAATTAAATTATAAATAACCCATTTTTTATTTATTTAAATGCTATATTTATTTATTTAATCGGTTAAGCCCATGTCGGGTATTTTGAGGACATTCGGTTCACAATTTCAAAATGGGTTTGGTGTGTTGATTTTGGTAAATGGGTAATTATTCCATAGTCTAAAGTATAATAATTATCACATATTTATCATTTTTATACAATAATTATAATTTTAAACAAACCATTAAATATGGTTATGAAAGATAATCTATGTTTCAATCATTGAGATAGTAAGTCATATGTACGCATTAGTAACATTTCTATTTTTCAGTGATCATGATGAAAAGAAGTTGAGTTTTATTTTATATTTTCAAAATTATAATTATATCATAAATAATATAAATTTCAAATCAATTATATATAAAAAGTATATGATGTGGTTATAAAAAATAACCACATCAGTTCATGGAGATGGTAATCCACACGTACGCATGAATAATGTTATCACTTTTCAATGGAAGGAATGGTAAGAAAAAAATATGATATCTAATCTTTAACATTTTATAATTATGTAATTAATATCATATATATATATATATATATATTAAATTCATCATTATAACCATCCATGGGATGTAGTGATGGAAAACAAATTACATCGGTCTGTGATGCAGTAGTTCATCGTACACACAAAGGATGGATTCATTTATCATTTTACAGTAGAAGGAGATATATATAGGTTATGATATTAACCTAAAAACATATAATTATATGGAATATATTGTTTTTATTATTTTATCATATTATAATAATATTTCATGGAGATATAAGAAGAAATAATACTAAAACATTTGATTATAAGTTATAACTCTTCTTCAAAAAATGACATTTTGTTTACACTTTAATAACTCTAAGGATGGTATTATGCCTAAAAAATACCTCTAGAACATAGGTATGGATTTTATAAATATATTTTTTTAGGTTTTTTCTGAACCTAATTGTTCTTTAAGTGTAAATAAAAGGGGATAGGATGTTCATTTCTAAAAGTGAGGGGAGGGAAACTCCGGGAATTACTTAAGTGTTTAATTAATTTAAATTAATTTTCATTTTGAAATGGATAAAAATTGATATAATTAGAAAATAATATGATTATTAGTCTAAATCCTTTCATAAAATAAGATTTTTAAAAGTTTTGGTTATGTTTTCACCTTTATCTCTTTGTTTTAATTTCCTGTTAACCCTATTGACAATTACGATGATATTAATGTTTTTTACTCTTTTGGGGTAAAGAAAGCTTCTATAAAAATAAAAATAACCAATAAATGGGTCCTCATTTATATTATATACAATATATAATTAACTTTTTTTAATATATTATTTTTATGAATTTTAAATAATTTAATAATATATTATTTATTATAAAATGTCATTAATGTCATTTTTTTAACTATTTACAAAATTTGACATTGGAAACAACACGACGAAAAGGTAATTATAATATAAAACTTTAAAAAATATCAAATATTTTATACTTATATTATAAATATTTATAATACCTTAACACACTCAAATAATATTACTTTTAGAGTTAAAATCATTTACTTGATTTTTTTCACTGCTTGCACAGGCATTGTGTTGGTGTTGCGTGGGCATTTAAAGTAATTATTTCATAACTAAAAAGTATAAATTTTTTACCATGATAAAAATAAATAATTTTTTATAAAATAATCATTTATAATAGAACACAAGTTGTTTTTATCCCTTTTACAAAATTTTAAAGATATTAAAAAAGAGTCTCATTTCTAACTTTATATTTACTAAAAAAATATATAATTCATTTTCAAAGAAAACTAGCACAATATTTCCATGAATTATAATATTAGATGAGTATGGTAAAATAATTCTTAAATTAATGAATTTGTTTTGTTATTTTTAGTCCTTATCATATTAATTTTAACCCTCATTACCTGATTTACCGTAATCGATGAGATAAAAATTTATTACGGTAAATTTTCATAATGAAAAAAGGGACTTATTTACCAATTTTTTTAATAATTATTCTAAATATTGAATCCATTTTTAAATATTCAATTTCTAGAAGTGGAAAAAAATTATTTAAAATTAAATTGACACATGAAATGAAAAACGGAGTAGAAAATTGTGTTTTAAATCCAAAAATGAACTTATACTAAAATAAGGTATAATAGTGATTCCTATGTAATTAATTTGATTATTTATAATTAGATTAGACTTATTTTACTTTAATATCAAATGGTACTTTTAAATAACTTTATATAATGAAAATAAATTTTACTTTTACAAAACAAACATACAAAAACTGTATTTTCAATATTCTTTAAAAATCAATGTTTTATTAAAATTTCATATGGTTTACCCTACGATAATTTTTCTATGATAATTTAAAAAATAATATTTTTTATAAAATTTATTTTCTTAAATTTATATAAATTAATTATAATATTCACTCACAAAAAATTAATATAACCATTTTTGATGAAAATGTATTTTTGAAGAATAAAATGAATTTACTGAAAAATTGATTGATTATTTACTAATAATTTATCAATAAATTTTTATTCAATATGAACATTATATATTTCTCATAATTTGGTTATTCATATTTATACCAACAAATTTTTTAGCTTTTTTAAAACTATAACATTTGAATATTAGTATTCCATGGTTCGTTTAAGCTTAGTGTTGCGTGTTATATATACTACCAAATATAGTGTTAATTAAAAATATAGAATTATTAAATTATCCCATCACCTAATAAACTCCATCCATATAAATTTAAATTGATCTAAAAAATCTAATGTTTTACATTTGAAGATACATTTTTTGAAAAAACACATCGTAAAAAGAGATAATCAAACTTCCGCTTGAAAAGAGGGGAATATAAATACATAGGGTATCCAGAATAACATATAACTTGTTTTACGAGTAGGATAACATGATTGTGAAGTGAAAATATAAACATGGATGGAAAATTTAATGTCCATATATTTATGGAGAGTGAAATTGGTCATTTTTTATAATAAAGTGAATTATAATGAGAAAGTTAATGATCGCAAAATCATAAACCAAATAGATGTAAAACCCCATTAATTTATCTTAAATATGGGTAATATGATAGCATTTTTGTTTCAACATCCTTTTCCTAGAGTTAGAAATTCTTTTACAATATAGACTAAAAACATAAGAAAATATACATAATTGACAAGTTGAATTTGTTCCATTAATCAATTTCCTCTACAATCTCATCTATCTATCTAAATAGTGAGTATTCAAGATGCATTTTTCATGCATTAAGCACTAAAAAAACTTTTAATGGATCAAATAATCCATAAATGTATAAAAATATATTCCTTATATATTTAGATATTAAAAAATGATATACTAAAGAAATATAATACCCAAAATTAATAAACCTTTATATTAAGAACTAATATGTTAATATCAATAATTCAATAATAACACAAAAGGTTCAACCTATATCATTCCATAAATAAATAACCATATATCCCAATTAACCTCAATAACCTCAAAAATAAATAATGTTTTCACCTAAAATTTTATCTCATAACTTTCATCTTACATCCCAAAAAAATCTGATAGTATTTTTTTCAAAATAGTCCATCATGTTAAAGCACTTGATATTCCTAGAGGTTACATGCACATTAACCCAATAAAATGTATCCAAAAATATCCTTCATTTCCTCAAAATACCATTACGTAAAACCTAAAAATGGGTGTATAAAAATTTCAAATTATAAAAATCATGGACATATAAACCCATGATGGTATCCATAACTCTTAAGTTAACCTCACAAGAAAACATCCTAATCTTAAAATTTTTCTAATCCTTTCATCAGACACCAACTATAACAACCCTGAACCCACACTCCTAGATCTGGTGAAAAAAACATAATCTTAACATTTATGGAATAGAAAATAACAAATTTGACTCGATATAAATCACCCAAAAAATTCAACACCAAAAGTAAATGTTCGATAACTTATATTCCCAAAGATATTTTAGGTTTAGAGTTTTATATAATTAGGTAAAACTCGTAAACAATAATACTTGTTTCTTTAAGGGGTCATTTTTTCAATTTTACCCTAATTTTAATCCTCCATATTAAGTCTTTAACATCTGTCATGAACAAATCCTAGGTTCCATCCAACACAACACCCAACCCGATTCATGGAATGGCCTGAAGGGCATTCCCAATCCCCATGGGCTGGAAACTGTGCCTGGGTATCAAAAATGAACTTTGGTAATGATTTCACCCTTTCATATAACCAAAAATAACAAACAAGACTAAACATCAAATAATTGATAATCTTAAACAAACAAGGTGAAAATATTCAAATTCAAATTTTTACAACTATAACATAAACCAAAAGTACTAAAAATGAATCATAATAAAAAATTCATTCCAAAACCTTCATACAACATGAGGGACATCACCCTAAATCCACCACCACCATCACCTGTAAGAAGTGGAACACTAGAAACCGGATCCACCATCACCACAAAACATCTTTCCTTTACCTAGGTCATTCATAACAAGCTCTACATACACACAAAGGTGTATATATGGTGTGAACCAAATCCTATTAAGATACCTCCCAAAGAAATATTTCAATACTATAACATTATAATACAAATCTACATGCACATTTCCATAAAAATATTTGAAACATTACCAAGAAAACATTTTTAAGAACACTTTCTCAAGAAAAATATTTTAAGAAAATCCATTTTTCCACAAATAATATTTCTTGAAATAAAATTGTACTCAAGGTCCACCATATGATGATGACTAGAACAACATCACATAATAATTATGTCACAAGAGATCACTATAGTAAAATCCCTAATGGTAAATAGAACTAGTGCGACCCTATAAACCACATACCATGGTGATAAAAATTTTCTAACAAAAATCAATTGCTTCCTCATACACAGGCCACAAGAGGGGAATGAATCCCAAGGCCTAGTGGTCTCCATATCATAAACCAAAACCAAAAATGTTCCCATGCATGATCCACTATAGGGGATCCCATCCTATGTTCTAGTGTCTTTGGTCATATCACATGTTTAGTTAGTGTTATAGTGTTAATCCAATTTGAAGAAACTAGACCTTAGCTCCACTGAATCTACTAGCATACTAGTTCTATTTTACCCACCTCGATACATGAAAATCCCCTTATTCTAAAATTCCATTTCACATATCGCTTAAACCATAACCTTCGCATACACATGCCAACCATCCCAAGAACACAATTAAATCACAGCTTTCAGATTTTCACCTTGATCCAATGATCAAAACTCACATAGAAACCATCCTTTTTCTATAAAAAATGATTTTCATTTCACACACACACCAAAACCTTTTAGAAATAAATTTCTCACCACTTTCCCAATTCAAGAAACCCATTTGTAAAAATGACAAGAATAAAACATATGAAATTTAATTATTTCTAGAGGTGAATCCCCTTTTAAATTCATACTCACATAAAAACCATTTTATTACATTCTTCACATCTGTTTCACAATTCAAAAATGCATTTAAGGCGCACAACAATGAATACAACATGAAACAAAAAACCATTTCTCTTGTGAAATCCAATTTCATCACATGGGACCATTAAAAATATTTGAAAACACATTTTCCACCTTTCATTCAATGTGTATAACATATTCATGAAATACCACAATGAAGCACCCCTGAAACATAACTAATTTCCTTTAGAAAAGTCATTTTAATCACATGTTCATCTCAAAACCTTTCCAAAACATATTTCCCACAACACAAGTAATCCATAGGACACATTTAAACAATCGATATAGCAATTCAAACTTTTATAATAATGTAAAATCATGGAACCACCTACATCACACATGGAAATAAATGAAAATTGATGTGAAACTACAACCGCACCACCAAAAAACCCTATAAAGGAAATATTGAATAATAACCATCAATATTTAAACCAAAAACATAAGATCAACCCCTATTTTGGACAAACGACCCTTTGGAAAATAAGAAATCAAGAATGAGGGGAAAACTATAATAAGGGAAAAATCATGAAAAATAGACTTACATGATAATTACTTGAATTTCAAACACTATAACCACCCAAATATTTGAGTTCAAGAGGTATAAGAAGGCATGGAGTAAGCTCCCATGGATGAAAATCCTGAATGGGGTGGATACGGGGTGTTTTATGGTTAAAATTGAAGAGGGAAAAAAATTAATTTTCCACTTTTTAATGACATATACAGGTCGCACAATTATCCAACATGGATAGCCAAACTTTGTGGTAACCATGCACCCATCACTATACAAGAGGGATTGGACACATGGTTAGCTAACATAGTTTGACAAACTATGTTATTATCACTATCCAAAATGACCATTTTATCCATGGTTTCTTGGGAAAGGTCACAGAGTTTCCCCGAACCATGTGTCAACTATGCGCCACATGTTTCCAAGCCGAAAATATTCATTTTACACTGAAAACTCATGGGGAAACCAACGGATAAATTTAAGACACAAAATAGAAAAGTAATACCTTGAAAAAAATCACAAATGTGATAATTTTCCCCACCAGGAAAACATTAGACCCCTAAAAAGTCAACTTGAAGCATGATCAGGGAACAAAAATAGATAATCTCAATCAACCCAAGAGTTACACTCTCATTCCTCATGCTCACAATTACCATGATTAAAAAGAACTCAGACAAATGAAATTGACTTCCCATGAAGAAATTTCTCCTAAGAATCTGTAATTTCCACAAACCACTCAAAAAATGTAATAACCATGTTCTAACTCCAAATCCTCCCAGTTCAACACATGGGATAGATCCATAGTGTACTTTTTCAGCTAAGATATAAAGAACATGTCATGAATTGATGTCAACTGGGAAGGAAAATCTAACTTGTATGCCACCTTACCAACTCTCTTGGTAATTTTAAAAGGTCATACATATATTTGTGTTATTTTCTATTTCATACTAAGGCAACAATGACCCAAGAGAGTTTAAACCTTTAGGAACACCTGATCACGCATAGAAAACTCCAAAAATCAGAATCTATGAATAGTATAAGACTTATGAAAGCTTTGCAATATCAACAACCACTTTCTGATTAACATAGAATTATCATATGTATTCTATAGAAGGCTCATTCCCAATAATGAGGTCTCACCCACCATTTAGAAAATGAAGATAATGTTGGAATTACTCATCACTAAACTTCTCTTGTCAGATAAATTCTTGAAAGGAAGGTTTCAGCTGAACATTGTCCAAGAACACACCTCCACTATGTTGCTTAGTATCCAGGTGTATCTGAGTGAAATGACCCATTAAAATCTACTCATCACTAGACTTTTCAACACTTACACTGTCACTTTTATACTCAATGAATATACCACCACATTAAATTTTCCTAGGGTTTAGACTATATCAAAATTGAACCCTTGAAGGTATTCAACCCAATGACGGTACATAAAATTAAAAAATTTCTAGGAGAAAATGTTGGCTAAACTCTTATAATTTGAATAAACTAAAATCTTCTCCCCAAAATGATAATGGAACTATGTCTTCAAGGCATGCATCACCACTTCTAACATGAATTCAGGGGTTGGGTAATTCTTTTCATGTGGTTGGAGCTTGCATGAACCATAAGACACCACATGGTCTTTATACATCAGCACACTCCCAAGACATATACCTAAGGAATCAGAATAGACTAAATATTCCTTTCTAGATTCTAGAAAGATCAAAACAAGGGTTGTGTTCAAATGCTGCTTTAGCTCCTAGAAGGATACCTGACATTTATGGATCCATTAAAAATTTACCCCTTTCTAGGCATGTGTTGTCATAGACAAAATAAATCCAAGAGAAATATCAAATGAACTACTTCTAATACCCTTCTAGGTCCATAGAGATATGAATTTCTAAAAACATTCTTCAGTAGTTCCCATAACATAAATTCACTAATATTATCAGGGTCTAATGAAACTCATTTACTCCGAGATCACATAACCCAAAAAACATCACCTTCCTAATCCAAAAGGTATACTTAGAAAGGTTCACATTGATATGCTAATCTTGAAGGGTAACTAGAAAATTCCTCAAATAATTCTCATGCTCCTCTTCAATCCACGAATAAACTAGGTTATCCTCTACAAACACCAAGATAAAAGAGTCAATATATTGATCGAATGCCCTCTTCATGAGCACCATAAATACTTTTGTATCATTCATCAACCTAAAAGGCATGAGAAAGTACTCAAAATGATCATAACTACTTCAGGATGCTATTTTCATAACATCTGTCTCTTTAACTCTGACTTGTTGATAATCGGAAAGAAACCAGTCCTATAAAACCACCATAACCCTTTAATCTAATTAAAAAGGTCATAAATATAAGAAAATGATATTTGATATTGATTTTTAACTTATTCATCTTTTTGTAATCAATATACAATAGGAGAGATCCATATGCCTTTTTTCAAAAATAACTGGGGTAGCCCAGGCTGAGATGCTCGAGCAAATGAATCCTTTAGATTTTAAATCATCCAACTATAGGTTTAATTCCCTTAACTAGGTGGGGTCCATACAGTAAAAAGGAAGAGATATCATATGTGTTCCCAATGCCAAATCAATAGAGAACTCAACATCTCACTCTAGAGGAAAACCTGATAATTCCTCTAGAAATATCTCTAGGAACACATCTAAAACAAGTAGTAATCAACCCTCCGAAAAACCATTATCATCCTCCAACCTGAGAGATGATATCTGAAAAATGTGGTTTTCTGATTCTAGAAGTGTAGGTCCAGCATAACCCAATCAAGGATCCCATTCACCTTAAAAAACTTGGTTACTTCTATCAAGTGCCACAAAACTCACTTTCTACCTATAGTAATCGATGTGCACCTAAAAATGCACCATCCAACCCCTAGCAAAGATCATGTCAAAGAGGTTCATCCCCAAAACCAATAAAACCCATTCCAGTTTCACCCTTGACAGAGTGAGTTCACAATAAGGACACATAAAACCCTTCTCTACCTTATTACCAAGTGGTGTTACCAACTGCACCACATATGACATAATCTCAGTTAAAAAAATTACCACATCCATGAAATGGGAAGACATAAAAGAAACTAAAGCATAATAATCAAATATAACAATAGATAATGATGTTCTAATAAGAATGGTACCTCAAACTATTGGTGGCCCTAAATCTGATTCCACTAGTTATCAATCTACTCTATGAACTATCCTTGACTCTACCTGAGCTTGAGAATGACCACTAGCCTAAGGATCTTCCCTAAAATTACTCCTCCCAGAGGAAGATCCAACAAAGAAACCATGACCTCCAAAATAAGATCCCACATTCCTAGACTATTTTGACCAGGATAATATCCCCTTTGAATCTATAGATCCTACACTACTCTAATATGGAAACACCATTTTGAAAAAATAATGTAAGTTCCCTATAGATCCTCAACATTGACAGGGTCTGGGAGGATATGAAAAGGTTAATCGCATTTTCCCTTCATTCCCACACATATGGAACACAAATAAACCATCATCAAAATCCACAGATGAAGATAGTTGAGAAGGCTATCCTAAACATCCACATATCTTCTTCCTCTTCTTATCCTTCTTCCACTTCATCTCAGATGAATAGACACTACCCACCACTAACACTACACCAAAGTAACTAGATTTTCCCTTAAAATCAATTTATAACATCATGGAATGATCAACTACTTCATTATAAGAATTCAACATGAATTAGAAGACTTGGTATCATAACTATAACCACAGCCCCATCTCTAAATTTTGACCCTTCAACTGTCCATTGGAAATTATTTCGGGTCCACACCAAACTAACTCTGTAAAGTGGTTAGCATAATCCATCAGGTCCTGGTCTCCCTGGATAATCTCCAAAAACTCCCAAGACCTAAAAAAGGCAGGAATATTCAGAAAATACTACTCATTGAAAACAACCTTGAAGTATTTATGACCCATCTGCTCATTCTTTCCAACATGCACCAATGAGCCCCACAACTTATGACTGGGACCTTCTAATATGAATGAATCACACATAAATCTAACCACCTCAAGATTATCAAGAAAGTCAAAAATCATTTCTATCATCTCAAGAAACTCCTCAACTTCTTATGGTTTTTTGCTACCCCAAAAATAAGGAGGCTTTTTATTAAGGAACTCTTGAGATTTGTCGTTTCCCAGACCTGGTTCAGCTTCTCTAACCTAATCTGGACCATATCCCTCTCCTTGATCCAAATCTTGAAAAACCCAAACCGCTTATTCCATTAAACTCTAATCAATTGTTGAGGGATAACTCTCTTCGACCTATTCCCATGGTCTCATAGGAATTATCTGAGGAGGCATCTTTCAAAAACAAGAAATAACCACAAGGAAAATCATCAACATGCAATTTGTAAATTTTTAACAACAACAACGAAATTCAAACTCTTTTATAAATAAAAACATAACCAAATCCATTACAATAAAAATTAAACCAAACCACTCCGCCCCCACCCAGTGTCCATTTATATTATGCAGCCTCTATGTCAAACTTTGAGATGAAGTTAAACCAAATACCAACATCCATTAACAACATGAGTCTTATCATGATGTGTGATGGTCAAGAACCCCACTCAAAACTAGAATCTCAAGGCTCAAAAATCCTTATGCTAGTCTATCTATATTGTTCCCAAATAACATAACCCAAAAAATATTGAAACATTCTCTAATATCATTTTGTCGTGATCCAAGCTGGGGTGACATCTAACCCGACACCCTTCCTGATTCCTAGCATGGCCCAAAGGTCGTTCTCGATTCCCAAAAGCTAGAAACTAGTTCTGGGTATCAACATTTCACTTTGGGAATTATTTTACAAATTTATATTACAAAAAATAACCAAAAATAATAAAAATAACATGGCTAATAAATATAAACAAGTCAGGTGAAACAATTTTCAGATTAAATGTTTTATAACGTTAACGAAAACCAAAACTACTACAATGGAATGAGAATAAAAAACATCCCCAAACATCCATGAAACAAAAGGGACATCACACACAATCCACCACAATCAACACTTGTAGGAAGTGGAATACTATAAACCAGATCAACCATCACCATGATACATCTTTCCTTTACTTGGTTCAGGCACTACAAATATTGCATACACCCAAAGGTGTATGTAGGGTGTGAGACAATTCCGAGTAGGATACCACCCAAAGAAATATTTCCCTGATATAACATTATAACACAAATCAAAATTCAAATTTACATAATATAATTTGATGCGTTTCCATGAAAACATTTTTAATAATACTTTCTCAAGAAACTCTTTTTAAAGAAACCTTTTTTACTAAAATAAGATTTCTTGAAATGAAAATGTACACAAGGTCTACCATATTCCAACAGCTAGCACGACATCACATAAACATCATGTCATAAGAGAGGGCCATAGAAAAACTCCAATATGTAACTTGAGCTTGTGGGATCCTGTGATCCTCATACCTCATTAAACAAAATCCTCCCACTATAACCAATAGTTTCTTTATGCACGAGCCCATATAGGGGAATGAATCCCAAGGTCAAGTGGTCTCCATAACATAATCCAAAAACAAAAGTATTCCCGTGCATGATCCACTAGTGGGTATCTCATCCCAAAGTCTAGTGGTATTTGATCATATCACATGTTTATTTTGTGTTGTATCACCAATCAGGGTAAAAGAAATCAGGCCTCGACCCCATCGAATCCTCAAGAATACTAGTTCTAGTTCACCCACCTAGATAATTGGGATTCTCTGGGTGCTCAAATTCCATTTCACTCATCACATAAATCAAAAATTTCACATAAACATTCCAAGCATCATAAAAATATAAGTAAATCACCACGTTCAAATTTTCACCTTGATCTAATGATCAAAACTCACACGAAAATCACCCTTTATCCATCGAAAAACCTCTTTCCATTTCACAGGCACACCAAAACCATTTGGAAATACATTTCACACCATTTTCAAAATTCATGAACCAATTTTGAAACATAAAAATGAAATAAAATATGAAATCCAACTACTTACATGGTTAAATCCCCTTTCAAATTCATACTCACATAAAAACTATTTTATTACAATCTTTACATAAATTTTACAATTAAAAGAAACAATTAATGTGCATAAAAAAACAAAATGAAAAAAACACCATTTATCTTGAAAAAACCACTTTTAACACATTCATACATTTAAATCTCTTTTAAAACATATTTCACACCTTTCAAAAAAGGAATAAAAAATATTCAAGAAACACCACTATAAAGGACACACGAGAGATATACACTTCCCTTTATAAATCTCAATTTCATCACATGTTCATCTCAAAAACATTCCAAAACATATTACACACCAAAACAGTAATCTATATAACACATTTAAACAATCAAAAAAGCAATTCAAACTCATATAATAATGTAAAAGCATCGAACTACCTACCTCACACTTGAAAACTTCTAGAAATCAGTTTGAAACCATAACAAAACCACTAAAATACCCTATAAAGGAAATATTAAACAATAAAAATCATAATTCACTAAAAAACACAAGATCAAACACTCTTTTGGTCAAGAAACCCACTGGAAAACAAGAAATAAAGAAAAAGGCAAGAGAAACCCTAGAAGAAGGGAGAAATACTAAATAAATAGACTTACTTTATGATTACTTGAATTTACCACACAAAAACCTCCCAAATATTAGAGTTAATGAGGTCCAAGAGGTCTTGGAGGAACCTCCCATGGCAGAAATTTCTGAATGGGGCAGATGAGAGGTGTTTTAGGTCAATAATCAAAGAGAGAATAAAACTAATTTTTCACTTTTAAATAACCTAGACAGGTCGCACAGTTAGCCCAAATGGTTTCCCAAACCATGAGACAAGTTTTCCCCCATCACTATCCAATAGAGACAGGCTACATGGTTATCCCACATGTTTTGAAAAATCGTTTTCCACCCATGCAGTTTCCACTATCCAAAATGATCATTTGTTGCATGGTTTCCTTGGTGAGGGAACATAGTTTCCTAGGAAAGGGCATACGGTTTCTCCTAACTTTGTGCCAACCATGATCCATATTCTTCCATTCCCAAAATATCTATTTTTCACCAAAAACTCAAGGGGAAACCAAAGGATAAATGTTAAACCAAAAATAAAAAAAATTATACCTCAAAACAGAATCACAGATGTGACAACGTCTCCAATAAAATTATTCATCTAGGAAACATTTCTAGACACAAATAAATTTAAATCATTCTTTATATTCTAGGGAAATAGAAAACATAATAATGGTGAGCTCAGATACTCAGTAAGGTTAAACATAAGCATTAATAATTGAGTGTCTTCAATGAGAAAAAGATGAGCATAAGAGTATGATTACATAATAAAATTGTATGAGTATAACATAAGATAACTTATATCAATAAATACATGGATATTCAATCATGAAACTTGAAATAAATCTTTAACATAATATAAGAGTCATAAAAATCAAAAAACATGAGCCATGTGATGTTAATCTTGACCAAATGAATCCTTAAAAACCCCATAAAAATATAAAGAAGATGTGTTGGTATCTTAGAAAATTTTATCTTTTAACCATGTTCACTCAGGTCATAAATAACTATATCCTATTTAAATCCATAGTTGAATCTACCTCACTCAACTCCGGATTTATTTCCTTTAAAGATGAGGATCATTACCCAATGCATTGGAGATCTATATCAGAATCACCCTTCATATAAGTTATATCTGGATCACCTATCATCATAAGATATATTGGGACCATAAGTCATCATCAATAATTTCCATGTACTATTAATGAATAAATAATTTACAATATTTCACTTTTCAAATTAACACCCTTGAAAATAAAAATCATTCAATTATTGATTGGTTAAACCATGGAAACAAAATGTGTTTCATGAAAATCTATTTACAAAAATTATTGTAAATCATCCAGAGAAATAATATAGATGGTATCATAATATCATAATAAAATTGAGGTGGATAAATCCTTAAAGGATTATGACATAGATTAAAATATATTTAAAGAAGAATTAAAACATTTCTTTGAAAATATGGGAAAATACAATTTTCTTTTAGAAATATTTTATAAAACATTTCACAATATTCATAAATTTATTTTATTAGAAAATAACCATGTAAATTTATAAATGAATATTCAAAAAAATTGTCATGAAATAAAAAAAATCCATTCATTTTGTATTTGTTAAAAATCAACATTCTTTTCAAACTTTTATAAAGAGAGTGAAAAGTAACCCATGTGTAAAATGTTAAAAAATTTATTTTAAAAAACTTTTAAAATAATGTAAAAGATCATGAAAGATATATTTATGAAATAAGTTATCTTTATAAAATAAATTCTTTAATAATATAAAGAACTTAGAGGAAGAGTTTGATTAAGTCTTTAAAACCATTAAAATAACATTTTTAAAGAAATTCCATTTATAGTCTTTTAAAACTGAAAACCTTTTGAAATAAAGAACATAAAAAATCATACAATACCTTGAGTATAAAAAAAATATTCATGATATTATATTTCAACAGTCAGTATATACATCATATAAATTAATATAGGTACATCAATCAAAAATTGTCTCAAAAAAGGAAGTTTGAGATAAGATACCCATGCGACTTAGGTAATGATTAGATCAAAAATACATTGAATAAATGAACATAACATCATTATTTAAAATCCATGATTTATATCAAATCAAAGTTCCAAAGGATTAAATAACAACTAAGAAGGGGGTTGAATCATTTGTTCAATTTTTATAACTTTCAATAATTTTCTAAACAAAACCTATAAAACCAATTAAGATTGATTTCCTTATATACTTTTAATAAATAATCATGCATCAAAAACTAGAAAAAACAAGTGATGGAAATAGTATTTACAAGGTTTAGACATAGTGTGTGAACCTAGATACTTTCTATAGCCACTCTTGTGGGTTTATAAGAATTCACTATTATGAAAAAGTGAATACAACTTGGCCAACTCCTATTAAACACCTTCTATATCCCAATACAAATGGTTATACTGACTCTAATCAGTTTGTAATGTTTTCTTATAAAATAATTGACCTAAAAAATAATGATGAATTTATTGAAACTTCTTAACAATTTCTCAATCGGAATCCTCATTCTGATTTGGATGGAATTGATTTTCTCAATATGACAATCACTGCTACAAAACCGACCTTTAACAGTACTAGAAAAGGCCTTTATCATCGCTAAAAAAGTGTTTATAACAAAAGAACAGTTAAAAGCACAAAAATTTTATTAGTAATAATAAAGCATTGTTAAAAGCCCCCTTTATCAGTGCTTTTTTAGAACTATTAAAGGGATCTTTTAATAGTGCTAAAAACACTGGTAAAATCCCCACTCATAAAGGTTATAAAAAAATTCCCACATCCCACTACCCCCTTTATCAGTGCTCCCCCTACCCCTTTATCAGCACTTCTCCCACCCCTTTCTTTTTTCTTTAGATAGTCCAAGCCTCCTGCACACACCCCTGCCTCCAGCAAGTTTTGAACCCTATGCCTCTAGTATATACATCAAAACCTTTTTCACTCCCCTATACTGTTTTGATTTACATTTTATGATATATATATATTCTTATATATATTGTCTCATTTTTTATTCATATATTTATATATATGTTTATATATTTTTTATATATTAATAAATATATTTTATATATAAATATATATTATATGTAAATAGGATTAATTATTTATTTATAAAATTAAATTCTTATGTGTGAATATATAAAAAATATGTATATATTGTTATATATTTGATTATAAATAATAGTAAATTATGGAAAATGATAAACTTTCTAAATATTAATATCAATATTAATTTAATTCCTAGAAATAAATTCATTTCCCACATAAAAATGGGAAAAAAGACCCCCATAAACAAGCCTAAAAATCCATTAAAAGTTAAAAAATCTGGGTACATTGACTAAAAATAATGTTTTGGAGGCCTTTGCACCTTTTTTGGACTCAAAAATGTAAAAAAATGTATACCTCTCCTATTTAGTGCATATATTTCATTATAGTATTCGATTTGATATCTGATAAAGCCCAAATGGACACCCAGATCAAAATTTATGGTCATTTGAAGTTTAAGTTACGTTTTCAACTTATTTTATATCTTTTATTATTTTTTGATTTTTTTTATCTTAAAATTTATATTAAATGACTATTAATCTATAAAAATAAGAAAATATTAATTGAAAATATTTTATTAGTTATTTTATAATACATTTGAACTAAATATTCAATATATTAAGTTTTAATTCCTATTTACCTTATCTAAACCATATTTCAAAAAATATATATTATATTTATATCAATATAAATATATTTATATTTTAATATATTGTTTTTAATGAAATATAATTTTGTTTCTAAAGTGTACTATTATTAGTGATTGTAAAAAACTGTGGAAAAAACCATATTTATCATCACTTGTAAAACATTACTAATAAAGGTCCTCCTTTAACAACACTTTTTTTGTTTTGTTAAAGACCTCCTTTAACAGTGCTAAAAATGGTGTTAAATACCCCCTTTAATGTCCCTTTTTAGCACTATGAAAGGGGGCCTATAATAGTGTATTTAACTAGAACTATTAAAGCACTATCACTGGAAAAACCCTGGTTTTTATTACTGAAAATTGGATCAGATTTTCTAAATACAATGATGTTGGATCTGATTTTCTTAATACATTGATGCTCGATCTGATTTTCTCAATACGATGATGTTGGATCCAATTTTCTCAATACGATGACATTGGATCTGATTTTATCAATACAATGATGTTGGATCCAATTTTCACAATACAATGATGCTTGATTCGATTTTATTAATATAATGATCATATATCCAATTCTCTGAAAAGATATACAGATTATGATGAACTCATTCTTCAATCTACAAAACTCAAACTCCGTAATAATTCGAAATACAGTTATTCTTTAATTAGATGGGAAATTATACTTTGAATTATCCACTAGTCTACCTTTTGCACCTAGGTGAACATTTCAAATCGACAAATGATCTGAGAAATTATTTATTGCGAAGTCAAAAACCCAAAGCAAGAAACTTGAAATCGTTCCCCACTTCCTCAAATTTCAAAAGTCCAAAAATCTCTTACATTTAAACTTCAATTTTTACTTCTTTAAACCTCCTTATATTTTTCAAATATTTACGAAAAATTGAGTTTTATGTTTGAACTCTTTAATTCTCTATATCATTATCATCTCATTGTGATATGTTTCTTTCTTAGCTCATTGCAATCTATTTCTTTCTCATCTCATTATGATCTGCTTCCATCTCAACTCATTATGATCTATTTCTTTCTTATCTCAATACGACCAAGTTCTTTCTCATATCATTATGATTTTTTTCTTTCCAGGATCATTACAATTTGTTTCATTATCAGTTCATTATGATATTTTTCTTTCTCACCTCATTAGGATTTGTTTCTTTCTGGGATCATTACAATGGAATTCCCATTACGATGGAATTTCCCATTATGATGGATGTCCCATTATGATGATTTTCCCATTACGATGGAAATACCTTTACGATGAGTCTCCCATTATAATTAAAGTCCTATAACAATGGAATTATTCACTATACAATTTTTAATTACTTAAAACCTCTCCATAATTATTCTAAATCTTTTATCATGAATGTTTTCATGATTTGTGAGAACTTCTTGATTAGAAAATCATCTCTTGATTTGTTTTTAAAAATTTTGAAAATATTAAAACTCCTGACATCACATTTTTCTTTCAAAACTCATCAGTAAAAATTCAACTCTTCAACCAGAAACTTCATATCTTAGCAAATTCTTTCTTTCTAACTCAAAAAATTAAATCTTTCCTACTCAACAACTTCAGTCTTCCTATGATTATGGAAAAAAACAAACCTCTAGCAAAAAATAAATTCAACCTATTATTTTTTGATCTAATGATTTTCAATTTCATATCGATGGACCTAAATAAGAGGAAGTTTATACTCAATAAATTTACCTTCCTCATCTTTTTTTTGTTTGATGAATCTCAATATAAAAACATAGGTTTAAAAACTTGTGTCTAGAAAACAACCTCATTACGATGGACTGGGTCTGATTCATGAATAAAAACATTCTTTAACAAAAAAGGTTACTTTTCAAACAATACAAAAACATTGTTTAAAATATTTTAACCATAATGGTTATTCAATCTCCAAATTTTTATTTTTGAAAACCCTTGATAACAACTTTTCCAACTCATAATTGTTCCCAAATCAACTTTTGTAAACAACTCAAATTTTTTGACTTTTCTCAAAACATTTCTTTTCAAAAAAAGAGAGTGTCTTGACACCATATTATAAAATAAAATAATGTTAATAAAGTAATTCCATCCCTTGGTGGAAAGAAAATTTTGCATCCATGTAAATAAAAAATCCCCTTCACTATTATCTTTTCCTCTCACTTTTCATTTTCTCTACCCCATTATATGATAACCATATCATCATATTAATTTAAAAAGATTAGTATTTTTTTTATAAATTAATATTTGTTACTTCCTCTCCCCATTTGTCAAAATAATCCAAAGAATGTTTTTTGTACTTCCTAATGAGGTTTTGGAAGACATGGGTGAGGCCAAACATGAAGTTATATCCCCAATTCGACAAACCTTTATTTCAGTATTTCCTTTGTAATGATATCAGTAATCAAATAATTTCTTGAAATGTATTCCAACAAAAAATCTCCAGCAACAACTTTCTCTTTTATAAAGTGACACATTATATTAATGTGTATTAATCCTAAATTTTGGACAAGATTCTTAGAAATATAAATTTTACTCAGATTATCTCAAAGTTTTTTCAATGGTTTAGAAACTTTTACTTTCAAATATTACAGTTGAACTTTTATCAACAACATTTTAGTATAATATTAATTAGATGAAACATATTCAGATTCATCTTTTCTCAATGTTACTAAAATTTGTTTATTACTATTCAAAATCACTCAACATTAACCCATGAAAAATTTCTTCATGAGGTTGATTTTATATAATTAAAATCTCCAGTCTAATCGATATTTATATGGCCATGAAATTTTTACTCAAATTTTATTTTTTATAACAACCCAGGTAAATTTATTTCTTTGAAATATATTAGAATCCCTTTTACTTCCAAAATATGTGATTATTTTGGATTACTTTGATACCTTTCACATAAATTCATAGTATAAACAATATCAAGCCTTGAGGCTATAAGGAAAAAATACTTTCTATCATCTTTTGAAAGACTTTATGATTCACACCTGTTTTGGATTCATCAATACTCAGATTTATTCTCATTAAAATTGGATTTGAATCTTCTTTTAATTATTCCATCCCAAACTTTTTTAAAAAATCCCTGGCATAATATTCATGATATAAGAAAATTTATTTTTTATTTTTCTGAACTTGTAAGCCAAAGAAAAAAGTTAATTCTCCCAACATAGGCATTTAAAAATTATTCATTATTTCCTCAGAAAATGTTTTAAAAATGTATTCTTTGTCCAAAATAAAAATTATATCATCCATATAAACAATGAAAATTATATTTCTGAAGTCAACATCTATCACATATAAGTTTCTATCAACCTTTCCCTTAGAAAAGTTCAATATTATCCAAGAAATTCCCAAATTTATAATACCAAGAATGTCGATATTGTATCATCCCATTCAAATATTACTTCAATTTAAAAACTTTTTTTCATCCTAATCATGTAGAAACCCACAAGGTTGTTCAATGTAAAATTCTTCCTCAATATCGCTATTTAAGATAAATGACATTACATCCATCTGATAAAATTTGTACTTCTGATGTACTTATACTGAAAGAAACATTATAATAGTTTTTATTCTTTTAAATGGGAAAAACATTTCTTCAAAATCCACACATTCCTCTTATAAATATCCTTTACAAACAAGCCTAGATTTTTTTTATTAAAATTCTCCATATTCATTTAACTTGTTTCTATCAACCCACCTGGTTCCAATAAAAAATTTATTTACTGGCCATGAAATAATTTCTCGTGTTAATTATTCTTATTCTAATCCAACTCTTCATTCATAGAATCCACGCATTATTTTTGTTGAAAATATTCTAAAATTGATTGTGGTTCAAATTTTAAGATAATTGAAGTGTGATTATCTAATCTCAACTTGCTTATTTTCTGTACTGGAACCTTCTAATTCCCATAAATTATTTCGGATTAAACAAGTTTTTTTAACGTAGGAAATTTAAATGTTTCTTTCCCCGCTGAAATTTTATCATCACACAATTATTATGAATCTTGATAAGGATTTTAGTAATTACATTCAGTATTTTTATAATTCTCTAGTTTATTCTCCTCAAAATTATATTAAACTTTTCTTAATGGACATTTATTTTCAATTACCTTCACATCATATGATCTCATCAACTTTTTTAAATATTTGTTCCAACATTTTTAACTTATTACATTTTGTGAACATCCTATAAAATTTCCTTCCTCGACTTTCTCATCAGACTTTCCCAAATCCAAATTTTTTATTTTGAGAAAACATGGAATTCTAAAACAATTTATGTATTCCAATAAAGGTTTCTTTATACCAAATTTCAAAATGATTCATGTTAGTTTCTTCGCTCAATAAGAATCTCTTTTTAACATGTATAGGAGTAATAAAATCTTCTGTCCAATATAATTTTGAAAATTTCAATTTTTCTAACATACTTCTTCCAATTTCTACAAATATTTTATTCATTATTTATACTACTCCATTTTGTTGTGGATTATAGGGTGCACTATACTGGTGTTTGATACCATGCTTTATCAAATTATTTTCAAAAGTATTGTTTTTGAAATAGGTAACATTATCTTTTCTCACCTCCTTTATGGAATCCCACATTTCATTCTAAATATATTTTCTGGTGAATTTGAACATTTCAATATCCTATAACATTTGCTTCATAAACATGATGCTTTTAATATGATTGAAATTATTAATAAATGTGACAAAGTAAAAAATATCCTTTTTTATTTTTATCTCATCGGCACACATAAATCATATTGAATATGCTCAAGTGGTCTAGTAGATTGAATATCAACTCTTTTATGACTTTTGATATTCATCTTCCCTTTTTTACAAGTTACAAAAACATCTTTTTCTCTTCTTTTCATTTCTAGAAATTTATTAACAGCTTCAAATTTAGAATGTTTGATCATAATTTTCTATCCATGGTTCCCAAGTCTTCAGTGCCACAATTTTTTCATCTTCTACACTCAATTAACATGTGTTATTGAATTCTACTATTTAAAATATATTCCCACTAGTTCATTATACTTTTGTAATGACTTTTCCATATTTCAAACTTTTTATGATACATAATTTTTTTTTAAAAAAATTTCTTTTTCATCATCAAAAAGTTGAATTACACTAAGTATGTTTTGACCTATCCCATTAACAAATAAAACATCTTTAGATTTCAACTTTTTGGCTTCAATATATTCTGTTCCAATTCCACTGATTTTTAAAGAACTATCTTTATCAAAGGTAAATTCTCCTCCATTATGAATTTTAACATGTTTCAAAAAAATTATATCACATTTAATATGTTAATAACATCTAATATCAAGTATCCATGGCATTTACTTTTCAGTTTCTTTCAAAGATGTCTTAATAACAAAAGCTATTTCATCAACTTTCTACTTTTTAGCTTCTGTTTCTTTTCTATTATAAGAAACGTGTTCTAGAAGGAGTTTCATTTATTTTTTGGAAATATGATTATAATTATAACATATTCCACAAAATTATTACAAACATTCAATTTTATTTCTTATTGGATAGTTTCTAACATCTTAAGAATTCACTTTTTCAACTTTCTGTAAGTTAGAAAAGATACTCATTCAACTATCAATATTTATTCCAATTTTCTCAAAACTTCTTCTAGGTAAAGATATTTTGTGTCAATAATTATAATCCATATGAACATATATTCCAAAAAACCAACAATAACCATAAAATCTTCATTTTATATTGAAATAATATCTTTCTCCATTGAAACGTTGTTAAGGTTGGTAACTTCTTTCATCTCTTACATATTCAGGACATGTATCATCATTTCATTTGAGTATGTTATATAATTTGGTGGATTTTATAGGTTTATAACATACTTTCCCCACCCAATAATTCCCAATACTTTTTTTGGAACCTAAAATGTTAAAATAATCATATGAGACATTATTCTTTTTAAGATATGATTTCATCTAATTCTCATATTGATAATTCTCAACATCTTTAGAAGTTTCAACTTTTACTAATGAATCGTTGTTGAATTTTCCATTCATCTTCCTGAAGGTACTTTGGGACTCAAGATGTTTTTTATTGAAACTTGTAAACTAATTATTACTTAGCTTCCAGATTCTTTCCAAGATCATCAATCATCATTCCCTATTCGTCAATTCTATTTTCGTAACTTAAAATATTCTGAATGTATTCATCCTTCTACATGACGGCATCTTTTCTTCCATCAGATATTTCGTCACAATATTTCTTCATTACTCTAATTTATTTCTTGAGAGTTTTGTTTTTATCAAGACATGAAACAAGTTCTATTAAGAGCTAATACTCTCTATAAGATTATTTACCACCTTCTTCACTCTCCGATGAATATTTTGTTTTCTTAACTTTTGAAATAAATGTTCTAAATAATTATGAACATTCTTATTCAGAATAATTTGTGTATGTGGAGTCCCATTCAACTTTATTACTCAATATAATACTTTTTTTTAATAAAATTATTCTTCTATATGTTGAAACACTTTTATTCTTTAACATTTTTGTTCCACTTATTCCATTGAGGTTTTTCATTTGAATCATCTTGATATTCTCCAACTTTATTATTAGGGAAATTTATATAAAAGTGTCTAATTCCACCACACACAAAACATTAGAGAGTAATTTTACCTCAATGATTTCATTTTCCTCTTTGATAGTTCTTGGATATAAGAGACATGATTTTTTTCATTCAACTCATCATCCTATTTATCTTCAGAGTCATAAGGATCAACATATTCATCAAATTGAATTTTAAACATTATGGTAGCTTCAAAACCCATTTTATATTTAATAATCTTTTTAAACATTTTAGCTTTACTCATTTAATAAGTAACAATCAGGTTATGAAATTCATCAAGAGATAAATCATCCTTAACTTTTAAAGAAGAACTTTTGGAATCAAACCTGTCTGTAATGTTTATCATAAGTTTCTTCAAAATTGTATAATCTTCTAGGACATCACCAAATACTATAGTGTTGCAAAAAATTTCATTTACTATTTTGAAGTATTCATCAATTGTTTCTTCATCTCTTATTCTTATTTCATTATACTTAATACGCCATATTTTAAGCTTTTCTTCCTTAGCTTTTGTATTGCCTTTTAAAAAAATTTATATCTTGTACCACATACTTTTTGATGTTTTGAGACCCATCACCTTCTAATAAACATTTTTTGATAAGTATATTAGAATAGAATGTATAGCCATTATATAAACTTCTATATTTATCTTATCAATAAAGGTTATTGGTTAATCTTTCTAAATAAGTGGAAATCCAATTGTAGAAGCATCAACAACATCTAGTCCAAGAGATAAAAGATAAAGAATCATCTTATTTTTCTATCCATAATAATAATTTCCAAAATATGTAGGAATTACATTACTACTAAATGAATAAATATTATCCATGATAAGGATTCAATAAGGGAACCAACCTCTGATACAAATTAAAATTCCAAAGGATCGAATAACAACTGATAAAGGGGGTTGAATTAGTTGTTAACTTTTTATATGTTTCAATACTTTTCCAAACATAATCCCTAAAACCTTTTAAGATTTATTTCATTATCAACTTTTTTTATATAAGCATGCCTGAAAAATTAGGGAAGAAAGTAAAATACAAAATATTTACAAGGTTTGACCTCATTGTGATAACCTACATCCTTTTTATAGCCTATATCATGGTTCTATGGAAATCAACTATTACGAATAAGTGAATAAAACTTGGACAACTCCCATTAGAAAATTTTTATCTCTTTGTAGGAATGATTATACTGACTCCTGTCAGTTTACAACATTTTCCTATAAAATAATAGAGTAAAACAAAATAATGAATTCTTTATTGAAACAAAACCACAACTGCTCTGTCTGAATCCTCAATCTAATTTGGCTAGATATGATTTTCTCACTATGATAATTCGAGATCCAATATTCTCAATAAGATGATGTTGGATCCGATTTTCTCAATACAATGATGTCAGATCATATTTTATCAATGAAATGGTGCTAGATCTAATTTTTTCAAAATGATGAGCCTAGATCTGATTCTCTAAAAAAATGGACTCAATATAATGAACTCATTCTTCAATCCTCAAAACTCGAACTCTATTATAATTCTTAATACAATTCTTCTTTAACTAGATGGTAACATCCATTAGGAGTTCTCCAGAACTCCTAAAATTTCTCATATATGAAACTTTCAAATGGACAAATGATCTGAGTAGGTACTTATAGGAAACTCAGATAAAATTGGGAAACATGAAATCTTTCCCACATCCTCAAATTTCAAAACACTACAAATCTATCACATTTAAAATTCAACTTTAACTTATTAAAAACTCCATATATTTCTCTAAGATTTATGCAAAATTTAATTTCAAGTTTGACCTCTTAAACTTTTTATATATTTCTTAGATCATTGTGCTATGTTTCCTTCTCTACACAATATGATTTGTTTCTTTCACATCTCATTGTGATCTGTTTTCTTCTCATCACATTACAATATTTTATTTCTCATCCCAATATGATCTATTTATTTATCATATCATTATAATGTGTTTCTTTCTTAGCTCATTACGATATGTTTTCTTTCTTAGATCATTACTTTTTTTATTTCTCATCTCCTTATGATCTATTTTTTTCTCCACTAATTATGATGGAACATACATTATGATGGAATTTCATATTATAATAGAAATACCATTATGAGTATTTTCCTATTATGATGGAAATCCCTTTATGATGAGTCTCCCATTATGATGGAAATCCCATTAGGATGAAATCTCCATTATAATGGAATTTTTCACTCTATAATTTTTAATTTCTTCAAACTTATCCATCATTTCTTCAAAATATTTTATCATGAAAGTTTTCATTATTTTTTATAACTTCTTGATCCATAAAGCATTGTCTTATTTGTTTTTAGAAATTATGAAAACTTTATCACTCATTACTTCATATTATTCTTCTAAAAATATTCAGGACAAATAAAAATTCTTCATTAAGAAACTTATATCTTAACAGCTTCTTTATTTATAACTCAAAAACGGAATTCTTTCTAACTCAAAAACTTCGTTCTTTCTCTGATTACGGAAAAAACAGACCTCTAATAAACAATAAATTTTGCTTCTCATTCTTTTGAATCTAATGATTTTTAATGTCACGATGATAGACCTGAATATGATAAAGTGTATGATCATCAATTTCTTATTCCTATCTTCTTCTATGTCTAGTGTAGCTCAATACAAAAACCTGGGTCCAAGAACTTGTGTCCGAAAAATAAATTCATTATGATGGACTCGGTCGAATTTATGAAAAAAAACATTCTTCCACAAGAAATTATAGTTGTCAAAAAACACAAAAACATTGTTTAAAAAAATATAACCACAAATGTTCATCAAAAATAATATGTTAAAACAAATTCATGGGGAAATAATTATACCATATAACATAAATCATCATCAATATCATTAATTTTGTCTTAAATAATTTAAATTGAAACAATGAAAACCCTTTCTACATTAATGACATTTGAATCAATATAAATTGAGAGTGAATAATTAAAAGGAAATTTAAATACCATGATCATGGGGTCATCCATGATATAATATCTCAATTGTAAACATATACACCTTTTAAAAGTAAGTAGCTGCATCATGTAAATTTATGTCCCAAAGAAAGAGAATTTGAGACGAATAACCCTTATAGAATCATATCATTCAATTAAAAATTAATCAGTGTGATGATTATGTGACAAATAAATTAAATTAAAAAACAAGTAGAAATAAAAAATAAATAAATAATACATTTTACGCATAATCTTGGCATAATATAATCGATTTATAAGTTATATAACCCAATGACAGTAAATTTAGTTAAGAAACCCCCTCCACTTTCTATCTTTCTTGTCAAATCACCTTGGATGAAATAATTTGAATTGAAACATAAAATGACGTGAAGTTTTAAGGTTTCGTGACATAACATGTAAAATCTTCATTATATACACCATATGGATAAATTATTTGTGTAACATTAAAATATACCTCAATAAAGGAAAATTGAGATGAAATCTCTTACCTCTAGTCCAGACGTTCCATGTATGTTCTTTAAATCCTGTATAATAATAATATATCAATTATTTTATTACTTAATATAATTTTCTATGTTTATTAATTTATCAATAAACCATTTTTTATTTAAATGGATTATTTAATTACTTAATTGGATAAGTTCACATCGAGTATTTTGAGGACGTTCGGTTCATAATTTCAAAACAGCTTTGTTGTGTTGACTGTGGTCAAAGTGTAATTGTTCTATAATATCGAAAATAATAATAATTAATTTTTTTATTTTTTAATACAGTACTTATACTTTTAAAATCAATAATTAATTATGGTTTTGAAAAATGAACTATGTCAAAATCATGGAGATGGTAAGTCATATGTACGCATGGGTAATGTTTTCATTTTTCAATGATCATTAGGGAAATATGGTCAGTATTATTTTATCTATATATAATGATTGTATTATAAAAAAATATAATATTATATATTTATATTAAATTATATATAACATTCATACAATTTTCTTATAAAAAATGAATCACATCATTTATCGGTGGTGGCAATCCACACATATGCACGAACGACGTTTATATTTTTCGATGGACAAAATAGTACAAAAATATAAGATATGTTATCCTTTAATAATTATAATTATTTATTTAATATCATATATATAAATTAAATCTATCTTTATAACCATCTGTTACATGTGGTTATGGAAGACAAAATACATCGGTTCGTGAGGTGATAGTTTTTCATACAGACAATCAATGGAATCATTTCCCATTTTATAGAATAAGGATATTGATATAGGTTATAGAATTAAAATAAAAAATCTAAGTATGTTTAATATAATAGTTTTATTATATCACCATGTTTGAATTATATTTTAAATAAGTAAAAAATAAATAAAACTAAAACATTCGGTTAAAATTTATACTTATTCTCTTGACAACTTCATTTGTTTGACACCTTGATCCCTATAAGGTTTGTATTATGCCCAAAATAATACCTATAGAACGTGGATAGGGATTTTATTGAGGTATTTGGGTTGGTATTGGCCAATCCAAATGGTTCTTGAAGTGTGACTAAAATCGGATATGAGGTCCCTTTTTACAAGTTATGGAAGGGGCACTCTAAGAATTTCGTAAAGTATTAAATTGATATAAATTAATTTTCATTCCAAAATTGATATAAATTGACATAATTCAAAAAAAAGATGATTATGAGCCTAAATTATCCCATAAAATAATAGTATTATAGGTTATGGTTATTTTTTCTCCCTAATCTCTTAGTGTTAACCCCACCATATCGTTTTGACAATTACCATGATATCAAATTATTTTACTCTTTATGGGTCAAGAAATATACTATAAAAGGGTAATTGAACCATAATTAGACCACGTTTTATATTTTAAAATATATATCATTAACTTGTATGAACATTGGATTTTTATAAATTTTAAATAAATTAATAAAATGTTGTTTATTATAAAATATAATTAATGAATTTTTTGAAACTATTCACATAATTTGACTTTGAAAATAACATCAGAGTAATGAAATTATAATATAAATCTTTTAAAATATCCAATATTTTATATTTATATTAAAAAATCATGTAATTCCTTAACTCACCCATATAATATTAATTGTATACTTTTAAAAGTTATTTACCTGATTTGTTTACTACTTGCACAATCATAGTATAGATGTTGCGTTATCATTTATGGTAATTATTTCATCACTAAAAATTATTAAAGAATTATCATCATAATAATAAATAGTTTATATTTTAAATAATAATTTATAACAAAACATAAGTTTTTGTTATCTCTTTCCCATAATTTTATAGATATTAAAAGTATGAGAGTGACGGTTTTTACAATAAATTTACATAAAATAATATATAATACAATTTCAAATAAAAATGGAAAAAGTAACATAAATTAGATTATTGGATGATTATGGTCTAAAATAACTCATATAAATGATTAAAAGAAATTTTTAAGGTTATTTTAGATCTTATCATATTATTTTTTACATTAATTACTTGATTTTCCCTTATTGAGGTGAAGAAAAATTACTACCATTACTATTCATAATGAAAAAAATAAAAGGGATATATTTAACTAATTTTTAACTCATGATTTCAAATATGGAATAAATTTTTTATGATTAAATTTTTATAAGTTTATGAAATTATGTTAATATTAAAAAAACACAACAAAAAACATTTTAGAAAAATCTATTAAATTCTAAAAATAAACTCATTCCAAAATCAGGTATAATGATGATTCCTATGTAATTAATTTAACTAATTATAATTAAAGGATAATCATATAACTTTAATATCAAATGTTACTTTTAAAAAAACTATTTAATGAAAATAATATATAGTTTTTTAAAAAATTGACAAAAAATATATTTTCACTATTCAATGAAAAATAAATATTTTTAGAAAAATACCACAATATCACCCAAGTATAATTTAAATATGTTGATTATAAAAATTATATAATTTTTACAAAATAAAAATTATTAAATTTAAACAAATTAATTATAATTTTCAATCAATAAAATCAACACAAACCATTTTTGAAGAAAACGTATTTTTGAAGAATAAAATGACTACTTAAAAATTGTGTGATTATTTACATAGAATTTATCAATATATTTATATTGGGTATTACCAATATATATTTTTTATAATATGGATAATCATATTCATACCCTCTAATTTGATGTTATTTGATGACTATAAAATTAAAATAATTAATATTCTATAGTTTGTTTTATCTTGGTGTTGCTAGTTGTTTATGTTATCAACCATAGTGCTCTTTTAAAATCATGGGATATTACACTTTTTTAAAAATAATTTCATAAATGTAAAATATTTGAATTTAAAGAGTCTATTACTCTAAATAGGATGATAAATAACCATTAAATAAAATCTTAGGGTGCAAAGAACCAATCATGGAAGTGTGAAGTTTAAGATCGAATATAATAACTCAAAGAAATGTGGTTTGAGTTAAACAAAAACCTTATAGCATCGTAGTATTTCAAATAAAAAAAATAATGGATTGATGAACATTAGATGGATTTATAAATACCATAAATTTCATTAAATTTGTGAAAAAAATGAAATCCATGTCCAATATATACACCATAATAAGAGACAACTGGTGAATACAATTCATGTCTTACTGAAACAAAATTGATATCCAAAAACCCTTACCATAATTTCCCACTTCCACTAAAGTGATTAAATATTTAGTATAAAAAATAAATATCATGATATCTTATTTTATAACCTTTTTAATATCTAAATCCTTTTATAATCATTATTTATAATTATTATTTATATGTATATTACTTAATTATTATCTATTTTCAATATCAAGTGTGAGTAGTCTTGATCATTTTGAAATACCTTCAAAATAGTGGATTTTTTATTCACTATTACTCAAATTTTAATCATTAAAATATCATAAAAGAAACTTTTATTAATGATTTATAATTTTTTATAATGTTATAATTTCATTTGAAAAGTATTTTAGTTTTTATTTGTGATGATAAAGTTAGTGGTGAGCTTGATTGGGTAAGTTATAACGAGAGAATGGTGTTATATAAATACTTCCATTAAAAACCCAAAAAATAATTATTTACTTATTAATATCCAATATTAAGTTTCAAAATCCATCCTTGGTAGAGATTTATATCATTTTTTATGTAGGTAGTCAAAATGACACAACAAAACAGTTTAGAACCTATGTGTGAGTATGAATACAGAAGAAATTATTTTGTCATAATATCATTATTACAAAAGTGTAACTAAATTATTTTTATTTTTATAAAGTTATTAATCATTATTTTTAATATTTATAAGAATAAGGTATGCAAAAAATTAGTTTTCATTTATAAATAAATCATTTTTCCTCTTAGTATGTTCATTTTTGGCAGTTAGTTTTACAATGATCACTTGTTGCTAATAGTACTAATATAATGCCAAATTTATATTTCAAAAAAATAAATCATGGCATAAATAACATATCTATTCACTAAAATCAATTTTATAACCATAATTTAATGGTGGTGATGGAAAATGAAATTTTTCTTTCATTGAGGCGGTAGTTCGAACACATTCTTGAGTGGCGTTTTAATTTTTTCAATTGAATGGGTTGGGAATAGATAATGTTTATAGCACCAATATAATAAAATTTTATAATATTTTTTATACTAATTTCATTATATACATATAGTTTGAATGGTTTTTTATGAGGGTGGATGAGAAGGATAAAGAAAGAAAAGTAATGGTAAGTAATACTTACATTATGAATTTTGATATTCTCTAAATGTATACTATGGAAATTAATTAATTGAGACAAATTTTTGAGTATATATTATTCCAATCATTTATAATGGATATAGGTGAATTAAAATGGGTATTGTTTAATAGGAATTTAAAACTAGTTTTGGGACTCAAAATGGGTGGAAGTTATCTCCTTTTATAGGTGAAAAACATGTACAAATCGTTAGAAAATAATGTTAGGTAAAGGGTAAGAATAGAATCACATGGGATTTAGGTGGTTTGGGTGGGTAAATTATGGTGGGAAATTTAGTTTTAACTTTAAAACCTAAAAAATTTATTCTAGAAGTTTTCAGTTTCACATTGATTTAGTAAAAATCAATCCACATTTGATTACTCATTTTAACACTTATTATTCTTGATTCAAATTTAACCATGGTAATTATTTTATTTATGAAAATATAAGATGAAAATTATTAACAAATTTTGATGTGATCAATCTTAATTTAGAATCCATTTAATCTAATTAGATTTCTAAATATAAGATAATTTAGTTATAAATTGAAACAAATAATGTGTTAAAAAAAATTGTAGAAAAATAACATTTTAATCATTAAGTATTTTTAATATTATTTATAATTTATTATCAATTTAATGAGTGTAAATTTATATATATATATATACATTTAAACATCATAATTGATCAATTTAATTTAAAATCACAATATTTAAAAAATTATCATTCCTCGAAGAATAACTATTTTACCATGGTAACTAATATTTATCATAGTATCCTTATTTTTTGCCTAAAAATGAAATTTATCCCAATATATAATATAAAATTTATGATTAAAAATTTTCAAATAATTTTTTATGATACAATTTTAAAAAATGAAAAAATTAATTTTAATTCAAGAAAGTATAATTTATAAAAACAATTTTATGAAACCTATGTCTTCTACGTATAAAATAAATTTATTACTTGCATAGTAATAACTATTGGACGGTGGTTAACATATTTTATTGTATATATTATCAATACGTTCCATTTAAACCATTATTTTATCTTTATATAATAAACTTCATAATTCTAGAAAATGAAATTTTAAAAAAAATTACGCATAGAATGATATTATTTGTTACTTAACTCTACTAATTTGATTGTATTAATTGATTAGTATTTGAAAAAATAAATTTATTTGTATTTCTACATATATTTATTAATTCGGTTACCTCTATATTTAACTTGCAATTCAACAGATACACTTTAACAATTACATAATGTTTCGTGATTCATTGTTTTGGTGTTATGTGTCAACAATTTTTTGAAACAATTAGGTTATAATGGAAAATATATATTTTAAAATATTTTGGTGTTATGGTCTGATCTATAGTTGTAGGATTCAGTGAATAGTAGTGTTTTTATTTAATTATTTGAGGTTTTTATGGATTCTCAATTGGTGGTTAACTCGCCAAATATTTTGAAAATGTCATATCATCGGAAGAGGAGTTGTATCTATTTATGAATCTCTCTCAGTATAGAGTTTGTAAGAAAGATTGGGGTGCATGATCATTGTTTATTTACCAATTATTGTAGGTTTGGTTGAGGAAAGATAATGGGAATTGAAAATTTCATAATGCAACAGATGGACGGTTGTGATTGTAGGAGGTCAATGTAACTGGTTGACTGAGTTAGACCCTCAATAAAATGGGGTTGGGACCACTTTATAAGGTTTCATTTGATTACTAGAGTTATCGATCTATGTGGCTTCCTATTCACAATTGATTTTATCTTTTATAAATCTAATTAAAAGAATGTTTGGGATGCTTCTTTCCATGGATTTAAGATAAATGTTTAAACTATTAAACAGTATTTTTTTCATTATTTAATTTACCTTTCTTGTTTTTCTTGAATGGTTTTCTGAGTGTCACAAACTATCCTAGATACTCTGGTACCCTGATACCTATGCTGATCCTAACATAGCTCAAAGGGCATTCCCAATCCCTATGGGTTGGTGACTAGAAATTGGCATTATACAATATAAAATAAGGAACAAATTTTCCACCAAAATAGTGGAAGATAATAGATTCATATCGTTATTCTCGAAACTCCTTAGGGAGAAGGTATCAGAAACCAAATAGGTATCTAAAATACTCAGACAATACATCATAAAAGTACCCAAAATAAGTAAGGATGAAACTCAAACATCCATAAGGTATCAACACTCAAAGCCCAAAGGTTCAAGAACATCCACCTCCTCCAAGAGTCGCTTTCCCTTTACTCGAACCTAGTAAGAGATGATTTAAAAACACCAGAAGGAAAATTAGGGTGTGAGATAAAAATCCTAGTAGGGTCTCACCAAGTGTTCCATAATAAAATTCCATAACAATAAACCAAGTAATGCTTTAAATTTTAATGAAATAATTCAGGGAAACACAATTGTATATTTAAAACAAATGAAGATTTCATTTTAAATAATGGGAAACATTTCAAAAAATGGTTTTAGTTAACATGTTATATAAAATAGTTTATATAAATCACTATACATTTGTAAATAAGTTTCATAATAAATGGAATTTATAATTAAAATAGTCACAATAAGAACCATGGTCATCTTCCCTAATGTATGATAGTTTCTAGTTATAGGATCCTCACACCCTCATATTAGTGATCATGGAATATGTGTACCCACATCCTTTCAGTTCACACCAAATATATAGTGACCCAATCCTGTTACACATATCATTACATGATTTTAAGAATAATTAAACATCAAATTACAATCCAAGGATCATAAAGTCTAGTGTATTGTAGATTAGGTACATAATTAAACATCATTTATCCAAAAAAAATATTTTTTTTAATATTTATAATGATATCCTATCTTCCTTTGATCCCTTACACCAGAATAGGATAACCTTGGGATAACATGAAGAAAGAGATGAGATAAAAGCCTAATAAGGGAATAAACATAAGAATAAATCTTAGCACAAGGATAAGAGGCATAAAATAAAGATATAAAAAGGCATGGAACCTAATTAAATATAATGAATCATAATGTGGGATCATAAGATCATAGATTCATAGTAATTTTGAATCAACAATAAAAATGACATTAGCACGAGTCAAGTATCACTGCACGTGGGGGAGCATGAGTCAAGGCTAACCACTAAGACCGTTGCATATGGAGGACGAGTCAAGGATAACCACTAAGATTGTTACACATAACGTCTCATGAGACTAAATATTACTCAATGCATTGTAGTTATATCTGGTTGCACCCATCATAAAATTTTCATGAATATTTTTTCCACATAAATAATCATACATATGCAATCAAACATAAACATATGGGTTACCCATGGAAAGAATTGGGTATCATAATCATGTCAAATGGCATATCAATAGGTAATATCGTAATGGTGTTCATGAATGGATTTATTTAAATCATACATGGAAAATTAAGAAGTGAATATAGGTATAGATAATGATAAATTATTTCAAACTAAAGTGAAAATAATGTTTAGGAAATTTTAGAAATAAAACATTTTAGTACGGTTTAAGGGAAAACTTTCAAGATTATTTAAAATAGAAAAGGCTTAATTGTTTGTATAAAAAATATTTGAACCAACATAGTCTCCATAATAAAATGAGTTATTTTATAAAAATAATGGTGGAATAAAATAGATTACATAGTACACTTAAAATTGGGTAAGAATTCAGGAAGTTCTCTTAAATCGAGCTTGCTTATCAGGAAGAATTGAGTTGGAAAACTTTTGAAAACCTATATAACCATGATAAAGAAGTATTAATGGATCCTAATACATTATTTTGGAACATAAAACAGAATTTAAAATATTTACATGAAAAATAAATAGAATTTCATTTGGGTAAAAATAAATGAAAGAGTAACCTGAAAGAATAATGCAGGTTTTGGTAGAATCTCTTACCTTAAGTCTAAATGTGTTATTCACTTGATCGTCATGTCATGGAAAATAAAATTATATTAATTAATAATTCTAGAAACATTTATACATTTATTTTATTTATTATAACTTTATTAAGTTCATTTATGGAATTTTTTATTGGTTAAGATATTCAATTTAATGGTTTGCAAGCATTGGTTTCCTTGGTTTTCATGATCATTTTACTTGTATACATGTATGAAAAGTTGTATAAATTGGGGGTAATTATCATGAATTGAACATATATTTTAATAATGGTATTATATAGCTTAAATTGGTCTTATATATAATTTGGTTTTATGGCCTGATTTGGAATCTTTAGATAAACCATTAATGATATTTGTTTAGATTAATTTTTCATTTTTTTTTATCCTCACTAACTAGAATTGTTATATTATTAAATATCATGTATATCAACTAGTTATAGAACATTTAATAGGTATTAATACATTTATTATAACATATTTAAACCATAAAAATAATTTTATGTCTGGCCTTGAAGGGGTAATTGAAACAAGAAAGCATGTCATCCATGAATGTGGTAGATAGGCACCTCATGGGAAATGTTTTCATTCAAAAAATAAAAGAGATAGGAGATGATATTTGATGAAGAATTATTCCGTAAACAAGATAAAATTATAGTATATGTAACACACTAGAGTTTTTATGCCACTTGGCCAAGGTGAAGTGAGGTGAATATAAAAAAATAAAGGAACATGAAACGAAATTAAAAGAAACGGATGAGGCTTCTACCTCTTGATTCCTTCTTCTTGGTAGCATCCTTATGGGATTGGTTTTGGTATTATGTTAAGAAAAAAGCATCGTACAAAAGGGACAGAGGTTTGGGAATAGTATTGGGAATAATTTTTAAAAGGCTCAAGGATTGAGAGGTGTGAGGAAAATAGGTGTTGAGGGGTGGTATTTATATTGGAGGAGAGAGGTATTTTCTCATTATTTAATCCATTATTTTATTATTTTTATCAAGACAAGAAATAATATTTAATCTTGAGAATAAATAAAAAAATTAGATCACGTGAGTTCAAACCAATTTTTGTTACATTATCAATGTCTCAATTAATAGGGTATTAAGTTATGATGTACATATACCATAAATTATTGTATTTTAATATTCACCAAAAATTTAATTATTTCAGAAAAATCCCAAAAATTCACCCTAACCATTTTTCAATCATTATAATTCAAAAAATAAACTCCATTTTATGAAAATAATTTTCTATATATGAGGAAAAAAAATTAATTAAAGTCATAATTCACTCAAAATATATATTTTTAATTATTACTGATTTTATATCACTTTGAAAAATTAACTAAGGTCTCATAAAATTAAATTATAATCATAAGACATAAAATTAGTAATTTTTGAATAGATTTTACCAAAATAAATTTTTTCAAAATTATTAAATTAGTCATAATATTGTAATTAAATATTTATAACATACAAAAATACTAAGACTTAATTAAAATTTTTTAAATATTTTATTTACTTATACAATGATTTAATTATATCATTTTTTACTTATAAAACGGATAAAACTTATTTATACAATCATTTCTAAGGTTGCTATTCAATTTTCTTATTTACTATTCATATGGGCCATGTTACTATTCCAAAGTTCAAGTTACTATTACTTTGGTATATGTTCCTTAACTTCTTAAAATGACTTTTCTTTCATTAATTATTTATTTATAAAGTTTGTATTGTGTCCTTAATGTGATTTTATGTGATTATAATATATGGAATAATTATAATAAGTGCATTTCTACTGATAAAAAATTGGTTCATAGTATTCTTTCCCCCTTATAAGATTTTTCCCTCGAAATTTTGTTTTACACACTAAGGTGAAAACTGGTGTGGGTACTTCTCCTTTATTACTTAATGAGGTTTCCATGTTGTGTCTTTGTACTTATGTTTCCACCAAATTATTTTTACAAGGTAAGTGTTCTCGTTGTGTATAACTTTATCTCTATGACCCAATATCTTTAATGGCTTATCCTTGTAAGAAACATAATTCTCCAACTATACCACCTATGAAGTCAGTAAATGTGACAGATATGGTATGTAATTTCTTAAGAGGGATGCATGGAATACATCATGTACTTCTGACATTGTGGGTGGAAGTGCTATTCGATAGGACCCAACTCTGACACCATAAAGAATCTTAAAGGGGCCGATGTACCTAGGACATAGCATTCCTTTCTTCCCAAATCCCATGAACTTATTCATTAGAGATATTTGGAAGAATATAATATCTCCAACATGAAACTCAAGATCTTGTCGAGGATTATCCATGTAACACTTTTTTCGACATTGGGCTTCTTTGATGTACTTCTGAATCGTTTTTACCTTCTCCACCATTTCTTCGACCATTTCAGTTCCTATAATCTTATGTACACCGACTTTATCCCAGCATGTCAGTGTTTTAAACCTTTTTCTATAAAGGGATTCATATATAGTCATTTGGATGATCGAGTGGAAACTATTGTTGTAAGAGAACAAAATAATAGGTAGAAGTTAGTCCCATACTCCATTGAATCCTATAGAACATGTTCTAAAAATTTCTTCTAGTGGATTAATAGTTTTATCAGATTGGCCATTAGTTTGAGGATGATAATCCATACTAATGTTTAGCTCAGTGTTCAAATAATATTGGGGACTTCTCCAGAACATATAGGTGAATCTCATATCTCAATATGATATAATAAATAGTGGTACATTATTTATCTTTACAACATATTTTATGTATATCCATGCAAATTTATCCCCTGATAATTCCTCTCAGATTGTGATAAAGTGAGATTCCTTTGTTTGTTGATCCAGAATAACCCATATACTATTATTTCCTTTGGATGTCTTTGGAAGACCAGTGACAAAGTCCATGGTGATGTTCTACCACTTCCTTTATTTATGGATAATGGTTTCATCATCGCTTTAACATTTTTCATTGCATCCTTCATTTTATGACACACCAGGAACTTTGATGTCTTTTAAGTGATCTCCTTTATCATATTTTCCCAACAAAAGTTCTCTTGGAGATCTCGATACATATTTTTGTTACCTGGGTGTATAAGAAGGATTGTGATATATGTGTCATTCAAAATAACTTTATTTATGTTTGGATTGGATGGTACATAAATTCATGAACCAAACCATATGACTCTATCCTCATTGATCTTGAACTCAGATGATTTCCCAATCTCAATATCATCTACCTTTTATGAATATTCACAACATTCCTTTGATCATTCATTATTTTATCAATAAGGGGTAGTTTATAAATCATTTGAGAAATGATTTATAATTTTCCTTCATTAATAATTCCCATGTCGATCCTTTTTAAATCTAAGAATATTGTATCACTCTCAATTCTCATAATTGATAAAGATGAATGATCCTTTCTACTTAGATAATCCTCCACCTTATTTTATTTATCGGGATGGTAGTGGATTGAGAAGTCATAATCATTAATGAGATCTAACAATATTTTATGGTGCATATTAATCTCCTTATATGTGAATATATATTTGATACGCTAGTGATCATTATATATCTAACACTTCTCCCCAATGGGATAATGTCTCCATATTTTCAACATCAAGATCATAGCTGCCAACTCCAGATCATCTGTAGGATAGTTTTTCTCATTAATTTTTAACTGCCTTGGGGAGTAGGCTATCACTTTAACATTTTTCATCAATAAACAGATTAATCCTTTCATTAAATAATAAATATACAATATAAATAGTTATCCACTTTTCAAGAGTGTGAGTATTGGTGCAACGATATGCCTCTTTTGAGCTCATTAAATCTTTCCTCACATTCTTATGTCCAAAAAAACATCACTCCCTTCTGTGTTAGCTTGGTTATTATAGCGACCCTGCATTTTCTTACATTACTATTACATCAATATATTGATAAAAAACATAATAGTATTACACCATGAGGATCCACAGGTTTAGTGTCATGGAAAACCTAGGACCAAACATAACATTTACAACATCAATCATAAACATTTATTTAATTCCTTCTTCTATAGCTTCTTATTGGCACCTAACCTCCCCTTAGTACATTTAGTCACCTAAGGATATAAATAAAATAGGGGTGAGAAAAAATAATAGTAAAAGGATAGATAAAAACCATATATCATGGGGTGAGCATAATCATGACATCATCATCAATCTTATGAAAGTAAACATTAATAAAATACTTGAAATGTGGAAATTCATAAAAATGAAACATCGTTTCTTAGTGTCAATCTACCACACATAGTTGTGAACAAATCAAGCATCATGTTCACACATTATTTCAATTTAACTCGTGATATTAATCACTTTACTCAATGCATTTGAGTGATTTATAATTCCGGCACACCCATCACATTCAAACATTTATATTGTGCTATATAATTTCGGGTGCACCCGTCAAATCATAATATTTACATTATCATTCATGCCACATTAAAAATATGTAAAATATGAACTTGAAACAAATAATGGAAAGAAATATATTTCATATAATAAATACTACTTTCATAAACATTTGGTCCCCAAAATAAAGAGGGAATAAAAATATTGATATAGAACCATTAACTATGAGTGAAGAGTGAAACAATAATCAAGAAGTAAAAAAGGGTGTGTTTACTTGAAAGAAGATTTATTTTGGAAAACATTTGATTTTTCATATAAAAAATTAGAGAACATGTATACTCCAAAAACTGTAAGATAATTATGAATAAATTATGTTTATGGAGAACCCATTCTGAACATGGTGTGAAAGAGGGAGAACACGAAGAAAGAAAGTTTGGTTCGAGAATTTCCTCTTACCTTGTATCTGAACGCTTTCTTCACTTTAATGTCCTGCATAATGACATTATGTTCATTAATTAACAATTAAATAACCTTGTGTAAATTTATATGGTTTATTATGGTTTCACTAAGTTATTTTAAGGGACTTTGGATGAGTTATGAATCTTAAATTCATTGTTTGGGAATGTTCTTTTTTTATAGTTTTCTTGAACAGATGACTTGTATTCATGAATGGAAGTTCATTTAAAACATGAATAAACATTAAGAATTGTAATTATATTTTATTTATTATGTTATAGGTCTTGAAATGATCTTACAAATAATTTCTTTATATACCATGATAATGAATCATTTGATAAGAATTTAATTATCATTGTTTGGGTTAATTCGGGCGGTTTTTCAACCACAACCAACTTGTTTTGTTTAATAATTTAGTAATATGTGCATAAGTTATTTCCATAACATTAAATAGTATATAATACACATAATATAATCTTTATCAACCATAAAAATTGATTCATGGCCATATTTTAAGGCGTTAATGGAAAAAAGAAAACTTGTCGTTCTTAAAGGTGATAAATTAACACCTCTCAAACAATGTTTTTCTTTCTAAAATAAAAAGAAGAGGTGGATGGGATTGGATGATATATTATCCCATTAGTATAATAACATACTATTATATGTATGATAATGTACATACCCTACCATTTTTATGAGGATATGTGGAGATATATTAAGAAAAGAACATGAAATTGAAAGGAAATTAAAGGAAGAGAGAGAGGGGGAATTACCTCTTGAATCCTCCTCTTGAGATCCTTATTAAGGAACCTAGGCTTGGTCTTTTAATGTGACCAGAAGATCATGGACTTGTTGAAGGGTCTAGGGAAGATTTTTGGGGAGATTTTAGACAAGTTTTGATGGTTAAGTGGTGTGAGGAAATGAGGGTGTCAAGGGTGGTGTTTATAGTGGAGGGGAGAGGGGTTTTCTAAATATAATATTCATTAATTTATTATTTATCCAAAATACAAGTAATAGTGATTATTCCATGAGTAAATATATTACTTTTATAATGTGAATCCGAACCAGATGTTCTTATATTATTATAACATCACCCATGACTCTATAATTCATGAATTTAAATTATTTTGTAAATTATCAAATTTCATTATTCATTAAAAATTCAAGTATTTTAGAAACAATCCAGATATTCAACCGAACCATTTTTGGACATTTAAATCCAAAATTAAATTTAATTTTTTTTAAATAATTTTCTAAAAACTATTAATTTAATTTTTAATTAAAATCATAATCTACTTGAACATAAATATTTTAATATTAAAACAGATTTCATTATACTTTCAAAAAATACATAAGTTCTTATAAACTTATCTTAAACCCAAAATACATATAATTGTTAATTTATGAAAACATTTTTGGGAAATACATTTTCTTTTAAATTAATTAATTAATTATAATTATTTATTTATGACTTACAAAAATACCAATATTTTTACTTTGGTCATATTATAACTTATAAGATGCCTAAATTTTATATAATCATTCAAGGGTAAGGTTACTATTATTTTACATGATTTACTATTCATAAGGGTAATACTACCATTCATATGTGTAGGTTACTATTTACAAGGGTAGGTTACTATTTACCAAAAAACAAGTTTGACCCATCGGACTCCAAACATCTTACTGATCGTAACTATGTATGTCAGATTTTCGACATTCAAAACATAGAAGTGGAAAAATTATGTTTAATGATCAAATAGTATTTAATATCATGATATTTCATTGTTCTTACTAATGTGATTATACTATAAGACATAATTATAATAAGGTAATTCCATTGATAAAATTTTGGGTCGTTACATTCTTCCCCCCTTATGAAGTTTTTCCCTTGAAATTTCATTTTACACAAACAGGTGAGGTTACTTCTCCTCCATCGCCTCCTGCTGTTCCAAAGTAGCTTATTAAAACTTATGGTTCCTCTACAACACTTTGACAAGGTGGGTTGCCTTCTTGCATAAACCCTTATCTCTCTGGTCCAGAATCTTCACTGGGTGCTCGTCATAAGAGAGATCATCGTCCAACTATAACACCTATGAGTTCAATACATATAAGGGATCTGGTATGTACTTCTTTGGGAGTGATACGTGAAACACATCATATAATTGAGCCATATTTAGTGAAAGTTCAATAAGATAAGCCACATATTTTATACGATCAAAGATCTCAAAGGGGCCATTGTACCTTGTGCCCAGCTTCCCTTTCTTTCCAAACCGCATGACTCTCTTCCATGGTGACATTCTAAGGAAGACTTTATCTCTAATGTCGAACTCCAAGTCCCTTTCACAGTTGTCAGTATATCTTTTTTTCAACTCTGAGCAGCATTGATGTGTTTCTGGATGACTTGAACCTTCTTTGTCATCTCTTGCACAAGATCGGGTCCATGTAGCTTTATTTCCCTGAATTCATCACAATAGGTTGGAGTTCTACATCACTTTCCATACAAATCATTATATTGAGCCATCTGAATAATCGAGTGGTAGCTATTTTTGTATGAGAACTCAACCAATGAGATATGTTGATCCCATCCCCATTTAAATTCTAAAGAGTAGGCTCTTATCATGTATTCAAGATTATTAATATTCCTTTTAGATTTACCTTCTGTTTGGGGGTCATAAGTCGTACTGAAATTTAATTCAGTACTTAAATCATGTTGAACGCTGCTCCTGATTTTAGATATGATCCTTGGATCGTGATCAGAGACAATCGATAGTGGAACACCATGAAGTCTCTCCAATTCATTCATGTATATCTTTGAAAGTTTTTTAAGTGAGATATATTTCTGAATAGAGATAAAATGGGCAGTCTTGGTGAGTTCTTCAACCATAACCCATATCGCATTATTTCTCTTGGATGTATTTTAGAGACCCGTGACGAAGTCTATAGTGACATTCTTCCATTCCCACATGAGTATATGCAATGGCTGCATCATCCTAATGGACATTTTTTTATTTTATTTAGATTTATGACATACTGAGCACATTGATATATATTCTACAATCTCCTTCTTCATGTTGTCCCACTATAATTCTTCTTGGAGATCCTGGTACATCTTGGTACTACCATGATGGATAGAGAATGTTGATATGTGTGCATTATCTAATAGTTCCTTTTTTTATCTCGGGTGATGAAGACTCCCAAATCCATGTTCCAAACCAAATCACACCATCATCATGGATATGGAACTCATGTAGCTTCCCTTCCTTTACGGCATTCATCTTTTGTTATTACTCAGGATCATCCCTTTGTCCCTCCTTAATCATCTCTTGGATTGACGGTTGCGCAATCATTTGAGAAATGTAGTATGTATCTCCTACCCTTATGATTTTAAAATCCATCCTTTGTATATCCAAGAATATAGGGTCTTTCTCAATCCACGGCATGGATAGAGTAGCAGGTTCCTTTCTAATTAGATTATCATCTACCTTGTTCATCTTTCTAGAATGATAGTTAATAGATAAATCATATTCCTTGATTATCTCTAACCATATCATTTGACGCATGTTGATATCCTTTTGTGTGAATATATACCTTAATCTCTTATGGTCAGTGTATATGTCACACTTCTCACCATAAAGGTAGTGCTAACATATTTTCATGTAAAAAATCACAGCATCCAGCACTAGATCATGCATTGGGTAGTTCAGCTAATGGATCTTCAACTATCGTCAAGTTTAGGTTATCATGTTATCATTTTTTAGGAGTACACAACACAAGACTTTCTTTAAAGAATCATTATTTATCACAAAACATTCTCAACTTTTCGGTAATGTGAGTGAAGGTGTAGTGACCAGCCTTCTCTTTGGCTCCTTGAAGCTTTCCTCCCATTCTTCCATCCAAACATACTTTACCTCTTTCATTGTTAACTTAGATAGTGGGCTTGACCATCATGAGAAATTTCACACAAAACGTGGATAGTACCCAGATAATCCAATAAAGCTATGGATTTCTATGACACTATAGGGTTTGGATCATTCCTCAATCACCTTTTTTTTAAGCGTCCACATAAATTCCCTCACTTGTGATCACATTTTCCAAGAATTTGATTTGCTTCATCCAAAAGTCACACATGCTGAACATGGAGTATAGCTTCCACTTTCTCAATGTCTCAAGCACAAGTCTTATATGTTCATAATGTTCTTCCTTTCTCTTGGAGTATATGAGAATATGACTAATAAACACTACCACGAAAATTTTTTGAGGTAATTCCTAAAGAATATATTCATCAAATCAATGAAGATTAAAGGTCCATTATTAAGTCCAAAGAGAACCACCAGAAAAACATAGTTCCCATACCTTATATGGAAGGCAGTCTTCTAAATAATTTCCTTCTTCACCTATAGCTGATGATATCCCGAGCAAAGATCCACCTTTGAGAAGTATGGATATCTTCTTAACTAATCGAACAAATATTCAATACTATAACAATGATACTTGTTCTTTATGGTGATCTTGTTGAGTTCCTAATAATCTATAAATAGACGCATTGTTCCATCCTTGTTCTTCACAATGAGCATTGACACCCCCCAAGGTGATGCACTAGGGAGTATATTCCCTTTGTCCAAATTCTCTTTCAGCTTCTTCTTTAAATCATCATGTTCGATATAATCCATGCTATAGGGACACTTTGAGAGAGGGGTAGCTCCGGTTATGAGTTCTATTGAGAACTCTACCTCACGTTCTGGGGAAGTCAAGGTAACTCTTCAAGAAATATGTCATGGTATTCCCTCACGATGGTAATTTCCCAAAGGTCGTCACTTTCCTTTAACTCAATCATTTGGGAGATGTATGCTTCATTATAGGGTATCAATACCCAAGATGATGAAGGATTTTTAAAAGGAGAATCAAGATCTTCTTTTCATTTGTAGAGGAGCATGGGATTGTTTGGAATAGGAAAAGATATTTCTTTTTCCTGATAATTGATTTGTGTTATATATAACTATATCCAATCCATTCCTATTATATCATCATATTCTACCAAGGAATGTATTATGAGACTCTCTAGATTAATCTTCCCTCAAAAACCAACAGGATAAGATTCAAACACATTGGTTGCAATGATTTCACCACTTGGTGTTTTTACAGATATCTCTACTTCAAGGTTTCATGGATTCAATTCTATAGTTCTATAAAACTTGCAAGATACAAAGGAATGCGTAGTACTATAATAAAATAATACTTTTACCATTTTTGAGTGAATAGGAAGTGTACATTGGACGACTTCATTATCTTGATCCACTTCCACAGTAGTGATGGAATAAAACATCTCTTGTTCCTTTGGCTTTGGTGGCTTCTGATTCTAATTACCCTCAAGGACCCGGGATTTAGTGCACTAGCTTGCATATTTTCCTTACTCCCTACAGTAATAGCATTGAATAATGGGTGGTTCTCTTCTTTCTTCCACCACATTTTCCTTTTTTATCATGTATTTTTGACACTATTGATCATGGTGTTCCTCTTTCCCACACTTGAATCATTTCCCCATCCCTTTGTGGAAATTTCCATGATGTAACTTCACACATTTTTGGCATGTGGGTCGTTGAGTTTTCTTCCCACCTTTATCATTAGATCCCCCAACTTGAAACTATATCTTTCATTTATTTTTAGAATAGCCATGGGACCATTCTCCACAATCCATATATACTTTGAGAGAACATAGAAAAACTTCTACATAAATCCCAAATTCTCGAATTTCAAGATCCATTCGAATGTTTGATTTTAATCCACTAAGTAATTTATCAATTTTTCTATCATTTTTGGTAACAAAATCCGAAGTGTGCCTCGAAAGCCTTGTGAAATTCACATTGTATGTCGGGACAGATTCTCCTTCCTTTTTCATGATCACTATGAATTATCTCCCCATCATTGAATGAAGAGTTCTTGTGAAATACCTGGTAAGAAACATGGTCTTAAAGTCTTCCCATCCCATCTCTCCAATTTCATCTGTTGGTTTGGTGTTCTTAATCAAAGACCACCATTGATCAGCCTCTCCATCTAGATAATAAACAGCCAGTATCGCCTTCTCTATCTCAGAATAGTGAAGCAAAGAAAATATCTTCTTCATGTATTTTACACATTGTTCTACAACTATTAGATAGCGATATCCACTAAACGTTGGTGGTCAATGCCGCATAAAACACTCGATAGCCAGTTGATCCCTCTTTGGTGAAGGAGGTAATTCCCCATTATTCTAGTTATTGTTCATAACATGTGATGGTTGGGTAAGCATCACCATAAAGTTTTGAAAATCACCTTTGAAATCATTGGGGATGTATTTTAGGCAATTGTTGTGTTGGCCCTTGCCTGAGTTGTTGGCTTGGTTTCTTCTGGTTCCCACAATTTTATAAAATATAAAAGGTTAGACCAAAACATAATTAAACAAGTTATGAATAACTTATTAATTTGTAAGATTTACACTAAAATCATAACTTATGGTATCCCTATGTAAATATTCTTGTGAGAATATTTGTACTTAATCTCATACTAGAGGTTTTCTCTAGGGTTCACCAATCCTAATTCCCAAATTAACTAAACCTTTCCTCTGATACCAACTATAGCAACCCTGACTTTTCTTACATTACTATTACATCAATATAAAGATAAAAAATAATAGTATTAAACCATGAGGAATTATAGGTTTAGTGTCTTGGGAAAACTAATACCAAACATAAAATTTACAACATTAAGCATAAACATTTATTTAATTCCTTCTCATCTAGCTTCTTATTAGCACTTGACCTATTCTTAGAACATGTAGTCACCGGTGGATATATATCAAAAAAGGTATTCTAAAAGCCCAGTAAGAGTATAGATAAGAACAATATATCATTTGGTGATCATAATCATAACATCATCATCAAAATCATGAGAGGAAACGTTAATGAAAGGCTTGAAATGAGGCAACACATAAAAATGAAATATCTTGTCTTAGTGGTCATCTACCACATATAGTTGTGAACAAAGATAGCATCATTTTCATACATAATTTCACTTTAACTCTTGAGATTAATCACTTTACCCAATCCATTATAGCACTGTATAATTTTGGTCACAGCCATCACATTCAAATATTCATATTGCGCAATATAATTCGGGGTGCACCCGTCACATCATAATATTTACATTATCATACATGACACATTTAAAATATGTAAAACATGAACTGAACACAAACCCTGGAAAGAAATGGGTTTCACATAATAAATAATGTTTTCATAAACATTTGGCCCCCAAAATAAATATGGAATAACATTCATAACATAGAACCATTAACCATGAGTGAAGAGTGAAACAATAATCAAGAAGTAAAAATGGTGTGTTTACTTGAAAGAAGAGTTCTTTTGGAAAACATTGTATTTTTCATAAAATCAATTATAGAACATTTATATCCCTAAAAAGGTAATATAATTATGAATAAATTATTTTTAAGGAGAACCCATACCAAACATGGAGTGAAAGAGGGCGAATTCGAAGAAACAATGTTCGGTTCGAGAATTTCCCCTTACCTTGTATCCGAATTATTTATTCACATTAATATCATGTATAATGACATTATATTCATTAATTAACAATTAAATAACATTTTGTACATGAATATGGTTTATTATGGTTTCATTAAGTTATTTTACAGGCGTTTTGATGAGTTATAAAGCTTAAATTCATTATTCGGGAATGTCTGTTTTTATAGTTTTCTTGAATGGTTCACCTGTATTCATGAATGGAAGTTCATTTAAAACATGGATAAACATTCAGAATTTTAATTATATATTATTTATGATTTTATATATCTTAAAATTATCTTATAAATATTTTTTTATATACCATGAGAATGAATCATTAGATAAGAATTTATTGATTATCGTTTCGGTTAATTCGGGCAGTTTTTCAGCCACAACAGACTTGTTCTGTTTAATAATTTAGTAATATGTACATAAGTTAGTTCCAGAACATTAAATAGGATATAATACATATAATATAATCTGGTTCAAACATAAAAATGGTTTCATGACCATATGTTAAGGTAGTAATGGAAAAATAAAACATGTCATTCTTAAAGGTGATAAATTAACACCTCACGAACAACGTTTTCCTTTCTAAAATAAATAGAAGTGAAGAAGTGGATTGGATGATATGATATCCCATTTTTATCATAAAATTCCATTTTATGTATTATACTGGATTTTCCATATAATTTTAATGAAGATAGGTGGGGATATATTAAGAAAATAACTTGAAATTTAAAGGAAATTAAAGAAAGATAGAGGGGGAATTACCTCTTGAATCATCCCCTTGAGATCCTCCTTAAAGAACCAAGGAGTGGTCTGTTGCTGAGAAAAAAAGCTATTTTTAGTGGGGGAAGAGCTAGGGAAAATATTTGGTCAGATTTTATACATGTCTGGAAGCATGAGAGTTGTGATAAAATGAGGGTGTGAAAGGTGGTATTTATAGTAGAGGGGAGATGGGTTTTCTCAAAATAATATTCATTAATTTGTTATTTCTCCACAAGACAAGGAATAGTGAGTGTTATATGACTAAATATAGTACTTTTATCAGGTGAATACGAACTATATGTTCTTTCATCAGAACAACATCACTCATGACTCTATAATTCATTAATTTAACTTATTTTGATAATTATCGAATATCATTGTTCATCAGAAATTCATGTATTTCAGAAAAAATCCCAAAAATTAACCCTAAATTTTTTTTGATGTCTAGAATAAAAAAATGAAGTCCATTTTTCGAAAATAATTTTATAAATATGATTAATTTAATTTTTAATTATAATCATAATCTACTTAAAAATACAAATTTTAAAATTAAAACTGATTTCATAATGCTTTCAAAAATTACAAAGGATTATAAAATTATCTTAAAACCAAAAAAGACATATAATTGGTAATTTATAAAAAAAATAGGAAAATCCATTTTCTTTTAAATTAATTAATTTATTATAATTAATTATTTATGACTTACAAAAATACTAATATTTTTACTATGGTCAAATTCTCACTTATAAGATGCCTAAATTTTATTTAATCATTTGGAAGTATGGTTACTATTATTTGGGACAATTTACTTTTCATAAGGTTAATACAAGTATGAATAAGGTTAGGTTACTATTCATAACGGTAGGTTATTCTTCACAAAAAAAACAATTTTTTCCCTTCAGACTTCAAACATCTTACTGATCGCAACGGTATATGTCATATTTTAGAAATTCCAAACATAGAAGTGGAAAAGTTATTTTTATTGATCACATAGTATTTAATATCATGATATGTCATTGTGCATTCTAATGTGATTATAGTATAAGGCATAACTACAAGAAGGAAATTCCATTGATTTATCTTTGGGTCATTATAGTTATTTGGTTTGACAATCATGATAAGTTCTTCACAAATCATTAGTATTACCCAGCTAGGCCAAGGAAACTATGGATCTCTATTATAGAAGTTGGACTAGGACACTATTTGATTGCCTTTGTCTTGTAATGGTCCACAAATATTCATTTTTTGGTTATAAAATACCCCATGAATGATACTTTCTCCATCCAAAACTCACATTTTCTATACTTTACATATAGTTTCTCCCTTCACAAAGTCTTTATCACAAAATTCAAGTGCTCCTCATGTTCCTCCTTTATCTTAGATTATATCAGAATATCATCAATAATGACTACCAAAAATATTTTTATGTAATCTCTAAAGACTCTATTCATTATGTCCATGAATTTTTTTGGAGAATTAGTGAGTCCAAAAGGAATCACATCGAACTAAAAGTTTCCATACCACATTCGAAAAAAGGTTTTGGGAATATCTTCCATCCACACCTTTAACTGTTAGATATCTCTAACAAAGGTCCAAATAAGAGAAATAACTGGTCCCACATAGATGATTTAAAAGGTCATCTATCCAAGTAATGGGATACTTCTTCTTTATCGTGATTTTTTTGAGTTCACGATAATCAAGGAAATGGTGAATTGATCTATACTTATTCTTAATGAAGAGGACTGCCACATCCCATGGTGAAGCACTCAGGTGTATAAAAATATTATCCATATTCTCCTATAACTGCTTCATCAACTATTCCAGCTCAATGGTTCCCATTCTATCAGGTGTCTTTGATATAGGTAGAGATATATGAATAAGTTCAATTGATAACTCGAACTCTCAATCATGATGAAGACTGGGAAACTCATTAAGGAATATATCATTGTAATCCCTCATGATGGGCATGTCTTTGAGCTTGATCGTCTCCTTTGTTTGAATAATTTGAGTGAAATATGATTTCTCATAAGGTAGTAATATCCACACATGATATGATGATTCTAAAAGAGATCCATATTACTCTTTACACTTGTAAACAATTATAGTATTATTCGAGATGTGTAGGGTAATCTCCCTTTCTAGATAGTTGATGTTGGATTTGTATAAAGATAGCCAATCCATACCAAATATAGCATCAAACTGTACCAAAGGAAGTGTGATGATATTTTTCAGGAGGTTCAGTAAACGAACATTAACCGGGGAGGAGTTATATAATTTGGATGCAATAATTTCCCCATTTTCTGTTCTCACATATAACTTAACCTCCATTTTTTAAGTTTATTTTTAAATAGTTCTACAAAACTTTCAAGATATGAAATAATTAATAAAACCAGAATGAAAAAGTTTGTTTTCTATTGTTGAATGAATAACCAGCGTACATGTCACCACATCATTGTCTGAATCCACATCATCAGTAGTGAAAGCATAAGACATTCCTTGTTTCCTTAGAGGTTGTTGTTTATTTCCTCCTAAAACCCTCAACTCAGGGCATTGGTTTGAAAAAATTCCCTTGTTCATTGTAGTTGAAACACCGCACTACTAGTTGAGCATTGATAGAAACCTTTCTTTATTCTTCCATGTTAGTGGGATTCTTTATATCCCTTCGATAGTTATTATCCATATACCTCATTCTTCCACATTTAAGGAATTTCTTGGTTCCCATTAGACAGTTCATAGGATGCTTCTTACCATAATTTTTACATGTGGGATATTCATTTTTCGTTCTATCATGGGATTTATTTTCTGATCCACCCATTTTAGAATCCATTTTCTTTTTTTTCTCATCGGGCCCACAAGACCATTGAGAGTATCTTATCTTTATTTTAACCTTGAGGGAACCACATACAATCTCCTCATAACTATCAAAGTCTCAAATAATCAATTCTTTTAATATACTCGGCTTTAGTATGATAAATAAGAAATCCACCTTGCTATCGGTGTTCATGAAATATCCATAGGAATTTCTTGCTAGCCTTATAAATTTTGCTTCATACACCACAATAGAGTAATCTTCCTTCTATTTAAGTCTAGGGAACTCTCTTTCTATCTTGAGACATATGGTTTGTAGAAAATATTTATTGAAAAATATTTTATTGATTTTCTCCGAATCCATGGAATCAATTTCCTCCTTGGACTTTATATTTTTGAGCAGTTTCCACAACTGATCAGCTTCCCCATAAAAACGATAGACCGCCATCACATCTTTCTATTCTTCTAAAAACTGGAGGACAGAGTATATATTTTTAATGGGGTCAATCCACTGTTCCATGAGGAGGGGATTAGAAGATCCACTAAACCTAGGAGGCCTTTTCTGCATGAGGGATTCAACGGTAATTTGATCATTCAATGGGGAAGGGGTGATTTTCACATGGTTTATGTTATTAATCAAAATTTGAGCCAACTGAGCATGTACTGTCATAAAATTTGTAGAACTCATTCCCATTATATCCGAAATATCATTAGGGAAATCATCACATTCCCTATCACAATTATTGATGGCATGTGTTCATCTATTTATCGCCATTTACTAAGAAAAATAAATTAAAATTAGGGGGCTTGAAAACATAGTGTAAGAACCCGGTTCTTAATTTTGAGGTATAGATTTCTTCTTTTCTCTTTTCCTTGAGTTTTTTTGAGAAAATATGGAAAATGGGAAAAATCCTGAATTTTGGAAAGTACATGTCGTGTACTTTGTCCACACATCGTGTGCTTTTGGCCGTGTGGGATGGGTACATGGGGCGTGTGGACATGCCGGGGATGAATGGTGTAGGAACCAACTACACGCCATGTAGTGGTCCCTTACACGCTGTTTAGTCAGTCGGTAGGCCTAAACAGTAAGGTGGTGGAGCAGCCGCTAGCTGGGCAACAGTACACGCCGTGTAGTCGGGAGTACATGTCGTGTACTCATGTCAACAGATGAATAGTGAAGTAGTGCCACCAGAGGAACAGTTAAATGAAGGAAGTACACGTCGTGTACTTGGAAGTACACGCCGTGTACTTTTTTTTTGGCTTAAAATGGGTACTAGCCTCCCCTGTTCATAGGGAAGGCTTAGAACCGGAGGAAGGAGCGGGAGGGGATGCTCAAACCTTTGAAGATCCTCCGACTGTTCGTCTGGAATCTGTTTCCACCTCGGACGATCTCGTTGGAACCGCACGGGTAAGCCCTCCTCTCTACTTAAGTCGTTATTACTAATTCTTTCTCGAGGGGAGGTTATTTACGTTTGAATGGGTTTTCTTCTTCATCAGATCTATGTCGTTCTTGGGTGTTTCTGGAACCGACGTTCACATATAACATTCATTGGCGTTAAAGGTAGGTGGCTTGGTGTTTATTTTTCCAACTGCTGTGTGATTTGTGTATTTTAGAGCCACGAACCCATGTTGGGTGGCGTGTGGCTGAGGTCGTGGCTATTTTGACTACCTAGAACTGTATAGGTAATTAAATAATATTATAAAATTGTTGTTTGGGATCAGTGCTTGGATCTAGGACCACCCCGGGGGTGCATTTGTCTGTTTAGTCGTTTGGCCAGGATACCTGAGGGTATGCCTCTAAAGTAATGATTGTGGAATTTCCTTGAGAGGAATTTCTTGTGAATTTTTATTTACATGTTGGGCATGGTCCGGTTACTTGTTTAGCCTGAGGGCATTTTTGTGATTATCCTATGGGCACTACACCATTTAGCCTGAGGGAAGTAGTTATTTCGGCCTGAGGAAAACTTCTTACGTGCCTGCAGGGCAGTTGATTCTGTGCATGTGGGCGACACTTCTTACGCCTGTGGGCAAATACCGTGTGCCTGTGGGCATATTATTGGTTTGGTTTCTCTTTACCCGAGGTTGGGAGTTTACGTGTCTGAGGACAGTGGCTGATTACATAGAATATTCACTGTGGTGGTATTTCTAATGAAATTATTAAATGAATATTAAAATGGAATTATAACTGGTTAAGTTAGTTACTTTCATTACTGCTTACTTTATTGCATATTACTACTGCACACTGTTGTTGCATGCTTTCACACAGTTGGTCACGGGCCTTTGGTGGGTGCTTACTAGGAATTTATTTCTCACACCCTATTTGGGTCACGCTTTTCGTCCCAAACAGATAATGTTTCTGCAGGTGGGGATAGGGGAAGGGGTCCCTATATAGTTACCTGATTTCTGATGAGGTGTAGGGGAGCATGGGACCAGGCTTTGGCTCGCGATACCGTTGGATGCTCTATTTTACTTTTATGTACTTGTACTTCAGTTGTATTGTATTGATCATGTAATATGTTCTGGCTATTTTATAGAATAGTGACATGCTACATCTTCCATTATATATGACATCTGGTTTTCTTCTTGTTATCTGTTGTGTATGGTTTACTGCTTCTGCTATTGTTGTATGTTTTTTATTTATTCTGTTGCACTACACTTTGACAAATGTGGCCATAATTTCCCCACTATCAAACCTGGTCCCTTGCTGCTAGTCGGTAGCCTCTGGCGTTTGGGAAAATGCACTTTAAGTCACGTGGCGAACCAGCTTCAAGGCACCCATTGTGTGGCACCCGGATCCGGGACATTACAAAGTGGTATCAGAGGGGTTATTTTCTTTGACATACTATTTGGAGTCTTAGTCAGGGATAGGACAGGACCGGTAGTTGGTAATAAACTATGCCCGGGCATAGCTAACCTGTGTACGGGGAAAATCCAATTTACCTCGTATTGCAATTTTTCTGATTTTTCAATTTACAGTTGATTTGATTTCACTGTTGGGTGACACACTTGTATTGTGATGGTTATATTTTATCTATGGGTTCTATTTAGTTGCCACCCGATGAGATGAGGGTATGCCATCTCATGCATCATTTAGGCACATGCTAGAAATCATATGCCATGTATAGTTCCATTCCATGTAGGGGCATTAGAAATTACATGTTTTTGTGATAGTTGTTGTGCTAGAAAATCATGTTGTTGTGATAGCTGTTTGATAAATACCTTCTAGGTGATATGGTATTTTGTTTGAGCCGGTTAAAAGAATGGACGCCAAACTTTGGTTTTTGGGGAGTATGGGCCCCCATTTACCGAAATTTGGTGGATCATTGACTCTTTATTTTGTTAAAACACAGATAAGATGCCAAACATTGATTCGTGGTGAGTATGGGCCCTCACGGGTCGGAATTTGACACTTAGGTGATGTTTTTCAGTGTTTTCTAGGCTCCAGAGTAGTTTCTATGGCATGCTATCCGAAAAACCCAGTATACATGTTGTGTAGTAATTTAAACACGTCGTGTATGGACTTCTATTTGGGAAGAAAAATGAACTTTTTGAGTACACTCCATGTACCCCGAGTACACACCGTGTAGTCTATTCCTGTGTCACAAACTGTGTGTGCGGCGACACGGGGAAGAGAAGAGCTTGGGGAAAACATGTGGTGTAGCTTTTGTACATGCCGTGTAGTATTGACGCGGAGTCTGCCCGTGTAACTAACAACATGGACGGAGGATACCTTGAAACATACACGATGTGTCAATGATGAAAACACCGTGTAGTGTGACCTGGGGACTCAACCATGTAACAAACAACATGGGTCGGTGTCACCTCTCCTCGAACACGTCGTGTACCTGTGGGACACGCCATGTAGTCTTGTCCGAGGACAGACCATGTGGAGTTAGCCATGTGACTGGAAAACATGGTGGATTACACGCCGTGTGTGGGTGTAACACGCCGTGTGGTGTCAAGCTGAGTAGTCGGCCGTGTCACAGATGACACAGGCAGTTGGAAAATTTCACCATACATGCCGTGTAGATGTTATAAATGTCGTGTAGTTTTTTTTCAATGGGATCCATGTGGCTCAACCGTGTAGAAGGACTCGGGTAGGGAAGGGAAGTTAAGTACACATCATGTAGTTAGTATACACGTCTTGTAGTCTTGCTTTGAAAATTTTGAATGCCTTATTCCTCCTGTTCCCTTTTGGGTTTCTTCATTTTCAGTCTTTGAAAATATTATTCTAAGGCGTGTTTTGACCTTGTAGTGTCATGCCGCCTAGATGATCGCGCGTTGTTCGCCAGGAGAGCGGAAACGAGTATACTCCAGAAATGGTGGGCCATGGGCTACTAGTGGATCCTCCAGCAGAGCAAGATGCGGCGCCAGCTATTATACCAGACACAGGCATGGAGGCACAGTTCCCTGAAGGCTTTATACAGTTCATGCAGACCTTTCAAGGAGCACCACAGGCTGCCACATTTATGGCTGAGCTGACACATATATTTCAGCAGTAGCATCCGCCTACATTTTCAGGGGATGGTAGACCACAGGCTGCGGAGTCTTGGCTGGGGTTCATGCAGACTATTTTTGAGCATCTTGAGACGCCTCCAGGGTGGAGTGTCAATCTTGCGACTTATATAGTGCGTGATTCCGCCAAGAGGTGGTGGGATGTTACCACCCAGTTAGAGCATCATAGATACATGGAATGGGAAGATTTTCAGGCATTATTCAATGACTTCTTCTTCCCAGAGACGCTGAGGGAAGATAGAGATCGAGAGTTCATGAATCTGCAGAAGGGCACTATGTCAGTGATGGACTATTCTTCTCGCTTTACTGAGCTTCAACATTTTTCACCCGTTCTGGTGGGTGATGAGACGTTGAGAGCCAGACTTTTTTAGGATGGTCTTATTTATGACATCCAAGCACTGGTGAATGTTTTTAGGTTGCCTTCAGTACATGATATTGTAAATTAGGCACTGATTACAGATAGGACCCTGCGGGAATCTAGTGGTGTGGGCTAAGGTGGTTCAACACCAGTTACTGGTACTCTTTCTACTGGAAAGAGGAAGAGACAGATGGACTTCTCTCAGGGTGGCAGTACCAGTCAGAATAATGCTTCAGGTGGATAGGTCATGTGCTAACAGTGTGGTAGAGAGGGGTAGAAGAGGCCACAGTGTCCAAGAGACCCAGTGGAGTTCCGAGCTTGCGGCAAGATGGGTCATCTGCAGCGCTTTTGCAGGGCATTTTCACCAGTGGATAGTGAGAGGGGTTCTGTGCAGAAGTTGTGTGGGGGAGTAGTACCAGCATCTTCTTACCAGTCAGGGAACTGGAATACATCAGGGCGTGCAGGCAGAGATGGTGGTCGTGGTCGTGGTAGCCAGACACCAGGATCTCAGAGGTAGCAGGGCGGGATAGCTCAGGGTAGCCAGGATATGTCGTAGGGCCGCAGCACTGGGCAGGAATATGCAGTGCAACAGACCCAGCAGGAGCAGGATCTCAGACCTTCTACTGTCAGAGGTACTATTCTAGTAGCTTCTATTTTATCTTCAGTACTTTTCGATACAGTTGTTACACATAGTTTCATATATGTACCCGTTGTGGAGAGCCTTGGGCTCTGTGTTTCTACTTATTTTGATATCATGACGCTAGACACTCCGTTGGGGACTAGAACAGCTGGTGTGCATCAGTGCAAGGAGTTCCCCCTTGAGGTTGGTGGGTGTCACTTTCTTTGAGACCTCTATGTCTTAGAGATGACAGTTTATGACATCATTCTCGGGATGGACTGGTTGGTTCCCTTTCAAGACTTTGTAGACTGCTATCATCGCAGGGTGCGTTTCAAATCACCAAACGGTGGAGAGTTTCTATACAAGGGCGAGTGGGATGTTCAGGCAAGTCGAGCTAGACCAGAGCATTGTGGGCGAGGTGGAGTCACAACCCATATTGTGAGATTATATCTAGATGACCGGGGGACTTGTCAGACTTATTTCCCTCCAGTGGTTGATCGTTTTAGGGATGTCTTCCCGGACGACTTTTCAGGTCTACCTCTGGAGCGAGAGGTGGATTTCTCCATTGAGCTTGTGCCAGAGGAAGCACCGGTTTCTATTCCTCCTTATAGGATGGCTACACCTGAGTTGCAGGAGCTCAAGAGGCGGTTAGAGGAGTTACATGCAAAGGGTTTTATTCAACCCAGTACTTCTCCATAGGGTTCTCCTTTCATTTTTGCGAATAAGGTGGACGGTACTCTCAGACTCTATGTGGATTACTGGATGCTAAACCAGTTAACGGTTAAGAACTGATATCCCTTGCCGAGGATTGATGATATTTTTGATTAACTTCATGGAGGATGAGTGTTCTCGAATATTGACATGCGATCTGAATATCATCAGCTGTGCGTAAGACCATCTGATATACCTCTTACGGCTTTCAGGAGGAGGTATGGTCTATACGAGTATACGATTATGTTGTCCGGACTCACGAACGTGCCAGCGGTTTTCATGGCTCTGATAAATCATGTGTTTCATCCTTATCTGGACTCTTTTGTGGTAGTATTCGTGGACGACAGCTTGGTGTACTCTCACACTCGACACGACCTTTCCACCCATTGTCACGACCCGTCCTCAGGGCTCGTGCCGTGACTACCCCAAGCCCGCCTTCCATAGGCCAGGGGCTGGTGACTAGCACCAAAGGCGTAAATCCCGATAACTGGGAAGGAATTGCCTTTATAAAAGTAAACAAAACACTACAAAGTACAAGCGGATGCAAAACACTATGTACAAAAGAAAGTGCTGAAAAGTAAATGGGCCAGAATACAAACCCAAATGAAAGTACAACTACAACTGAACAAGTACAACAGAAACAAACTACAGCTGGAAGAACGGAAGCGGCTCCTGATTCTTCCTCCTCGGATCCTACCTGAAGGGTAGGTACAGACAGTGCAGCTCCTGGATCGTCCACCACGGATCCTACCTAAAGGGTAGGTACAGATAGCGCAGCTCCTCAACGCTCTCGCCCATCGACCTCCTCCATGTGTCGTCTCGTCGCGAAGTCCACCTCTGGATACTGACTCGTCGTGTAATCCACCTCCGGGTACCATCCAATCCTCGAACACTCGGCCTCCGTCAGCACTGCCTGTCGTCTGCAACCAACACAACGAGGTGCAGGCATAGCTCATGCAGGGGTGAGTATAATGATACTCAGTAGGTACCCCGACACCCTCAAGGTCTCACTAAAACCAACAAGGATAACCACAAAGAAGATCTCAACAGATAACCTCTACTTAGGTATATGCCCATACATATACCTAAGTTATCAAGTAACCCATATCAATCATGAGGAAACACAAGGATCATGAAATCAACGGATAACCACTACCCAGGTATATGCCCATACATATACCAAAGTTATCAAGTGACCCATCTCAATCATGAGGAAACACAAGGATCATGAAATCAACAGATAACCACTACCCAGGTATATGCCCATACATATACCTAAGTTATCAAATGACCCATCTCAATCATGAGGTAACACAAAGGTCAAAAGTCTCAACTCAAACTAGGATTTTCATTATCGAAACCGTAACAACTGAAGAGCTCCGTCTCTAGAGTGTACAGTGGTCCTGTCACGACTCCGAGGTACTACTCACTAACCTAGGACTGCTGAGGTACTCCTCCTGTCGAGTACCGCGGGTCAACCACCCAAACACATTAGTGATTCCCGCCGAGGTATGTCACCCAAACACAGTAGTGCACACCCCCTAGTAGCCTGCTGAGGTACTCTCCGGACGAGTACCACGGGTCTGCACTGTCACACAGGTAGTGCTCCGTCCTCCATGGGTCTGCACCTCACAAAGTAGTGCTCCGTCCACTGGGCTAGTCGACTCACTCCAAGTCGAGTCGGTCAAGCAGTCGTCAGGTCTCAGTCGGTTACACGGTCTCTGTACTCCGCACGCTCGTCTCTGGGAGGGTCCGCTCCACGAGCTATAGGTTGATACTCCAAGTATCTCAAAGTCCCATGAAGAAGTATCTCAAAGGACCTCCTCGTCATAGAGGTCTCAACGCAATAGATGACGCATCCATCGGACGACCGGTCTGTGAATTATTAGCCTTTTCGTCCCAGGGGCCCGGTTGGTTTCGTGAGCGAACCAACCCAGACGTATCTCAACTGTACCCCGAACTCTCATAGGTTATACTCAAAGGGACCATTTCTCCACGTGATCACCAACGCTGTAGATGGTTCGTCAAACGGACGTCTGGTCTGAAAGATTTCAGCTTTTCCGTTCCAGGGGCCCGGTTGGATTTCGGGTACAATCCAACCCGGCCACTATCCAACATCAACCAAAACTCGGGCGAAGTATGCCAAAAGTTCCATCTCAACAAGAGGAAATCAACGAGACAGATGGCGCGTCAATCGGACGCCCGATCTGTGAATTATTGGCTTTTTCGTTCCAGGGGCCCGGTTAGATTTTGTGAGCAAACCAACCCGACCGCACTCCAATGGAATTCAAACTCGAGCGGAGTAAGCGAAAAGATCCGTCTCACTTAGAGGAATCCATCAAAGTCGACGGCACGTCAATCGGACGTCCGGATCTCGAGATATAAGTGTTTCCGCTCCAAGGGCCCGGTTGGTTTCGTATCCGAACCAACCCGGCTGAACCCAAAGTATTTCGAAACCTTTAGTGCGATATACCGAAATGACAGTCTCGTTCCAAGGATCGCTACGCAACTGATAGTACGTCGATCGGAGGTCCGTAGCCCAAGATATGGGCAAAAGACCAAAGAGGGTCCGAAAATGGGGGGCCCGGACCGACCCGGCCCGGCCGGCTCGGTCCGGCTCGACCAGCGTGGCCAAGCGGAAGCCGCGGGCGGGGGTGTGCGCGGCCCGCCCTCACCACTAATTGAAGCCGGCGGTGACCGCCGCCACCGGTCTTCCGGCGGAGCGCCGCCGCCGCCTTTCGCGGACCACCGGACGCGCTCCGGTGGTCCGTTTCTCTTCTCGTCTTCGCCTACAGTCCTCTCGGGACCCGACCTTCACTACGAAGGGATTCAAACGCCATAGTGGTCTGCTTCGTCGTCGTCCGTCGATCCGCACATCGATAAACAAGCTGCGGAGGGTTGTCAGGCCGTGTTTGTTCGGCCCGCGCCCTCCGCGTTAGGTGTTATCAATTGGAAAATAATAACACATGATTTTTAATCATTGACGAGGGTATAATTTATCCAAAATAAATTATACGATCACCTTGCAATCAAATACCCATGAACGAGGGTTTAAAAAATTTGATTGCGCGGTGTGACGACATCGCGCATTCTTGCAGCTCGATCCCGCGAGGCGTGACGATGTCGCACATCCTTGTTGTTCGTTCCCACGCGGTGCGACGGCACCACGTCACTCTCTTTCGATCCGCAATGACAAGATAGAACAAAAAAGGGATGAGGTTCGGCCGTGTTCGTGCAGTCCGGCCTCCTCCCGTTAAACGATAACAAGGGGTTCTCATTACTCGTAGAACGTCAAATATAGAATTAAGAACAAAACGAAACAAACCCATACCTCGTCGTAGACGTCGGACGAGTGCGAGTACGTCACGGAATTGACCGTCGCGGTAGGAGGTGATCGTCGCGTCGCGGAAGGGCGTCGCTGTCGTGAGGTACTTGGCATCACGTCGACGAACTCTGTGGATCAAAAACATACAGATTTAATTAATAATAATTAAATCCATGTTGTTGTTATAATCCAAAAAGAATTTAAAAGGAGCGCAACCCCTACCTTATCGTTGTCGATCGAAGGTTGTCGCGGGGTTGGATCGTCATGGAAGAAGCGTCGCGGAGGGAGAATCGCGGAAGAAGCGTCATTGACGTCGCGGTACACAGCGTCACATCATCGATCTCTGAGGGTTTGGCATTCTTCGTCGGAAGTCGGAGCGTTCTTCGCGTTCTTCGTTGAAGAAGAGTGCTTTCCTCCCAAATTCTCTCTACGCCACAAGTCCAACTAAATAAAATAAGTTCAACCCTTATTTTATTATTGACCTAAGCTTTTGAAATTCAAAAGATAAGAAATGAACAATTAATTCGTTGAATTAGTTGTAACGATTTAACTGCCCAATTAATTGGGGCGTTTCTTAACTAGAAAAATGCACGGTTGACTTTCATTAAAGAAGAGGTTTTCGCGGGTGCGTTACTTATCGGAAAAAAAAACAGTGGGGCTCGTGTGGGCCCCACCTCACAAATATCCTACAAGAGGGTAGGATATTTTGAATTCCACTCTATCCGCTTCAACTCAGCTTAAGCAGCTTAAAGTGGCTTTAAGTGGCTTTAAATGGAATAAAATAAAGTTTGTCGCACCACTTTATTTTATTTCTTAACATAAAGTCCAAAAATTAAAAACCACACCCGAGCAAACGCAACTCCGGAAGAGGCGTTCCTAAGAAAATACCGGCACTGCGATTCCATCAGCGCCCTCGGAATTCGATTCCGATCACCGGTTCAAAATTTAGAAAAACCCGCTCGTTCGTTCACTGAACGTACCTGAGCCAAACTTCGGAAATTGATTCCGAGCACACCGGGCCTCGGAATCAGGCGCCGTCAGAAACTGCCTTATTGTAAAATCCCAAATAAAATTAGAAAAAAAAATTCCCTTGAATTTTATGGGTCTTTACATTACTCCCACCTCAGGGATTTACGTCCTCCTAAAGCTTTATACACAAACTAGGGATACAAAAGCGGTACTGAGCACGAATCTGAGCCTTCCGCTCCCATATGCTTACCTGGAGATTCTGAGCTGCCTACGAAGACGGACAAGAGGAATCAACCATCCTCGTAGAACCCTCTCCTGTCGAACCTCAATCCCTACTGGAAGATCCGTGGAAGTAACCCCATCGCCATCGTCCTACTCCACATGGTCGATGATATGGGAAGGGTCGAGCGTGTATCTCATCAGTTGAGATACCTGGAAAACGTCGTGCACCAAGTGCAACTAAGGTGGATGGGTCAAGCGGTGAACCACCTCACCTACCCAGCTGAGGACCCAGAAAGGTCTATTGAACCTCAGAGATAACTTGCCGCCTTGGTCACATCTCCGTAAACCTCATCGAGGTGTGACCCATATAAAGACGTGATCATCATCCTCGAACTCTAGAGGTCTCCAATTCCTGTTAGAACTGAAACTCAAAACGACTGTTGCCACAGGGGTAAGGTTGACCGACTCAAGAGTGATCGGTCGCACCCTCCTGAGCATGAGTTTCCCTGTGCTTCCTGGGGTTTCCTTTCCGCCGACCAAGGAAAACCCATCCCGATGTCGTAGTTAAACCACAACCTTTTTGCCTAATACTGTTAATTCGTGTATGAACTGTGATTGCCCAGTCCATACTCAAACCAATGTTGTAAGGCCTCGATGCTGCCACCAAGAGATTCCAACTGAAACTCTCACCTCGAGGGTCTGACCACACCATCGGCGTATGTGTGATTATCAAGTCTCCTCCAAGGTATCTCCAGACGTGAGGGTCAAGTCCACGGATTACCGGAAACTCTAGGTCTAGGACAATATTTGTGAAAGCGAGGAATGATTCATATCGACGTCTGTTACTACAGAAGCTAGTAGTGGACACAGAATGTCCCTTCAATCATTATTAGATCCATTAGGTCACACTCCTTGACCGCATGCAGCCGCACTCTTCCTCCGACCTCCAGCTCCCTGAGCCTGGCAGGGATTACTAAGGCGGGTGGTTGTAGAATGTTAAGATGTACACCACCTCATACTGCTCTCCTAGATCTGCCTCCACGTCAGCCGCTTCGCAGACTCATCTCTCTTTAAAGCTTCCTCTTCTTGAAACATTTAACACGCTCGAGTCTCTAAGAATGACACATGTCTCCCATTTCTTACTGCACTGTGCAGTCTTCATCTGCTCCTGTATGATCTTCACCTTCTTTGCCTACGATCTGGAAGAGCTGCTAAAATTTCTCCTTTACCTAAAAGAGAAACCCAGTCTCATCCCCCTGGATGAACCACGCCCATTTCCTAATACAATCAATCCTGACATGAAGGGTGCATTCATTCCATGGATGACGTCATAAGGCCTCGACGTAACTACTAAGAGATCCAACTATTACTCTCGCCTCCAAGGGTCGAGTCACACTGTCGGCATCAGTGTGAGGTCACTGGGTCTCCTCCAGTAGGAATCTCGAAAGTGAGGGTCAAGTCAACAGTCTTAACCAGGACCACTCAGTATCAACAAAACAAAAGGACAAGAAAGCAAACAAATATAAGTGTCTTTTTATTATTGCAGGTCATAGTACAAAGACATGAATACAACAGAAATATGGAACTAGAAGTACAAGGGACGTATCCACTAGTTCCACTCTTGTCCACCTGCTCCCGGAGCTCTACTGCCTTGTCCACTGCTCGGCGGTTCCTCAAGCACTAGCCGCTGCTTCTGTCTCGGTGGCTCCTCCAACACCCGCTGATCAACCGTGCGGGGGGTCGTACAGTCACGTGTCAGGTGACCCTTTCCGCCGCATGAGTAACACTGTCTGTTTCTGGAACACCTGGCTCTGACCCCACCCCGGGTGCCCCGCACCACCGGTCCTAAAACCTGAGATCGTCCAACTGATTTTTTGGTCCTCCTGGACCTCTGCATCATCTGTCTACTTCCCACAGATGACTCGGCTACTGATCGAAAAACACACGGAAAAGGTAGCAACTCCTGAACACACTCGGGGTTTAGAGCTACTGGAACAAAATCCACCCTTAAGAAGGTCTCGAAGTCTTCCCATGCGAAGGTCATCCCGTCGCAAAACTGAAACAAGTGGCTCCCCCACCTGCCTGCTGCTTCCTGAAGGAGGCTGGCAGCAAAGATCACCATAAAGTCTGTCGGCGTCCCCACTAGCCTAAAGACTCTCACCACAGCCTCCATCCAAACCTCAGCCGCCTACAGGTCCATCTCTCCCTGGAACCTGGGTGGCCTCTGGCACTGGAACTCGTGCATCGCACTCAAGTGGCGTGCATCACCTACTTATGGGGCTGGTGGCATCAGTGGCCCAACGTATGGTAGTACCGCTGGTGCCTTCGCTGGTGCCCCAACTGCAAGAGGGCCCTGTACCGAAGCCTCATCGCTCGACAGGCTGTCAGCACGCACATCCCTCTGGGCTCTAGCTGGTCGTCCGAGAAAAGTCATCCTGAAAGAAACAACGTGACATGGTCAAACGATTATACCTGGTGATCTGACCTGGTTTGAGATGATATTTAAATAAAACTTCTGGAAAACACACATGCAATCAGTGTTTTCGTTCACAAAGTCGGAATTCAGTTGTCAGGGTCCTGGTGTATGGATACATCGGCCGTCTGCACCAACACTAGACTCCCTGAACTGAAGACCACACTCGGTACCCTTAACACTATTTCTTCACAGAAAGAAAAAATACCAGAGTTATAAGTTCTGTGGTAGAACCAACTCCTCTAATACCAATTTGTCACGACCCGTCCTCGGGGCCCATGCCGCGACTACCCCAAGCCCGCCTTCCATAGGCCAGGGGCTGGCGACTAGCACCAAAGGCGTAAATCCTGATAACTGGGAAGACATTGCCTTTATAAATTTAAACAAAACACTACAGAGTACAAGCAGAAGCAAAACACTAAGTACAAAAGAAAGTGCTGAAAAGTAAATGGGCCAGAATACAAAACCAAATTTAAGTTCAACTACAACTGAACAAGTACAACAGAAAAAAAACAACAGCTGGAAGAACAGAAGCGGCTCCTAGGTCGTCCTCCTCGGATCCTACCCGAACGGTAGGTACAGAGAGTGCAGCTCCTGGATCGTCCACCACGGATCCTACCTGAAGGGTTGGTACAGATAGCGCAGCGCCTCAACACTCTCACCCGTCAACCTCCTATGTGTGTCATCTCGTCGTAAAGTCCACCTCCGGATACTAACTCGTCATGTAATCCACCTCCGGGTACCATCCAATCCTCGAACACTCGGCCTCCATCAGCACTTCCCATCATCTGCAACCAACACAATGAGGTGCGGGCATAGCCCGTGCAGGGGTGAGTATAACGATACTCAGTACGGACCCCGAGACCATCAAGGTCTCACTAAAACCAACAAGGATAACCACAAAGAAGATCTCAACAGATAACCTCTACATAGGTATATGCCCATACATATACCTAAGTTATCAAGTAACTCATCTCAATCATGAGGAAACACAAGGATCATGAAATCAACGGATAACCACTACCCAGGTATATGCCCATACATATACCTAAGTTATCAAGTGACCCATCTCAATCATGAGGAAACACAAGGATCATGAAATCAACAGATAACCACTACCCAGGTATATGACCATACATATACATAAGTTATCAAGTGACCCATCTCAATCATGAGGTAACACAAAGGTCAAAAGTATCAGCTCAAACCAGGATTTTCATTATCGAAACCGTAACTACTGAAGAGCTCCGTCTCTGGAGTGTACAGTGGTCCTGTCACGGCTCTGAGGTACTGCTCACTAACCTAGGACTGCTGAGGTACTCCTCCTGTCGAGTACTGCGGGTCAGCCACCCAAACACAGTAGTGCTTCCCACTAAGGTATGTCACCCAAACACAGTGGTGCACACCCCCTAGTAGCCTGCTGAGGTACTCTCCGGACGAGTACCGTGGGTCTGCACTGTCACATAGGTAGTGCTCCGTCCGCCATGGGTCTGCACCTCACAAAGTAGTGCTCCGTCCACTGGGCTAGTCGACTCACTCCAAGTCGAGTCGGTCAAGCAGTCGTTAGGTCTCAGTCGGTTACACGGTCTCCGTACTCCGCACGCTCGTCTCCAGGAGGGTCCTCTCCACGAGCTACAGGTCGATACTCCAGGTATCTCAAAGTCCCACGAAGAAGTATCTCAAAGTCCCACGAAGAAGTATCTCAGAGGACCGCCTCATCATAGGGGTCTCAATGCAACAGACGACGCGTCAATCGGACGCCCGGTCTGTGAGTTATTAGCCTTTTCGTCCCAGGGGCCCGGTTGGTTTCGTGAGCGAACCAACCCGGCCGTATCTCAACTGTACCCCGAACTCTGATAGGGTATACTCAAAGGGACCTTTTCTCGACGTGATCACCAACGCCGCAGATGGTTCGTCAAACGGACGTCTGGTCTGAAAGATTTCAGCTTTTCCGTTCCAGGGGCCCGGTTAGATTTCGGGTACAATCCAACCCGGTCACTATCCAACAGCAACCAAAACTCGGGCGAAGTATGCCAAATGTTTCGTCTCAACAAGAGGAAATCAATGAGACAGACGGCGCGTCAATCGGACGCCCGGTCTGTGAGTTATTGGCTTTTTCGTTCCAGGGGCTCGGTTGGATTTCATGAGCAAACCAACCCGACCGCACTCTGACGACATCCAATCCTCGAGCGGAGTAATCCAAAAGATCGGTCTCACTTAGAGGAATCCATCAAAGTCTATGTCACGTCAATCGGACGTCCGGAGCTCGAGATATAAGTGTTTCCGCTCCAAGGGCCCGGTTGGTTTCGTATCCAAACCAACCTGGCCGAACCCAAAGTATTCTGAAACCTTAAGTGCAATATACCGAAACGACCGTCTCATTTCATGGATCGCTACGCAACTGACGGTGCGTCAATAGGAGGTCCTTAGCCCAAGATATGGGCAAAAGACCAAAAAGGGTCCGAAAACGGGGGGTCCGGGCCCGGACCGCCCCGCCCCGGCCCGACCGACCCGGCTGGGCCCGGCCCGGCCCGACCGGCTCGGTCCGGCTCGACCGGCCTGCCGCGGCTCGGCCAGCGCGGCCGCGCGGAAGCCGCGGGTGAGGGTGTGCGCGGCCCGCCCTCGCCGCTAATTGAAGCCGGCGGCGACCGCCGCCACCGGTCTTCCGGCGGAGCGCCACCACCGCCTTCTGCGGACCACCGGACGTGCTCCGGTGGTCCGTTTCTTCTGTCGTCTTCGCCTTAGGTCCTCCCGGGACCCGACCTTCACTGTGAAGGGATTCAAACGCCATAGTGTCCTGCTTCATCGTCGTCCGTCGATCCGCACATCGAGAAACAAGCTGCGGAGGGTTGTCGGGCCGTGTTTGTTCGGCCCGCACCCTCCACGTTAGGTGTTATCAATCAGAAAATAATACCACATGATTTTTAATCATTGACGAGGGTATAATTTATCCAAAATAAATTATACGATCACCTTGCAATCAAATACCCATGCACGAGGGTTTAAAAAATTTGAATGTGCGGTGTGACAACGTCGCGCATTCTTGTCGCTCAATCCCGCGTGGAATGACGATGTTGCACATCCCTCCCGTTCATTCCCATGCAGTGAGACGGCACTGCGTCACTCTCTTTCGATCCGCAACGACAAGAACGAATAAAAAGGGAGGAGGTTCGGCCGTGTTCGTGCGGTCCGGCCTCCTCCCATTAAACGATAACAAGGGGTTCTCATTACTCATAGAACTTCAAAGATAGAATTAAGAACAAAACGAAACAAACCCTTACCTCGTCTTAGACGTCGGACGAGTGTGAGTACGTCGCAGAATTGACCGTCGTGGTAGGAGTTGATCGTCGCGTCGCGGAAGGGTGTCGATGTCGCGTGGTACTTGGCGTCACGTCGATGAACTTCGAGGATCAAAAACATATAGATTGAATTAATAATAATTAAATCAATGTTGTTGTTATAATCCAAAAAGAATTTAAAAGGAGCGCAACCCCCTACCTTTTCGTTGTCGATCGAAGGTTGTCGCGGGGTTGGATCGTGTCGTGGAAGAAGCGTCGCGGAGGGAGAATCATTGAAGAAGCGTCATTGACGTCGCGGTACATGGCGTCGCATCGTCGATCTCTGAGGGTTTGGCATTCTTCGTCGAAGGTCGGAGCGTTCTTCGCTTTCTTCGCGTTCTTCGTCGAAGAAGAACGCTTTCCTCCCAAATTCTCTCCACGCCACAAGTCCAACTAAATAAAATAAGTTCAACCCTTATTTTATTATTGACCTAAGCTTTTGAAATTCAAAAAATATGAAATGAACAATTAATTCGTTGAATTAATTGTAACAATTTAACTGCCCAATTAATTGGGGCGTTCCTTAACCAGAAAAATGCACGGTTGACTTTCATTAAAGAAGAGGTTTTCGCGGGTACGTTACTTAGCGGAAAAGAAACGGTGGGGCTCGTGCGGGCCCCACCTCACAAATATCCTACAAGAGGGTAGGATATTTTGAATTCCACTCTATCCGCTTCAACTCAGCTTAAGAAGCTTAAAGTGGCTTTAAGCAGATTTAAGTGAAATAAAATAAAGTTTTCCGCACCACTTTATTTTATTTCTTAACTTAAATTCCAAAAATTAAAAACCACACCCGAGCAAACGCAACTCCTACCGGCGCTGCGATTCCATCGGTGCCCTCAGAATTCGATTCCGAGCACCGGTTCAAAAGTTAGAAAAACCCGCTCGTTCGTTCACTGAACGTACCTGAGCCAAAATTCCGAAATTGATTGCGGGCACACCGGGCCTCGGAATCAGGTGCCGTCAGAAACTGCGTTCTTGTAAAATCCCAAAGAAAATTAGAAAAAAAAATTCCCTTGATTTTTACGTGTCTTTACACCCATCCTAAGATCGTATTGAGTACACTGAGAGATCATCGTCTATATGCTAAGCTCTCAAAGTGCCACTTTTGGATGGACCAGATTCACTTCCTGGGTTACATCATCTCAGAGGCATGAGTTTTCGTAGACCCAGAGAAGGTGAGAGAAATAGTTTTCTAGGAGCATCCTAAGAACATGTTTGAGATGCAGAGTTTCTTGGGGCTGGCTGGTTACTACAGACGCTTCATACATGACTTCTCCCGCTTAGCAGCGCTGTTGACGGGTTTGACTAAGAAGGGTGTAATGTTCATTTGGACTGAAGCTTGTGAGATAGCCTTTCAGGATTTGAAGGGAAAGTTGACATCATCACTGATCCTGATACTCCTAGAGTAGGGGAAGAGCTGTACATTTTACTTTGATGCATCAGGTATTGGGCTGGGAGTAGTGTTGATGCAGGGCGATTGAGTAGTTGCGTACAGGTCTCAGCAGTTGAGGACACATGATATGAATTACCCAACGCATGATCTCGAGTTGGATACAGTTGTTCATGGGTTGTGCTGTTGGAGACATTATCTATTGAGAGAACATTTTTTGGTTTTCACTGACCACAAAAGTCTCAAGTATTTCTTTACTCAGCGTGACTTGAATCTGAGACAGCGAAGGTGGGTTGAATACCTTCAGTCCTTCGATTTTGAGCTTGCTTATACACCTGGTAAAGGTTATGCAGTAGCCGATGCACTGAGTAGGAAGACTCAGATACAGGCAGTGCAGGAGGCCAGTGGTGAGTGGCATCTTATGGCTTTGTTCTCTGAGATGCATCTGGAGGTGCAAGAACGTCAGGGACAGACTTATCATTCCTCTTTAGCTATGACCTCTACCCTCTTGGATAGAGTGAGGATGATATAGCTATCGGATTCAAAAGACCTAGTTCTACGAGAGTCGGTGGAAAGTGAGGACCCTCCTCCTGGTTGGACAATAGGCGATGATGAAGTTCTTCATTTCCATGGATGAGTGTGGGTTCCAGGGGATATACGCAAGGAGCTGATGCGGGAGTTTCATGCTTCAGCTTGGGAAGTTCATCCTGGGGTTACCAAAATGTATCGAGACTTGAGACGTTAGTACTGGTGGCTGGGTATGAAGAGATAGGTAGCTGGTTTTGTTACGAGGTGTTCCACCTGTCAGCAGGTGAAGGCGGAACATCAGAGACTTGATGGACTATTACAGAAGTTACCCTTCCTGGAGTGGAAATGGGATGATGTCGCGATAGACTTCATGACTGGGTTTCTGAGGTCACCTAGAGGAAATGATGTCGTGTGGGTTGTTGTGGACAGACTCACGAAGGTAGCTCACTTTTTCCGATCAAGGAGACCTTCGGTGTTGAAGAGCTCGAAAGGTTGTATATCTGAGAGATCATACGTCTTCATGGGGTTCCTCATTCTATCATTTCGGATTGGGACGCCCGTTTTACATCTTGTTTCTGGCAAAGTTGTCAGAGGGAACTGGGTACACAGGAGATTATGAGCACATCTTACCACCCTCAGACTGATGGCCAGTCAGAGCTTACGATACAGGTGCTTGAGGACATGCTACGTGCATGCTTCCAATACTTTGGGGGATCTTGGGAGAATCACATACCCCTAGTTGAGTTTTCCTATAACAATAGTTTTTAGGCAACTATTGAGATGACACCATACAAGGCTTTATATGGTAGGCCATGTCGATCACCCTTGTACTGGTTAGAGGCAGGTGAGGCAGCTTTACGGGGGCCACGTCTCGTGCAGGAGACTTCTGAGCAGGTCCAGCTGATTCAGAAGCAGATGGCTACTACACAGTCTTGTCAAAAATCATATGATGATCGCTACAGACGACCTTTGGAGTTCATGGTCGGGGATCAGGTTTTTCAATGTGTTTCACCGAGGCTGGGACACAAGCAGATCAGGAGACATGGTAAACTATCACTGAGGTATGTGGAGCCATTTGAGATTCTAGATAGAGTCAGGTCGGTTTCTTATCAGTTGCAGTTACCTTAGAGGTATCGAGCCATGCACGGCGTCTTCTATGTATCTCAGTTGTGCCGCTATCATTCAGACCTATCTCACACCTTTCATCCAGAGGAGGTCCAGCTTCTGATGGATGCTTCCTTTGAGGAGCGTCTGATTCGTATTGTTGACAGGAGCACGAAGGTTCTCTGAGGCCGGTCAGTTCCTTTCATATGGGTGCTATGGAAGCATGGCCAAGTGCAGGACGAAACCTGGGAGCGGGAAACTGATGTGCGTGCTCAGTGGCCAGAGTTTTTCACGGCTTCATCTTCTCCACCCTTGGAAGGGCAATTTAGGGATGAATTGCTTTAAGGGGGAATTTTTTAAGAACTCGGTTCTTACATTTGAGGTACGAGTTTCTTCTTTTCTCTTTTCCATAAGTGTTTTTGAGAAAATATGGAAAATGGGAAAAATCCTGAATTTTGGGAAGTAAATTTTGTGTACTTTGTCCACACGCCGTGTACATTTGGCCATGTAGGATGGGTACACGGGGCTAATCGCGTTGTCGAGCGTGTAAAATTAGTTGTTTAATTTTGACTAGAATTTCTGCAGTATAGCAGCAACCCTAGTTCGTCTCTCGAAGGAGCCTTAGATCATTAATTTAAAAAGAGGGTTTTGATTATAAAAGTATAAGGTGAAATAGGTTTTGTAAAACTTTGGAGTTTTATGATTAATGATGAAAATATAAAATGAAAGCGATAAAACAAAATAGAAATGAACAAGATTGATTAAATGTGATCAACCCGGGGAAGTCTCGTGATGCTCATCCTTCATCGCTTCAAGGGATGGGGTTATGATCCTTTAATCCCTGGTTTGTAACACCTAGAACCAGAATGTTACTGAGTTTGTACTAGGATACCTCCTAGGGTTCAGTCAAAAACACATAAAGATTCACCAGACACCGCCGATGATTGGGTGATTTGTGTTCGACATCATAACAGAAACTCACCAAGGAAACACATGAAGAATTCGATGTGCTCTACAGGTTTTCATGTTATTTCATTATGATACCATGACATAAAGCTACATGGCCTTGACAGATCTTGTGTGAGTTCTTTTGACCAATATTAATCACACAAGCACCACAATTGAAAGGGGGAAAAGAAAGTGGTGAACGGTGTGTGAAACATCACATGAAAGGGTACCCCCAAACATGATCATATGAGTTGGGATGACATACTAGTACATAACTCAATAAAATAAGAAAATAAAATGATTAAAAACAACAAAACAACCTGGAATTCAAAATATCATTCAAATATTACTACATGAATCTTGGAATTTACATCACGTTCCTCCCTGGGTGATCACAAGGGGTTTTGAAACCCATGGGAGGGGAAGAAGAAGAAGATGTTGAAGTAGCACCTCCCATATCCTCCAGAACTTCTAGGGATTTTGAGAAGACTCCTTGGGGACTCCAAAATGTCAGCACCTTGCCTCTTGGCCGAACATGAATATGGGGAGCCCAAGGTGCCATTTTATAGGAAAATTGGAAGTTGATTTTAGGCACACAGATTTCTTCAATCCACTTGTACCATGTGTTTCGGCCTTCAGACAGTCTTATCTCACTTTGGAGAAAATATAAAAGTTGTATCCCTACCTCTTGACGGTCTCCACCAATAGTTTGGCACATATTGGACAACTACAGCTCACATTATGGATAAAATACAGAACACCGCATTTGACTTGGTCCAAATTCGGTGGCTTGGAAAGATCAGTTCGTATGGGCCCCATAGAAGCCGAATCAGCATTGGGTTACTCAATATTAAATGTAGAAAATTAAAATTTGGACATGACCACAAAATTTCAGCCCATTTGGATTCATGGATTTCGTGTAATATGAAAAACAGTGGAAAGATGTCCATGGATCCATGAAATTTTGGCCCATTTTTCTTCCACTTCATCAAAGGCCCTCCAAATCATCTCCACCTACATTGAAATAATAAAAACAAGTAACATTGCCCATTATAATATTAATTAACACTAATTGATTGATTCAAACATAAAGTCCAATTCATTATTATATTTGGAATATTCATTAAAAAACTAGTTTAAAACTGCGGTGTAAGGGTGGAATAAAACAGTGAATCGTGGTACGATCACACCCCCACACCTAAAAATTTGCACTCCTGGGCAAAGTCACATATCTGAAAAAAAAAATTATTCATATATATATTTACAACATCATGAAGATTTAATATTTGAGGAAATTTTATTAAAGTAATGTAATCAATGCACGACCTACACCAATAAGTTCTTCTTAATGAAAATAGAAAAAGATGTCTCATAAATCATATCATAGCAAAATTCAAAAAGATTCATGATACCAAATTGAGAAAGGAATTCAAAAGTCAACCATTACACTAACTCTCCACGTGTGTGTGTGAAAACCATTCAATGCTATTCTTTCCATTTTTTATCAAATAAATATAGGTTATTTTAACATTATTCAGCTTTAAATGATTTTCACCAACCTATCCTACATCCTTTGCAATCATATTTCAAGACCCACTCACTTAAGCTTTCCGAGAAGTAAAACCATAAGCTCCCGACCTAGATATCCCCATATGTTGCACATTTCATCACTCCCTCATTTATTATATTTTTTTTTGAAGTTGCAATTGGAACAAATCCACACTCGTCTCTCAACCCCTTTTTGATCTCCTCACGACACTAATTGCAGTAGTTATAACAAGATCAAAGGTTGAGGAGGAGTGGTTTTCGACCTGACAAGACACAACCAATTTTTTTTAGGGCGTACAATAGTCGGACATTAGGTACACATGCATAGGTCAATCTGGTATAGTAATGAAACAGATCGTATAAAGAACGATCATATGAAAATATCGTTTAAAGCTGAAAAATATTAACCCAACATATATTTACATTATATTATGTAAGAAATATTCACACTTTGTGGTTTGGTGCAAATATTTGTGGAGATATTAGTGACACAGTTTTCCCAAAAGCTACTCACACAATGGCATCAATCATCTCAAAGGTTTCACATAGATATGACCATTTATATCATTGATAGAAAACCAATTCGCTAAAAATCACCCCCTGATGTTAAATTCATACAAATACTATTTTTAGCCTTCGTTATGGTATTTTTACTTTCCCCACTTTATGGTCTCCAAATCATGGAACTTTGAAATTTTCTATGGGGAAAAATGAAAATACCATAAAGAAGGCCAAAAAGAGAAAACAATAAAAATTCCTAACTAACCCAGAATGTATCCACCCCCCACACCTAGAGTATGCAGTGTCCTCACTGAAATAATTGAGAGTGTGAGAAGGATGGATAAAACCTGGTATGTTTATTGGTATGATATGTCAAGAAGGTGTATTTCATCCACCGTATTCTTCGGAAAATCCTCATAGAAGTGTTTAAGTCGCTGCCCATTGACGGCAAGACTTCGTCCACTCTGCTCATGCAAAACCTGTATTGCGCCAAAAAGGTAAACATTAGTAACAGTATAAGGACCGAGCCATCGGGAACAAAGCTTACCTGGGTGAAGCTTAAGCCTGGAATTTTACAAGAGGACCTTCTCACGAATATGGAACTTTCGCTGGTGAATCATGATATCATGAATAGCCTTTGTCTTCTATTTATAGATTTGGGAGTTTTCATATGCATCACGTCGAATTTCTTCCAACTCTTGAATCTGCAGCTTTCATTGCTCACCTGCATCTGAAAGGATCATATTACATTGTTTAACAACCCAATATGCATGATGTTCTACATCCACTGGGAGGTGACAAGACATTCCAAACACAATTCTGTATGGTGACATTCCTATTGGGGTTTTAAAAGCTGTACGGTATGCCCAAAGTGAATCATCCAAGTGCAAACTCCAATATTTCCTATTGGGTTGTACAGTTTTCTCCAAGATTCGCTTAACTTCTCGATTTGAAATTTCTGCTTGTCCGTTAGTTTGGGGATGATATGAAGTGAAGACTTTATGAACAACCCCATACTTATGAAGAATGTTTTTCATGTTACGATTGCAAAAATGTTAACCCTGATCACTAATGATGAATCTTGGTAGACCAAACCTATTGAAAATATAACAACCACTCGAGAGTCATTGGTCTTGGGGGCCTTTGCTTCCACCCATTTAGATACATAGTCAACATCCAATAAGATGTACACAAATCCAAATGAATTTGGAAAAAGCCCCATGAATTCAATTCCCCATGCATCAAAGATCTCACAAAATAACATGGGTTGTTGGGGAATTTCATTCGTCTTTGAGATATTCCCTGTGAATTGACAGTGACTACATGACTTGGAAAATCTATGGGAATCCCTATACAATGTTGGCCAATAAAGTCCTGAGTCAAGGACCTTTCGAGATGTACGTTGAGAGCCAAAGTGGCCCCCACATGCCAAGGTGTGGCAAAAGGTCAAAACAGAGGTGAACTCATGGTCAAGGACACACCTACGAACAACCTGGTCACTACAGATCATCCACAAATATGGGTCATCGCAAATGTACCATTGAGAATCATGTTTAAGTATCTGGGATTGTGAAGTTGTAAAATCAGTGGGGACCCAAGATGTTTCTATAAAATTCACAATGTCCGCATACTAGGGGGTAAGGTCCAAAACATCACAAAGGTTCTCATGAGTGAAGAATTCTCAAATGGGTAGGGGTGAGTCAACATGATGGTCCAATGGTGGGGAAATTCTACTAATGTGGTCAGCTACCACATTCTATACCCCTCTCTTATCTCTAATCTCATGGTCAAACTCCTGGAGGAGGAGCATCCACCGAATGAGGCGGGGTTTGGCTTCAGGTTTCTTTAAGAGGAAACGAAGGGATGCATGATTAGAAAACACAATCACTTTTGACCCAAGAAGATATGAACAGAATCTTTCCAAGGCAAACACAATAGAAATGAGTTCTTTTTCAGTGGTTGTGTAGTTTACATGGGCAGGTTCAAGGGTACGCGAGGAATATGCAATGACATGAGGAGTGTTTTCAACCCTTTGTGATAAAACTGCCCCAACTGCAAAGTTAGAGGCATCACACATAAGCTCTAAGGGGAGATCCCACCTTGGTGGTTGGATTATGGGAGGTGATGTGAGACTCTTTTTTAGTTAATTTAATGCATCCTCGCAATTTTTATCACACACAAACTCAGAGTCCTTTTGTAATAAGCGAGATAATGGAAGTTCAATCTTACTAAAGTCTTTAATGAATCGGCTGTAAAAACCAGCATGACCCAAGAAAGATCGCACCTCACGAACAAATTTTGGATACGGAATGGTTGAAATTAATTCAATTTTAGATTTATCAACATGAATTCCCTTATTTGATATAACATGCCCAAGAACTATCCCCCCTAAACCATAAAATGGCATTTCTCATAATTTAAAACAAGATCATTTTCAATGCAGCGGCAGAGGACAGAACCTAGGTGTTCCAAAAAATTATCAAAAGAAGAACCATAAACTGTGAAATCATCCATAAAGACTTCTATACAACTCTCAAGGTACTCATAAAAAATACTCAACATACATCTCTGAAATGTATCGGGAGCATTACATAGACCAAATGGCATCCTTCTGTATGAAAATGTGCCAAATGGATAGGTAAATGTTGTCTTTTCTTGATCCTCAGGGGCTATATGGATTTTGTAAATAACCCGAATAGCCATCAGGGAAACAATAATGGGACTTACTATCCAATCAATCTAACATTTGGTCAACGAAAGGTAAAGGAATGTGGTCCTTCCGCGTGGCTTGATTTAGTCGACGATAGTTAATATAGACTCGCCAACTGTTTTGCACACGCATTAGAACCAATTCATTCCTTTCATTTGACATAACTGTTATTCCTGTTTTTTTAGGCACAATTTGCACTGGGATAACCCATTTAATATCAGATATAGGATAAATGATCCCTGCAGCAAGTAATTTACTGACTTAAATTTTACCACTTCAAGGAGAGTGGGATTCAACCATCGTTGAGTTTGTCTTGCGGGCTTAGCCTTATCATCCAAAATTATATGGTGCATAAAAATAGATGGAATAATCCTGAAAATATCATCCAATGTCCATACTTTTTCATTTTTACACTCTCTCAATAGTTTGAGAAGTTTCGATTCTTGTTGTGGAGAGAGGTTATTGGCAATAATGACGTGCAGTTGGTTAATACCCTCAAGATATGCATATTTTAAATTTTATTGAAGTGGTTTTAATTCCAACACTGGGGGTTTTTGGATTGAGGGAGTGGATTTAGGGGGAGTGAGGTCCATGAAACTATCTATCTGCTCATATTTATTCTCAAAGGAAAGAGAATCTATTGAAATGAGATTTGAAGAATCATCGATAGTCATGGGTACCTCAGAATAAACACACTCATCAATTAAAGCACAAAATTTATATTTTTCAGAACCCACACAACACTCAAAACATGAATCAAAACTCAAATCATACAAGGGTGAAGAAAACAAAAATGAATCAGAGTTTTGGTTGAGGAGATAATTGTGTGTGTGTGCATCGTTTTAGAGAACTTCCATCGAATAGACAGGAAGAGTGGAGTGCTCTTCAACGGGGTGTTTCATAGCCTCAAGGATGTTAAAACTTACCTTTTCTCCACCAAATTCCATGGAAAATGTACCATTGTGAACATTGATGATCGTCTTTGCTGTTTTGAGGAATGGCCTCCCAAGTATGAGAGGATCGTGTCCTTGGGTCCGGGTATCTTCCATCTCAAGAATGTATAAATCAGCGGGGAAGATGAGATTCTTCACTCTAACAAGGACATCCTCAATCACTCCTTTTGGATGCGTTGTACTCCGGTTGGAAAGTTTCATGATAATTCATGTTGGTTGAAGCTCTCCAAATTGTAGAGAAGTATACATGGAGTGAGGCATCACATTAATGGAAGCACCTAAATCTAGCATAGAATCCGAAACTAAGGTCTCCCCTATGGTACACGGTATCGTGAATGTGCCTGGATCCTTGCATTTGGTTGGCATGGCTGGTTGAATCAAGGCCGAGACATTCCTCCCCAGGTTGACTCTCTCATTCCCCTTCAACCTCCTTCTATGGGTGCAAAGCTCTTTACGAAATTTGGCATAATGGGGAATTTTCTTGACTGCATCCAACAATGGAATATTAACTTGAACTTTTTTAAATGTATCCATTATTTCATCTTCAATCTCATTATCAATGTTTTTCTTAGATTTATAGAGTCTTTTAGGGAAAGGAAGAGGAATTGGTTGTTCATTTGAATCATCAATGATAATTTGATTTCCCTTTTTGTTTTTTTTTCATTACATAAAATTTTTTAGGGTTGGGAAGTAGTGTTTTCAAGAGGGGGACATACCTGTTTCATAGAATCAGTAGAAGGAGAAGCTTCTTTACCACTATTAAGTGTAATTACACATACATTACCTTTGTCCTTCGGATTGGTAATGGGTTGGGATGGTAGTTGTCCAGAACCTTGCATCTTAAGCTCACCGATGGTGTTCGCCAATTGTCCCACTTGAGTTCGTAGGTCTTGAATTTCCGATTGTGTGGTCTGTTGGAACTGAAGGTTCTGGGTTGCCATCTGCTTCACCATATCCTCGAGGCTTGGTTCAGATTTGGGAGGAGGATGATTGTTTTGAGAAGTTTAATGATAAAAAGGTTTCATACCTTGGCCTTGTTGATACCAATTATGCTATGGGTAGCTTGAGTTTCCTCCTTGCCGGTACTAGGGTTGTGCTTGCCACCCTGGATTTCGATTTGGCCTGAATTGTTCTTTCTTGAAGGGAGGTGCTTGTTGGAATGGACGCCCTGGGAAACACAGCTGCACAAGACTTAGATGAATATTGAAGTTGTGGGCACCAGTCAGAAAAATGGGTGTTATCAGAACAAATACCACAATGCAATGGAATAGAAGAAGAGTGTGAGTTACCGTGTGATTGAGCTAATTGCCTTATACGGTAATGAATCTCATCAAGTTTAGTATCTACCTTTTGTTCTTGGGCTGAATGACTTACCTCATGAACTCCTCGGGTTGGTGCAATAGCTCGTGTACCAAATTGTTGTGCATTTTGAGCCATGTTGGCTATTAACTCACGAGCGACATAAGGAGTTTTGTCAACTAGGGCACCACCAGCTGCATCATGAATCATTCCACGATCCATGGGGATAAGTACCTCATAGAAGTATTGGATCAATAGTTGTTCACTTATCTGGTGGTGGGGACATCTTGAGAAAAGTCTTTTGAATCTCTCCCAGTATTGATGAAGGGTCTCTCCTTGTGATTACCTAATTCCACATATTTCTTTCCTAATTAAAGCAGTTTGGGAGGCAGGGAAGAACTACTCTAGAAAAAGTCTTTTTAGGTCATTCTAGATTCCAATTGTGGTAGGAAAATAGTATAACCAATCTTTGGCTACACCATCAAGGGAGAAAGGGAAGGCCCTAAACTTGATTAAGTCCTCAGACACATTTTGGGGTTTCATGGTGGAGCACACTATGTGAAACTCCTTTAGATGTTTGTGAGGGTCCTCTCCGGGAAGACCATGGAAGTTTGGAAAGAGATGGATGAGGCCTGATCTTAGCTCAAAATTGGCCGCTTCCACAGGAAATTGGATGTACGCAGGTTGGTACTCCACATCTGGGGTGGTCAGTTCTTTTAATGTTTGGTTATTTGCATCCATGATCTCTGGGGTTTGATTTGGTTCAATTTTGGATTGTTTTAGGACCACTTGAGGTTCCAAAAGGGTTTCCACAATGTTACATGATTGAACTTCTCTAGATGCCTTGATTTGTGTGTGAAGTGACTTTTCAATTTCCGGATCAAATTCAAGTAGTGTTCCTTTACCAGATCTTATCATGCAACAATGATGTCCAGTTTGATTGATTGATTGTTTGTTGTGTATTTTTTATTTAAGATAGATAAAAGAGAAGCTTGAGAAGGGTGAAAGAAGAATATAATTTTATACTATAGAATTAGAAAGGGAGATGGAGAAGAAGATAGAGAGAGAGAGAGAGATAAAGAACACACCAAAAACAACCAAAAATAAAGACAAAACCCAAACCAAAAAACAATAAAATGGGGGTGGGGTATTTAAAGGAGTACTAATTAAGAAGTAAAATAAATAAATAAAATGAAATAAAGAAAAGAAATGATCTTGGCTCCCCGGAAATGGCGCCAAAATTTTATCGCGTTGTCGACCATGTCAAATTAGTTGTTTAATTTTGACTAGAATTTCTGCAGTATAGCAGCAACCCTAGGTCGTCTCTCGACGGAGCCTTAGATCATTAATTTAAAAATAGGGTTTTGATTATGAAAGTAGAAGTTCAATTAGGTTTTGTAAAACTTGGGAGTTTTATGATTAATGATGAAAATAGAAAATGAAAGTGATAAAACAAAATAGAAATGAACAAGATTGATTAAACGTGATCAACCCGGGGAAGTCTCATGATGCTCATCCATCATCGCTTCAAGGGATGGGGTTATGATATTTTAATCCCTGGTTTGTAACACCAAGAACCATAATGTTACTGAGTTTGTACTAGGATACCTCCTAGGGTTCAGTCGAAAACACATAACGATTCACCGGACACCGCCGATGATTGGGTGATTTGTGTTCGACATCATAACCGAAACTCACCAAGGAAACACATGAAGAATAAGATGTGCTCTCTAGGTTTGAATGTTATTTCATTGTGATACCATGAAATAAATGTACATGGCCTTGACAGATCTTGTGTGAGTTCTATTGACCAATATGAATCACACAAGCACCGCAATTGAAAGGGGGAAAAGAAAGTGGTGAACGGTGTGTGAAACATCACATGAAAGGGTACCCCCAAACATGATCATATGAGTTGAGCATGACATACCAGTACATAACTCAATAAAATAAGAAAATATGATGATTAAAAACAACAACACAACCTGGAATTTAAAATATCATTCAAATATTACAACATGAAGCTTGGGATTTACATCACGTTCCTCCCCGGGTGATCACAAGGGGTTTAGAAACCCATGGGAGGGGAAGAAGTAGAAGATGTTGAAGTAGCACCTCCCATATCCTCCAGAACTTCTAGGGATGTTGAGAAGAATCTTTGGGGACGCCAAAATGTCAGAACCTTTCCTCTTGGCCGAACTTTCAAATGGGGAGCCCAATGTGCCATTTTATAGGAAAATTGGAAGTTGGTTTTAGGAACATAGATTTATTCAATCCATTTGTACCACGCGTTTCGGCCTTCAGACAGTCTTATCTCAGTTTGGAGAAAATAGAGAAGTTGTAGCCCTACCTCTTGACTGTCTCCAACGATTGTTTGGCACCTATAAGACAAAAATAGCTCACAATATTGATAAAATACAGAACACCGCATTTGACTTGGTCCAAATTCGGTGGCTTGGATAGATCAGTTCGGATGGGCCCCATAGAATCCGAATTAGCAGTGTGTTACTCAATATTAAATGTAGACAATTAAAATATGGACATTCAAAAAAAACTTCAGCCCATTTGGATTCACAGATTTTGTGTAATATGAAAAACAATGGATAGTTTTCCATGGATCCATGCAATTTTGGCCCATTTTTCTTCCACTTCATCAAAGGCCCTCCAAATAATCTCCACCTACATTGAAATAATAAAAACAAGTAACATTGCCCATTATAATATTTATTAACACTAATTGATTGATTCAAACATAAAGTCAAATTCATTATTATATTTGGAATATTCATTACAAAAATAGTTTAAAACTGCGTTGTAAGGGTGGAATAAAACAGTGAATCGTGGTACTATCACACCCCCACACCTGAACATTTTCACTCCTGGGAAAAGTCACATATCCAAAAAAAATGATGCATATATATATTTACAACATCATGAAGATTTAATATTTGAGGAAATTTTATTAAAGTAATGTAATCAATGCACGAACCACGCCAAGGAGTTCTTCTTAATGAAAATAGAAAAAGATGTCTCATAAATCATATCATAGAAAAATTCAAAAAGATTCATGATACCAATTTGAACAAGGAATTCAAAAGTCAACCATTACACTAACTCTCCACGTGTGTGTGTGTGTGTGAAAACCATCCCATTCTATTCTTTCCATTTTTCATCAAATAAATATAGGTTATTTTAACATTATTCAGCTTTAAATGATTTTTCACCAAACCTGTCCTACATCCTTCGCAATCATATTTCAAGACCCACTCACTTAAGCATTCCCAGAAGTCAAACCATAAGCTCCCGACCTAGATATCCCCATATGTTGCACATTTCATCACCCCCTCATTTTTTTTGAAGTTGCAATTGTAAATAATCCCACACTCATTTCTCAACCCATGTTTGATCTCCTCAAGACACTAATTGTAGTAGTTATAACAAGATCAAATGTTGAGGAGGAGTGGTTTTTGACCTGCCCAAGACACGACCATTTTTTTTGAGTGCGTACAACAGTCGGACATTAGGTACACACGCATAGGTCATTCTGGTACAGTAATTAAACTGATCGAAATAAGACTGAACGTATGGAAATATCATTTAAAGTTGAAAAATATTAACCCAACATATATTTAACTTATATTAAGTAATAAATATTCACAATTTGTGGTTTCGTGCAAATATTTGTGGAGATATTAGTGACACAGTTTTCCCAAAAACTACTCACACAATGGGAATCAATCATCTCAAAGGTTTCACATAGATAAGACCATTTATATCATCAACAGAAAACCAATTCACTAAAAATCACCCCCCCTAATGTTAAATTCATACAAATACTATTTTTAGCAATCGTTATGGTTTTTTTACTTTCCCCACTTTATGGTCGCCAAATCATGGAACTTCGAAATTTTCAATGGGGACAAATGAAAATACCATAAATAAGGCCAAAAAGAGAAAACAATAAAAATTCATAACTAACCCAGGAATGTATCCACCCCCACACCTAGAGTATGCAGTGTCCTCACTGAAATAATTGAGAGTGTGAGAAGGAAGGATAAAACCTGGTATGTTATATTGGTATGATGCGTCAAGAAGGTGGATTTCCTCCACCGAATTCTTCGAAAAATCCCTATAGAAGTGGTCAAGTCGCTGCCCATTGATGGTAAGACTTCGTCCACTCTTCTCATGAAAAACCTGTATTGCACCAAAAGGGTAAGCATTAGTAACAGTATAAGGACCGATCCATCGGGAACGAAGCTTACCTGGGTGAAGCTTAAGCCTATAATTGTATATGAGGACCTTTTCATGAATATGGAACTTCCGCTGGTGAATCATGCTATCATGAATAGACTTTGTCTTCTCTTTATAGATTCGGGAGTTTTCATATGAATCACGACAAATTTCTTCCATCTCTTGAATCTGCAGCTTTCTTTGCTCACCTGCATCTGAAAGGATCATATTACATTGTTTAACAGCCCAATATGCATGATGTTCTACATCCACTGGGAGGTGAGAATCCTTTACAAACACAATTCTGTATGGTGAAATTCTTATTGGGGGTTTAAAAGCTGTATGGTACGCCCAAAGTGCATCATCCAAGTGCAAACTCCAATATTTCCTATTGGGTTGTACCGTTTTCTCCACGATTCGCTTAACTTCTCGATTTGAAATTTATGTTTGTCCGTTAGTTTGGGGATGATATGTAGTTGAGACTTTATGAACAACCCCATACTTACGAAGCAAGTTTTTCATGTTACGATTGCAAAAATGTGAACCCTGGTCACTAATGATGAATCTTGGTAGAACAAACCTACTGAAAATCTGGGACCTCACAAAATCAACAACCACTCGAGAGTCATCGGTCCTAGTGGCCTTTCCTTCCACCCATTTAGATACATATTCAACATCCAATAATATGTACACAAAGCCAAATGAATTAACAAAAGGCCCCATGAAGTCAATTCCCCATGCATCAAATATCTCACAAAATAACATGGGTTGTTGGGGCATTTCATTCCTCTTGGAGATATTCCCTGTGAATTGACAAAGACTACATGACTTGAAAAATCTATGGGCATCCCTATATTGTTTTGTCCAATAATGTCCTAAGTCAAGGACCTTTCGAGCTGTACGTTGAGAGCCAAAGTGGACCCCACATGCCAAGGTGTGGAAAAAGGTCAAAACAGAGGTGAACTCATGGTCAGGGACACATCTACGAAAAACCTGGTCACTACAGATCCTCCACAAATATGGGTCATCCCAAATGTACCATCGAGAATCATGTTTATGTCTTTGGGAGTGTGTAGTGCTAAAATCATTGGGGACCCTAGATGTTGCTAGAAAATTCACAATGTCCGCATACCAGGGGGTAAGGTCCACAACATCACAAAGGTTCTCATGAGGGAATAATTCTCTAATGGGTAGGGGTGAGTCAACATGATGGTCCAATGGTGGGAAAATTATACTAATGTGGTCAACTACCACATTCTCTACCCCTCTCTTCTCTCTAATCTCAAGGTCAAACTCTTGGAGGAGGAGCATCCACCGAATGAGCCAGGGTTTGGCTTCAGGTTTCTTTAAGAGGAAACGAAGGGCAGCATGATCAGAAAACACAATCACTTTTGTCCCAAGAAGATATGAACGGAATTTTTCCAAGGAAAAAATAATAGAAAGGAGTTATTTTTCAGTGGTTGTGTAGTTTACCTGGGCAGGGTCAAGGGTATGCGAGTCATACGTAATGACATGAGGAGCCTTTTCAACCCTTTGTGATAAAACTTCCCCAACTGCAAAGTTAGAGGCATCACACATAAGCTCGAAGGGGAGATCCCACCTTGGTGGTTGGATTATGGGAGGTGATGTGAGAATATTTTTTAGTTAATTGAATGTATCCTCACAATTTTTATCAAACACAAACTCAGAATCCTTTTGTAATAACCGAGACAATGGAAGTGAAATCTTACTAAAGTCTTTAATGAATCAGCGGTAAAAACTAGCATGACCCAAGAAATATCGCACCTCACGAACACATTTTGGATATGTAATGGTTGAAATTAATTCAATTTTAGATTTATCAACTTTAATTCCCTTATTTGATATGACATGGCCAAGAACTATCCCCCGCTCAACCATAAAATGGCATTTCTCAAAATTTAGAACAAGATCTTTTTCAATGCAGTGGTGGAGGACAGAACCTAGGTGTTCCAAACAAGTATCAAAAGAAGAACCATAAACTGTGAAATCATCCATAAATACTTCTATACAACTCTCAAGGTACTCAGAAAAAATACTCAACATAGATCGCTGGAAATTACCAGGAGCATTACATAGACCAAATGGCACCCTTCTGTATGCAAATGTGCCAAATAGACAGGTAAATGTTGTCTTTTCTTGATCCTCAGGGGCTATATGGATTTGTAAATAACCCGAATAGACATCAAGTAAATAATAATGGGACTTACCAGCCAATCATTCTAACATTTGGTCAATGAAAGGTAAAGGAAAGTGGTCCTTCCGTGTGGCTTGATTCAGTCGATGGTAGTCAATACAGACTCTCCAACTGTTTTACACACACATTGGAACCAATTCATTCCTTTCATTTTACACAACTGTTATTCATATTTTTTAGGCACAATTTGCACTGGGCTAACCCATTTAATATCAGATATAGGATAAATGATCCCCGCAGCAAGTAATTTACTGACTTCCAATTTTACCACTTCAAGGAGAGCGGGATTCAACCGGTGTTGAGATTGTCTTACGGGCTTAGCCTCATCATCCAAAATTATATGGTGCATAAAAATGGATGGATTAATCCAGGAAATATCATCCAATGTCCATCCTATTTCCTTTTTACACTCTCTCAATAGTTTGAGCAGTTTCGATTCTTGTTGTGGAGAGAGGTTATTGGAAATAATGACGGGAAGTTGGTCAGTACCCTCAAGATATGCATATTTCAAATTTTATGGATGTGGTTTTAATTCCAACAAAGGAGGTTTTTGGATTGAGGGAGTGGATTTAGGGGGAGTGAGGTCCATGAAACTATCTATCTTCTCATGTTTATTCTCAAAGGAAAGAGAATCTATTGAAATGAGATTTGCAGAATCACTGATAGTCATGGGTACCTAAGAATAAACACACTCATCAATTAAACCACAAAATATAAATTTTTCATAACCCACACAACACTCAAAACATGAGTCAAAACTCAAATCATCCAACGGTGAAGAAAAAAAATGAATCAGAGTTTGGGTTTAGGAGAGAATTGTGTGTGTGTGCATCGTTTGAGAGCACTTCCAACGAATAGACAGGAAGAGTGGAGTGCTCTTCAATGGCGTGTTTCATAGCCTCAAGGATGTTAAAACTTACCTTTTCTCCACCAAATTCCATGGACAGTGTACCATTGTGAACATTGATGATCGTCTTTGCTGTTTTGAGGAATGACCTCCCAAGTATGAGAGGAGTGTGTCCTTGGGTTCGAGTATCTTCCATCTCAAGAGTGTATAAATCAGCGGGGAAGATGAGATTCTTCACTCTAACAAGGACATCCTCAATCACTCATTTTGGATGCATTGTACTCCGGTTGGCAATTTGCACGATAATTCCTCTTGGTTGAAGCTCTCCAACCTGTAGAGAAGTATACACGGAGTGAGGCATCGCATTAATGGAAGCACCTAAATCTATCATAGCATCAGAAAATAAGGTCTCCCCTATGGTACATGGTATCGTGAATGTGCCTGGATCCTTGCATTTGGTTGGCATTGCTGGTTGAATCAAGGCCGAGACATTCCTCCCCAGTTTGACTCTCTCATTCCGCTTCAACCTCCTTCTATGGGTGCAAAGCTCTTTAGGAAATTTGGCATAACGGGGAATTTTCTTGACTGCATCCAACAATGGAATATTAACTTCAAATTTTTTAAATGTATCTATTATTTCTTTTTCAATATCATTATCAAACTTTTTCTTAGATTTAGAGAGTCTTTGAGGGAAAGGAAGAGTAATTGGTTGTTCATTTGAATCATCAATGATAATTTGAGTTCCCTTTTTGTTTTGTTTTTCATTACATGAAATTTTTGAGGGTTGGGAAGGAGTGTTTTCAAGAGGGGGACATACCTGTTTCATAGAATCAGTAGAAGGAGAAGCTTCTTTACCACTAGGAAGTGTAATTACACATACATTACCTTTTTCCTTCGGATTGTCAATGGGTTGGGATTGTCGTTTTCCAGACCCTTGCATCTTAAGCTCACCGATGGTGTTCGCCAATTGTCCCACTTGAGTTCATAGGTCTTGAATTGCCGATTGTGTGGTCTGTTAGAACTGAAGGTTCTGGGTTTCCATTTTCTTCACCATATCCTCGAGGCTTGGTTCAGATTTTGGAGGAGGATGATTTTTTTGAGATGTTTAAGGATTAGAAGGTTGCATACCTTGGCCTTGTTGATACCAATTCTTCTTTGGGTAGCTTGATTTTCCTCTTTTTCGGTACTGGGGTTTTGCTTTCCACCCTGGATTTGGATTTGGCCTGAATTGTTCTTGCTTGAAGGGAGGTTCTTGTTGGAATGGACGCCCTGGGAACACAGCTGCACAAGACTCAGATGAATCTTGAAGTTGTGGGCACTGGTCAGAAAAACGAGTGTTATCAGAACAAATACCACAATGCAATGGAATAGAAGTAGAGTGTGAGTTACCTTGTTCTTGAGTTAATTGCATTAGAAGGGTATGAATCTCATCAAGTTTAGTATCTACCTTTTTTTCTAGGGCTGAATGACTTACCTCATGAACTCCTCAGGTTGGTTCAATAGCTCGTGTACCAAATTTTTGTGCATTTTGAGCCATGTTGGCTATTAAGTCACAAGCGGCAGAAGGAGTTTTGTCAACTAGGGCACCACCAGCTACAACATCAATCATTCCAAGATCCATGGGGATAAGTCCCTCTTAGAAGTATTGGATTAATAGTTGTTCACTAATCTGGTGGTGGGAGCAGCTTGAGCAAAGTCTTTTGAATCTCTCCAAGTATTCATGAAGGGTCTCTCCTTGTGATTGCCTAATTCCATATATTTCTTTCCTAATTGAAGCAGTTCAGGAGACAGGGAAGAACTTCTCTAGAAAAAGACTTTTTAGGTCATTCTAGCCCCCAATTGTGGTAGGAAAATAGTATAACCAATCTTTGGATACACCATCAAGGGAGAAAGGGAAGGCCCTATACTTGATTAAGTCCTCAGACACATTTTGGGGTTTCATGGTGGAGCACACAATGTGAAACTCCTTTAGATGTTTGTGAGGGTCCTCTCTGGGAAGACCATGGAATTTTGGAAGGATATGGATGAGGCCTGATCTTAGCTCAAAATTGGCCGCTTCTTCAGGATATTGGATGTACGCAGGTTGGTACTCCACATCTGAGGTGGTCAATTCTTTTAATGTTCAGTTATTTTTAGCCATGATCTCTGGGGTTTGATTTGGTTCAATTTTGGATTGGTTTTGGACCACATGATCTTCCACAAGGGGTTCCACAATGTTACTTGATTGACCTTCTCTAGATGCCTTGATTTTTGTGTGAAGTGACTTTTCAATTTCAGGATCAAATTCAAGTAGTGTTCCTTTACCAGATCTTGTCATGCAATAATGATGTCCAGTTTGATTGATTGATTGTTTGTTTTGTTTATTTTGTTTTTTGATTTAAGATGGATAAAATAGAAACTTAAGAAGGGGGAAAGAAGAATATAATTTTATACTATATAATTAGATGGGGAGATGGAGAAGAAGATAGAGAGAGAGAGAGATAAAGAACACACCAAAAACAACCAAAAATAAAGACAAAACCCAAAAAAAACAATCAAATGGGGGTGGGGTATTTAAAGGAGTACTAATTAAGAAGTAAAATAAATAAATAAAATGAAATAATGAAAAATAATAATCTTGGGTCCCCGGCAACGGTGCCAAAATTTGATCGTGTTGTCGAGCGCATCGAATTAGTTGTTTAATTTTGACTAGAATTTCTGCAGTATAGCAGCAACCCTAGGTCGTCTCTCGACGGAGCCTTAGATCATTAATTAAAAAAGAGTGTTTTGATTATGAAAGTATAAGGTGAATTAGTTTTTGTAAAACTTGGGAGTTTTATGATTAATGGTGAAAATAGAAAATGAAAGCGATAAAACAAAATAGAAATGAACAAGATTGATTAAACATGATCAACCCGGGGAAGTCTCGTGATGCTCATCCTTCATCGCTTCAAGGGATGGGGTTATGATATTTTAATCCCTGGTTTGTAACACCTAGAACCAGAATTTTACTGATTTTGTACTAGGATACCTCCTACGGTTCAGTCGAAAACACATAACGATTCACCGGACACCGCCGATGATTGGGTGATTTTTGTTTGACATCATAACCGAAACTCACCAAGGAAACACATGAAGAATTTGATATTCTCTCCAGGTTTGCATGTTATTTCATTGTGATACCATGACATAAATTTACATGGACTTGACAGATCTTGTGTGAGTTCTATTGACCAATATGAATCACATAATCACCGCAATTGAAAAAAGGAAAAGAAAGTGGTGAAGGTGTGTGAAACATCACATGAAAGGGTACCCTCAAACATGATCATATGAGTTGAGCATGACATACCAGTACATAACTCAATAAAATAAGAAAATAGGATGCTGAAAAATAACAAAACAAACTGTAATTCAAAATATCATTCAAATATTACAACATGAAGCTTGGGATTTACATCATGTTCCTCCCCGAGTGATCACAAGGGGTTTAGAAACCCATGGGAGGGGAAGAAGAAGAAGATGTTGAAGTATCACCTCCCATATCCTCCAGAACTTCTAGGGATGTTGATAAGACTCTTTGGGACTCCAAAATTGTAGCACCTTACCTCTTGGCTGAACATGCAAATGGGGAGCCCAAGGTGGCATTTTATAGGAAAATTAGAAGTTGGTTTTAGGCACACAGATTTCTTTAATCCACTTATACCACGCGTTTCGGCCTTCAAACAGTCTTCTCTCGCTTTGAAGAAAATTGAAAAGTTGTAGCCCTACCTTTTTACTGTCTCCAGCGAATGTGTGGCACCATTTGGACAACTACAGATCAATATATTGATAAAATATAGAACACCGCATTTGACTTGGTCCAAATTCGGTGGCTTGTACATATCAGTTCGGAGGGGCCCCATAAGAACCCGAATCAGCATTGGGTTCCTCAATATGAAATGTATACAATTAAATTTTGGACAGGCGCACAAAATTTTAGCCCATTTGGATTCACAGATTTCGTGTACTATGCAAAACATTGGACATATGTCCATGGATCCATGCAATTTTGACCCATTTTTCTCCCACTTCATCAAAGGCCCTCCAAATCATCTCCACCTACATTGAAATAATAAAAACAAGTAACATTTCCCATTATAATATTGATTAAAACAAATTTATTGATTCAAACATAAATTCCAATTCATTATTATATTTGGAATATACATTACAAAACTAGTTTAAAACTGCGGTGTAAGGGTGGAATAAAATAGTGGATCGTGGTACGATCAGGGGCGTGTGGCCATGCCAGGGATGAAGGGTGTAGGAATAGACTACACGCCGTGTAGTGGTCCCTTACACACCGTGTAGTCAGTCAGCATTCCAAAACAGTAAGGCGGTGGAGGAGCCTCCAGCTAGGTGATAGTACACGCCGTGTAGTCGGGAGTACATGCCGTGTACTCATGTCGACGAATGAACAGTGAGGCGGTGCCGCCAGAGGAACAGTTAAATGAAGGAAGTACACGCTATGTACTTTGTTTTTTTTTTGCTTAAAATGGGAATTAGCCTCCCCTGTTCACAGGGAAGGCTTAGAATCGGAGGAAGGTGTGGGAGGGGATGGATGAACCTTTGAAGATCCGCTGAGTGTTCATCTGGAATATGTTTCTGCCACGAACGTTCTCGTTGGAACTGCACGGGTAAGCCCTCCTCTCTCCTTAATCTGTTCTTACCAATTATTTCCCAAGGAAAAGTTATTTACTTTTGAATGGGTTTTCTTCTTCATCAGATCTATGTCGTTCTTGGGCGTTTCTGGAACTAACGTTCACGTATAACATTCGTTGGCATTAAAGGTAGGTGGCTTGGTGTTTATTTTTCCAACTGCTGTGTGATTTGTGTATTTTAGTGCCACGAACCCATGTTGGGGTGTCGTGTGGCTGAGGTTGTGGCTATTTTGACTACCTATAACTGTATAGATAATTAAATAATATTGTAAAATTGTTGTTTGGGATCAGTGCTTAGATCCAGGACCACCCCGGGGGTGCATTCCTCTGTTTAGCCGTTTGGCCAGGATACCCGAGGGTATGCCTCTAAAGTAATGATTGTGGAATTGACTTGAGAGTAATTGCTTGTGATAGTTTATTTACATGTTGGTCATGGCCCGGTTACCTGTTTATCTTGAGGGAATTGTTGTGATTAGATTGTGGGCACTGTACCATATAGCCTGAGAGAAGTAGTTATTTAGGCCTGAGGGAAACTTCTTTTGTGCCTGCGGGCAGTTGATTCTGTGCCTGTGGGAGACACTTCTTACGCCTGTGGGAAAATACTGTGTGCCTATGGGAATATTCTTGGTTTTTATTTCTCTTTACCCGAGGGTGGGATTTTCCATGTCTGAGGACAGTGGCTAATTACATAGAATATTCACGGTGGTGGTATTTCTAATGAAATGATTAAATTAATATTAAAATGGAATTATAACTGGTTAAGTTAGTTACTTTCAGCACTACTTACTTTATTGCATTTTACTACTGCACACTATTGTTTCATGCTTTCACACAGTTGGGCACGGGCCTTTGGTGGGTGCCTACGGGGAATTTATTTTCTCACACCCTATTTGGGTCATGCTTTTCAGCCCAAACAGATTATGTTTCTCCAGGTGTGGATAGGGGCAGGGGTCCCTATACAGGTACTTGATTTCAATTGAGGTGTAGGGGAGCATGGGACCGGGCTTTGCCTCGCGATGCTGCCGGCTTCTCTATTTTACTTTTACGTACCTGTACTTCAGTTGTACTGTATTGATCGTGTAACATGTTCTTGTTGTTTTATAGAATAGATACATGATGCATCTTCCATTATATATGACTGCTGGATTTCTTCTTGTTATCAATTGTGTATGGTTTAATGCTTCTGCTATTGTTTTATTCTTTTTCATTATTCCATTGTGCTACACTTTGACAAATTAGGGCATAGATTCCCCACTATCAGACCCGGGCCCTTGCTACTAGTCAGCAGCCTCTGGCGTTTGGGGAAATGCGCTTGAGGTCACGTGGCGAACCGGGTTCGGGGCACCTGTTGCATGGCACCCTAATCCAGGAAGTCACACATAGCTAATTAGCATAATAAAAAAAAACTTTGAACATGAAGGATAAACTTGTAATGTAACACGTCAAACTTCCACAGTACGTTTCCCTTTGAATAATGCAATATCATGCATTGTACGCAACATCAAGATTCTAACACACTGTGACCAATTAAACTAGCTCTTATGAATAGTAATACCCACTTTTTGAAATTTTATAAATTTTATCTTTCAAAATGGACTTCATTTTTGGATTCAGAATATCGAAATTATCCTAGGGTGAAATTTTGGAATTTTTCTGAAAACATTCAATTTTTGATGAATGGTGAAAAACACTGAGTTGTAGTTTAAAACTAATTTTTTATTTAAATGATAATTTATTTTATTAAAATTTATTTGAGTACAAAATAGAGACATAATACCTATATAATTTCAATTTAATTCATTGGATTCACTTTAAAATAATTTTAGACATATAAAAAATTTATTGAACTTTTTACCGTCTTTTACCCATCTCCTAGGAGAATTTGTAAATTCACATAAAACATAATTTTACTGCTTCTGTGATTGGAATTTTGAAAATCCAATAGAAATTTTTAATATCAAGGGGTAAAATGTGGTTCAATAAGATAAAAATAATGTTTGATGAATAGTAACTTTTTACTTTTATTTACCACGGTTAAAAGTAAATAGGGTAATTAAGGGTAAAAATGATATTATTATTACCCAAACACATGTCCTAATTATATTGGCTAAGTATAATTCAACCAAAAACAACCTTAGCAATAAAATATGATCCTCTTTGGTCCACTTGGATTACATTTGGACATTTATTATTTTTTTATTCCAAGAAGAGTCAAAAACGTTAAACTCAACGTTTAATAACTAAAACATTTTTAATATAGAGTTATATATAAGATAAATTCGATTATAAATATCCATTAGAAATATAATAAGATTTCCTACGTAATGGTATTTTATTTATAATTTTTTGACATTAAATAATTTAATTTATTTATGACACAATGGTGATGCAGTAATTATCTAATTAATGAAATATTAAAATAAATGATATTATAAATATCTAAATAAATTTAATTTGAGACTTTTTATGAATTAAACTAATTTTCTAGGTTAATATGACATATTTGAGTAGGTTAGATGAATTTTGTTCGATGTAATAATTCTGTTATTAATTTAGAAAAAACAAAATATCAAATTGTGTCAAAATTGACATAAAAGAGTTTTTAAAAGAAATATTATATTATTAATTGATATTATATTCCTAAAACTCTAAGGTTCAGAAAAATGACTTATATAATGATATTTGTATCATTAATTAACCACTTGGGCTTCGCTTGGAAGTATATACTAATTTTATTAACCATATAATATAAAAATACAAAGAGACATGGTAAATGTAAAACTATTTAACTAAGAGTTAAATCTAAAAGATAAAATTAGTATAGTGAACCAAACCTGTCCAAAACCTATTGGTTGTGTGGTTTTATACCCATACCCACCTTGGACTCTAAATAATCCATTTTGGATCCATTAGAAACCGAAAATTATTTTATTATAAAATAATATTTCTTGCTTTTCCTAAGGTGCCCCTCACCCCTCTTATAAAAGGGCACTCCCTCTTTTCTCTAGTTTACATCATAAAAGCCAATTGGATCGCCCAAAACCTACCCAAATATCCTCTAAACATCCCTATCTTCATCCTGGAAACCTTCTGTTAGTTAGAAATCCAACATAAGGATCCCTTTTGATCAAATCAAAAGTAAGAACATGAAGAATATATAATAATTTCACCACCCTCTTTCAAATTCTTTTCTTCATCCACTTGTTCTTTCTTTGTTATTCCCATTAAAAAATAATAAATCCAGTATATTCTATATAATGTGATGTTATTATAAATATGGTACAACCATATTACTAATTCTATCCATCTTTTGAATGACATGTCACCATACGTGCGGACGTATGGATTACCGTATCCACGTCGTGGTGTAATTGTTATTCAATACATTATTATTTTATGGGTATGATAATGATGTTTAATTCATGTAAATAATAAATATAACATGATAATTATTCTTTATATATGATATAACATCCAATTATATATTATTCTAATATCAAAAGAATGATATTGTCGCTCGTGCGTACGTACGGATTACCGTCTCCACGAACGCGATAAGATTCATTCCCCATCATACCCATTCAAGATTAATTTTCATTTTATGATTAAAAATAATGTTTAAATACTTGATATTATTCTATATATTAATAATATACATCTCATCCATAAAAAATATGACTCACATAACAAATAATATAAAGGAAAATGAATCTGTTAACACCCGAAAGGACAATAATACTAAGATATTATTAACAAATCAATGTTAAAAGATCATATATGATATCATATTAATGTATATGATTATTATATAATTTAATAACAATTATTTCACTGTTATATAGGAGGTTAAATTACCATCGTCCAAGGAAAAGTACAAGTTAAGGGTTAATTTCACAATCTCTTCATTATTTGAGGTTATTTATATGTAATTATCTACTGGGACCTCTTTATCATCCACATCCATGTTTCTTAAAAATGTATTTCCAAATGTTCTTAATATTTTATAGACTACGGGTTAAAGTCATTTATACCCATGTTTGACTTTTTATAAGATGTTTATAAAGGAATCTTTTCGCCATTTTCCTAACAAGGTCCATTTTAACCTTTTCGACAAAATTAAGGTAAGAATGTTTTTTTTAACTTATACAGTGGGTGAGGCTATTTTCCACCATTATAGCTTCCATTAGAAGCTTATAAGAATATTTTAAAAGTAAATGTTTTATTTTTATGTTACTTTTAAATGATTCGAAAACAGAGATATTTCTCTCAAATAGTATAGATTTCATCTACATCAACATCCTTTGGTGGATTTTAAGCTTATTTGAAGTTGATTTATTATGATACAAAACTTCCATATTGTATTGAAGTTTTTGTGATATGATTGATTGTGGATGTGTTATTTTTATACCATTCATGGTTTATGGTTAAAGTATTGGCATTTCGTATTTTAGTTTTAATATGAATGTTTATGATATGTTTAAACCTTTTCATATGAGGAATGTATTGGACTTAGTAAGTGATGGGTGGAGCCCTCTATAGCTCCTCGATGCTTCGGTAGGTCTCATGAGACAACTAGACATAGAATTGTCCGAGACCCTTTCCCAATTTTGATATATGGTTTTGGCCATGGCCTTAATAATTTTTAGAAATATTGGCCGAGGCCTTGACAAAATGTTTTAGAATGTCCGGCATTATACATTCCCTCATTATGAAAATAGTAGTGATGGTTCATGTGCTCATTCGTCTAGTAGAATACCCATGATTATGTTTTATTATGTCATTATTTACTCATATCATATTCCTTCCATAAAAGTATCCATGTTTATTATTGGTAAAGGCATGTGGTTTCAATTATTCATCATGCTTAATATTTATGTTATCTTCTGCTGTATTGCTTACCCTTACTAACCATTTAAGATCACCCATTTCTTATGTTTCATTTTCCCAGGATATGAATAATTTAGTTATGAGTGACTTCCAGGCATAATCATGGAGTCTTTGATGTTTCTAATGAAATATATTCGTGTTTTATTTCTCTTCAAGCTGTAAAGTTGAACTTATGTATAAATCTTTTTCCAATAATACTAAACTGATCGGTCTTTCAAGACACGATTTTCCTTATGATCATTCCAATGTTATGTAATAATGCACAAACTCTAGGTAACTAGGGTCGGGGAATTACAGTTGGTATTAGAGGAAGTTTAGTACAAACCTTGTAAACTAGATTTAGATAAAATCTGATTAGAGAACATAGCCCTAAGATGGACTTTGAGGATTCGTATAGAAGAACTTCCTAGAATATTGGTATTGTAGAGACTTTGTGAGTTTTCCAAGAAATACATCCATGTCTGGATACGAGCAGGTAGAGGCGGCTCTGGCATAGATGTACCTAGGGGTAAAATCTGAAAACACCGCTTTGAGCTAGACTTGAATGGGAACTGGTGCCCGACAATGGGCCTTGCTGCACTCTTGGTTACAACACTCCCGGGGGATATGCTTAGGAAAATTATCATTTTATTTATAAACCATTATGAAGGGTTTATGAGTATATGATTCCACAAAGAAAACATTTTTTATGATTATGGATTATATCCATAAACTGTACAATTTATGTTAAGTTTTTTACAAGTTTGTATTTATGTATTGCGCTTCATAAACTAATCTAGTGTATTCCATTGTTTAGAAATGGCGCCTAGTGGATGTAATGGAAACTGTATCAATGCACACACTCAATGTAGGGGTTTATCTCCTGTTCAAGATAATTATAGTGGAGCTAGTGATAAAACTGGTGCTGATCGGCTTATCCCCATACTTGGACAACTCACACAGGTTATGAATAATAACCTTACCCGTATGGAGCACCCTGATCTACAACACGGAGGATCAATGTTAGACCGCTTTAGGAGGAAACAACCACCAACATTCAATGGGAGTAAAAATACACTAGTAGCTGAGTAATGGATAAATTCCTTAGAGAAAATATTTCATGATCTGGGGAGTAGTGAAAGGGAAAAAGTTTTCATGGTAGTTTACCGCCTCACTGGAGATGTTGATCAATGGTGGTCATTGATTCAAAACACAAAGGAAGGTGATGGAGTATCAAATATGGAATAGAGGAAGTTTAAAGAAATATTCTTAGAAAAATACTTTCCTCATGACCATCGAGCAGATATGGAAAGACAATTTCTGAGTCTAAGGAAAAAGGGGGATGAAAATGTTACAAAGTATGAAGTTAACTTTACAAGGTTAGTGGGGCATGTAGCAGATTATATATGTAACCCAAGACATAATATTGATCGTTTCATTGACGGGTTAAAACCATTTCTCTGTCGAGCATTAGTATCACAAACCTTTTCATCATACGAAGATATTGTCTCGTGTGCTATCAAGACAGAAAAGGAATTCTCTAAGTCTTATGACTTTAAATCAAAGAAAGAGAAGAAGATATCTATTGAACACTGTGGTAAAGGAAATAATAAAATTGGGAAGAAGAGATGAATTGAATTTCCTCCCTACGATAATTGTGGAAGTAAGCACCAAGTTTCCTGTCTAAAAGGAAAAGGAGTATGCCACAAATGTGGATAGAAAGGCCATCTAGCTGGTGATTGTAAGGGAAAGAAAGATGATACCAATGTTCAATGCTACAATTCCATGGATATGGGACATTATGCAAATGAGTGTCCTAACACTACCACAAAAACAGTTTTTCCCCAACGCCAGCCTTTATCAGCGCTAAAGAAAAAGCGCTGATAAAAGGTCAACTTTAAAAAAAATTAATTAAAAATAATATATTAATATATAAATATAGTTATATAGTTATATTGATATAAATATAATATATAATTTTTAAATATATTTTAGATAAGTATAAATAAACATTTACACTTAATATACTTAATATATAATATATTTAGTGAAAATTCCTTATAAAAAATATTTAAAAATATTTTTAATTAATAATTTTCTAATTATTATGGTGTAATAGTCATTTAATAACAATTTGAAGAGTAAAAAATAAAAAAAATAAAAAAAGATCCAAAATATTTTGAAAACGCAACTCGAAATTCAAATGGCCATAACTATTGATCCGGGTGTCCGTTTGAGCTCTACCACATTTAAAATAGAAGTCTGCGATGATCTCTACATCGCTATGACAAGGGAGACCCCGATCAAGGTTTTTTTTTAGGAAAAAAAAGTCCCATAAGGCCTCCAAAACCGAGTTTTTAGTCGGGGTACCCCGATTTTTTAACATTTTATGGATTTTCAGCCACGTTTAAGGGGGTATTTTTGGATTTTTTTTGGTGGGGACTGAATTTATTCCAAGGTATTTCATTCAGATTGATATTTTGTCTTTGAAATTTCCTCTTTTTTTATAATGCACTTTTATTTATAATAAAATATATAACAATATATACATATTTTTTATATATTCACACATAAACATTTAATTATAAATATAAATAATAAAATATATTTACATATGAAATATTTTAGCTTTATCTAAATAATAAATAATATCTATTTTATTTAAAATACAAATATATGAATATTTATATACCTATATATTAATCTAACTATATATATATATATATATATATTAATCTATATATATATATATATTAATATAACTACATATATATATATTAATATTACTATAAATATATATATTAATAACACTATAAATATATATATTAATATAAATATATATTACTATCCGAATAAATATAACTAAATATATATATGTAAATAGAGATATTTATTAATATAACTATATATATATATATTAATATGACTATATATATATATTAATATAACTATATATATATATATATTAATATAACTATATATATATATATATTAATATAAATATATATATTGCTATACGAATAAATATAACTATATATATATTATAATATAACTATATATATATATATTAATATAAATATATATTAATATAAGAATAAATATAACTAAATATATAAATATATATATAGAGATATCATGAATTGGAAAACAAATCAAAATAGAGGAGTGGTAAGGGCTTAGGTGCACAGGGGGGAGGTCTCGAGTTCAAATCCTGGGGTAGGCAGGGGCGCGCGCGCATGGGGGAATATGGGAGAAAGCACTGTTAAAGGGTGGAGGGGGTGCATGGTGTGTTGTAGTGGGGCGGAAAATCTCTCTAAAATGGGGGGCTCAAGCGCTATAAAATACCCCCCTCGATTGGTAGTATTTTTTTAATTTTTTTTTAATTTTTTAATTTTTTTAAATTTTATCAGTGTTTTTATAAAAGCTCTGATAAAAGGGGTCCTTTATTAGCTCTAAACCAAAAGTGCTGATAAAGGAAGTGCTCATAAAGGGTTCTTTTATCAACGCTAAAACAAAGTACTGATAAAGGACCCTTTTATCAGTGCTTTATTTTAGCGCTGATAAAAGACCCCTTTTATCAGCGCTTTTTTAGCGCTCATAAAAGGGGTCTTTATCAATTCTTTTTGGAGAGCTGATAAAGGGGACCCCCCCCCCCCCGTATCATCGATGACATTAATAGAGATTTTCTAGCACTGTTAAAGGCCATTTTTAGAACTGATAAAAGATATATTTGTAGTACTGTAAGCGTCAGGGAAACTTACCTCAGAAAAGGCCAAGGGATCAAGACCAAGATTATGCGATCTCTACTACTGAGGTTAAAGACCCAAAAGACATGGTGGTAGATAATTTAATGGTTTCATCAAGTTTGGAAAATTCTTTATTTTATTCTGGATCATCGCACTGTCTCATATCTTCCCAGTTCGGTAAGAAAATTAGATATTTCCAATTTTATTTAACAAGGGATTTTCAGTCAAAACTCATTAGGGAAGTATCATTGTAACAATGTTTTCTGAATCGGTCCCCATTAGAGCATATAAATGTTCTTTATCTGCTGATCTCATCGTCATACCCATGATTGAATTTGATATAATCCTCAGTATGGATTGGCTTTCAGACCATGATGCAAAAAATAATTTTAAGAAGAAAGAGGTCACTATTTTTGATGACGATGATAAAGAACACCTTATCTTTAGAGCAGAATCATCACCACCTGATTATTATCTAAAACCACACCCAGTAGCTCAACTAAATTCAATTATTGGGGAGGAATAGAATGAAATAACTATGGACGAGGAAAGGAATTTTCAAATAGAGGATGTACCTATTGTGAAAGAATATGTTAATGTGTTTCTTGAAGATTTACCTGGACATCCACCAAAATGAGAAATTGAGTTTTCTATTGATTTAATTCTTGGATCAAGTCCCATATCAATGACCCCTTATAGAATGGTCACTGTGGAATTAGTGGAACTAAAAAACAACTAGAGGAATAGAGTAATAAGGGATTTATTCTCCCTAGTGTTTCTCCATGGGGAGCCCCTGTCCTTTTTGTGAAGAAGAAAGATGGATCTATGAGGTTGTGCATTGACTACAGGGAGATCAATTCTATAATAATAAAGAACAAGTATCCCCTACCCCACATTGATGATTTATTCGACCAACTTCAGGGAGATCAATACTTTTCAAAGATTGACCTTTGATCTAGATACCATCAGTTGTGCATGAATAAGGAAGACATTACAAAGATAGAATTTTGAACCAGGTACGGGCATTACGAGTTTACAGTAATGCCTTTTGGATTTACTAATGTACCCTCTATATTCATGGTTATAATGAATAGTATTTTCAAGCAATATCTCAATGATTTTGTAGTGGTATTTTTTATGATATCTTGGTACACTCCAAAATCTACGAAGATCATGAAAATAACTTGTGCATTATTCTAAAGACTCTTAGAACACATGAATTATATGGGATGTTTAGAAATTGTGAATTATAGATTCATGATATTTCTTTTCTTGGACATATTTTCTATAAGTATGGGATCTCCGTTGATCCTTCAAAGACAAAGGCAATCCAAGAATGGCCATCACCAATGAGTATAACTGATGTACGCAGTTTTATTGGTTTACCAGGTTATTATCGACGTTTCGTCCAGAATTTTTCTCGTTTGGGTAACCCATTAACCAAGATCACACGTAAAAGGGTTAAATTTGTTTGGACAAAATATTGTAAATAATGTTTTGAAGAACTGAAGAAAATATTAGTCAATGCTCCTATATTGACTCTACCATCGGGGAATGATGGGTTTTTTATTTATAGTGATGCTTCAATGAAATGACTTGGTTGTGTCCTTATGAAGAATAATAGTGTTATTGCCTATGCATCACTATAGCTAAAAAATCATGAGAAAAAATATCCAACTTGTGATCTTGAGTTAGCAGCTGTAATATTTTCTTTGAAGATTTGGAGACACTATCTCTATGGTAAAAAATTTTAGATTTATACTGATCAAAAGAGTTTGATGTATATTTTCTCATAGAAATAACTCAATATGAGGCCAAGGCGATGGCTTGAACTACTCATGGATTATGATTTCACTATACACTACCCCTCGAGGAAGGAAACTAAGGTGGAAGATGCTTTGAGTAGAAAGGATCATGGAGTTTTGAACCAGATAAGAGTTGAAAGGATCTTATATACATGGATCTAGTAAAGATGGATTTGGGAATAACCATGGAAGGTAAAACATCAATGCTTTTTCAAATGGTTTCCAAACCATATTTACTAGAAAGGATAAAGAGTTATCAGACCAGTGATGAAGAGTTTCAAAAGAATATTAAAGCTGTGAATGATGGGAGATTGAGTGACTTTGTGTGTGAAGATGGAATTTTGAAGTTTGGGAAGAGACTTTGTGTTCCTGATATACCTGATCTAAAAAAGGAATTGTTGGATAATGCTCATAGTTCCAATTTCTCTATACACTATGGGAGCACCAAAATGTATAGAGATTTGAAGGAACATTTTTGGTGGGACAAAATGAAGAGGGAGATTGCTGATTTTTTGTCAAGATGTCTGGTTTGTCAACAAGTGAAAACTGGAAGGCAACAACCTGGAGGATTCATGCAACCTATCCCCATAACTGAGTGGAAATGGGATAATATTATGATGGACGTTTTCATGGGACTACCAAATACTCTTAGAAGGAATGATGCAATTTGGGTCATTGTTGATCATCTTACCAAGTCAGCACATTTTCGTGCTATAAGAGAAGATTTACCACTTGAACGTCTAGCAAGACTATATATTAATGAGGTTGTGAGACTTCATGAAGTACCACTATCGATTGTTTATGATCGCAATCCACATTTTACATCATGATTTTGTAAAAGTCTTTAAAAATCCCTGGATACTGAACTTCGTTTGAGCACTGCCTACCACCCCCAAAATGATGGACAATCAAAACGGACTATTCAAACCTTAGAAGACATGTTGAGATCTTTCCCACATGACTTTCAGGGTATGTGGGATCAATATTTATCTCTGGTAGAATTTTTCTATAATAATAGCTTCCATTCAAGTATTCAGATGGTACCATATGAAGCGTTGTACATAAAGAGAAGTCACACACTAACCTGTTGGGATGATGTTGATGAAAGAAAACTCGTAGGCCCATAACTTGTGGAGTAAACGATGTAAAATTTGATGGTAATTGAAACCCATATCAAAGCATCTCAAATTAGGCAGAATAGTTATGTTGTCAACCAAAGGAAGGTTTTAGAATTTCAGGTAGGAGATCATGTTTTCTTGAATGTATCTCCATGGAAGGGTGTCATACGTTTTGGTAAGAAAGGTAAATTGAGTCCTAGGTACATTGGACCTTTCGAAATTCTAGAACTAATTGGGGTTGTAGCTTATCTTCTGGAAATGCCCCCAATTCTATCCAAAGTTCACGATGTGTTCCACGTATCACTATTGAGAAAATACATGCCATACCCAACGCATGTACTCACATATGAGGAATTAGAGCTAGAACCCGATATGTCGTATTGTGAAGATCCTATCAAGGTTATTGATACAAGAGAGAAAGTGATGAAAAATGGGAACACTCGTCTAGTAAAAGTTCTATAGAGAAACCCTAAGATGGAAGAGGCAATGTGGGAACCTGAGGAACTTATGGTGAAGAGTCACCCGAGTCTTTTTATGCAGTAATATTCTATAAATTTCGAGGACAAAAGTATTTGAAGGAGGGGAGAATGTAACACCCCAAGCTTCCACGGTATGTTTCCCTTTGAATAATGTAATAGCTTGCATTGTACGCAACTTCGAGATTTTAACACACCGTGGCCAGTCAAACTAGCCGTTATGAATACTAATACCCAATTTTTGAAATTTTATAAATTTTATCTTTCAAAATGGACTTCATTTTTGGATTTGGAATATCGAAATTTTCTTATGGTGAAATTTTGGTATTTTTCTAAAAACTTTCAATTTTTGATAAATAGTGAAAAACACTAAGTTATTGTTTAAAATCAAATTTTTATTTTAATAATAATTTATTTTATATAAATTTATTTTAGATCAAAATAGATACATAATACCTATATATGTTCAATGTAATTCATTGGAGTCATTTTATAATAATTTTCAATATATAAAAATTTTATTGAACTTTTCACCGTCCTTTACCAATCTCCAAGGAGAATTTGATAATTCACATAAAACATAATTTTACCGCTTCTGTGAGTGGAATTTAAAAAATCCGAGAGACATGGTTAATATCAAGGAGTAAAATGTGGTTCAATAAGGAAAAAATAATTTATGGTTAAGAGTAACTTTTTACTTTTATTTACCACGGTTAAAAGTAAATAGGGTAATTAAGGGTAAAAATGATATTAGTATTGCCCTAACACATATCCTAATTCTATTGGATAACTATAATTCGACCAAAAAAACCTTAGGAATAAAATTTTAACCTCTTTGGTCCACTTGGATTAGATTAGGAAATTTATTATTATTTAATTCAAAGAAGAGTTAAATGAGTTAAAATCAATGTTTAATAACTACAACATTTTTAATATAACATTATAAATAAGATAATTCTAATATAAATATTCATTAGAAAGATAAAAATATTTCCTAAATAATGCTACTTTATTTATAATTTTTAGACATTAAATAATTTAATTTATTTATAACACAATGGTGATGCAGTAATTACCTAATTAATGAAATATTAAAATAATTGATATCATAAATATCGAAATAAATATAATTTGAAACTTTTTATGAATTACACTAATTTTATAGGTTTATATGACATATTAGGGTTGGTTAGATGAATTTTTTTTCTAAGTAATAATGCTGTTATAAATTTAGAAAAAACAAAATACCAAATAGTTTCAAAATTGACATAAAAGAGTTTTTTAAACAAAATATTATATTATTAATTGATATTCTATTCTTAAAAATATAAGGTTTGGACAAATGACTTATATAATAATAGGTTTATCATTAATGAACCACTTGGAATTCTCTTGGAATTATATAGTATGTTTATTAACCATATAATATAAAAATACAAAGAGACGTGGTAAATGTCAAACTATTTAACTAAGAGTTAAATCTAAAAGATAAAATTAATATAGTAACCCAAACCTATCCAAAACCAATTTTTTGTGTGGTTTTAGACCCATACCCACCTTATCCTTTAAATAATCCATTTTGGAGCCATTATAAACCGAAAATTATTTTATTATAAAATAATATTTCTAGCTTTTCCTAAGGTTTCCCCACCCCTCTTATAAAAGGGAACTCTCCCTTCTCTCTAATTCGCACCGTCAAAACAATTTGGCTCAGAAAACCCCTGCCCAAATATCCTATCAACTTCCCTCAATCCATCCTATAGTCCTTCCTTTTTTCAGAAATCCATCTTAAGGAGCCCTTTTTATCAAATCAAAAGGAAGAACTCGAAGAAAAGGTAATAATTTCACCACCCTCTTTCAAGTTCTTTTCTTCTTCCACTTCTTATTTCTTTGTTATTTCCATTCTAAAATAATAAATCCAGTCTATTATATATACTGTGATGTTATTATAAATATGGTATATCCATGTTAATTATTCTATCCATCCTTTGAATGACATGTCACCATACGTGCGTACATAAATATTACCGTCTCCATGTCGTGGTGTTATTTTTATTCAATACATTATTATTTGGATTGGTATAATAATGATGTTTAATTCATATGAATAATAAATATAACATGATAATGATTCTGTATATATGATATATCATGAAATTATACATTATTTTAATATCAAAATAATGATATTGTCTCTCATGCGTACGTACGAATTACTGTCTCCACGAACATGATGACATTCATTCCCCATCGTATCCATTCAAGACTAATTTTCATTTGATGATTAAAAATAATGTTTAAAGACTTGATATCATTCTGGATATGAGTAATATACATCCCATCCAAAACAAATATGACTCAAATAAAAAAGAATATAAAGGAAAATGAATCTGTTAACACCCGAAACGACAATAATACTAAGATATTATTAACAAAGCAATTTTAAAAGATCATATATGATATCATATTAATGTATATTATTCTTATATTTTTAAATAAAAATTATTTAACCATTATAAAGGAGGTTAACCTACCCTCGACCAAGGAAAAGTACAAGGTAAGGCTTAATTTCACAATCTATTCATTATCCGAGGTTGTTTAAATATAATTATCTACTGGGACCTCTTTATCATCCACATCCATGTTTCTTAAAAATGTATTTCAAAAAATTCTTACTATTTTATATACTATGGTTTAAAGTAATTTATACCATTTTTTGACTTTTTATATTATTTTTATAAATTAATCTTTCCGTCGTTTTCCAAACAAGGTCCTTTTTAGCCTTTTCGACAAAATTAAGGTAAGAATGTTTTTTTAACTTATACGGCGGGTGCATCTATTTTCCAACACTATAGCTTCCCTTAAAATATTATAAGAATATTTTCAATGTAAATTTATTATTTTTATGTGACTTTTAAATGATTTCAAAAAAATATTTTTCTGTCAACTAGTTTTGATTTCATCTATGTCAACATCCTTTTGTAGATTTTAAGCTTATTTGAAGTTGATTTATTATGATAAAAAACTTTCATATTGTATTGAAGGTTTTGTGATATGTTTTATAGTGGATGTGTTATTTTTATATCATTCATGGTTTATGGTTAAATTATTTACATTTCTTATTCTATTTTTAATACGAATGTTTATGATATGGTTAAACCTTTTCATGTGAGGAATGTATTGGACATAGTAAGTGATGGTTGGAGCCTGATATAGCTCATCGATGCATCGGTAGGTCTCATTAGACAACTAGACATGGAATTGGCTGAGTCCCTTTCCCAATTTTGATATATCGTTTTGGTCTAGGTCTTAATCATTTTTAGACGTCTTGGCCGAGCCCTTGAAAAAATGTTTCAGAATGTCCGGCATTATACATTCCCTCATTATGAAAATACTATTGATGGTTCATGTGGTCATTCGTCTAGTAGAATACACATGATTATGTTTTATTATGTCATTATTTACTCATCTTATATTCCTACCATAAAATTATTCATATTTATTATTGGTAAAGGCATGTGGTTCTAATTATTCACCATGCTTAATATTTATGGTATCTTCTGTTGTATTGCTTACCCTTACTGAGCATTTGAGCTCACCCCTTTCTTATGTTTCATCTTCCCAAGATATGAAGAATTTAGTTATGAGTGACTTGCAGGCATAATCTAGGAAGCTTGGATTCTTCTAATGAAATATATTTGTGTTGTATTTCTCTTCAAGCTGTAAAGTTGAACTTATGTATGAATCTTGTTTCCAATAATACTAAACTGATCGGTCTTTCGAGACATGATTTTCCGTGTGATCATGCCAATGTTATGTAATAATGAACCGACTCTAGGTAATTAGGATCAGGGTGTTACATGTAAAGGAAAAGTATATCCAATATTGTGATTACCTGAGTTTAAATCTAGGTTATCCATGGTCTGTTTTCTAACATATTTTCTTATGGTCATGTTTTTGTTCCTTTAATAATGGTTTTAAATGATCTTACGAATTTACCAAATCATATCCCTAAAGAGTGTCAAACTAAGTGAACAATAAAACCTGTTGTCGTGTACCAGGTTTCCCCAAGTCAGGACCAGAACACCTCGTCAGATTTTTCACTCCTAGGTATTTCTATTCCAAAGCCTCGTCCAATTATAGAATCCAGATAGTGATGTATTTTCTTGATAAACCACTTAATCTATACTTACCAAAATTTAGGTATGTTTTATCATACTTAGAATTATCCCTATGGTTCTTACTAAATATATCTATTACTTATCTCCAAAAATAATTAACCTATTTCTCTGATACCAACTATATCAACCCTAGCCTTTTACAAATATAATTACAAGATTTTATCCATAATTAAACCTCAAATTACAATCCACGGATTGTAAACACTAGTGTATTGTAGATTAGGTACATTATTAAACAACATGATTACAAAATAAGAACATATTTTATTTAATCTTAGTAAAGAGATCATAAATTCCTTTGAGCCATTACATCAGCATAGGATAACATGGGGATAACATGAACAAAGTTATGATCTAAAAACCTAGTAATGGAATAAACATAATAATAAATCTTTTCCAATGGGTTAGAAGACATAACATAATGATATAAAAAGATCTTAACTTGATTAAATATAAGGAATTGTAACATGGGATCCTATGATCATGGATTCATAGTAATGAGGTAGCAACATAAAACATGACATTAGTATGAGTCAAGGCTCATTTCACATAGAAGAGAATGAGTCATGGATAACCACAAAGACTACTGCACATGTATCATGATTCAAGGATAACCACCAAGATCATTTTACATAACATATCATGAGACTAAACATTACCAAATTAATTGGAGCTCAATCTAGGTGCACCCATCGTAACATGTTCATGGATATTTTTTTCCACAAAAATAAACATACATAACCAATCAAACATAAACATAAGGGTTTCCCATGGAATGAATTGGGTAACATAATTATGTCAAAAACCATGTCAAAGAAGAATATAATAATGATGTTCATGAAAGGATGTATTTAAATAATGAATGGAAATTTATCATAGAATATAGGTGTATATCATGATAAGTTATGTCAAAATAAAGTGAAAAGACTATTTAAGAAACTTTAGAAATAAAACATTTTAGTACGGTTTAAGGGAAGACATTCAAGATTATTTCAAATTAAAATGGTAAAATTGTTTATATAAAACCATATTTGAATCAATATATTTTTCCCAAGAAAATAAGTGATTTTAAAAAAATAATTGTAGCTTAAAACATATTATAGAGTGAACTTGAAATTGGTTAATAATTCATGAAGATCCTTTAAATTTGGTTTTCAATCAGGAATAATTGAGTAGGGAACCTTTTAAAAATATGTGTATCCCTAAAAAATATGAATGAATGGATCTTGATACATGAGTTTTGAATATAAATATAGAATTTATAATATGTAAATAATAAATAAAATAGAATTTCATAGGGGTAAAAAGAGATAAAGAGTAAACCAAATGAATAATGGAGGTTCGGGTAGAATCTCTTACCTTATGTCGGAAGGTGTTCTTCACTATATCGTAATATATTGGTTAAGAAAATTATATTAATTAATAATTCCATAACTATTTATTAATTTATTTTATTTATTATAAATTTATTAATTTCATTTATGGCCATTTTTTGTGTTAAGAGATTCAATTTCATCATTTGGGAGAATTGGTTTCCCTGGTTTTCTTGATCAGTTAACTTTTATACATGTACGAAAGGTAATAAAAGGTGGAAGAAATTATCCAGAGTTGAACATATATGTTATTAATGATATTATATAGGTTAAATTGGTCTTATATATCATTTTTATAGAATGATCCATAATTATTAGATAAATCATTAATGATATTTTTTTAGATTAATTTAGCATTTTTTATCTTCACAAATTAGTTTTGTTATATTATTAAATATAATGTATATAAATTACTTCTAGAAAATTATATAGTTTTTAATACATATATTATAATCCATTTAAAACATAAAAATGGTTTCATTACAAACCTTGATGGTGGAATTGAAATATGAAAGCACCTCGTCCATGAAGGTGGTAGATCGACACCTTAGGGACAATGTTTTCATTCATAAAATAAAAAAGAGGGGAGAAGATATTTGATGAATAATTATTTCATAGACAAGATAAAATTCCATTATATGTAATATAATCAAGTTTTCATACAACTTTTAAAAGGGTAAGTGGGAAGAAAATATGAAATTAAAGGATCTTGAAAAAAAATTAAAAGAAAAGGAAGATGGTTTTACCTCTTGATTCTTTCTTCTTGAGAGCCTCCTTAAGGGATTGGTTTTGGTATTTTGTTAAGAAAAAAATATCTTTAACATGGGGGTGAGGTTAGGTAATAGTATTGGGTATAATTGTTTCAAGGCTCAAGTATTTAGATGTGTGAGAAAAAGATGTGGTGAGTGGTGGTATTTATAGTGGAGGAGATGAGTGTTTTCTCATTATTTAATTCATTAGTTTATTATTTTACTCAAGACAATAAATAGTGTTTATTATTCATAATAAATAATATAATTATATCATGTGAGTTTGAAACAATTTTTATTATATCATCCATGACTCAATGAATAGTTTATTTAACTTATAATGTATATATACCGTAAATTGTTGTATTTCACTATTTACCAAAAATTCAAGTATTTCAAAAAAATACCAAAAATTCACTCTAACCATTTTTCAACATGTAGAATTTAAAAATAAACTCTATTTTTTAAAAATAATTTTTTAAATTTGAGAAATTTAATTTTTAATTAAAATCATAATTTACTAAAAAAATACATATTTTAAATTATAACTGATTTTATATCACTTTCAAAAATTAAATAAGGTATCATAAAATTATCTTATAATATGATACATCAAAATAATAAATTATTAGAAAAATTTATGAAAATAAATTCTCTTTTAAGTTATTAAATTATTTATAAAATTGTAATTTGACATTTATGACTTACAAAAATATCAAATCTTAATTAATAATTTTTAAAATATTTAATTTCTTATACTATGATATAATTATATCATATTGTCATTTATAAGATAGTTAAATTTTATTTATACTATCATTATTAATGTTAAAATTCAATTGTCTGGTTCACTATTCATATGGGTCTTGTTACTATTCCAAATTTCAAGTTATTATTACTTTGGTATATGTTCTTTAACTTCTAGAAATTCCTTTTATTTGAGTAATTATTAATTTATAAAGTTATAATTGTCTCTCAATATGATGTTATGTGATTATACTATATGAAATAAATATAATATGGGAATTTCCATTGATAAAACCTTGGGTCGTTACAAAATAGGACTCATCAATATTCCATCAGGAATATGATCTGCCTGACTAGTTTTTTATTAGAGATTTCATCCTCAATCTATTTCTAGGGAATTACCATCCTTTCATGCTTGTCCCAAATAACCAACCAACTACCCAGGCTCACATTCTTCCAATCAATCATTCAATTAAAAAATAGTAAATATTTTCATTTCAAATCAATCATCATTCATAGTTCAATGCCCATTTTTTCCTTTTCAAAATTCCAATTCACATTCCAAATCAAAACACTTGTTTTTCATAAATTCGTGAATTTTCAAAATAAATCCAATCATATGTGTTTATCCATTCAATTTAATCTATTTTTTCTCAAAATCAATTTATAAATCATTTCACAAATTTCCTCAATTTCAAATTACACCCCATTTTCCAATTCCATTGGAATTTGTTGTTTTCCCCAAAATCCATACAAATTAAATTTTCATTTCAAATTCACACTAAATTGGGTTTTCATAATTCAAAGTAAAGTGATTTAAATAAAATCAGGAAAATCAATGTACAATTACATATAAAAACTCAAATATAACCACATACCTTTATTCACAATATCAAAACTCAACACCTGCAATGGGATTTTGCAACAACGAACAACGAAAAAGGAGACCAAGAAGTCAACCCTAGAAGCAAGATCCCAAATAATGGTGTTTACATTCATAAAAAATTTGATGATATAACAAACCCTATGGAGGAAAGAAAGAGATATCAGGAGAAAAGGAATGTGAGGAGAATCACTTACTAGAGAGGGGATGAATGAGATTATACACACTTTGATTCACCTAGGAATAGGGTTGTAGGATCCAAAATGGGTTATTTATAGCTTTCAAGAGCTTGGAATTTAATATATGAGGATTTGGAGTCGATCGGGAGATAAAACAATGGTTTGGAAATTTTTAAAATATTTTTCAGAATAAGAAATTCATGCATGCATGGTTGGCTAGGTAGGGTCAAACGATTAGACAAACCATAAGCCCTAACTATGGGTACCTATACTGGGTCCACGGTTTCTACTAGGTAGGTTCATAGTTTTTTGAACTTTGTGCCAACCATTCAAACCCCCACTTACTAGGGTTTCATGATTTTCACTAGTTGGGCGCATGATTTGGGAAAACCATGCACCAACTATGTACAGCCCAAAAACATCAAAAAAACGTCAATAACTCACCTAAATCACCCCTAAAAAATACCTAAACAGGGAATGTTAAAAATTAGGGTTTATAAGTACCTGGGAATCAATAACATTATGTTACAACCTCCCCCCCCCCCATATAACGTTTATGTCCCTAGAAAGCATGACAAGAAGTTTTCATATCAAAAAGATGAGGTCATCGCTCTCTCATCAATGCCTCTCTCTCCCACTTCTCATACATATCAAAACAGTTATTCCATAGCACTGAGAACAAGGGTATCATACCCCCAAGAAGTTCCATTTCCTCAAAATCATCTATCCTGACTAGATGCTCAATCAAGGATAAATCAGGCTCAATATAAAGTTCACTCTAGCTTAGATTATGATATGGATTTGAAAGATAATTTTTCAACTGAGATACATGAAAAATGTTAAGTGTTGCCATCAACTTTAGAAGAATTTATAAATGGTAATCCACTCTCCCCAATTTCTCAACAACCTAAAATGGGACCAAAAAATTATGACCAACCTTCCCTTGACTCCCAAGTCATGGATGACCTAAAGGATGTGAAACTTTCAAGAACACTTGATCACCAACTGATAACACCAATGGTATGTGATAATGATTAGTGTAATATTTATATTATATATGTGTTTTCAAAATTCTATGATTAATCAACTAAATATTTTTTTTATATAATGGATCAAGCTTTATCCAGTCAAGGAACTTTCACTAATTTCCCACCAACACAATAGATATTTACAAAGTCATCCATATTATCCTTAAAACGAGTCATTCTAATCACAGACCGGTAACTAATGTTATAAGGAAACTCAACCAGACTCAAATGGTCATCCTTAGATCCAAAAAAATCAAGCACACAAGTAGGAAGCATATCCTCAAGAATCTGTATATCCCTCTTTATCTAGACATTTTTCTGTGGATGGTACGCCGTACTCAAATAAACTCGAGATCTTAGTGCCTCCTAAAGGAATATCTAAAAGGGAGAAGTAAAATGTGGATCCCTATCATAGACTACAATACATGGAACCCTATCCAAAAAAATAATCTCTCTCAAATATATATTTCACATATCCTCAACATTGGTTTCATCAAAATGGGTGTAAAGTGAGCCAATTTGGCCATCCAATCAATTAAAACCCATATCATATTCTTTTTCTAAGGGGTATGTGGAAACCCAACCACAAATTCTATAACAATAAAATACCACTTCCAATTTAGCATCATAATTGGTCAAAAAACCCTGAAGGCATTTGGTGCTCGGTTTTGACCTATTGGAAGGTTTAAAAATAAGAGACAAAACCAGCAATGCACCATCTCATACCTAGACACCAGAATCAACATTGCATATCATAGAACATTTCTGTGGTTCCTGGGTTCACTTCCTATTGGAAATTTTTGAAATCTGCCACCATATATTTCCTCACAACTAACAATGAAAAAAACTAGTTTCAAAAACATAGAATATCCTCCACGGAGAATGACCCCTCAGCAATGGTCTCCCAACTATAAATAGTGTCTCTAATACTGTATAACTCATCATCAAGATATTATTCCTAGAGAATCATCTTAAGAGGATAATAGGTCAACTAAACACTATCCAAGGATTCCTCAACCTCTATTTTTATGAACTCATAGATGAAACTTTTCAAAAATATCCATCAAGTTCCACTTTTTTATGATTCTTTCATAGCCTAGTTCAAAAGATTCCTACTCAACGAATCAGTGAATACATTCCCTTTCACTGGGGTATAGGCTATTTAAAATTCAAAATATCATAAGTAATCCACCCAAAACATCTATTAGAGATTCAAATATTTTTTAGAGAAGATATATCTCAAGCTCTTGTGGTCAGAATATATGGTAAACTTTTCTCCGAAAACGTAATGCTACCAACTCTTAAGTGCATGCATCATGGCTATGAGTTTAAGTTCATGGGTAAGATAATTATTCTCATGTGGCCTAAGATGATAAGATCCGTAGGCAATTATGTGGTTATCCTCTATGATAACAAAGAACAAACCCGAACCTGATGCATTACAAAAGACCATATAGCCATATTCGGCCTGTGAAAGAGTCAACATCAGTGTAGAAGTTAAAATATGTTTTGGCTCAACAAAAAGTACTCTGAAATTTCTCACCCAAAGAAAAATTTACCTCTTTTTGAGTGAGATATTTCATAGGATAGGAAAACATTGAAAAATAATTTATGAACAAGTGAGGACACCTAGAAAAACCCAAGAATCTCTAAATATTGAAAAAAATACATAGTTATTACCATTTCATAACATCTTTCACCTTCTTAAGATCGACTGAGATTCCATGTTTCAACACCAAGTACCCCAATAACTTTCCTTACCAAATGCATAAATCACATTTTGATATCTAGGAATAAAGTCGGTGATCTCTTAATAATTTCATAACTACTCTTAGAAGACGCACATGATCTTCCTATGACTTAGAGTAAACCAAGATTTCTTCTATAATGAAGACCATGAATGTATCAAGATACTCATGGAAGATCCTATTCATCAAAGCCATAAAAATTTTAGGAGCATTGGTTAGACCAAATGGCTTGAAAAGGTACATATAATGGTCATACCATCTTCAGATGGTGGTATTCTAAATGTAGGATTATTTTATTCTCAACTGGTGATAACCAGATCGAAGATCAATCTTCGAGAACCAATTCACCTCTTTCAACTTGTCAAATGGATAATCAATCTGTGGAAATGAATACTTGTTATCTATCATAACTCAGTTAAGTTTTGGGTAATAAACACATAAGTGAAGTGTTATATCTGATTTCGTTATAAATGATAACAAATGATTCCCAAGGTGACACACTTGGTCATATAAATCCTTTCTCTAAAAGATCATCTAACTTAGTCTTCAACCATTTCATTTCTTCTAGTTTTATATGGTAAGAAGGTATAGATATTAGTTGATTACCAGACACTAAATCAATAGAAAACTCTACCTCCCTTACCGGTGGAAAACTAGGGAAGTTGGAAGTAAAACATCAGGAAACCCGATGAAAATTGGAGGTAGATAATCACTCAAAGATTCCCATTCAGATTAAAATTAGACACTAATTTTACATTCCCAAAATCTAGATAAGAAGGCCCATATCTACTCGATCGTGGGTCCCATTATCCCTAAAATATGTGAAACACCTAACTGGGCACCGTAAAAGAGACATGTTGAAGATAACAATCAATTCAGGCTTTATTAGCAATGACCGAATCCATCTGAAAAATTAAATCTAGAGGTTTTATATTGAGAACCAGAAAATCCAAAGTAAAATAAATCTCTAATAAAGAGAAAATGCAATAAGGAAAATGTAGACCCTTGTCCCTCTTCATTATGAGGGGTGTAGTAATATTCATCACATAAGATATAATCACCATAAGAGGATTTATCCGGTTCACAATATGAGTTGATATGAACAAATGAGATGCACCAGTATCAAATAAATAAGTCACTAAAGATGAACCTATAGTAATGGTACCTCTCATAGTCACTAGAACCATATGTTCTTCCTTTGGAGACTCTTCCACTTTGTGAATAAGAATCATTGTAGAGGAATATGGATAGAATTTCTTAGATATGGAAGCATATGATGGCACCATAGTAATTTTTGGTGCTGGTGAGCCTATTTCACTACATGGGGAGGAAAAGATATAAAATAACTTCTGAAAGTGTCCTAAACATCAACAGGAGCTTCATATCTTGGGTGCCTCAGTACAAACCCATTTTGAATTCCCAGGCTTTTCGCACTAAAATCAAGTCAAAGGGACACTTCCAGACACTTATGGAGCTCTAAAAGGATCCTACTGTGGATATCCTCTATTAGACTCATCATGCTTTCTCTTCCCCTTATGGGGACTTATAAAACTTCCACTATAAGAAAAAGGAACTCCCGTCAACCTTGACATACCATCCAGATCAATTTCGACCATCAATGGCCTATCCATCACATCATTATAAGAAGAGATATTCATCAATAAAAAAGGAGAATGAATATCAAATCGAATTCCCATATCAAACAATTTAGTCTTCCTCTTCTCATTAGATACAATATCATGTGAATACTGTACAATCTCGATGAATTGGTTCAAATATTCTATCACAGTCCTATCATCCTTATTTTCCTTGAAAAAATTCATAGACTTATCCAAAACCATAGACTCTGGGTAGAATAGTTGAGTGAAAATAACTATGAATTACTTCCACTCCAAACCCTCATGATTCTTCTCCATCACCATCATTTCCCACCGTCTCTTCTAGATCCTTCCAACTTGAAGGTGTCATATTTCACCTTGATCACATCTGGAATCCCCAATACTCAAACAAAATTTCAATCATATTTAACCAATCCTTAGCCTCTTGAGGATTATTTGGACCTTAGAATGTTGGTGGATACTATCTAAGGAAATCCTAAGCACAACATCAAAAATCATCCCTATGAGGTTCAATAATATGATCATAAATCGATATGGGTGCATATGTCTTTCCTAGAGATTTGATAGCATGTACTGACATCTATTAGATTCTGGTCCATGGGACGATTCACTCACTGTGGTTAATAAGAAGCTTCCACCTTAAGTCTATTCACACATCATCTTAGAGGCATTATGTGACACATCATCAACAAAAAACATTTAAGGAATCATATGATTACTCATATCAACACTAAAACTAGATAAGTAGAGAAATTAATCCCATTAGAAAAGAAAAAAATATTTGGATTTCAACCTATCAAAATATAAAGTAGATAAATGACTATAATTAATCCTCGAGATTCCATTACCAAACCACACAAGGTGACTTAAGGATTGTTATAATGAGATTTGTTCAGTCACTCTCTTGTAACTAACTCATAATTCCCCAAAATATCTCATACTAAATACTAACATTAAGGAAATATGTTAAACTTACACCTTTGATACCACTCTGTCATGAACCATCACTGATACCTGGTACCTCGATATGTGAGCCAATCCTGACATATCCCTAAGGGTGTTCCTAATCCCCATGGGTATCTGACTATCACCTAGCATCATACAATATTAAATAGGAAACGAATTTTCTAAAAAAAGGAAGAAAACTAATAAATATCAATATGCTCAGAAATACATAGGTAGAAAGTACTAGAAACCAAATAAGTATATCAAAAACCCAAATAGTAAAACATCAAATTACCCAAAAGAATACAATATAAAACTCAAACATCACAAAGGTATCAATTATCTATGACCAAAGGGTCAAGAACATCCACCTCCTCCAAGAGTCACTTTAACATTACTCAAACATGGTTAGAGAAAATCTAAAAATGCCAGAATGAAAAGGTAGGGTGTGATATATAAGGTAGGGTATCACCAAGTGTTCCATAATAGTATGTCATAATAATAATGAATGCAATTCTATAAATTGAAATTAAATAATGCATGTAAATAAAATTTTATATTTAAAACCAAACATGATTTCATTTTAAAGGATCGAAAACATTTCAAACAATGGATTAACAAAACGTTTTATATAATACAATTTATAAAAATAACTAGGAATGAGTAAATTCATTTCACAGTCAACTTCATTTAAAATAAAAAAAGTCACAATAAGAACCATTTTCATCTAACCTATAGTAAGATAGTTTCTAGTTATATGATCCCCACACTCTCATATTTGTTATCAAGGTATTTGTGTACAAACATACCTCGGGCTCAGGCCGAATAGGACTCATCAGCGTTCCATTGAGAATATGATATACTTAACTAGTTTTTTGTTATATTTGTCATCATCAACATGTTTCTAGATGATTACCATCCTAGAATTCTTGTCCCAAATAACCCACTTACTACTCAGTTTGTCATGTTCTCAATAAATAATTCAATTGTAAAATGGTAAATAATTTCATTTCAAATCAATCACCATTCATAGTACAATTTCCCACACTTCCTTATCAAAATTCTAATTAACTTTAAAAACCAAAACATTGGTTTTTCATAAATTCTTTACTTTTTAAAATAAATAATATTATAGGTATTTATCAATTTAAATTAATCCATTTTTCAAAAAATCAATTCACAAGTAATTTCACAAATTCCATCAATTTCAAATTACACACCAATTCCTAATTCCATTGGAATAGGGAGTTTTTTTCAAAAAAAACATTACCAATTCAACTTCCATTTCAAATTCACACTAAATTGTGTTTTCATAATTTAATCAAAAAAATTAAAATAAAATCAAGAATATAAATGTTTAATTAAATGGAAAAAAACTCAAAAAAACCACCTACCATTATTAATGGTATCAAAACTCAACACCCGTAGTGGGATTTTCCAATGACGAATGATGATAACAGATATCAAGAAAACAACCCTAGATACAAGATCGAAAACAAAGAATTTTAGACCCATCAAACCTATAATGATCTAAAAAACATATGGATTAAAGAAAGAGATAGTGGGAGAGAAGGAATGGGAGGATAATCACTTACCGGATAGGGGTCGAATGAGATATGCCACTCTTCGATTTGCCTAAGAATAGGTTTGGAGGACCCAAAACGGTTTATTGATAGATACCATGACCGAAGGATTCTATATATGAGGATTTGGGGTTAATGGGGTGATAATATAGGGGTTTGGGAATTTGTAAAATATTTTTTGGGATAAAAACATCTCACACACATGATTAGCTAGGTAGGGTTGCACGGTTAGACAAAATGTTCACTCAAACCATGTACCCCTCTACTAGAGTGCACAGTTTATTCTAGGTGGGATCACTATATTTAAATCCATGCACCAACCATACAATACCCCACTTCATAGGGTTTCATGGTTTTCATTGGGTTGTATAACGGTTTGGGAAAACCATGCGCCATCCGTCCAAAACCCAAAAACTTCCAAAAATATTCAAAAAATCACTTGAATCACCCATAAATAATACCTAACAAAATAATGATAAAAATGGACTATATATGAGTACCTAGAAACCAATATTATTATTTTACAATGAGTTTTGATTAAATAATCTTGAGTTTGTTAAACTTAGTGTAGTGATTTGGGTGAATCAATTATTCCAAATTTCAGTACATTGAAGTTTTGAGAGTTTGATCTGGTGGCATGTTTATACAATTATGATCATTTTATATAAAAACTATTGACGTGTGATGTTTTTGTGGGATTATAAAAAAAATTATTGGGTCATAGGAGGTTCTCATAGAAATAATATTTTACTAAACAACGACTCGGGTGACATTCTTACTTGCTCATAAATTTTTTGATACAGTGGGAGTCATTTTGTCAAAATTTGATGGCACCAGAAGATATAAAGGTCCAGATAGAAAACTTTTATGGTATAGATTTTAGTTTCTAAAGGATTTAGATAGAGTATCATCACAAATATAAATATTTTTACGTCTTTTAAAAGGTGTTAAAATTGTGATATGGGGATAGGATAATAGGAAAGGCTGTATAGAAAGGCTTCGTGTTGTGTGAGGATGTCATTTTCCCTAAATGTGGCTCTGAACATCTGGGAGAAGAATAATACATATAAGTTGATTATTAAATTAGAATATATATATATATATATATATATATATATATGAGAAGCCTCATGAATGTAAAAAAGTATGTTTTATGTGATGGATGTTCTTCATGATGCTATCGAAATGTGAGATTCAACTTGAGTGGAAAAACACCAAAATTTCATAACATGTAGGTTGTACATACAGATGACTGGGGACCTTCCTCGGTTAAATCACATGAAGGTTTACAATATTTTGTGACATTAATTGATGAATTCATTGGGAAATTATGGGTATAATTCCTAAAACAAAAATATTATATTTATGGAGTCTTTATTTAGTGAAAATTTATGGTTGAAAGGGAGATGATATTCAAGCTAGAATTGTTGAGATAAGACAATAGAGGTGAATATTCTGGAAGACGTTTCCAGAAAATATATAGACATAGTGTCATTAGCCATCAAAAAATTATACTTATTATTCATAATAAAAATGAAATATCCAAATTAATTAATCTAACATTGATGTAAAGGTCATGGAATATAAATATATATTCCAAAGTTCCTAAGGATTTTTGGGTAGAAGTAGTATATATAGTAGCAACGAAAGCAATCAAGGAAATGGTGTGGCTGAAACATACAGTTAAGGATATTGAATATAGGTAGGAATGTTATTTTTTCAACAATAATAGATATAGTGTAATTAACTTGTCCATAAATAAGGTTTTTTATACCGGTATCAAGCACATTAACCTTAACTACCATTACATCCATAAGTTTCTTAAAGAAAGAGAATTGGTGCTACGGAAGATAGATGGAAGATAGAACCTAGATGACTTATTTAAAAACTATTTAATCTATGAAAGTATAAAGAAACATTGTACCTTGATTTTACTTGGGTGGATGGGGAGGAAATTGAGGAGCATTTTGTGTAGGGGAAGTTGGAAGGTTGAGGTTTTTCAAAGTGTTAGAGGATGTCATGGAATCCTTAAAGTAATATTCAAGTGGGTGGTTGTTGGGATTTTGAAGACTTTTGAAGTGATGGAATAATTTCACCAAAAGGAGAAAATTTGAAAAAACCTTCATCTTTATTAGATCAGTTTCAATAGTCTTCAGTATATGGAAACATGTTGATTAGAATATGTGATTTTTTTGGATCTGCATGTGGTGGTCAGCTCACCAGAAGTTTAGCCGATGCCACTAGAAGAGGAGTTGTGGCTATGTTTAATTTGGTTCCCTATAACAAAATTATATATTCTTTATGATTATCTATATTAATTTTTTTTAATATTAATAAACTAATTATCATATCATGGTTTCTCTTCTACATGACATAGTATGTGATAATGTCCTAAGAGTAACTATTGTCTGAAAGGTCAAAGTAGTTCCCTGCTATGATGATGACCTATAAACATCATTATGGTGTTATTAAATATGTGTTATATATAAAAAATTTATCATTTTATGGGACCCAAATTATATAGTCTACCATGGGTGGAGACTCATAAGACTTTGAGTCACCTTCTCATGGTGTACACCCTTGGTAATTTCCCATGCATGAGATTATAAGAACACGGCCCGAGAGTCGAAAATCCAAATTTATATGTTTCATTGGATATTGCTTTATTTTTATGTGTAAATTTATCCTTATACTTTAGTATTATTATTAATGAATATTATTAGATGTTTACTTTGATGTATTGAAGAAAACTGTGACAGAATATGTTCATAGTGAAGTAGGATACGCTGGGTGTGTCATCAGTAATATTTCATTAATGAATAATGAAAGAATGGACATTTACCTTGTATTCCGTATTGTGAATTGATATATCAAGACCTTTTATGTGAATTAAAATCCTAATTAAATCCATATCTATGGTGTTCTGGGGAATATTTTATTTCCAAAAATTAAAATAAAGATTCATCAAGCACATAGGTTGATGACACTAGCATGAAACTTTCTAGATTAGAGATATCATGATAAAGGGATTGTATTTTATAGTAAACATCTATATGAGGTTTTATGTCCTTGTGACATTAAATTATTTTCTTATGGGTTCCATAACATGTTTCTAGATACTAACCCTAGACTTTTGGTTTCTCTATCTAATACCAATGACAAATAGGCCTAGAGGGTTACACACTAAGTGTATCCAAAACCTCGGTTAAGTAATAATATTATTTATTATTTAAAATTCGGAATAAATATTATTCTAATACATGGTTTATTAATTCTTCATTTTAGATTTATCGAATATATTATATCACTCATTATTTTAGAAAATATTTTGTCAACATGATATTTAATAAATATTTATCTTCTATTTAGTGAATATAATATTTATTTATTTATTAGCTAATAACACAATGATATTTATTTATAAAATAAATTTTTATTATTCAATTCATCTTAAATATTGTGGAGGAATGGTGGAGTGAGTTTAATGTTTTGGTGAAAAATAATATTTTATTTATTCATTGGGTTTTTGCATGTCAATAAATATTATTATTATTATTATTATTATAGACATGGGGTTCCTTAAGGATTAAGAAAATAATAAGGGTACATGAGTAATTATTATGTTCTAACCCCAATACTATTTAAACCCAATTATATTATTTCAACCCTATGTATGGATATTTTGTGTTGTGAAAAACCACAAGGAGAATTATCTAAAGACCTAGAGATCCACTCTCTAAGAATGATCTGAATAATAGAGAGAGAGAGAGAGAGAGATCTTCCTCCACCACCTCTCCCTATCCTATAGAGATCAAGGAGAATCCTTCTTGGAAGCGATTCTCATGGAAATCGATGATTAAAAATGAAAGAGTTAAGATCTATCCCACTAGTACCCAGAGATTCCTATAGTGATTCTTGAAGGTTCGTGGTACATGTGTGGACCCCCATTGGAGAGAATCTACACATTATTAGTATGAAACATCAATGGTATGACATAGAGACATTTTTAGATTCATGAATGAAGATAAAATTCATCAAAATGTAATTCTTTGAATACATAAATTAATTATAAATCATTATGTGATGGTCCTACATTTGGTTCTAGCATTCTCATGTCAAATAATATCTGATTCAATTCTAATGGTTATGGTTTTCTTCATTGATGTGCATCTCAGATTAATAATTGATTACAATAAAAATACAATTGTTCATACTCCACTGGTGATTCTTCTATTCCCAAAACCTTAGAGTGTTATTAGAGTGGCCATATAATTATTTATATATCATTGGTTGATTTAAACATTTATCATTAGTTTTCAATTCCAATTTAATTTTTACTTAAAATATATCATGAGATCTTCTATTATTCCTCATTGTTATTACACATCAAATGAATAAATTGATTAATTTTGACTAAATAACATTAAAATAACTCATATGGTGGTTCCAAAGATTCTGAATGCATAACGCAATAGTACATGGCATATAGACCGTGGGTACATGTTGTGTACCAATTTTTAATGTACCAAAATGACTTGTAAATTAATTTAGAGTGTAGCGACTCGGGTTTTTGGCCCTGTCAGACTCCGGAATATTCCTATGAATAATTCCAGAGCTAGGCGCGAAGACGGCGTGCGATTCTGAGGCCCGGTGTGCCCGGAATTAATTTTATAAAAATATTAAGTATTTTTATACTATGCACGTGGCGGGGGTGTGATATCTCCTAAACGGTAGCTCAGAACGGGAATCTGAGGGCACGGTAGCGTCCGGAACATGCCGTTTACCCTAGGCAGGGTGTAATCTTTGCGGGCGCGGGCCTGCGGTGAGAAACGCCACCAGGGGCGTTTCCGTAAATAAGTGCCAAGTTGGTGTGCGAGCGTCGGCTCGAATAACTTCTGAACGGAGTCTCGGATCGAAAATCTGAGACCGCCGTTGCGTTCAGAATGGCGCGTTTACCCTAGGGGGGACCTTACTTTTGTTCGCATCGGGCGTCGGGTCCGAGGCGGGTTGGGCGCCGGCGGGCCGCTGATATAAATATCAGCGCCCCCCCCCCCCTTTTATCGTTCTTCGCCGTTTTTCGTCGTTCTTCGCCGCCACTCTGCCGAATCGAGCAAACGGAGCGCCTACGAGCTCAGAATTCGACGGCGGACGTTCCAGGAGTGCGCAGCGGAAGCTCGGGAGCGCGGATCTGAGGCAGAACGTCGGCGTTTCGCCCGCGAGGTAGGCGGTTTGAGTTTTAATCCCCGATCCCGTTTTTGCTTCGTTTTTCTGCAAATTGAAGCCGTAGCAGTGTAGATCGGGTCCCGAGGGTCGCGTAGGCGCCTCCGGATCGCAAAACGGACCACCGGGGTGCCCCCGGCGGTCCGCGGAAGATCCGCCGGCGCGGCACCGGCGCGGCGGCGCCGGCGCCGGCGGAGTCCGGCGGCCCAGCGCGGCGGCGCGCGGCGGAGCCGCGGCGGCCGGCCGCCCAGCGCGGCGGCCCGCGGCGGAGCCGCGGTGGCGCGCGGCGGAGCGCCGCCGGCCAGGGCGGGCCGGCGGCGGCGGCCGGTCCAGGCCGGCCGGACCGGCCGGTCCGGGCCGGTCCGGCCAGTTTTTCGCATACGGGGGTCTTTAAACCCCCGTATCTTGCACCTCGGGAGTCGGATTCGCGTGCCGTTTGCGGCGACGTGACCCAGACGACGAGGCGAACCCTCCGGTATGGGTTCGAGGGTTTAAAGGTACGGGATCGTGGCCCGGGAGCGAGAAACGTCGTATAAAATAATATTATTTTATTATTTTACGACTTCGGGCCATTGTAACTTCTACCCGGAGCGTCCGATTGACGTGCCGTCAGTGGCGTTGAGACCCTGATGGTACGACGGACTTTTTGAGATGGTTTTCGGGTGTTGGGTTTGCGAACTGGGTGTGGGCCCCACGAGGCCGGGTTTTGGCGTTTGCGGGGAAACGCAGCTTTTACACCAGGAGTCCGATTTTGGCGGATGAATAGTCGATCCTGTGTGTTTTTCCGTGAGGATCCCAATGGTGCGATCCGTTCGATGAGTTTCGGAATCCAGGCGTGGGCCCCACCCGAGCCGGCCTTCGGTGAATAGTACCTTTTTCACCGGGTGTCCGTTTTGGGCGAGTGAGTAGTCGATTCCGCCTGTTTTTCCGAGGGGATCATCGTGGTATGGTCCGCTCGATGGGTTTCGGGATCGTTGTGTGGGCCCCGCACGAGCTAGCTACGGTGAATAGTGCCTTTTTCACTGGTGCTCTGTTTCGGGCGAGTAAACAGCCTATCCTGCGTGTTTTTCCGCGTGGAACGCGATGATGGCCTCGGTTTTGGCTTCGGAGGTGCGCAGTGTGGCTTTGAGGCGAGTCGCTCGGGTTAGCGACGTTTGGACCAGCAATGGTTGAGGGTTCTCCCTTGGTTCGTTCCTACGAGGGTTCGTGTGGTATCACAACCTTAGTATGGGTTTGTGATCCTCTCGATGGGATGTTTAAACTGTTAGAGTTGTGGTATCCCTCCGGAGGGCCCGGAGTGTATCCTCTAGCATCTTTACCCTAGATCGGGTTCTTGGAATCGCTGTGACCGCTTATTTACGGGCGGCGATCCCCTATCTACCAGGTTAACCCCGTAGGGTTTGTGGCATCATCAGGAATATGATCCCCTACGCGGTGGGTCGTGCACAGTAAGGTTGTGGCATCGTCGGGTTTACGATCCCCTACTCAGCATGATGTTTATAGTAGGGTCGCGGTATCGTTGGTTATACGATCCCCTACTCAGCGCTCGGTGTCGGTAGGGTTGCGGTATCGTTGGTTAGGCGATCCCCTACTCAGCGCGTGGTTTCGGTAGGGTTGCGGCATCGTTGGTTCGATCCCCTACATCGCGAGTTATACCAGATAGGGTTCCGGTATCGTCGTGACCATCTTTATATGGACGATGATCCTCTATCTGAGTGTGGAGCTTCTGCGGAGCGACAGATCGGGTTGTGGCATCCCCCAGCGGATCCTGGGTGTGATCCCCTATCTGTGAGAACTACGTATGCCAGATCGGGTCGTGGTATCCCCCAGCGGACCCTGGGAGTGATCCCCTATCTGTGAGCTACGTATACCGGAGTGGGTCTTGGTATCCCCTAGCGGACCCTAGCGGCGATCCCCTATCCGTGGAGTTTGGTGGTTATGGTGTTCCGGTGATGTTTCCTCAGTGATGCGATCCGATGAGCGTGGTCTCACGGGTGAGCGTCTGAGATGTTTGCGAGTATCCCGATGGAGTGTATCTCTCGGATGAGTGTCATCTGGTATGACAGTGTTCGTGGTGTACTCTCCTTGTTGTGGACAGTTGCTGGTGACGAGGTCGGTACCTCTTGTGGCTTTGTGGCGTGAGCTGTGTATATCTGGATTGTTCAAGGTGTATGTATGGGCATACACCTGAGCTGAGCTGAGCTGACTAGTTGTGTTTAGCCGAGGATGGTCACGGGATGGAGTTTCTCTCTCGTCTGGGTTCCCTCTGGCTGGGTTGAGCGGACTGTTGCCTTCAGTTGCTCCCTTGGGTTTTGGGTTTTTGGGGTGCCTACTGAGTATGTTTATACTCACCCCTGCACGGGCTTTGCCCGCACATGTTTGTGTCTTGTGCAGACCACAGGCCTTTTGACGGAGTCCCAGGAGGACCCGGAGCAGGCGGAGCTTTGTGAGCGGGTTGACCGGGGTGTTTACCGGTGCTGTGCCGAGGGAGTTTTCCGGCGGGTGTTTGTGGCAGTGTTCCCCTTCTTCGGAGCAGGTTGGACGCGCTTTGTAGTTTTCTTTTGGTGGGCCCTGTTTTGCCCTTGTACTTTTGCTGTTGCACTCTGGTTTGGGATAGATTGTATGCATGCATTTACCTTTCAGTTTCTATATCTCTGCACTGTTGCATGGAGGTGTTTGTGGGTGCGTGTGTACAGGTACCTTAGGCTAATGCCTCCCATGTGTGTGATAGCCTACTCGGCGCTGGTCGCCAGCCCCTGGCCTATTGGAGGCGGGCTTGGGGAGTCGCGGCTCGAGCCCCGTTGGGTCGGGTCGTGACAGAGTGGTATCATAGGAGGTTCCACCTTGGGATCTCAGAGCGTAGCTGGTCTAGCTGTGAGTTTGGTTTGGGTTGCATAGCGGCAGTGTCAGGGTGTTTCGAGTTCGGCTTTCAGGCCAGGGACTCCAGTTTTGGTGCGGCGGCCGACGTATCCATACACCAGGACTCTGATAACCTGCCTTTCGACTCGGGACATTCGTACACTGGTCGCGGGGACATCATGGTACATGCATCATATAGGACTGGGTTTTTGGTTTTTCCTTGTCCTTCTTGAGTCAGCTCTCCAGATATACTCTTTGATTGTGGTGTGTCTTGAATGTATTTCAGGATGCCTCCACGACGACAGCCAGCGAGGGTTCCGCAGCAGGATTGTGCTGATGACCCGCCCCGTGTAGTGGCTGTGGAGCAGGGCGCAGGTTCTGAGGTTGCACCTCCAGGTGGTTTGCCAGTTGATCCACCACCTGTCGAGCAGCTGGTTGTGCCGGCGGGGTAGGACGAGGTTGCGCGCAGGCTGAGTGCGTTGCACGAGTTCCAGAGGCAGCGACCTCTGAGGTTTCGGGGTGATCCAGACCCCCAGGCAGCTGATGACTGGCTCGAGGCAGTTACTCGAGTTTTCCGCCTAGTGAGGACACCGCCTGATCAGATGGTGGTCCTAGCGGCGAGCCTTCTGCATGGTTCGGCCGGGCGATGGTGGAGTTTGGTGACGCAGTCCCATGACGAGGAGACGCTCACGTGGGCAGAGTTTGAGCGGCTCTTCAGGGAGGAGTTCTATCCGGTGACGCTGAGGTCAGTGCGGATCCAGGAGCTTCTGCAGCTTCGTCAGGAGAGCATGACTGTGTCGGAGTACTCAGCGAGGTTTACAGACCTGTCGCGCTACTCCCTGGATATGGTTCGAGACCCGTTCTTTCGGGCTCGGACCTTCGAGCAGGGCTTACGCAGGGACATCCGAGCAGGTGTGGTTTCCTTGTGCCTGTCCACCTATGCTGGAGTGCTGGAGCGAGCGCTGGTGGTGGAGAGCTTTCTAGCTGAGCAGATCTCTTCCGTTGGTGCTGGGCACGCGAGAGCTGAGACTTCGTCGGTCGGGTCGGCATCTGGTAGCCGACGACAGACTCAGGGGTCTGGACGTGGCCGACGTTTCAGGAGGCGACCCCAGGATGGAGGATCTGAGCCTCAGGGCTCACAGGGCTCGCAGGCCAGTTTTGGTCAGCCGCAGGAGAGGCGGTGTTACGCTTGCGATGGTCGGGGACATCTTGCTAGAGATTGTCCGACCCGACGTGCTGCTGAGAGGGAGCCGGTCGATGGACCGCCTTGGCAGAGGCAGCGTCTCGAGCAAGGAGGTCTGCAGGGCGGCAGACGTGGTGTCGGAGCTGGTGCAGCGGGTGGCGGTGGTAGACAGTATCAGTTGCCACCACCCCCACCCCCAGGTGGTCCACGCCCAGCTCAGGGAGCTGGTGGTCGAGGGCGAGGACAGTTGCATGCCCTGGAGGCAGTCGACCCAGAGGCACCTCAGATGGATAGAGGTACGCCTTGTGTCTTTTCTACTTACTGCAGTAGTTTGATAGACACTGTTTAGCGGTACTCTTTCCTTTTGTTGCTTGCTCGAGTTTTGTTCAGGGCGTTGGTAAGACCCTGAGTGGTTGTTGTTTGTGAGCTCGCTGGTGTGTGAGACCCAGTTGAGAGTTCAGTCGCTTTCCTTGTGCTTGGGGCTTTTCGGGGACGAAAAGTTATAAGGGGGGGAGGATGTAGCGACTCGGGTTTTTGGCCCTGTCAGACTCCGGAATATTCCTATGAATAATTCCAGAGCTAGGCGCGAAGACGGCGTGCGATTCTGAGGCCCGGTGTGCCCGGAATTAATTTTATAAAAATATTAAGTATTTTTATACTATGCACGTGGCGGGGGTGTGATATCTCCTAAACGGTAGCTCAGAACGGGAATCTGAGGGCACGGTAGCGTCCGGAACGTGCCGTTTACCCTAGGCAGGGTGTAATCTTTGCGGGCGCGGGCCTGCGGTGAGAAACGCCACCAGGGGCGTTTCCGTAAATAAGTGCCAAGTTGGTGTGCGAGCGTCGGCTCGAATAACTTCTGAACGGAGTCTCGGAGCGAAAATCTGAGACCGCCGTTGCGTTCAGAACGGCGCGTTTACCCTAGGGGGGACCTTACTTTTGTTCGCATCGGGCGTCGGGTCCGAGGCGGGTTGGGCGCCGGCGGGCCGCTGATATAAATATCAGCGCCCCCCCCCCCCCTTTTATCGTTCTTCGCCGTTCTTCGTCGTTCTTCGCCGCCACTCTGCCGAATCGAGCAAACGGAGCGCCTACGAGCTCAGAATTCGACGGCGGACGTTCCAGGAGTGCGCAGCGGAAGCTCGGGAGCGCGGATCTGAGGCAGAACGTCGGTGTTTCGCCCGCGAGGTAGGCGGTTTGAGTTTTAATCCCCGATCCCGTTTTTGCTTCGTTTTTCTGCAAATTGAAGCCGTAGCAGTGTAGATCGGGTCCCGAGGGTCGCGTAGGCGCCTCCGGATCGCAAAACGGACCACCGGGGTTCCCCCGGCGGTCCGCGGAAGATCCGCCGGCGCGGCACCGGCGCGGCGGCGCCGGCGCCGGCCGCCCAGCGCGGCGGAGCGCCGCCGGCCAGGGCGGGCCGGCGGCGGCGGCCGGTCCGGCCAGTTTTTCGCATACGGGGGTCTTTAAACCCCCGTATCTTGCACCTCGGGAGTCGGATTCGCGTGCCGTTTGCGGCGACGTGACCCAGACGACGAGGCGAACCCTCCGGTATGGGTTCGAGGGTTTAAAGGTACGGGATCGTGGCCCGGGAGCGGGAAACGTCGTATAAAATAATATTATTTTATTATTTTACGACTTCGGGCCGTTGTAACTTCTACCCGGAGCGTCCGATTGACGTGCCGTCAGTGGCGTTGAGACCCTGATGGTACGACGGACTTTTTGAGATGGTTTCCGGGTGTTGGGTTTGCGAACTGGGTGTGGGCCCCACGAGGCCGGGTTTTGGCGTTCGCGGGGAAACGCAACTTTTACACCAGGAGTCCGATTTTGGCGGATGAATAGTCGATCCTGTGTGTTTTTCCGTGAGGATCCCAATGGTGCGATCCGTTCGATGAGTTTCGGAATCCAGGCGTGGGCCCCACCCGAGCCGGCCTTCGGTGAATAGTACCTTTTTCACCGGGTGTCCGTTTTGGGCGAGTGAGTAGTCGATTCCGCCTGTTTTTCCGAGGGGATCATCGTGGTATGGTCCGCTCGATGGGTTTCGGGATCGTTGTGTGGGCCCCGCACGAGCTAGCTACGGTGAATAGTGCCTTTTTCACCGGTGCTCCGTTTCGGGCGAGTAAACAGCCTATCCTGCGTGTTTTTCCGCGTGGAACGCGATGATGGCCTCGGTTTTGGCTTCGGAGGTGCGCAGTGTGGCTTTGAGGCGAGTCGCTCGGGTTAGCGACGTTTGGACCAGCAATGGTTGAGGGTTCTCCCTTGGTTCGTTCCTACGAGGGTTCGTGTGGTATCACAACCTTAGTATGGGTTTGTGATCCTCTCGATGGGATGTTTAAACTGTTAGAGTTGTGGTATCCCTCCGGAGGGCCCGGAGTGTATCCTCTAGCATCTTTACCCTAGATCGGGTTCTTGGAATCGCTGTGACCGCTTATTTACGGGCGGCGATCCCCTATCTACCAGGTTAACACCGTAGGGTTTGTGGCATCATCAGGAATATGATCCCCTACGCGGTGGGTCGTGCACAGTAGGGTTGTGGCATCGTCGGGTTTACGATCCCCTACTCAGCATGATGTTTATAGTAGGGTCGCGGTATCGTTGGTTATACGATCCCCTACTCAGCGCTTGGTGTCGGTAGGGTTGCGGTATCGTTGGTTAGGCGATCCCCTACTCAGCGCGTGGTTTCGGTAGGGTTGCGGCATCGTTGGTTCGATCCCCTACATCGCGAGTTATACCAGATAGGGTTCCAGTATCGTCGTGACCATCTTTATATGGACGATGATCCTCTATCTGAGTGTGGAGCTTCTGCGGAGCGACAGATCGGGTTGTGGCATCCCCCAGCGGATCCTGGGTGTGATCCCCTATCTGTGAGAACTACGTATGCCAGATCGGGTCGTGGTATCCCCCAGCGGACCCTGGGAGTGATCCCCTATCTGTGAGCTACGTATACCGGAGTGGGTCTTGGTATCCCCTAGCGGACCCTAGCGGCGATCCCCTATCCGTGGAGTTTGGTGGTTATGGTGTTCCGGTGATGTTTCCTCAGTGATGCTATCCGATGAGCGTGGTCTCACGGGTGAGCGTCTGAGATGTTTGCGAGTATCCCGATGGAGTGTATCTCTCGGATGAGTGTCATCTGGTATGACAGTGTTCGTGGTGTACTCTCCTTGTTGTGGACAGTTGCTGGTGACGAGGTCAGTACCTCTTGTGGCTTTGTGGCGTGAGCTGTGTATATCTGGATTGTTCAAGGTGTATGTATGGGCATACACCTGAGCTGAGCTGAGCTGACTAGTTGTGTTTAGCCGAGGATGGTCACGGGATGGAGTTTCTCTCTCGTCTGGGTTCCCTCTGGCTGGGTTGAGCGGACTGTTGCCTTCAGTTGCTCCCTTGGGTTTTGGGTTTTTGGGGTGTCTACTGAGTATGTTTATACTCACCCCTGCACGGGCTTTGCCCGCACATGTTTGTGTCTTGTGCAGACCACAGGCCTTTTGACGGAGTCCCAGGAGGACCCGGAGCAGGCGGAGCTTTGTGAGCGGGTTGACCGGGGTGTTTACCGGTGCTGTGCCGAGGGATTTTTCCGGCGGGTGTTTGTGGCAGCGTTCCCCTTCTTCGGAGCAGGTTGGACGCGCTTTGTAGTTTTCTTTTGGTGGGCCCTGTTTTGCCCTTGTACTTTTGCTGTTGCACTCTGGTTTGGGATAGATTGTATGCATGCATTTACCTTTCAGTTTCTATATCTCTGCACTGTTGCATGGAGGTGTTTGTGGGTGCGTGTGTACAGGTACCTTAGGCTAATGCCTCCCATGTGTGTGATAGCCTACTCGGCGCTGGTCGCCAGCCCCTGGCCTATTGGAGGCGGGCTTGGGGAGTCGCGGCTCGAGCCCCGTTGGGTCGGGTCGTGACATAGAGCATGTGTATTTGTTACACATGGTGTTCATTTAATACACTACAGGTTACCCAAACCATCCTGCCCCACATTTATCTAGACTACATGAGGTCTAACATGTGTACACAACATGTAATCCATTAGTTATAGATGGTTCATGTATTTTCTCAAACAACCTACATGATTGGGGATCGTGTAAATTAGATACCACACAACATGTATCTCATGTACATGACATGTACTCCATTAAAATTTATTTCATGACCACACACTCAGTCCCTAGGAATTTATAATGAATAGATGACAAATAACTATAAACTACATGTTACTGGATTGTAAACTATGTGTATGTTACTTGGTTACATAGAATTTAAAGTTAACGTATTATGCTACTTAAACCTTATCAAAATGTGTTCTATGTATCCTCAATTTTAGTCATACATTATATTTTATGGGTTATATATATATATATTAAATATATAAATAATTTTTACATAATATATAGAATTACATATCATGTATAACTCATAATATAGTGATTACTCTATGCGCATTAAAACATAACACACAACATAATTAAAATGTTTTCTATGTGTCATTTTTTGATAGTACATGCCATGAATTTTTTTTATAATATATGTCTGTTATATTCTGAAAGAGTAAAAAGTATATGAATATTATACACACTGGGTAGTTTGGATGGGTACTTGTCATGTTAACTCTAAGGTATATTTTTTGTAATTTATCAATTTTAAATAAATCATTTAATTTATTTAAAATAATTATTGATGAAAATATCAAGAAATATTATAGGAGAATTAAAATAAAATAATTTATTAATTAAATAAGATAATTAATTGATTTTAGCATGATTTATCTTAAATTAGCATGATTTGGATTGAATGTTATTTTATTAAATGCGTTATTTTTTTCATGTTCACAGATGATCTTGATCGTAGAAAAAACCTTTGTATGTGATTGGTTTCCGTTTAATTTATTATTAAATTAAATTTATGGAACTTTTTTTATCCCTCCCCACATTATGTATGGGTCTATGTTCCCACGGTTTCCTTTAATGTAAATCCCCTTTAATAATTTTCCGGTTCCCCTCACTTTTTTTGTGATTAAAACATTATGTAACGGATGTAGCTCCCAGGAGAGTGGAAGTGGTTCAAATTTAGAGCCAAGAAAAAACCAATTCAATAGATACATGGGATGATAGGTGGAAATTTTCAACAGAAACTATGTCATGGTTCAAGGTGTTTTTCCCCAAGGTTGGTGGTTAGTTTATCATCCACTAGATAAACTAGTCGTTAGAAAAAAAAATCATGATCATACCACTTTTACAATTTAATTTTTTTCAAGTTTCATGGTTAATTTCATTATGGATTTTTTTTCATGATCATATGAATTAATGAATTGAAAAACATGCAGGATATATCTAAAAGAAATTGGATTATGCGTAAAATTTATCTAAGACATGGTTAATCAATTAATTAAATTCAATTAATATTAATACACATCTAATAAATACAAATAATGGGAAATTTAGGTATAAAGATAAAAATAATTCAATTGTATATATAAATTAACTCATTATATCCCACTACATAAGATAAAATTGAACCATAGTTGATCGTCAAATGTTGGGGTTCTTTCAATTATCATAGAATTCTAAATTGAGTTTTGGGTTTACATTACTTAGTTTACATCAAGGGTTAACTATCAAAGTGAGACATAGTTTACTGAGAGGTAAGAGTTTAGGAAATCCAACCTGAGGATTTTAGGATTGGGTATTCCACTTAATATACAAGGAACTATGAGTTAACACAGTTGGAAAACTTATACCTACTTAAAACCCTTAAATAACTTTTTAGACCAATGTCTAGTTTATAAAATTGGGATTATGGTTCCTTTCCACTATAACATCCAAGAAAAGGTATCACTAGTGCAGAAAATGTTTTTAATGTCACCATTATTTACATCGGTTATATATAACTGACGTGAAAATCTGTGATATGTGGTTTTTTACATCGGTTATTTTATAATCGACGTAAAAAATACTAACTGTAAATTTTTTACGTCGGTTATTAAAATAACCGATGTAAAAAACCAAATGTGCTGCATTTTTAAAGTTGGTTATTCGATAACCGACATAAAAAATGAGGTATCTAACGAATTTTTTACGTCGTTTATAAAATAACCGACGTAGAAAAGGTGGCATCCGATGCCTTTTTTGACATCGGTTATTTGATAACTGACGTAAAAACCGAACCCATAGAATTTTTTACATCGGTTATATTATAACCGACATAAAAAACCAACACACGGTAGTTTTTACATCGTTTATAAAATTACCGACATAAAACTGTGGTTTCTGTTGTGTTTTTTAAGTTGGTTATAGAATAACCGACGTAAAAAACCAACAAGCGGCTTTTTTTTACGTCGGTTATAAAATAACCGACGTAAAAAAAATCGGTATCTGATAAATTTATAACGTTGATTATTATAATAACCAACGTTATAAATGTAATAAAAATAGTTTATAACGTTGGTTATTAAATAACCGACGTTATAAAACATTTAAAAAATTTATCACGCCCTGTGGATTGTCATTTATGATTTTTCAATCGACAGACCTACGACTCGTCTCTCTCGCGCGGAAAACATAGAATCGACTCTTCGATCTCGTTTCGTTAAACACATTATTCCATCATCATTTATCATCTTTACTCTCCTCAAATGTATCATCTCCACTCGCAACACTCAGGTAAGCCTCCCAAAACTTTATTTTGTTCATTTTTTTTCCGGATAGTCTATATTTACATTTTACGATTGTTTTGTTTAAACTAGGTAAGATTCTTTGATTTCGAGCCCTATTACCTCATTTTTACATCATCATATTATTTATTATCACTATATCTATTAGATCGACTCGCAATATTCAAGTAAGCCTCACCTAATTATATTTCGTTTGTTTTTGTTTCGCGGATTCCCTACACTTATGGTAATATTTGTTGTCATTGAAAACTAATGATATCATTCACCTATATTACTGAAAATCTAAACCATTGTGATACACCCATTCCGTGTACCAATGTGATTTTTTTATAAGTATATATGGTTTTTCATGGTGGAATGTTTGTTTTGGATCCTTGGTTGTTTCTATTTTGGGTATCAGTTTTTGTTGTTCTATAAACTATTTACGTCGCTTATTTTTGTGGACTATTATAAGCCTTTATATGCTATTAAACCCCGATTCATTGAACAATAGAGAATTTTAGACTAGTAGGATATGCAGTTCATGGTTCTCATTTTGAATAATGGCATGATACCAAAACTAGTAGCTTGAGGTTAAAATCCCAAGATATGCCGAAACTAGTATCTTGAGGTTAAAATATCATGGTTCGGGGGGTTCTCCAGAGGGTTGGTGGCTGTCTAGGTTGTCCATGGAGGTGGGGGGCAGTCCAGGGGTGTGGGGGGTCCAAGGGGGTGGGGGTGTCAAAGGGGATGGGGAGCTGTCCAAGGGGGTGGGTGGGGGCTGTCCAAGGGGGTGGGGGCCTATCCATAGGGTTTGGGGGGTTACCCGGGGGGTGGGGGTTGTCCATATGGTTGGGGTGTCCAGGGGGGTGTCCAAGGGGGTAGGGGGTGGGGGTGGTGTCCAGGAGGGGTGGGGTGTCTAAGGCGGTGGGGGTGCTGTCTAGACGGGTGGGGGTTGTCCAGTGGGTGGGGGGCTGTCCAGAGGGGTGGGGGCTGTCCAAGAGGGTGGTGATGTCCATGGGGTTTCCAAGGGGGTGGGGGTGGTGTCTAGAGTGTTTGGGGGTTGTCCAGAGGGTTGGGGGTGTCCAGGGTGTCCATGGAGGTGGGGGGGGGTGCAGTCCAGGGGTGTGGGGGGGGGGGGTGACCAAGGGGGTGGGGTGTCTAAGGGGGTGGGGGCTATCCAAGGGGGTGGGGACATATCCACAGGGTTTGTGGGTTGTCTGGGGGGTTTTCTAGAGGGTTGGGGTGTCCAGGGGGTGTCCAAGGGGGTAGAAGGTGGGTGGTGGAGTCCAGAAGGGGTGGGGGTGTCCAGGAGGGGTTGGGGTGTCTAAGGGGGTGGGGGATGTCTAGGGGTGGGGGTGGTGTCCTGAGGGGTGGGGGGGGGGGCTATCCAAGGGTGTGCTGGTGTCCAAGGGGTGTCCAAGGGGGTGGGGTTTGGTGTCCAGGGGGTGGGGGGCTGTCCAAGGTGGTGGTGGTGTCCAGGGGGTTTCCAAGGTGGTGGGGGTGGTGTCCAAGGGGTGGGGGTTGTCCAAGGGGGTGGTGGTCTCTAGGGGGTGTCCAAGGGGGTGGGGGTGGTGTCCAAGTGGTGGGGGATGTCCAAGGGGGTGGTGGTGTCCAGGGGGTGGGGTGGTGTCCAGGGGTGGGGGTGGTGTCCAGGGGGTGGGGGCTGTCCAAGGGGGTGGTGGTGTCCAGGGGGTGTCCAAGGGGGTGGGGGTGGTGTCCAGGTGGTGGGGGGCTATCCAAGGGCGTGGTGGTGTCCAAGGGGTGTCCAAGGGGTGTCCAAGGGGTGGGGGATAAGTGTCAGTTGGGATTGACCTTTTCATTGTAGTTTGTGATATTATGACATGGTGATTGTATTGTTTCATGTATATTAGTGTTGCAATATGATTCTATTTGGTTAAATATATTTTACCAGTCGTCGACTATTAGAAAATTATGGGTTATTGGTGAGACCATGTCGTGGTTTTCAAATATGTGTAGTTATCCTAACCCCATTGTGTCGTGATGATTGGATTTACATTGTGATTTTCTCCATATGAGTTTTTATTTTAAATTTGAATTGATTCTCAGGTTTACTCCATTTTCTCCAATTTTCTATCAACCATTGGAGGCCCCATGGTTTTCTTTGATTACATGTAATTTTAAACTGTTATATCTAACTATATTTTCTTTTTAAAATCATATTCAAGCATATTTTTATAAATACACGTATATTTGTTTTATATTTCAAAATATTTTACATTCAAATAATAATTTTTTCATATAAACATGTATTTGTCTTATCTTAAAAAGATGTATAATTTTGATATTTTTTATAGGTAATAATGAGTCGAAGTTGGATTACGGCACATCGAATGAGAAATGAATATGAGGAAGGGGTTGTTGCCTTTTTGGAATTTTCTAAAAGAAATGTTCCAAGTAGTGACATTTTTATCTGTCCATCCCTAAAATGTTTGAATATGAAGAAGTTGAAAAGTATAGTGATAAAAGATCATCTGATTTGTCATGGTTTTAATCTGAGTTACAGACCATGGACTTGGAATGGTGAAACTAGATGGAATGTCACTGATGATGATGATTCGCAAGATGGTAACTCCGATGGAATTGAAGAAATGATTCGCAATATTGCAGCAGAACAAATTGAGATAGAACTGATAGTTGCGCGTCTATATGGTGATGCTGAAAAACCATTATATCCTGGTTGTACAGATTTTATAGTTTTTTCGGTGGTGTTATGATTGATTAACCTGAAGTAAAAACATGGATGGAGTGACAGAAGTTTTATATAGCTACTACAATTGATGAAAGACATTCTGCCAAAAGATAACGATCTTCCAGATTCACATTATAAGGCCAAGAAAATATTATGCCTGACGGGATTGGGATACAAGAAAATACATGCCTGTCCGAATGACTGTACAATATATAGGAAGGAATAGGAATTTCTGCCAGAGTGTCCTAAATGTGGGACATCACGGTATAAGGTGAAAGAAAAATCACAGGCTGATGTAGAGATTACAAAGATCCATTCAAAGGTATTTTGGTATCTTCTTATAATTCATCATCTCAAAAATTTATTTTCTAATTCACATGATGCAAAAAGGTTAAGATGGCATACTGATGAGCAGTTATGTGATGGAAAAATACGTCATCCAGCTGATTGTCCACAATGGAAGAAAATTGATGAGCAGTATTCTATATTTGGAAATGAAATTAGAAATCTCAGACTAGGGTTGTAAACAGATGGAATGAATCCATACCAAACCCTCAGTAGCACACATAGTTCATGGAATGTTTTATTGGTAATTTATAACCTCTCTCCTAAAGTTTGTATCAAGCACAAATATGTCATATTGAGTATAATGATCTCTGGTCCTAAGCAACCCGGCAATGATATTGATGTTTACTTGTCACTGTTGATTGATGATTTGAAACTTTTATGGGTGGATGGTATTAGGGTGTATGATTCTTATAAAATGGAATATTTTCAACTGCATCCAGTGCTTTTGTTCACTATTAATGACTTCCCAGCATATAGAAATTTGACTGGATACAGTGTTAAATGGCATAAATCATGTCCAATTTTTGAATAAAAGTCTTCATATTGTCAATTGCATCATGGGAGGAAAACAGTGTACATGGGTCATCGAATGTTTTTTTCCTATGGATCACTCTTATAGAAAACTAAAAAATACATTCAATGGCTCACAAGAATTTTGATATTGCTCTAAAACCTTTATCCCCTGATCTGTATTTTGAGAGGGTGAAAAACCTTGATGTGACATTGGGAAAGACACAGAAATATGGTAATGATAGAGATATTTTGAAAAAAAGGTCAATATTTTTTTAGCTACCATATTGGAGATATCATGAAGTTAAACATAATATTGATGTCATGCATGTGGAGAAGAATATCTGTGATTGTTTGATTGGAACATTGTAAGATATTAAAGGAAAGACAAAAGATGGGTTTAATGCAAGATTAGATTTACTATCAATGGAAATACGTTTGAAGTTAGCTCCCACTCTTAGTGGAAGATGAACTTTTCTTCCACTGGATTTTCATACATTATCGAAGTGGGAGAAAATTATCTTTTTTCAGTGTCTTCATGATATCAAAGTGCCTCAAGGTTATTCTTGAAATGTAAAATTTTTTGTCTCATTGAAGGACTTGATGTTAATAGGTCTTAAATCTCATGATTCTCACGTCATCATGCAATAAATTCTACCGGTTTCATTGTGTGGAATATTGCCCATCTATGTCAGAAAGACTATAATGAAGTTGTGTTATTTTTTCAATTCAATTTGTAATAAGGTGATTGATGTGAATGTTTTGAACATTTTGGAAAAGGATGCAATTTATATACTTTGTCAATTGGAAATTTATTTTCCTCCAACTTTTTTTGATATAATGGTGCGTTTAATTATTTATCTAGTTTGAGAAATAAAGCTTTTTGGACCTGTATATCTTCGTTGGATGTATCCTTTTAAAAGGTATATGAAAATATTGAACGGGTATGTTAAGAATCCATATCGACTTGAAACATCCATTTTGGAGAAGTATATTTATGAGGAGGTTGCAGAGTTTTATACAAGCTACTTGGCTGCGGCGCAGTACATAGGTTTGCCTCCGTCTCGCTATGAATGAGTTAATATTGAGGGAAAGGGGATTCATGTCTTGAAAGTCAAATTATTGTCAGCTGAACAGATGATGAAGTTAGAATCATACATCTTGAATAACATAGCTGATTCTTAACTGCATATCAAATTTCATATTAATGAGTTTAAACAATGTCATCTAAAGAAGAAAGAAATGTGGATTTTGAATGAGCACAAGAAAACATTTTTTTCATGGTTTAAAAATAACTTTCTTGGTAGATCATATGTATCTGAGAAATTAAAATGGATAGTGGGTGGTCCATGTTTAAATGTGATAACATGGTCCTGTTATGACATTAAGGGCTATACATTTCATACAAAATCTTAGGATAATAGAAGTGCAGTTTAGAATAGTGGTGTATTGGTGAATACAGAAGAAATACGTTTTTTGAGTGCTAAGGACAAAACCCCAATTTCTGCATCAAGTGCATATTATGGAGTGACTAAAGACATATGGGAGGTTGATTACTTTAAAATTAAAGTTACTATTTTTAACTGTAAATGGTTTATCAGTAACAACAGTGTTAGAAACGATGAATTTTGAATGACACTTGTTAATCTGGATAGATTGGAAGACACAACTGATTCTTTTATAATGGTAACACATGCAAAAAAAAAATTCTATGTAGTAGATCAATCAGATATGCAGTGGGCTGTTATTTTACAAGGGAAAAAACAATATGTTGGTGAGGATGAACTTGATGAAGATGCTGATTTATGTGAGATCCCTACTTCTAGGGAAATATTAATAGGACATAATGATGAGCATGTTGAAGACATGGTTTTTTCCATAAGGAACGATCACGACGAAGGAATTTGGGAAAAAACAATCCATTTGTACATTCCTAAAATTACAGGTAACATTTTTTTATTTCTTGTTCACATTTATTTTTTTCATAAAATGTTAGATATTGTAAGTGTTTTCTTTATTAAAACATGTATTAAAACAAAATAAGTATAAGTTTTTGTTTGTTTTATTTTTGTTTAGTTTACTTTATCATGTTTACCATTACATAAATTATATATCTATTAATTTTTTTAGTGACAACTATTTTACCATGTTTACTAGTTTTACCAGGTTTACCAGGTTTACCATGTTTACCATGTTTACCATCTTGACCATATTGACCATATTTACCATTTTTTAACAAGCTTACCATATTAACCCTGTTTACTATTACGTAACTTAGTACTATTTTCTATTTTCTGATTACAGTAGTATTAAAATATTTGAATTTTTATATTCGTGAACTAATGTTTGTTTTTTTGATTTGAAGGATAATGACAGATTAATCAGTTGATCAACCACATGATTCTAAAGATGAGAATATTGGTCATACCTTTGGGGAGGAACATTCACATGCTCCTCTTTATGTTCCCCAGTCTTCCTCATGTGCTCCTATTACGATAAAGAGTTCGAGAGTTGGTAAATGTGGGTGCACACGTTTACCAAAATTATCACTTTCCCGTACATAGGATCAAAGGATACTCGTTGAGTTTGATGAGGATGATATTCCTAGAGGTCCAAATGAAAAAGATTTTAAGAGTTTTGTATCAACTCAGGGTAAGAGAAAAGTAAGAATTTTGTATGATGACTGGAGAAGTGTGGATAAAGCGATAATCTCTCAGTTGTGGGAGATGATTTTGGTAAGATATTTTGCTATTGTTTTCCTATTCTTTAAATGTTTCTAGTATATATAATATGTTTAACCGCTTCTTTATCTGATAAAATTTGATATTCCTGACACTGGAGGAGTTAAGAAGAAATTCTTATCAATGGCTGCCAGGAGATGAAAGGATTTCAAATCAACCCACTCATCTGATTTCTTTTTTGGTCATAGGATTCATGACAATCCATGTCGTATATATCCTTTTATAGATGAAGACACATGGAGACAGTTTGTTTAAAGTAGAAGAAAAGAGTCATTTTTGGTAAGGGCAATGTAAAATTTTATAAGATTTATTATATAAATGATCTTATTAATGTTTTTTTAATGATTTCTTATTCTTAATTTAGAGAAAACAAGGAAATATCATCAGGAGATCCAATCTAAAAATGTATACCCTCATAGTTTATCTCGGGGAGGGTATGAATTTTTTGAAGAACAAATGATGGCCGAAAAATTACAAAAACTAAGAGCTGAGTATTCAAGCTCTAGAGAGGTGGCCCCTCCATACCCTCCATCTAGACATGAAAAATGGAAGAGAGCTCGGATGGGGAAAAAAGGGAAATATCTTTTGGAAGAATCAAGAATCTTAGTTGAGAGGATTGTAAGATAACTATTTTATTTATTTAAGTTAACTATTTTCTTCATATAATTTCAATCATTACAGAAATGTTCAATTAATTAATAGAGGACTCTCTTGAGGAGCAGAGCTCATAGGGGGTATTTACAACTTCTGGGAAGCAAGATATTTTATCTGCAGCATTGGGGAAGCCCAAACATCCTGTACATGTACGAGGATATCCGAAAGGTGTATCGGTAAGAAAAGTGTTGTCACATTATTCAAATTCTAACGTTTAGGGTGTTTATAAAAAATAGAATCCTTGGAGGCTGAAGATCATAATATTAATGTGATGATGGAGGAAAATATTAGAGCATCAGTACAGTCTATGTTTGCATACATGCAAAGACAACATCAGACCGCAGCTCCCACTCCTCCACCTCCCCCTATAGACCCCATTATTTATCCTCCACCTCCGCCAGTAGCTCCCACTTCCCCACCTCCGCCTGCAGACCCAATTTTTTATCCTACTCCTCCACCGCAGCTTCCTACTTATTTTGAGTTGTATGTTGATGATCCTCAACATCATATTGTTGCATATGGGTTGGTATATTGTATAGGAGATACATTTCATCATCAAAAATTAGAGGTAGAGAATCAAAGGGTCACTGTACAGGATATTATAGATAGATCAGATCGAGTACCATAACTTACAGATGAGGTTATGACAGTTGGACATAGTATTGACAATTTTTTAATTTGGCCATCCGGACTTCTTCGATGCATTACCATAGAGGTATGTATGTTATATCTTCTATTTTTTTTTATTAAAGTTGTTTTATCATTTTAAAACTAAAATACTTTTCTATTTATTTTTAGAGGAACACTTGAAAGGTAAATAAATACTGTATAGACAACAACAAAGAAAAATGGCTATGACATCATAAACAGATTCTAGTAGTCTTGACATATTTTCAAGATATTCAAATTTTTTGGTAGGTCATCATGAGTTTCCAATATAAGCTCATGTTTGTGGACGTTCAATAACTGTGGGGATTGTGAAAACTGATATCATGGAGCTTTTTACTAGAGATAAGTTGGGCATCAATGTGGTGCAAATGTTTTCCATGTAAGTCTTACCAATTTTTCCCTGCGTTATATTTATTAAAATTGTATACTTATGTCTGTTTTGTATTAGGTATCTTTATAAATTTTGTGATAAAAATGAACGGACAGATGTATATGGATTCATGGACCTAAAATTGTTTTCCCCTAAAGCATGTGCATTGGATGAAGAACAAATAATGCCTTATATTGCTGAAATACTTGAACAGAATATAGTCACAAAATGTTGTATGATTCCTTTTTTTTAGAGGTATGGAACACATATCTCTTAAAGAGTTCATTATATTTTAACATAAAAATCACTAACCTTAATTTTTTTTATCAATGATCATTGGATGTTAGGGGTTTTTTTCAAGGGAGAAAACACTTTATTGGATTTTCTCTGTCCATGGTGATGTGTGGGAAGGTTTTAAGAAAATTTTGGAAAAGTAAGATTCAATTTCTAAATAGTTTTATATATTATAATGAATTTTAAATTTATCCCATTCATAATATTTTCTAATAGGGGATGGGTATACTTTCAAAAAAACACAAATAAAAGGAGTGCGAAGATCAAATATGTAAATGTGAAGGTAAATATCCATTTATAATTTTTACTTTTTGATTTATTACATAAAAATCATATATTTAATTTACACTCATTCAAACATAATTTTCATGAACAAAAATTTGTCATCGAATGCGGATATTATATGTAAAGATTTATGTATGAAATAATAACAAGGAGGACAGTTGTAAACTTTGACCTGGTAAGATTCCTTTTTAAAATTTTCCATAATATTTCAATTTGATTTATTCATTATACATGTTAACTACTATCCTTTTAATTTGTAGCTATTTGATGACCCTCAACCCTATACTTCTCAAGACATCAAACACTTACAAGTGGAATGCTGAAATTATTTTAGAGGGTTGATTGAATTATAGTTGTTTGTAGTGTAAAATGTAATTTTGAATATTGTCGTTGTAATTTTGTATTTGGTAGTCATTTAGGTTGGATTTAGTTTTTTTGTTAAGTTGACAGTGTAAGTTTTGAATTTTATATATGTGAATGTTTAATTTTTCTATACTTCTTGTTTTGGTCTACTTATGATGGTTTTTCTGGTATGGATTCTGGTCTGCGGGGAGGGGTTCTGAGGGTGTGGGGGGTGTTCAGTGTGGTGGGGTGTCCAGGGTTGTGAGAGGGATGTCCGGTGTGGTGGGGGTGGGGGGGTTCCTAGGTGTCCATGAGAGTGGGGGGCTAGTCCAGGGGTGTGGGAGCGTTTCCAGGAGGGCGGAATGGCTGTCCAGGGGAGTGGGAGGCTGTTCAGGTGGTGTCTAGGGGTGTGGGGGTGTCATGTGGGGTGAGGGGGGTTTCTAGGGGTGTGGGAGGGTTGTCTAGTGGGGTGGGGGGGGGGGTGCAGGGTGTCCATGGGGATGGGGGGGGGAGGGTAGTCGAGGGGGTGGGAGAGGAGATGTTGCCATCCCTCGGGGGGGATGAATGCCACTGGAAGGTACTCATCACTCCCACATGTGAAACATTTTGAGATCTCAAGCTTCGCATGTGGGAGTGATGAGTACCTTCCAATGGCGTGCCATCCGAGGGGGTGTGTAGGAGGGTGTCTAGGAGGGTGGGGGTGTCCAGGAGGGTGGGGGGCAATCCCGGGGGTGGGGGAAGTCCAGGGGTGTGGGGGGTGTCGAGGAGGGTGGCGGTTGTCGAGGGGTGTGGGGGGATGCCATGGGTGGGGGAAGTCCAAGGGTGTGGGGGGTCCAGGCGGGTGGGGGGTAGTCCCGGGGTGGAGGGGTAGTCCAGGGGTGTGGTGGAGGTAGTCCAGTGGGGTGAGGGGGTTCTGGTCTGTTTTTGGTAACTTTTTGGTATGTGTCAGGGGTGTGGGAGGGTTGTCGAGGGGTGTGGGAGTGTTGTCCAGGGGGTGTGGGGTATACAGGAGGGTGGGGGTTGTCCAGGGGTGTGGGCTGTCTAGCAGGTGGTGGGGATGTCCAGGGGTGTGGGGGTCTGTCCAGGGGGTCGGGGGGCAGTCCAGGGGTGTGGGGTGTCCAGGTGTGTGGTGGGGGCTATCTAGTGGGGTGAGGGGGGTGTCCAGGGGTGGTTGGGCAGTCTAAGAGGGTGGGGGGTTGTCCAGGGGTGTTGGGGGCTGTCCAGAGGGTGGGGAAGTAAAAGGGTGTGGTGGTGTCCAGGGGTGTGGGGGGCTATCCAGGGGGTGGTGGGGAAGTCCAGGGGTGGGGGTGTCCCGGAGGGTGTGGGTTGTCTAGGGGTGTTGGGGATTTCCTGGGGGTGGGGAATTCCAAGGGTGTGGGGGTTTCCAGGGGTGTGGTGGGGGCTGTCTAGTGGGGTTAGGGGGTTCTGGACTATTTTTGGTAACTTTTTCGTCTGTTTCGGGGGTGTGGGAGGGTTGTCCCGGGGTGTGGGAGTGTTGTCCAGGGGGTGGGGTATACAAGAGGGTGGGTGACATCCAGGGGTGGTGGTGATGTCCAAGTGTGTGGGGGTGTCCAGGGGTGTGGTGGGGGAAGTCCATTGGGGTGAGGGGGCTCTGGTCTGTTTTTGGTAACTTTTTTGTCATGTTTCAGGGGTGTGGGAGGGCTTTCCAGGGGTGTGGGAGTGTTGTCCAGGGGGTGGGGGTATACCTGAGGGTGAGGGGGGTTGTACAAGGGTGTGGGGGGCTGTCCAGGGGTGGTGGGGATGCCCAGGGGTGTTTGGGGCTGTCCAGAGGGTCGGGGGGCAGTCCAGAGGTGTGGGGGTGTCCAGGGGTGTGGTGGGGGCAGTCCAGTGGGGTGAGGGGGGATTTCCAAGGGGTGGGGGCTGTACAGGGGGTGGTGGGGGCTATCTAGTGGGGTAAGTTTTAAATTTTATCAATGTAAATGCTTAATTTTTCTTTGGTTCTTGTTTTGGTATACTTATGTTTTTCTGATACGAATTCTTGGTTTGGTCTGTGGGGTTTTTTGGGGAGAGTAGAGGATTGCTTTTTTATTTTAAAAAAAAAATTGGTTTTCCATGTCAGTTATTTTATAAACGACGTGATAAAAGAATTGGGAAGTGTTTATCACGTCGGTTATTTGAATAACGGACGTGATAAAAACCCGTGGAATGGTTTTTCACGTCGGTTTTTTAATAACCGACATGATAAACACCCCCCGCACTGGTTTATCACGATGGTTTTTAAATAACTGACGTGATAAACCCTCCCCCTGGTTTTTGACGCCGGTTATTTAATAACCGACGTGATAAAGGTCTGGGAAGTGGTTTATCAAGTCGGTTATTATATAAACAACGTAAAAAACCATTACACATGTGTTTATCATATCGGTTATTAAATAAATGAAGTTATAAACACCCCCCACACTAGTTTATCACGTCATTTATTAAATAACTGACGTGATAAACCCCCCCCCCTAGTTTTTTCACATCGGTTATTTAATAACCAACCTAATAGAGGCATGGGAAATGGTTTATCATATCGGTTTTTATATAACCGACGTGATAAACACCCCCCACACTGGTTTATCATGCCGATTATTAAATAACCGACGTGACAAACCCTACCCCTTGGTTTTTCACATCGGTTATTAAATAACTGGCTTGATAAACACCTCGATGTTATGTTTTTTACATCGGTTTTTAAATAACTGACATAAAAAACAATATTTATAATGTCGTCTGTATTAACGTTGGCTAAAAACCAACGTAAAAAATAAAAAATAACCGATCTAAAAAAATTTTGAACTAGTGTATGTTTTGAAGCCAATGGTGATGGTTATTAGATTTTCATAAAACAGTGTGAGATTAATAAATTCAATATTTTTTATCCAATTTTATCTCATTATGTAGTAAAATTATGCACTTCCTAATTATAAAAACAAAAACTATGACTTCACCCATATAATTTTGATCCATACTTGTGAAGGATATCCTTATAAAAGACCCTAATTTCCAAGAAAGGAAAAGGAAATTTCATATTATTCTATTCCAAGAATGGAAATTATATGTGTTGTAAAACCCAATTCGTGATGCTCCTAGACAACATGCTAGTGAGAAAGAATTATCCCTGTATGAGAAACATTTGGATGATCCCATAGATGTCCAATGGTTCATTTTATCTTACATGTCCAATAAATGTTTAAAGCAATAGGAGGATATGGATGTATGTACCATGATGTCTCACATTAATTATCTATATCAAGAGAAGTTGAGACAAGAGAGGTATGAGATCTCTAATTCATTATTCACATGAAAACATGGAGATTTGGTGCTTTCTATGCCATGTGTAGTCAAGATTATTGGCTATATATACTACATAGACATCTTGGGAATTAAATTCCTTGATGATCTTTACACATATATCATCCTTTCTTCACTACCTAAATCCTTATCCAATTTTATTTTGAATTACAACGTTATAAATAATTATAAGACTCTATCGAAACTTCTTACTTTCATTTTACAAGTTGATAAGGACATGGTACATGAAAAACACACAATCCTTATAGTGAATAAGAAATGGAAAAACAATGAAAAGGGGATAAAGACTCAATATAAGTCTAAATATCTTGAGCATTGTCCTTCTAATAATAAGAAGATCCTAATACTAGTGAAGTAAAAAAAAGTAGTATTTTTTTATTGTGGAAAGCTAGGACATTGGAAGAGAAGTTGCACTCAGAAGTAAGGGGAATCTAAATATGTGTCGGTTTTCTAGAGTAATCTTCATATATTTATACATTGGTTATTAGATATAGTTTTTTGTGATCACATATGTATCTAAATGAAGGAACCTAGTATAGTTTAAAATATTGTTATATAAGAGGGGATCTTCAAGAATCCAATGGAGCATGACTCACTGCTTTGTCTATAAGAGACTAATACCTTCCATTTCCAACTAACATGATTTTGGTTTTAAAAATTTGTTATTTTTTCCAAGTGTTAATAATAAAATCATCTATCATTCTTTCCTTCACATGGACGGATTTATTTTAAAATTTTGAAATAAATAATTCTACTTTTAAAAATAAAAAATTGTTTATTGTATGGAACAACTAAATTATGATCTTTATGTATTAAATTACAAAAACCAAATATTGTTAATATATAATGAATAATTTTCTCATTACTCGTATAACACCTAGTTCTGGCATCACCGTATTGGTGATGTAAATGAATTGCATCTGATAAAGCTCTATCAAGATAGTTATTTAAACTCTTTTAAGGTAACACCACCTGAGAGATATTCTCATTTATAAAGAAAATATAAAAAACCACCATTTCATGTAAAGGTGAGAGGGATAGAGAGCTTACAAAATTGGTACACACTAATGTGTGTGGGCCTCTTCAAGTAGAATATAGAGGTGGGTATTCTTACTTCATAACTTCTACTAATTAATTGAGTAGATATAACTATTTCTATTTGATGAGTTATAAGTTTGAGTCCTTTAGGAAATTCGAAGAATTCATAAATGAAGTATAGAATAAACTTGGAAATAATATAAAGAATCTTTGATATGACCGAGGTGGTGAATATTTTAAAAAATAGTTTATCGAATTTCTATGGGAGTTTGGTATTCTATCTCAAATCACCCCACCTTATAAACTACAATGAAATGGTGTTAGTTAAAAGAGGAATCATACCTTGATAAACTTGTTAATAAAAATAATAATTCAATTGGATCTTTCATTATCTATTTCGAGATATAAATTACCAACCATGTTGCATGCACACTAAATTGAGTGCCAACTAAAGCGGTAAATAGAATTACCTTTGAATCATGGAGTGGAAAAACCTATTTTTTCACATACATGTGTATGGGGATGTAAAGCATCTATTAAGGACACCATTGGAACCAAACTAGAACCTCAAGGTATGAAGTGTATCTTTATAGAGTATCTTAAGGAAATAAGGGGATACTAGATATAAAACCTTACAAACAAGAAAGTTATTTTCATAAGATGATCCACTTTTTTGAGAAAACCCACATACTCAGGAAGGTTTGTGATAAAAATATTGACATTAATGGATTTGGTGCTCAAGATACACAAGATAACTTTAGTAGTGCTTTTTTTAGCGCTCTTAAAGGGGGTACATAATTCTGTTTTTAGTTAGTGTTGTTAAAGCACTAGTGCTAGACAATACTAGTTGTATAGTAGTGAATGTTGGATATGATTTTCTTAATACGATGATGCTAGATCAAATTTTCTCAATATGATGATTCTAGATCTGTTTTTCTCAATATGAGGATGTTGGATGCAATTTTCTCAATACAATGATGTTGGATCTGATTATCTCAATACAATGATGTTGGAACTGATTTTATCAATACAATGTTGTTGGATTCTATTTTCTCAATACAATGGGATTAGATCCAATTCTCTAAAAAGATAGACTCGGTATGATGAACTCATTATTAAATCTTCAAAACTCAAACTCTTCTATAATTCTCAATACAAGTATTCATCAATTAGATGTGAACTTCCTCTATGAATTCTCCTGTGCTCTGCCTTTTACGCATATATGAAATTTCTAAATAGATGAATGATTTGAAAAAAGTATTCATAGGAAACTCAGAAAAGAAAATATGGAGAAATGAAATATTTTCCCACTTCCTCACATTTCAAAACTCCAAGAATCTCTCACATTTAAACGTCAACTTTGAATTTTTCAAACCTCCTTATATTTCTCCAAGATTTACACAAAATTGAATTTCATGTTTTCCTATTCAATTATTTATATCTTTCTCAGCTCATTATGATATATTTCTTTCTCACCTAATTATGATATATTTTTTTCTTAGCACATTATGATCTACTTCCATCTATGATCATTATGATATATTTCTTTCTCAACTCATTACGATCTGTTTATTTCTCATCTCGTTACGATCTACTTCTTTCTTAGCTCATTACGATGTATTTCCTTCTCACCTCATTATGATACATTTCTTCCTCACCTCATTATGAGCAGTTTCTTTCTCATCTCATTAGGATGGAATTCCCCTTAAGATTTAATTTCCCCTTATGATGGATATCCCATTACGATGATTTTCTCCATTATGATGGAAATCCCATTCTAATGAGTCTCCCATTATGATGGAAATCCCATTATGATGAAATTCCTATTACAAAATAATTATTCAATTTATAATTTTTAATTTCATCACAGCTCTCCATCATTTATTCAAAATATTTTATCATGAAAGTTTTTATGATTTGTGGGAACTTTTTGATCAGAAATTAATCCTCTGATTTGTTTTTAGAAAGTATGTAAACTTTCTAAGTCCTGAATTGACATTCTTCTTTAAAAACTCTTCAGCAACAATATGACTTCTTCAACAATAAAATTCTATCTTATAAACTTATTTCTTTCTAACCCACCAACTTTATTCTTTCCTACTCAAAAACATCATTCTTTCTTTGAATACATAAAAAAACAAACCTCCAACAAATAATAAAATCTTCCTCTACTTTTTTGGAATCCAATTATTCTAAATGTCATGTTGACGAACCTGAATACAATAAAGTGGCTGATCAAAAACTTCATCTACCTAACTTCTTCTGTGTCTGGTGCACCATAATACAAAAATCGTGGTCCAAAAACTCGTGTTTTGAAAACAACCTCATTACGATGGATTGGGTCTGATTCCTAAATAAAAAAAATTCTTTAACAAAAAAAGGTTTGTTTTCATTAAATACAATAAATTTGTTTAAAATAATTTAACCACGATGGTTCTTCAATATCCCCTTTTGGATTTGCTGACAACCCTTGTAAATAAATTTTATAACTCAGAGATTTTTCACAACTCAACTTTTGTAAACAACTCAAGTTTTTTGACTTTTATCAAAACATAGTCTTTCTCAAAAGACAGTTTCTTGACACCACAATACTGGATAAAGTAATATTTTTAAATGATTTCCATCCCTCGATGGAAAGAAATTTTTTTGCCCATGTAAAGATAAACTCCCCATCACTTTTATATTTTCCTCAAACTTTTCTATTTCTCTACCCCATTCTATGATAACCACAACTTCATATTCATTTAAGAAGATATGTAAAAACATCATACATTATAAAATTTGTGACTTTCTCTCCCCCATTTTAAACATAATCCAATTCCTGGTGTTTTTTCTTCCTTATGTGGTTTAGGGAGACATATCTAAAGGTTGAACATGAAGTTGAAACCTCAATTCCACAAACCTTTCTTTCAACATTTCATTTGTAAAGATATTAGCAGTCTGGTAATTTGTTGAAATGTATCCCAGAAAAACACCTCCAACAGAAACTTTCACATTTATAAAGTGAAATTTATATCAATTTTTTTTGATTTTGAATGTTTTAAACGATTCTTAAAAAGATCAATTTTACTCTGATTATCACATAGTTCATTCAATGTTTTAGAAATTTTACATTCAAATGATATATCTGAACATTCATCCACAACATTTGAGTACAAGATTGTGTTGCTGAAACATATTTAGATTCAGTTATGCTCAAAGTTACTAAACTTTGTTTCTTACTATGACAACTCACACAAATTTCATGAAAGAATAATTTTCCTCCTAAGTTTTATTTTCTATCATTACAATATCTAGTACAATCGGTATCAGTATAACCAGGAAATTTTATCTCACTTTTTATTTTGTATAACAATGCATGAGAATTTTTTATTTTGACATATCTCAGAATCCTCTTTGCTACAAAAATATGTGATTCCTTCAAATTATTTTGATTCATAACACATAAAGTCACAACATATAAATTATCAGGCCTTGAGGTTGTAAGGTAAAAAGACATCCTATCATCTTACAAAATTCTTTCTGATTCACACTTGTTCCGGGTTCATCTTCACTCAAATTTGTGCTCATTAAAATAATATTTTAAACTTCTTTGGATTCTGCCTTCCAAATCTTTTTAACATTTCCCAAGAATACTTTTCTTGAGAGAAGAATATGTATTTTTTCTTTCTTTGAAATTGTAAGCCAAGGAAGAAAGTTAATTATCCCAACATAGAAATTTCAAAATTCTTCTTCATTTCCTCATAAAATGTTGTAAAAACAACTTATTTATCCCCCAAAAAAATTATATCATCCACATAAATAATTAAAATTAGAGTTTCAAAATCAGCATCTTTCATATATAAGTTTCTATCAACATGTACTTTATAAAAGGTCAACACTCTGAAACAATTGTCAAATTTTGAATACCAAGCATGGAGAGCTTGTTTCATCCCATACAAATATTTCTTCAATTTATAAACTTTTTTTCATCCTCATAAAGTAGAAACCCACAAGGTTTTTCAATGTAAACCTCTTCATCAATCTCACCATAAAAGAAATCTATATTTACATCCATTTGATGAGGTTTTTAATTCTTATATGTGGCTACTGAATGATATATTCTAATAGATTCTAATATTGAAACTAGTGAAAATGTTTGTTCAAAATCCATACATTCCACTTGTGCATTTCCTTTATAATCATGATTATATTTGTTTCTTGAATCTTCTCCATGTCCATTTAATTTGTTTCTATGAACTCACTTGGTTTCAATAAAAATTTTATTTTCTAGTCCTGAAACAAGTTCTCATGATTCATTATTCTCAATCTCATCCAACTATTTATTCATATCATCCACCCATTACTTGTATTAAAAATATTCTGGAAATGATTCCAGTTTAAATTTTGAGACATATGAAGTTTGATTATCTAATCACAACTTTCTTCTTGTGTATACTAAAGCCTTATAATTCCCAATAATGTTTTGGAATTCAGTATGCTTTTGTATGGTAGGAAATTTCAAAGTTTCTTTCCTATTTTAAATTTTCTCATCACACGATTCTTATAAATATTGATAAGGATGTTTTGAATTACATTGACTATTGTTGGAATTCTTCAGTTTATCCTCCTCGTCATTCTTAGAAACCATTTTTAAGGAACTTTTATTTTCAATTACGTTCACATCATATGAGCCCACCAAATTTTGTAAATGTTTGTTCTGACATTTGTAAATTCTTCCATTTGGGGAATAACCCATAAAATTTTCTTCCTTATAATTCTCATCAAAGTTTCCCAAATCTAAATTTTTATTTTGAGAAAACATGGGCTTCCAAAAACATTTAATTATTTAAATGATGGTTTTTTGTTATAACACATTTCTTAATGAGTCATGTTAGATTCTGATCTCAATAAGAATCTATATCGAACATGGGAAAGAGTGTTAATAGCTTCTATCCAATTGAATTATGAATGTTTGTATTCTGCTAATATACTTCGTTCCATTTATACCTAGCTTTTATTCATTATTTATAGTACTCCATTTTTATGGAGTAAAGGGAGAACTATATGAATGTTTGATACCATGATTTCATAGATAATTTTCAAAAGTATTTTTGGTGAATTCGGTACCATTATATGTTCTCAACTTCTTTATGGAAACCCCCATTTATTTCTAAACATATTTTCTGAAGAATTTCAACATTTCAATATCCTATAACATGTGCTTCCTGATCATGATTTTTTTCATCTGAGTGAAATTATCAATAAAAGTGATAAATTAAAAATATCTTTTTATTGATGTCCCATAGGACAATATAAATTAGAATGAATATGCTCAAGTGGTCTGGTAGATTGAATCTCAAATATTTTATTACTGTTGTTACTCAACTTCATTTTTAACAAGTTACACAAACATCTTCTTCTCCTCTTTTCAATTCTAGAATGTTTTAAATGGTGTCAACATTAGATAGTTAGTTCATAATTTTCTATCCAAGGTACCCAAGTCTTTAATGCCATAATTTTTTTCATCTTCTTCCCTCAAAAACATGAGTTATTGAATTCTCATATTTGGAAGAGATTCCCACTGGTTATTTCTCTATATGTAATGAATTTTATATATTTCACACTTTTGATGATACAAAAATATTTTCTAAAAACAAATTATTTTTCATCATCAAAAATTTTACTTACACTAAGTTATGTTTTATCCCATCAACAAATAAAACTTCTTTAGATTTCAACTTTTTAGCTTCAATCTCATCTCTTCCAATTCCTCTGATTTTTAAGGAACTATCATAACCAAAGGTAACTGCTCCACCTTCATGAAATTAAAAATGATTCAAGATTTTTATATCACTTGTCATATGTGAATAACATCCACTATCAATTATCGATGCTTTGTTATTTTTACTTGATTTCAAAGTTTTCTCAACAACAAAATCACTTTCCTCAACTTTCCCCCTTTTAACTTCCTTTCCTTTTCTATTATAAGAAACTTATTCTAGAATGAGTGTCATACATATTTAGACATGATGACTAGACTTATCACATCTTCCAAAAAAATCTTCCATAAATTAAAATTGACTTCTTTTTGTAAAGTTTCTAACATATTGAGAATTCACTTTTCCAACTTTCTGTATGTTAGGCAAGTTACTCATTCTACTATAACTATTTCTTCCACTTTTCTCAAACCTTCTTCTAGGTAAGCATAAGTTGTGCCAACAATTATAATCCATATACCCATAGATTCTACAACACCAAAAATAACTATAAAATATTGATTTTATTTTGAAATAATATCATTCTCTATTGAAACTTTGTTGAGGTTGGTAACATCTTTCAACTCTTACATACTCAGGATATGGATCATCTTTTATTTTGAGTAAGTTGTCTACTTTTGTATATTCGATAGGTTTCTCACATCCTTTATCCATCCAATCATTACCAATACTTCTTCCAAAACCAAAAATGTTAAAGTAATTAGATGAAACAATATTTTTTATAAGTGATGATTTCACCATATTCTCATATTAAGCCTTCTCAACATCTTTAGATGTCTCATATTTTACTTCTAAATATTTTTTATGTTTTCATTCAGTTTACTTGAGTTACTTTTAGACTCAAGAAGTTTTGATTGAATCATTTTAAATAATTATTCCTTAGCTTCCATCTTCTTAATAAGATCATAAATCATGTTTCCCTATTCCACAATTCTATGTTTGTAACTTAAAATATCTTAAATGTATTTATCCTTCTGCTTGAGGATGTGTTTTCTTCCATTAGAAACTTATTAACAATATTTACTCATTAATATAATTTATTTCTTGATAGTTTTTTTCTTAAGACATGAAACAAGTTATGTCCATATTTAATACTCTCTATAAGATTCTTTACCACATTCTTCACACTCTAAGGAATATTTTGTTTTATCAACTTTTTCAATGAAGGTTCTGAATTTTTCTAAACATCAATATTTTGAAGAATTATTTTCAATTGAGTCTGATTCAACATTATTACTTAACATATTTCTTTCGTTATTTGTAAACTTCTTCTTGAATCTGTTGTAAGACTTTTTTTTCATTATCATTTTTGTTTCAATTCTTCCATCGAGGTCTTTTATTTGAATAATCTCGATGTTCTCAAACTTTATTATTGGGTAAATTCATATAAAACTATATGATTCTGCCATACTCAAAAAATTTTAGGGGAAGATTACCTATATACATTCATTTCCTTCTTACATGGTTCTTAGATATAAGAGACTTGATTATTTCATTCAACTCATCATCCTATTTATCTTCAGAGTCAAAAAGATCAACATCTTCACCATCTTGAATTTTACACTTTCTCATAGTTTCATAATCAATTTTATGTTTCATATTCCTTTTAAACATTTTAGATTTCTTTATATTATAAGTAACAATAAAATTATTCATTTCATCAAGAGATAAATCATCTTTATCTTCTAAAGAATAAATTTTAGAATCAAACCTATCCAGATAGTTTCTTATTAGTTTCTTCACAATTGTAGAGTCTTATATGAAATCTCCAAATACTATGATGTTTGAAACAATTTCATTTACTCTGGTCAAGTATTCATCAATTGTTTCTTCATCTACCATTCTGATGTCTTCATACGTACTACGCTAGATTTTTAGATTTTCTTCCTTAACTTTTCCATTCCCTTCTAAAACACTTTCCATATTATCCCACATATTTTTTGAAGTTTTTAGACCCATCACCTTTTGATAAACATTTTCAAATAAGTACATGAGAATATAATTTCTATCATTTCCATCAACTCTTATATTTAAATTATCAGCAAAGTTCATTAGGGAATCTTTCTCAATAGGTGTAAAACCAATAGTAGCAGCATCAATAACTTCTAGGCCAAGAGATAGGAGATAAGGAATCATCCTATTTTTTTCATCCATAACAATTATTTCCATCAAATATAGTAATTATTGTATTTTTGATAGAATTAATATTATCCATGGTAAGGATTCGAGGAGGTAACTGACCTTTAATAACAATTTAATTTCCAAAGGATCGAATAACAACTGACAAGGAGGGGGGATGAATTAGTTTTTCACTTTTTATAAGTTTAAATACTTTTCAAAACTTAACCCATACAACCTATTAAAATTTATTTCCTTATCAAAATTTATGAAATAATAATGCATAAAAATTAGGAAAGTAATTAAATATCACAAGATTTATATGGGTTATCCTCAATGTAAGAACCTATATCTTTTCCACTACCACTTTTGTGGGTCTATGGAAATTCACTATTATAAAGAAGTGAATACAACTTGGATAACTCCTGTTAGACGTTTTCTATGTCCTGATAGAAATGAATATACTTAATTTCTTTTGTTTATAATGTTTTCTTATAAAAAATTGATCCAAATAAAACAATAAAGTATTTGTTGAAACCGCTCCACAATTTCTCAGCCTAAATCCTCAGTCTAATTTGGCTGGATTTGATTTTCTAAATATGATAATGATGGTTATGAATTTCTCAATACAATGGTGTTGCATCCGATTTTCTCAATATGATAATATTGGATCTGGATTTATCAATATGATGATATTGGATCCAATTTTCTCAACACAATGATGCTAAATCCAATTTCCCGACTCAATGATGATGAGTCTTATTTTATCAATACGATAAGTATGGATCTGATTATATAAAAATATTGACTCAATATGATGAAATCATTCTTCAATCTAGAAAAATAAAACTCTACTAGAATGCTCAATACCATTATTCTTCAATTAGATGGGAACTTCTACTTTGAATTTTCCTATGGTTCTACTCTTGTGTGTATGTGAAAGTTTCAAATTGACAAATAATCTGAGAAACTATTTATAGGCAACTCAAAAAAAGCAGGAAACATGAAAGCATTACCCACATCTTCAAATATAAAAAGTCCAAAAATATCTCACATTTAAACTTTAACATTGGCTTCTTCAAACCTCCTTATATTTCTCCATGATTTACAAAAAATTGAATTTTAAGTTTGACCTCTTCAACTCTTTATATCATTCTTATCTCATTGTGATCTATCTCTTTCTCTACAAATTATGATCTGTTTCTTTCTCATCTCATTATGATCTACATCCTTATCAGCACATTAGGATATGTTTCTTTCTCATCTCATTATGATCTATTTCTTTCTCATCTCATTAAGATTTCTTTATTTATCAGATAATTATGATATATTTCTTTCTCATCTCATTACAATCAATTTCCTTCTCTTCTCATTATGATCTATTTCTTTCAAAACTCAATATGATGGAATTCTCATTGTAATGGAATTTCCCATTATAATGGAAATCCCATTATAATTATTTTCTCATTATGATGGAAATCCCATTATGATGAGTTTCCCATTATGATGGAAATCCCATTATGATGAAATTCGTATTACAATGGAATTCATCACTCTACAAATTTTATTTTGTTCAAACTTATCCATCATTTCTTTAAAATCTTTTATCATGAAATTTTTCATGATTTGTGAGAACTTATTGATATTAAAAGCATTGTCTAATTTCTTTTTAGAAAGTAGGAAAACTTTTTAATTTATGAATTCATATTATTCTTTAAAAACTCTTCAGCAATAATACAACTCATTCAACCAGAAACTTATATCTCATCAACTTATTTATTTCTAACTAAACAACTCCATTTTTTTAACTCAACATCTTCATTTTAATCTGATTATGGAAAAAACAGACCTCTAGAAAATAATAAATTGTGCTTCTAATTATTTTAAATTCGAGGATTTTTAATGTCAGGTCTATGGACCTGAATATGATAAAGTGTTTGATTAAAAATTTTATCTTCCTAACTTCTTCAATATTTGGTGTATATCAGTACAAAAACCTGAGTCCAAAAACTTGTGTCTGGAAAACAACCTCACCATGATGGAACGGGTCCAATTAATAAATAAAAACATTATTAAAAAAAGGATAGTTATAAGAAAATACAAAAACTTTGTATAAGAAAATTTAACCACAAAGGTTCTTCATAAAAATAATAAGTTAAAATAAATTCACGGTGAAATAATTATACCATATAACATAAATCAGGGTTCATAACATGAATTGGGTCTTCATGAATTGAAATTGATATAATAAAAACCCTTACAAACTGATTGATATTTGAATCCATATAAATTTAAAGTGAAGACTTAAAAGGAAATTTAAATATCAAGATCAAAGATTCATTCATGATATAATATCTCAATTGTAAACATATACACCTTATAAAAGTAATTAGATGAATAATGTAAATTTATGTCCCAAAGAAAGAGAATTTGAGATGAATAACCCTTATAAAAATCCTATCATTGAATAAATAATTAATTAATGTGGTTATTATGAGAAAAACAATTTAAATAAAAAAAATTAAATAAAACAAAAAAAGTGTCATTTGACACATAATTTTCTCATAATATAATCAATGAATAAATTTTATAACCTAATGGAAAGAAATTGTGTTAAGAAACCCCACACCACTTGGTAGCATTCTAGTCAAATCCCCTTGGATGAAATAATTGGAATTGAAACATAAAATACCATGACATATAAAGGATTCATGATTAAAATTTTAAAATGGTCATTATATACACCATATAGATAAATTAAGTGTGTAACACTAAAATATGCCTTAATGATGGGAAATTAAGATGAAATCTCTTACGTCGGGTCTATAATTTTTATGTATGTTCTTTGACTCAATATAATAAACTTATATCAATTATTTAATTGATTAATAAAATTTTATAGGTTTGTTAATTTCTTAACAAAACATTTTTTTATTTTAATGGGGTATTGAATTACTTAATTAGATAAGTTCATGTAGAGTATTTTAAGGACGTTTGGTTCATAATTTCAAAACAGATTTGATATGTTGATCATGGTAAAAGGGTAATTGTTCCATAATATTAATAATAATAATAATAATAATTAAAATTTTTATACTATAATTATACTTTTAGAACCAACCATTAAAGATCGTTATCAAAAATGAACTGTGTTACAATCATGGAGATAGTAAGTCATACGTACGCATGAATAACGTTTTGTTATTTCAATGATCAGGATGGAAAGAAGGTAAGTATTATTAAATATATATATATATATATATATAATGATGGTCATATCACAAGTATAATATTATATCTTTATATATAATTATTTATAACATTAATGCAATTTTCTTATGAAAAATGTATTAGATTACTTCATGGAGATGGTAATATGCACATACACATAAACGACATTATCATTTTTCAATGGATAGAATAGTAAGAAAAAATATAATATATCATCTTTTTATTATTATATTTATTTCATTAATACCATATATGTAAATTAAATATATATTTATGACCATCCATTATAGGTGGTTATGGAAAACAAAATGCATCTGTTCACAAGGCGATAGTCTATAATACATATGAACAATAGATTCATTTCTCATTTGATAGAATAAGGAGATGGATATAGGTTATATAATTAACATAACAACATATAAGTATATTTAATATACTATTTTTATTATTTCATCATGTTTGAATTATATTTTATGGAGGTAGAAAAATAAATTAAACTAAAATATTCAGTTTAAAGTTATACCTCTTCTTTGGAAAACCTCATTTTTATTACACCTTGATCCCTATAAGGTTGGTACTATGCCCAAAATAATACCTGTAGAACGTGGGTAAAGATTTTATTTATGTATTTGGGTACGTATTGTCCAAAACAAATGGATCTTGAAGTGTGGGTCAAAGAGGATATGAGGTCCCATTTTATAATTGATGGAAGGGACACTCTAGAATTACTTAAAGCACTAAATTAAAATAAATTAATTTTCATTAAAAAATGAATAAATTTGATATAATTCTAAAATAATATGATTATGAGTCTAAATTATCTATTAAAATAAAATTATTAAAGGTTTTAGTTATTTTTTCACCCTTATCTCTTAGTTTTAACCCCCCCCCCACATAACCCTTTGGACAATTAACATGATATCAAACTATTTTACTATTTAGGGGTCAAGAGATATACTATAAAAGGACAATTTAACCATAAATTGACCATGTTTTATAGATTAAACCATATACCATTAACTTTTATGAAGATATGATTTTTTTTTGGATTTTAAATTATTTAATAAAATATTGTTTATTTTAAAATATCATTAATGGGTTTTTTAAAACTATTCACATAATTTGACTTTGAAAATAACATTATAGAAATGAAATTCTAATATAAACCTTACAAAATATAAGATATTTTATATTTTTGTTAAAAATTAATGGAACACCTTAAATCACCCATATAATATTAATTTTAGTGTTTTTAAAGTTATTTATTTGATTATTATTTACTACTTGCACAAGCAATATGTTGATGTTGTGTGAGCATTTATGATAACTATTTCATCACTAAAAATTATTAAAAAATTATCATGTTAAAAAACTAATTTATATTTTAAATAATAATTTATAAAAAAAATAAAAGTTTTTTTTATCTATTTCATAAAAAAATTTAGATATTAAAAGTAGGACATTGACATTTTTTATTTTATATTTACTTAAAATAATATATAATACATTTTTAAAGAAATATGGAAACAATTTACCATAAATTAGAATATTGGATGAGTATGGTCTATCCTAACTCATATAATATATTAAAGGAATGTTTTAGGATTATTTATAGTTCTTATCATATTATTTTTAACCTTAATTACCTAATTTACCCTTATTGAGGTGACAAAAAGAATACTATGATTATTATTCATAATCACAAAAAAAATGGGATATATTTACACAATTTATATCTCATGATTTCAAATATGGAATAAATTTTTCAATATTATACTTATATAAGTTTTCAAAATTAATTTAATATTAAAACACAAAATACAATGAACAACATTTTTGAAAATTCTATTTTTAGCATAAAGATGAACTTATACCAAAATTAGGTATAATAATGATTCCTATGTAATTAATTTGATTATTTATAATTAAAGGATAATTATTTTACTTCAATAAATTGTAATTTTAAAATACTTTATGTAATGAAAATAAATGATAGTTTTATAAAAAACTGGAAAAAATGATATTTTCACTTTTCACTAAAAAATAAATCCTTTCATAAAAATCCCAAAATATCACCCTAAGATAATTTTCATATTCTAATTTTTAAAATGATATAATTTTTATAAAATAAAATTTCTAAAATTTATGTAAATTAATTATAATTTCCACTCAAAAAATCAATATAACCATTTTGGAAGAAAACATATTTTTTAAATAATGAAATGGATAAAAAAAATTGAGTGATTATTTAAAAGTAATTTATCAATACATTTTTATTCGGTATTACCTATATATATTTTTCACAATATGTTTAATAATATTCATACCCTCTAATTTGATTATATTTTATGAATACAATGTTTAAATAATTAATATTTCATGGTTTGTTTATGCATGGTTTTCTGTGTTGTATATGCTATCAAACAGATTATTCTTTTAAAATCATGGGATATTGCACCTTTTGAGGAATAATTTATTTAATGTAAATTATTTTAATTTAAAAAGTCATTTTCCCCAAAGTGGACGATAATTTACCACTATATAAAATTTTAAGGTGGAAAAACCCAATCATGGAAGTATGAAGTTCAAGATGAAACAAAATAACTAAAAGAAAGGATGTTTGAGTTAAACAAAACCCTTAAAATGTCATAGTATTTCAAATAAAAAAATTAATGGAATGTTGAACATGAGATGGATTTATAAATACCCTCAATTTCAATAAATTTATGACAAAAATAAATCCAGGTCTAATATATACACCATAAAAAGAGACAAGTGGTGAATACAGTTCATATCACAATGAAACAAAATTGAGATCCAAAAACCCTTACCATAATTTCCAACTTCCACTAAAGTGATTAAATCCCCTGTAAAAAAAATAAGTATCTTAATATCCTATTTTATAACCTTTTTAATATCTAAAACCTTTTAAAAACATTATTTACAATTAGTATCCACATGTATATTAGTTAATTACTATCTATTTTCAATATCGAATGTGAGTAGTCTTTATCATTGTGAACTAGTTTCATAATAATGGTGTTATTATTCATTATTACTAAAATTTTCATAACTAAAATATCAAAAAATGTACTATTATTGACTATTTATATTTATTTATAATTTTAAAATTTCATTTCATAAGTATTTTAGTTATTATTTGTGATGAAGAAGTAAGTGATGAGCTTGTTTTGGTAATTTATAATGAACAAACGATATTGTATGAATATTTTCATTAAAAAACCCAAAAAAATAATTATTTACATACTAACATCCAATATTATGTTTCAAAATCCATCCTTGATAGATATTTATATCATTTTTCATGAAGGTGGTTAAATCGATACAATAAGAATATGCTACAAACTATGTGTGAGTATGGCTATGCAAGAGATTATTTTTTTCATAATATCATTATCACAAAAGTATAAAGATTTTGTTATTTTTATAAGCTTATGAATAATAATTGGTAAGACATATAAGAATAATTTAAATGAAAAACTAGCTTTCACTTCTAAATAAAACGCTTTTCCTCTTAATATGGTCATTTTTGGCTGTTAGTTTTACAATGATATCTTATTGCTAATATTATTGATAGAATGCCTACATTATATTTCATAAATATAAATCATGGAATAAATAACATATCTATTCTCTAAAACCATTTTTATAACCATCCTGGAATTGTGGTGATGAAAAATGAAACTTTTCGTTCATGGAGGCGATAGTCTGCACACACGCATGAGGGACATTTTCATTTTTTTATTGAACGGGAGGGGAATAGATAATGGTTATAGAACCAATATAATAAAATTTTTGTATATTATTTATTCTAATTTAATTATATACATATGGTTCGAATCGTTTTGGATGAGGGTGGATGAGAAGGATAAAGAAATGAAGTTAAGGGTAAGTAATACTTACTTTGAGAATTTTGATCTTCTCTTGATGTACCATTTGGAAATGAAGGAATTGAAACACATTGTTATGAATATAGTATTCTAAAAATGTATTATGGATGTAGGTTAAGTAAAAAAAGGAAGGGTTTTATGGGAATTTCAAACTAGTGGTTTGACTTGAAATGGGTGGAAGTTAGCTCATTTTTAGGTAAAAAAGACGGAAAAATATTTAGAAATGAATGTTAAGTAATGTGTACGAATTGAATCACGCAATATTTAGGTGAGTTGGGTGGGGAAATTTAGTTGGTAAATGTATTTTTCACTTTAAAACCTAAAAAAGTATTCTAGAAGTTTTAGTCTTCACATTGATTTAGTAAAAATCGAGCAACAAAAGATTACTCATTTTGACACTTATTATTCTTCATTAAAATTTATCCATGGTAATTATTTTATTTATTAAAAAAATAATATGACACCTATTACTAAATTTTGAGGTTATGAATCTGATTTTTGACTCCATTTAATATAATTCAATTTCTAAATATCAGAGAGTTGACTTTTAAATTAAAACATATAATATGTTGAAAAATTGATTTTATAGAAAAATATTATTTTAATCATTAAGTGATTTTAATATTATTTAAATTTTATTACCAATTAAATGAGTGTTAATTTATTTTTATATATGTTTAAACATCACAATATATTAATTTAATTTAAAAGCACAACATTTAGAAAATTAACATTCATTTAAAAATAGTTATTTTACTGTGGTAACTAATATTTATCTTGGTATATTAATTTTATTCCTAAAAGAAAAATTTAACCCAATGTATAATTTTAAAATTATAATTAAAAATATTCAAATCATTTTATTTGATTAAATTTAAAAAAATGATAAAAATTAATTTTAATTCAAGAAATACTAATGTAGAAAAACAATTTTAAGAAACATGTGTCTTTTAAGCATAAAATAAATTTATTACTTGCATAGTAATTACTATTAGATGGGTGTTAACATATTTTATTATATATATTATCAGCAAAATTACATTTAAACCATTATTTTAGCATTATATAACAAACATCATAGCTAATGAAAATAAAATGATTAAGAAAATATATTTTTATTCATAAAATGATTTTATATGTTATTTATCTCAACTAATTGAATTGTATTAATGAATTAGTATTTAAAAAATACTTTAATTTATATTTCTACATATATTTCATAATTTGGTTGAATCTATATTTATCTTCCAATTCTGTAAATACACTTTAATAGTTACATAATGTTACATGATTGATTGTTTTGGTGGTATGTGTACAAAAAAATAGGGAAAAAATAGGTTTTAAAGAAAAATATGTATCTTAGATTTTTAGGGTGTCATGGTCAGAGCTGTAGTAGCAGGATTCATTGAATATCAGCATGTTGATCAAATTATGTGAATTTTTTATGGATGCTCAACTGGTGGTCAGCTCACTGGAAGTTTAGAAAATGTCATATCATTATAAGATGAGTTGTTTATATATATGAATCACAATCAACATACAGTTTGTAAGAAAGAGTGGGGTTTAGGAGAATTTTTTAATTACCAGTGATTTTGTGGTTAGGTTATGTAAAGATATTGGGAATAAAAAGTTTCACAGGGCAACATATGGACAGTCGTGATTTTAGAAGGTCTATGTAATTGGTTGACCAAGTTGGACCCTTAATAAAAGAGAAGTGGAACAACTTTCTAAGGTTTCATTTGATTACTGGAGTTAGAGATCTATGTGTCTCCATAGTCCCAATTTATTATAAATTTTATACATCTGATGAAATTAAATTTTTGGATTCCTGTCTCTATGGATGTAAGATGAAATTTTTAACCATGAAAAACATTATTTTGTTCTTTACTTTCTTTAATTTACATTTTTTTTTGGAATGTTTTTGTAAGTGTCACAATCTTTCCTAGATACCCTGGTACCCTGATACCCAGTCCAATCCTGACATAGCTCAAAGGGTATTCTTGATCCCCAAAAGTTGGTGACTTGCAATTGGAATTATACAATAAAAAATAGGGAACACATTTTCCACCAAAATAGCGGAAGATAATAGATACATATCAGTATTATCAAAACTCTTTAGGGAGAAATTATCAGAAACCAAATAGGAATTTGAAAAATCCATACAGTACATCATCAAATTTTCCAATATAAGACAAGATGAAATTCAAAAATTATGTAGGTATCAACACTCCAATCCCAATGGTTCAAGAACATCCACCACCTCTAAGGGTTTATTTCCCTTTACTCGAACTTGGTATGATAAAATCAAAAAACACCTAAAAGAATAAGTAGTGTGTGAGCTAAAAATCTTACTAGGGTCTCACCAAGTGTTCCATAATAAAATTTCATAACAATAAACCAACTAGTTCTTTAAATTTTAATAAAATAAGGCATTGAAATAAAATTGTATATTTAAAAAAACATTCTTTCATTTTAAATAATGGAAAAAATTTCAGACATGGATTAAGTAAACATTTTATATAAAATATTTTATATAAATCACTAGGAATGAGTAAAGTTGTTTCATAATCAATGGAATTTATAATTAAAGTAATCACAATAAGAACCATAGTCATCTTCCCTAAGGTACGATAGTTTATAACAATAGGATCCTCACACTATCAGATTAGTGATCATGGAATATGTTTACACACATACCTTCAGTTCAAGACAAATTTATAGAAACCATATCCTTTTACACATATCATTACATGATTTTAAATATAATTAAACATCAAATTACAAGTCAAGGATCATAAATTCTAGTGTCTTGGGGATTAGGTACGTAATTAAACATCATTATTAAAAAATAATAACATCTTTTTTTTAATATTAATAGATATATCCTAAATTTATTTGATCCCATACATCAACATAGGATAACCTGTGGATGACATGAATAAATGGATGAGATAATATCCTAGTAAGGGAATAAATATAAAAAAATCTTAGCACATGGGTTAGAAGGCATAACATAATGATATAAAAAGGTATGGAACAAGATTAAATATAAGTAATAATAACATCATATCATATGATCATTGATTCATAGTAATGTGGAAACAACATAAAACATGACATTAGTATGATTCACATCTCGTTGCACATGGAGGAGCATGAGTTAAGGCCAACCACCAATACCATCGCACATGGAGCACGAGTCAACGCTAACACCAATACCGTTTAACATAACGTCTCATGATACTAAAAATTACCCAATTAATTGGAGTTATATCTGGTTTCACCCATAATAACATGTTCATAAATATGTTTTCCACACAAATAATCGTACATAAGCAATCAAACATAAACATAAGGGTTACACATGGAAAGAATTGAGTATCATAATCATGTAAAAAACAATATCAAAAGGGAATATCATAATGGTGTTCATGAAAGGATTAATATAAATTATACATATAAATTCATAAGGTAATATGGTCATCGATAATGATAAATTGTGGCAAACTGAAGTGAAAAGAGTGTTTAAGAAATTTTAGAAATAAATTTTTTTAGTAAATTTTAAGGGAAAACATTCATAATTATTTAAAATGGAAAAGGAATAATATCTTTTATAAAAAATATTTTAACAAATGTTTTTTTCATAATAAAATGAGTGATTTTATAAAAATAATGGTGTCTTAAAATAGATTATAGATTTCTCTTGAAATTGAGTAGGAATTTGGGAAGTTCCTTTAAATCAGATTTGCTTATCGGGAACAATTGAGTATGGAACCTTTTAAAAACATCCATATCACTGAAAATTAAGGATGAATGGATCATTATACATTATTTTGGAAAATATAAACATTATTTATAATATTTACATAAAAATAAAAGATAATTTCATTTTGTTAAAAAGAGGGAAAGAGTAACCCGGATGAATTAAGGGGGTTCAGGTAGAATCCCTTACGTTAAGTCTGAAGGTGTTATTCACTTGATATTAATTTCATGGATAATAAAATTAGATGAATTAATAATTAAAGAACCATTTATACTTTTATTTTATTTATTACAACTTTATTATGTTCGTTTATGACCTTTTTGATGGGTTAATATGTTTAATTTCATCGTTTGGGAGCGTTGGTTTCATTGGTTTTCATGATCTGATTACTTGTACACATGTACGAAAGGTCATATAAAGTGGGGGTAATTATCCATAATTGAACTTATATGTTATTAATTATATTACATAGGTTAAATTGGTCTTAAATAAAATTTGTTTTTATGGGATGAGTATGAATCAATAGATAAACCATTAATGATATTCGTTTAGATTAATTTAGCATTTTTTATCATCACAAACTAGTTTTGTTATATTATTAAATATCATGTATATAAAATGGTTATAGTACATTAAATAGTTTTTAATATATATAATATAATATTTTAAACCATAAAAATGGTTTCATTACCATAATTCAATGTGGAGTTGAAATATGAAAGAATTTCATCCACAAAGGTGGTAGATCGACACCTCACGGACAATGTTTTCGTTTTTAAAAGAAAATAGAGAGGAGATGGGATTTGATGAATAATTATTCCATAAACATGACAAAATTATACTACATATAATATAATAAAGATATCATTCCACTTTGACAAGGTTAAGTGAGCATAATATAATAAAATTAAGGAACATGAAAAGAAATTAAAGGAAAGAGAAGAGGATTTTACCTCTTGATCCTTCTTCTTGAGAGCCTCCTTAAGGAATTGGTTTTGGTCTTTTTTTAGACCAAAATCTCATGTACATTGGGGAGTTGTTTGGAAATATAATTGGTTATAATTTTTATAAGGAAAAAGTCTTAAGAGGTATAAGGAAAATATGCGGAGAGGGGTGGTATTTATAGTGGAGTAGAGGAGTGTTTTCTCATTATTTAATTCATTAGTTAATTAATTTTCTCAAGACAGGAAATAGTTTTTATTATGGAAAATAAATATACTAATTAGATCATGTGAGTTTGAACTAATTTTTCTTAAATCATCCATGACTCAATAAATAGTGTTTTTAACTTATAATATATATATACCGTAAATTATCATATTCTACCATTCACCAAAAAATCATGTATTTCAAAAAAATCCCAAAATTTCACCCTAACTATTTTTCGATATGTTGAATTCAAAAATGAACTATATTTTATGAAAATAATTTTTTAAATTTGATAAATTTAATTTTTAATTAAAATCATAATTCACTCAAAAAATACAGATTTTAAATTATAAGTAATTTTAGATCACATTAAAAAATTAACTAAGGTCTCACAAAAATATATTATAATCATAAGTCATAAAAATAATAATTTATGAATAAATTTTTGGAAAATAAATTTTCTTTTAGTTTATTAAATTATTCATAAAATTGAAATTAAATATTTATGACTTACAAAAATACCAACACTTAATTTACAATTTTTAAAATATTTATTTACTTATATTATGATATAATTATATCATATTTTCACATATAGGATGGATATATATTTTTTATAATATCATTGATGAGGTTGCTATTAAATTTCCTTATTTAGTATTCATAAGGATCATGTTACTATTACAAAGGTCAAGTTACTATTTTATTGGTATATGTTTCTTAACTTCTAGAATTTCCTTTTATTTCATTAATTATTCAATTAAAAAGTTTGTATTGTGTTCTTGATATGATTTTATGTGGATATACTATATGGAATAATTATAATAAGAGAATTTCCATTGATAAAACATTAGGTCATTACATTATTCCCCCCTTACAAATAATTCCACTTGAAATTTTATTTTACACACTAAGGTGAAAATGGTTGCGAGTACTTATCCTTAATTTCTTGCTATGGATCCCATGTTGCCTCTTCATACTTATGGTTCCACCAATTTACTTTCACCAGGTGAGTGGTCTTGTTTCTAAGAACATTATCTATATGAACCAAGACATTCACTGGTTGCTCCTAGAAAGAATGATCATTCCCCAACTATACCACCTCTGAAGTCAGTACATGTGAAGGATCTGGTATGTACTTCATTAAGTGGGATAATTGGAATACATCATGTACTTTAGACATGGTAGGTGGAAGTGTTATTCGATATGCCAAAACTCTGACATGATCAAGAATATCGAAGCGGCCAATGTACCTGGGACTTAGTTTTCCTCTCTTCCCAAATCTCATGAATTTATTCCATTGATATATTCAGAGGCATATAATGTCTCTAAATTTAAACTCAAGGTCCCGTCGATGATTGTTTTCATTACTTATTTGTCAACTTTTGGCTATCTTGATGTGTTACTGATTTGTTTTCACCTTCTCCACCATTTATTTATCCATTTTAGGTCCTGGCAGCTAATGTTCACCAACTTCATCCCAGCATTTTGGTGTTATACACCTTTTCCTATAAAGGGATTATTATGGACCTATTTGGATTCTCGAGTAGAAACTGTTATAGTAAGAGAACTAAACTAGATAAAGATGTTAGTCCCATTCTGTAACGTCCTGGTTCTGGAAGTTGCCCATAGATGCCTCGTACCTGGTTGGTCACATAGCTTCAAGCGCATTTCCATGAATGTTAGAGGCTTTTGACTAACAGCAAGGTCCATGGGTGTGACAGTCTGAAAAATATTCCCTCATTAGCAGAGTAAAACAGCAGAAGTAAATAGATATACAATATAGGAAGCAATAAATCTACTAAACAACAGTAATAATGGAATACTGGTGAAAGAAACAATTGGAGCACACACACACACATATATATATATGATCCATGATACATTTGTCTAGAAAAGTATCCAAACCAGTCAAAATGATGAAATACAGTACAAAACCCACGTACAAAGAAAATAATTAACAGCTCCACAGCATCGCAAGCCTAATCTTGGTCACATACTCTCCAGCTACAAAGCAGTCAAAATCCTGAAGCAGAAGGGAGATTTCCCTTATCTATACCTATAGCTATATAATGTCTTTGGGCCCAAAAGCATGGCCCAAACAGGGTGTGAGAATAAATCCCAGTAGGCAACCACCACAGGATATGTGCCCAATAGTCAGTGAATATATAGTAGGTAACAAGTAAAAAGGAACCAGTAAACAAGGAAGTACTCGACAATAAAAAAATTCAGAGTTTCAATGAAATCAGTTCCATATATCAACAATAGCTAATCAAAGCAGGTAACCCTCTGACTAGTATTTTCAACCTAACCCCTCTAGTTCAACCAAAACAAGGATACTACGAAGACTCTCTGAGGAAGTTATCTCAGTCAATTCCCATTATATTCCAAAGCATTAAATACTCTCTAGGGAAGCTCACATGGTCAATTTTATTTAAAGTCAAAATTCATAAAGACTCTATGAGGAAGCTCACACAGTCAATTCCACATATAGTCAAAAGTGGTCAAAGACTCTCTGAGGAAGCTCACACGGCCAATTCCCCTTATAGTCTACTACACCAGGTTCTCATGGACATGTGTAAGTTAAACGAGCATACATTTTTAACATCGCCATTTTTTACGTTGGTTATATATAACCGACGTGATAATCTGTGATACATGGTTTTTTACATTGGTTATTTTATAACCGACATAAAAAATTCCGAGAGTAAATTTTTAATGTCGGTTATTTTAATAACCGACGTTTAAAATCACATGCGTTCGTTTTTTACATCGGTTATAAAATAACCGACTTAAAAAAGTGGCATTTGATGCCTTTTTGACGTTGGTTATTTAATAACCGACGTAACAACACAACTCGCAGAATTTTTCAGGTCGGTTATATTATAACCGACGTAAAAAACTATGAGTTCTGATGTAGTGTTTACGTCGGTTATTCTAGAACCGATGTAAAAAACCAACACACGTATTTTTTTATGTCGGTTATAAAATAACTGACGTAAAAAAGCCGTATCTAATACATTTATAACGTCGTTTATTATAATAACCAATGTTATAAATGTAATAAAAAAAATTTATAATGTCGGTTATTAAATAACCGACGTTATAAAACATTTAAAAAATTAACACGCCCCATGGATTGTCATTTACGATTTTTCAATCGACAGTCCGGCGACTCATCTCTCTCGCGTGGAAAACCCTAATCGAATTTTCTATCTCATTGCATTAAAATATTTTTTCCATCATCATTTATCATCTTTACTCTCCTCGAATCTATCATCTCAACTCGCAACACTCAAGTAAGCCTCCCATGACTTTATTTCATTTGTTTTTTTTCGGATAGTCTATATTTATGTTTTGTGATTTTTTTGTTTAAAATAGGTAAGATTCTTCGATTTCGAACCCTCTTACCTTGTTCTTCCACCATCATATTATTTATTATCCCCAGATCTATTAGATTGACTCGCAATATTCACATAAGCCTCACCTACTTCTATTTCGTTTTTTTTATTTCATGAATTGATGATAATTTTTGTTGTCATTGACAACTAATGATCTCATTCACCTATATTACAGCAATTTATATGTAAAGCATTGTGATACACCCATTTCGTGTACTAGTGTGATTTATTTTATAAGTATATATGGTTCTTCATGGTGGAATGTTTTTTTGGATCCTTGGTTGTTTCTATTTTGGGTGTCACTTTTTGTTGTTCCATAATCTATTTATGTCGCTTATTTTCGTGGACTATTATAAGTCTTCATATGCTATTAAAACCCGATTCATTTCACAATAGGAAATTTTAGACTAGTAGGAGATACAATTCCTGGTTCTCATTTTGAATAATGGCATGAAACCAAAACTAGTAGCTTGAGGTTAAAATCTCTAGATATGCCAAAACTAGTAGCTTGAGGTTAAAATCCCATGGTTCTGGGGGGCTGTCAAGAGGGTCGGTGGTTGTCCAGGGGGATGGTGGCTATCCAGGGTGTCCATGGAGGTGGGGGGGGGGGGGGGGGCAGTCCAGGGGTGTGTGTGTGTGAGGGGGGGGGGGGTCCAAGGGGGTGGGGTGTTGAAGGAGGTGGGGGCTGTCCAAGAGAGTGGGGGCCTATCCAGAGGTTTTGGGGGGTTGTCCGGGGGGTGGGGGTTGTCCAGAGGGTTGGGGGTGTCCAAGGGGGTGGGGTGGGGGGTGGTATCTAGGAGGGGTGGGGGTGCTGTCTAGAGGGGTGGGGGCTGTCCAGGGGGGATGTCTAGAGGGTTGGGGGTGTCCAGGGGGTGTTCAAGGGGGTACGGGGTGGGGGTGGTGTATATGAGGGTTGGGGGTGTTTTCTAGAGGGGTGGGGGCTATCCAGTGGGTGGGGGCTACCCAAAGGGTTGGGGGGTGTACAGGGGGTGTCCAAGGGGGTGGGGTGGGGACTGTCCAGAGGGTTTGGGGGGTTGTCGGGGGGCTGTCTAGAGGGTTGGGGGTGTCTAGGGGGGTGTCCAAGGGGTAGGGGTGGGGGTGGTGTCCAGGAGGGGTGGGGGTGTTTTCTAGAGGGGTGGGGGGATGTCCAGAGGGTGGGGGTGTCCAAGGGGGTAGGGGGTGGGGGTGGTGTCTAGGAGGTGTGGGGGGTGCTGTCTAGAGGGGTGGTGGTTGTCCATGGGGGGTGTCCAATGGGGGTAGGGGGTGGGAGGTGGTGTCCAGGAGGAGTGGGGTGCTGTCTAGAGGGGTGGGTGGATGTCCAGGGGTGGGGGCTGTCCAGGGGGTGGGGGGATGTCCAGGGGTGGGGGGTTGTCTAGGGGGTGGGGGCTATCTAGAGGGTTGGGGGTGTCCATGGGGGTGTCCAGGGGGGCTGTTCAATGGGTTGGGGCCTATCCAGAGGGTTTGGGGGGTTGTTCTGGGGGTGGGGGTTGTCCAGATGGTTGGGGGAGTCCAGGGGGTGTCCAAGTGGGTCGGGGGTGGGGGTGGTGTCCAGGAGGGGTGGGGTGAGGTCTAGAGGGGTGGGGGAAGTCCAGGGGTGGGGGGTTTGTCCATAGGGTTGGGGGTGTCCAGGTGGGTGTCCAAGGGGGTCGGGGGTGGGGGTGGTTTCCACGAGGGGTGGTGGGTGATGTCCAGAGGGGTGGGGCCTGTCCAGGGGGGTTTCCAAGGGGGTAGGGGTGGGGTGGTGTCCAAGAGGGGTGGGGGTGCTGTCTAGAGGGGTGGGTCCTGTCCAAGGGTATGGGGGTGTCCAAGAGGGGTGGGGGCTGTCCAAGGGTGTGGTGGTGTCCATGGGGTGTCCAAGGGGTGGGGGTGGTGTCCAGGGGGTGGGGGGGCTCTCCAAGTTGGTGGTGGTGTCCAGGGGGTGTCCAAGGGGGTGGGGGATAAGTGTGAGTTGGTATTGACTACTGCATCATGGTTTATGAGATTATGACATGATGATTGTGTCGTGATGATTGGATTTACATTGTGATTTTCTCCATCTGAGTTTTTATTTTAAATTTGATTTTATTCTCAGGTTTACCTCATTTTCACCAATTTTCTATCAACCATTGTAGTCCCCATGGTTTTCTTTGATTCAATGTAATTTAAAACTGTTATATCTAACTATATTTTGTTTTTAAAATAATATTCAAGCATATTTTTTTAAATAGGCATAGATTTGTTTTATATTTCAAAATTGTTTTACATTCAAATTATGATTTTTTTTCATATAAACATATATTTTTCTTATCTTAAATATATATATAATTTTGATATTTGTTATAGGTAATAATGAGTCATAGTTGGATTACGGCACATCGAATGAGCATTGAATATGAGGAAGGTGTTGATGCCTTTTTGGAATTTGCTAAACGAAATGTTCCAAGTAGTGACATTTTTTCTATCCATGCCTGAAATGTTTGAATATGAAGAAGTTGAAAAGTAGAGAGATAAAAGATCATCTGATTTGTCATGGTTTCAATTCAAGTTACAGCCCTTGGATTTGGCATGGTGAAACTGGACGGAATGTCACTGATGATAATGATTCACAAGATTGTAACTTCGATGGAATTGAAAAAATGATTTGCGATATTGTAGCAAAACAAATTGAGATAGAACTGATAGTTGCGCATCTATATGGTGATGCTGAAAACCATTATATCCTGGTTGTACAGATTTTACGGTTTTTTAGGTGGTGTTAAGATTGATTAACCTGAAGTTGAAACATGGATGGAGTGACAGATGTTTTACAGAGCTGCTACAATTGATGATAGACATTATTCAAAAAGATAACAATATTCCAGATTCACATTATAAGGCCAAGAAAATATTATGCGTGATGGGATTAGGATACAAGAAAATACATGCATGTCTGAATGACTACATTATATATAGGAAAGAATATGAATTTCTATCCGAGTGTCCTAAATGTGGGACATCATGGTATAAGGTGAAAGAAAAATCACAGGCTGATGTAGAGATTACAAAGATCCCTTAAACGGTATTTTGGTATCTTCCTATAATTCATCATTTCAAACATTTATTTGCTAATTCACATGATGCAAAAAGGTAAAGATGGCATGATGATGAGTGGGTATGTGATGGAAAAATACGGCATCCAGCTGATTGTCCACAATGGAAGAAAATTTATGAGTAGTATTCTATATTTGGAAATGAAATTAGAAATCTCAGACTAGGGTTGTGCACAGATGGAGTGAATCCATACTGAACCCTCAGTAGCACACATAGTTCATGGCCTGTTTTATTGGTAATTTACAAACTCTCTCCTAAAGTTTGTATGAAGCGCAAATATGTCATGTTGAGTATAATGATCTATGGTCTTAAGAAACCCGACAATGATATTAATGTTTACTTTTCACCGTTGATTGATGATTTGAAACTGTTATGGGATGATGGTATTAGGGTGTATGATTCTTATAAAATGAAATATTTTCAACTACATGAAGTTCTTCTGTTCACTATAAATGACTTCCCATCGTATGTAAATTTTTCTAGATACAGTGTTAAAGGGCATAAAGCATGTCCAATTTGCGAACAAAAGATGTCATATTGTCAATTGCATCATGGGAGGAAAACAGTGTGCATGGGTCATCGAAGGTTTTTTCCTATAGATCACCCTTATAGAAGACTAAAAAGGAATTCAATGGCTCACAAGAATTTGATACTTCTCCAAAACCTTTATCCCCTGATCTGTATTTTGAGAGGGTGAAAAATCATGACGTGACATTGGGAAAGACATAGAAATCTGGTAATGATAGAAATATTTGGAATAAAGTGTCAATATTGTTTGAGCTACCATATTGGAGGTATCATGAAGTTAAACATAATATTGATGTCATGCACATGGAGAAGAATATCTGTGATTATTTGATTGGATCATTTTTAGATATTAAATGAAAGAAAAATGATGGGTTGAATGGAAGATTAGACATACTATCAATGGGAATACATTTGGAGTTAGCTCCCACTCCTAAAGGAAGATGAAAATTTCTTCCCCCGGATTGTCATACATTATCGAAGAGGGAGAAAAATAGCTTTTTTCAGTGTCTTCATGATATCAAAGTGCCTCAAGGTTATTATTCAAATGTAATTTTTTTTGTCTCATTTAAGTACTTGAAGTTGATAGGTATGAAATCACATGATTGTCACGTCATGATGCAACAAATTCTACCAGTTACATTGCATGGAATATTTCCCATCCGTGTCAGAAAGACTATAATGAAGTTGTGTTATTTATTCAATTCAATTTGTAACAAGGCGATCGATGTGAATTCTTTGAACATTTTGGAAAAGGATGAAATTCTTATACTTTTTCAATTGGAAATGTATTTTCGTACAACTTTTTTTGATATAATGGTGCAATTAATGATTCATCTGGTTTGATAAATAAAGCTTTATGGACCTGTATATCTTCATTGGATGTATCCTTTTGAATGGAATATGAAAATATTAAAGGATTATGTTAAGAATCCATATCAACCTGAATCCTCCATTATTGAAAAGTATATTACTGAGGAGGTATCAGTGTTTTGTATGAGCTACTTGGTTGTGGCGCAACAGATAGGTTTGCCTCCATCTCGCCATGAACGAGTTAATAAGGAGGGAAAGGGGATTCATGGATTGAAATTAAAATCATTGTCAGCTGAACAGATGAAGAAGTTAGAATCATAGAACTTGAATAATTTAGCTGATGCTCAACCATATGTCACATTGCATATTAATGCGTGGAAAAAATTTCATCCAAATAAGAAAGAAATGTGGATTTTGAATGAGCACAAAAAAAATTTCTCATGGTTTAAAAAGACCTTGCTTAGTAGATCAGATGTATCAGAGACATTAAAATGGATAGTGGGTGGTCCATGTTTAAATGTGATAACATGGTCCAGTTATGACATTAATGGCTATACATTTCATACGAAATCTTGGGACAATAGAAGTGAAGGTCATAATAGTGTTGTATTGGTGTTTGCAGAAGCAATGCATTTTTCGAGTGCTAAGGACAAAAACCCAATTTCTGCATCAAGTGCATATTATGAAGTGATTGAAGACATATGGGAGGTTGATTAATTTAAAATTAAAGTTCTTATTTTTAACTGTAAATGGATTATCGGTAACAACAGTGTCAGATACGATGAATTTGGAATGACACTTGTTAATCTGAATAGATTGGAAGACACAACTGATACTTTTATAATGGAAACACATGAAAAACAAATTTTTTATGTAGTAGATGAATCAGATATGCAATGGGCTATTGTTTTACAAGGGAAAAACTATATGTTGGGGAGGATGAACTTGATGAAGATGATGATTTATGTGATATACCTGCTTACATGAAAATATTAACAGAACATAATGATGAGCATGTTGAAGACATGGTTTGTGCCATAAGAAACGATCACGACGAAGGAATTTGGGAAAACAATCCATTTTTACATTCCTAAAATTATAGGTAACATATGTTTATTTCTTGTTTACATTTATTTTTTTCATAAAATGTTAGATATTTTAATTTTTTTCTTTATTAAAACATGTATTAAAACAAAATAAGTATATTTTTTGTTTGTTTTAATATTTTTTTGGTTTACTTTATCATGTTTACCATTACATGAATTATATATCTATTATTTTTGTTCTATGAAAATTAATTTACCATGTTTACTAGGTTAACCATGTTTACCATGTTTACCATGTTTACAATCTTTACCATCTTTACCATCTTTACCATTGTTTAACATGCTTACCATATTAACAATGTTTAATATTACGTAACTTAATACACTTTTCAATTTTCTAATTGCAGTAGTATTAAAATATTTGAATTTGTATATTTTTGAACTAATGTTTGTTTTTTTGATTTACAGGATAATGACAGATCATTTAGTTGATCAACCACATGATTCTGGAGAAGAGAATATTGGTCATACCTCTGGGAGGAACATTCACATGCTCCTATTGATGTTCCCCAATCTTCCTCATGTGCTCCTATTATGACAAAGAGTTCAAAGGTTGGTAAATGTGGGTGCACACATTTACCAAAATTAGCACTTTTCCGTACGTAGGATCAGAGGATACTCGTTGAGTTTGATGATGATGATATTCCTAGAGTTCCAAATGAAAAATATTTTAAGAGTTTTGTATCAACTCAGGCTAAGAGAAAAGTAAGAATTCTGTATGATGACTGGAGAAGTGTGGAAAAAGCGATAATATCTCAGTTGTGGGAGACGATTTTGGTATGATCTTTTTCTATTGATTGAATATTCTTTAAATGTTTCTAGTATATATAATATGTTTAACCTCTTCTTTATCAGATGAAATTTGATGTTCCTGACAATGGAGGAGTCAAGAAGAAATTATTATCATTAGATACCAGGAGATGGAGGGATTTTAAATCAAGCCCCTCATCTGATTTCATTTATGTTCATAGGAGTCATGACAATATATTTCTTATATATCCTTTTATAGATGAAGACACGTGGAGACAGTTTTTTGAAAGCAGAAGAAAAGAGTCATTTTTGGTAAGGGCAATGTAAACTTTTATAATATTTATTATTTAAATTATCTTAATAATGTTTTGTTAATGATTTATTATTATTAATTTATAGAAAACAAGGAAACCTCATCAGGAGATCCAATATAAAAATGTATACCCTCATACTTTATCTCGGGGAGGGTATGCATTTTTGGAAGAAAAAACGATGGCGGAAAAATTTCAACAACTAAGAGCGGAGTCTTCAAGCTCTATAGAGGTGGCCCTCCATCCCCTCTATCTAGACATGAAAAATTGAAGAGATCTTGGATGGAAAAAAAAGGGAAATATCTTTTGGAAGAATCGAGAATCGTAGCTGAGAGGATTGTAAGATATCTATTTTATTTATTTAAGTTAACTATTTTCTTCATATAATTTCAATCATTATATAAATGTTCAATTAATTAATACAGGACTCTCTTGTGGAGAAGAGTTCACAGGGGGAATTTACAGCTACTGGGAGGCAAGATATTTTATATGTAGCATTGGGAAAGCCCGAACATCCTGGTCGTGTAAGAGGATATCCGGTAGGTGTATCGGTAAGAAAAGTGTTTCCACATTCTTCAACTTATAATGTTGAGGGGGTTTATAAAAAGAAATTATAAACCTTGGAGGCTGATGTTTATAATATTAATGCGACGATGGAGGAAAAGATTAGAGCATCGGTACAGTCTATGTTTGCAGACATGAAAAGGAAATTTCAGACTACAGCTCCCACTCCTCCACCTCCCCCTGCAGACCCCATTATTTATCCTCCACCTCCTATAGTAGCTCCCACTCCCCCACCTCAGCCTGTGGGCCCAATTTTTTATCCTACTCCTCTACCGCAGCTTCCTACAAATTGCGAGTTGTATGTTGATGATCCTCAACATCATATAGTTGCATATGGGTTGGTATATTGTATAGGAGATATAGTTCATCATCAACAATTAGAGGTAGAGAATCAGAGGGTCACTGTACAGGATATTATAGATAGATTATCTCAAATACCATTACCTACAGATGAGGTGATGACAGTTGTACATAGTATCGGCCATTTTTTAATTTGGCCATCCAGACTTCTTCGACTCATTACCATAGAGGTATAAATGTTATATCATTTATTTTATTTTTTTTATTAAAGTTGTTTTATCATTTGAAAACTAATATATTTTTCTATTTATTTTTATAGGAATACTTAAAAGGTAAATAAATACTGTATAGACAACAACAAAGAAAAATGGATATGACATCAGATATAGATTCTAGTAGCCTTGACAGATTTTCAAGATATTCAAATTTTTTGGCGGGTCATTATGAGATTCCAATGGAAGCTCATGTTTGTGGACGTGCAATAACTGTGGGGATTATGAAAACTGATATCATGGAGCTTGTTAATGGAGATAAGTTGGGCATCAACATGGTGCAAATTTTTTCCATGTAAGTCTTAACACCTTTTCCATGTGTTATATTTATTAAAAATGTATACTTATATCTGTTTTGTATTAGGTATATTTATAAAATTTTTGAGAGGAATGAGCTGACAGATGTATAAGGATTCATGGACCCACAATTGATTTCCCCTGAAGTAGGTTCATTGGATGAGGAACAAAGAATGCTATATATTGCTGAAAGACTAGAAAAGAATATACTCACACAATGTTGGATGATGCCTTTTTGTGAGAAGTATGAAACACATCTCTCTCAAAGAGTTCATTATCTTTTAACATAAAAACCCTCTAACCTTAAATTTCTTTTTATCAGTGATCATTGGATGTTAGGGGTTTTTCGCCCAAGGGAGAAAACACTTTATTGGATATGCTCTGTCCATGATGATGTGTGCGAAAGTTTTAAGAATATATTGGAAAAGTATGTTTCAATTTCTCAATAATTTTATATTTTATAATTAATTTTAAATTTACCCCATTCATATTATTTTCTAACAGGGTATGGGTCTACTTTTGAAAAAACACAAATAAAATGAGTGCAAAGATCAAATATGTAAATGAGAAGGTAAATATCCATTTATAATTTTTACTTTTTGATTTATTACATAAAAATAATATATTGAATTTACACTCATTCAAATAGAATTTTCTTGAACAACAAGGCGTCATAGAATGTGAATATTATATGTTAAGATTTATGTATGAAATAATAACAATTGGGATAGTTGTGAATTTTGACCTCGTAAGATTTCCTCTTAAACATTGCCATAATATTTCAACTTGATTTATTCATTATACACGTTAACTACTATCCTTTTCATTTGTATCTTTTTTATGACCCTCATCCCTATACTGCTGAAGACATCAAACACTTACAAGTGGAGTGGTCAAATTATTTTACAGGTTTGATTGAATTTTAGTTGTTTGTAATGTAAAATGTAATTTTGAATATTTTCGTTGTAATTGTGTATTTGGTAGTCGTTTAGGTTGGATTTATTTTTTCTTTTTGAAGTTTACATTGTTAGTTTTGAATGTTATATATGTGAATGTTTAATTTTTCTCTACTTCTTGTTTTGGTATACTTATGATGGTTTTTTGGTATAGATTCTAGTCTGGGGGGAGGGGTTCCAAGGGTGTGGGGGGTGTTCAATGGGGTGGGGGTGTCCAGGGGTCTGGGAGGGCTATCCGGTGGGCTATTGGTGGGGGGGGGGGGGGGTCTTGGGTGTCCATGAGTGTGGGGGAAATCCAGGGGATGAGATCATTTTTCAGGAGGGTGGAAGGGTTGTCCAGTGGAGTGGGAGGCAGTCTAGGGGGTGTCCAAGGGTGTGGGGGTGTCCTGTGGGGTGAGGGGGGTTTCCAAGGGTGGGGGGCTGTCCAGTGGGGGGGGTCCAGGGTGTCCATGGGGATGGGGGCAGTCCAGGGGTGTGGTGGGGGCTGTCCAGTGGGTTGAGGGGGTTCTGGTCTATTTTTGGTAACTTTTTGGTCTATTTCAAGGGCGTGGGAGGGCTGTCCAGGGATATGGGAGTGTTGTCTAGGGGGTGTGGGTCTACAGGAGGGTGGGGGAATGTTCAGGGGTGGTGGTGATGTCTAGGGGTGTGGGGAAAGTGTCCAGGGGTGTGGTGGGGGCAGTCTAGTGGGGTGAGGGGGTTCTGGTTTATTTTTGGTAACTTTTTGGTCTGTTTAAGGGGTGTGGGAGGGTTGTCCAGGGGTGTGGGAGTGATGTCCAGGGAGTGGGGGTATACATGAGGGTGGGGGTTGTCCAAGGGTGTTTGGGGCTATTCAGGGGGTCAGGGGCAGTCCAGGGGTGTGGTGGGGGCTATCCGGTGGGGTGGGGGAGGGTTGTCCAGGGTGTGGGGGGTATACATGAGGGTGGGGGGGTTGTCCCGGGGTGTTTGGGGATGTCCTAGGGGTTGGGGGCATTCCAGGGGTGTGGTGGGGCTGTCAATTGGGGTGAGGGGGTGTTGTTCAGAAGCGTGGGGGGTTGTCCCGGGGTGTTTGGGGCTGTCCAGGGGGGTCGGGGTAGTCCAAGGGTGTGGTGGGGACTGTCAAGTGGGGTGAGGGGTGCTCTTTAGGGGGTGGTGGGACGGCTGTCCAGTGAGGTAAGTTTTAAATGTTATCAATGTAAATGCTTAATTTTTCATTAGTTTCTGTTTTGATCTACTTCTGTTTTTGTGGTAAGAATTCTTGATTTGGTTTCTAGTTGTTTCTGGGGAGAGCATAGGATTGCATTTGATTTAAAAAAAACAGTCTTCCACGTTGGTTATTTTATAACCGACGTGATAAAGGAATCAGGAAGGGTTTATCACGTCAGTTTTTTGAATAACTGGTGGATAAACACATGTGGAATGGTTTATCACATTGGTTATTTAATAACCGACATGATAAAAGGACTGGGAAATGGTTTATCACGTCAGTTATTAAATAACCAGCGTGACACCCCCCCCCCCGGACTGTTTTAGCATGTCGGTTATTATATAACCGATCTGATAAACCATTTCTCGGGGGTTTATCACGTCGTTTATTAAATAACCGACTTAATAAACATCCCCCGTACGGGTTTATCACATCGATTATTATATAACTGATGTGATAACCCCCCCCCCGGTTTATCATGGAGGTTATATAATAACCGACGTTATAAACCCCCATTGGTTTTTGCACGTCGGTTATTAATTAACCGACGTGATAAACACTACGATGTTACATTTTTTACGTCGGTTTTCAAATAATAGACGTAAAAATGTTATTTATAACATCATCCATATTAATGTTGGTTAAAAACCGACGTAAATAACATTTTCTTAACTAGTGATAGTAATGAAATGCGGCCAAAGTAAACCACAGAAACTACTTGGATAAACAGTATACAGCATACCAAGAATTTCAGATAAAATAATCACTCCATCCTATAGTACAATGCATGGGAAAACATCAAAGAAGATAAATGGATAAACAGGAAAAAACGGTCATAAATAGAACATTCATGGGAAAACACTTCCAAACCATAGTAATAAACCCTATTCACATTCAATTAACCTATACTCAAGCATACAAGCATGGTAGGTAATCACTGGGTAAAATAGTAAACACGCAACACCCTGTTCAAGGGTATTGGACAAAATTTCACATATACCTCAAAGACATTCAACAAAAAGGCACAAACCACCTACCTAAGTATTATAGGATCATTATATGTGAACCTCAACCCTTGAATCGCCCAAGAACACCATAGATCTACAAAAATGCTTAAAATGATCAACTGAAGATAACTTGAGAAAGATGAGGAATCGGGAAATGAAGCTCTAGGAGAAGGAAGAGCTTACCGCGGCAATCCCAACTCAATCAATGGCGGTCAAATCAGAGATCAGATGCTCGGTCGGGTGCTCATAGGAAGATCACGGTCATACGGGTTCTCTCGGGATCGTGGCTATACGAGTTCTCTCAGATGAACTAGGTCGAGAAGAAGACCTTTCTGGTGATTATATGTGACCCCAGAACATTTAATGAAAAAATACATGGCATGTACTTTGGAAGAAAACGGTGTGTATTTTCCATTTCCGTACTCTTCTTTAGGCGGTCTCTAGGTCACCCCCACACGACCGTGTGTGCGGCCATTACATGGCCAGCACAGGGCTTCATGCAGCAATCGAGTACATGGTGTGTACTCGTAAAGTACACGACGTGTACTTCAGAAATTTCCATAAATTCCTCTTTTCCTCAAAAACATCCAGAAAAGGAAAAACATACCTGAAAAGGAGGTCTGGGTTCTTACAAACTTCACCCCTAAAAAAAATTCATCCCCGAATTTCCCTAGAAAGGTGTCATAGAAGAAGAAACCTTGAACTACTCTGGACACTGTGATTGTACATCATCCTCCATCTCCCAAGTCTCATCCTACACTCGTCGGTGTTTCCATAGCATCCGTACTAGAGAAACATACCTGCCACTGAAAACCTTCGTACATCGATCAAAAATACAGATAGGATGCTACTCAAAAGATGCATCCACTTCCAACTCAACCTCCTCGGGTTGGAAGACAGGATACAGGTCTGAGAAGTAACGTCAAAGCTGAGAAACGTTGAAGATTTCATGCATAGCCTGGTACCTCTGAGGTAACTACAACCGATAGGAAACCAGCCCAACTCTCTCCAACAACTCAAATGGCCCAACGTACCTCGGAAAAATATTACCTTGTCTCATAATCCTCCTGTGCCCCAACCTCGGTGTGAGACAAAGGAAAACCTGATCCCCGACATCGAACTCCATAGGTCATCTCCGCTGATCTGCATAAGATTTTTGTTGAGACTGTGCAGTACCCATCCTCTTTTGAATAAACTTGATATGCTTTGTGGTCTCCTAGAAATGATGAGGTCCCAGCATAGCTGCCTCTCCTGCCTCCATCCAACATAAGGGTGATCGACATGGACTACCATACAAATCCTCATAAGGTGCCATCTGAATAGTTTCTTTAAAACTATTTTTGTAGGAAAACACCACAAGAGGTATGTGCTTCTCCCAAGTACCTCCAAAATCCAGGATGCATGCTCACAGCATATCCTCAAGCACCATAATTGTACGCTCGGACTGACCATCTATCTAGGGATGGTAAGTTGTACTCAAAAGTACATATGTACCCAAAGCCTTATGAATCCCCTACCAGACCTGAGAAGTAACACGTGCATATCTGTCTGAAACAATGGAGTGTGGAATCCCATGTAGACGTACAATCTCTTGGATATATAACCATCACAGATCATCAACACTGAAGGTATCCTTGATCATCAACAAGTGAGAAACCTTCATGAGTCTGTCAATGACAACCCATACGGCATCATTCTCTCAAGGCGACCTCGGAAACCCTATCACAAAATCCATCACGACATCATTACACTTCCACTCGGGAATGGGTAACTACTACAAAAGTCTTGATGGTCGCTGATGCTCCACCTTCACCTACTAATAGGAGTAACACCTCGTGACGAAACTAGCAACATCTTTTTTCATACCAGGCCACCAATACTGACGGTGTAGATCACGATACATCTTGGTGACACAAGGATGAACTTCCCAAACTGAGGAATGGATGTATCACATCAGCACCTCGCATATGTCTGTTGGCACCCATACGCTTCCCTGGAAATGCAAGATCTCAAACATGCCTATGGTCCATCCAGAAATAGGGTTCTCTCCAGACACACTCTCATGTAGGTCTACGCCTTCATATTCTGATAGCTGCCTCATTTTCACTCGATCAAGAAGAGGAGAAGTAACAGCTATAGAATAAAGAAAAGTATGCCCTGGTCTGTCGTGCACCTCCAAATGCATCTCATAGAATATAGCCATAAGCTACCACTCACTACTGGCCTCTTGAACTGCATGTATCTGAGTCCTCCTACTCAACGCATCAGCCACAGCGTTGCCTTTCCTAGGCATACAGGCAATGTCAAAGTCAAAGTACTGAAGGTACTCAACCCACATTCATTGTCTCAAATTCAAATCACGCTGAGTGAATATGTACTTGAGACTTTTGTGGTCAGTGAAAAACATAAAATATTCTCCAATAAGGTAATGTCTCTAACAACGTAATGCATGAACAACAACATCCAACTTAAGATCATGTGTCGAGTAGTTCCTCTCATGTGGTCTCATCTGCTGAGACACATATGCAACGACCCCTTTCTCCTATATAAGAACAGATCCCAAACTGATACCTAAAGCATCATAGTACATAGTATAACTGATTCCCAAATCTGGAAATACTAGTATCAGTGCTGAATTCAACCTCCCTTTCAACTCTTGAAAGGCTGAATTGTAAGAATCTGACCACAAGAACTTTTCACCCTTCTTAGTCAGGCCCGTTAGTGGCACTGCTAAGTGAGAAATGTCCTGTATGAAACGTCTGTAATATCCAACCAATCCTAGAAAACTCTACACCTCAAATACGTTCTTTTGCTACTCCCAGTAAATTACTGCTCCCACTTTCTCTGGGTCTACTGATACTCCTGTATCTAAGATAACATGACCCAAGAAATTAATCTGGTCTATCCAAAAGTGGCATTTTCAGAGCTTGTCATCTTTTTGATGCTCTCTTAGTGTACACAAAACGATCTCAAGATGGGTTTCATGATGGTTTCGAGTGTGAGAGTACACCAAGATATCTTCCAAGAAAACTACCATGAAATATTCCAAGTATGGATGGAACACTCAGTTCATCAGTGCCATGAAGACTGCAGGCGCATTCGTGAGACCGAACGGCATAACCACATACTTGTATAGACCATACCTTCTCTGGAAATCTATAAGAGGTATATCAGATGGTCTAACGCACAACTGATGATAACCAGATCTCCAGTCAATCTTCAAGAATACTCGGGCCCCTTGAAGCTGATCAAAGAGATCATCAATCTTCGACAAGGGATATCGGTTCTTGACCGTCAACTAGATTAGCTTCTGATAATCCAGACAAAGCCTGAGGGTATCATTTTCATATTCACAAACTGGACAAGTGAACCCCATGGAGAAGTACAGGGTCGGATGAAACCCTTTTCCTTCAACTCCTCCAACTACTTCTTGAGCTCCTGTAACTCTGGTGTAGCCATCCTATAAGGAGGAATAGACACTGGTGCTTATCCTGGCACAAACTCAATAAAAACTTCTAGCTCATGCTCTAGAGGAAAACCGAAAAAGTCCTCTGGAAAGACATCCCTAAAATGATCCACCACTAGAGGAAAGTTCTTCTACGAATTACCCTAGTCATCAAAATATAGACTAGAAATCTAGGTTGTAACTCCACCCAACCCATGATTCTTGGGTCCTTCTCTAATCGCATGGACATCCCATTCTCCCTTATGATGAAATGATCCAACTCTTGGTGACATGAAACTCACCCTACGGTGATAGAAATCGACAACTACCTAGAAGGGAACTAACCAATCCATTCTGATAATGACATCATAGCCTATCATCTCTAGGACATGGAGGTCCCATAAGAAGTGACACCCACCAACCACTAGGGGGAAATCCTTGCACTATCATACACTACCAATATAGTCCCTAACAGAGTGTCTAGCATCAAGATACCAGTAGAATAAAAGACACAAAACCCAAGGCTCTCCATAATAGAGACAGATATAAATCTATGGGAATCCCCTGTATCAAAAAGTGCGGAAGCTAAAACTGAGGCAACTAGAATCATACCTTGAATAGTAGATGTTTCGGGATCCTACTCTTACTGGGTATGCTCCATTGAAAACATCTGGCCTGCACCGCGGCCCTATGACCTGCCTGACCACTCTGAGATGATCCACCCAGTTGTCACTAGAAGCCTGGCCACTGACTACCATAGCCACGACCTCCACCTCGGCCTGAATGGCCGAAAGAAATCCAGTTTCCAGACTGGTGAGGAACTGGTGGTGCTGCTCCTGAACAAGGATTCATCAAAGAACCCCCTATCACCAGCTGCTAGTGAGAAGATCTGACAGAAGCACTAAAGATGACCCATCATGCTGCAAGATCGACACTCCACTGGCTCCCTCGGACAATGTGGCCTCATATGCCCGCTCTTCCCACACTGGTAGCACACCACCTGGCTACCAGAAGATGCATCCTTTCTACTCAAATATCCACGTGCAGTCTCCCTATGGCGCTTCCTACTATCAGTTGGAAGATCACTAACTCTGGATAATGAACATCCCTAGACCACAACTCCAGAATCCCTCATATTGTGCTTGGTGATCAGCACCGGGTTGACTATAATAGATATTGAATTCAACCTAAATATGTTTACCTAAGATCAGATATCCTATTTGAGACCATCCTCAAACTTACATGCAAGGAACAAATCATCTCCCCTGGAAAAGGTGTAAAGCGGTGTAGCTCGGTGAAGTGAGAAGAATAATCCATAACAAAAAGAGTACCCTGATCCAGACTCATGAACTCTTGGGCTCGATCGTCCCTCAAGGTCTCTGGGTAGAATTAATCGTAGAAGGTGTCCTGAAACTCTTCCCAAGCCATATCTTGCTAGTGCTCCACTTATGAGATCACATTCCACCTCCTCTTGGAGGAGTCTCAAAGAAAGTAGGTAGCGAGCTTGACCCTCCTATATGAAGGCATCTCTAGATGCTTTAAGATCATCAATGTGGCTTCTAGCCATGACTCTACAGCCTGGGGTCCTCCATCCCCTGAGAAAGTGGGAGGATGATACTGCTAAAAGACCAGTGTCAATTCTATCATCGACGGGGTAGGAGGCGGTTCCCCCTGAAAGTTCTACAAAATCTTCATAAATCCCTCCCTGAATTGTGCATCGGCACCTGTGTCTGGTATAATTTATGGTCCCAAGACTGGAACAACTGGAGGATCTTCCGGCATTCCCTAATCATCCATATTCGGTGTCTGATCACCTCCCTATAACTGTCATACAACCGGTGGATGTCTCGGTGGCATGAGTCTGCATAGTCAATCGCACATATTAGATCAAGATTAATAGGGACTGAAACGTTTAGTGTAGGAAGGGAACAAGATAAGGAAAGCATTTAAGTTTCCCAAAACATGTATACACAGTGTGTATAATGGATACAAAGTGTGTTCCCTGAATCCCTTCACATGGGCGTGTACTTCTACCAAAACTAGTCGTGTAACACCCCATACACATGGAGTGTTATCCTAACACACAGTGTGTACTTGGATTCTCTTCCCCTACCCAAGTTATTTTACATGGATAACCCACACGGTTCTTATAGAAGAATAATACATGGCGTGTTCTCTCCATACATGGTGTGTACTAGATGAGCTTCACTGACCCTTGTTGTTAGTGACATGTCCGGATACATGGCTCACACTACATGGCGTTTTTATGCCAGACACATCATGTACAAGAAGAGACTCAACAAACCTTTGTTGTTATCGACATGGCCGGGTACACAGTTCTACAACATGGTGTGTACATCCGATACACGGTGTGTCCTACCAAGATTCCATACCCCGGGTCTATTCCCACACAGTATGTGACACGGTTAGAGACTACACGCCATGTACAGACAGTATACGACATGTACTTAAGAAAAACAGTTTCTTAGTGAATATAAGAACACATGGCATGTATTCATCATTACACACCATGTATTCTGAGTTTTTCTAGACATTTAATCCTCAGAAACTTCTTTGGAACCCATAAAAACACTGAAACGAACATCAAAGTGCCAAATTATAATCTGTGATGTCCCATACTCTCCATGAATTGAAGATTGGTATCTTATAAAAGTTATAAACAAGGATAACATTGCAATGATACAGCAAACTCTGGTCCATGAGGGCCCATAACACCTCAAGAACTAATGTTTGGCATCCATTCAAGTAAAAAGTTGCACAAAAAATAACCAATCAAACAACAGATATTTTATCAAGGCATCTATCACAACAGCATACATATCTAACACAACACCTATCACAACAACATGCAATCGCTAATGCATCCGAAATGGTATGGAAAGAATGAATTACATGTGATTTCTAGAAAGTTCCAATATGATGCTTGAGATGGAATACCCTCATCTCATTGGGTTGGGAAATAAATAGAACCTCAATAACATCAAGGTAACAACACGAAACATGTGCATCACTCAAGGTGAAATCAAATCAACTATAAAATTGAAAACTAGAAAAGTTGCATTAAATGAGGTTGATTGGCTTTTTCCTATACACAGTTTAGCTACTCCCAGTCACATATTATTACCAAGTACTTGTTCCTTCCTATCCCTGGCTATAAGATCCAAACTGAAAGTCAAGAAGAAAATTACTCATCTGATTCCACTTTGTAATGTCCTCGTTTAAGAAGTTGCCCAAAGATTCCATGTACCCAGTTGGTCACATGGCCTTAATCCCATTTCTCCAAACACCAGAGGCTGCCGACTAGCAGCGAGGTCCTTGAGTGTGATAGTGGGGAAACTATTCCCTCATTGGCAGAGTAACACAGTGGAAGTAAATAGATACACAATAGAAAAAGCAATAAACCTTCTAAACAACAGTAACAGTGGAAGAATTATGAAAGAAACAAATGGAGCACACATATATATATATATATATGATTCATGATACATGTGTCTAGGAAATCATCCAAACAAGTCACAATGCTGAAATATAGTAAAAAACCCAAGTACAAAGAAAGCAGTAACAGCTCCATAGCATCGCATGCCTATGCTTTGTCCCATGCTCTCCAGCTCTAATGTAGTCAAAATCCAGAAGTAGAAGGGAGCTTTCCCTTATCAATACCGGTAGTAATATAATCTGTTTGGGCCCAAAATCATGGCCCAAATAGAGTGTGAGAATAAATCCAAGTAGGAAACCACCACAAGATCCATTCCCAACAGTCAGTGAATATATGGCAGGTAACATGTAAAAAGGTACTAATAAACAAGGAAGTACTCAGCAATAAACAATCCACAGTTTCAATGCAATCAGTTCCATATATCAACAACAGCTAATCAAAGTAGGTAACCCTCTCAGTAGTACTCTCAGCCTAATCGTTCTAGTTCAACCAAAATAAGGATACTACAAATACTCTTTGAGGAAGCTCTCTCAGTCAATTCCCCTTACAGTCCAAAGCATTAAACACTCTTTGAGGTAGATCACACGGTCAATTCCCCTTATAATAAAAAGTTATAAAGTCTCTCTAAGGAATCTCACATGGTCAATTCCCTATATATATTAAAAAGTGGTCAAAGACTCTCTGAGGAAGCACACACGGTCAATTCCCCTTATAGTCTACTACACCAGGTTCTCACGGCCCTGTGTAAGTCAAACGAGCATGGCAATGCAATATAGCCAAAGTAAACCTCAAAAACTATTTGGCTAAATAGTCTACAACATATCAAACATGTCAGAAAAAATAACCACTCCATCCTACAGTACTAGGCATGGGAACACATCAAGGAAGCCTAACGAATAGAAAGGACCAAACGGTCGTAAACAGAACATGCATGGGAAAAACTTCCAAATCATAGCAATCAACCCTATTCACATTCAATTAACCTCTACTCAAGCAAAAAAGCATGGCAGGTAATTAACAGGGTTAAACGGTAACCACACAACACCATGTTTAAGGGTATTGGACAAAATTGCACATATACCTCGAATACTTTCAACAGAAAGCCCCAAACCACCTACCTCACTGTTGTAGGATCATTATACGTGAACCTTAAGCCCTTAATCTCCCAAGAACATTGTAGATCTACAAAAAATGATAATAACGATCAACAGTGGATAACTTAAGAAAGAGTAGGAATCAAGAAATGAAGCTCTAGGAGAAGAAAGAGCTTACTGAGGTGATCCCAACCCAATCAATGGTGGTCAAATCGGAGATCGGATGCTCGGTTGGGGGCTCAGAGGAATATCGTGGATGTACGGGTTCTCTCACACAAACTAGGTTGAGAAGAAGGCATTTCTGGCGATTAGACGTGACCTCAATATGTTTAATGAAAAAAGAAAATACACAGTGTGTACTTTGGAAGTACATGGCATGTACTTTCTGTTTCCGTACTCCGCTTTAGGCGGTCTCTAGGTCACCCCCACACAGCCGTGTGTGTGGCAATTACATGGCCAGCACACTGCTTCATGTGGAAACCAAGTACACGACATGTATTTTAAAAATTTCCAAAAATTCCTATTTCCCTAAAAAATGAATAGAAAAGGAAAACATACCTAAAAAAAGGTTCGGGTTCTTACACATTCACTTTTTAATCCCATAAAACACGCTATCAACATGTCTTATAGTGTCTGAATAGTTTGTTCAGATTGGCCATTATTTTGAGGATGATATGCCTTACTAAAGTTTAGCTCAGTGTTCAGATAATGTTGGATAGTTTTCCAGAAATTGGAGGTGAATATCATATCTTGATCGAATGTAATCAATGGTCATACTCCATGTAGCATAACCACTTCGTTTATTTATATCAGTGCAAGTTGATCTTGTGAGAATTCTTCTTGAATTGTGATAAAGTGAGTTATCTTTGTAAGATGATCCATATTAACACATATAGCATTATTTCCTATAGATGTTTATGGATGTCCAATGAAAAATTACATGGTGATTTTCTACCACTTACATGTTGGCATGGATAATAGTTGCATCATACCTTTATAATTTTTCCTTCCAACCATCACTTGATGACATACCAAGAACTTTGATGTCTATTAGGCAATCTCCTTTTTCATATTATTGCACAAAAATTTCTACCAGAGATCTCAATACATCTTTCTGTTACCATGGTGAATAGATATGGTTTAGCAATGTGTGTCATTCAGAATATATTTATTTATCTCTTGATTTGACGGTATACATATTCGTGAACCAAATTGTATGAATCTATCCTTATCGATCTTGAACTCGTAGGATTTCCAATTCTTGATAGATTCCACCTTTTTCTAAATTTCTATATAATTCATTTGAGTATTTTTTTTATGCTCTCTACAAGGGATAGTTGAGAAATAATTTGATAAAGGATGTATGATGTTCTTTCCTTAAGGATTCCCATGTCTATCCTTTGTAAATTTAGTAATATTGAATCACTCTCAATTCTCCTAATTGATAAAGATGTATTATCCTTTCTACATAGATCATCCCCCACCTTATTTTATTGACCAGGATAGTATTGGATTGAGTAGTCATAATCTTTGATGAGATCAAACCATCTTTGATGGTGTATATTAATCTTCTTCTTAAGTGAATATATATTTTAGACTCATGTGATCAGTATATATCTCACACTTCTCCCCATTGAGATAATGTTTCCATATTTTCAACATGAACATCACATCCGCCAACTCCAGATCATGGGTAGGATAGTTTTTTCCATGAATTTTCAAATTCCTTAAGGAGTAGATTATCACTTTATCATTTTTCATCAATACACAACCTAATCATTTCTTTTAAGAATCTATGTACACCACAAAGATTTCTCCACTTTTTGTGAGTGTGAGTATTGGAATAGTGATGAGCTTATTTTGGATCTCCTTAAATCTTTCCTCACATTCTTGAGTCTAGAAAAGCATAACTCCCTTCTATTTTATCTTTGTTATTAGGTTTGAAAATCATGATAAGTTCTTCAAAAATCATTTTAATACCTAACTAGGCCAAGAAAACTATGGATATCTATTATGAAAGTTGTATTGGTCCACTCTTCGGTTCTCTTTGTATTGGAAGGGTCCACATATATTTATTTAGTGATGATGAAATTACTCAAGAAAAATACTTCCTCCATACATGACTCACATTTACTGTACTTTACATATAGTTACTCTCTTTGCAAAGTCTCTAGCACAGTATTCAAATACTCCTCATGTTCCTCCTTTCTCTTGGATTATATTTGATTATCATCAATAAAGGCTACCAAAAATTTTTCAAGGTAATATATAAATACTCCATTCATTTAAGTCTATGAAATTTATTAAATAATTAGTGAGTCTAAAAGTAATCATAATGAACCAATAGTGTCCATACATCATTCAAAATGCAGTCTTGGGAATATCTTCCTTCCTTATCATTAATTGGTGATATCCTAGATGAAGGTCCACCTTAGAGAAATAATTGGCCCTATATAGTTGATTGAAGATGTCATTAATCCAAGTAAGGGGATACTTGTTCTTTATCATGATTTTTTTGAGCTCACGATAATCAGTCAAGTGGTGAATTTATCCATCCTTCTTCAAGATGAAGAGGACTGGAGCACCCCATGGTGAAGCACTAGGGTGTATAAAACCCTTATCAATATTCTCCTATGATTGCTTCTTCAACTCTTCCTTATCAATGATGGCCACTCTATAAGGTGTATTTGATATAGTTATAGATCTAGAAATAAGTTCAATTAAGAACTCAACCTCTCGATCAGGAGGAAGACTAGGAATTTCTTTTGGGAATACATTAGTGTAATCCCTCATGATGGAAATGTCTTCAAGCATGATCATATCCTTTGTCTCAATCATTTGAGCGAGATATGAATTCTCATAAGGTAGTAATATCAACACTTGTTATAGTGATTCTAAAGGAGATCCATCTTCCTCCTTACACTTTTATACAGTTGGAGGATGCTTCGGTATGTGAAGGGTGATCTCCCTTTCCTAAAAGTTGATGTTGGATTTGTATAAAAAAATCCAATTCATTCTCAATATAGAATCAAACTCAAAAAAAGTAAGCGTTATGAGATTTTTTTGGAGGTTCAATCCACAAACATTAACTAGGGATGAGTTATATACATTGTTATCAATAATTTCCCAATTTTCTGTTCTCACAGATAACTCAACCTCCATATTTTGAGGTGGTGTTTGAATAGTTCTACTAAAATTTAAAGATATGAAAAAATTCATAGAACCAAAATCAAATAGTATTTCCTTATTCTTGAATGAATAACTGGTGTACCTATCACCACATCATTTCTTATTTCTACCTCATTAGTAGTGATATAATAGGCTATTCCTTGTTGCCTTGGAGGTTGTAGTTGATTTCCTCTGAAAATCCTCAACTTAAGGAATTGGTTCACTAAGTTCCCATTTTCCTTGTGGTTGAAACACTACACTACTAGCTGAGAATTGATATGAACATTCCTTTATTCTTCCACGTTAGTGGGATTATTCATATTCTTTTGGCAGTTCTTATCCAAATTTCTCATTCCTCCACATTTTAAGCATTTCATGGTTCCATTTAAATAGTTCCCAGGATACTTCTTCCCACAATTTTGACACGTGTGATATTTGGTATTCTTTTCATCATGGGATTTATTTTTTTATCCACCCATATCAGACTTAATTTTTTTCTTTTTTTTTCACCGGTCTTATGAGATCATTGAGAGTCTTTGATCTCTATTTTAACCTTGAGGGAAAAACAAACAATATCTCATAACATTTGAAGTCTCAATTCACCAATGCATTTTGTAGACTCATCTTTAGTCTTTTAAAAAATAAATCCACCTTAATTTTAGTGTTCATGAGAAAGTCAAAGGCGTATATGGAAAGCCATATAAATTTTTTTTCATACTCCCCGATAGACTCATATTCCTTCTTCTTAAGTCTAGGGAACCCTATTTCCATCTTGAGATGGATGGTTTATGGAAAATAATTATTTAAAAGTATTTTCTTAAATTCCTCCCAATCCGTGGAGTAAATTTCCTCCTTGGAATTCATAGTTTTTTTCAATTTCCACCACTAATCAACTTCCCCATCAAAACAATAGACCATCAACATAACTTTCTCTTCTTCTGAGAATTGGAGGACAGAGAATATCTTTTCAATGGAGTTAATCCACTATTATATGAGGAGGGGATCGAATGATCCACTAAACATGGGAGGACTTTTCAGCATGAAGGATTCTACTATAACTTTATATTTCCTTGCAGAGGGAGGGATCTCCACATGATTCAGGTTATTATTTATAACTTCAGCTAGCTGAGAAAGTACATTCATAATGTTTTGAAAATATGTTCCCATCAAAATTGTAATTTCATTAGAAAAATCATCACATTATCTATCACATTGATTATTGGTATGTGTTCTTCTATTTCCCGTCATTAGCTAAGAAAAATAAAGTGCAATTAAGGGGCTTGAATACTTATCTAATGGGCATAATAAAATGAAACTTTGAACATAAAGGGATAAACTTGTAACGGAAAATTATATCCAAACTTGTTATTCTTTTTATTTAAATATAGGTTATCCATGATTTATTTCTTAAAATATTTTCTAATTGGTATTTTTCCCTTAATAATGGTTTGTAATGAGCCTATGAATTTAACAAATCATATCCCCTAGGAGTTTCAAACTAGGGGCATAGTAAGGCCTATTGTCATGTACCAGGTTACCCCATGTCAGGACTGGAACACCTTGTTAGTGTTTTCACACCTTGGTATATTTACGCCACAACCACATCAACTTGTAGTATCTAGACAGGGATGTATTTTCTTTATAATCTACTTAATATTTACTTACAAAAATTTAGGGATGTTTTCTCATACTTAGTATTATCCCTACGGTTATTGCTAAAGTTATATATTCCTAGTCTCAAAAAATAAATAAATATTTTATATGATACCAATTATAGTGACCCTATCTTTTTACACATATAATTACATGATTTTAAGAATAATTAGACATCAAATTACAATCCAAGGATTGTAAAGTCTAGTGTCTTGGAGAGTATGTACATAATTAAACATCCTGATCCCAAAATAAAAACATGTTTTCTTTAATATTAATAACGATTTTTTAACTTCCATTGATACCTTACATTGGAATAAGATAACTTGGGGGTGACAGGAAAAAAATTATGATCTAAAAGACTAGTAAGGGAATAAACATAATAATAAAGCTTAGCCCATGGGTTAGAAGATATAACATAATGATATATAAAAGAATGGATAATGATTCAATATAAAAATCATAACATGGGATCATATGATTAGGGATTCATAGTAATTTGGAAGCAACATAAAACCTGATATTATCACGGGTCGAGGATTGTTTCACATAGAGAAGCACGATTCAAGGTTAACCATCTAGATCGTTTCACATGGAGCATGAGTCAAGGATAACCACCAAGACCATTTCACATAAAATATCATGAGGCTAAACATTTCCCAATGAATTTGAGATCTATCTATGTGCACCCATCATAGAATTATCATGAATTTGATTTCCACATAAAGAATCATGAATAATAGATCAAACATAAACATAAGGTTTGCACATGGAAAGAATTGGGTATCATAATCATGTAAAAAGGCATATAAAAATGGAATATAAAAATTTTGTTCATTAAAGGATAGATTTAAATCATACATGTAAATTTATAAGTGAATATTGTCATAGATAATGATAAATTATGTCAAACTGAATTGAAAATATTGTTCAATAAGCTTTAGAAGTAAAACATTTTAGTATGTTTTAAGGGGAAACTTTTTTGATTCTTTAAAATAGAAAAATCATAATTGTTTGTATAAAAAAATATTTGAAACAATAAATTTTTCATAATAAAATGAGTTATTTTAAAAAAATGGTATCTTAAAATATATTATATAGTGAACTTGAAATTGGGTAAGAATTTGTAATGTTCCCATAAATTGGGCTTGCTTATCAGAAAGAATTGAGTAGGGAACCTTTTAGAAACATGTATATACCCAAAAAATAGGATGAATGGTTATTGATACATGATTTTGGAATATATAAATATTATTTAGAATATGTACATAAAAATAAAAGATAATTTCATTTGGTTAAAAAGAGAGAAAGAGTAACACGAAAGAATAATGAAGGTTCAGGTAGAATCCCTTACCTTAAGTCTGAAGGTGTTCTTCACTTGATCTTAATGTCCTGGATAATCAAATTAGATTAATTAATAATTACAGATAATTTATACATGTATTTTATTTATTATAACTTTAATAAGTTATTTTATATCCTTTTTTATGGGTTAAGAGATTCAATTTTATCATTTGCGAGTATTGGTTTCCTTTGTTTTCATGATCAGTTTACTTGTATACATGTACGAAAGGTCATATGAAGCGAGAGTGATTATCCAAAATTGAACTTATATGTTATTAATGATCATCTATAGGTTAATTTTTTCATATATATCATTTGGTTTTATGGAATGAGAATGAATCATTAGATTAATCATTAATGTTATTCATTTCGATTTATTTATCATTTTTTTATAATCACAAACTCGTTTTTTTATATTATTAAATATCATGTATATAAACTGGTTATATAACATTAAATAGGTTTTAATACATATAATATAATATAGTTAAACCATAAATTTCTTTCATGACCAAACATGATGGTGGAACTGAAAGATGAAAGCACGCCGTCCACGAATGTGGTAGATTGGCACCATAGGGATGATGTTTTCATTCTTAAAATAAAAGAGAGAGGAGATGATATTTGATGAATAATTATTCAATAAACATGAGGAAATTCCATTATATGTAATATAATTTAGTTTTCATTCCACTTGGATAAGGGGAATTGAGGATAATATTAGAAAATAAAGGAACATTAAATGAAATTAAAATAAAAGGAAGTGGGTTTTACCTCTTGATTCCTTCTTCTTGAGAGCCTCCTTAAAGGATTGGATTTAGTATTTTGTTAAGACCAAAAGATCCTAGATATGGGGGAGATTTTTGGGTAGAGTACTAGGTATAATTTGTACAAGGCTCAAGGCTTGAGAGGTGTGAGAAAAATAGGGGGTGATGGGTGGTATTTATAGTGGATTAGAGGGGTGTTTTCTCGTTATTTAATTCCTTAGTTTATTATTTGGGTCAAGATATAAAATAGCATTGATTATTGAGACAAAATATAGTAATTAGATCATGTGAGTTCAAAACACTTTTTCTTACATCATACATGACTAAATGAATACTGTATTTGACTTATAATGTATATATACCGTAAATTATCGTAGTTTATTATTCACAAAAAATCAAGTATTTTAGAAAAATCCCAAAAATTCACCCTAACCATTTTCAAAAATGTATAATTAAAATATTAACTCAATTTTATGAATATAATTTTAAAAATATGAGAAATTTAATTTTTAATTAAAATCCTAATTTACTCAAAATATAGATTTTAAATTATAAGTAATTTTATATCACATTGAGAAATTAACTAAGGTCTCATAAAATTATCTTATAACCATAATACATCAAAATAATAATTTAAATTTTTTGAATATAAATTTTCTCTTAAATTATTAAATTATTCATAAAATTGTAATTGAATATTTAATACTTACAAAAATACCAACACTTAATTAATAATTTTTAAAATATTTATTTACTTATACTATGATATAATTATATCATATGGTTACTTATAGGATGGGTAAATTTTATTTATACTATCATTGGTGAGGTTACTACTCAATTTTTTGGTTTACTATTCATAAGGGACATGTTACTATTCCAAAGGTAATGTTACTATTCCCTTGGTATACGTTACTTAACTTCTAAAAATGCGTTTTGTTTTATTAATTATTCATTTATAAAGTTTTTATTATGTTCTTAATGTCATTTTATGTTATTATAATATATGAAATATGTATAATAAGTTAATTCCCATTGATAAAACTTTAGGTCGTTACAAAATAGGACTCATCAATATTCCATCAGGAATATGATATGCTTAACTAAATTTTCATTAGAGTTTTCATCATCAATATGTTTCTAGGAAATTACTATCCTTGCATTCTTGTCCACAATAACCCACTAACTGTCCATGCTCACATTTTCTCAATCAATCATTCAATTGAAAAATGGTAAATCATTTCATTTCAAAACAATCATTATTCATAGTTTAATTTCCCACTTTTCCTTTTCAAAATTCTAATTCAATTTCAAAACCAAAACACGGGTTTCTCATTAATTCATGACTTTTCAAAATAAATCCAATCATAGTTTTTTATTAATTCTTTTTTATCTATTTTTATCAAAATAATTTCAAAAATTTTGTCAATTTCAAATTAAACCCCATTTTCCAAGTCAATTAGAATTGAAGGTTTTTCCCCAAAATCCACAAAAATTCAATTTCCAATTATAATTCCCACAAAATTGGGTTTATATAATTAAATTGAAAGTGATATAAATAAAATCATGAAAATAAATATTTAATTACTTGGTGAAACTAAAAAATAACCACCTACCTTTATTCACAGTATCAAAACTCAACACTCATAGTAAGATTTTCCAACAATGATCAACAAAAAAGGAAATCGAGAAGTCAAAAATTGATTAAAAATCCAAAATAATGGTTTTTATATCCATAAAAAATGTGATGATATAAAAAACACTATGGAGGAAAGAAAGATAGACCAAGAGAGGATGAATGGGTGGATAATCACTTACTAGAGAGGTATCGAACAAGATTCTCCACACTTTAATCCACCTAGGAATAGTTTTGGAGGAGCCAAAAGGGGTTATTGATAGCTACCAAGAGCTTTTAATTTGAGATATGAAGAGTTGGGTTCGATGGGGAATAAAATAGTGGTTTGGGAATTTTTAAAATATATTTCAGAATACAAAAGTCAAGCACAAATTATTAGCTGGGTAGGGTTGCATGGTTAAACAACCCAATGATCCCAAACTATATGCCCCTATTCTAGGGGTGCATAGTTTATACTAGGTGGATTCATAGTTTTCTGAACCATGTGCCAACAATGAAAACCCCCACTACCTGGGTTTACATGGTTTTCACTGGTTGGGCCCACGGTTTTGGAAAACCCTATGCTAACTATTTACATCCCAGAAGCTTCCAAAAATATTAAAAAACTCACATGAATCATCCCTAAACAATATCTAACCAAATCATGTGCAAAAGTAGGGTTCATAAGTTCTTTAAAACCAATAACATGATGTTACAACCTGCCCATCGTATAAATTTTACATCCCTGGAAAGCATGTTAAGAAGTTTCCATATCAAGAAGATGAGGTCATTGCTCTCTCATCAGTGCCTATCTCTCTCCCACATCTCATGTGTATCATAACTGTGATGCCATACCACTAAAACCAAAGGTATCATACTCCTAAGAAGTACCATTTTATCATAATTAGTTATCCTTACTAGATCCTCAATCATGGATAAATCAGGCACAATATCAAGGTCACTCTAGCTTAGAACATGAGATGGATCAGAAAGATACTTTTACAACTGAGATACATGAAACATGTTATGTATCGATTTCAACTTTGGAAGAAGTGGAATATGGAAATCCACTCCCCCTAATTTCTCTAAAACCATAAAAGGTACCAAAAAATGAGGAGAAATCTTCCCTTTACTCTAAAGTCATTGATGACCTAAATGACATTAAGCTTTCAAGAACACCTGATCCCCAACTGAGAAAAACAACGTTCTATGACAAAGATCAGCATAAGTTTTATTCTAGATCATTGTTCTAAACATTATATAATTATTCAATTGAGTATTTATATTCTTATCTTGTAAAAATCTCATCCCAACCAAGGAATTTTCACCAATTTTCAACCAACAAAATGGATATTTACAAAGTCGACCATACAAGGCCTCAAAAGGATCCATTCTAATCACAGAATGATAACTATTACGATAAGAAAACTCAACCAATCCCAAATGGTCATCCTGAGATCCAAAACAATCAAGGGCATAGGCATGAATCATATCCTAATGAATTTTTATATCCCTCTCTATCTATCTATCTGTCTGTAGATGGTATGTCGTACACAGACGAACCCAAGTTCCCAATGCCTCCTGAAAGCATCTCTAAAAGATAGAAGTAAAATGGGGATCCCTATCATATACTATAAAATATGTAACCTCTTAAATAAATAATCTCTCTCAAATATATATTTCCCAGCTACCTAACATTGGTTTCATCACAAATTTCTATAATGTGATCTGATTTGTTCAGCCTATCAATCATAACTCATATCATATTCTTCATTTGAGGAAAACGTTGAAACCCAACCAAAATGTCCATATAAATATAATACCACTTCCAATTTTGAATAGAAAGTTTTTAAAGAAACCATGTAGGCCTTCAGTGCTCAGTCTTTAACTATTGGAAATTATAACAGTGAGAGACAAAATCAGTAATTCCCTATCTCATACCTGGACACCAGAATCAATATCAAATATCATAGAACATTTTTGTGGTTCTTGGGTACATTATCCACTAGAAATGTTTGAAATATCCTATCATATATTTACTCACAAAAAAAAAACACAATAAACTAGTTTTGAAAACATAGAATACCCTCTGTAGATAATGACCACTCCACAATGGTATCCCTACTATAAAGAGAGTCTCTAATGCCGAAAAAATTATCATCAAGCTGTTATTCCTAGATAATCGTCAAGAGAAGAGAAGAGGTCAATGAAACACTAGAAAATACTACCTTATCCCATGTTTCCTAAACTCATAGATGAAATTGTTCAAAAAGATCCACCGAGTTCCACTTTTTTATGATTCTTTTATAGCCTGTTCAGGAGCTTCCTAATCAAGGAATCAGTAAAGAAATTCCCTTTCCCCAGGGTATAGGCGATGTCAAATTCAAAAGACTATTGGTAATCCACCCAACACATCTGGTGGAGATTCAAATATTTTTTAGAGAATATATAACTCTAGGTCTTGTGGTCAAAATACATGGTAAGTCTTTCTCCAAAAAAGTAATGCTTCCATCTCTTAAGTGCATACGTAAAGGATGTGAGTTTGAGGTCATGGGTTGGATAGTTTTTCCCGTGTCACCAAATATAGTGAGATCCATAGTCAATGATGTGGTCATCCTGTATGAGAACATATCCCAAATTCAAACCTAATTCCTCCTAGAAGACCACATATCCATGCCTGATCTGTAAAAGAGTCAACATCGGTGTAGAAGTTAAAATACATTATGGATTATTAAAAGAACTCTAAAATTTATCATCCTAACTGAACTTTACCCTTTTTGAGTGAGATCTTCCATCAAAGAAGAAAACTTTGAGAAATCCATTATGAACCAGTGATGATACCCAGCTAAACACAAGAATCTCATAATATTGAAAACATTACGTGGTTGTTCCCTTTTCATAACAACTTTCACCTTCTCAAGATATAATGAGATTCCATGTTCTGAAAACGTGTGTCCCAAAAACTTCCCTTCCCAAATTCATAAATCACATTTTGATATCGTGGCATAAAGTTGGTAATCTCTTAACAATTTCATAACTACTCTCAGATGATGCACATGATCCTCCTCTAACATAGTGTAAATGAGGATGTCATCCATAATGACAACCATGAATGTGTCAATATACTCAGGGAATAACCTATTCATCAAATCCATAAAAGATGTAGGAGAATTGGTTAGACCAAATGGCATGAAAAGGTACTAATAATGGTCATACCATCTCCATAAGGTGGTATTCTTAATGTTGGATTATTATATTCTCAACCGGTGATAACCGAATCGAAGATCAATCTTTGAGAACCACTTCACCCCTTTCAACAGGTCAAATGAATCATCAATTTTTGGAAATGGATAATTTCTCTTTACCATAACTAAATTTATTTTTTTGTAATAAACACTTTGAAGAAGTGTTCCATCATATTTTTTTAGAAAAGGGAATAGATTCTTCCCAAGGTAACACAATCTGTGGTATAAATCCTTTCTATAAAATATCATCCTACTAAAACATCAACCATTTCATTTTAGATGGTTATATATGGTAATAAGGTATAGATATTGGTCGATTACCAGGCACTAAATCAATAGAAATCTCCACCAACCTTACTGATGCCAAACTAGAGAAGTTGGAAGGAAAATATCAGGAAACTCAATGAAAATTTGAGGGATATCATCACTAAAAGATTAAAACTTCAGATTAAAATTAGACATTGATATTACATTCCCCAACTCTATATAAAAAGGTCCATCTCTACTCGATCGCAGGTCCCGTTCTCCCTGAATGATGTGAAACACCCAATCAGGCACCGTAAAAGAGACATGTTGAATATAACTATCAATTCAAGATTTATTAGTAATGATAAAATCCATATAAAAATAAAATAAAGAGGTTTTATATCGAGAAATAGAAAATCCTCTGGAAGATAAATCTCTAATAAAGAGAAAACACAATAAGGACAATAGATACCCTTCTCCCTCTACATTCTAAAGGGTGTAGTAATATCCATCACAAAAGATAAAATCTCTATAAGAAGATTTAGTAGGTTCACAAAATGAGTTGATATAAACAAATGGGATGCACCTGTATCAAATAAAGAATCCACTAAAGATGAAGCTATAGTGATGGTACCTCTAATAGTCACTAGACCCATATATTCTTCCTCTGGAGACTCTTCCACTTTGCGTAGATGATTTAATGGAGACGCATGTGGCTTTAACCCCTTAGATATGGAAGCATATTATTGCAACGTTGTAATTTTTACTGTGGATGATCATTTTCAACTAAGTGGGGAAGAAAAAATATAACAGAACTTATGCAAGTTTTCTGAACGTCCATAGGAGATGCATATCTTGGGTGCCTCAGTGAAAACCTATTTTGAATGCCCAGGATTTCCACACTGGAAGAAAGTAAAATGGGATCTTCTAGGAACTGGTAGAGGTCTAGAAAGACCCTATTATTTATATCCACCATGAGACTCATCATGCTTTTTCTTCCCTTTATAGAAACACATAGAACTACTTCTGGGAGAAAAAAAACCCCTTCAACTAGGACTTTCCAGTCAGATCAAGTTTGACCAGCAATGCCCTATCCAACACATCAGTATAAGAATAGATATTCATTAATAAAAAAATAATAAATAATATCAAATTGAATACCCCTATCAAACCATTGAATCATCATCTTCTCATTCGATACAATCTTGAGTGAAAACTGCACAAGCTCAACTAATTGGTTTTTGTATTCTATCACAATCATGTCATCCTTCTTTAGTTTTAAAAACTGTATTTCCTAATCCAACACCATATACTCTGGTTAGAACCTTTTAGTTAAAATAAAGTTGAATTCATTCCACTACAAACCCTCATGATTATTCGTCATCACTATCATGTCTCACCATCTCCTTATACTTCCTTCTAGCTTGAAGGTGGAACATTTCACATTGATCACATATGTAATTTCCAAGAACTCAAACAAAAGATCAATCCTATTCAACAAATCCTCATCCTCTTGAGGATTATTTGGACCTTGGAACACTGGTAGATACTAGAGAAGGAACTCCTAAGCATGACTTTGAAAATCATTTTGATGAGGTTCAACAACCAGATCCTGAACGACTACTGGAAAAGGGACCTTTCCCAACAGTTGTGTACCAACGGTTCAATGAACCGTTGGTATATCTTGTTTTTCCCAACGGTTGCTATAAACCGTTGGGAAAAACCCCTCAATGCATAGTTTTCCCAACGGTTTCATACAACCGTTGGGAAAGATAGGTTTTTCCCAACGGTTCCTAAGAACCGTTGGGAAAAGTGGTGAAGGACCCTTGTTTTCCCAACGGTTTATATGGAACCGTTGGGAAAGATAGCTTTGTCCCAACGGTTCTTAGAACCGTTGGGAAAAGTGGTGAAGTTTGGTCATTCCCAACGGTTTTTAATAACCGTTGGGAAAAAAAAGCCCCAAATACCAAATCGAGCCAGCGGCCTCCCCACATTCCAGAAGCATTCAGTTCGTGTCCTCCTGGAGCGATTCCTTGCGGAAGGACCTCCCAATCCCCACATCTTCCATCATATCAGCACCTACCAGGTTAGACTCCTATATTTTATCAACGATATAGTTCCAGCTCTTATAAATCATATACTTCTATTCTTGATTTCGTTATTCCCAATTATTAGGGTTTTTGTAAAAATTTATGATTGTTTCATGGTGGTCATGTGCGCCACTATAGGTACATTGATTCACTAATTTATTTTGGTATTTCCATAAAATTCGAATACAATTTATTAATTAATCAATGTTGAGTGTTAACATGACATTCATGTTCTTTATTTTTGTTGAAAACCTTATTTATGGTATGGGGTCATATTATTTAAAGTGTAAACAAATACTTATATAGAATTTCCTTGTAAAACCTGATGGTTTAATTCTAGTTAAATGGACTCATAATTTTTTATGTTATTACTATTAAGTAATTGGTGAGGTGAATCATATATGTATATGAAAAATGGATCAAGATCATTTAGTATTGGATAGAATTATTCCCTAGTAATGTGAGACCCTTATGTTATGGGGTGAGTATGGAGTAGTGAGATATATTGATTGTTACTTACTTTTTTCAATTCTATGAGGTAATCATGGAATGCACTATTTTTTTGAGATCTGTCAATGTTTTTATGGTTTTGATAGTGATCCATGATGTGTATCCTAGTATGTAGATCCTGTTGGGTATTGGACCCTGGATTGGGTGAATTTGTATGCAGTAGGGTGCTTTCTAGGATGGGTTGTACTGATGTGATGGTAACTTATGAGAGGGGTGGGTCTTACTAATGTGGATTCATTCTATATCATAAGCATGTAAATATAATTTGTATTATGATAACTAAATGCGAATGATGTGTGATCAAATATTGTCTTATCCTAGAGAATTCCTTGTGATATATTGATATGGTGGCAAGAGTGATGATGCATGTGGTGACATGACCAACATACATGTGTTTCATGGTTAGTGATCAATTAGGTTAGTGATCCTATGATCATTGGGATGTGACTCTAAATGATTCAAGAAGAGTTATTAATATGATAACATGAGGGTGTGTTCCTATTTGGTTTTATCTAGAATCGTAGTATAGTATTGGAGTTGAGTTATTTTTATATATTATCTGTTTTTATGGATGTTGTCTTTTAGTGGTTGTGTGTTTGGGAACCCCCCTCCTTCCTAGACCCTGGACAACCCCCCACCCTCCTCCCTGGACCCTGGACAACCCCCCGAACACCCCCCGCACAGCCCCCCGCACAGCCCCCCACCCTCCTCCCTCGACCCCAGACAACTGTTGTAACCCTCTCTCTTGGATTTTAATGATCACAATCACTCTCATCGTGTTATAACTTGTTTTCAAGTGTTTTGATGCTAGGAAAAAGGTTGCCCAGGAGTTGGCCCAAGAAAACTGAAAAGGACTCTCTGAGTCCACCGGCCAACCGGTGGATTCCCGAGCCACCGGTCAGCCGGTGTTAGCTCACCGGCCAGCCGGTATAGGCACCGGCCAACCAGTTCTTGCCCACCGGCCAGCCGGAGGTTCCAGGCAGTAGGCTTGCCCACTGCCTGGTGCCACCGGCCAACCGGTGGATGACCACCGGCTGGCCGGTGGAACCCAGACAAAGCCTGCTGTCTGGACCACCGGCCAGCCGGGAGCTCAGCACCGGCCAGCCGGTGGACCACCGGCCAGTTGGTGAGCCACCACCGGCCAGCCGGTGTGACCAGTCAAACTAGCCGTTGGGCTTTGACCAGACTTGTACTTTTGACCCCCAACGGCTCCGGAAGCTCTCCAACGGCCATATTGAAGTGTTTATGGGTATTTCTCCTATAAATAAGAAACCATGGATGCCGGGAACATAATGGAATGATATTTTGTTTAAAATGGGCATAATTTTAAGTGAAAACAACTGACATATTCCAAACCAACCAAAATTCTTCTGATTCTGTTGAAACTTTAGAAAAATGATCCATGGGTCATATGTGACGTGTATGAGTCAACCCTGGCTCAATCCAAGACACGATGTGACTGAGACCATTGAAACTGTCTCCCTTTTGTTCAAAATGGACTAAATTGTAAGTGAAATCAACAACTATCATATGGGAAACCAACCAAACGCCTTAGGATTATATTGACACTTTAGGAAAACGATACATGGGTCATATGTGATGTGTACGAGTCAGACTTGACTCAATCCGAGGCACGGTGTGGCCTACACCACCAAAACTATCTCTCTTATGTTAAAAATGAACAATATTTTACGTTCATAAGCCAAACCGATCAAACGGATTCTGATTGTGCTGAAACATTATGAAAACGATCCATGGATGATATGTGATGTGCACGAGTAAACCCTGCCTCAATCTGAGGCCCAGAGTGGCGGACACCACCCAAAGTGGCTATCTTTTGTTTAAAATGGACTTAATTTTAAGTGAAAACAACAACTGACATACGCCAAACCAACCAAACGCCTTCTGATTCTATTTAAACATTATGAAAACGATCCATGGGTCATATGTGACATGTACGAGTCAATCCCTCATAAATCCGAGCTGTGGTGTGGCCGAAACCACTCAAACTATCTCTCTTTTATTTAAAATGGACATAATTTTAAGTGAAAACAACAACTGACATACGCCAATCCAACCAAACAACTTATGATTCTATTGAAACGTTAGTAAAACGATCCATGGGTCATATGTGATGTGTACGAGTCAACCCCACCTCAATCCAAGCCATGGTGTGACCGGGACCACTCAAACTGTCTCTCTTTTGTTCAAAATGGACTAAATTGTAAGTGAAATCAACAACTGACATACGGGAAACTGACCAAACACCTTCGGATTCTGTTGACACTTTAGGAAAATGATCCATGGGTCATATGTGACATGTACGAGTCAACCCCACCGCAATCCGAGCCGCGGTATGGCTGGGACCACTAAAATTGTCTCTCTTTTGTTGAAAATGGACAAAATTGTAAGTGAAATCAATGACTGTCATACGGGAAACTGACCAAATGCCTTCATATTCTATTGAAACTTTAGGAAAACTATCCATGGGTCATATGTGATGTGTAAAAGTCAATACCGCCTCAATCCGAGGTGTGGTGATGCCGACACCACCCAAACTGTCTCTCTTATGTTAAAAATGGACAATATTTTAAATACATACACCAAACTGATCAAACGGATTCTGATTGTGTTGAAACATTAGGAAAACGATATATGGCTCATATGTGACGTGTACGAGTCAACCTTGCCTCAATCCGAGGCCCGGTGTGGCCGACACCACTCAAAGTGTCTCTCTTTTGTTTAAAATGAACTTAATTTTAAGTGAAAACAATAGTTGACATACGCCAAACTAACCAAACGACTTCAAATGATATTGAAACTTTAGGAAAACGATCCATGGGTCATATTTGACATGTAAGAGTCATTCCCGCCTCAATCCGAGCCACGGTGTGTCTAGGACCACTCAAACTATCTCTTTTTTCTTTAAAATGGACTAAATTATAAGTGATATCAACAACTGACATACGGGAAATAGACCAAATGCCTTCGGATTCTATTGAAACTTTATGAAAATGATTCATGGGTCATATGTGACATGTACGAGTCAACCCTGCCTCAATCCAATTCACCGTGGGGCGGGGAACACCCAAACTTCATCTCTTTTGTTCGAAATGGATAATATTTTATGTACATATGCCAAACAAATCAAACGGATTATGATTGTGTTGAAATTTAGGACAATGATCCATGGATCATAAGTGATGTGTACCAGTCAACCCAGCCTCAATTCGAGGCCCGGTGTGTCACTTATGGAGTCACAAGTGATGAGACTCCTATGAAAATACCTTTTCACCATATATTATTAAAGTGGTTGTCATGTGAAGATTGAAATGGGTGTAAATAATATTTGATTTATTGAAACCCTGATTCAACTATACTGGATGATTGTTGTCATATGAAAATTCAAATGGGGAATTATTCACCATGCCTCTAATCAAATAGGTGGTGTTCTTTTTAGTTGTTTTAATTCTGTTAGTGTTTTTAGTGGTGTGTTTTATGCAGGTCTATGCACTGGAGGGGCTACTGCAGGGGCATCTGTGCAACATTTCTGGAAATACACAATACCAACGGTTGTAAACCGTTGCTAAACATTGAGAAAGAATTATACCAACGGTTCAATAAACCGTTGGTAAAAAACTGGTTTCAATGAAACCGTTGGGAAAATGATATACCAACGGTTGTAAACCGTTGGTATAACATCAAAATCATAGAATTCCCAACGGTTTCAATGAAACCGTTGGGGAAAAAACTATACCAACGGTTGGGAACCGTTGGTATAAGTTGAGAATTATAGAATTCCCAACGGTTCTAAACCGTTGGGTAAACCTATACCAATACATAGAGTGGGCTATCCCAACGGTTTACTTAAAACCGTTGGTATATATCTTTCCCCACGCCTTACTTCCCTACGGTTTGGAGAACCGTTGGTATAGAAAATACCAACGGTTTTCCAGCCTATACCAACGGTTGTAAACCGTTGGTATATACTCTATTTCCAGTATGGTTGTATATACCTATCATATATATTGGATAGCATGCACTGATATCAATCAAATTCTGGTCTATGGGAGGATTCGATCAATGTGGTTCATAAGTAGCTTCCCCTTGGAGTCTATTCACACATAATCTCACAGGCATTATACTACACATCATCAAAAAACTACATTGAATGCATCATATCAATACTCAGTTCAACAATCAAACAAGATAAATCAAGAAACTAATCCCATTAGATAAGAAAAAAAGATTTTTATTTCTACCTATCCAAATCTAAATTATGTAAATGGATATAATTGATCCTCAAGATGACTTTCCCAAACCACCCATGGTGAATTAAGTCTCATTATAATGAGATCTATCCAGTCACTCTCTTGTACCCACCTATTAAGTCCCCACAAGATCTCAAACTATATACAGACGTCAAGGAAAGATGGTAAACCTAGACCTTTGATACGACTTTGTCATGAACCATACCATATACCCTAGTACCCCGATACCTAATCCAATCCAGACATAACCCTAAGGGTGTTTCGGATCCCCATGGGTAGGTGACTAGCACCTGGCATCATACAATATAAAACAGGGAAAAAAATTTACAAAAAAATAGTGGAAGATAATAGATACATATTAGTATGCTCAAAAATCCTTAGGGAGAAAGTACCAGAAACCAAACCGGTATATCAAAAACCCAGATAGTACAACATCAAAGTACCCAAAATCAAACAATATAAAACTCAAACATCACAAAGGTATCAATGTTCCAAGCCCAAACGGTCAAGGACATTCACCTCCTGCAAGAGGCACTTTCTCTTTACTCAAACATGGTGGGATAAAATCTACAAATTCCCAATTGAAATGTTAGGGTGTGATATAAAAGGTAGGGTCTCTCCAAGTGTACCATAATAATATTACATAATAATAAAGAAAGTAATTCTTTTAATTTTAATAAAATAAGGCATGGAAATATAATTTCATATATAAACAAGCATTATTTCATTTCAAAATATCAAAAAAAATCAAACAATGGATTAAGTGAACATTTTATATAAAACAATTTATGTAAATAACTATGAATAAGTAAATTCATTTCACATTCCATCGCATTTGTAATAAAAATAGTAACAATAAGCACCATAGTCGTCTACCCTGCAGTAATATAGTTTATAGTTAGTTGATCCTCACACTCTCATATCAGTGATCATGGTATATGTGTACAAAAATCCCTTTGGCTCAGGCTGAATAGGACTCATCAACATTCCATTGGGAATACGATCTTCCAAACTATTTTTTCATTAGAGTTGTCCTCATCAATGTTTTTCTATAGAATTATCATCCTAGAATGCTTGTCCCAAATAACTCCCTAACTACCTAGGGTCTCAAGTTCTCAATAAATCATTCAATTGAAAATTGGCAAATCATTTCATTTCAAATCAATCATTATTCACAGTTTAATTTCCCACTTTTCCTTGTCAAAATACTAATTCACTTTCAAAACAAAAACATGGATTTTCATCAATTCATTATTTTTCAAAATAAAACCAATCATATATTTTTATAAATTCAATTTAATCTATTTTTCTCAAAATCAATTCACAATTAATTTCACAAATTCCATCAATTTTAAATTACACCTCAATTTCCAACTCTATTGGAATAAGGGGTTTTTTCCAAAAAATCCTTACCCATTCTAATTATCATTAAAATTCACACTAAATTGGGTTTTTATAATTCAATTCTAATAAATTTAATTGAAATCAAGAAAATAAACGTTTAATTACATGTAAAAACTCAAACAAAACCACCTACATTTATTCCTAGTATCAAAATTAAACACTCATAGATGGATTTTCCAATGAAGAACGATGATAACATAGATCAAGAAATCAACCCTTTATATATGATCCAAAAAATGGAGTTTAGACCCATCAGACCTATAATGATCAAAAAACATATGGATTAACGAAAGGGATATTTGGAGAGAATGAATGGGAGGAGAATCACTTACCCGAGAGGGATCAAACAAGATATTCCATTCTTATATCTACCTATGAATCAGTTTGGAGGAGCCAAAGGGAGTAATTGAGATATACAAAGACCTAGGGATTCAATATTTGAGGATTTTGAGTAAATCATGGGATAAGAATGGGTTTTGTGAATTTTTAAAATATTTTTTGGGATGAAAACATCTCTCACACAAGGTTAGCTGGGTAGGGTCGCACGGTTAGACCAATCATGAACCCTAACGATTCACCTCTATACTATATTGTAGAGTTTCTACTAGGTGGGAACATGGTTTGTAAAATCCTGCACCAACTGTGAAATCCTGCACTATCTATGGTTTTACGGTTCTCACTAGGTGGGAGAATAGTTTGGTAAAACCATGCGCCAATTGTTCACAACTCAAAAACTTCCAAAAATATTCAAAAACTCACCCAAATCACCCATAAATAATACATAACCAAATAATGATAAAAAATAGTATATAGTAGTACCTAAAAACTAGTAATGGGATGTTATAGTGAGTTATGACTAAATAGGATTGAGTGTGTTAAACTTGGTGTAGGGATTTGGGTGAATCAGTTCTTCCAAATTATAGTACACTAATGTTTTGAGAGTTTGATCTGGTGGAATGCTTCTACGAATATAATCTTTTAACGGACTAAATTTTTATGTGTGAAGTTTTTTTGGGATTCCCAACAATTTTTATCGAGTCATAGGAGGTTATTATAGACACAATATTTTACTCAACATCAACTCAAGTACCATTCTTACTTGCTCAGACTTTTTTTTATTCTGTGGGAGTCATTTTGTCAATAGTTGATGGCACTAGAAGATAGAATGGTCTAGATTGAAATATTTGGAAGTTATTTTAAAAGTTGTTAAATTTGTGATGATGGGAAAGGAGAATAGGAAAGACATCATAAAAAAGGCTTAATGTTTGGTGAGGATGTCATTATCCTAGAATGTATCTCTGAACATCTGGGAGAAGAATAATATAGAGAAGGTGATTTTGAAATTATAATATATATGTATGAGAAGGATCATGAACTTAACAAATTTTGTTTGATATGATGTAAGTTATATAGGAGGATATCAAAAGTTGAGATTTAACTTTAGAGGAAGAACACCAAAAATTCATAAGATAGAGCAAGTACATAAAGATATCTGGGGACCTTCCCCAGTTAAATCACATGAAGATTAATAATATTTTGTGACATTATTTGATGAATCCATGGGGAAAGTATGGGTATAATTATTGTTTAGTGGAAATTTGTGGTTGAAAGGGAGATGATATTCAAGATTGAATTCTTGAGATCAGAAAATATAGGTGAATATTCTATAAGAAGTTTCCAAAAATTCTATAAACATAGTGGAATTATCCATGAGAAAATTAGACGTAGGATTCATGAGAAAAATGGAATATATAAATGAATTAATCTAACATTTATTTAAAGGTAATGGAATATAATGTTGTATTCAGATATTCCTAATGATTTTTGGGTAGAAGTAGTGTATGTGGGAGCAATGAATGAAATCAGGGAAATGGTGTGGTTGAAATATATATTTAAGAAGATTGTATATAAGTATACAATTTTTTTTCTCTGCTATGATAGTTAGAGTATAATTCACTTGGCCAAAAATATTATATTTTATACAAGGATGATGCACATTGACCTTAAGTACCATTACATCCACAATTTTCTTAAAGATAGAGAATTGGAGTTGTGGAAGATATATGGAAGATAGAACCTGCAAGATATGTTCACCAACTATTTATTCTATGAGTGTATAAGGAAAAATTGTTAATTGATTATACTTGGGTGTATGGGAAGGAAATTTCAGGTCATTTTGTGTAGGGCAAGTTGGAAGGTTGAGGTTTTTCAAAGTGTTGGAGAATGTCATGGAATCATTAAAGTAGTCTTCAAGTGGATGATTGTTGGGATTTTGATGGCTTTTAAGGTGATGGAATAATTTCACTATAATGATAAAATTTTAAAACCCATTCATCTTTATTAGTTTATTTTTAATAGGCTTCAATGGATTGAAACATTTGATTGGAATATGTGATTATTTCATGGATCTACAGGTGGTGGTAGACTCACCAGAAGTTTAGCGGATGTTGGATCACCAGAAGAGGAGTTATGTTTATGTTAGTTTTGAATCCCTAGAACCAAATTATATATACTTTATGATTATATATATTCATTTTTTTCAATACTAATAAAATACTTATCACATCATGTTTTTAATTCTACATGACATAGTATGTGATAATGTCCTAAGAGTAACTATTGAACTGAAAGGTCAAAGTAGTTCATTGCTATGATGGGGACCTAGAAGTGTCACAATAATGATATTAAATATATTTTTTATATATAAATGATATAATTTTATGGAAAAAAAATATATATTTATTTAGGGGTGGAGACTCATAGGACATTGAGGCACTTTCTCATGGTTTACACCCTTGGTAATTTCCAGTGCAAAATATTATAAGAACGCGGCCATCCAATTGAAAATCCACATTTATATGTGTAATTGGATATTACTTTATACTTAAGTGTAAATTGATCTTTATACTTTAATATTATTATTAATTAATATTATTATTTGTGTGCTTTTATGTATTGATTAAAACTATGACGGAATGTGTTTGTGGTGAAGTAGGATACGCTGAGTATGTCATCAATAATATTGCATTAATTAATAATGAAAGAAGGAATATTTTCCTTATATTATTTAATGTAAAATGATATATTAGGACTTTTTATGTGAATGAAAACCCTGAATAAATCCATGTCTATAGTGTTCTGGGGGTAAGTTCATTTCTAAAAATTAAAGTAGTCATCGATCACATAGGTTGATGACACTAGCATACATCTTTCTTGATTATAGATATCATGATAATGGGATTGTATAATACAGTAAGCATGAATATTTGGTTTTATGTCCTTGTGACATTAACTTCTTTCCTCATGGGATCCTTAGCATGTTTCTAGATACTAACCTTGGACTTTGGGTGTCTCCGCCTAATACCAATGAAAAATAGGGCTAGAGGGTCACACACTAAGTGCATCAATAACATTAGGTAAATAATAATATTTTTTATTATTTAAAATTTTGAATAGAAATTATTATCATACATGGTTTATTAATTAATCATGTTATCATTATCGAATATATTCTATCAATCGTTATTTTATAGAATATTTTTCCAATAGGATATTTAATTAATATTTATCTTCAATTTATTGAATAAAATATTTATCTATCTATTAGTTAATAATGAAGTGATGTTTATTTATAAAATAAACTATTGTTATTAAATTCATGTTAAATATTTTGGAGGAATGGTGGACTGAGTATAAAGTTCTAGTGATAAATAATATTTAATTAATTTGTTTGTTTTTTGCATGTCAAGAAATAATAAAAATATTATTATTATTATTATTATTATTATTTTTATTATTATAGACATGGGGTTCTTTGAGGAATAAGAAAATAATAAGGGTGAATGTGAAATTAAAATTTTCTAAACCTAACACTATTAAAATCCAATTATATTATTCCCAACCCTATGTCTGGATATTTTGTGATGTGAACAACCACAAGGAGATTTATCTCAATCCATAGAGAGCCTCCCTCCAAGAATGATCTCAATAATGGAGAGAGATATCCTCCTCCACCACCCCTCTCTATCCAAGAGATATGAAGTAGAATCTTTCTTGGAAGTGATTCCCATGGAAATCAAAGATAAAAAATGCAAGAGTTAAGATCTATCGTACTATCAACCAGAGATTCTGACATCGATGCTCGAAGGTTTGCGGTACATGTGTGGATCACCGCTATAGGTAATATACACTTTTTCCTATGAAACAACAATGTTTTGACATTGAGACATTGTTAAATTCATCAATGAAGTAATAATTCATCACAAGGTAATTCTTTAACTACTTAAATTAATTATAAATCATTATGTGATGATCATGTGTTTGGTTCTGCTGTGCTCATGTAAATTAATCATTGATTCAATTCTATTGTTATGGTGGTATTATTTGATATATATCTCAGATTAATCATTTATTACAACAAAAATACAAGTTAGGAATACTCCACTAGTTCTTATTTTATTCCCAAAACCTTCAAGTTTTATTAGAGTGGCCCCATAATTATTTATAATTATATATAGATCATTGATTTATTTACACATTTATCATTAGTTTTCAATTAAAATTTAATTTTTATTTAATATTAATCCTAATATATTCTATTATTTCTCACTTTTCTCACACATATAATCTTTAAATGGATTATTTTTTATTTAATAACATTTGAATAATTTATATAGAGGTGCCAAGAATTCTGAACGGAAAGCACAATAGTAAACGGTGTGTAGCCCATTGGTACATGTTGTTTACCCATATGTAATGTACCAGAATGACTCATAAATTAATTTGAAGCATTTTTATTTATTACACATGGTGTTAATTTAATGCACCATATGTTGACTGAAGTAGCCTTCCCCATATTTAGCCAAACTACACAAGGTGTAAAATGTATACACAATGTGTAGTCCAGTAGTTAAAGATGGGTCATGTATTTTATTATATGACCTACATGATTGGGGACAGTGTAACTCATATACCACACAACATTTATCCCATGTATGTGTCATGTACTCTATTTAATGTTTTTGTAGGATCACACACTTAGTCCCTAGGAATGTTTCAAGAATATATAGAAATAAACTATAAACGACGTGTAGATGAATTTACATGATGTGTATACTATATAATTACATAAAATTTAAAGTTAACTTATTATGATACATAAAAATTATAAACATGTTTTCTATGTGTCATTAATTTTAGTCATACATTCCATGTCATGGGTTATATATATATATATATATATAATTTTTAATTAATTTTTATGTAATATTTAGAATTACATATCATGTATAAGTCATAATATAGTGATTACCCTATGCATATTAAAAATAACACATTTCATAACTAACATGTGTTTTGTGTGTCATTTATTTGATAGTACACACCATGAAATTGTTTTATAATACATTTATGCTACATGATGAATGATTAAAAAGTATATGAATATTATACATTCTAGGTAGTTTGGATGGGTACTCATCATGTTACCTCCAATGTATATTTTTTGTACTTGGTCAATTATAAATAAATCATTTAATTTCTTTAAAATAATGATGGATAATAATCTCATGAAATTTTATAGGAGAATTAATATAAAAGAATTTATTCATTATAGAAGATAATTAATTGATTTGAGCATCACTTGTCTTAAATAATAATGATTTGGATTAAATGTAATTTTATTAAATGTGTAATTTGTTTCATGTGCATATATGATCATGATAATTTACTAAACCTTTGTATATGGTTGGTTTGCTTTTAATTTTTTATTAAATTTAATTTATGGAAAAAATTCCATCCCTACCCTAATTATGTATGGGCCTATGTTCCCACAGTTCGGGATGGCAACCGGGACTTGCCGCGGACCAACCCGGGTCATGCCGGCAGGTAGTCTGAACCCGAGTACGTCCAGGGGTTTTCTAGGGATGTTCAGGATCGCCCATGGTTATTGCTGATAACTTCTGGTTTACTTTTTCTTGCACTTGGTTTTCCTTGCCTGCTTACCTTTACTTGCACTTGTCTTTCCTTCTTGTTTACTTTTAGTTCTTCTTTACCACTTGTACTGGTTGTTTTGCGAAAATGGTTCTTAAATAAAAATGTGTTTTTCTCTTGTGTAGTAAAACTGAAAATGTAACACTTCCTTATCGTTCAGAACGAATTTAGAATCAATGAAAAGAAATTCAACTTTTGAAAAAGGATAAGGGTAATGGCTCGTGTTTAGTTTTTCAAGTGAAACATTATAAAAGCATACTTTTATACATTGTAGTTCAAACCTGAAATAGGTAGATTCTTTATTTACTGGCGGTGCATTGGGATTTGTTGTGGGGCTCACCTACTGAGTACTTTTGTGCTCACGCCTATCTTTTACCATTTCAGTTGCAGGTCTTCTGTTTTGAGTCGCTCAGTGTTGGAGCGAGGTTGCTCTCTAGTTGGGTGGTGACCTGAGAGGTCACATGGAGGTACGTGGTTGTGTGGCTTTTATTTCTTTTCCGTTGTTAGTGTTTATTTATTCTGTTCTATTTACTTTTTTTTGGGCTGAAATCGTTCCCAACGATCAAGTCTTAATTCCCGGCACTGGTTGCCATCCCGGGGGGATCGGGAACGCCCCTCGGGACTTGCCACGGACCGGCTCGGGTGACCGGTTCAGGGTCGACCCGGGTTGGTTTCTTTTTATGTAAACCCCCTTAAATAATCCTTTATTTCCCCTCACTTGTGTGTGAGTAAAACCTTATGTAATAGATGGATATCCAAGGATATTGGATTTGGTTCACATTTGGATCTATATAATAACCAATTCAAGAGATAAATGGGATGATAGGTGGAAATTTTCAACATAAACCATGGAATGGTTAAAGGTTTTTTCCCCTAGGCTGGTGGTTAGTTTATCATCCACTATATCAACCAGAAATTTGAAAAATATCAGGATCATACAACTTTTATTATTTTATTTTTGTCAAGTTTCAGGGGTAATTTCATTATATATGTTTTGTTGTGATCATATTAATTAAGTAATTAAAAGCATGAAATATATAACAAAAATAAATTGGATTGGGCATAAACATTATCTAAGACAAGGATAATAAATTAGTTAAATCCAATTAATATTAAAAAATATGTAGTAAAGATAATTATTGGTAGATTTAGGTATAAAGAAAAAAATCCCTCATTTATATATATTAACTCAGTATAGCCCACTACTTATGTTAAAATTGAACCACAGTTCAAAATGAATGACCATCCAAAGTTGGGGTGCTTTCAATTATCATAGAATTCTAACTTGAGTTTTGGATTGAATTAACTTAGTTCACATCAAGGGTTTACTTTTAAAGTGGGACATGGTTTAACTTAGAGGTAAGAGTTGAGGAAATCAAACATGAGGATTTCAGGATTGGGGAGTCCACTTAATAGATTAAGGACTATGAGTTAATGCAGCTAGAAAAATTATACCTACTTAAAACCCTTTACATAACTTTTCAAACCATTTTATCAGTTATAAGAATGGTAATATTGGTTCCTTCCACTATAAATCCAAGAAAAAATATGTATTGAAACCAATGGTGACGATTATCAGGTTTTGATAAAACATTGGGAGATTGATTAATTTAATATTTGTTATCCAATTTTATCTGATAAAGTAGTAAAATTATTCTCTTCTCAATTATAAAAATAGAAACTATGACTTCAACCATATCACGGTGATCCATACTTGAGAAGTATATCCTTGTCAATATCACTAATTTCCAAGAAAGTAAAAAGGACCTTTCACATTATTCTATTCCATGAAAGGAAATTATATGTGTTATAAAACCCAATTCTTGAACCACCTAGACAAGATGATAGTGAGAAATAACTTTCTTTCTATGAGAAACATTTCTATGATGCCATAGATTTACAATGCTTCATGTTATCTTACATGTCCAAAAAGATTATAAAGCAACATTAGGATATGGATGAGTATACCATGATGTATCACCTTCATTATCTCTATCAAGAGAAGGAGAGACAAGAGAGATTTGAGATCTCCAATTCATTATTCACATGTGAACTTAGAGATTCGGAACCTTCTAGGCCACATGTAGTCAAGATGATTGGATACATTGACCACTTAGACATCTTGGGAATTAAATTCCTTGATGAGATTCACATGTATCTCATCCTTTTCTCACTACCTAAATACTTATCCAGTTTTATTTTGAATTACAACATCATAAATTGTTATAATACTCTATCAAAACTTCTTACATTAATTTTCCAAGTTAATAAGGACATAGAACATGAAAACCCTACAGTCTTTATGGTGAATAAGAAATATTAGAACAAGAAAAATGGGATCAAGACTCAATATAATTTTAAATCTCTGAAGAATTTTCCTTCTAAGAAGAAGAAGATCCAAATTCTAGTGAAGTAAAAAGAAGTAGTATTTTTTTTCTTGTGGAAAGCTAGGCCATTTGAAGAGAAGTTTCACTCAGAAGGGGAATCTAAATATGTGTTGGTTTTCTAGTTTAATATTTCTATATCTACACATTGGGTATTAGATATTTTTTTGGTGATCACATATGTATCTAAATGAAGGAACCTAGTATAATTTTAAATTTTGTTATATGAGAGGGGATCTTCAAGTATCCAATGGAGTTTGACTTGATGCTTTGTATATAAGAGACTACTACCTTCCATTTCAAACTATCATGATTTTGGTTTTAAAGAATTTTTATTTTTTCCAAGTGTTAATACAAAAATCATCTATGTTTCTTTCCTTCACATGATAGATTTATTTTCAAATTTAGAAATAAATAATTACACTTTTAAAAATATATCATTGTTTATGGTATGGCACAAATAAATAATGATATTTATGTATTAAATTAAAAAAACCAAATATTGGAAATATATAATGAATAATGTTCTCATGAATCATATAACACATAGTTGTGGCATCACCATATTAGTGATGTAAATGAAAAGCATATGATAAATCTCTATCAATATAGTTATTTAAACTCTTTTAAGGTAACACCACTTGAAATATATCATTCTTATTTATAAAGAAACTATAAAAAATAATCATTTGGTGTAAAGTTGAGTGGGATAGAGAGTTTCTATGATTGGTACACACTGATGTGTGTGGGCCTCTTCAAGTAGAAGATAGAGGTGGGTATTATTACTTAATAACTTCTACTAATGAATTGAATTCGATGAAGTTGATTCTCAAGATACACAAGGGTTGGTACATGAAAAAAATTTCATAGTACCCATGAAAGGTGTTATTCCAGAAACACAAGTACTGTGTAGAAGCACCAGAGAGGTAAGAGAACCAAAAATATATTTTTTTCCTTGTCACTAAATATGGTGAATCATTATTGGTAGAAAATAATGAAAATATCTCCTATGAATAGGAAGTAGAGAGCTCATAATTTTCAATATGGAAGGAATCCGTGAATTCTGAAATGGATTCCATGTATTAGAACTAGGTTTGGATTCAGGTCGATATGATGGTTGATGTAAATACTATTGAGTGAAAATAGTTATTCGAAAGAAAAATGTACATGTAAGGTAAAGTAAATACATACAAATCCGGACTAGTGGATAAAGGGTTTAAAGAGTATCAAGGCATGGACTATGATGAAAACTTTTCTTCAGTTTCTATTTTTAAACCTATTATAATTATACTTGTTATAGTATCTTACCATGACTATAAAATTTGGAAGATAGATGTTAAAAATGGCCTTTCTTTCTGGGAACCTTCAAGAATATTCCTATATGACACAATTGGAAGGGTTTATGACTCCAGGAAATGATAAAGAGGTATGTCAGTTATGGAAATCCATTTATGGATTGCAACAAGAATTTAGTTATTGGAACCTTCCATTTAATGAAGTTATAAAAAAATTGTTTCATTAAGAATGAATATGAACCATGTGTTTAAAATAGGTTTAATGGGAGTGTGTTTTTTATCCTAGTAGTATATATTAATGATATATTACTTATTGGAAGTGATATACTAGTATTATAGTCAGTTGAGGACTAATTAAATAAGTTCTTATTCATAAAGGACATAGGTGAAACAGCCTATATTTTAGGGATCAATATCATTCATGATAGATATAAGAGTTTTCAAAGACTAAGTGAAGGTACATACTTTGACTAGTTATTAAATATATTTATTATGGAACAATCAAATAGAGGATTGGTTCTAGTGTCACTTGGTATACATCTTTCCAAGAAAATGTTTCATCATACAAAACAGGAGAAATAAATGATGAGTAAGATCTCATATGCTTAGAGGATATAATAAATCATGTATTTCAAGTTATGTACTAGGATTGATGTTTCATACACATTAAGTATAGTTGTTAGATATCAAGATGATCCAGGTGAGTAGCATTGGCCTGATGTTAATGTTATCTTTAAGTATAAGATAATAAATAAGGATATATTCTTGGTGTATGGAGAAGATGAGGAGATTTTCAGTAGGATTTAAACTGATCCTATATTTAAAATAGATTAGAATGATTTGAGTCCATTTTTAGGATATGAATTCAATATCAATAAAGGATCTATGATATGGAAGAGTTCAAAGAAGACAATTATCACTGATTATACAATGGATTCTGAGTATATAGTGTCTTTTGATGAATCTAGAAAACAATATGTATATGAAACTTTTCCTAGGATCTTTACGTGGTGTCAATTAGTAAAGATCATTTGACATTATATTATGATAATACTGCAGTGGTGGATCTTGTAAAAGAGTTAAGGCCACACCAATAGCCAAATCACATGCTCCGGAAGTGTAACCTCTTGAGGGATTTTTCTCAGAGGGGTTAATTTTTATTAAGTGTATTTTTCATGAAATAAAATGTGGAAGACCCCTTGAATAAAGTCTTATCTTAGTAGAAGCATGACTGTCATTTGAGATCTAGAGAACTGAGGGTTTCTAGCAGTTGTTTGTTGTGAAATTATGAGTTTTTTGGAGTTTTTGTTCTATAACCAACTTTTACCTACATTATGATTTTATTTATTCATTTTTTTTGAATATTAATAAACTACTAATTACCAAATTATTATTCTTATACATGAAATAGTATATGATAATGTTCTAAGAGTAATAGATGCATTAAAAGGTCATAGTAGTTCTCTACTATGATGAGATCCCAGAAGTTCCATTACAATATTCTAAAATTTAAGCTCTATAGTTGGATGATATCATTTAATAGGACACAAATGATATAAGTTATCAGGGGTGGATACTCACAGTTCTTTGAGTAACCTTATCCTGGTGTACACCCTTGGTAATTTCTAATACAGGATATTATGAGAGCACAACCCGCCAATTGAAAATCCACATTTATATGTATCATTAGATGTTCCTATCCGCAAATGTGAGTATTGATCCTTGTACATTAATATTATTTTTAATTAATATTATTATTCATGAAATTTTATTTATTGATGAAAATGGTGATGACATATGTTCATGGTGAAGTAGTATATTTTGGGTGTGTCATGAGTACTATTGCATTAATAAATGATGTGAGAAAGGATTTTTCTATTTCATTCATTAATGAAATTTGATAACATAGGCCCTTTTATAATAATTATACAGCCTAAATAAATCCATGTCCATGGTTTTTTGTGGGTTGGTTCATTTCTAAGATTTCAAAGAAAGATACATTGATCACATAGGTTGATGACAACAGCATGCAACCTGCATGAGTAGAGATATCATGATAGAGGGATTATATTACACAATAAGAACCCATATGAGATTGTATGTTTTGGGGAAATTAACTTATCTTTCTATGGGTTCCTTGGAATATTTATAGATTCTAACCTTGGGATTTGGGTGACTCTTCCTATTGTCGTTGAGAATGGGACCTAGAGGGTCACACAATAACTATATCAAGAACCTTTGTTAAGTAATAATATCATTTATTATTTAATATGTTGAATAAATATTATTCTTGTATGTGATTTAATAATTATTCATGTCAGCTTGATCATGTATATTCTATCATCGATTACTCAGGAGAATATTTTGTGCATGGAATATTTAATAAATATTTATTTACTATTTAGCGAATATAATATTTATTTATATATTGGGGAATAATGCAGTGATATTTATTTATAAAATAAATATTCATTATTTAAGGCCTGATAAATATTATGGTGGAATGGTGAACCGAGTTTAAACGTTCGATGAAAAATAATATATATTAAATATTATTTCAATAAATTTAAAACTATTTATTTATGAAATTATATTTAATTGATTCACTATTTTTTCACATGTTATGAAATAATAATAATAATATTATTATATATATGGGGTTCCTTGGGAATTATGGAAACAATAAGGGTTCATTTGCAATTATTATTTTCTTACTCTAACACTATTTAAACCAAAATATATTATTTCCAACCCTAAGACTAGCCATTTTGTATTGTGAACTATGATAAGAGGAATTATATCAATCCCTAAAGATCCCCTCTCTTTGAAATCTCTTGAGAATGGAGATCAATCATATTCCCCCACCCATCTTCATTCTAAAGAGATCAAGGAGGGTCCTTATTGGAAGTCATTCTCATAGTGATTAAAATAGAATGATGCAAATATTAGACCTATCGCGCTAGCACCCATGGATTCTTATGATAATTTTTGGAGGTTATTGGTACACATGTGGATCACCACTGAAGGGTATCTACACATGATTCCAACAACACAATGATGGTATGGCGTAGATACATTGTCAAATTCCTCAACAAAGAAAGAATTCATTGTAAGGTAATTATTTAACTACTTAAATTATTTATAAATCATTATGTGATGATCCAGAATTTGGTTCTTGGATTATCATGTCAATTGATATTTTATTTAATTCCATTAGTTACATAATTATTCTTCTATGTTCATATCATATTAATCATCGATTACGATAAAAAACCAAATTGGGCATGCTCCATTGAGGCTCATGCTCTGCCCCGAACCTTCAGTCTATGTATGAATCACTCTAAACATGGTGTTTGTGGGAATGAGTGAGGTTTAAGAACACTATACATTAACCAATGATTGGAGGTCAGGCTGAGTAAAACTATGGGGAATCGGTAGCTACACAATACAATAGATGGACCCCCGTGATTGAATGAGGTTAGTGAAACTGGTTGACTGAGTGAGATCCTATATCAAAGCGGGGGTGAGACCACCGCATGAGGTGTCATGTAATTACTAGATTTGGTGATCTATGTGGTTTCCTAGAAACACATGATTATAACCTTTTTACTTCAAATGAAATGAATGTTTGTAATGCTTCTCCATGTGAACATTGGATGAAAGTCTTGACCATGTAAAACTATGTTGTTTTCATTTACTTATTTCCATTTCCATTTCCTGATATTCTTGATTGTTTTTTAGGTTTGGAGTAAACATTATTGAGTTTGTTGAACTCGATGTGGTAACTTTGGTTAAGATAATTTTTCAAATTCTAGTACACTAATGTTTTAAGAGTTCCATCAGGTGTCTTGTTTCTTCCATTGTAGTCTTTTGATGGACAAATGTCATGTGGGAGATGTTTTTGTGGGATAATAAATATTACCAACACTGAATAACACACCCATGAACCAATGTTGTCTCCATAGAGTTAATGAACATCTTCTATCCAAGATTCCTAGGAAACAATCCCAAATATCAAATAAATATGAGCCATAACTCTCTATGAGAAAAATCACTCGGAATGGACTACTCATGTGTAAAATTCTAGAACTCCTAAAAAAAGATATGATAAATTTCATAAATTTTTGAGCATAGGCATGTACTTCTCAAGTACATGGTGTGTTGTAAGTGAGACTTTGTCAGGTGTCTTCAACAATTGACTAGAATGAGTGGAGTTTTTATACATAGTCTGTTGAATAGGGTACATGGTGTGTGGGATTACTTGTTACATCTAGGTGTGTATCTCTAGTACACACCGATTTACAAACAAGGATACACGGAAAGTGATATTAGTACATGGTGACTGAAACCATATGGGATAGTTAACATGTATATTAGGAACATGTCTAGGTTTCTTGACATAAGTATGAAACATGTTCAATGAGATACATGGAGTGCGGAACCACACAACTTTAGAGCATGTATTCTCTATACACGTTGATGTACCACTTCTGAAACACACAGCATGTGTAAGGGAACACACAACATGTGGGTCTGAAGATTTGACCATGTGTGTACTCAGTAGATACCATGGCGCTCGATCCCGAAATACACGACATGCAACAAAAAGTCACATAGTGTGTGATATTTATAAAGTTATGGAAACCCTAGCATCACTACTCATGAGATACATGATGTGTGACTTGAAGGATTACATGAAGTGTTGTTTCATTTTTCAAATCCATAATGTCATATCCTCCACATTGCTAGATGCTACACCCATATTACACACCGCCAACCTCACCCATCACCACCAATGATGCATCCTGACACCACCTCTATGTCTTTGATAATAATTTATCATCAAAATTACACCTCCAATAATTGTCACCTTCCTTCAAACAGAATTCAACTGCTCACAGAACCTCCTTAAGCTACACTAATACAGATCACGCTATAGTCAGTTTTCAAAATAATATTTGTCCACGCTAAAAAACATTGATAGAATAATCAGCCTTAAAATATTGTGGCATTTATCAGCTCTAAAAAATAACTAATAAAGGCCCCCTTAATTAACACTAAAAAAGAATTGATAAACACTAACATTATTAGTGTTTTGTTATCGATGATAAAATTAAAGAAATATTTTTATTTATTTCCCCCCCCCTCCCCCACCAATACATAACACCCCCTTTTATCAGTGCTCTTGAATTACTCCCGATCCTTCTCACCTATGATGTCAACCCCCCCCCCACTTTTCCAAGCATGCGACCCCCTTTGTCAGCGTTGAACCACTATCCCACTAATTTCTCACTCACATGCCTTGACTTGAATGTGGGGCCTCCATGTGTAAATCAAACCCCTTTCCGTTTATCCATCTTTTTTTCTTCTATATTTTACCATAATTAAATTTATTTATATAAATTGACATGAATCTTCTCATACATATATTTATATAATTATTTTTAAATACATTTATAAAATTTGTGTGTGTCTGTTTGTACATATGTCTATGTCTGTATAAATATGATATATAAATATACTTATGTTTATTTAAATATATTATATATTAATATTCATTTACATATATTAGAAAATGAATATATATTCATTTATTAATACCCACACATATGTATATATAAACATTATATATACATTTTTATATGTAAATATATATATTCATACATTTTTATAATGTAAAAAAATGTTTAGATATTGCTTTAAATAAAATGGATAATAATTATTCCCATATGATTTCTATAATTTTTTAAAATACATTTTAAAAATTTATCTATATATTATATATTTAGAAATAAATTTTATACATATTTACATATATATATTTATATGTCAATATATTAACATATATATATATATATATTTATATATAATTTTATATTTATAAATAGTTTTTTATGATTTATTTATAAATATTTATTGCAAATACTTTTATATACTGTGTTTAATGATAATAATGTATTTATAAAAATATATTTATATATGATGTATTTACACAATATTAACACACACATACATGCACATGCATGCACATACTTACACATGTGTACACATTTATATTTCACACATACACGCACAATTATTTATGTATATGTATTTGTTTACATATATTAGAATATACACAAAAATATATATATGTTAATTAACACATTTATATTTATATATATACACTTGTATACGTAAATATATATATATTAATACATATTTATGATGTAAATAAAATGGATAAATTTTTAGTTTAAATAAAATCAATAATAAATATTTTATTTTCAAATTGTTTATATTTTTTAAAATACATTTTTTTATAAATATGTTTAAATATTTATTTGTACCATTGATTTATTATGTGTAAATATATAGAAATACATATATATTTAATTATAATTAACACTACAACATGAAAAATAGTAAAATCTAAACACTATAATATCCAAATGTGTGTAAGACCTGAGAATAAATTTAGTACCCGCTAAAACAATTAGAAAACCGCCTAAAAAGTTATGATTATTTGAAGTTCAAGTCATGTTTTAAACTTATCTTTGATCTTTTATTAATTTATTAAATTTTTATGTCATTTAATTATTATTAAATGAATATTACTCAATAATAATAGTCAAATTATTAATTAATATTAATTTTTTAATTATTTTATATGTTAATTTTTACAAAATGTTTTACATATTAAGTGTAAATGCTAATTTTGTCTTATATGAGTCATATTTAATAAAATATATTATATTTATATCCATATAAATATATTTATATATTAATATATGATTTCTATTAATATATAATTTTTCTATAAAATATACCATTTATGAGTGCTAATAAATATTATCTTTATCAATGATAAAAAAAAGTCTTGATAAGGATGTGTTTTTATCAGTGCTAACAATGGTGATCTTTATTAGCACTTTTAGCTAGAGGTGATAAAGACATGACCTTTATCAGTGTTTTTTAGCATTGATAGATGATAGCATTTAATATTGCATGTTTCCTCCTTGTCACTGGCACGTCGTGGTACCATTGTGTATTTGTTGTATTGTGAAGACTTATGTTACCTTCCATCCACTATTAGTGAATTGCCTAATAGGGTGGGAATGAAGGAGGCAGATGTCTATGGTCGCCCAATATGGGTTATACTTGTGCCCTTTGAAGAACTCTAGAGATGAGATGCAAGAGAAATTATTGAAGGGATTAATCATCTTGTTGTTCTTCACATACCACTATTTTGAAAAGATAATAATAATAAATATATAAATATTATTAATATTATCAATCTACTTAAAAATATCAATTGAACATTTTCAAATTTCAAAGGAAAAATTCATTAGTACAATAGCAAAAAAAATTCTCGTCAAATAATTTATCAAAACAAAATATTCAAAAAATTTGAACATGAAGAATAATTGTTGTGTAATTCTAATTTCAATGATAATTGAATATTTATAAAATATTATATCTTCATCAATTTAATATTTTCAAACTACAATAAAAATGGTGGTTAACAGTATTTTTGAAAAATACCAAGGTTCCTTTATCTTTGTGTAACGACCCAATCTTTTTGAGTAGTATATTAATTTACTCTTAATGTTTTAATAAGATGTTAATGGTTAATGCAGAAAGAGGAGTCGATGGCTTCATCCAGTAAAATCGACCATTATGAAGCCCACTTATCAGAGCTTGGGAAGGAGGTAGCATTTGTGGGCTTCGCTTTGGACCAAGACCAAGCCGAACTCCAGCGTGTCAAGCTTGAACGGAAACGCCTACAGGAGAAGTTCAAGTTAGTAGAGATTACTACTAGGGAAATGTTATCTGAGCCTCCCTCAGATTCTCTCACCATAGCACACCTTACACTTAGGTCTTATGCCGGTGTTATAAGGGGCTATGTGACGAGACCCTAGCTTCCTTGTGTAATCCTTTCAGGTGAATAAATTGAGATCTCTTCCTTTAGTGATGTTTGTGGAATTTCTTTTGTCCGGATAATTTTAGGATATATTTTATTGATGAATTTTTGAAAAAGGGATATTTTAAAACATTTATTTAAACCCTAAATAATTAATGATGTGTAATGATTTTCAAAAAATGGTCTTCTACAAAAGTGTTCAGTAAGGAATTTGGAGTCTAATAAGGTCAACTTAATTTTTGATGAATAGTAAATTATGAATAGTGATTTTATGCTTAGGATTAGTAATGTGACCAAATGGATTAGTAATTTCACTCAATGAAAGTTTTAATATAATTTAGACACCTAGATTAAGTAATGTGATTCAATAATATGGGTAAATAACAGTTTCATAAATTATTAGTCAAGTATTAGTTTTTTCATATGAATAGTGTTTTTTAATTAAAAATAATTAGAAAATTATTTTTATAAAAAGGGCTTTATTTTTGAACTCAGAGCATCGATATTATGTTAAGGTAATTTTTGGGGTTTTCTTCTGAAAAAAATGAATTTTCGGTGAATAGTGTTTTTAATTAAAAATTTAATTAAAAATATTTAGAAAATTAATTTTATAAAATGGATTTCATTTTTGAAATCAAAGCATTGATTTTTGGTTAAGGTGAAATTTTGGGATTTTTCTGAGAAAGTTGAATTTTCAATGAATAGTGAAAGTATAGTTTTTAAGTTACGGGTATTTAATGACATCATTAAATGATGTATTAAGTATATATTCAATGTGGTCGAATTATGAATAGTAAGATAAGGTATGAGGTGTCCCAAGTGGCCAATACCATGGGAAAATACCATGGGAAAGCCCATGGTTTTGCCAAAACCACTAATGAGGTGTCCCTTGGCCATTAATGCCTTGTCCCCTCACTTTCCCTATAAATACCCACCCTTTCCTCCTTTATTTTTCACTCCCAACTCTCCCCCAACGAAGTTATGGTCTCCTTACCTCCCAAGGAGTCCTCCCAAGGTTCCCCCATGCCCTCAAGGTCCAAAACATTGAGTTTCAAGAGTCACGTTTTAAGGTAAGGGATCTGACCTCTCTCTTTCTTTTCATGTAATATCTTTTTTGTCATTCCTTTTATGCTCCATGTTATTATGTGAGAGGATGTTCTTTTATATTCCTATTACTTCCCTTTCATGTTTATATGATGAGAGATCCCCTCTTACTCTCATCATTTCGTTTTATGAAAGTTTAAGTGATGCCGTTAGGCTGCCGGATTTTTAAGTGATTCTTTCACCCTTCTCATTTTTCAAGTTCGATTTTCATGTCAAATCTTTCAAGTTCCTTTTTATTATGTTGGGTTATGATCTCTATATCTATCATAATGATCTATTATGATCATATGATGAGAGACCCTATTTGATCTGTTCAATCCATTTTTGTTGAAATTTAAGTGACGTCGTTAGGCTGCCGAAGTTTCATAAGAGAAATCAAATTTTTGCCTTCCTTCCATGTTTTTCATTTCAAATGGTATGTCTTGAAATTGCATCACCATGTCCATATATCCTTCTTATTCTGTCCCTTTACTGTTTTATGGATCAATTATGATTCTTCAACCCATGTTCCCTCTCTTTTCAAAGTTTTCTAAAACCTTGTAACATAGTCGTTATGCTGCAGAATTTTCGTCTCAAAATGCCTCTCTTTTCTCAAAATTATTTTATGTTATAAAGTGAATACTCAAAGATATTATTTCTACAGGGGTATTCACATATATATCAAAATGTTCTATTTTAAATTCTGGTATTTAAATACATGATACCCACTTTCCCTTCCCGTGGGTTTAAAGTAACGTAAAGATCATGTCTTTAAAGCAGTTTTTAAAACGTTATGATTATGAAATGAAACCCATTTATTTTATGCTATATGGGTTATTTATGAAATGTTTGATGATGATATGTGTGGGTCACATGATAATAAAGGTAAATTTAAGGGTGTGCCCTGAGAGCGCTCCAATGCATTGGGTAAAGACTTAATCTCTAGAGATGACCATTTTAACGACGCCTTGGTGAATAACCTTGGTAATTTTTAACGACACCTTGGGGATGGACCTTGCTGAAATGAAACGATTGTCAATATTAAATGTTGCAGCCACATATTCAAGTTATAAAAAATGTTATTTTTATTATGATGCATCTCATGATTTCTTTCTCATTCCTTAAAGTTCTTTTCATGTCCTTATTGAAGTATTTGAAGTTCACATGTAAAATGTTTCTCTTGTTTCCCTTACTGGGCCTTCTGCTCACCCTTTCTTTTGATGTATGTCCCCAGGTTATGAGATGCAGTAATGAACCTTGGATGAACTAAAGGAGAAGCCTTTCAAGTGTTTAAGAAGACTATTTTATGTTTTTTCATGTATTATGTTCCTTGTTTCCAAGACACTAAACCTTAACGATCCTCAGTTTTGTGTAATGAAATGAAAGTTATGTTATAAAAAGATGGGACACTATAGTTGGTATCAAAGGATGGTTTAGTTATTTGTGGAAATTAGGATATAAAAACATTAGGAAGAACCCTATAGAAAAGTTTAAATATTGGAAAACTTCCTGGTATTTTGGTAAGTATTGAGTAAGTGGGTTATCAAACAAATACATCCCTGTCTGGATACGAGCAGGTAGAGGCGGCTCTGGAACAGATGTACATAGGGGTAAAACCCAAAAACACCGCTTTGAGCTAGACTCGAACGGGAACTGGTGCATGATAACGGGCTTTGCTGCACTCTTGGTTACAACACTTCCGGGGGATATGTTTGGTTAATCACAAGCTTTTTATGAATCATTATGAAGGAATTAGAGAAAAGTGTAATTGTCTAAGCATGAAGTCTTAGTTAAAAGATTCATAAATGAAATAAGTTTCTTACTAAGGTTTTATTCTTTTAGAAAATGGCGGGAAATAGGAGGAACCGTGCCGATGGTGACCGCGATGCACCATGTGCTGACGGCCCTCCGATGGAAGCCGGAATGGAAACATTCATGCGAATGATGAACCAACTGACTCAAGTTATGAGTAATAACTTGAATCAAGCTGAGAGGCTGACCTCACCACGAAGGGAACAACACTCTATTGAGTCCTTAATGCATCAAAGACCGCCAACATTCAGTGGATCTACTGACCCATTGGTTGCGGAACAATGGATAAGCTCCATTGAAAAGATCTTTTCTGTACTTCATTGTTCGGAACAAGAAAAAGTCACCCTTGCTGTTTACCACCTAGAGGGAGAAGCTGATCAATGGTGGTCACTGATCAAAAACATGAAGCCACGAGGAGAGATGGAAGCTATGGAGTGGGAAGAATTTCGGGGAATTTTCTTTAACAAGTATTTCCCTCATTCCAAGAGAACGAGAATGGAGAAAGAGTTTCTCGAGCGGAAGCAGAAGGAGAACGAATCTATCGGAAGCTATGAGATGAACTTCACAAGGCTTTCCCGTTATACCTCAAGATTTTTCATGGACCCTAATGGGAAGGTTGATAGATTCTTTGGTGGACTACGACCTCATCTGCGGAAGAATCTAGCCAACAGGGACTATGATAGCTATGAAGAAATAGTTCGAAGTGCTATGATAGTCGAGATGGAGTTTGGTGAGACACAGTGGTCTCATAAACCAAATGAAAAGAAGAGATCGTTGGAGCCCAGTTTAGGGAAGTATTTTGATCAGGGAAGAGGTGGAAAGCAAATGAAACTTACCACATGCAATAAATGTGGGAAGAATCATCTAGGGAACTGCTTGAACGGAAGTGGCAAGTGCTACAAGTGTGGAAGAGGAGGCCATATTGCTCGGAATTGTCATAGTGAGGTTAATACTCAGCTTCCCAACACTAACGACAGAGGAAAGATGGTTCTGGCCCTACCCGAAGTCACATGCTTCAAGTGTGGGCAGCTTGGGCACTTTGCTAACCAATGTCCAAATCCGAGGGAGGTGGAGGGGAATCACCATAAACCTCAGCATAGGCCAAGGGAGCAAGGTCGTGATTTCGCTATCAAAACAACTAAAGTTGAAGTTCCTAATGATGTGGTAGCAGGTACTCTTGTTGTCCTCTCAAAACTAGCAAGTACTTTATTTGATTCTGTTTCTACGCATTCCTTTATTTCCTCCAAGTTTGCAAGGAATATAGAATCAATCCCTGAACTGCTAGAGGTAGAGTTGTCAGTCAAGACTCCAAGTTGGATTATCCTTGCATCAACAGTATTTAGAGACTCTAGTGTTTACTTTGGTGAGCACAATCTTATCAAAAATATAGTAGTCATTCCCATGATGGAATTCGACATTATAATAGGGATGGACTGGATCTCAAAGTATAATGCAAAGATCAAATGCAGAAGTAAGGAAATCCCCGTAGTCTTGAATGAACGACCTACAGTTATATTCCGAGGAGAGATATCTCGAACTGATCCCTATCTAAAAGCACCTCCTATAGCTTTCTTTATGGAGTTAGTCGGTGATGATGAAGAAGGAAAAGGGAGTATACAAATAGAAGATGTTCCGATTGTTCAGGAATACATGGATGTATTTCCTAAGGAGTTACCTGGACCTCCCCCAGAAAGAGAGGTAGAGTTCTCCATTGAACTCGTACCTGGGTCTCAACCGATATCAAAGAATCCATATAGAATAGAAAATGTGGAGCTATAAGAGTTAAAGAAACAACTCCAAGACTTGTTGGAGAAGGGTTTTATCCGATCGAGTGTGTCTCCTTGGGGAGCACCAGTTCTCTTTGTGAAGAAGAAGGATAGATCAATGCGGCTATGCATTGATTATAGAGAACTGAACGGGATCAAAGTGAAGAACAGATATCCTCTTCCAAGAATTGATGATTTATTTGACCAACTTCACCGGGCTCAATTCTTCTCTAAGATTGACCTTCGATCTGGTTATCATCAAGTGAGGGTGAAGAAGGAAGATATTCCAAAGACTGCCTTCCGATCAAGATATGGGTATTATGAGTTTACTGTTATGCCCTTCGGCTTGACTAATGCTCCTTCTATTTTCATGGATTTGATGAATAGAGTCTTTAAGAACTACCTTGATAACTTTGTGGTAGTTTTCATTGATGATATTTTGATATATTCAAAAAGTCGTGAAGAGCATGAAGATCATCTAAGGGTTATCTTGAAAACTCTGCAGAAGGAGAGGCTCTTTGGGAAGTTCAGCAAGTGTGAGTTTTGGTTACAACAAGTGTCTTTCTTGGGGCACATCGTAACCAATGAAGGAATCTCGGTTGACCCTGCAAAGACAATGGTTGTGGAGGAGTGGCCTCAACCCACAACAGTAACATAGATTCTTAGTTTCCTTAGTTTAGCGGGATATTATAGGAGGTTTGTGAAAAACTTTTCACGGCTTTCTAATCCACTAACCAAGTTGACTCGAAAAGGGGTTAAGTTCATCTGGACAAAGGAATGTGAGGAATGTTTCCAAGAGTTGAAGAAGAGATTGGTTACTACACCTGTGTTAACACTACCCTCTATCAGAGAAGGATTCGTTATTTTTAGCGATGCATCTCTGAAAGGGATTGGGTGTGTCCTCATGCAAAATGACAAGGTAATTCATTATGCATCTCGACAGTTGAAGATTCATGAGTAGAATTATCCTACGCATGATCTAGAGCTGGGGGCAGTTGTTTTTGCTCTAAAGATATGGAGGAACTATCTTTATGGGGAGAAATGTGATATATACACTGACCACCAAAGTCTAAAGTATATTTTCACACAGAAAGAATTGAACATGAGACAAAGGAGATGGTTGGAGCTTATTAAAGACTGTGATTTTTCAATTCATTATCACCCTGGAAGAGCAAACAAAGTCATGGATGCATTAAGCAGGAATGATCTTGTTGTTCTGGCAACAATGAGGATCCTAGGAGATACCTTGATTAAAGATCTAGTAAAACTGGACATGGGAATTATAAGGAAAAGGACATCATCAACCCTATCCCAAATGATTTCTCAACCTTCATTACTAGATAAGATCAAGAAGGCTCAAAAAGAAGATCCTTTGCTGTAGGAGAAGTTGGAGGCTGTAAAAGATGGGAAGTTCCCTGATTTCAATATTGATCAAGAAGGTGTATTGAAATTTCGTACAAGACTATGTGTTCCATCTATTCCGGAGATAAAGAAAGAACTGATGGATGAAGCTCATAGCTCTAATTTCTCTATACATCCGGGAAGCACTACGATGTATAGAGACCTTCGTGATCATTATTGGTGGGATAACATGAAGAGGGAGATTGCTGATTACACTACAAGGTGCCTGGTGTGTCAGCAAGTAAAGGCAGAATGAAAACTTCCTAAGGGGGTATTACAACCGCTACCCATACCAGTATGGAAGTGGGATAATATCACTATGGAATTTATAACTGGTCTCCCGAAAACATCCAAAGGAAACAATGTGATATGGGTTATTGTGGGCCGTCTCACCAAGACAGCCCATTTTATCTCTATTCGGGAAGATTTCTCTCTGGATTAGCTTTCCAAGATATACGTGAAGGAAGTGGTAAGGCTGCATGGGGTACCACTATCCATCATGTCTGATCGTGACCCAAGATTCACATCAAAATTCTGGAGAAGTCTTCAACATGCTCTGAATATTGAATTGAATTTTATTACGGCCTATCATCCTCAAACTGATGGCCAATCTGAAAGGAATATTCAGACACTCGAAGACATGCTGAGATTATGCTCAATGGAATTTAAAGGTGGATGGGATCAACACCTCCCATTAGTTGAGTTCTCCTATAACAATAGCTTCCATTCGAGTATTCAGATGGCACCCTATGAAGCTCTGTATGGAAAGCGATGTAGAACTCCCACTTGTTGGGATGAAACTGGTGAGAGAAAGCTTCTTGGGCCTGATCTTGTGCAAGAAATGACAGAACAGGTTCATGCCATCCAACAACACATAAAGGCTACTCAGAGTCGGCAGAAGAGCTATGCTGACAATCGTCGAAGGGACTTGGAGTTTGGTGTTGGTGACAAAGTCTTCCTTCGAATTTCTCCATGGAAGAGAGTCATGCGGTTTGGGAAGAAAGGGAAGCTCAGCCCTAGGTACATTGGCCCCTATGAAATCCTTGATCGCATAGGAGCAGTGGCCTATCATCTAGAACTTCCACTGAACCTAGCTCAAGTTCATGATGTCTTCCATGTATCTCTCTTGAGGAAGTACATACCCGACCCTTCGCATGTACTGAACCCAGAGGTGGTACAACTGGAAAATGACCTCTCTTATGAGGAGCAGCCAGTGGAGATATTGGACCGTAGGGAAAAGGTCCTACGAAACAAGACTACCCACCATGTGAAAGTGTTGTGGAGGAATCATAAATATGAAGAAGCGACTTGGGAGCCTGAGGAAACAATGAAGCAAAAGTACCCTCACCTTTTCTACTAGGCCTCAAGTATAAATTTCGGGGATGAAATTTCTTAAGGGGGGAAGAATGTAACGACCCAATCTTTTTGAGTAGTATATTAATTTACTCTTAATGTTTTAATAAGATGTTAATGGATAATGCAGAAAGATGAGTCGATGGCTTCATCCAGTAGGCTCGACCCTTATGAATCTCACTTATCAGAGCTTGTGAAGGAGGTAGAATCTGTGGGCTTCACTTTGGACCAAGCCCAAGCCGAACTCCAGCGTGTCAAGCTTGAACGGAAACGCCTACGGGAGAAGTTCAGGTTAGTAGAGATTACTACAAGGGAAATGTTATCTGATCCTCCCTCAGATTCTCTCACCATAGCACACCTTACACTTAGGTCATATGCCGGTGTTATAAGGGGCTATGTGACGAGAACCTAGCTTCCTTGTGTAATAATTTCGAGTGAATAAATTGAGATCTCTTCCTTTAGTGATGTTTGTGGAATTTCTTTTGTCTGGATAATTTTAGGATATATTTTATTGATGAATTTTTGAAAAAGAGATATTTTAAAACATTTATGTAAACCCTAAATAATTAATGATGTGTAATGATTTTTAAAAAATGGTCTTCTACAAAAGTGTTCGGTAAGGAATTTGGAGTCTAATAAGATCAACTTATTTTTTGATGAATAGTAAATTATGAATAGTGATTTTATTCTTAGGATTAGTAATGTGACCAAATGGATTAGTAATTTCACTCAAATAAAGTTTTAATATAATTTTGACACCTAGATTAAGTAATGTGATTCAATAAAATGGGTAAATAACGGTTTCATAAATTATTAGTCAGGTATTAGTTTTTTCGGATGAATAGTGTTTTTTAATTAAAAATTTAATTAAAAATTATTAGAAAATTATTTTTATAAAAAGGACTTTATTTTTGAACTCAGAGCATCGATATTATGTTAAGGTAATTTTTGGGGTTTTCTTCTGAAAAATTGAATTTTCGGTGAATAGTGTTTTTAATTAAAAATTTAATTAAAAATATTTAGAAAATTATTTTTATAAAATGGATTTCATTTTTGAAATCAAAGCATTGATTTTTGGTTAAGGTGAAATTTTGGGATTTTTCTGAGAGTTGAATTTTCGATGAATAGTGAAAGTATAGTTTTTAAGTTACGGGTATTTAATGACATCATTAAATGATGTATTAAGTATATATTCAATATGGTCGAATTATTAATAGTAAGATAAGGTATGAGGTGTCCCAAGTGGCCAATACTGTGGGAAAATACCATGGGCAAGCCCATGGTTTTTCCAAAACCACTAATGAGGTGTCCCTTGGCCATTAATGCCTTGTCCCCTCACTTTCCCTATAAATACCCACCCTTTCCTCCTTTATTTTTCACTCCCAACTCTCCCCCAACGAAGTTCTGGTCTCCTTACCTCCAAAGGAGTCCTCCCAAGGTTCCCCCAAGCCATCAAGGTCCAAAACATTGAGTTTCAAGAATCACGTTTTAAGGTAAGGGATCCGACCTCTCTCTTTCTTTTCATGTGATCTCTTTCATGTCATTCCTTTTATACTCAATGTTATTATGTGAGAGGATGTTCTTTTATATTCCTCTTACTGCCCTTTCATGTTTATATAATGAGATATCCCCTATTACTCTCATCATTTCGTTTTATGAATGTTTAAGTGACGTCGTTAGGCTGCCGGATTTTTAAGTGATTCTTTCACCCTTCTCATTTTTCAAGTTCGATTTTCATGTCAAATCTTTCAAGTTCCTTTTTATTATGTTGGGGTATGATCTCTATATCTATCATACAGATCTCTTATGATCATATGATGAGAGAACCTTTTTGATCTGTTCAATTCATTTTTTTTTTGAAGTTTAAGTGACGCCGTTAGGCTGCCGAATTTTCATAAGAGAAATCAAATTTTTGTCTTCCTTCCATGTTTTTCATTTCAAATTGTATGTCCTTGAAATTGAATCACCATGTCCAAATATCCTTCTTATTCTGTCCCTATACTATTTTATGGGTCAATTATGATTGTTCGACCCATGTTACCTATCTTTTCAAAGTTTTCTAAAACCTTGTAACATAGTTGTTATGCTGCAGAATTTTCATCTCAAAATGCTTCTCTTTTCTCAAAATTATTTTATGTTATAAAGTGAATACTCAAAGATCTTATTTCTACAGGGGTATTCACATATATATCAAAATGTTCTATTTTAAATTCTTGGATTTACATACATGATACCCGCTTTCCCTTCCTGTGGGTTTAAAGTAACGTAAAGATCATGTCTTTAAAGCAGTTTTTAAAATGCTATGATTATGAAATGAAACCCATTTATTTTATGATATATGGGTTATTTATGAAATTCTTGATGATGATATATGTGGCTCACATGATAATAAAGGCAAATTTAAGGGTGCTCCCTGATAGCGCTCCAATGCATTGGGTAAAGACTTAATCTCTAGAGATGACCATTTTAACGACGCATTGGTGAATAACCTTGGTAATTTTTAACGACACCTACGGGATGGACCTTGGTGAAACGAAACGATTGTCAATATTAAATGTTGCAACCACATCTTCAAGTTATGAAAAATTTTATTTTTATTATGATGCATCTCATGATTTCTTTCTCATTCCTTAAAGTTCTTTTCATGTCCTTATTGAAGTATCTCAAGTTCACATGTAAAATGTTTCTCTTGTTTCCCTTACTAGGCCTTCTGCTCACCCTTTATTTTGATGTATGTCCCTAGGTTATGAGTTGCAGTAATGAAACTAGGATGAACTAAAGGAGAAGCCTTTCAAGTGTTTAAGAAGACTATTTTATGTTTTTTTCATGTATTATGTTCCTTGTTTCCAAGACACTAAACCTTAACGATCCTCAGTTCCGTGTAATGAAATGAAAGTTATGTTATAAAAAGATGGGATGATATACTTTGAGCCTTCACCATTTAAGCAACATCCACCAAGGTGACTTTATCTTTGAGACTCTAAGCCATATCCACCTGATCTTTTCCTTCATGAACATCTGTAAAATAATCAAATACATCAACAAGACTATGATGGGTTGCCTACAAATCACATATGTCTTCATGTGGTGCATGCACATTGGGTGGAAAGACATGCCCCTCCAATGGAGAAAAGCCCCTCACCCCTGGATTATAAGCAGGGCCAAAACTAATTAGAGAAAAATCCCCCTCATCTTGTTTGGAGTTATCTTGTAGACCACTTGTATTTTCCATTCCCTACACATTTTCTTAGTTTCACTAACCTAGATATGGATCTTTTACATTGGGTTCTAATATATTATCCTCTTCACACACTAGTGAATTAGAGGTAGGCCCAATATTAGGCAGGGAATAATCTCCCTCATCCCTTCACTAGGGGGCCTCCTGGATCAAATAATATTGATATAAAACATTATCCTCATTAATCAGGTCAAGGAATTGAAAATAATTAGATATAGGAACCTGTAGCTCACTTGGCTTTCCCATGACCTACATGTTTTCAAAGCTAATTTCTGACTCACCTAAAACTAGAAGCACTACGGGAGCCAAAATTTCCATTGAGCTGTCAATAGGTGGAGAGTGTCTAAACAAAATAGAACAAGTTTTTGAATTTTTAAATGAAACAAGTTGAAAGCCATAATAATAAAATATCTAGGATGAGGACTTCTTACATTTTATATTTAAAATTCCACGATCTTTTGAAGGATTAGAATATTAAATCATATAGTAAAAACCATAGAAAACCATCGAATTCATCTTTGCTGGATGTGAGGAGACCAAAACAAGTTTTTCTTTACCTTTGATTTTATAAGAAGTGAATTTTTATTCCTAGATTATATCCCTATCCAATTCCATTTGGATTTCCTTCTCAAAATCAGATTGATCCATGTCATCATCATCATGAGAGTCAACATAGTTTAATGAACATTTTTCCTGATCCTCTAATGCAATTTCAGACCATGTTTTTTTGGTCAAAGACAATGAGATGCCTTGATTAATATTTTCACCCACATTATGCATCAAATAATCTAAAGATGGTATATTTTCCTTGTTAATATATATAAAATCCACTTCATTTTCCCTAGTTGAGTGAGGAATCACATTGTTCGGCATCCCGAAACCTACATCATTTCCCTCCATAGGAACAAACAGTGGTTAAATAACACACTTCCCACCAAACCCATGTTTTTTTATCTATTTTGAAAGAATATCCATCCCCCTTGCTCAATGTTTCCCCCTTCTGTATTTTTTTAGTATTTAAAAAATAATTAAATTTAACAAATTGTTCCTTCTTATTACATGAATTTTCTCCATGACCATGATCTGAGAAATAAGTACAGATCAAAATCATTCTACAATGTGAGATGTCATGACAAACCTGTCTACAATATGAAAAAAGTGTCACTCTCTAATATTCAATTTTCAATGTGAATTCATCAGCATCAATGGTGAGTAAGACAAAGTCAACTAACATAGAACATAATTCCACCTCTTCTAATAAACCATCATAATGCCCAAATATAGCTAGTTCATTATCCTTTTCTAATTTGATATGAACACCAATTGCATATGTGATATCCTGGAAAATCCTTAGGTTCCAAAAAATCTAGTTTAATCCATACACTTTGACCCAAAATTTCATAGAGTTGTTTCTTACCTCCTTTGGACTAAAATTCCTATCCCATTCAAAAAAATTCATTACATCTGGTTTGAAGGTGATAAATCTTGGACCACATGCCTTCATCTTCAAATATTCATTGGGGAAAAGGATATGATAAAAACATCTCCCCATAAAGACACACTTCTAGTTACCAAACCCCTATACATCCAAGATCTCGGTGAGAAAATCCCCAATTTTCCATGGCTTCGTGCCCCTCAGCAAAATTAATTGAGAAATAATAGAGTTTTTACCAATTTGCAGTCATTTCGTAATTGCATTAGAGTGTACTTTAACATGTAAAACAATCCCTTTACAATGAATCACACTAGCATTTTATTTCTTGTAGTGAGAGGTGGATCTTCCACCAGTGCTTTCAAGAATTAGAACAAGTAGTTCAAATCCACCTCTAGCCTTCGTATGGCATTCCAATCCAAGGGAGGAATGTTTTTATGAATCAAAGAGCCTGTGGTTAAAGAGACACTAGGCCATTGGAGAACCATCTATGACGTCTAAGAGTATTCCCTAGTCGCCATCGAGTTTAGGAGAGAGAGTCTCTCGATCCGTTCCCATTTCTTTCTTTAATAGTTACGAATTATTAGTTGTTAATTATTTAAATGTAAATTTATATATATTATGTGGGTATATATCAATTTAATTGTATGTATGTATGTATGTATGTATATTTATCTATGTTTATATATATATATTTATTTGTATTTATATAAAATTATATTCAATTAAATATTTATATATGTATTTATATATATTTATGTAAATTTATTTTTAGTTACATATGTTTAAAGATATTTATATATATTTTAGTATATTTACCTATATTTATATATATTACGTATTTGTGTGTTTATGTATTGTTATATGTATTTTTATACATATTTATATTTGTATTTATATTTAATTACCATTAATTATATGTGTGTGTGTTTATATATATATATATATATTTACGTATATTTATTTATAATTAAATATATTTATGTATTTTTATATGTATTTTATTTGTATTTATATGCATTTATATGTATTTATATATATATATATATATATTAATATATATTTATAGTAGGTCGATTAAATATGTCAATGTGGAACACAACACAGTGGAAAAATCATAGTAAACATACAGGTTCAGAGACATGACCCTACAACCCCCCCCCCCCCAACTTGTACCACCCCAACACCAATGGTGGGGCATATTTATATATATTATGTGAAGATATATATATATACATTGTTATATAAATATATATATATTAAAGTATATTTACATTTATTTATATATAATTATATTAAATAATATATATATATATATATATATGTATTTATATATATTTATGTTAATTTATTTATATTGATATATATATTTATAGATAATTATACGTATTTATGTATATTTATATATTTATGTATGTATTTTATATTTATTTATACATATTATGTGGGTGTGTGTGTGTACTATTTTATTTGATATGTGTGTGTGTGTGTGTGTGTGTTTATACATAATTATGAAAATTTATTTATATTTGTATATATTTATATACATTAATATATATTATGTATATGTATGTGTGTATATATTTTCAAATGTTTATATGTAATTATATTTGTACATGTATGAATATATAAATTATGAATAGATATATTTACACAAATGTATTCATTCACATGTATTTATATATATACTTATATAAGTATATTAAAGTCTATTTTTTCATAATTTGAAAAACTAGGTGGAGTGGACAAATATTAGAAAAATAACCAATAGTTAAGGAATTTAAATCTCACATTTCACATATATATATATTTGACAGTATGAGGTGGTTTTGAGGTTTTTTTTCTAGTAGTGTTAACATAATGATACCAAAATTAACACACAACAATAAATAGTTATGAAGAGAGATTAAATTTTGTCTGATATGAGATATAAACCATATAACTAAATAATATATATACTGAAATGTTATTCTTTGAAACAATGGTTATTATCATTATAAAACTTTAATATATTATTCATTCTAATTCTGAGATAATTTAATCAAGATAGAAGAGTTTGTAGAATGAAAATAATCAATAATAAATCCCTACCTCGATGAAATAAATGCCAAAGGTTTGATAATTACATCTCAGTGTGTGTTCATTGTTGATGTCATCATAAAGAAAACTTCTAATATCAAATAATGGGGTGAATTCTCTCCAGATTTTCTTTATTTGATAAATATATCCTATCCAATGGTAATGCAATAGTAGCATATTTCTAAACATCCAATTTTCCATTATTAGGTATTTTATTAAAAATCCAAAAACCCTCAGTCCAGAACCTATTTCCCCAACACAAGACTTATACCTTTCATAGAAAAACATGTCATCCCAGACAGAACCACGGGTGTTAGAATTTCTGTAAAATCTTCTGTTTAGGAGATATTATTGTTCATGTTCCTTTAAGAAATATTTATTTATTTAATAAATATTAATTGTTCATTAAAATTCAACTAACTCTGAACTTGACCAAAATTAAATTCAAAAGTAAATTATTAATTCTAAATTCAATGGTACTAACATAATTTTTTATTAAGGTCAACTGATAGGGTAAATTTATCATTTTACCTCTATAGGGGACTTGAGATTTCAAAACTCAAAAACAAATTAAGTCCTACTGAGGAAAAATATGGATTGGTTTCAGATGATAGAACACATTTTATGTTTTCTATAACAAAAAATAATAATTTGAACATGAATTTTTCTATAAAAATTCTATAAAACAAAACATGATTTTTGTTAGTTCCATGAAAAAAGTATATATATATATATATAATGGAAAAACATTGTATAGTAAATAAAACTTGTCAAAAATATAATAGAATTGATATTGAAAAAAATAAAAACAAAATGACATGTTTTTTTTTGGGATTTGGGTAAAATAAAAAATGTTACAACACATGTAATTTCATATCCTAGAACAGAGAAGTGAAGATGATACACCAGGCACCCACCCAAACACTTATTATTTGTAGCAAATCATTATCTGTATCTACCGATAGTCAACGAATCTTTTCAATGTTATCCTATATGCATCCTCAATACACTTTGACAGAGATTCAACTATGGTCACATAAATCCTATCCTTCTTATCTCCTCAAAAAACTCCCATGTTTAATTGGAGAATAGTTAGTTAACCACAATATTATCATCCTCCTTCAATTTTTTTCACCACCATCAATGGACATAATGGGGATAGAGGTGGAAAAATCCACCTCTATCTATTTGAGGTAATCAATTCTAGGGAGGTTGTATGGAGGAGACTGATTCAAAGGTGGTGACAAGGTTGGGTGATATGACTCTTTACATGGATGAGATTATGAAGGATAGTTTATTCTAGAACATGATCGACACCCTAATGTGTTCCTTGAATGTGGTGACCAAATTGTAGGTTGTTTTCAAGGATGTTGATATTGTGTTTAATGGGATACTCTCCACTAAAACATTGGAGGTTTTTGAGGAAGGAGATGATTTTTGTGCCCATCATTATATCTATGTCAATGGGTATTTAGGCTCCACTCCAACCATTTTACCATATAGTTAATAGTACAAGTAATTTTTTCTGTGTATCCTCTTTTTTCTTGTTGTTGTATATTTCATCATTTCTATATATAATTTAGTTAAGTTTTTATTGAAACATTTTTTATTATTGGATTTTTAGAGAGTATTCCCAATCTATCGAATGGTTACTGGTCATATTATCCACAAGAAAATTATGTTACAACGTTATGTTATTGTAATTGGATCTTCAAGTGGTTGAAATTTTTGAGATTGGATGTCTTTATAGTTTACTCATAACATTAAAAAAATTATATAGCATCTTAATTTTCTATTTCACTCTATATGGTGGGGGTTGGTCATGTTTTTGGTGCCTTAACAGGATGAGTGTTTTTAAATTTTGAAAAAATTTATTTTTTAATGGACTTTCATCCCCTCACCTGAGAAATCCACTCAATTGGACTTGAATCCCATTAAAATTTGAGTTCATTGCTGCATTTTTTTTTTATTTTTACATTATTTTTTACTCATATATTGTGAATTGAAAAATAACACACCTATCTTTTTCATGTGTTTTCTAAATTAATAACTCATTTCAATTACTACATGATTCTTTATTCACTTGTGGATTTGAATCTATACTAAGGATTTATTTATGCTACAGTTGACCCAAATTCTTGTGGGAGACATTAATATTGATCAATAAATTTTTGACACCATTACCAGAGACAAGGTCCTATGGCTATAGTTGGTTTAAAAAAACAAGTCAAAATAATTAATATATATATAATCAAAAATAACACAAAGCCACAAAAAAATTAGGAACTTCTAAGCCATCCTAGATTAAATGTGTTGAATACTAAATAAAATAAGCTTGTATAACTGGCTACATTTTTCCCCAACTTGAACACCCTATATAAATTATTTATTACAATGTAATATGATAGTCATCCTTACATCCCATTTTTGAGAAAAAATCATTTTTTAAGGTGCAATACTTTTTGTACTTGGATTTCAGAGAGTATCCATCCCAGGAAATTCTTCAAGCTCTAAAGGATGAAACACTGAATGATCCTTAGGATCACATCGATATTTCACAAATTCATGCCTTTTATAATACTTTTTTTGGGTCATCCAAATGAATCATTGACTGAGGGAGTGGTCAAAAACCATTTTTTAAACAATTTGTGTTCTTTGGATGGGTTCAATTGAGGGATTCAATTGAGTGGTTTCATCTCCACATACTCTTGTTTATTAGGGGTTCCATACATGTTCATTTTTTTATAATTTTAGTATTTTTCTCAATGTTTGGAATGAATACTTTGATCTACTCTTTATTTTTTGATAATGAATGGTAAAACATTATTCATGAAAAATATTTTAAAAAAACTAATTTAATAAAAATCAATAATCCCATTCTATTACGAAAATATATATTTTTTTAAAAAAAACTGAATGTTTCATACCTTGAATTAATTTACATAAATAAAGGTTATTTGTGATTTGAATATCTAAATAATAGTTGTGACTATGTAGGAACCCTCTTAAACTCATAAATCACATTATTCATGTATCTTATTCTACACAAACTCATTCAAAAATCGAATTTCTCATATACTCAACACAATTAGGATCATGTATCTTTTATAATTACATGAGTATTCAAAGAGTTCGGTCCTACATTATTTTTGAATCATCTCACCCTAACACTCTCATGGATTAATCAATGGTGTCTTTTTTATATGACACTTGGTATCTTTTTTTATTAATAATATACAACTCAATCATTTTTTATTGGTATCAAACATCAACTCCTTGAGGCATTTTTTTTGTATTTCATTCACATATGTGATAGAATATCTAACATTGAAGATAATATTGTAAAGTTTTCATATGTTAAAATGATGTTCTATCATTGGTGAATTTTGAGATCAACTTGAAACCTATCCATAAGGATGTATTTTATATCAACTCTCCTGAAATTCCCATCATTAGTAGATCCATAAAATAATATCTTGATGTAAAAAAGTTTACAATAATGATACCATATTATTTTAATTATCTTACATAACTAATAAAAAAATATGTATTAGTTTATGGCATAGACAACTATATTTTAATATCATAGTCAATTAAAATTGTAGCCATGGGCTATCACAAACCAAGGTGGGTCACCCTGAACTAGGTACCCATGATAGCCCTTGGAAAGGCCTAAATGGTGTTACCTATAATAGTATTGAACCCATACTCTTGGACTTGGTTCTAAAAACAAAATCTATACATTTCTGTATTTGATGCTGATAAATGTGACACAATTTTATTCACCCTAAATATTCAACATCAAATAAAAATATTGGATCACAAACATACTAATCTCATTATCATGAAATGTCAAATTGAATAAATTTTTTAAAGATTATTTATATTATAGGTTGGACCCTAGTTTATATCACAAGGAATTTTTAAGGTTTAAAGGGAATATTTTAATAAAAATGACTAAAATAAGGGTTGTTTTTAAAATAGTTTTAAAAATAAAATGAATTAATTAAATATTTAAATAGTTTAAAAACAAATATATTTTGAGAAATATTTTATGAGTATATGATCATTGGTAAGATACTAAACTACTTGAAAAGTTATTTGTTCTTAATTGGTTATTAGGTTTTGTTGTAATCCTTTGGTGGGGGGTTAATCAATATCTTGGGTACCCAAAAGCCTCTAAAATGATGCACATATAACTAAACATTGACATAAAAATTATTTAGTAAATTTCCATCTTATTTTCATTCCTTAAGGTTTGTCAAGAAACACTAAAATCTCACATTTTTTGGAAAGAAGATTATTATTATATTGACTAATCAAAGCAACATAAGTCGCACGCTTTAAATTACACACTGATTGGTTGTGAAATAAAAAGTGATTAAATTAAATGAATAAAAACAAGTTAATATCAATATAAAAGAAAAATTATAGACAATAATATACACCAAACTAGTAGATAGTTATGTTTTGAAACTTCCTCTTTAAGTTTGTAACTCTATTGTAATGATCATCCATTGTTTAGCCTACCATTGAGAGGTGGAGGAAGGTCATTTGAAACTCAGACTTCATCCTTGACCCCCATATGAGTATAGGGGACTCTAGAACTTCTAGGATGAGTATTGTAATCCTTCGGGTCTCCAAAATGGAATATAATTTCTCCCTGGTCGAGCTTACAAATGAGGTACCCTAGTTGTCCTTTTATAGGCAAAGTGGAAGGTGGTTTTGGGAATCCACATTTTAGAATACCACTTAGCCCATGGAATTTCTTTGTTAAATAGCCTTATATTGATTTTTAAAAAAGTAAAAATTTATTTTCCCACCTATTGAGTATCTCCATGTCAATTTATGGGTCCATTTAATTTATAGAATGGGTGATATTTCTAAAATAAAAAACCAAACGTTTCACTTTAGGAAGATTCTATATCTAGGACTTATCAGTTTGGTTGGTCCCCTTGATTGAAGAATTGGTATTGGGTGTATTAATAAGAGTTTTATACCCCAATATTTTGGATCATAACACAAAATTTCATCCCAATTGGATGCACATATTATCTGAAGTGTCTATTTGAGTCCACATGTGTGCTAGAAATCTAGCATAGTTTGGCTCATTTTCCTTCTATATAATCTTTATCTCTCCAAATCACATCCTCTTACAATGTAATTTTCAAAACAAGTGAAATTTACCTTTTTAAAAGTGATAAAAATTAACTAATTGAATCACATGTGAAGTTAAATTTTTTATTATATTAGGAATTTTTCATACAAAACTAGTTTAATACAGTGGTGTAACGGAGAAATAAAATGGTGAATTGTGATGTGATCAACCCCCCCCCCACCTAAATGATTTCACTCCTAGGAAAAGTCACATTTCGAAAAAGGATGTGTGGAGATATTTCCAAATTCGTTACAATATAAAATTAAAATAATATTTAATTTAAAAGAGTGATGTGATCATATCAAAAACAATACCAAGGAGTTATTCTTAGTGTTCATGGAAAAAGATTTCTCATAGATTTTATCAGAATGAAATTCAAGGATATGTATGATACTATTCTTAGAAAGGAATTAACAAGTCAACATGTCATTAACTCTCCACCTATGTGGGATAAAACTATTTCATGTTATTCTTTCCACTTTCTACCCAGTAAATATAGTTTATTTTAAAAAAATTATTCTTACCTTATTTTTTTCACCAAACCTGCCCTACATACATTACAATAAAATTTCAAGACCTACTCACTTAAGAATTCTATAATGTAAACCCATAAGATCCTGACCTAGATATCCCCATATGTTTTACATTTCATCAATCCCCTCATTATTTATTTGTGTTGTCTTTTTTAGGGCGTACAATAACTAGATAACGTGTACACACATGATGGTCAATCTGGTACAGTAATTAAAATAATTGGATTAGGAACAAATATATGGAAAAATCATTTTAGAAATGTAAAAGATATTAACCTAACTTATATATACCCTATATTAAGTAAGAAATATTCACATTTCATGGTTGAGTGAAATGTGGTGTGGAGATATTACGTAACATTACTAACCCATAAACTATTCACATAGAGGGTATCAATCATCTCAAAGGTTTTATAGAGATACAAAAATTTATATCATTGAAAAACAACCAATTTAATAAAAAATTAACACTTTAATGAAAAATTATTTCTGAAAATCACATGTCATCAATGAATGAAGTTTTCATTAAATGTTAAAAATACTTGAAATAGGTAAATTCATCATACAATTTAATTAATTTTTATGATTATGTGGCAATAAAAATGAGTATTCTGGCACAAAAAAATTGGGGATGTAAAAATACTACACAGCAAGAGAAAAATAGAAAAATAAGAAAGATGATAAAAATCCTAATAAACATAAGAATGTTGGTAAAAGTAAAATTTTTATGCATCACATGAAAAATAGAATAAAAGAGAAATATGGTAACAAATCCTAAATAACTCGGGAAGGTATACACCTCCAAAACCTAGTGTGTGTAATGTCCTTGCTATAAGAAAATAGAATGTGGGAAGGAAGAATAAAAATGGGTAGGTGTCACTGGTAAGTTGATTCTTGAAGCTGGAGTTCTTCCATATGGGACTCTTGAATGGTTTCATGAAATTGCTTCAGTCGCTTCCCATTAACGATGAATGTTTGTTTTGTTTTTTTATTTTGAACCTATATAACATCATATGGATAGACATTATTAATAGTTTACGGACCAAACTAGGGGGGGGGAAAGCTTACCTAGGTGCAACTTCAGTATTACATTTTAAGGGAGAACATTTTACCAAATTTGGAATTGATGATGAAGGATGTGGTTGTCATGGGAACCCTTATTTCTCTCTTTATATATATTAGAGTTCTCATATCAATATCTTTGAATTTATTCTAGCTCTTAAATCTATTACTTTCTATGATCACCTTCATAAAATAGGTTTATATTATATTTTTTAACAGCCCAATATGGATGGGGATTTTCTTCCACGGTGAGGAGAAAATCCATTCTAAACACAATCTGATATGGTGACATTCTAATTAAGGTTTTAAAATTTTTAAGGTATGCCCAAATTGGATCATCTAAGCGTAAAATTCACTCTTTCTTATTGGGTTGTACCATTTTTTCCATGATTTTCTTAACATTCTAATTTTAAATTTCTACTTGTACGTTACTTTGGGGATGATATGAAGTAGAGACTTTATGTACAAGCCCATAATTAAAGAGAAATTTTTTCATGTTTCAATTACAAAAATGTGAACCTTGATCACTAATGATGATTCTCAACAAACCAAACCTATAGAAAGTTTTAGATCTCACAAAATTAATAACCAATCGAGAGTCATTGGTCCTTATCACCTTTTCTTACACCCATTTAGAGACATATTCAACATCCAATAAGATTTAAAAAAATATAAATAAAATTGGAAAAGGCCCCATGAAGCCAATTCCCCATTCATCAAAGATATCAATAAATATCATGGGGTGTTGGGAAATTTCATTCCTCTTAGAGATATTCCCAATGAATTAACGTCATGTGAATGTCTTTTTAAACTCATAGGAATATCTATAAATTTTTTCCAATAATGTTCAGATTAAAGGACCTTTCAATCTTTAGATTGAGATCCAAATTGTCCCCCATGATCCAAAGTGTTCAGGAATCTCAAAATAGAAGTTAACTCATGGTCGGGGACACACCGACAAACAACAAGTCACTAAAAATTATCCACAAGTACGGTTCATCCCAAATGTATCGTTGTGACTCATAATTAAGTATTTGGTATTGTGAAGTGATTAAATCTATGTGGGTCCTAGATACTACCAAAAAATTAACAATGTATGCATACTAAGGGGTAAGGTCCACTACATCACAAAGGTGATCGTCATGGAATAATTCTATAATGAGGATACATGAGTCAACAAGGTGGTCCAATGGTGGGGAAATCCTACTAATGTGGTCTGTTACAACATTATCTACTCTATTTTTATCATTAATTTTTAGATTAAATTACCGAACTAGGAGCATATAGAGAATAATAAATGGTTTGGATTCAGTTTCTTAAGGAGATACTGGAGGGTTGTATGGTCTGGGAACACAAATAACTTGACAACTAAGAGGTATGACCTGAATTTATCTATGGAAAACACAATAGAAATGAATTATTTTTTAGTTATAGGGTATTTTTCTGGGAATGGTCTAGTGTATGTGAGTCATGGGATATGAAATTTGGATCTCAATTGACCTATTGTGATAACACTTCCTCTACTATATAGTTAGAGGCATCACACATAATCCCAAATGGTAAATCTTATTGAGGTTGTTGGATTATCAAGGGTGATGTGAAACTAAATTTTAATTATTTAAAAGCATATTCATAGTATTTATCAAAAAAATTGGGGTAAGTTGGATAAGGGGAGTTAAATCTATCTAAACTCATGAATGAAACATTGTTAAAATCCCGAATGGCCTAAGAAATAGTGCAGGACCCGCACATTTTTGGGAAATGGTAGGGAATAAATTATGTCTACTTATGATTTTTCTACTTGGATACCATCCCAAAAAATTACATTTCCAAGTACTATACCATTTCACGCTATGAAATGGGATTTATCATAATTTAATACAATATTATTTTCAATACAGTGAACCAATACTACTCAAAAACTGATCAAAAGAGGAACTGAGTACTATGAAATAATCCATGAATACTTATATGAAATTCTATAGGTAATCCAAAATAATACTAACCATGAATTGCTGGAAAGTACCTGTAACATTACACATACCAAATGGAATCCTCTTATATGAAGATGTTCTAACAGGGAAAGTAAAGGTTGGATTTTCTTGATCCTCAGGGGCAATATGGATCTGAAAGTATCTAGAATAACCATCAAGAAAGTATTAATGATACTTCCCCAATAATTTAAGTAGCATCTGGTTAATGAACAAAAATGATAAATGGTATTTAATGGTGCACTAATTTAGTTAATGGTAGTGTATATAGACATTCCAACTATTCTCCGCATGGGTTGGAATGAATTTATTATTTCCATTTTTAATTAACATAAGACATGTTTTCTTAGTAACTACCTGCACTGGACAAACCCATTGGCTGTCATAAATGGGTTAATTGATTACAACCACCAATATTTTGGTTACCTTCTATTTTAAAACATCTAAGATGTTTCATTTTAGTTTATATTGTTTCTTCCTCACTATTTTATCCTTGTTTTTTAATAATAAAAGATGCATACAAATTGATGGGATAATACTAGGAATTATAGATAGTTTTCATACCAATGATTTTTTATACTTCCTAAAAAGGATTATTAATTGTAATTCTTGATTTTTAAGTAGTGAACTAGAAATGATGATGGATTTTTTTTTATTCTTAATATATGATTATTTTAAATTTTTTAGGAAATAGTTTAAGTTCCAAGTGAAGGGGATTTTGGATTTATAGGAGTGAGTTTGAAAGTGAGAGGTCAACGATTTCATCTAACTGCTCAATGGAAACATCCCTATATGAGGAATAACATTTTACAAGATGAGTAGTATCATCTATGGTTATAAGATCCTCAGTGATTAATAAATCATCATTTAAAACATAATATTTACACTTTTTCAAACCCACACAAAACTAAAAAGATGAATCACAACCCAAATAATCAAATAATGAAGAATATTAAAACACATCGGAGTATGGGTCAAGGAGATAATTTTATTTTTTTGTGTCTTCATAGATCACTTCAATCGAATAAATAGAAAGAGTGGAGTGATCTTCAATGGGGTGTTTCATAGAATCAAGGATATTGGAACCTACCTTTTCTCCCCCAAAAAACATGGAAAACATACCACTGTAAATGTTTATGATTGAAATTTTAAGTAAAGGACTTCCAATTATGATATGAGAATGTCCTTTGGTTTGGTTATCTTCCATCTCAAGAACATAGAAGTATACAGGTAATATGAGATTATTTATATGCTTGAGGATGTCTGCGATCACTCTTGTTGGGTGTGTTGTGATCTAGTTAGAAATTTTCATGATGATTCTCACTGGTTTAAGCTCTCCAACCTATAGAGAAGTATACATAGATTGAGGAATCACATTTATCAAAGAACCTAAATCAATCATTACATAATCAAAATAAAGTCTCCACTTTGGTGAAAGGTATTATTAAAACTTCCTAGATACTTGAATTTGGTTGGAATAATTGGTTGTATCAAGGATGATACATTACTTCAAAGGTTGACGCTCTCATTCCCCTTTAGTCATCATTTGTGGGTGTAAAGTGATTTGAGAAATTTGGCATTGTGAGGAATTTATTTTACTACAACCCAGAGATGAATGTTAACATGTACCTTTTTAAATGTATCCATGATCTCTTGGTCAATTTTATTATCAAAAAAATTCTTTTGTTTAAAGACTTTAATTAAACGGAAGAGGAATGGATTGTTTAGGGGAATCCCCATTAATAATTTTTTTACCCTTTTTGATTTTTTCTTCACTTGAATATTTTGAGGGTAGAGAGAATGGTTCTTCAGAAGGATGACATACCTAATGTGTTGAATCAATAGAAAGAGGAAGTTATTTACCACTACAAATTTTGATAACACATTAATTACCTTTATCCATGGGATTGAAAATTGGTTTGGATTGTAGTCATCCAGAACCTTGAATTGGATTTCACCCATTGATTTTTCAAGATGGAATAATTGATTTTTAGGTCTTATATTGATGTTTGGGTGGTTTTTTGAAATTAGAGCTTATTTACATCCATTTTTTTCATCATGTCCTCAAGGCTTGGATTATCTTTTGGAGGATGTAGTTGGAAAAACCTTTGAGGTGGTTGAGGATTTCTAGATGGTGCTTGGGGTTGACTTCCTACCCTCGGTGGTTCCAAGACTATTGAGGCCAGTTATAATACCTTCCTTTCCTATAGTATTATTTATCATTCTATCCAAAGTTGGATGGATAGTATGGTTCTTTTCTAATATGTTTTTTATAAGGGAAACCTAGGAATATTTCCTCACAACTCTCAAAAGATTCTCTCAGTTGAGGGAATTAGTTAGAATAGTGGGTGTCAATAGCATAGATACCATAATTAATTTAAGGAGGAGGTTTATATTTCCCTTTGGAAAGATAAATTTGTCGGAGTATGGTACATACCTCTTCAAACTTTTTGTCCACGTTCTTCTCTAATTTCTTACATTAACTTCATGGATACCTCAAATGGTTATATCGTACCTTCAACTAAATTGTTGTGTGTTTTGTGACATTTCTCAATGAGGGTCCTTATAGTGATAGGGGTATTTTACACTAGGTCACCACCAACAGTATCATAAATCATGTTACTATTAATTGGAATTAAACCCTCATAAAATTATTGTATTAAAATTTTCTTCCTTAATTTATTGTGTGGAGAACTTAAGCATAATATTTTAAATCCTTCATAGTATTCATGAAGTATTTTCCCATTTTATTATCTTATTCCACATATTTATTTCCTTGTAGTTTTATTTCGATAGGATGGGATGTTTTTTTCAAGAAAAAATCATTTCATTTCCTCCCAACCACTAATTGGTTAGTTCACATAGTATAACCTATCTTTTATAGTTTCATCTAAAGAGAATTGGAATGACTTGATTTTAACCAATTCTTCATTTACATTAGTAGGTTTTAATGTTTAATATATAGTATGAAATTTCTTTATGTGATTATGTGGGTATTCTCTATACTTTACATGAAATTTTGTTAATAAGTGATTGTTTCTAGATTTAAGTTCAAAATTAGGCGCTCCATCATGTATTTGAATATATGTGGCACGAATCTCTACATTAGGTGAGGTTAGTTATTTTAATGTTTGGTTATTTTCATCCATATTATCCAATTTTATTTCAGTCTTGATTTCAGTTTTAGTAGAAGAATAAAAATGGTTGAGAAGATATTCAATGTTTTGTGTGTCCTCCTTCAAGAGACCGTTCGTGTAAGGACCTGTGTTTTTCGGGATAAAATTTCGAGAAGAAATTCTAATTTTCATTTTTAGATTCTTGTAAGTGGTAAAATGGCCATTTTACCCTAAAAGATGATCTTATATAATTTTCTAACCACTATGTTGGTCCCAAAATAGGGTGTTTACCTTAGGATAAGATTTTGGTAGAATTCTGAGATGTTCAAATTGAAGCAGAATAATTAATAATCAATATTTAATTAATTAAATATTAATTTATTCACACAGGTTCATTTTGCCATATATTTTGAACATATTTTCATATTTTTATTTGTTCTCCTCTATTGAATCCATAATGTAGATTTTTTTCCTATGTGGGGCATAAACTCATGTTGGGCATCGGGGCTGGCTCAGGCCCCTTTTTTCTTTATCTTTACATTTATTCTTTTCTTTTCCAATTTTATTTTCTTCCTCCCTATATTTTCATGTATTACCCTAGGGGTATACTCCTTCATTTTTTCAACCAATATTGAAAAATTTAGAGGGAGAGAGAGTAATATGGGGAGTGTAATGGAGGTACTACTATGAAGTTGGCATGAGTTGGATCAATGTGTGGTGCCCATGGACTGTTGAAATGGGTGAAGCTTCAATGGATTCTTCTTAAAGGTAGGAGATTTTTAATTTTTTCCTAAATACTTATAGATTTTCCATTTTATAGTTTTAAACCCCAATTATTCTTTCGTAGGACCCCCTAATAGGTTGATCTATAGCTTTCGAGGAGAAAAAAGGGGGTTTCATGTGATTTGATGGGTTTTCCATTCTAAAATCTCTATCACACAGTGTGTAAGTTTAGGAACACATGTTGTGTGTTTTTATAATTCAGGGAATATGATCTTTTTAGAAGTTCATGTCATGTATGGGGTATACATTTCATGTACTAGTACTCGGCCATGTAGCTGAGTACCCTTCCAGATGGCCCATGTAGGGGCACATGGCCCTATAGAGTACATGGACATACCCTGTGTGGGTTGCACACCATGTAGAGGCACACACCCAGGAGAAGTATATGGCTAGGCCATGTGCGGTTTATAGGAAGGTACCCTATTTAGGGTACACACCGTGTTTAGGATGAACATGTTGTGTACATGTGATTTTTCATTATGTGTTAGGATCAAGTACATGCCCTAGTGGGGATTTAGGGCTGCATGTCCTGTAATGAATAAACACACAATGTATTTCCCCCCTTTCTACCATTCTTAGGGATTTTCATGTCATTATGACCATTAGTTAGAATTGGACATAAGGGGATCCCATTTTGAGTATATTTTCATGTAGATCAAGATGGTGAAACATGTGGGGTGATTTGAGGACTCCTAGGTGGAGTTTTTGGATTTTTTCTAAACAGAGAGGTTCTTCCTCTGGTAATCTAATTCCGTTTTCTCTTGAGAGTGATACTTCGATCTAAAATGGGTCGTGTGCCATCTATCATGACCAATGATTATCTAGCTTCCCACTTGAGGATGTCTCCCTTATAAGATGTACCCTTCCATCCCAGGAGGCTGTGAGGTTAGTTGTTTCTACGGATCCCTTATAGGATTCTTATGAATACGTTTCAACCTAAAGGATCTCATTTAGGATTCCTCTACCTTCTTCCTATATCAAAGGATCCCCTGAGGGATTCTTCACTTAATTCTTATTTAGGTAACCCCCTATAGGATCCCTTACCTATATACCATTATTGGGATCCTATGTAGGATTCCTCTGCCTATGAACTCAGTTGTTGAGATTCCTATGTAGGATACCTCTTCTTGTTTATTTTTCTAAAGATCCTATGTAGGATGCCTCTACATTCTTACAATCAAGGATCCCATGTAGGATTCCTCATTTTACCTTCACTGTAAAGGATCTTGAAAATGATGCATCCCATGTGTTATGAATTGAGGGACCTAGTGGGTGCCCTGATGTTTGACTGACCCTGATCTAGTATGTCAGGTGTGGGTAGAGTTGTTAGTAAGTGTCACCTTAAAATTTTTGCCAAACTTGTAAGCCTAAGAGGCTGAGTCAGTGGTGGTGGGTTAGGCATTCAGCCACCCTCGGCCTTTTATTTATAATTTCACTTGTTTATTACTTATGTAATGATGATAGATAGATGTTATTCTTCGTCGATGGTTGATGAGCCTAATGTGATGCATCTTTATTTCTCTTTTCGATGCCCAAAATTACTTCCTAGGATCCATCTTATTTGCTTATTGGGATTCCTGAACATTTTTTCTAGGATCCAAATTATGATACATGTTGTTATTTTTTTATTTGTAAACCCATAGGTACTACCTGGGATCTATTTGTAGAGATTGTATTTAGGATTATTATTTTATTTGGATCTCTATAGGTGCTTCCTGGGATCTGGTTTTTTAGCCTATGGTTATAATATAGGAGCATGGTATGCCTAGTATTAATACTCAAGGATGATTATGCTCTCTCGGGTAATAAGAATGATTTTTATCTCCTTGATTTGTTACATGTCGAGCATGATTATGATATCCTCTGATTTATATGTGATTATGATGATTACATTATCCTCAATCTTATTATACTCATGGATGATTACACTCTCCTGAGCTTAGGGACGATTATGCTCTCCCTGGCCGATTACTTGACCATAGTGTTGGACATGGAGTTTCACAACATTGGATACTCATGTTTGATTGTTATCACATGAGTTATAGGAATTATTACACTTTCCCTAATTAGAGACCTCAAGGAGTGGGTATGACGTCTCATCAGTGATCTCTCCATACAGTTCACCTAAGGGTCAAAACCTTAGGGTTCATCTGAGTTTCAATGTCGTGGATGCCTATGGACTAGGACCTAGGGCTCAGACATCATACTAGATATACATGGAAAGCATGGTATGAAATCTAGGTTTATTCTATATTTATAGGATTTCTATATTTACTTCTTAGAAACCTTTATTATACTGTTTGGAGATGAGTATGGGTGAACCTAGGGTTAGGACAATTATCCCCCTACGGTGACATAACTCTCTTAGAGAAATTTTTGGAACTTGCTGAAGTAGGTATTGTCAATTGGGATTATGGACCCAGATATCGACTTAATTATACATGGCCTGGGTGTTATGACATCTAGCTCAGTTCCCTATTCACGGGATGTCCAGTCTATCAGATGTTTATCCAACGATTGTCTGTATATTGAGTCATTTATGTTATTTTAGAATTTCTTATGTAATTATGTATATGAGCACATGTATATATATATATATGGGGATATATATATATCTGTGTGTGTGTGTGTGTTTTTGTGCATAGATATACTTATATATTATGGCTTTATGTCCAAAAAATCAGGGTTATGGACCTAATGATCAGTTGTGGGATTGTTCCTTTTGTTTTGATTTATCTTTCCAGTTATGTATCAGCTAGGATGATCATATTTAATGAGCATTCACTTATGAAAGCAGATTTATAGTTTCATCATTGGGGTGGACTATTGAGATTATTTCTCACCCCTATACATTCACCTCGGAGTGCAAGAAAACCTTATGTGTGATTTTTCATGTTGAGCATAGATACATGATTGATAGGGCTTAGTCCTAGGGTTGCATGATTGAGTGAATCCACTCATTTGGATTCTCATGATCAAGATGGTGCATCTTGGTAGTGTCTTGGAGACCAATTATGTGGTCTAGATTAGAATTGGTAGTATAGCCCAGTACTTTAATTTTAGTCTCTTTTATTAAATTTTGCATGTATGGTTGGCCCAGTGGGTGAACAGTTTTGTATGTATGACATGGTTTTTTGGGATTTTATAGAAGTTCATTTATTATGAAAACATGTTCTATTTGAGTTTATTTACTTCTTCTACACTATGTTTATTTACTATTTAGATGATATCTAGTTATTTCCATTTTTACACTAATATTAAAGAATAGTCTCTCCAAAGACACCCTAGGCCCTCTCTACTAGTCATTAACCTCTATAATATGGAGAGGCATGATTGAGGCCTCGTAAAAAACTAACTCAGAACATTGTTTTAGTGGAATTCGGGTTAAGACATTACAAAGTGGTATCAGAGATATTCATTTCCTATTGTATCACTATTTGGGATATGGTAGATAGGAGTATTAGCAATGTGTCAAAACCGGTGATGGATATCGTAATGGTGTGTTGGGAACACTTATTCTGGTAGAAATTCATAATTTCTAGGGATATCGGATTGTTGTTTTGATATGTGATATTATAGTTGTATATGATTTTCTCGTTGAGATATGTACATGTTCTGTAGGTGTTAATATTTTTTATGGATTACAGGCTCTTGGTCATTGGAAAGTGTTCATTGAATGATTTTTACTCTTAGAGAAAAAAGGAAAGATGCATCTCATGCATCATATTTGGAACATAGGATTCATAAGTTATAGGCCTCCTAGTGTGTGATTTTACTAACGATAGAGGCCAATTTTTAAAAAAAATACCTAAATGGTGTTTTCCTGTATATGTTTTTTGTGGAATTATACTCAATTGAGACTACTTGTATATATATTTCCTTCTAATGTAAGGTGAAGTGGATATATGTTCAGATGTTTAATGGTGAGGCTGATGAATCAGTCCTCATGCATGAGAGGTACAACGACCCTAGTATGTCGATAAAGCACATGATAGCCATGTGTTATACCACTTTTAGGGTGTTATTTATTAGGTTAGGTTAGTTAAATTATCAGTAACAATATATATTGTTTTTTCCTTTATTTATTGGACTAGAATTATAATTAACCAACCTTCATTTGTGGTTATCTAGTCAGATCATTGAGTATGATGTTGAAAGGTACCAGGATGTTTCTTTTGAACTAGACCATGAGGGGGTACTAATGTATGTGGATGCCCAGTGAGTTTTAGTTATGTATCTCTTCAACATTGTTATTGTGACCTCTATGGAGGATTTTTTTTGTGAGGATTCTTAGATATGATTGGGCCCTTGTAGGTCATGTTGGTAGTTTTTACCCTTGTAGGTCTTTGTGAACTTTACCTTCCATTGAGAGATTTGATCATTTGGGCTAGATGGTTAGACCTTATAACCCATCCGTCAGACGTTATTAATAGGGCTATGTGGGAGACCTATATGCTCTCAGTTTTGACTTGGATCCTAGTAGGTCGATGCTTCATTTTGATCTAGGGAAACCTGTTAGTGGGTTTGTCATGTTTTTCTATTCCTTTTTTTATATTGAGCTTAGTTGTATGCTTTTTTTTAGATTGATTCACAGCAGATGCTCATGTTTTGAAATATAGTCAAGGTAATGCCTTCATTTTCTGAGGAAGAACCTAGAGTTCTTGTTTTTAAATACTAGCTTGGATGGCCAGGACTGTTCGTGTTCCTGTCTTGGTCGACCAGAGTTTCTACTGCTGCTAATGTATTTAGAGAACAAGTAGGTGTTCATGGTATGAACAATACTAGGTGGGAGGTGGATATGGAATAAATCATGGAAAAGGTAAGGTTCTTGATTTTTAAGAGGAGTTCCAAGGGAGCTTCTGAATTATTTGGAATGACATTCAGTGTTGCAAGATCATCTCATCCTTCTGATGGACGAATCATGGGAGTATGAGTCCGGTGATAAGGTACACATCAATTATGCATGGTACCATTTAAATCAAAAATTGGTGGTGGTTGTATGAAAGCTGAGGAAGAATGTTTTCAAGACTTTATGTGGACATGGTTTCTCAGAAAATCTGGTTAAATGAAAAATATTCCTCCATGGTAGAGGAGACATTGATAATAAATCAGGCATCATAAGGTGGTCAACCCATGTTTGGACCTGAAAATGCATTTTCATGATACATGTTGTTAGGAGTTGGTTGAAGGAAAGTATAGCCTATTTTATGTGAGTGTGGCTTGTAGAGAGTTTTATATTCCTTTCGATGAAATCTTAGTGTACTCTTAGTTAGAGTTGATCATGTTAAATCATGACATCATCTTGAGTATGATAAGAGAGAATCACCTCTACACCGATCTTATTTCCTTTTAAATGTCTTCCCCGGTTTAATAGAGTAATCTATTGAGGTTTCACTTGCGAAGTGGTATAAGGTAAGCATTATAGTGGGGAGTAAAATATTATCTCTTTGAGGGTGGTGACCCGCATTTTCAGTTGAAATTAAGCGTTTTTTGTGGGCCTTTGGTTTTAGAGTTTCATTGTGAGATTATGATAAGGGTATTAATATGGTGGGGAGTACCAGATCAGTCATAGTTAAATGTATCCTATATAGGATACAATTATTGATGCTATAAGACTAGTAATTTGATAATCAAGATATCATAGTTGTGTAGATTCTCAGGGTGAGAGAATGGATGATAATCTTACCATAAATACTTGTCAGGGATGATAATTTTTATAATGGGGTGACTGTGAGGACCATTGTTTTTCTATACTAAACTTTTGAGTATAAATTTGAACTTTTTCTTTCAGATGCTTATATGGGGTAAAATAGTCTTTTTTATAAAAGATGATCTTGGATAATTTTTAGGACCACTTCATTGGTCCCAAAATAAGTTTTAACCCTAGAATATGTGTTTAGTATAATTTTGAGTTATTCTAATTGTAGTAGAATATTTAATTAATTAAATATTAATTTATTCATGTAGGTTCGTTCGGACATATCTTTTTAATGGAGTATCAGATTAAGATCTATTCATCACTGTTGAGTTTGTATTGGGGATTTTGGTATAGGCAGATCATAAATTCATGTTAATCATCAGGGCTTGCCTGATCCCCTTATTCCTTTTTTCTTTTATTTTCTTATTTTCTTTTACTCTTTTCTTTTCATCCTCCCTAGCTTCTCGCATACACCCCCATGTCTATCCTCCTTAATTTCATGACTGGGAGATAAAAATGGAGACGAATAAATATTTTAATAGGTAGAAGGGATGATAGGTACTTCTGTGAATCTTGAGATGAGTCAGATCGACATGTGGTGGTCGTGGAGTGTGGAAACGAACGAAGCATTTTCGAATTCCTCCCAAAGGTAGGATATTTTTTATTTTTTTTCATAAATCCCCATATATTTTCTATTTCTAGTTTTAAACCCCAATTATGCTTTCTTAGGACCCCTGATGGGTTTATATATATCCTTTAGGGATAAAATGGGGGTTTCTATTGATTTGAGTAGTTTTTTGATTGAAAACCCTGATCACACAGTGTGTATGTTCAGGAACACATATTGTGTGTTCTTTTTATTCAGGGAGGATGATATTTTTAGAAGTAAACACTTTTTATGGGGTATAAATTTTGTGTACTAGTGCTTGGTTGTGTAGCCAAGTACCTATCAAGATAGCCTGTGCATAGGAACATGGTCATGTAGAGAACATAGCCCGACCCCGTGTGGGTTGCACACCATGTAAAAGCACATAGCTAGTCAAATTACATGGTCAGGACATGTCAGTTACATGGGTAAGTACCTTATTTATGGTACAATCCATTTACAGGATGAATAGGTTATGTACATGGGATTATACACACCATGTCTGGTGGAGGTACACACATAGGTGGAGATTTGGGGGTACAAGTCGTGTACTGAGTAAACACTTTGTGTACCCCCCCTTCTACCCTTATTTATGATTTTCATGTCTTTATGTCTAGGAGTCAAAATTGGATGTAAGGGTATGCTATTTTGAATATTTCTCTATGTGGATCGAAGTGGTGAAACATGTGGGATAATTTGAGGACTCTTAGGTGGAATTTCATGATTTTACCTAAATGGATAAGTTCTTCTTCTGGTAATCGAATGTAGTTGTCTCCTGAGAGTGATACCTTTATCTGATATGGGCCATGATCCATATCTCATGACCAATACTTGTTTATCATACCCTTTAAGGAATTTTCCTTTTCAAGATGTTCCCTTCCAGCCTAGGAGGTTATGATTTTAGTTGCTTATAAGGATCCCTTATAGGATTTCTCTACATATGTTTTGACCTAGAGGATCTCGTGTAGGATGCCTCTAACTTCTTCCTGTCACCAAGGATCTTATGAGGGATGCTTCACTTAATTATGACTTAGGGAATCTCTTGTATGATTCCTTACCCACATACCATTCTTAGGATCCTGTGTAAGATGACTCTTCCTACGTACTCTATTTTTGAGAGTCCCGTGTAGGATGACTCTTCTTATATACCATTTTAAGGATCCTATGTGGGATGCCCCTTATTTATTACCATAAAGGATCCCATGTAGGATATCTCCTTTTAACTTCACTGATAAGGATCCTGAGTAGGATTAATCCCTTATGTTATGACTTGAGGGACCCAATGGGTGCCCCAATGTTTGATCAACCCTGAGCTAGTACATCATATTTGGGTAGATATGGCAATAAGTGTCACCTTTGAACCCATTCTGAACTTTTAAGCTTGAGAGGATGAGTTAGTAGTGGTGGGTTGGGTTTTTGACCACCCTCACTCTTTTATTTATACTTTCATGTGTTTATTGTTAATGCAGTAATGGTACTAACTGGAATCCGACTATTGAGCCTATATGTTGGATTATTATTTTATTGATATCTCCATAGGTGCTTCCTGGGATCTATATTTTGAGCCTATGAATATTATATAAGAGCATGGTGTCCCTATTATTGATACTCGAGGATGATTATGATCTCCTAGGTGATGATGATGATTTATCTTTCCTCGAATTATTATATTTTGAGGATGACTCTGCTCTAATATGATTGAAATGTGATGAGGATGATTATACCTTCCTCAATATTATTATATTCGTGGATGGTTATTCTCTCCCGAGCGATAGGGATGATTATGATCTACCTGATTGATTACTTTACTATGGTGTTGGACATGGAATTTCATATCATTGGATACTCATGGATTATGACAACCCTGCTTTTATTACAAACTTAAACATGATTTATTACATTAAACTTAACTTGATACAACATATAAGATCGATAGGTTTAGTGTCTTTGGGGCTCAGGATCATTACATAAAAACATAAAACATGAAATACAAAATCTTTATTGAAAACTTCTTTTTCATGACCACTACATTCCCTCGTACTTAGCATTGCATGGGATAACCTGAGGACATGCATAAGAAAAGGGTGAGATATAAAGCCCAGTAAGGGAGTACACATGGAATAACATGAGGAGTAAAATACATGTTAGGAAATAGGCATATCAATATATCATAAGAGAAACATGAACATAAAGGCATGATAAATCATGATAATCATAACATCGAAATGTGTCAACAACACTTAACATGGAATTAGCATGAGCCAAGGCTCATTGCACATGGAGCATGAGTAATCCTCATTGCAAATAAAGAACGAGTAAACCCTCATTGCACTTGAATTAGAATGAGTCAACACTCATTGCACATGACTTATCATGATACTATACTTTACCCAATGCATTGGAGTGCTATAAGGGCACACCCTTCTTAAACATTTCATTTCATGTATAAGTGTGCCACATGGATCATAAAGCATGGATTCATAAAACATAATCATTTATTAAATGATAAAGGAATATGGAATTCATACATGAAACATTATAATAAATAAGTAAATGTGCATAAAGGTGAATACCCTTGATGGAGAAATGGGCATGGTATTCACTACACAATGGCATTGGCTTAGAAAATCAGTGCGATTTCGGCAGCGTAACGGCGTGAAATAAGAATTCATAAAAATGGTTGATGAGAGATAAAGGGGTTCCTCATCATATTTACATGTAATTTATTGTAAGGAGGTCATATATATACATGTCCCAAAAATTTTAATGGAATTTAGATTCATGATACAAAAGTATTGCTTGAATGTAAATGAGGAGGGAGAAGTTCCTTTCGGAATTTCGGCATAGTAACAGGTGTACATGGGAAGCATTTAATGGGAGAGAAAGGGATATCCCATAATTCAAAAATAAAGAGGGCAGTATGGGGGAGGTGTGAAACCATACCCCAACATTCATAATTGAAATTAAATGGGTAAAACAACTTTAAAAATATTGGACAAAAATGAGCAAGGAAGAAAAAACCCTTACATGGAAGTGTGTTTCCAAAGGCTAGAGAGAGGCTTGTGAGAGAATTATTGGGAGATTGGGGCACCTTGGTGGGATTCTAGAGAGAGTAGGGCAGAGGTTTGACAAACTCAAAAGGCTTTGAGTGAGGAGTAAGTGGGATCTTGGGTGGGTTTATATAGGAAAGGTGAGGGAATTTTTTATTATTTAGGTTTGGGTCCCCTTACATTAAATTAATCCAAATCACAAACCATCCCATGGTTTTTGCCAATGGTTTTTGGAAAAGGGAAGAGAAAAAAAATATTTTATAAGTCCAAAGTCCTAAATTCTTAAAATAATAGGGTTGCTTATGTGGAGGTGAGTCATACTCCCATGGAAATTAATTTAAAAAGACAAGGTGTTTAATAAGTCTTGAGGGGTCCATTAATGCTTTGAAAAGTAAGTCAAAAAAACCCAAAATAACATTTTTTTAATGGTAAAACATATATTGTCCGAACATAAATATTATAGTATTTTATTACATCACTATTGGGTAATTATGATGTCATAAAACACATTATATATTTAAACGGTATTTAATTTTTACCCAAAAATTTGACTGTCTCAGAAAATTATGAAAAATTCACCATTGGATAATTTCGCCTCTCGGATTCTAGAAATAACATTTATTTTATCTAAATAATTTTCTAAATATGTTAATTTTTACTTTTAAAATAAAAACCGACATTTATCGAAAATTCACGGGTTTTGACAAAAATGGCTTTCAAACCTTAATAAAAATTATAATTGCATTCATACAATTATATGATCATTTATATATAATAAAATTAATTTAATAATAATAATAATATTTTATTAAAATATTATTTAATTCAAAAATCACTTAATTTAATAAAATATATTTCTTAATTAAATAATAACTAAAAACACCATTTGTACTTTAAAAACTATTTACAAAGTATCAATAATGACAAGAAATTGTATTCATTATTATATACAAAAAATAATGTACATGAACATAGTACTATTTATTTGTTACATTACCCCTTAAAACAGTCGCATAAGACCTAAGGGTAAGATGTGCGATGGAGACAGACTCTTGGGGTGGCTCAGATAACATCGCTCGAGTGGTAATCTCTATCAACTTCCACTTTTCCCATAGATGGTCCCATTCAAGCTTGACATGATGAAGCTCAGCTTGGGCTTGGTCAAGAGTGAAGCCTAAGGACGCCACCTTTTTTCTGAGCTCTGAAAAATGGGCTTTGTATGGGGCAATTCTACTAGATGAGTCCATCACTTCCTTTGTCTGAGTAAATTTAGATTTGTTAAAGCCCTATATTTATACTAATCATGTGATCACTATTCAACGGATATATTAGCAACGGTCAAAAATTCATAACATAAAACCAAAGAAGTTGAAATTTTATATAAACATAAAGATAAATTTAATTAGATCAAGAGGGATTTCCATTAATGAATCTTTGGGTCGTTACAATATTCCCCCCTTAAGAAATTTCTCCCTCGAAATTTTCCTTTTCCCACGCTAAAAAAGATGTGGGTAACTCAGCATCATCATTTCCTCTGATTCGGAAGTCACTTCTTCAAACTTGTGGTTTCTCCACAATACCTTGATGAGGGGGATTGTCTTATTTCATAGAACTTTTTCTCTACGATCTAAGATCTTCACTGGTTTCTCCTCATAAGAAAGATCATCTTCCAATTGTACCACCTCAGAAGAGAGTACATGTGAAGGGTCTAGTATGCACTTCCTTAAGAGGGATACATGAAAGACATCATGTACTTTGGCCATAGTAGGTGGAAGTTCTAGTCGATAGGCTAGAGCCCCGACACGATCAAGAATCTCAAAGGGGCCAATGTACCTTGGACTTAACTTACCTTTCTTTCCAAACCTCATGACCTTCTTCCATAGAGATATGCGTAGAAAAACCATGTCTCCAACTTTAAACTCAAGGTCTCGTCGATGATTATCTGCATAACTCTTCTGTCGACTCTGGGCTGCCTTGATATGCTGCTGAATGGTTTTCACCTTCTCCACCATTTCCACGACCATTTCCGGTCCAATCATCTTACGTTCACCAACCTAATACCAACATGTCGGTGTTATACACCTTTTCCCATACAGGGCTACATATGGTGCCATTTGGATGCTCGAGTGGAAACTGTTATTATAAGAGAACTCAACAAGAGGATGATGTTGATCCCATCCTCCTTTAAAGTCTATTGAGCACACCATCAACATATCCTCAAGTGTTTGGATAGTCCGCTCGGATTGGCCATCAGTTTGAGGATGATAGACCATACTGAAGTTCAATTCAGTATTCAGAGCATGTTGAAGACTCTTCCAAAACATAGAGGTGAATCTTGGATCTCGGTCAGACACAACAGATAGTGGTACTCCATTCAACCTTACCACTTCCCTTATATATATCTGTGCCAGTTGATCCAATGAGAAATCCTCCCGAATAGCAATGAAGTGTGCAGTCTTTGTAAGATGATCCATAACAACCCAGATTTCATTGTTTCCTTTGGATGTCCTCGGAAGTCTCATGACAAAGTCCATGGTGATGTTCTCCCATTTCTATTCTGGTATAGGAAATGGTTTCATTATCCCCTTAGACTTCTACCTCTATTCCTTCACTTTCTAGCACACCAGGCACTTTGATGTATATTCAGTGATCTCCTTCTTCATATTATCCCACCAAAATTTTTCTCGGAGATCTCGATACATCTTTGTGCTCCCTAGGTGAATAGAGAAATTTGAACTATGTGCATCATCCAAAAGTTCCTTCTTCAGATCCGGACTTGATGGAACACATAGTCTTTTACCAAACCGCACAATTCCTTCTTCATTAACATTAAACTTCAAGGATTTCCCTTTTTCGATAACTTCCACTTTTTCTGGAATTCCCACATCATCCTTTTGAGCATCCTTTAACCTTTCCAAAAGATACGGTTGAGCAATCATTTGTGAAAGGATTGATGATGTTCCCTTCTCTATGATTCCCATGTCCATCTTCATCAAATATAAGAATATTGGATCCTTCTCAATTCTCATCATTTATAGAATCAATGTATCCTTTCTACTGAGGGAATCTGCCACCTTATTCGCTTTCCTAGGGTGGTAATGGATTGAACAGTCATAATCCTTGATGAGCTCTATCCATATTCTCTGGAGCATATTAAGCTATTTCTGTGTGGATATATATTTAAGAATCTTGTGGTCAGTATATATCACACATTTTATCCATAGAGAAAATGCCGCAAGATTTTCAAGGAAAAGATCACCGCCGCTAACTCCGGATCATGCGTTGAATAGTTTCGCTCATGGATTTTCAACTGCCTTGAGGTATAGGATATCACTTTATCATTCTGCATTAGCACACATCCTAATCCCTTCTTCAAAGCATCACTTAATACCACAAAAATTTCCCCACTTGTGGGTAAAGAGAGCATGGGCACAGTGATAAGACTCCTTTTCAACTCCTTGAAGCTTTCTTCGCATTTATCACTCCAATAAAACTTTACTCCCTTCTGAGTTAGCTTGGTAAGAGGGTTGGACAATCGTGAGAAATTACTCACAAATCGTTGATAATATCCAGCTAAACCCAAGAAGCTACGGATATCTTTTACTGATGTTGGCCTTGGCCATCCCTCAATTACATCTGTTTTAGAGGGGTCAACAGATATCACATTGCTTGTGATGATTTGGCCCAATAATAAGACCTCCTTCAACCAGAACTCACACTTGCTGTACTTTTCATAGAGCTTCTCCTTGCGTAAAGTCTCTAGTATAGTTCTTAAATTCTCCTCATGATCCTCCTTGGTTTTGGAGTATATTAGAATATCATCTATAAAGACTACCAAAAATTTGTCGAGGTAAGGTATAAAGACTCTATTCATTAAGTCCATGAAGATTATTGGAGCATTAGTGAGTCTGAAAGGAATTACTATGAATTCATAGTGCCCGTATCTTGTGCGAAAAGCAGTCTTGGGGATATCTTCCTTCTTCACCCTTACCTGATAATATCCCAACCGCAATTCCACCTTGGAGAAGTATTGTGCTCCACGCAGCTGATCGAACAAGTCATCAATTCTTGGGAGAGGTTACTTTTTCTTTATCGTGATTTTGTTAAGTTCATGATAATCGATGCAAAGCCGCATTGACCCATCCTTCTTCTTGATGAAGAGGACTAGTGCACCCCATGGTGAATCACTTGGGCATATAAACCCCTTATCCAGATTCTCCTGTAGTTGTTTCTTCAGCTCTTCATGCTCTACAACAGCCATTCTATATGGAGTCTTGGATATTGGTAATGCCCCGGGTATAAGTTAAATTGATAATTCAACATCTCTTCTAGGAGGAAGACCAGACAATTCCTCGGGAAACACTTCAGCGAATTCCCTCACAATAGGAATTTCTTCAAGGATGGTTTCTTCCTTGGACTCAATCATCTGAGCCAGATATGCGTGCTCATAAGGTAGTAATATTTATGCTTGATATGATGGAGGTAAAGGAGATTCATCTTCCTCCTTACACTTGTAAAGAATCGGGGGTCTATTCTCCATATGGAGTTTGATTTCCCACTCCCGACAATTTATGTTGGCTCTATATAAGGAAAGCCAATCCATGCCAAGAATTTCATCAAATTCCACCAGAGGGAGTATGAAGAGGTTCACCGGGAAATTCAATCCACAGATTATAACAGGGGAGGACTTATATTCATGGGATGCAATCATTTCTCTATTTTCCATACTCACCGACATCTTCACTTCCATGATTTGTGGTGGTGCTGGGATTGTTCTACTAAACTTTCCAGATATAAAAGAATGCGTACAACCTGAATCAAAAAGTCCTTTCGCTATTATTTAATGAATAACTAGCGTACCTGTCACCACTTCGTTGTCGGGGTTCACTTCGGTAGAAGTGATGGAAAAAGCTATTCCTTACTGCCTTGGAGGTTGTTGGTTGCCTCTGAAAACCCTTGGATTAGGGCACTGATTTGCAAAATGACCCGGTTCTTTGCATTTGTAGCATTGAACAATGCGTTGAGGTTTGAATGGAGTGTTCCTCTCCTCTATCACAGTCGTGGGTCTTTCTTGACGATAATTAACAGCTAGGTTCCCTTCTCTCCCACACCTGAATCATTTCCTCGTCCCCTTAAGGCAATTTCCATGGTACTTCTTTCCGAACTTTTGGAAAGTGGGGTGCTAGATCTTATTAGTAACATTGGATTTATCCATCAGACCACCAGAATTTAAGTCCACCTTACGCTTCTTATCCCCATGATACCCTTGTGATTCTCTAATCTCTATTTCGACCTTGATGGCACATCGTAAAATTTTCTCATAGCTGTCGAAGTCACGGATTGCTAATGCTCTCCGTAGGCTAGGCTTCAACCCACCAAAGAAGCGGTCAACTTTCCATTCTGGGGTAACGACAAAGCCAGAAGCATATCGTGCAAGACTTGTGAAGTTTTCCTCGTACGTTCCAATAGATTATTCATCTTTTTTCTTGAGGGAAAGGAAGTCCCTTTCCATCTTAAGCTGGAGGGTACGCAGAAAATATTTATCGAAAAAAATATTCCGAAAATCCTTCCATTACAATGCCTCGATCTCTTCCTCAGGATTCGTATTTTTGATCAACGTCCACCATTGATCAGCTTCACCCTCCATAAGATAAGCCTCCCGGAGGACCTTCTCTTGTTTAGAACATTGAAGGATGCAGAATAACTTTTCAATGGAGTTGATCCATTGTTCAGTGATCGTGGGATCGTATGATCCACTAAAAGTAGGAGGCCTTTGTCTCATTAAGCTCTCGATAGTGACTTGTTCTTTCTTAGGGGGGTTGAACGTTCTTCTTGACCCTTGTTTCTATTCAAAACTTGATTTAGCTGAGAGAGAAGCATGACAAAGTTCGTGATTCCCGCTCCCATTGGATTGGGCATCTCATTAGTACAATCATCACACTGATCTTCACATCGGTTGTTTTCCCGATTCCTCCTATTACTGGCCATTGGCTGGAATAAAATAAAATTTAGGGGTAACACATAAAGGGTAATACAAAGATAAAAGTTTATGACTTATAAATAAACTTTTATTTCCTTAACTCATGAGTCTATAGGCTTCAATCTAGGCTTTTCATGATCTACCTTCTAACATATATTCTTAGGGGCATTTTTTTAATTCTCTTAATATGGGTTCATACTAATATTTTTAATTTATCAAAACATATCCCCCAGGAGTTTCGTAACCAAGAGTGTAGCAAGGCTTGTTGTCGTGCACCATTTCCCGTTCGAGTCTAGCTCAAAGCGGTGTTTTCAGGTTTTACCCCTAGGATACATCTGTGCCAGAGCCACCTCTACCTGCTCGTATCCAGACAAGGATTTATTTGTTTGATAAAAAACTTACTCAGTACTTACCTAAACCTAGGGATGTTTTTATTATACTTATCCTTGTCCCTAAGGCTTTACTAGGTTTTTCTAATCCTAATCCCAAAAATAACTAAACCTATCCTCTGATACCAACTATGACAACCCTGCTTTTATTACAAACTTAAGCATGATTTATTACATAAAACGTCACTTGATACAACAAAAAAGATCAAGAGGTTTAGTGTCTTTGGGGCTCAGGATCATTACATAAAAACTTAAAACATGAAATACAACATCTTTATTGAAAACTTCTTTTACATGACCACTACATTCCCTCGTACTTAGCATTGCATGGGATAACCTGAGGACATGCATAAGAAAAGGGTGAGCTATAAATCCCAGTAAGGGAGTACACATGGAATAACATGAGGAGTAAAAGAAATGTTAGGAAATAGGCATATCAATATATCATAAGAGAAACATGAACATAAAGTCATGATAATTCATGATAATCATAACATGGAAATGTGGCAACAACACTTAACATGGAATTAGCATGAGCAAAGTCTTATTGTACATGGAGCATGAGTAAATACTAATTGCACATAAAGCACGAGTAAACCCACATTTCACTTGAATTAGCATGAGTCAACACTCATTTCACATGACGTATCATGATACTATACTTTACCCAATGCATTAGAGCACTATAAGGGCGCACCATTCTTAAACATTTCATTTCATGCATAAGTGTGCCACATTGATCATAAAACATGGATTCATAAAACATAATCATTTATTCCACGATAAAGTAATGTGTAATTCATACATGAAACATTATAATCAATAAGTAAATGTGCCTAAATTTGAATACCCTTGATGGAGAAATGGGTATGGTATTCACTACACAATGGTATTGGCTTAGAAAATCGGTGCGATTTCGGCAGCGTAACGGCGTGAAATAAGAATTCATAAAAATGATTGATGAGAGATAAAGGGGTTCCCCGTCATATTTACATGTAATTTACAGTAATTAGGTCATATAGATACATTTCCCAACAATTTTAATGGAATTTAGATTCATGATACAAAAGTATTGCTTGAATGTAAATGAGGAGGGAGAAGTTCCTTTCGGATTTTTGGCATAGTAACGGGTGTACATGGGAGGCATTTAATGAGAGATAATGGGTTCTCACATCATTCAAAAATAAAGAGGGAAGTATGAGGGAGGTGAGAAACCATACCCCAACATTCATAATTGAAATTAAATGGGAAAAAAACTTCAAGAAAATTTGACAAAAATGAGAAAGGAAGAAGAAACCCTTACTTGGAAGTGTGTTTCCAAAGGCTAGAGAGAGGAATGTGAGAGGCTTCTTGGGAGCTTGGGGAACCTTGGGAGGATTCTAGAGAGATTAGGGCAAAGGTTGTATGAACTCAAAAGGCTTTGAGTGAGGAGGAAGTGGGATCTTGGGTGGGTTTATATAAAAAAGGTGCTGGAATTTTTTATTATTTAGTATTGGGTCCCCTTACATTAAATTAATCCAAATCACAAACCATCCCATGGTTTTTGCCCATGATTTTTGTTAAAGGGAAAAGGAAAACAATATTTTATAAATCCAAAGTCCGAACTTCTTAAAATAATAGGGTTGATTATGTGGAGGTGAGTCATACTCCCATGGAAATTAATTTAAAAAGACAAGGTGTTTAATAAGTCTTGAGGGGTCCATTAATGCTTTGAAAAGTAAGTCAAACAAATGCAAAATCACATTTTTTTAATGTTAAAACATATTTTGGCCTAAAATAAAGATTATATTATTTTATTACATCACTATTGGGTCATTATGATGTCATAAAACACATTATATATTTAAACGGTATTTAATTTTTACCCAAAAAATTGATTGTCTTAGAAAATTATGAAAAATTGACGTTGGATAATTTCGACGTCCTGATTCCAGAAATAACAATTATTTTATCTAAATAATTTTCCAAATATTTTAATTTTTACTTTTAAAATAAAAACTGACATTTATCGAAAATTCACGGGTTTTGATAGAAATGGATTTCAAGCCTTAATAAAAATTATAATTGCATTCATACAATTATATTATAATTTATATATAATAAAATTAATTTATTATTATTATTATTATTATTTTATTAAAATATTATTTAATTCAAAAATAAATTGATTTAATAAAATACATTTCTTAATTAAATAATAACTAAAAACACCATTTGTACTTTAAAAACTATTTACAATGTATCAATAATGACAAGAAATTATATTAATTATTATATACAAAAAATAATGTACATGAACATAGTACTATTTATTTGTTACATAACCCCTTAAAACAGCCACATAAGGCCTAAGGATAAGGTGTGCGATGGTGACAGACTCTTGGGGTGGCTCGGATAACATCGCTCGAGTGGTAATCTCTATCAACTTCCACTTTTCCCGTAGACGGTCCCATTCGAGCTTGACATGATGAAGCTCAGCTTGGGATTGGTCAAGAGAGAAGCCCAAGGACGCCACCTTTTTTCCAAGCTCTGACAAATGGGCTTCTTATGGGGCAATTCTACTGGATGAGGTCATCGCTTCCTTTTTCTGAGTAAATTTAGATTTTTTAAAGCCCTATATTTATACAAATCATGTGATCACTGTTCAACGGCTATATTAGCAACAGTCAAAAATTATTAACATAAAACCAAAGAAGTTGACAATTCATATAAACATAAAGATACATTTAATTAGATCAAGAGGGATTTCTATTAATGAAACATTGGGCCGTTACATGGATGATTACACACTCCCAAGTGATAGGGATGATTACACTCTCCCTGATCAAATACCTCAAGGGGTGTGCATGATGTCTCACCAGTGATCTCTCCTAGCAGTTTTCCTAAAGGTTAAACCCTAAGGGTTTATTTGAGTTCCAATTTCATGGTCGACCATGGACTGGGATCTTGGGATCATACATCAGACTAGATTTACAAGGAAATTGTGGTATGAAATCTAGATCGATGCCATCTTTATTGGATGTCCATATGTACTCCATGGATCCTTTACTATTGTGACTGGAGGCGAGTATGGGTGAATCTAGGGCTAGGATGTGTATCCCCCTATGGTGATGTAACCTTCTCAGAGATATTTCTAGCGTTGGCCAAAGTAGGTATTTTCTATTTGGATTATAAACCTAGAGATCGAATTAATTATACATATCCATAGTGATACAACATCTAGCTCAGTTCCCTAGTTCTGGGATATCTAGTATATTAGATATTTATCCAAGGATTGACTGTAGATTGAGTTTTTAAAGTTGTTTTAACATTTATTTTGTAACTATGTATATGAGAACATGTATATATATATTTATGGGGATATATATATACATTAATAGATATAATTATATATTATGGAAATGTGTACATACGATCGGGGTCACAGACCCAATGATCAGTTTTGGACTTGTTCCTTTTGTTTTGATTTATCTTTCTAGTTGTGTCTCAGCTAGGATGATCATATTTCATGAGCATTCACTTATGATAGTAGATTAATAGGTTTGTATTTGGGGTGTCCTAATTATATTATTTCTCACTCATGTTCATGAAAACCTTATGTCTTCTTTTCAAGTTGACCACAAATACATGATGGATAGGTCTAAGGGTCAGGGTTTCATGATGGAGTGCAACCACTCATGTGGGTTCTCATGATTAGGCTAGGGCATCTCAATGGTGTCTTAGAGATTGGTTATGTGGTTTGTCTTAGAGTTTTTTGTGGAGCCCATTACTTTTATTTTAGTTTCTTTTATGTACTCCTACATGTGTGTTCAACCCATTGGGTGACCAGTTATGTATGTATGACATGGATTTTATGGATTTTATATCATTTAATTTATTATGACATCATGTTCTATTTAATTTTATTTACTTCTTCTATACTCTATTTAATTCTTGGATTATATCTATTTATTTATAATGTTGTTTACTCTGATATGAGAGAATATTATCTCCATGAACACACCCTAGTACCTAATTTCTAGTCGGAAGCCTTTGGAATATATATATGCATGCTTTAGGCCTCATAAAAAACTGGCTCATAGCATTAGTTTTGTGGAATATGGCTCTGAATGTTATAGTTCACTGCTTCTTGGTGTCGATGATACAGGATTCTCACTGGTTTGTGTTAAAAAATAAGCAGTTCCTATGATGAATATTTCATCATGAACAAGGAATACAAAAGGAATCTTTTATAAAACAACTTAAAAAATTAAGTGTGAAAATAAGCACACAAATATTTACCAAATGCACAATTTTTTAAAAAAAACACACACAGAACACCTAAGAATTCCCTGGAAATTGTGCCAAAATTTGATCATGTTTTCATGACATGTAAAATTGATTGAGTTTTTTAAAGATTATTTACAGTATAGGGTGGACCCTAGGTCGTCTACCAAATATATATAGAGGTTTAAAGTGTGTATTTTAATAAAAAGAACTAAAAGTGGGGGTGGTTTTGAAGACAATTTGAAAAATAAAATGACATAATCAAATATTTAAATAGTTGACAAACATCTGGATTTTTAAAAATATATGATAATTATGTGATCATTGCTAAGATACTTCGCCAATTGAAAATTTTCTTGTTCTTAATTGATTATGAGGTTTTGGTTTAATCCTTTGGTTTAGGGTTAACTATTATCTTGGGTACCCACAAGACTCTAAAACGATGTACATGGGACTAAAAGTTGACATAAAAATTGTGTAGTCAAGTTCCAGCCTATTAGTATGTTTTATGGTTTTTCAATGAACATTCAAATATCAAATTTTTGGGAAATAAGAGGATTTTTATGTTGTTCAATTAGATAAATGCAAGTCGCATACTTAAAATTACACACCGATCAATTATGAAATAAAAATTGTTTCAATTAAATGTATAAAAACAAGTTAACATACATCTAAAAGAATAATTCCAAACCTCAACATACACCAAACAATTTTATAATTATCTTCTAAAAATCCATCTTCAAGTGTGTTGCTCCATCAAAATAATCACCACCTGTTTAACCCGCCATCGAGAGGAGGAGGAAGCTCATGTAAAACTACAAATTCATCCTTGATCTCCCAATGATTATTGGGGCATCCAGAACTTATAAGATACATATAGTACTCCTTTGGGTATCCATAATGGTATAGATTTTTACCGTGGTCGATCTTACTAATGAATTTCCCAAGGTATCCTTTTATAAGCAAAGTGGAAGGTTGTTTTGAGCACCTATATTTCAAGATACCACTTAGCCCATGGTTTGCGGTGGTTATAAAACCTTTATATCACTTTGGAAAAAACAAAAAAGTTATTTACCCACCTATTTAATATCTCTATATCCATTTTGGCATCAATTTGATGTATAAAATGGGAGATATTTTCCAAATACATAACTAAACTTTTGACTTAGTGAAGATTCTATTTCTTGTATGGACCGATTTGGTTGGGCACCTTGATGGATGAATTGAGGTTAGGTGTCTTTAGAATAGTTTTATCCCACTAAATTTCAAATCATATAAAAAAATTTAAGCCCAATTTATTGTATATATTATGTGAATAGTTTGTTTGAGTTCACATGTGTACTTGGAATCTTATATAGTTTGACCCATTTTATTTCTACATCGTCTCTGGCCCTCCAAATCACCTCTTCCTACAATGTAATTATCAAAACAAGTTAAATTTACCTTTTAATAGTGATAAAAATAATTAATTGAATTGAATTTGAAGTGTAATTTTTTATTATATTTGTAACATTCAATACAAACCTAGTTTAATAAAATTGTGTAAGGGTGAAATAAAATAGTGAATTGTTGTGATATCACATACCCAAGGACCTTTGATGTTTAAATTTTTAGAGAATAAGAACTAAATGTTACATAAAAATACTCATGTTTTCAAGTGAGCATTTTTTCAACTATACCAAGATTTTATTATTTCATAATAAGTCTTCAACATCTCCCAAAAAATTATCCAAACATGAAACCTTTCAAGACACAAATCATTTAACATCAGTTTTCATAACCCAAGTAAAAGAAAACATAAGTGGGGTGATCTCAAACGCTCGGTAAGTGTAGACATAAGCACTAACTATTGAATGACATCAGTGAGAATAATATGAAAATAAGGGTATGATTACATAATCAAAGTGTATGGGAATAACAAAAGAGAATTCATACCTATCAAAACATGAATCATAAAACATATTTCATGGAATAACGCTTTAACAAAGGCAAGAGTCAAAAGAATCAATAATCACGAGCCATGTAATGTAAATATTGATCATAAGAACCATTAAAAACATATAGCAGTCATAGATAAAAAAAAATTTATCTTGGAACATTATCTTCAAAGAATCCTTACAAGAACCCTTACAAATGGGATACTCATACCTAGTTAATACTCATATCTCTTAGGAGTAACTTGTTAACCGGTTAACTCTGTCATCACTTAAGATTTAATTATAATAAATAAACATAATCTTCATTACCCAATGCATTGGATAGTTATATCGAAATCACCCATCATCATAAAAAAAATCCAAGAACTATAAAACAAGAAATAATTTTTTTTCCAACATAACAACAACCATTATTATTTTATATCTTTATTTTCCTATGGAAAGAAAATGTGTTTCATGAAAATATCCATGAATCAATCAAAATACGCCCGTAGAAACAGTAAGAATGGTCACATTAAAATATTTCCCCAATGGAACATAATTAAAATCAAGGGCTATTGTTGTTGATGAATAGAAATTCCATAAAAATATCATTAAAAACATTCTTGAGGAATATAACCTTTCCACTTTGAAAATCACTTTTTAAAACTAAAAATTTCCAGAATATTAGGAAAAAAAGTCTTTGAAAATAACCATGGAAAATTGTAAAGGAAGCTCTAAATCATTATGCGGTCAGGATGAAAATAAATTCTATTCATGTTGTAATTATTAAATCAAATAATTTATTCACACCTTCAGTAAAAGGTACCTTCTTTAGAAAATGATAAGAAGATTTTTTTAAACTTTTTTAAAAAAATTCAAACATGGTTAAAAAATTAATTTAAAAAAATAATTGAATAATAGTCAAAAAAATCTTGATTTTTTTAAAAAACATAGATATGGAAGAAAAAGGTTTTTGATCAAAATAGGTGAAATGTTTTTCTTTTCTTAAAAACATTTTTAAACCATTTTGAGTACAAGAGAAAGAAAAATGGTACTAAAACAAAAAAAAATTTAAAATATCTACAGGGGAATAGAAATTATTTTTTTCAATAATGATCATATAATTGAATCGATATAAATTCAAGTATAAATAATCCCAAATAAAATGGGAATGGAATATAAACCCCTTGGAACTTTGGTAACTTTTGAATCATAATTCCCATGAAATAATAACTCCAAATGAATCTTTAAATATCATGGACATAAAGATATTTGTGATAAAACATGTCAAAGGGGAAAAATATACACCTTATATAATAATTTTGGTGCATAACATTAACGTACATCCTAAAGATGGAGAATTTGAGATGAATAATCCTCACATAGATCATATCAAAGAATTGATAATTAATCAATGGATTATTTATGTGTAAAAAATTTAAATCCATGATAAAATAGATTCAAATAAAATATACATCAAAGAAAGTCCATTTCACACACAATCTTGACATAATATAATCAATAAAGTATAAGTATAACCTAGTGAATTAAAATTGAGTTAAGAAACCTATTACTGCTTTAGTAACTTCCTAATCAAAACCCCATGGATGAAGTGACATGATTTGTAATTTAAAATACCATGAAGTATGAAGGATTAATAATATAACATATAAAATGGGCAGTATACACACCATATAAAATAAAATAGGTTCATAACATTAAAATATTCCTCAATGAAGGGAAAGTGAAATGAAATCCCTTAGCACTTGGTAAATTTCCATTTAAGTAATCTTGGAAGAAATAATTTGAATTGAAATGTAGAATACCATTAAGAATGAATGATTCGTAATATAGCATGTAAAATGGGTAGTATATATGACATATAAAAAAAATTAGGTGCATAATATTAAAATATTCCTCAATGAAATGAAATTGGGATGAAATCCCTAATCTTGAGTCCACACATTCCATGTATGGTATTTATCTTCCTAAATAATAAAATTATATTAATTATTTACTTTATTAATAAAAAAATTCATTTTTATTATTCTATTTTTATTACTATGTTATATTAAATTACTTAATCAGTTAAGTCCACATCAGGTGTGTGTGGATGTTTGATTCATAACTTGAAAACATATTTGATGTGTTGACTATGGTCAAATGTGTAATTACTCATATTTTCTAGGTTTTATTTTTAGAAATTTTCTTGGAAAATTCTATGAGAAGGCACTAAGACGGCATACATTTTTGAGGTCTAGTGTGCCCGAAATAGTTAGACATAAAATGTTAAGTTTTTAATAGCGTGCGTTAGTGGTTTCTGGAAATAAAATAGAATAACTCTTAAATGGGTGATTAGGTTGTAAATATTAGGGAACAATTATGTTCCGGATGGCATGTTTACCCTTTGGGTGACTTAACTTTATGCAGAGATTGTCTCCTGTGAGAAAACTCAAAAATGATGTAACTGTAAATAAAATAATAAAATAAAAATATTTTACTTTTTCTCAAATCCTTATAACTCATGAACAGTAACTCAGATAAAAAATCTGAGACCATACTTGAGCTTTTGATGGTGTTCTTTACCTAGGTGGGGTCTAACCTCGACCAGTGTGGGTTGGGGGTGAAAGTTAGTTTTTGGATGTGAATGTCATTAAAGTATTAAAAAAATATGTATTAAATTGGATGTTATCTTTTGATGTAGTGACAGTTTATTTTTTTTAATAAACCTCATCAGAGATCCAACATTATCATTATAACCCTGGAGTTTCCCTTAGGCAAGGATAGGAGGCTCTCATCAGTGATGAAAGTTTGGGGACCAGAGCTCGAATCGAGTGATGACAGATCAGAGATCGGAATTCAGATAAATCATCAATGAACGACGATGAGGACACCATTTTTTATCATCAATCCAACCGAATAAAGGTAGGGTGTGTTATTTCAATTCTATATTTTCCCTATTCTTAACGAAAAATGTGGATCAACCCACGAACAGATTGACCCATGTGTTGATCATTCTTGGGGGAGGGTTTTTTTAGCGGGAATTTTTTTGTAGATTGTGTATCTGATTTGATTATCCATTATTATTGGATTTTATTTTCCTTACTAAATACAATGAACCATGATCGAAAAAAAAATCGATCGAGGTCTGTTCTTATTTTTTGATTCATGATTTTCTTCCCCCTATTCTTCGTTTGTCGCATGTGTTCTTTGTTTTCCCCATGACACGACACTTTTTGATTGATCTATCATTGTTCACTTGATATTTGATGCAACAATCTAATATCGCAAATTGGTAATCAGCATGGCACAAAGGATGTGTGAGGACGACAGTGTTGGATGGATCGAAGCGGTGCAAGAAATATCGCCACCTGAATGGCTTTTCACTAGGATGGATAGTGGCATGGAACCAAGCCCACGAAAATGAAGATGGTGACCCAAGGATCGCGACGGTGTTCCCGAATCAAAAAACAGGTCACCACGTCGATAGTGGTATCCTGCGAAAGGGGATCCATCGGTAGTGGTTCGTGCACCCAATAGTAGGAAGTCGTCGGGTTGACGGTCAATGGAAGAAGGGCACACGGTGGCACAGTCGTGGGCGACAACGGGAAGCCCTGGGAATGGCAGTCCATAGACGTGCAAATCGGTGACGCGGCATGGCACTACGTCGGACCGACTGGCACGCGGTCCCGTAAACCTCGTATAGGATGAGCGATTGGACGACCCAGTAGCCTTGATCTGGTGGGGATGTGGCAACTTCCACATATGGGTGGACGGTACCATCCCACATTCAAGTGGGTCGGGCAAGAAAAGCAGGTTGGGCCCGTCAGTTTTGTCCGACCGGGTCCGGTCGGACCTGGACCCAACCTGACCTTTTCATTAAAAGTCTCATAACTTTCAAACCATAAGTCCATTTGACGAGACATCTGCATAGTTGGATCCCTCGCTACCAATTATTCCTTTTGAGATGGTTTGGTGGGTTTTTAGTTGGACTAGTAGGGGTTGGTAGCATTCTCTTTTTCTTTCCTATAAGGGATCAATATAGGATCTTGATCCAATTATATAGGGTGATAGTAGAGATTGATATCACACCCTTAGTCTTATCTATAAAGGTTTCATGTAGGATCTCATTCATGTCATATAGAATGAACTATTTTCAGAAGTTATTTGTCTCATCCCGGCTTCCATAGTAACTAAGTGAGCTGAAGCTTGTATCACACTGAGAGTCTTGGTCGGTCCTCACTTCTCTTAATTGTACCTTAGATAGGGGTTGTGGAATCGGTGTGACCAGTATTTACATGGGCACCTATCCCTTATCTAGGATGATGTTTCCAATAGATTCAAGATGTCCTCCAATGAGCCCAGGGTGCAGGACCCCAATCTTTGTATCGAGATCAGATTCTTTCCTTCATGACTTGACCTAACCCGGGTGCTTTGGGTAGTTCTTAGTGTGTTCTCTTTAGGTAGGGACCAAATTAATTGGGCCTCTTTGTGAAGGTATTTGATGACTTCATAGCTCGAGGAGTGAGTTCTCCAAAAATGTGTGTACCTTGAGTAGAATCATGTGACCAATGATTGGCTACGATTTTGAGACTCCTTGTCTTAGTGACACCAGATGCCCAATGGAACATTGTAACATATCAAGAACTGATGTTATCTCAGATACTTTTTGGTAGAATTAGTCTATTTGCTTACAATCAGATAGCTCGGGGAGTGAGATTACCCAAAATCAAGCATGCTACGAGCAGAACAATATGGATGGAATTGGATTGGACCTTTAGTCTTGAAATCCTTTACGAGTATATCTGGATGTTCTTGTTATATGTGTTGTTGAAATATACCTATCTTGAGATGATTGTTTCTTCTTAGTGGTGTTTTCTTTTTGGTCTTTTACTCTTTGTTTCAGGGTGCCCTACTGAGTATTGTTTTACTCACCCCTACACAGGCTTTGCCCGCACATGTCATGTCTTGTGTAGATAGTCTACTCTTTGACAGTTTCCCAGGAGGACTAGGACCAAGTGGGGCCTGGGGTGATTAGACGGAACGAGGTGTGTTTTGGTGGCATACAATCAGTAGTCTAGTGTCTTACCTTACAGTTGGATCAGGTTGAAGATTTCTACGTATGAGCTTCAGTGCTTGTGTTACAGACTTTTTCTTTTTGGTGGGCTTGTATTCTGGCCTGGTTGTACTTTACTTATTTTCTTTCTATCGTACTCTATTGTTGGGTTGTAGTGGTATGAATGCATTCTATTTACTTAGTGTTTTTACTTCTCAACATCTTTTTATTGGAATTGTGTGCATGTGTACATAGGAAAATTCCTCCCATTTTTTGGGATATTCCTACTCGGTTCTAGTCTCCATCCCCTGGCCTATAAGAGGCGGGCTTGGGGTAGTCATGGCATGGGACCTGGGGGACGAGTCGTGAAAAAATGGGTCATTGTAATTACATAAATATAATAATTATCATGACATAAAAATTATTTTTATTAATCAAATATACTTTTAAAACCAACCATGAAATATTGGTATAAAGAATTAATTATGTTTCAATCAAGGAAACAATAGGTTGTATGTATGCATGAGTAACGTTTCCATTTTTCAACGAACATGAGAGAAAGAAAGTATCATTTTGTCTTTCAAAAATAATTATTTTATCATAAATATCATATTCTCTCTTTAAATACACTTATATATATATATATCATCCATGTGATGTGGTTATGGAAAAAGAATCTCATCGATTCATGGAGGTGGTAATCCACACTTATGCATGAACAATGTTATCATTTTTAAAAAATTGATGATATATTATCTTTTCATAATGATTATTCATATTCATGAAAATGTATATGATAATATCCTAATAGTAACAATCATATAGAAAGGTCATAGAAGTTCCCTGGTATCATGAGAACCCAAAAGTGTCATGATAATATTGTTAAATATATATTCTATAGTCAGATGATATCATTTAATGGGGAACAAATTATATAGGTTATCTAGGTTGGATACTCATAGGACTTTGAGGCACCTTCTCATTGTGTACTCCCTTGGTAATTTTCATGTAGGAGATCATGAGAATGCAACCTGCTAGAAATAAATATGCATTAATATGTGTCATTTAATGTACATATCCACATATGTGTGTATTGATATTTTGACTTTAATATTATTATTAATGAATATTATTAGTCATTAACTTTTATTTATTGAATAAAACCATGACAACATATGTTCATGGTGAATTAGGATACATTGGGTATGTCATGAATAATATTTATTAATAAATTATGCGATAAAAGATTTTTCTCTTTTATTATTTAATGGAAGTTGATATCTCATGACCTTTGATAGGAATGAAATAGCCTAAATAAATCTATGTTCATGGTGTTATATGGTATGGTTCCTTTCTAAAAATTCAAAGAAAGTGACATTGAGCACATAGGTTGATGACACCAGCATGCAGCCTACTTAATTAGAGATATCATGATAAAGGGACTATATTACACAATAAGCATCCATATGAGATTGTATTTTATTGGGACATTAACAAATATCTCTATGGATGTCTATGTATGTATTGGAATTTTGTTAGATTCTAACATTGGAATTTGGTTGGTTCTACCTAATGCCATTAAGAAAGAGGCCTAGAGGGCCACACACTAAATATATCCAAAACCTCAGTTAAATAATAATATAATTTATTATATAATATTTTTAATAAATATTAGTCTTGTAATGGGTTTAATAATAATTTATGTTATCTTTTTTGTATATAATTTTTCACAGGTTATTCAAGATAATATTATGTGCGTAGATTATTTAATTAATATTTATTTACAATTTAGTGAATATAATATTTATTTATTTATTGGAGAATAATACAGTGATATTTTTTTATAAAAAGAATAGTCATTATTTAATGCATGATAAATATTTTTGAGGAATGGTGGACAGAGTTTAAAGGTACAGGGAGAAATAATATATATTAAATATTATTTGAAAAAATTTAGAAAACAATTATTTAAGAAATAATATTCAATTAATTATATAGTTTTTCACATGATAATAAATAATAATATTAGTAGTAGTAGTATTATATACATTGAGTTCGTTGGTGATTAAAGAAATAATAAGGGTGGATGTGCAATTATTATTTTCTAACTCTAAGACTATTTAAACCCAAATATATTATTTCCATCCCTAAGACTATCTTTTTTGTGTTGTTCACAATGACATGGAGATTTCTCTCAAACCCTTAATATTCCATACTTATGAACACTCTTAAGAATTTATAGTGATCCTCCTACACCACCCCTCTCCATCCTAAAGAGATCAAGGAGAATCCTTATAGGAAGTGATTCTGATGGCGATCAAAGTCGAATGAAACAGGCATTAGGATCTACCACGCTAGCACTCAACGATTCCTATGAAGATGTTTAGAGGTTTGCAGTAAATGTTTCGATCACCAATGGAGTTAATCTACACTTTATTCCTACAACACAATGATGGTATGATGTAGAGACATTTTCAAATTCATCAACGAAGAAATAATTCATTTCAAGGTAATTCTTTGACAACTTAAATTAATTATAAATCATTATTTTTTGATCTTGTTTTTGGTTCTAATATTCTCAGTTAAATTAATATTTGATTTAATTCCATTGGTTATGACATTCTTCTTCAATGTAAATATGAGATTAATCATTGATTGTAATAAAAAAATGAGTTCGGCATGTTCCATCGGGGATTTTATTGTACTTGAAACCTTTAGTCTATGTGTGAATAACTCCCAACATGGATTTTGTGAGAAATATTGAGGCATAGGAACATTGTTCATTTACTGGTGATTAGAGTTCAAGCTAATGAAAAAAAATCCATAATTGCACAGTGCAATAGAAGGACCCTCACAATTGTAGGAGGTGGCTGCAATCGGTTGATTGAGTGATACCCTCTATAAAAGTTGGGTGGGACCACTTACTAAGGTGTCATGTGATTATTGGATTTTGTGATTTATGTGTATTACTAGTCACAATTGATTGTAACCTTTTTACTTCTAATGAAATGAAATTTTATGATTTTTATTCCTATGAATGTTAGATGAAACTCTTGACCATGTAAAATCATGTTGTGTAATTTTATTTCTTCCATTTCCCTTTCTTTATTTTCGTGAATGTTTTTGTGATTTTAAAGTAAATAGTATTGAGTGTGTTGAACTCAGTGTGGTGATTCAAGTGAAGTGGTTCCTTTGAATTTTGGTACAATAATGTTTTGATAATTCCATCCAGTGACCTATTTTTCCATTTTGGTTCTCAAATGGAAAAATTTCTAGTGTGAGAAGTTTGTAAGGTATTATAAATATTTCCAACACTAAAAAACACACCCATCCACCAATGTTGTCTCCATAGATTTAAGGAAAATTTTCTATCCTAGATACCAAGGAAACATCCCCAGCTATCAAATAAACATGAACCATAACTCTCTATGTGGAAAATCACTCAGAAAGGACTACTTATGTGTCAATTTCTAACACTCAAGTGAACAGATATGTGAAATTTCATATATTGTCTAGTAAATGGAATGTACTTACCAGGTATATGGTGTTTTGTCCTTGAGTGTTCATCAGGTGTCTTCAACAATTGTCTATAATGAGTAAAGATTATATACATAGTGTGTTGAATATGGTACATGGTGTGTGGGACTCCCTCCTCCATCTAGGCATGTATCTCAAGTATATGTTGATTTTTATACAAGGATAAACGGAAGGTGATATTAGTACATAGTGACTGAAACCATGTAGAATGTTCAATATGTATATGAGTAACATGTTGAGGTTTCTTACCAGAAGTACAGTACATGTTCATCAATAAACATGGTGTGTGTAACCAAGTGACTACCAAGTATGTATTCCTTGTTGACATTGGGATGCCAATTCCAAAATACATGACGTGTGTGATGGAACCCATGGAGTGTGGGTTCAACGGGTTGACTTTGTGTGTACTTGATACACAGCATGACCCTTGATCTCAGAATACATGACATGTGAAAAAAAATAACATAGAGTGTGATATTTAAGAAGCATTGTAAACCCTAGCATTACAACTCATGAGATACATTACGTGTGACCCGATGTGGTCGCGTATTTCAAATACCAAATGTATGCTCCTCTATGTTGCCAAATTATACACCCATCTTTTACACCACTGACTTCACCCATCCCCATTTGTGATGTGCCCCAATGCCACCTCCACATCTTCTGTAACTTTTTCTCATCGGAATTATACATATGGTCATTGTCTCTTTCCTTCAGATGCAATCAAGCTACTCAAAGAACCTCCACATGCTACACTACTAGAAATAGGGTTGTAGTTAGTGCTCAAAATGGGATTTTTCAACACTAAAAACATTAATATGATAATCTCCCTTAAAATATCATGAACATTTCCACTAATAACAAAATCACTAATAAATTTTACCATTATCGGCACTAAAAAACGATGATAAAGACTACATTTATCAGTGTTTTAGTTAGAAATAAAAAATTTTATTTTTTTTATTTTTTCCCTCCTACTCATACCCCCTGACAATGCTTGAACCCTCTTTTTTTAGTTCTCTATGGAATCTCCCAATACTTCTCACCTACTATGTTGGCTTGCCCCCTTTTTTTAGAGCTTGTGACCCCCCATTTGTCAGTGATTGGCAGCTACCCCACTACTTACTCACCCATGTGCGCCTTGACTTGAATGTGGGACCTCCATGTGAAAAGAAAACCCCTTCACCTTTGATCAGTATTTTTTTCTTCAATATTTTATAATATTTCTATTTATTTATATATATTTCCATACATATTTTTTATCAATATATTTATATAGTTATTTTTAAATACATTTATAATATATGTGTGTGTGTGTTTATATATATGTTTGTGTGTGTGTGTATATAATATATATATACACTTATATTTATTTAAATATAGTATATATTAATATTCATTTACATATATTAGAATATAAATCTATATCCATTTATTAAAACATACACAAATGTATATATAAACATTATATATACAATTGTATATGTGTATATATATATATATTCATACATTTTTATAATGTAAGAAAAATGTTTTGATGTTGTTTTAAATAAAATGGATAATAATTATTTCTATATAATTTATATAATTATTTTAAATACATTTTAATTTTTTTTATATTGTATATTTAGATATAAAATTTATAATGTATTTATAAATATATTATTTTAAATATGTTTATATACTAAATTTAATAATAATTATATATTTATAAAAAAAATCTTTATATATGATGTATTTACATAATATTAATACACATATATTTATACACACATACACATTTTTATTTCACACATACACAACTAAATATTTATATATATTAGAATATACGTGTATATATATATATATATATATATATTTACTGACACATTATATATATATATTAATTAATTTTTATAAGAAAAATAAAATTGATCATATTTTTTTAAATAAAATCAATAATAAATATTTTATTTTCATATGGTTTATATATTAAAAAATACATTTTTATGTAAATATGTTTAAAAAAAATTGTACAATTTATTTATTTTATGTAAATATATGAAAATATATATATATTTATTATAAATAACAATATGATAAGAAACATAGTAAAATCTAAACACTATAATATCCACATGAGTGTAAGACCTGAGTATAAATTTAGTATCCACTAACAAAAGAGACAAGAGGACCTCCTCAAAAGTTATGACTCTTTAGAGTTAAATTCATGTATCCAACTTATCTTAGATTGTTTATTAATTTAATGAAATTTTATTTCATCCAATTCTTATTAAATTAATATTACTTAATAATAATTGGAAAATTATTTATCAATATTAATTTGTAATTATTTTATAAGTAATTTCACAGAATAACTTATATATTAAGTATAAATGTATATTTAGTCTTATAAAAATAATATTGAAGAAAATATATTGTATTTATATCCATATAAATATATTTATATATTCATATATGGTTTTAAATGATATATAATTTTTTTTATAAAATATACCTTTTATCAGTGGTGATAAAGGTCATCTTTATCGGTTCTAAAAAAAGAATTAAAAAAGGTGTGCTTTTATCCACACTAATAAAGATGTTCTTTATCAATGCTTTTAGATAGAAGTAATAAAGACATCCCCTTTATCATTTTTTTAAGTGTTGATAGAGGATAGCATTTAATATCACATGTTCCCTCCTTGTCACTTCCGCCCCGTGGTCCTATTGTGTAGTTTTTGTATTGTGTAGACTCATGTGGCCTTCCATCCACTATTAATGCACCACCTAATAGGGAAGGAATGAAGGAGTCTGAGTTTTATGGTCGATGGAAGGTTTGGTCACCCAAAATAGGTTGTCCTCATGCCCCTTGAAGAACTCAGGAGATGGGAAGTGAGAGAAATAAATGAAGGGATTGGTCATATTATCATTCTTCACTGACCATTATTAATATATTAATATTTTTAATATTATCAATTGACTTATAACTCGTAATCAAAAAATTTCAACCATCAAAGGGAAATCCCAAAAATAAATTCTCATCAAACAATTTATCAAAACAAAATAATCAAAAATCAAGAACACAAATAATCATTGTTGTGCAATCCTAAATTTAATGATAGTTGAATATTTATCAAAAAATATATCAACATCCATTTAATATTTTTAAACTACAATAAAAATGGTCATTAGGGGAAATTTTAAAAACCACCGCTAATTTTTTTGGTTTTTATTTATTTAGAAGTTGTTTTAGGAACCCACTACTAATTCATCGCATTTTATTAAAAATCATCTTCATTTAGTAGTGTTTTTTTCGTGATAGTTTTTATTTAATGACGGTACATTTCATGGTGGTTTAAAATTTCACCAACTATTCAGTGACGATTTTGTATTTTTTGTATTTTATTTTTTAAAATGATTTTTAATTTTTTTAATTTATAAATATTTATTATTATTATTATTATTATTATTTATTATTTATTGAATATTATTTATTATTTAAAAATTGTTTATAATTATTTATTATTTTAAAAAAATACGAATGGTTAATTATTAAATATTAGTTATTAATTGGTAATTGTTAATTATTCATTGTTAATTGTTAATTATTTTCTAATCATTTATTGTTTATTATTTATTATTTTAAATTATTTATTATTATTTTTAAATTTTAAATAATTATAAATTATTAAATATTAAATATTTATTATTTAAATATATATATATATATATATTTCCATATTTATATATATAATGTGGGTATATATCTATATAATTATATGTATGTATGTATATATATTTATGTATATTTATATGTGTCTATATATATGTATGTATTTATATATAATTATATTCAATTATATATTTATTTATTTATTTATATATATTTATGTAATTTTTTAGATACATATATTTATAGATATTTATATGTATTTATGTGTACTTAAGTATATTCATCTATATTTACATATATTATGTGGGTTTATATATATATATATATATATATGTATGTATGTATATGTATGTATGTATGTATGTATCTTTTCATGTGTGCTTATGTATTTTTCTATGTGTTTTTATACCAATTTATATTTATATTTATATATAATTATTCTAAATTATATATATGTGTATTTATATATATATATGTATGTATATATTTATTTATATTTATATATATTTATGGATTTTAATATGTATTTATGTATATTTATGAATATGTATATGTATATATATTTATTTATAGTAGGTCGATTACATCTATCACTGTGGAACACAACATAGGGGAAACAATCATAATAAACATACAGGTTCGGAGACTTGAACCTACAACCTACCCCTCACCCCCCAAACCTGTACCACCCCACCACCAATGGTTGGACATATTTATATATATTTGTAGATATTTATAAATATTCATATGTATATATATATTGATGTATATTTATTTTTCTTTATACATAATTAAATTAAATAATATGTGTGTGTGTGTGTATTTATATATATATATGTTAATTTATTAATATTTATATATATAGATAATTATATGTATTTATATATATTTTTATATATGTATTTTATATTTATCTATACATATTTTTGGGTATATATATATATATACTATTATATTTAATATATTTTTGTGTGTGTATTTATACATAGTTATGTAAATTTATTTATATTTTTATATATTCATATATATTTATGTATATTTATATACATTAATATATATTATGTAGATATATGTGTATATATATTTTCATATATATATATATATATTTAAAAAAGTTTGGGATAAGGTGCAAAAGTTCAATTCCCTTTATTAAAATAGAAATATACAAGAGGAGAAGGAGGTCTAAAATGAAAAAACAACCCACAAAAAAAAGAGAGTCAATGCACTAAAATTCAGGAAATTGAAAAGCATGGGAAAGGTTGAAACCCCACCAACCCCTACCATGTGGGGCTCTTCTATGCGGATGTTGGTCATGATTCCAACTCTTGGCTCACTATCAAGGCTCATGACCGCTATCTAAGGGGAGTACAATAGAATCTGCAAAACTCAAATCTCTGAATACCTCCTCATGTAACTGCTCCTACTTCGACTATCCATCCCTATTTCCTTTATCGCACTTTGAATCTAATGATGCCTCCTTATACAAATCAAGCACACCAAAAGGATTAGGGGTGTAGATCGTATTTGTGCACAAATCTTCATTTTTAGATACTTGTAATCTTTCCTTTATAACTCCCCACACTTGAGAGATAGCATCATACAAAGCATCAACTCTGAAAATAGTTTGGGCATCAACAACCATCACCAGTGAATCTTTTCTCTTTTGGGTTTCAAGTTCCAACAAATTGTCATTTTTTGGATCCCCAGATCGACCTCTAGAAACAATTTCACTAGCACCTTCTGTATGGTGCACCTCCTTGGTGACGCCATCCTTAAGACCTCCAGAAAATATCTTCAGAATACTCTATTTCTACTTGTCAATAGGAACCAATATATATTTATATATATTTATATGTAATTATCACTATATATGTATGAATTTATAAATTATTAATAAATATATGTACACATATGTATGAATTTAAAAGTATTTATCTATATATATATAAGTATGTTAAAGTCTATTTAGTCCTAATTTGAAAAGCTTCGTAGAGTGGTAAAATATTTTCAAAATAACCAAGAGTTAAGGGTTTTAAATCTCACAATAAACATATATATGCATTATTTTGCATAATGGATTTGATATTTCATTACTTACATTATTATCATATTAATACCAAAATTAACAGACTATAATAAATACCAGTTGGTGAGGTATCCTTAAGTGCATCCATGAGACCCAGGTTCAAAACCAGGTAAAGGCATATTTCTAGGGGTACTGTAACAGTACTATAGCAGTACTGTAGAATAATTGTACACTGTGTGGTAATGTAGCAGACTGTACACAGTACATGTACTATAGCAAAACTATACACTATGCGAGCACTGTAGTAGTTAATATAGTAGGTATTGTTCGATACAGTGGCAACTGGAACTATTCACCTTGGGCCACCGATTTGGGATTGGAGTCCTTAAGGCTTTTAGGCCACCCATGCCTTTGGGTTAGTAGGGCTTTCGGGCCACCTTTAAGGCCTTCATTCCACCTCTAGGCCTTTAGGACACATGCAGTTGCCCCAGACAGACTCTACAAAAAACGAGCATCCCCAGAAGAAGATTCAGAGCAGGTGCACTCACCAGAGCAGAGTCAAATGGATTTGTCAGAATGAGAGGGTATGACTATTCCATCAAGACCAGCCTGTGCTTGCACAGGAAGCCTAGCCGGACGACCATGTGAAGGTGTATAGCCACTATCATGATGCTAGGGAGGGGTAGTTCCTTGTAGATAGTCTGGTTGAATTCCCTAAGACCTTCGGGTCATATAATCTCTTAAGCCTATGGGCTATGTAATCTCTGAGTCTATGGGTCTTGTAAGGGTTCCCCCTCATCCCTTGAAAAGGGGTATTATCAAAAATCCATTAAAATTAAGGCCATCGGGCCATTCGATGAAAATAAATATTTAAGGAGAGAGATTACATTTTTAAAAAATGAGAAATAAACCATATAAATAAAAAATATATATTGAAATGTTATTCTTTGAAACATTGGTTATTATAGTTATAATACTTTAATATATTTTCCATGGGAATAATTATAGAATTTAATTAATAGGAAATATTTTTGGAGAATGATAATAATAAATAATAAATCCCTACCTTGATGAAACAAACGTCGAAACATTAATAGTTACAAATCTGTATGTGTTTGTTGTTGAAGTCACTGGGAAGAACACTTTGAATCTCAAAAAACATGGTGAATTATCTCTAGTGTTACTTATTCAATGGGGAAAAATGATCTAAGGGGAATGTTATAATATCATATTTATACATTTCTAGGTTTCTATTACTGGGTATTTTATTAAAAACCCAAAAAACCTCGATCAATGACTCGTTTCCCCAACATACAACTTATACCTTCCATAGAAAAAACATGTCATCTCTAACAAAACTGTGGGTGTTAGAATTTCTATCAAATATTATGTTTAGGATACATTAGAATTCAATTTCATGGAAGATATATTTATTTATTTAATAAATATTAAATATCCATTAAAATTTAACTAGATCTAAACTTAACCAAAATTTAACTCAAAAGCACACATTGAATTATGAATTCAACAGAGCTAACATAAATTTTATGTTAATGGAAACCAATTGGGTTAATTTATAATTTTACCCTTCTAGGGGACTTGAGTTTTTTAAACTCAAAAACAAATTATGTCTCGTTGAGGGAAAATATGGATCAGTGTATGACGATAGAAAACATGTTATGATCCTTATAACAGAAAAATCTAAAATAATGTGAACATGAATTTTTCTATAAAAATTTAAAAAATATATATATTTTTTTAATTTCCATGAAAAATAATATATATAAAATGCACAAAAGATGTTATAGTAAATAAAACTTAACAAAAAATACAATAGCATTTCCATTGTGAACAATAAAAATGACATTTTTTAAGAATAAAGGTAAAATAAAAAATGATGTAACACATATAATTTCATATATAATAAAAAAATTAAAATAAACTAGAATATTTTTTTTCATTGTAATAGATTAATAAAATATAACTCATGTACTATTTTCTATTTAAATGAAAAATCAATTAAAAACAAGAAAAAATATATATTTCAAAAAAACATTAAAAAATAACTAAAAACGTGCTCTATCATTTATTTTATTTGAAAATTTCAATATAAATTCATAAAACATGTTGTACTAAAAAAGTGAAAAAAATTACCTTTAAGAAACAAAACATGATGGTAAATATCACTTCAGATGAGCATGCCAACTTCAAAGATTTTATACTACAGGTGAATCATCCATGGACCCCAACCTCAGCACATATCCTTGTCCATATACACGACTTTGGCTTCATCAGGTTACCACCACAACCTAGTTTTTTTCACTTCCATTCCCCCTATGCTTCCCTGGCAATCCAGCATTCATTCACAGGAAACACAACTACTACACAGTAATATCAAATTTCACTCAATTGTTAAAATGGAAACCCACCAACAAGAAAGTAATCACTAAATCTAAGCACACATCGAGTAAAATTCTATTTTAATATCATCATTTAAGTTTCATGCTACAACCATCTATCTATTTTAAAAACCTATTCCATCTTCGAATAACCATTGCAACCATTTCAACAACAACTGCAACTACAACTGTATTTGCAACTATTTCATTGACATCAACATGTCAAAAGAGGGAACACATCACAGCATAAGCCCTTAGTTCAGCTATAAACACTACCACAGATTGGTGTAAGGGCAGCGCCAACTTTTATCAACGCTAAGAAAAATGCACTGATAAAAGGGGGGAATTTATCAGCACTATTATTAGAACTGATATATTTTTTTAATAAAAATATTATTAATTTATATAAAATTATTATATTTATATTAAAAAATAATGTTTACTTATATACATTAAATAAAAAACTCATGTTTATAATAAATATATATATTTTAATAATTCAAATATATATAATCTTTTTAAAAAAGTATTTATAAGATTATAAATAAATAATTATATACTTAAATAATTATAAGATTATAAAAAAATTATTAAATAATAAATATATTTATTATATTTATAATTGTATATTTATAATTATATATTTATAATTATATATACATACTTATTAAATATATATATATATATAATTATAATTTTAAATAAATACATGTTTCCAATGAATTTTCTCAATAAATACATTGACGTGTGAGTATAATCGGCGTGCATATGTTATGTGTTCATCATTAATGTTCATTTATACAATACACCTTTATTATTATTCATTTTTTTATATACATTACACCTTTATTATACTTTTTTAATTATAAATAAATATTTGTTTATTTATACTTATAATTATATTTATATATATATATATCTAAATAATTAAAAAATTATAAAAAAATATATTTATTATACTTATAATGTTTTAAATGTATATAATTAAATAAATATATTTATAAATATATACAAATATTTATAAACAATTAAAAATATTTATAATTCTAATTCTAAATATATATAGATTTATTTAAATACTAATAAAATTATAATAAATATATTAATTATATATACTTATAAAATTATAAGTATGATAAATATAGTTATTTTATTTTATAATTATTTAAATAAATAAATATTCATTTATTTATAGGCATAAATATAAATAAATATTTATTTATTTAAATAATTATAAAATTATAACAAATATAAGAAATAACTTATTATACTTTTATAATTATTTAAATAAATATAAATAAATATATAACAATTTCCAGTTATAAATATAAATAAATATTTATTTATAGTTATTTATACTAAATATATTTATTATATGTATTTATTATATATATTTATAAATATAATAAATATATTTATTATAATTTAATTATTATAATTATTTATTTATTTATTTATTTATTTATAAATGAACCCTAATCGTCGGCTTCTTCTCTTGCACACCTTCAATCTCTCGGGGAAGCTGACTATCATCGCACCGCCACTCTTACCAAACCCCGCTGTCATCGCTCCTCTACTCTTGCCCAACCGCACTGTCGCAGCCATGCCACGCTGCCGCTCTTGTCGAACCTTACTACTACCACGGACCGCTCTCCCCTAGCTGCACTACCTCTACACTGCTCTCCCTCATATTCACTTCCCCTACCACCTATGATGCCCCCCCCCACTTTTTCCTCTGTGGTCCCCCACCACCACCTGTGCTTCCCTCTCTTTCACCATCGTTTTCTCTACCAAAGGTATAGTTCATGGAATTTTATATTCCCATAATTAATTAACTATTTGGTTGTTGACAAATATGAATTATTTAATATTAGGGAGAATTATTTTTGGTTCATTATATTCATTATGAAGATAATTTTTGAGATGTAATAACCCTATGATTTTTTAAAGAATACTTTTCCAAAAAAAATTGTTTAGGAAAATGCATTGCAGATTATATATTACACTATAATTGAAGGTCATGAACTATTGACTATATTGTGATATTATTCATTAGGTTATAATGAGTTTTATAGGTATAAATTTATATTTGTTCATGCCACATTATTTAGAGTTAGATGGATTGTGTTGGGTTTTTAAAAGAGTATAAATTTTGAATGTATTTTTTTGTTTTTATATATGTTACACCATAATAAAGGTTATATATATTGAATTTAAAGAATTCATAATCCTTCAAACTTGGAGGTTGTAGATTGAGAATATGAGATATATTTTCACCATATTGGTTGTCATTGGAAATATAATATGTTGGATGTAAAAGAATCATGATCATGGTGGCTATAAAAAACCTGTCAAGCTCATGACCATTGATAAATTCTTATGAAATTAGGGTAAAGACTTTAGAGATTATTTGATGAAGTGTGTGGGATTTTAAGGAATTTATATAGTAATATAAAGAGAAACATTTTAGAAATTTAGTGAGTATTTGGTTATTATTGATCAATAAAGGTAAATAAGTAGAGGAATAAGAATGGGCTCATCAAATTTCATGAAGATTTTATAAAAATATCTACTAATAGAGTATTTTTTTTATTATTAAATTCTAAAATCAAACACTTGAGTAGTAGTGAGTCTCCATTCTATAATAAAGAAGTGAACAGTTATCTTTAGGTGTAGTTGTAAACAAAAATTTATAATGATTCTTTTGTAAACTTTATACAATCAGTGAACTTAGTGGATTTTAGTACATCAATAAATCACTTATATATACTCTTTGGATGTATCTTAATTTGTGTGAAACAATAAAAATCACTTGAATCGTGTAATTTATTGGTTTATAAGGTTAAATGATTAACATAGGGACACCTACCAGTAATCATTGAATTCATTGTCAATGGTTGTTAAAATACTGAAAGATAAGAGGAAATATTCCTAGAGATTTACACGATTCCCTAGAAAAAATAATCCCCCAGTAAATCCCATAAAATTTATAACACATGGCTACGATGACTATCAAAGAGAATGAGAATGGATAAAGAAGAAGAAATAAGGTGGAAAGAAGAGATAAGGACCACTTAGTTAATTCATACCTTTAGTTTCAATGGATAGTCACCATGATTAAATTTTATACAAGGGGTGGTTGGCATGAGGGGAGTTATTAAGGCTTCTAGATAAGTAGGGGAGTGAAATTATATTCCTCCTATTAAATTAATATTTTTAAAATTAAAAAATTTTAGATTTTAAAATGATTCGTGGGATTTATGCATTACCAATATTCATATTCATAGAGTTCATGAAACTATCTTCCTAAAATTTTAGAACACCCCTTTTGTTAATTGTATTTCAAACCAAGAGGTTAGGTTATTTTAAAGTGTTAATAATGTTTGAAAATATTGTTTTATTTTTAAAGTGGTGAGTTATCCCATGTGATCTATATTTAAAACCACCTTTTTAGTCTTGTTTAATTTTTATATCAATGTTTTAGGGTGTTTAAATCTTTTTAGTTTTCCAAATCAGATGGATTATTTCAAAATGGTGTGTTTTACCATGTGGATTGGATTTTGAAACTTATTGTGTCTTTGAATGTTTTTAAATGTCCTTTTAAATGGTAGTGTGAATTCCCATTTCAGTTTTAAATGTGTTTTGATAAAATTGGTTTTAAGAGTAGATTGTGATGAATTTTATAAATGATAACATGGTTTGTAATTCCAAGAATGCTTTGAAAAGAGAAGAACCATCTTAAATTTTATAAAAAATTAGATGTCAAAAAAGGTGTGATACCCTATTAAGCCCCTTTGATTCTTATATGACTGTTGTAGCTTGTGATCCTATATAGAAATGTTTATTATTGACAACCTAGTTAGATGGGACATCTGGGGGTCTGGATAGGTTTAGTAGTTATTACCTAGTTTTTTTATCTCCAGTTCAATTCCTTTTATTAATACATCCTAGTGACGATGACCATGATACTAGAATCCTTTTTAGGATTTTTTCGGGGTTTTATCTCTCTACATCAATTATATCCCCTTCAATTTATATTATTGTTTGGAATATGTTTTCTTGTCATTTTCCCCATGTTGTGTGACTTGGCATAGTGGTGCTTGAGCTTTTTATTTCTTCATTATTTTTATGGTTTTATTTTTGTATTTTTTGAAAAGGGGTTGTGAAATATTTTTAAAGAAGGAAAAGGGATGAAATAGTGAAAAACCTAGTCAAGTATTTTGAAAGAAAAATTTTGTATGAAATATTCTTCTTAATACCAATTATTCATGGGTAAGACTCTAAAATTTAACCATATAAAATATATTTTCATTTCATTAATTACTTTTTTCTTTTTTTTTTGTTTTTAGAAAACATTGGATTCTTATTGTGGTCAATTTGGATACTCCAAATATTTATTTCCTAAATTCACTACAGAGATACCCAATAAACCAACCACACATTATGGAGTTTTTCAATTTTTAATATAATGCATCCAATGTATTATAACTAAACATCAAGTTATATAATTTATATTATATTTTAATGAGGATTATGTTATGATAGGAAGGGGAATCAATATCGTGAAAAACAAGGAATGAGGCTAGAGGCTAAGCACAAAGACCTAGGAAAGTTATAAAACTCGATAGGTATCATGGTATATATAATAATATTTCACTATCCAAACCCATATCAAAAAAAATTACTTATTATCCACAATGTTTCGGGTGTGTCCAAAATAAAAAAATGGAAACCATTGTAGTAATTATGTTTGTAAATTTATGAGAGAATTAATATTCCATGAAGAAACTAGTATCCTCATATAGGTATTTTTGAAGATAATTAATATTTCATTAAAAATATTTATTAATACTTTTTGCATTTAGATTTTTCCAGTATAACTATGACTTTTTAAAAGACACATATTTAAAAGATGATATGGATTTTATTAGAAATGAATGGGCAGCATACTTAATGGAAGAATGTATACAAATAGCAAGAAGATGTGACTTCTATAGAAGTAGTGGATTATTTCATATTTATGTTTAATTTAATTATTTTTAGTATTACTCACATAATAATTGTTTTCTTATATAGGTGGATTCATTTTTTTTGAGTTGGGGTGTTTTTTTAAAAGCTTCTCATGCTCATGAGAGATTGGGATTCAAGACTACAACTGATATGATGAACAAAGGAATGGGTCAAGAATGTATACAACCATCAGAAAAAGATTAATTACTAATACTTATTTAATTAATTTTGTCATAATTTTATCTACTATTTTAAATTTAATTTTCTTATCATTTTTATCAAATTATTGTTTAGTTTTTTTCACTGATCGTTATGCTTTCCATTTCTTCTCTTTTTCAAGCTTCCAACACTGCATAGAGTCGATGTTATTTAGCTAAAAAAACCTTTCTCATTGAAAACCATAAGATTATATGAATATCATGTTCTCATTATGGTTACTTTTTGTGATATAATGGGTACATGTTCTTCCTCCACACTCTTGGATTTCAACAACAAGAAAGGTTTTTCAGCTAAGAACATTGATTAAATATGAAGTATTGATAGTTTGACAAATAAAGGAAATGTAAATTGTGATAAAATTAGAAGTTAATGTTTTTTAGAGACTTTGGGATGGGTAGGAATCATCCAACCTCAATCCGACACACAGTATTATAGGTATGACTCCAATTTCTTATTTCTATTTAAAATAGACATTACTTTTAGTAAAAAATACAACTGACATACTCAAAAACTGAGAAAACCTATTCAGATTTTTTTATACTTTAAGAAAATAGTCCATGAGTCATTTTTGACATGTTGGAATTATACTCACCTCAATATGATACATGATATTCTTGGTATGACTGAAAGTGTCCCTTTTATTTAAAATTGACATTAATTTTAGTAAAAGGAACAAGTTACATTCTGAAAACTAAGAAAATAAATTGTGATTGTGTCAATACTTTAGGAAAATTATCCAAAAGTCATTTTCAATATGTGGGAGTCAATTACACCTCAATATGATGCACGATGTGACCAGTATGACTAAAAGTGTGTATATTAATTTTAAATTGACATTAATTTATGTAAAAAATAACAAGTGAAATGTCTTTAACCATAAATGGATATAGATTCTAGCTTTAACACATCTTATCATCCTCAAAATTATGTTCAATATGAAAGGAACATTCATACATTAGAAGATATACTATGATCTTTTTCAATGGATTTTAAAGGGAGTTTGGGATCAATTTCTTCCTCTGCTTGAGTTATTATATAATAACAGTTTCCACTCTAGCATTAAAATGGAACTATATGAGGATATTTTTTGTAAGAGATGCATAACTACTACAAGAAGGGATATATTTAGAGATAGGAATATATTGAGACCTAAAATTGTCCATTAAATGATTGAGATGGTTCAAAACATTCAACAATATATCAATGAGATACAAATTAAACAAAATTTATATATTGATAATCATCAAAGAGATCTAGAATTTGAAATTGGTGAAAAGTTTCTCCTTTGAATATCACCTTATAAAATGGTTTTTACATTTGTAAAGTATTGAAAGATAATCCTTAGATAAATAATCCCCTTTAATAATATTGATCTTGTAGGGACTATATCTTATCACTTAGCAATTACAGCAAACATCTCTCAAACGCATGATGTGTTTCATGTATCACTTTGGAGGAAGTACAAATCATATCCATCACATGAACAAAACTCAAAATATATGAAATTAGAACATGTTATCCCTTGTGAGGAATAACCAAAAGAGAGCTGGTATTAAAGAGATAATGTACTATGAAATAAGACTTGCCACATGGTCAAAGTTCTATTGTGAAATCATATGTCTGGGGAATCTATATGGGAACTTGAAGATGTAAGGAGAAAAAAGTACCCTCAATTTTTTATCTAAATAACTAAATTTCAAGGGTGAAATTATTTTTAAAGGGGTTAGATTATACCACCCCATAATTTTAGTAATTATTTTTCTTTAAATAAATTTTTTATGATCGATAGCTTTTTTCACATGCAAAATTGAACTAAAATGAACTATGATATATTATTGAGATAAAATTATTAAATGTGATCATTATAACATATTCATTGAAATTAATGGTATAAATAAAAGTATGAAAATTATAAAATCTATATTGAAAATATAAGTAATGACATCAAGAAGTGGGAGTCTTCCTTGCGAGGATCATTTATTCTAGTGTGTAAAGGAGGTAGCATCATAGGGTTTACTCTAGACTAAGCTCAAGTTGAAATTCCATTGGTATTTTTGGAGATAAATATTCTAAAATATAATTTTAAGATTATAGAAATCACTATGAGTTCCATGGTAGTTGAATCACCACTTGTGGCTCTCACCATTTCTTATCTTACCCTGAGATCTAATTTGGTGGTCTTGAGAAGTTTTTTCAGTAAAAATTAGCATAATATAATCATGAAATTATTAATGTAATAATTTATATATATATTTTAATTATATTATTTGGAATTTTTATAATAGTTTATTTTTAAATTAAATTTAAAACATTGTATTAATTAAAAATTTCGTCACTAATTTTTCGAAAAAAATTAATTTATTTAAAAAATAGGAATAAAAACATCTAATGTTAAAAAGCCATATTTGTTATGAAGAATTGTATTTATATATATGTTATATATTTATATATTAATAAACTAAATTAATAACATTTTAAAAATTAATTTAATGAAGTGTTTTTATAATATATATAATTAGAAACCATTTTTTGATTTTTACTTAGAATGAAATAAGAAAAAATTCATTTTATGCTTAAATTTTTTTTTTTCAAGCCAATTATTTTATCATGTTATGAATTTTCAGGTTTAAATTAATTTTTATCACTTTTAGAAATAAAATAAAATAAATTGGATTTTTTATTTGGAATCATCATATCCAAATTAACTAATAAGATCAATTTTATTTTTAGTCATAAAAATAACTTCCCAAGGTAAAATAAGGCCACTGTAATAACGGAAAAAATATGGTAGATGTGTTAAATAAAGGGGTAATGGATTAAAATATCTTAAAATTTTTCTTTAAATGATTTTAAAATGGATTTATTGACATAAAATCATATTATATTCATTATTTTTAAAACTTTTATCCACTTTCCTTGAAAATGAATTTTATTTTTATATTAAGTAATAAGTATTTACAAAAATGTCACTCCTATCACTTATAAAGGACCCCTCCACCACCACTTAAAATCTACACATAAAATTATAATCCCCCACCCTATAATATACCATATTTTCTTCCCTAGTAATCCTCTCCCAATTTGGGTGGCTTATGGTCCCTATAGATCACCCAAATTCCTTCAAAACCAATAAGGTTTCTAAGAGGAGATATGATTTATTCTTTATAAATAATAAATTTTTATCATTATTTTAAATTTAACTTATTCATCCACCTCTTCTAAATCATAATTTATCGCTAGAATTATACTGGAGTAGTATATTTATAGTTTTTTAATGACTTAATTATAATAACATCACTTCAAAATCATAGTAATCCATTAATTATAGCATGTTATTGTTTGGGTCAATTTAACCACCTACATGAATGATGTTATAAATTGTCTTCATGGATGGTTATTAAAAATTAATTAATGGTATTACATGATAATAATAAATAAATTTTTATTGTTTTTTATTTAATTTTAATATTATGATTTAAATCATTATTAATATTCCATCTTTTATTCGCTAAAAATTAACAAAACAAGTGTGTTATGGGTTTCATCTTGAAGAACCACACCTTAAACTCTAATGGAATGAAACTACTACTTCATAAATAATTATGGAACTTATATTAAATTAAATTTCATATTATAGATAATATGAACTCATGAACATGAAATTATTACTGAAATCATTATACTAAAACATATAAAGAATAGTTAAAACTACTAATGTTGATGATCAATATTAAAACAAAATAAGTAATAACTATATATTAAATAAATATAAAATGTTAATATAAAATGTAATAAATATTAATAAGGTTACAAAATATATTTTCGATGACTCTATGATTATCATAAATAAGGTTATAGTGCACCTGACCTAGAAAGAATCCATGGTAAGGGTTGTTGTTAACCTAGTTTACTTTCATTGAGTTATAAACATTATTCTTGAACTTTATCCTTATAAGTTTGATTTATTCTACCCTATTATTGTGTTATATTTTATGACCACTTTAATTTTTTGGTATTTATATTTCTTTCTCATAAACATATTTCTAAAGAATTATTATTTTAAAAAACTATGATATTCGTTGAGGGTCTTTCATCTCAATTTCCCTACTTTAAGACATGTTTCATATTATAAACCAATTTTAATTTTGATAGTTTATATATTTTATATTTGATATTTTAAAAAAATATCTTTATTAATGATATATAAATATCCATTTCAATTCATATATTTCATTTCTCAATTTCCTTATTCATTACCAAAATTGTAATGGTTTTGCCGAATCAATTTTCTTTCCATTGGGTCATAAAATTTCTTCCTTGATTATACCCATTTATGTTTATTTTACTCTGTAATTTCTCTATTATATATGATATTTTATAATTATATATGGATAAATTTCATCTTTACAAAAAAATATTCTTCTTTTAGGGAATTTATTCTCTATAAAAATATGATATTGTTAAGAATAATTCTCATCCTTTCTAATGGATATTTTTTTACCATTTCAATATTATTTCATAAAAAAATGTTTTATTTTTTTGCTATTAAATAAAAATTTATATTATCTTCTGTATTTTTTCATTTTCTATTTATCTATTTTTAAAAATAAAATTCTAACACTTTTTTGATGTAGGATTTTTTTTAAAACTTCCTAAATCTAAAAATAATTTTTCTCTTCATGCTCTAGTATTTTTATCTACCACTCTATATTTATTTATAGAAATTGTATATTTTAATAGTTACCTTATTAGTAATTATTTTAAAGTGATTTATTATAGATTATTCCCTTCAATTTATTGAAAATCAATTTTGAAAGTAACTTGTATCTTTTACTTTTATTCCAATGATAAAAATGATTACTGAAAAATCTTTCTCATGAGTTTACTTCGATTTTCCTCTAACTCCAAGAGATATGCCTCTTATAGAGTAATGTTCATGATCTTCCTCTAAGTGATTATATTCTCATTTTTGGATATCTAGTTTTTTCGATCAATTTATCTACTCTTGATGTCATGTTATGTGATACTATTTGAAAATGATATGAAACCCAATTTATTTCCAAGGGGTTTTCATGATATATTATGTGATTGATTTCATGTGGTACACATATGTATGGATTATCATTATGAGATGGGTAGGTTCATTACAGCCTTCAAATGCATTGAGTAAATATTTATGTCTTGTGAGATAAAAATATTATGCATGGTCATGATTGGGTTTTCTCACAAATTTATGTTTGAATTGAGTGTTCCAAGGCATAGAAAAAATGTTGACCTTATTCCAAAAAATGTAAATTAATAAAATTATTTATATTTCTACTATGAAAAATATGAATACAAGCCTTGGAATCCATGAGACAGGTCATCATGTATAATTTATAATTAATTTATGCAAATAAATATTTACCTCGTGTTGTAATTCTTTCTTCACTGGAGATTATGTTGACCACTTCTTGGCATGCATTCTTTTTGGAGAGAGTATTCAAGTGTAGAATACATCTAGCATTGATACAGTCATTCTCTGTGAACCTTTGAACATCATCATAAAAGTCCTCAAGTGCTAACATAGAAGAGTATGATACTTGCATCATTTATTAATTATTTCCATAGGAATCAGTTTGAGATCAGAAGGATTATTATTATTCTCTATAGATTCGAGAGGGTAGAGGAGTAGAATTTCTCAACATTCTTGAGATAGCTCTATAGGAAGAGCACTCTAGGGATTGGGAGAATTCTATCTTGACTTTAGTTCTACACAATGATGATCAGGATTAAGAATTATATAATAAATTTAATATAGAGATAAGGTTTGAGAATAAATTATTGCATATACACCTTTATTATTCTTTTAATTTCAAGAAAACCCCATGTAAAAATAATAATAATCTTATTATTATTTACTTGGAATATTTTTGATTCAGAGATAAATAAATATTATTTATTGAATAAATAAATTAATATTTATTCAAATAATAATTAATAAATTAATTCTCACCAGACTAAGGACTTGGCCCATCCTTCCACCTTAGTATTTATTGAAAATTTAATAATTAATACTAATTTAAATAAACAAATATCACTTCATTACTGACTAATAAATAAATAAATATTATAATATCTATAATAGATAAAAAAATATTTATTAAATATCCAACTCACATTTATTCACTTTAATAATTGGTTAATGAATATTTATAGTCAATCCAAATATTAATAATTACTTAACCATAATGGGAATAATATTTATTCAATATTTTAAATTCATATATAATTTAATTGAGGTTCTAAATACAATATGTGTGTGACCCTATACGCCCCTTTATAGGTGACATTAGGTGGAACCACCTAAATTACAAGGTTATAATATAGTAACATGCCATGAAACCCATAAATTAATAAGTTAATGTCATAATTTCATAAAACCTCATATAAACACACACCATATAATATAATCCCAATATCACAATATCTCTAATCAAGAAAGTTTCACACTTGTTTCATTAATATATATGCTCAATGTCTCTTTCTTTGAATTTTTTGTAATGAACTTACCAACATAATTTCATGGAAATATAATTAATCAATTAGGTATATTTTCATCAAAGTTCATGAGATATCAAATTTTATTAAATAACATAAGTGAAAAATCCATCCTTTCATTATTCATTAATGAAATTCCACTCTTTATACACTCAATGTTTCCTACCTCACAATGATCATATATAATCATTGTTTTCACCAATATATCAAAGTATATGACTCGTGATGTACATTAATAATAATATTAGAGTGTAATAATCATTACACACATCCATATATTGGAACATCTAATGACACATATACATATATATTTCATACTAGAGAGTTAAGTTCTAATAACCTTCTTCTCTTGGAGATTACCTAGGACAAACTTCATGGGAAGAAGACTCAATATCATAAGATACCACTAACCCTGACATCCTATATCATTTGGATGACATGCTCATGCATGTTGAATTGGTATAGATCCATATAATGTCACTGGATTTCATTCTTGGAAAATTCTTCTTAAATAATGTGATGATTTTTTGAACCAATATTAACTAAAAAATAAATGTGCAATGGAGTTTTCAATATGTTTTCAAAAACATTGTATAAATAAATGAAGACCATTCAAAATAATATTTAACATGATTATTTGAGAAGTTATCATAGAAATTATTTTTTGGTTTCATGTTTTTCTATACTTCTTCTAAGTATTTTAATATTTCCTTACTTATAAAATGATCCATCACACTAGATAGTGGTCCAAGATATATTTAACTCAACATTGTGGGACTTGGATGTCATCAACACTCAAGGAAGTATCCCAGGCCATCCCATGGGTAGAAGAGGAGGCATAGTTACCACTAGGTATAAGCGAGACCATGTGTAAGGCATGTACAGTGCACACCAAAGGGAATGAATAGTATGGATAGGCATATCATTAATCCAAAGGCCCATGGTATGTGTGATTAGAGACCATTTTGATCCCTAGTATCCAACTCAATGAGGTAGTGGTAGCAGTTGAGTAATGAACCGTAGTGAAGACAAAAGAGGAATTTAATGTGGCATGGATGCTATGTAGGAATTGTTCACCTATTTAAGAACATACACGTATAGTGTGGACTATTTTATTGTAATGATCTACACAATTATATTTACCATACCCCATGTATTAAATTTTTTTATTCTTCTTCAAACCTTCTACATATGAACCTTCTGTGAATGAGGGTTTTTAAAATTGAGGAACTACGTACGAGCTCGATCACCATGTGAGATCATCGAATCTCTTTACGATTTTAAAAAAATGGGCAAGTATGATTTTCTACAAATAGTATAAATGCTTTTCAAAATTGTTTTTGGATTAATTGTGGCTATGTTGAGAGAGTTATCATGAGATATAAAGGCCATGTGAACCAGTTGTTATGCGAGGAGAGTTTGTTGTCTACCAAGTAGTATGCAGTGAAGTTCTTGTATGGAAGATTCTTTATAGTAAAGAAGAGTCCCTATACACTTAATAGTATTTGGTGATTCCCTCATGTGAATGATCTTAGTTGTAGGAATACTCATAGAAAATGAAGTGTTATGTTGGAATGAAATTATTCTCGCATGACCACACACTGAAGAAGAGTTTGAGGATCATGTTTCTCTGCATACATGATGATTTTTGGTGAGAATTACAGTATGTACACTATTTTTGATAAATTAATACAGCATGTAAGGTTGGGGTATCAAATTTTATGTAGATATAATGAAAATTCTACATTGATGGTTCTTTTTTGGATAAACTAGGTGGTTTGTGGTGATTGTTTTCAGTGAATAGATTTAACATAGAAGATGAATAAAAAATATATATGGAGATAAATGAAAATACTATACAGTGATGAATCAAAATGTTATGAGAATATGGATGAAAATTAAATTATAAGACGAATAAAAATTATTCATGGATGAACCAGTTTCTATTAAGATATGAATTATCTAATGATGAGTTTACTGAGATTATTTTTTAATGTTATGAAGACTAAGACAGCTTTATAGAGAAGATTATTTAAAATGAACAAGATATCCAGAGGTCATTGAACCACCTTAAACTGCATACCATGTTTTCATAATTATCATGAATTGAATACTTGAATAACTTATGATTTATTTCCTATAAATACCAGGTTAATTACCATATTATAAAAAGAATAATGATGAAGTGAATAGTAGATTTTATGAGAAAATTACTTATCTCTCATAGTGAAAATATCATTTTGTAAAGTCGAAAGATTTTGTGCAGATAGTAAGAAAAAACATAAATTTTCTATTAAATAATTATTTTATACACATTATAATTATATTTCATACTATTTGAGAATTTTATATTTGAGAAGTCAAAATTTGGATATTGAGGAAGATCTAGTTTGGTGATGTTCTATAGAATGTGATGATATGCTATTTTATTTATATTAAAAGATCAAAAGAAATATCTTCAATAAATGTTGCGGAAGAATCCAAAATTTAGAAGTTATCTTTCTTATGTCGTTTTTAATCATTTTTCTAATAGTTAGTGTGATACTATTATTTCAGTGGGACTCTAGAAAGCAAAGTGGGAATCTATTCTAGTGAAGAAATGTATGTTGTAATAATTTTTTAATAGTTTACGCGAAACAATTGTTCCAATGAGAATATGATATTTTATTTATATTGAAGTATCAGAAGAAATATCTTTAAAAAATGTTTCAGAAGAAGCCAAAATTCAGAATTTATCTTTCTTAAGTCATTTTTAATCATTTTTTTAATAGTTAGTATGAAATTATTATTTCAGTGGGACTTTAGAAATCATAGTGGGACTCTATGCTAATGAAGAAATGTATGTTGTAACTAAATGTGATTATGGTGGAGAATCTGTGATTAGGGATTCTAACCAATAAAAATAAAGAGTAGGCTCATATAGAGATTGAACCTTGTAAAAATATTTTGTTCATGATCTATTTATTTTTACTTCATTTAGGAGAGGTTGAGTATTCATTAGAGAACATTAGATCCTAAAAGTTCAACATATGTTAATTTAAAAAGAAATAAAAGTTGTAAAAATCACCACTAATTCAACCCCCCCCCACCCTTCTTAGTGGTGAGAAAAATCCCCAGGCACCACAATTTGTATCATCGGTAGGTTTTCTCTACCAGGATCCACTATGTACAGAAGATGGATTATCTGAATTTTTTCAATATTAGGGGTGTTCCTACATTCGATGGAAATAACTGTCATAGTTAGAGGAATAATATGTTTCTCTATATTCTATAACATTAAGTTAAAGATGATGTTACTATAGGATTCCCAACTTTCTCATAATATTCTCTTATGACTTTTATCGATAAGACAAATATGGATGTTGATGGAAAATATCAAGATTCTATTTTGATGTCTCTTTAAAAAAGAGGTTTACAAAGAGGTTATATAACTCAAAAAATTACAAGGAAATGTGGTATATATTAAAAGGAGTTTACAAGGAAATATTAAATATTAGGAATACAAACTCCAAATTTTTAGGATCAAATTTGAAGAGATCAAGATGGGTAAATAATAAAATGTTGATAAATACTTTATAGGTGATAATGAAATTTTGTGTAATATTTGAGTTTTTGTAGAAAAGTTGTATGGTTCAACTATTATCAAAAAACTAATGAGAAATTTCCCAGCCATGTTTAATCCTAAAGTATTAGATTTTAAATATATATATGATCTTACTCTCGATGAATTACAAAACATACTCATTGAATATGAAATTTTAATGATACCAGTCTTTAAGAAGAAGATCGAAGATGGAATGTATTTTGAGGACATGTGGAAGATCAAAATTAGAGATGATGAAATGTTATAATAAATTGAATATGATGATGAAAATAAAGATGAATATTTTAGCATAATCATTTCACTTGTATCGAAAAGATTCAAGAAATTAAAGTTTATGGATAAATATAAATTGCCACAAAATTTCTAAAACTATAAGGATATTTGACATTTTTCTATAAATTTCCCTAAAAATAATTCCACAAAACCAAAGACAAATGATGAGATACCACTGAAAAAGAAATTGGGGGAGATCTCAAATGGTACAACTAAATTATAAGGAAGATGGAAAAAATTATTTATAAGAAAATGAAGATGTATTTTTAGCAAGGAAGAGGAAGATAACTCCACCTCAAATAGCCAAATGTAAGATAAAACTAACTTCATGGCTAATGTGGGAAAAGGGTTTGACACCTTCGGCAATTAATATGATGAAATTGAATGAATTTAGCTACAACATATGTTTTAAAATGAATTATAAGTTTTCTTGTGAGAAACACAAATATCAAGAAGGAAAATAGAATATTTTTGAAATAAAAAAAGAAAAGATAATTGAATAAAATTAATAATGTGCAAAGAAAGAGAATATTTACATTGAAAAAATTAAAAGAGACAGACTAAAAGTGGATAAAATGGAGAAAATGGTAAAGGACCATGAAGAATAAAATTATCTCAAAGAAGAAGAATAGTCAAAGATAAAATTTAAAATTCTTTATGCATATAATAGAATGAAAATTATTAGACAATATTTCAGTAAGTCTATTGAGGTCAAGGAAAAGTCGCTAAATACTGGTTAAAAGAGGGGTTCACAAAAGAATGTTAATTAACCACTCTATAAATTTCAAAATAAATCTATTTTCTATAACAATGCAAGTCCAAATATAAATTCTAAACAAGTATGGAGCATGAAAACTTGTGAAAAATTATCTTCTAATTCATTATAAGAAAAAAATTTCATAAGAATATTTTTTTCCCTAGAGAATTGGAAAATTCAATATATTGAAAGACAACAACAACAATCTTTAAGACAGGGCTATTATTAGTTGGTAATATCATGGTTCAGAGGTCACTACTAGTGATGCAGAGTGTTTTGGAACAAATCATATTTCTGTTGGTATAACATGTCCCTATCAGAGATGAGACCTGAACCAAGGGGGAGCTACTCTGAGAAAAGGGTAGAAAATTTTTAAAATAAGCAATAAATTATTGAGAATTCATCTTATCTTCCAACACAAAACAATTTTAGTCGTTTAGAATAAATATTATGAAGATCTAATCAAAAAGGCTATATATGTTAAAATTTCATAATCATTCTCCCATTACAAACATCCAATTTTTAGAAAGGAAAGGTTGTTTAAAAATTAATTAAAAACAACTCATGTTTCTTTAATGTTTCTTTGACATCTAGTAGAGAAACCAAGTCATGGACTCTTGATAGTGGATGTTCATCACACATGACAGGTGACACAAAAATTATAAGAAACATTAAAAGACATGAAGGATGAGAAGTAACTTTTTGAAATGATTGGTTCATTAAAATTAAAGGAGTTAGAAATGTAGATATTGAATCCCAAAATCTAAAGTTGGATAATGTGTTATTTGTTTACTAGATAAAGCACAATTTTATTAGTGTCATCCAACTTTTTCATGATGGAAATGTGGTTTTTTTCAAAAATGATTCATGTATCATCAAAAATAACAAAGGATTGAAGAATTATCACTCAATGAAAAATAACCAATGGTAATCTATTTCAAATTTTTTATTCAACATTTTCTTGTTACTTGAGTGCCAAAGATAAAAATACCTATGGAATAGAATGAATGGTCACTATTTTCATAGTTTTATAAGTAAAATCTTAAATCATGATATTGTGAGATATTTTTCCAAGCTAAATAGAGAAAGATATGAAATCATTAAAACCTACCAAAAATAGAAATTGGATCAAAGTTCACATAAAGGGGTGGATATTAAATCTTCTAGACCTCTTGATCTTATTCATACCAACATATGTGGCCTAATGAGATAAATTTATACCATAGGTGATAAATATTTTATTACATTTATTGAAGATTATAGTTGGCTGACTAATTTCATGTTTGAAAAGTACAAGTTAGAGGAAATTGAAATGTTTAAAAAAATTAGAAGGTGTGATGGGAAGGAGATGCTTCTCTATATCTAGAAACAGATATTAGGTAATGGTATGAAATTTACATGGGATTATTTTAAAAGTTATCTTTACAAACATGGAATCAACCCTTAGTATATCACATTATATAATCCATAGAAAAATGGGGTAGCTAAAAGAAATAATAAAAGAATATCATATATGAGAATGACTATGTTATCTAAACAAAACATATCAATGTATTTCTAGAGAAAATATGTTTTTACCACCATATACAAATAGAACATGTGTCTACTAGGACTAGAAATGAAAAATTCAACCAATAAAATTTGGTAAAAGAAAAATAAAACAATGAAATATTTTAGGGTTTCTGGAATTCATTTCATTATAAAGGTCAAGAACATAATTTTCGGGAAATTTGAAGAAAAATTCAAGGAAGGAATTTTCATGGGATATTGTTCTAATGGAAGTGGATATATATATTGGAACAAAGGTATGAAAATATTAGTTGACTGTAGTGATGTCAAAATTATTGAAAACAAGAAAAAATCAGATATCTCAGTTGATAGAGATTAATAATATTTTGATGGAAATGGTATGAAAATGGAACATAATAATGATGATGTTATTGGGAAATATCCAAGATTTACTGATATTGATTCTAAACATACTAATAATCAATATGAATTTGAGATAAATAATATAAACTATAAAAAATATTGAATAAATATTTTGAGACTGAAAATATCATTGTCAATCAACAAGATCTAGCTAAAAATAGAATACAATTGATAAATAAAGGTCAAACTGCACTTATTTCTCAAATTAAACCACATACAGTGGCAGAAGCAGTTGATCATGAGGAATATATACAAGCTATGAATGAGTAACTTGATCATATTGAGAATAAATCCACTTGGGATCTTATATTAAGACCTAAAAATAAAAATGTAATTAGAACCAAGTGAGTTTTTAGAAATAAATAAATGACAAAGGTGAAGTATCAATGAACAAATCTTTTCTAGTGTGAAAATGATACTCTCAAATAAAATTAATTTTATTTGAAGAATCTTTTTCACTTGTAGAAATAATATAAACTATTATAATTTTCTTGGAATTATCCGCACATAATTTTAAATTTTTTCAAATGGATGTGAAATCTACCTTTCTAAATAGTGATCTTGAGAAAGAAGACTATATTGAACAACCATATGGTTTTGTTATAGAAAATTATGGCATCATGGTATGAATATTGAGAAAATATTTTATTGTTTTAAATAGGATCCTCGATCCTGGTATTCTAAATTATATGTTTTTTAAGGTATATATAGTTTATAAAAGGTAAAGTTGACAATAAACTTTATGTGATAGAAATTTAAAAAGGTACTCTCATAGTTATTGTGTATTTGAATGAAATCATATTTTATGGTGACAAGGAATGTCTCTGTGGAGAATTTTCTAAGAAAATGAAAAGAAATTTTGAGATATCCATGCTTGGTCAGATGAAATACATGATGGGATTTCATATTGAGAAGAAACCAAATTCTATATTTCTATCATAGGAAAATTATGCTTGGTAAATGGTAAAAAGGTTTAGAATAGAAAATAAAAATGAATTTTTAAATCCCAATTCAGTTGGAACTAAATCATGAAAATCTTAAATTATAAGAAGTGTTAACCAGAAAGAATTCTGAAGAATCACTGGAATTATACTTTATCAAACATCATCAAGGCCAGACATAACTTATTAAGTGCCTCTATGTTCCATATTTTAGAGTAACCCTAAAGAGTCTCACCTGCTATCTACTAATTAAATTATGAGATATTTGAAAGGAACTCTAAACTACAGGCTTCTGTATAGACACAATGTAGATTTAAAACCATTGGTCTTTATAGAAGATGATTGGGAAGGTATTTGTACATAAAGGATAAAAACTTTACATGTAACCTTCTTTTTAGAAGAAGGATATGTCAGTTGGTATAGAAAGAAGAAAAATTTAGTAACGCTGATCATGATTATGTCTGAATAATATGCCGCTACACATGCATGTACAAAGATGATTTGTATGCAAGTACAGTTGGCACATTTGAAAATTTATACTGAGAGACCACTAAAAATTCCATGTGATAATCAAGGTGCTATTGAGTTGTCTAAATATCTAGAAAAATATTCAAGATACGAGAATATTTATATCAGGTATCATTTTATTAATGAAAAGGTGGAAACTGTAGATATTAATCTAGAATACATTTCTATAAAATATTAGGTTGTATATATTTTCACTAAAGAAATGGAAGGAGAGATATTTTGAGATTTAGGGATAAAACTTCATGTTTATCCCTAACCTCTCACTTGAAGACTATCAAGATTTATCTCCTTATTCCCTATTATTTTATGTTTATTGTGATAAAAACTGGGGAATTAAAGGAGACGTTATGTTCATTATGGATCTCAATAAATTCCATGATGATGAAATTGATTTCATAACTTGAGGGGAGCCTTTATAAGGTTTAAGTAATCCAGTTACACTCTCATCTCGCATTCTAAAATGTATTTATATAAGGGTAGTTATTTGTTGATGAAATACTAAGAAACATGGGGAATTATTCTTCTACACTTTAACTTTTTAATGTGATTGATAAAGTGTGTGTGTAAGATCTTTTGTTTCATTTGAAACATTCTGAGCATGATTTCACATGCCTAGATATTTAAAATACAACCTAGTTACCCTTGGTTATATCTCTCTTATTTTCTATGTCAGGTACACCAACATATACTTATAGGTGATTAACTAAAGGATCTTTTTCAAGTATCATGTGATATCACAACTACTACTAATAAAATAAGAAAATATGTTCTTGAGAAGAATTATGTGACCCCACTTACCCTTTGAATTTTATTTTCAACAAGGGTTGGTAAATATGTAACACATATTGAATTTCATGATAAGGTATACTGAAAAAAATAAAAATGGACGTATTGTTTAACCTAATCATTTCATTTTTTATACCATGTGTAAATATGTGTTTGGTGAGTTTGAATGATGTGGTGATGCTTAGAGAATTTTTATAGATCCATCTAATCAGATTGTATTTCATTCTTAAACAATTATCCTTGAATAATGTGGTGATATTTTGAACTGATCTTAACAAGAAAATAAATGTTCTGTGGATTTTCACTATGTTTTTAACAAAATTGGAGAAAGAAATGATGATCATTCAAAATAATATTTTTCATAATGATTTGAGAAGTTGGAACGGAAATTATTTTTTGGTTTCATATTTTTATTTACATCTACTAAGTATTTTAATATGACCTTACCTAAAAAAAATTCCATCCCACTTGACAATGGACCAGGGAAAGATTGAACTCAACATTATTGGACCTGAAGGTTAACCACACTCAAGGAACCAAATCAGGAAAACCTGTGGGTGGAAGAGAAGGAAAGTTATAGGTAGGTACGGTTTGGGCCTTGTATAAGGCCCACAAAGCACACACCCAAGGGAGTGCATAGTTTTAGCTGGTAGCCCACTGGTCTAGAGGCCCAGGGTATGTGTGATGTGAGGCTAATTCTGATCCTCGGTATCCAACTCAGTGAGGTAGAAGCAGCAGTTGAGTAATAAACCACAGTGAAGACAATAGAGGAATTCGATGTAAGATATATTCTTTGTGGGTATTGTAAACCCATTTAAGAACATATTCATATAACATGAACCATTAGATCAAAATTATCTAAACCATTTGATTTCATGTGCCTCATGTATTCTAATTTTTATATCTCCTTCAACCCTCCAACATATGAGCCTTATATGGAGGAGAGTTTACATAACTGAGGAACTGCGTATGAACTCGATCTCCATGTGTTTAAAAAAATAGGAAAGTACGAGTTTCCAAAAATCATATAAATTGTTTTTGAGGGTGGTTTTTAGATGGATTGTTGTGATTTGGTGATATTTATCATGAGATCTAAGTCCCAAGTGAACTGGTCGTTATAATAAAAGGAGAGTTTTTGGACTACCATGCAGTACGCGGTGAAGCTCCTACGTAAAACATGCTTTGTAGTGAACATGAGTTTACATACACCAATAAATATGAGTTGAATCCTCCATGTTAATGAGATTAGTTATTTTAATCCGTATAAAAAAATAAAATGATATATGGGAATGAAAGTATTCTTGTGTGACTGCATATTGAATAAGATTTTTCTAATGAAGTAACTAGGAAGACATGATTCTTTTCAGTGATAATTACAGTATGCATAATATTTTTGATGCATGAATATAGTACACTATGATGGTTTATCAATAGATATATAGAGATAAATGAAAATTCTATGTGGATGGTGCTTTACAGATAAACCAAGTGGTGTGTAGTGATTGTTTGTGGTCAAGATATTTAATGTAGGAGAAGAATGAAAATGCTATGTAGAGATAAATAATGATTCTATGCAAAGATGAATGAAAATTATATGAGAAGATGAATGAAAATGATGTGATGATATGAATAAAAATTATTTTTGAATGAAATAGTTTCTATGAGTATGTGCATTACCTGATGATGAGTTTTTCGAAATTACTTTCGAATGTTATGTGGACCAAGACATCATTGTGGAGAAGATGCTTCACGGTGAACATGTTATGTATAGAAATTTGAACTGCTTTAAATTTCTTACCACATTTTCAAAATTATTTTGTTTTAACTACTTTAATAACCATTGATTTATTATCTACAAATATTGGGTTTATTCCTATATTAAAATAATAAGAAATATAAAGTGGAAATCATATTTTATGAGAAAATTATTTCTCACTCATAGTCCAAATATCAGTTTACAAAGTAGTAAAAGTTTGTGCAAACAGTATACGGAAACATAAATGTGATATGAGATAATTATTATATGAATATAATTATTATTTTTCATACTATTTGATTATAATATATTTGATATGTCGAAATTTAGATATTGAGGAAGAACCAGTTCAATGATGTTCTTCAAAAGGTGATCATATGCTATTTGGTTTATATTGAAGGATAAAAATAAATATCTTAAACCATTGTTGAAATAGAAAACATTCATCATAGATATTTATTGTGTTGTTTGTAATAATTTTTTAATAGGTAATGTGAAATTATTGTTCCATTGAGACTCTGGAAAGCATAGTGGGACTCTATGATAGTGAAGAAATGTATGTTGTGATCTCATGTGATAATTGTGTAGAATCAATGATTTGAGAGCCTAACCAATCACAAAAAGTAGTATTCTCATATTTATGTTAAACCTTGTAAAATTATTGTGTTCTTGTTATTTTTATTTTTACCTCATTCCGGAGAGCTTGAGTAATTATAAGAGTGGATCATAGCCTAACTGTTCATCATGGGTTAATTTCAAAAGAAATATAAATTGTAAAAATCACCATTGATTCAAACACCCCCCCCCCCCAATGGTGAAACACCTCCCTGTTCACTTCAATATATTTAATAATACTATCATTTCACTTCTAATTTCTTCTTTTAGTAGGAATTTTTATGAGCTTTTAGTGTCCTAAGTACTCTTAAGAAATTATCATGTACAATGTCACGCAGAAGAAAAAACAGGATGTGATACGAACTTTGTTAGTTTTTAAAATATATGAATTCACTTAATTATAAAGTATATAGAATTTTGTTCTATTAAATCAACACTAAAAGAATCCCACTTTTACTAGAGCTAACTACTAATAACCTTTAATTTTCTAGCTCTCATATGATATTCATGCTTTTAATAAGATAAGTTTATAGTCAAGGGGTCAACCACATTCTCTTACATGGAAACAATATTCACTATGAACCCATACCATTGATAGAAATCTCTCAATATTTGATACTTCATAAGTATGTGTTTCACCTTTTGATGTGGCCTTGGATCCATTGTAATATCCATCACAGAAAAATTATCACAATAAAACATTAAATCATCTTTTATACTGGGAAACACATAAATCTTTTGAACAAATTTTTGTATCTGCAGCATATTTAGCTACCTCAAAAGTTTTAATATACTTGGATTTGATTGTATAATTAGGGATAATTGTACCCCTTAAACTATTCAAACTCATTGTTCATTCATTGAGACTGAATATATATCCTAATTGTGACTTTATATCATTATATTGTACTTAAAATATGGAATTTGTATACCCCTATATTACAATCTCCTAATCTCCCCCATATACTAGTAACATGTCCTTAGTACACGTCATATACTTAAGGATATCCCAAATATAAATCTAATTTTTTTAACTTATATAGGCTTAATATCATCCTACCATGCTCAAGGTGTATACAACATGAATTCTAGAATATGACAAGGAATACATGATGGATCCTATCATGGAATCATAACTAATACTACTCATCCTCTTTCTTTCTTGTTGTTCTTGAAGACATATTTTCTTAGAAATATTTTTACCATATTACACTCAAATCAATCCCCTCTAATATTATTCTATATTGAACCACTTTAGTTTCCATTAATTGTATTTACTCTTAATTGAATAAGACTCCTGGATCTATCATGAATAATCTTGATCACAAGGATGTAGGATACTTACTCTAATTACTTTATGGAGAATAACTTATTTAACGAATCCTTAACATATTATAAAACCCAGATTTCATTTCCAATAATTAATGTTTCATCAATATAAACTACAAGAAAAACAACTCCATTCTCACTAAACTACTTGTAAACACATGGGTAACATTCATTCTTTATGAAACAAAATTATTTTATGCACTCATAGAACTTAATGTTCTATGAATTGTATTCTTGATTCTATATATATGTGTGTGTGTGTGTGTGTGTTTGTAATTTACATTCCTTATTGGAATTACCTGGAGTCATAAAACCTTCTAGTTGTCCCATATAGATTTATTCTAGATGGTTTCCATTAAGGAAATCTATTTTAACAACCATATTCCAAATATCATAGTCATGGAAATTTTCTATCCCAAATATAATTTTGATGAATTTAAACATGGAAACTATAGAAAAGGTTTCTTTATATTTTATGACTTCATGTTTCCTAAACCCTATAACTACTGGTAATGTGTTATAAGTATTCAATTTACCTTCCATGTATAGTTTTCTTATGAATACCCATTCCATGTAAATGGGTTTAGATTAACTAGTGGTTCTATTAAAACCTATAAATGGTTTGAATTCATGGAATCCATCTCAAAATTCATGTCTTCTTTCCATCTTACAGCTTTTAATATTTTCACTTTCAAATTATGGGAAATAGTGTAATTATTGTCAACCAATAATGATTTATTATATTTTATGACTATAAAACCATATATTTCTTGTTCTCTAATCTCTCTTATTCTACTAGAGGTAACCCAAGCATAAATTATATAAATATTACATCATTTTATATTAATATTAAATATATATCACAATTGTACATGCTCGATAACCATAAAGGTTTATCGTCTTTAGCAATAAGATATATAATCAACATATTTTAAAAGATATATTAAACATCTTCCATAAATTTATTCATATTAGTACCCTTCTATACATATCATACTTAGAATATTTCAACAAAACCTGGGGAATTAATACATAATAAAGGGTGATCTCAGATGACCAATATGTGTAAACTTGGTAGATATCAATCATAAGAGAGTGTAAAATTATCGTAAGGGTAGGATAACATAATCAGGTTCATATTCTCAATGTAAAAGATTCATACCTATAAAATATTAGATCATAAACTCTAAAATCAAGTCATATCTAGAAGCATGATTAATAAGGGTGTCAAAATAGTAGTTATCATTCAAGATTCATAAAATATTCATGTGGAATCATAATCATAAGAAATAATAATCTTATGAATATATTTATTCATAATAATTCCCATACATAATATTTTGATCATGGATATAATCAAACATACTTGTGCATAATAATATGAACATAGTTATTCGCAATCCTATCCACATATAATCTTGTGAGAATAGCTAGAAAAAATCATACTCATGCATCATAATATGAACATATCTATTTGAAATAATGTATATGCTTATCATCATCCCATGATATATCTATATCACATTACCCCATTATTTTTAGGTATTTAATTGTCCCACCCATCATATAATTAAAACCGAATATATGTGTTCCATAATATTATTAAAAACATTCATCATTTCATCATAGCATAAACCATGGAAAAAAATGGTTTCCATAAACATTTCATCAACACATAATCATAAACCATCCATATAAGGAACATTTATTGTATCACTATATAATATCCAAAATGAAGCATAATAAACATTGAAGGATATTGACATGGATTAAAAAAACATTAAAAGTGTATTTGAACATTTCTTTAAAAATAGGGAAAATATATATTTCCTTCAGTATATTTGAAACTAAAAATTTCCAAAATATTGAGAAAAAAAATTCATTGAAAATTTCAATGCAAACTTTTAAATATGTATTTAAAGAAAATAATTCTTAAGATAGTGGGAATTTTTTTTTTAAATGTTAAAAGAAATATTCATTTCACACTTTTGTTAAAAATTCCAAAAGTACATCATTCTCAAAATGATAATAGGATTCATTTAAAAACATTGAAAATAAAGTAAAATATTATATAAAATTACTTTAAATAATCATTTGATCCTATAAAATAATATCATTGAAAATATTTAGAATAACATGGACATAGAATAAAAAGTTCTTTGACTAGTGAGGAAATAAAGTTGAGTGTTATGAAAAACATTTTATCAATTGTTTTATGTAAAAAAAGAGGGTAAAATAAAATTAAAACATTAAAACACTATAAATATTCAAATTATAAGTAAAAATATTGGGTTTAAAGGATAAATATCATAAAATTCCCCTCAAAGGAAATTTAATATAAACAATCCTGAAAATAAAAGTTATTGTAACATAAACCCTTACCGCTTTGATAACTTTTGAATCATAACCCCCAAGAAATAAAAAACATAAAATGAAAATTTAAATAAAATGAATATAAATATATTCATGATATATCAGCTCAAAGTTTCAGTATATATACCACATTAAAGAATCAAATGGTTGATATAGCATGTCTCACAGAAACAAAAGTGAGATGAAAAACCCTTACCTTAAGTCCCATCCTACTTCGTATGCATTCAAAACTCCTGTATAATATATATATATATATATATTATAAATCAATACCAGAACCATATTCCTATATATATTAATATATATAATTTCATTATATGTTCCATTTATCCTTTTATTAACAATTCTTCATTAAAA